>HG995297.1:12833168-14083168 GCA_905332915.2 Hecatera dysodea
ACAATTTTAATCCTAATCATTGTTATGTTTTGTTGCTGTTGTGTCTGTTCGAATAAATGTTTTCTATTATTATATTCAATTCCATTCTTTCTTAAAAGTGACCTACTCAACGTTGACGATTCATCCAAGGGCTTGATATGATATATCTGTATTGAAAGGGTGATGGATTTCTACGAATTCTACATGATTGAGGGACCTACATACATAAGGCACCTGTTGAATTTCATAAAGATATGACAGGTAGACGCCTCTTGCCGATCCAAATCTAAGAATTCGAAATAGACCAAATAAAATGATAAAAAATAAGTTCTCGGAATCATGTCTCATACAATTTATTACTGATAGCAAATGTTTTTCTTGGGACGCTTTAAAGGATGCAAATACTTACCTACCTACTAGTATAATAAATTTCCACGAAAGTTAAAATAAGTTTGCTTTTGATTAAGCATTCAAATTTACCAGAAAAAAATCATTTCATAAGTTACCAAAATGGTCATTAAGAAACCTCACGCTCCGGCTGCTGCAACAAAAGAAGACGCCCCGGGCGTCGGGAAACGCAGGGCGATTCCCGGCCACCGTAGGCGTACGTATTGACTGAAGGACTAGCAGTGAACTGCACTGCACAGAGACTGCTCTGTACCGAGGATAGAACGGGAAGCTTTACCACACTGAAGTTATGCTACGACTAACCTGAGGTGGGTTTCTTGAGATTGTACCACTCCTTAGTCCTGTGTGGCTGCACCACTCCTCAGCTACCAGTCTTGACGCAAGAGTTATGTGTTATAGTGGTTAAGCACGTGACAAACGTGCTTTGGTAGGTATGGCGATCAGAGGAGATCACCAGTCCAAAGTCGAGGTTTATGAATAAATACAGGATCGTGTATTTGAGCCACGTCATTCTTTTAAAACCAACTTCAAAAAAAGAAGGTTTATGTTCGACTGTGTGTATTTTTTATGTATGTTCACCGGTTTCGCCGTCAATTGTAGACAAATTTTCAAAGTTCCTTTGAAATCGAGGAAGTCCTCAAACATAGGCACATATAATGTTTTTAATATACTTTCTAACGCAATTTAAATATTGGTTCCTGGTAATTATCATCTCATAAGCTGATGATGAAGGATATAATCAGGACCTGATGATGGAATATCAGGAAAAGTAAGAGCAACCCTCAAATTTTATAGGCACATTTGAAACGATATGGTTATTTTTCGGAGTAGTCCCATTTCAGTTTGGTGTAGATCTGATGAAGAACTTCAGAGATAGGCAGCGGAACTCTTCAATAAATCATTGCAAATTGACCGGGATTGCTGAAATCGTATATCTGTTTATTATTTACACCAGTTCATAATATGTCATCATGCCAATACGCTGTGAAGAGGTACGCACATGTGTATAGATCACCCTGGTATACCTTTAACTTACCAATTATGTTAAATTTCAATTTTTTTTTTGGAACATCTGCATATAGCAGATAAAATTAAACACTCTGTCCTCTATAAATACCTCAATGATAGTGGTCCTAACCTTGAGATTCCGGATACTTATTTACCGTCAGTACCCCAATCAATGGTCCTTCACAGCGTGGATAGTGCAGAGCTGGAAAATATAATTCTGAGTCTCAAGGACAATTGTGCTGTTGGATTTGACGGTATATCCCCCTCAATCGTCAAGGCTATCCGTCACATTCTTATTCCTATCCTAGTTTTCATTTTCAATCTATGTTTTTCAACAGGAACTTTTCCTGATGTTTTCAAAACTGCAGTTGTCCACCCTATCTATAAATCGGGAGACAAGAGCAATGTTGCTAATTACAGACCCATTTCAGTGCTGAGTACCCTCTCAAAAATATTCGAAAAGGTTATTAACCAAAGACTCACCAAATACCTAAATAAATTTAATCTTCTTTCTAATAATCAGCTAGGCTTTAGAACTGGCAAATCCACCGAAGATGCTGTGCTGGAACTTACAGATACGATTATTGGCCATTGGGAAAATAAACATAAAACTCTTGCCATCTTTTTAGACCTTTCCAAAGCCTTCGATACTGTCTCAATTCCCATACTTCTTTCGAAGCTTGAGCATCTTGGCATACGCGGGTTGGCCCACGATCTTTTCAGGAGCTATCTTACAGATCGTAAACAAGTAATAAAGCTTGAACAATACCTTAGCGAACCAGAGACAGTTACTTTTGGCGTTCCCCAGGGTAGTGTCCTGGGACCCCCACTCTTTCTCATATACGTAAATGAGCTGTGTCAGCTATCTTTACCCAACTGCAAAATTATAGCTTATGCTGATGACACAGCTCTAATTGTTCATGGACGGAGCTGGACTGAAACTAGCCGCTACTCTGAATCTGCCTTGAAAACCGTCATGTGGTGGCTGTCAAAAAATCTTTTAACTCTAAATCTCAATAAGACCAAGTTTATTACTTTTTCCACTATTAAGTCAAGTCAGCCATCATTACCGATTGTAATTCGTGCGCACACCTGCACAAACTTACACGCACACTGTGGCTGTCATCAACTAGAAAATACCCCCACTATAAAATATCTTGGAGTCACAATTGATAGCAACCTGAATTGGAAGCAACATATTGCTTCAACTGTAGCTCGTGTAAGAAAGCTTATTTACATTTTTAAAAAGCTCAGAGGCGTGGCCGATTTTAGCTGTTTATTAACCGTCTACTTTGCGCTCGCTCAGTCTGTTCTAGGGTATTGCCTAACAGTCTGGGGTGGCGCCGGTAAAGTTGTGATGCTAAGACTTGAGCGAGCGCAGAGAGCAGTCCTGAAGGTGCTGGCAAGGAAACCTATCCGATATCCGACATCCTCCCTATATACCCTCTGCCAGGTCCTCACCGTCAGACAGCTATTTATCCTCAAAACTATTCTTCGCAAACACAGCCTACTTACTTTTAATCCAAAATGCTGTTCTGCACGCCGCTCAAATAGGGTTTGTAACACTGAGCCTCGTAGAACAGTAGCTGCCCGCCGTCATTACAGACACATAAGTTCTAAAATCTACAATAAAACAAACAAAAGCTTACACATCTACCCACTGACCAAGAGCAAATGTAAGAGGAAACTTACCTCCTGGTTAAAATCACTGAATTATTGTGAAACAGAGAAGCTTGTGGAAGTGTAAAATCCCCATCACTCCCTCACACACCCCAACAAAACCACACTCCACACACATACCACTTACATTCCACACTCCGTTAACACACATTCACTCACCCTACACTCACCACATTAACATCTAAATACATCCCAAATCAAATATCCCGTACTGTTTACTTTTATTTAATTTTATTCTTTTTCTATCTTTGTAGTATATCAATGTACTAAATCTAAATTAATTACCTATTAAGAACCTTTTGCGTGGAACATCATTCCATACTGTATCTGGAGAAGGGCGTTGTTAGCTGCGCTACAGTTTATACTTTTGCAGCTATTCATCGTTCACTTTTGTACTCAGTCTTGTGTTATTGTTCCGAAAATAAACTAAACTAAACTATATTTGTGCGTGGTTCTTTTTATATATATTGTATTTGTATTGGACGTTGTGCTTCTAAGAAAAACTAGTAAAACTTAAAATCAATAAAAACAAGGAAAATGCAAAATTCAGTGCCAAAGCAGGGTACATATGTGTTTAACTATGAGCTGGTCTAGACTTGGACTGCGAAGGCAATTTGTGTAACTCCACTGCCACATTATGAGTGCTATCTTAATTTAGCTGCGGAGTATACACCAGTAAAAGTGAAAAATTTAACTCATAAAATTTAACAAAAAAAGTGATTTCAGAAAGTCGGTTGTATTTTTTATTGTCGTTTTGTGTTGTCAGTTAAAAACGTTTTTTTTTATCTTAAATCAGCTATTTATTTGTTTATATTGGTCTAGTTGTTACAAAAAAAAAATGTATGGTGGCTGGCATAAATGTTTTTTTTTAGTAACAACAAATGATCACTATCATTTCAGGGAGGCACTTTGTCAAACAGTCCATTAGCCCGCTTTTTGTTGCGATATTTTGTGAGCCCACGATTTTTGACTTGCTTAACTCATTTTGTCTCGTGTTTTGTGTCACATCAACCAATGCAATCATGATTCCGTTGTGAAAATGGGATTACTTACTTTTTTCGTCATATTTGTGCTCGGATGTCATGAAGGTTTAATTTAATATAATATTATAGTAAGGCTCTAGGATTTAGACTGCAGCGTAATTTACGTGATTCAAAATACGTACATCACATTATTACGTTGGTTTGGGCTCATACTAAAGTAGGTAATGTTTCATTCAAAGATTTTTTTGGAACTTTGAGGATCTCTTCTAAATTCTAACATTTAGTTAAGTCAACCTAAACACATAATTTAGTCCTTTTTAGGTCTTTAGCTACACTGCAGAACCTACAAAACCGAAGCTTTAGAGTCGGGAAAGTTTCGTCACAGTTTGCGGGAACAAAAACCCAATTTAGAAATTCGTTGTCTTCTATCTTGCTTATGTTGTTGAAACTTAAACATAGAACAGCAGCTAGTTTAGTTCAAGTGTTCAAGTTTAAAAATAAATTAGTTATTTCATTTCTTATGCTTCGGGCAAACTAATCGAATTAAGGTTAGTTTCCTGCAAAGGAAATCAACAAAATTTTAAAAAGAGTTAATCGGTTACTATCCTTTTAGAGGACCCCATTATAATATAATTATAAAAAAAGCTTTTCCGAAAAGTAAGCATCATTAACCCAACAACAATTATTTTGTAGTTCGAAACCGACCAGAAGTTAATCACTTATACAATTTCCTTGGTCACGCCTTACTTCTCGTAAATCTTCGTCAACTAAACTGTCACCTTTATATAGAGATATAATCTTTTTACAAAGGGCTGAGACGGTTTGCCGCAAAAAAAAGGATCAAGCTCATTTTGGTGACGTCACTAG
Source organism: Hecatera dysodea (assembly GCA_905332915.2). NCBI lineage: Eukaryota > Metazoa > Arthropoda > Insecta > Lepidoptera > Noctuidae > Hecatera > Hecatera dysodea. The sequence continues at coordinate 12,838,094 of HG995297.1, forward strand.
CTCGATATGGACTTGCCCTCGTTTTTACGTCGAATAAGTAAACAATTTTTCTCTCTAGTGATACCTAAACATTGATGATGTTTTTCTGCTGCAGAATCGATATGGGCTTCCCTATTTTACTGTATTAGTTTTGATATTAGTTCAAGAAATATGCTGTCACTTATGGCCCTGTGGGAGTGTATTTAATGGGAAAAGTATGTTAGGACCTGTCAAATAACCTTTTATTCAAATGAAGCTTTTGCCATTTCATAGGCTCTAATGTTTTTGTGGAATAAATAAGCCGGGAATATGTTTTCTCACCCCCATTTACCGGAATCCTGATTTCATTTGTGATCAGTAGGTAATATCTGCCTAGTATTTTCCCAACAATGTTGGGCTCGGCTTACTATCTAACAAATAGAGTTGAGTATTTGGAGGGACTGCCTATGTAACCTCCAAAACCCTAAAACTTGGTAACGCCTTACTGCTTGTCAAAACTGGTGTCGTATTTTTCGGCTTCTGACTACCCGTAACCACTGTCACAAATTCAATCACGAGCGAGCGACATCCACAAGTTTAGCACCAGAAACAAGTACAAGCTACATGTTCCTTTGCACCGACTTCAATCAAGGTCCATGACTCATTTGTGGGGCTCGGTATCTGTTTTAACAACAAACTTACACTTTCTTTTCTTGACCTGCCTTTTAACTCTTTTAAAGCTAAAGTTAAATCTAACCTTTGTTCGAAGGCATAGTTCTATTAATGGCTATTAGACGATAAAAATAGTTGGTTGCTGTGTTGAACGCAAGACAATGTCATATTTATCATGTTCTTTCTCTATAGGTTAGCTTATGATAGTTAATATGAGGTTATATAATATTGTTTTTATTTATCTAATGACTATGTAGGTCAATCGGTTTTTACTTTTTTGACTGATTCTTTTTAATTTCTGTGTTGGATATTTATTTGTTTCCCTTTGTGTCATGTAATATTGACTTTTCATACTGTTGTATAAATTCAAGTTCTTAAAACGCAACAGACAGATGTGTTGCTGGGGAGTTTGTTACGCCAATTCTTCTTCCCAGCTAAAACACTAGGAAATGGTAATGGGGGAGCGTTTTAGTGACTGTCTTTATGTAAAATTTGACGTTCAAAAAGTGTTGGCTCTCAGCCTAATTTGTCATTAATGACTTTTGATTAGATTTTGTATCAGTACCTCACGCTGTAAAATCTATGTATTGTAGTGAGAATGTCAAACAGTCAGATGACAACAGTATCATGAAATTCATTAGTAGGGTTACATTCATGTGTTTCTAAAATTCGGACCTAACCCTGAAATAGCCTGATTGCAGTTCGTGTGATAGTAGCATGTACTCAGCTAGCAATTTCGAATGAACAGAAACTTCCAAGAAATTTGCGACCATGCTGTAAACCATTTGGCAAGTACCAAACAGAACTCTGGGCGTAAGGGAATATTGCGATCGAGTGTAGAGACTACTAAACGGTTTTCGATCTTGAAAGGGAAGATCTAACGAAATGAAATGTTGTGTTTACAATTTGTCAAGAGTTTATAATCTCATGAGGCTGATTATAAACTTATGGTATTGCAATATTTCGCTGTGTGTGTAAAATATTAACCATACTGTCCTCGACTGCATCACTAATTTGAACAGTTACTAATTAAACTGGAGAGACAAAATTATAAAACTATGTGGATAATATTATCAACTCGGTTGTAAATTCTACCAAAATCACTATAGGGGTAGTCGAAATACACGGAAATCATGAACTAGTCAAGCTTTAAGATAACTTGATAAATATTCATAAGTATGGGGATTCCGATAATCGAGTTGCCGAGGTTAGGTGGCAATTGATCCGTCAAAATGCGGCAGTTACATTTGATCCGATTATAACATTAACCGACTGTATTTTATCTCGGAATATGTGTGCTAGATCATAGAAATCAATAAAAGAGAACCTATAACAGTTTATTTAGTCCTCAATGTTTCTGCAAAAAAAAGACTAATATTTTATTACATGGACCGTGAATTCCAAGTGATCATACTGCCATTCAAAGATCTATCCAAACTCCTAGTTGACACTGACTTTTATCTCGGTCAGAGGTTAAGCATAGCCACAAAACGTAGCAATGCCGCTAGTCTTTTGAATACACTTCTAGTCGACAGTGAAACGGAGGTATTGTTTGACGCCCTATTTTAAGATATACATATTTATTTTACCTATCTACATACAAATATAAGAGTATTCAACATAACACTAGTAAAAGTAGGTATATAAAACAGTAGCATTCATTAGATACGAGATAATCTTTCTTTCAGTATGGCAGTAAAACTAGGCTAGAATTAACGAGACTGAACAAAGTAATCTCTAAGTAGTTACCTATACTTAGTAGGTAGGGTCCATAGATTCCTAGAACTAACCAGTTTACTAGCTCTCAGGAGCGTAATCTGTGGGTAACCACTGATACTCACAAGTAATAAAAATCTTTATTGTTACTTACCAAGTTTATAACAAGCAATGGAGAGGAATTACGGCGAATACCACGTGGGTAATGTACGAGTCTAGTCTGATTGCTCAACCTTTGAGTATTGATAAGACAAGCTGTAAAGCTGAGAATTTTTCTAAAACATGAAAATTGTAACTACCAAAAATCTGCATCTGGTTAAAAGTGTCCTAATAACTGCTGAAGATTGACGCACACGATAAGCATTGACTAAGTGTCTATATATTCGTAAAATAATCTTTCATGACTATCATACTACAGAAACCAATTGTGTGATTGACGTGAGTCATACTGTAGATGAAGTACCGATTACAACATCCAATCCTCTGTTTCTTGAAAAGTATTTCGTTCATATCAGAGTGTATACTAGGAACATGATTCTTAGAAGTTTTAAATCGAATCACTCTCAAAGGACAAACATTCGTCACAGTTTACCTTGTGCACTTAATTTTTTCTTACATACACATGCTTTCATGTTGACGCTCTGTAGCTATTCATATTCCAAAACAAACCCTATAAAACAAAGTTCAACCCCGAAACGTGCTCACGTCCGACCTATTTATTGGTACTACCGACTTACGGCTGGTAAGGTAAACACGCTGAAAAATATATGAACGTAATAGAATTTTTAGTTCGGCGCTGATACTATACAATAACGTTTTAGGAGTAGGTAAGTGATATTCTTTGATCTACTGAAAAAGAAAATGGAATACATTTACTTTGAAAAAAATTTCGTAAGTTCGGCACTATGGTGTTGTTATTTTATTTTCATTGTAAGTACATTATGTGTATAAAATGGCTAGTATTTTTATAAATCGCTAAACATTTATTTTCAGTCAAGTATAAGAAAAATGTCGATGAAAAATTTATAAGGACTGTCTGAAAAGTTCATTGTTTGTAAGTAGAAAGGCCAATAAACTGATAACCTACATGAACTTTCCTTCCGACCGACCTAGACATTGAAAGAAGAGAATTGAGAGAATTAGAGAATTGAAATAAATACTTTGAGTGTGAGTTTCAAACTGTTTCTTTTTGTTTAGAATAGAATAGAATTAAATAGAATACTCTTTATTATGTACACCATACAAGATACAGAAAATATAGACAAAGAAAACATTACATAGGGTGACACAATGGGCGGCCATAACGCTAAAAGCGATCTTTCAAAGACAACCTTTGGATGGATTTTAAAGAGAAAAAGGAAATACAGTACTGTAGGTAGTCTTAGGTGCACTAATTATATATACAATAAATACATGATAGATAAATATATACAAAAAAATAAATAAAACAAAAAGCATAGAACGCAAAAAAAAAACGATTAAAGAGAGAGTTAGTGATTTTTGACCATTGTTTTAATGCTATTCCCAAAACAGTAAAAACAATCACACTTATTCGCATTTACGTCATCCACGCTTACGGAAAGAGCCTATTTTTACCAGCAACCTTTCGAAACGATGTCTAAACTTGATTACCTTATACCGATGTACTTCATTATGATCTACATGAGTAAGATTGTACGAAAATGTTTTTATCTCCGTGTAAGACTGAAAAACAAGATAACACAGTTTTCGTTGTCTTCGAGCCGGCGACTCGTGTACTGGAACATTTTTTTAAGTCCCATGTTATGCTTGTAAGCCTTATAGAAGACAACGTTTCTGTGCCAACGTGGATTGTGAAAAAAATAGATAGTGTTTAGTATTTTGGCGTGGTATTTTCTGTTTGTAGTTTCAAGTTAGTCTAGCTAGGCAAGAACTGACGAGATTAACTTGCACATAAATAATTATGTACATATCATATACAGAATAATTATCTAAAATATCAAACATTTTCTTTTTTCATTGAAAAACAAAAATCTGCGCCCGAAATTCTGATAAATATGTCATTCACAAATGCTGGCTCGGCAGAATATGTCTTTTTATTTTATTTTATCCTACATTTGAGTCTTACTGCTGGCAAAATCCCCTTCCTCCTTCCAAATCTCTATATCTTGGGCGATCTCTGGCCAAGGTTGCCCCGCAAACATGATCATCCATTTATAATCTCTGACGATGCGGTTTTGAAGTAAACTGATGACATTTATACCGCAATTAAATTAAATTGCATTGGTAAATCTCAACCCACATAATAAAGGAAATGTTTTCTAACATGGAGTCATTCCTTAACAGACAAAGAGAGTACCAATACAAGTAGGTGCTTCATATAAAAGTAATGCCTGAGATTTTTACACTAAGAAATCCTGTTAAGAATGCCTTTGTTGTCTTAAGAGTAAGGGCATTAAAGAACTTAAAAGCTTCTTATGAAGAGTAGTCTTGTACTAACCTTTCCTTCATTATGTTTTATTAATCGAGTCTCTTTTGTTTCATACATATTGCAGATGCGTAGATCTTGGACGTGGGATTGGTAGTATATAATTAGTATTTTTTTTTAAATATATATTTTATATACTATTTTATAATGCTGTCTTAGTTTGTTTAAGGTAAGGTCAAGGAACGAACGTTAACCAAAGCAGCTGCTACTTAGCATCCCAATTGCGACACACTATCTATCACAATCGATGAAGGATTTTCAAGGAAATTCGTATCAAAATGGCACAATGGTAATATTTTCAAACACATGATCTGTTACACAACGTAAAGTGAACTGCCAAAATGCAACCCACCACCAGTCAATATATTTTATTCATTTTCTCGAAAAATGTACAGAAATAGTAGACAGTGAAAATAGAATAAAAATTGATCGAAAGTCTATCGAGGTTTAGCCATTTTAAACGAATAAATCTGTCCTTTTCGCGAAAACGTCGATTTATAAAGCAGCTGCATGGGCGTCGCAACGACGTAACGGAATATCAGACTTTCCTTTTCATATTGCCAACTTTACAGCTTAATCATTTCGTCGCTTGTTTTTTTTTACTAGTTTCATATGCATACACATATTCCGCGTTACCTCTTCGATATTTTTTCGATTGTGTAATAAAACAGGCTTATAAATAAAACAAGCGCATCATGAGTCATGACAAATAAATTATGTGTACTTTCAAGCTTTGCAGGGCACATAAATTGCACGAAAACATAACGATTCGAATAAACAGTTTTATTTCGTCGACTTCACATTACATCAGCCAACGCTAGACGTCTAGAGCGAAAACATTAAAAATGTATACAAAAACCCTGAAAAATGTATCTAACATAACTAAAAATCCGTACAAATGTCCTTTGTTATGTAGCTTAAAGAGGTAAGCAATTCCCTGCGGTGGCGTTACGAGCGTAACTTAACTCAAGGAACGTGTGAGAATTACTTTTCTTTTGGTATAGTTTCCTTTTTTCGTCAGATATAAAACGGTAACGTTATCTTATTTCTTATGTTGACTTCGTTACGCGCCATTAGCGGTTGTGGCCCCACACCACGGCAGACACGGTACTATAATACACCCGCAGCAATTGTATGGCTTTTGAATGAGCTGCCTTCATACAACTTCAGAAACTTTTCTATACAGGATGGATTTTGAAGTGAATAAGAGTACTTTGATTGACTGTTGGTTTACTTTGTCTGGTTTTGTTGGTAAACGAACAGAAATACCTACTTTATGTGAAGTTTTTCCGTATTCTAACAATGAAAAAAATTTATTAAATAGGGAAAGATACAGTGAATTTTATTAACAGGGAATTTCTCATACAAATCTTGCCATTTCGTTGCAAAACGGACGTTTGAGTTGAACGGCTTCTAAAGTGGTTGTTACATTTTTATTGCACTGTTATCATAAAATGTTATGAATTTAGAAGTGAACACAAAATCCTTTCTGAAACGCAGCGTTGTCATTTTCGACTTTTGCGAAAACGACACGTACTGCGCTGCCCTTATTTGGGTTGTGCCGTGTGTGTCGACCCAAATAGCTCAGCCCATTGAAGAGTGCTCCTCGATGACAAAAGGCATAATATCTTACTTTGCGATATTCAACCCGTACTGACGTGGTCAGCATTGATTATTTTTGTGGTCGAGACGTTAAGTGTGGGCTATGGTGTTTATACCAAGATCGACGTTTTATTTAAAGGCTTGTATTAAAGAGTCTTACTCGAGCTTCAAGCAAACATAATGCTGTGAATGAATATATACAATGTGAACAGATAATTTCGAACACAATAAATTCCACCCAAATTCGATACTTTACAGTATAATACGTTTCTTATCGAGAAAAAGGGAGTAAAATCTTACGCAGTGTATTATAAACTTGTGTATTTGTAGCCATCATATGACATAAACATAGTCGCAATATATCAAATGGGTCCAAACGACTTGTAAGTAAGTACCTAAATCTTGAGCGAGGTACAGTTATACGGTCCTAAATATTAGTTGCTAGAGATTCTAGGGTAAAGTAGTTCCCGCTACGTTCGCCAATTGAATCAATAAATAAAGATAAACCGCCGAACACGACTAGAAATTCGGTCAGAACTTCCACCAACACAGCACACACGCTCAACATATTATTCATTACACCAACTGCGGCCCACGCAAGATAAATGCGATAGTTCAACGTGGTTTCACGTTATTACCTAGATATAAATCTGCTGAACACACCTTGTAAAGCGCTTTCATCTTGGAACAAAGCGAGCACGAGCCACACTGAAAGCGCCACAAAAGCTGTCACGTCTATTTCGGTGTTACAATTGCGTTATCGCGCTTTGTGTCAACCAATAGCATTCGCGCTTTTAGTGACAGCAGTAACCAATTGTTTCGTGGAGACCAATAAGCTGTGTTAGTGTGAGTGGACTAACACTAAGTACTTGAACTAATTTATTTGTCACTAGTTTCTGACAGCAGCTTCACCCGTATCCTAAGGCTACATGCACCCAGAGAAAGTGCTTATAGTTAGAGAGTATGGTTACTGAACTAGCTAGAGAAAGACAAAAGGTGCGACTGTATATGAATATAAATAAAACAAAAATATTAACCAATGGAACACTCCGAGGTATCAAAATAGGAAACGGAAAGATAGAATACCTATGTGAAGGAATATGTATAGCTAGGACGATCATTCGTCGGTCATTGGTCTCGTAATACTTTTTGATAACCGAGCTATTAAAAACAATGACTGCACAATAACGTTTTAATAGTAGGTCACTGATCAAAGGTACTATCAAAATTTTAGCAGATTACCGCATACGTCTATCATTCATTTGTCATTATATACGATATTGCCATTGTATGCCATTTCTTTCAACGGAGTGTCAATGGTTGACCATTGGAAAGCAATAGTGACGCTTATAAATTAGTAGATTACCAAACTTGACAAAATCAACCATTATGAAATCAATGACGGACCATTCTGACACTATTGTAATAACAGACTTGAAGCTCAGGCTACGTATAAATTCTTTGTTAACTGAAAATCTTAAATTGTTTCTGAAATATTCAAGCCTTATTATGGTATCTCAAAAGTAAAGTACAATCGCGATAAATCTTGTTTAATTCAGTATGCAGTGGATGCGTAAGAGAATGTTTAATATTCACCCACCTGATAACGGGATGGGTTAGCGGTTTACTTAAGTAAGGGTATTTAACCTTTATATCAAATTATGGCATTTTCCTCTGTATGGATGTAGCCCGCTGACATACGAAAATGAGATACTGTTGAGAATATTAAATGTTGTGTTCATTTTTTAAACGCTGTCTAATAATCTAATTTCTTTCGCAGTAAAATAGTTACCTTGGGCCATCGGGCCACCACTCGAGGACCTAAGCACTAATACTTATCTACATTACCAAACTAACAAAGACTCCGTATACTTACTAAGTTTTCCTTCAAAGTAAATCAAGCTATATGATCGGCTATTTTTCTAAGACGCTGTTTTTTAAGATACACCTTGTATATGAGCAGGTAAATTTATTAAACAAATAATTTAAAATAAGAAATTAAAAATGTTGATTAAATTTCTTATTTATTAATTTATAGAAAAATAATTATGTACATATATATAAATGTAAATATAGGGATTTAGAATCTATACTAATATATACAGCTGACGAGTTTGTTTGCTTGCTTCAACGCGCTAATCTCGGGAATTACTGGCCCTATTTGAAAACTTATTTCAGTGCTAAATAGCCCATTTCTTGAGGAAGTCTATAGGCCAAACTAAAACCATATGACCATAGGGGCGGAGCTCCAATTAAGAATGTTTCAAAATTGGGGGGTTAGTAACTATTCCACGCGGACGAAGTCGCGGACAGAAGCTAGTATTTGAATAAAATATTTATGCTAGTAAGTTCTAAACTAAGTATGTGGTGCCATAAAAGACTATCGAAAATTATTATTGATGCATTTTGTCTGTATGCATTCATATAAAATCGTACATTTACTTTTAGACTAAACGTGTTATGTACGGACCTCTTTCATTCTTGGGTACGTTTCTTATTGAGTTAGGCGGGGTGAAAAGCCAACTTGATTAAGTTATATCTACCAGCTTATCGAATTGCTCGATAGAAAAACCCTAATCCCATGTCGTTACAAAATGTATTGGTTTAATTCTTTTCTCACTGGGTATAAGATAAAAACAGCATTCTTTTAAAAATCCATTTAATGACGAGACTAGATAAATATCAATCATTTTAATTTAATATTTACAATTAACTAGTGTATTTACATTTCGGTTGGCGTATTTACACAATTATCAGTAAAAAATGTTTCTGATCACCACAGAGATATTTTATACTCAACTTACACAGTCTAGCAAAAGTTTGTAGCCGACTGCGTCTTGCAAAATTATTTACATTCAAATAATAAATTATAATTTTATTACTAACCAAACAAAACTTAGGCTGGTAATGTATTCGATGAGCCTTGATATAAGGTTGCGGGAACTGATAAGCGTAAGCGGAGCGGATGAACGTGGCGCTCGCTCGTCGGCCATGACACTTGACGCCACTACGATACGGCGGCCGCTAGATCCGTCACTTCTAGTCTCATCCGCTGCTGAAACGCTGCTGACCTCCGGCGGCACGCAGTTCGGAGCCTTTTCCTGCTATAAATAATAACATTTCGTCAAACACTATGGTATTTCATTTGCGTAATTTATTCATCACCAATAAAGTTATTGCAGAATTAGGCGTCCCAAGATTTCTTTTATTGAAAAAGTGTGGCAATTTATGAAACAATAGTGACATGACGGCACGAAACTTCTAGACAATGCGATAAAAACTTGAACACTTCCCTAATTTTTCTTTGTCTGTAAGTTATTTGTGGTAAAATATTAGGCTTCAAGTAGAAATATTCATGAACAGGGAAAAATTATCTTGTCTTTGTTACAATCTTACCGGTGGTTGTGTCAAATTGACTTTTTCTTGACATCTCCGGGACTGATGGGCGATGCAGGCAGCATACGCAATGGCATGAGGTATGTAGCTCTGTTCAACTACCCCCGCGAACAAAATCGTTGCCATAGGACCTAGGTAGGATAAAAATAATAGGATTATTATTAGTATTACTTTTAAAATTTCTTCTTATAATTTTCATGCAACTGATATTTTCATAAAAACATATGTTACCTAAAGCCCAAATCGGCACATCTTCTCCACCATGAGTAGCCCACTGCCTTGGAACAGCAGCTGCATGAACAGCATCAGCCGATGCAGCAGCAGAGGCCGTCGTATTTAACGGCAGAGCCCTGGGTTCTGAATGTCCAGGACCAGTGCCATATAACAATGTAGTATACCGCAAACCATCGATATCTGAGACCACAGTATCCGCACCTAAACACAAAACACACTTCAAACCTCTTGAAGAACTCTCAAATCCCTGTACAAATACTTCTAAAGCCGCAAAAACCTCGAAGTTAAAACAATCTTTAATTAATTTCCAGAACTCTAAGCTGCAATTTCAACGGCGGAGCCAATAGCCATCAATGCGGTTTAGAGGACATCATGTAAACGAAAAACGTTTGGCACACGACTTCAATTAGCAACTTTTGTAGTCCGTGCCAAATGTCGCTTGTTTGTGTACATATTTGGCTTCTGTTATATACATCTCAACTTGCGTATTAAATAGGAAATTGGGTAATATAGAATATATTTAAATTTTCTGTTTAGTTTTTACCTAAAACGGGGTGTCCTCTCGGCGTCGCCTGCCCGCCGAAAGTCATTACATGACCGTGATCGGCGGTGACGACGATCAAAGTTTCAGCGGGATTAACCCTCTCTAATGCTGCCAACAGTGCGGTTTCTAACTCCAAAGTCTCGTCAAGAGCTCTATAAGGATTGTTGTAGTGATGAGCGTGATCTATCCTTCCACCTACGCATGAAATCAGTGACGTTACAATGTGGTCATGTATTATAGAAAAATTAGAAAAGTAAAAATAGTATAAACAGGTAAAAAGTCCTCATGTAGAGGTAAACAATTAAAAAGAAAAATAATAACATTTTAAAGCAAAAATTCTTCCATGTGTAACAACTAATCAATCCTTAACACTGAATATTAAACGAAGAACAAAACTATCACATCAAACTAACAATCTCAACTTACCTTCAATAAGAAGAAAAAATCCTTTATCATTTTTGGTTAAAATTGACAAGGCGGCTCTAGTCATATCAGCTAATGACGGATCGTCCGCTTTTACAGCAGAAGTCGCGCTCGCTCCTTCTTCCGCGTCCGCTACCGCCCCTCGTTCCGCATTGAAATCCATGTGCGAGTATTCGAACAGACCTGTTTTAAAAATGAAAATACTTTTGTTCACAAGACACAAGAGGACATTTTGAAGCAATAACATCATTACGCTCTTTAACACTATTTAAATGTACAATCTAATATGCAATAAACGCTTCACAGCACACAAAAGGAAAAAATATGCGTACTCATAAATTCATGAGATGTCACTCTGAAAAATATTTAACATGAAGCTGATAAAACCCAAAATTTAATGAACAAGTACTGTCCGGCAATCCTGAGTACTTACTTGTGTGACATATTAATTAAAATGCTAAGAAGCGTGGTTAACAATACAATTTTTGAATTAAGGATGTTGGTTACAGCATAATCCATATTTGAAATGCAAATGCTACTTTATGTCGGGCGGGTCAGATTAAAAAGGATTCAAATGGGATTACACAACGAGGCCACACTGATGATAATGTAAACTTTGTAAACGTAATCTGGGTGAACATAAATATTTTATAAACTCCGCCAAAGGGACCGGAAACATTTTTGGTCCAACTTTTCTTAAAGCAAATACTAACTTCCACATCCCTGTTGTCTCTCCTATATTAATTTTCTAAGGGAAATTCATTACGTTTATCGTTTCCTGATCTTTGAGAATCCCGGGAAAGTTAAGTGCAAAAGGCGGGATTGCTTTGTAAATTAATAAAACTTACAGGAGTTTTGGTAAGTTGAAGATTAGAAATGGTTTACTTAGACGACAATAGTTTAAGAGAAAAAAAAACTTTTCGTATCTACTATTCAAAATGCCTATCTCAAAATATTAATCAACCAGAACACCGTTGTGTTGTTTTCGTCAAATTTTAATTAAAAACGTTAATCGATGTTTCCGAAGGTAAAATTTTGTTCGCTTAAAAATTTAATTAATCCTATAGCTATGCCTATATCCTTAAATTGTAGCTAGTTGAGCTGTTACAATTTACTGAGCTACTTTTGAGTAGGTATTTTAGGTTCGTAAAATACCTACGTGTTTCTAGGCCTTACCAATGAAAATATCTCAACAAATAGTTGAACTAACCCGTTTGTTTATACATTTTAATTTATATGTCTTCATTGTATACGGGTTTAAAAATGGGGTCACCCGAAACAGGCTTTGTGGACACTCAAATTGCTGAGTAAGCTTTAACCCTTAAACAAACCCAACAAAGCACACAAAAGGGAGCAGTTTCTTAAATAATCCGGCGGTAGGTGAGGCGTTTTAGAAAATTTGGATAAAAACGCAGTTTCGTAAAAGTAATGGCTCTTAAACTGACGGTTTAAGCCATAATTTAAAAACATAATAACGAGTTTTTAGGTAGTTTTCCCGGAAGTAAAAGTTTAATGTGCGGGTAATATTTTCCGTGCCCTATAATAATGCTAAAGTTTTGGTATCTGTTATAATCGCGACCTTTGATATTTCCTTTACCTTTGTATCAAAATGGGCTGTATTTTTTACTAAAAATATAGTGACGAAAACTTAATTATCCTACCTGAATAAAACCAACAAAACGATGCCACTAGTTCCCCACCGATATTTTCCTTTATAGGTTGTGATTAACACTGGTTCGGCACGACGAAAATAAACGAACATATTTTCAATATCGAAAGAGCTACGGTTACCCTTCGTTATTTTTATAGTCTCACACTTTGCCCTGTATAGTGTATCGAATATATGATTTATATCTCATTCACATCTCATAAACAAACCTTCCTAGTATGATTGACTTTTTCTTGGCTATCATATGCCCCGGCCATTACGGTCCGGTCATATTTTCTCCAATATTGCGACCTTGGCGTAAATTATGTAGATCGGACGCCATATTTTGATCACATTAGACTTCTTGCCTTCTTTCTTGTAGATAAAAAAATCGGTGACAGATGACGAAATATTGGGAGTAGATGTTTTGTCGACAAAATGAAGCTTAATCGTGTCTACACAGCTTACGTTTGTTTACAAAATCGATTAGACAACATCTTCGAAAACAGTTGACAGTCAAACGGACCGCTAGGAATCGATTTTCACACTTATTGAAATGGTGGTGGAAGCAGACACGTTTGCATAGTACTTAAAATTGAATCTTCAGGTCAAACGATTGTGAATAGAGGAGCGCTTCTGCGATTCAATGGCCAACTGCGCGAATATCTTCACTGGAATTTATGCACAATTTAAAAGTCAACGACTGCTTTCAAATAAGTGCACTTCGGTGATCATGCTTTGATCGTTGAATATTGACTGAATTGTTTTATAATATTAACTTCCTTAATAATTAATTGAGGATAAATCAATACCTATAAAGGCAGAGTGAGAATCACGCATACCAGGAAACTATAGAACTATTGGAGTGAAACCTCTATTTACTCTTCAGTGGATGGACCATGGCTGCCAATGATGACGACTGAGTAATAGAAACTTTTAATGTAAATATTAATTTTCTTGAACTTACCTAACAAATAATCCACTGTTCTTGGATCTAACTTCGCAAGTTGTTCTTTTGTATGAATGTATTGAGCTCGCAATCGCCGCCTCTTCTTTTCTCTTGCCCAATCTTCTGCTAAGTTTCTACCATCAAGTCTTCTTCCTTCTCGGTTTGGATGCTCTGGGTCTGGAGTTACATTTGGTAGAAAATGCCTTCTACCACCTCCCATTATAACCTGTCCAAAACACAATTTATATATTATGTCCGAGAACAGATTCAGATCAGACCCGTCTGCGTAGTGCTGAATGTTATTCAAAATAAAGTCTACCAAAGTCTGTGATTTTACAATTTATTTATTTTAAAGGGTCCAGTTTATTACAGGAAACGGTCACATTCTAGTCAGAATAGATGCTCTACATATGTATATTTGTGCTATTTATAAACTGGATTTTCCAAGGAACTGTGTTGTCATATCTTATTTACATTTTAGCAAGTTAAATTCCCATATGTCTGTTTTACAGTTTTTTCATATAACGTCTTAACATAAAGTCTTTCTACAATATTATAGACTGTAAAGATAACAACATTTACAGTCTAATATTGTAGAAAGACTGATGAACATTAACGTCAGGATATATGAAAAAAAACCTGCTGATAAGCCAAAAAATACCAACGTACTCGTAACTAATCAACATCCCTTAATAATTTACAGAAAGATCTTTTCCACAATTTCAGAATTCAGTTTAACTCACCCCCGAGAACGATTAAAAAAAATAAGAGAATCTTACTTTCGTAGGTACTTTAAAAATTCAAGCAAAAACTCTATTTTTCTTAAGACGCATCTCAAGTTTCTCCCCCTAAGCTTTAATTTAACAAAACATTGCGCTCTGTTTTGTTTCGAAAACATTTTCGAGGACATGAACTTTACAAAATTAGTGCGCATTTTGTATGAAAATTATATGTGCAGATTATGTAAAAAGATACACGTAAATGTTCTTATTCTGATGCAAATATAAAACTTTTATACTTGCTCAAAATGTTTACCACTTTCGAGATTTTTGATACTTCATAATATTTTAATCTCAGATAAAATATGTATGTGAGAGGCTATCAGGGGGTCATTAAGCTTTTTAACCTGATTTTATTTCAGAGAAAAAATATATTTCGGTAGCCTTTGGCCTTGTTGTGACAATGGTTATCTCAAACTCAAAGCATTTATTTCAATCAAACCATTTACAAGCACTTTTGAATTGTCTAGGTCCAGCAAGCTATTTGCACGTTCCAAAGCGTAGATCATATCTATGGTGATGATTGTGCAAGAAACTCCCAGGACACTCTTTCGACAAGAACCATGTAACCACACGGTTCTTGTTTAAATTATATTCATATATCTGGCAAAAGCAAGTCACGAGTGTCAGTCGAAAATTTACCGGAACGTTACGATCACTGTATCGACTTAAAAATCTTCTCCCACCTTACATAAAGGCAATGCTTGTACAGTCCCTAATTTTCCCCATAATTATGACAATATATATAAATTAGACTATGGTGATGTGTGCTACTACGACCTGAATGCAGATCTCCTCAATAAACTTGACCACCTTCTAAATAACTGCATTCGATTTGTCTTCAACCTCCGCAAGTACGATCACGTATCCACGCATCAATCTCTATTAAAATGGTTACCCATTCGTCAGCGCAGAGCGCTGAGGGACTTGACTAGTCTGTTTTCTTTACTTAATAATCCTTCTTTTCCTTCTTATCTAACTTCACAAATTCGATTTCTTTACACTGCCCATTGTAAAAATCTTCGCTCTACCAATAATCATCTTTTACGATGTCCCTCACATCGTTCTGGGTTTATCCGCTCCGCTTTCCTTGTTCAGGCGTTTGCTTGTTTCTCCCTCTGAACATCAGGACGGCAACCAGTCGGTTGACCTTTCAGGTGAAGGCACGTGAGTATATTCGCAAGAAGTTGGTAGAATCATCACAGCGTTAATTCATTAGATTCGTTTTTCTCAATGCCTTTGTTATTTTTATTTGTATTTATAATATATCTATGTATTTATGATTGAAAATACAATCATAAATACATAGATATATTATAAATACAAATCCTCTATGTCCTCTATGTTGTCTTTCTTTTATATTGCACCTGCCATGTTGTCTCTGCACTACCCTAAGGTCGACTGGTAGAAAATGCCTATGGCATGAAGTTCGCCTTTGTACAGTGTTTTACTAGAGCATAAAGTTTTAATAAATAAATAAATATGTGAAAACTATGTACAGAAACATGCAAGATAAAAGCGTCCGGAATCGTATCGCTGATATAACATATACACAGGAACTGTATTGCCACATTTTGACAAGTTTTTCACATTGTGCATTGGTACATTTCACGGTACTGATATCATAGGGACTTGAATTTGAACGCTTTTAAGCACAGGGAAAAGGCCTTGCAATGATTTACTTAATACTTACATTTATACTCCTCCCCGGCTCATTCTCTACGAGCTGCATGGCTATGTCCTTGCAGTCTTTCCTGACGGTGGGGGGTACTCTGCTGTCGTCTTCCCAGTATCTTGACGGCGCATGCGCATATAACGCCGCGGGAGTCGCGTGCGTTATCCGGGCTGTCGTCACGATGCCACTGGATTTACCTAGATTGACAATTGATTTTAGAGTAAATGATTTTTTATTTTTAAGTTATTGTTTTCTTTACTTTTCCCCGTGAACCCCCCCCCCCCATGGCTATAATTTGCTAGAGAAATCAGTGAAAGAAATTCCAGAATATGCGCTTTCAGATATCACTGACTGTATCTGTGATATTTTTTTCTGATTTAGCTGACACAATCGAAACTTCTTGGTTAGAAATTAAATGGATTGTATCTTTAAAAGTAGAAAACAATATATTTAAACACATAAGTTACTTATATAATTATGAATTATATTAATCGAGTTATGATAGAATGCAGCTCCAGATTAATAAATTCTACATTATATTAAATTCCGATGAGGAACTCGTGGCTAAATTATAACAGCCGCACAGGTCGATCTTCGAGGTTAAGCAACGCTTGCCGAGGTTGTTTTGTGGATGGATGACCATTTAAACATAACTAGGCTTCTCCGTGCCTCGGAAAGCACGTTAAGCCGTTGGTCCCGGCTGTCATTTGGAGATCTTTGGCAGTCGTTACGGATTGTCAGAAACCAGAAAATCTGACACCAGTCTTGCCAAGAAGTACCGTGTTCCCCAGTTATTGGGTTGTGGAGGTCTGGTAGGCAGCCACTTCACGTAAAATACTGGTATTCAGTTGAATGACTGGGAGCCGAAATATAGTAATACAGTTGGAAAAAAGGCTAGGCCGATGATATTATATTCAACATTATTCACATATCCTATGATATGTGAATCCAGTCACCTTTAAACCACAAAAAAACATTTATCGAAAAAAATAGGAGTTCATATCAATTCTCCTGACTGCATAATATTAGGAACTGACCTTACTCGCATTAGGTACATACATTTATACCTAATGCGAACAAAGTCAGTTAGAAAATCAAAATTTAATGCCACTTACTAAAACGTAACCATTCAAAATAGTGCAAAGAACGAAGTAAAAAAAAACTTAACTTTCACTAACATCAAAAATAATATTTAATAAATGCAAAAATATAAAGAGAAGACTGAATATTTAAAGAACCTTGAACAATGAACTTTAGAAAGCCTATGTCGTAGACGCTAAATTGTTTATATAAACCATAAAGTTAGCTTTCAGTCGTTTCTAAGTTTATGATTATGATCTAAAGAGTTTATGGAATGTGGCGTGTCGTGACGACATGGAAATTGTTTAGTCACAAGTTATAGCATGAAACTTTTATGTTTAAGGTCGTTTTTCTTTGTGTAACGTAAATAAAAAGCTGAAAACTTTTCATATTTAGTTTTAGAGTGATCAGGTGTTTGCTATATTGTCATATGGTATATCTAAAAATAGTTTAGAAAAATAAAACGAACCATCTTAATCTACACTATCATCACAATCTTAGCTAAGATCAAGCATTGCAACATATGTTAAAGAGCCTTCAAACAAGACCTTTTTTCTCAAATAGAAAACAATCCATCCAAAGTTTATCTGGCAATCGTTGTCAGCAATAACATCGATAATGTACTGAATTAAGTTTGTGTAAATATTTTTGGTGGACAATACAATATATTGTATCTATCTATCACAAAATCATAGCACAGATTCCAGAAATGTAATAAACTCAAACTTTATCTTCACAATAGCACATAACACTGCTATAACTAGATATAGCATGGCCGAGATACGTCCACATACTTGCCCATTGAGTGCCAGTGCATACCGGCGAATGCGCCACATAATATAACCTGACGTTACTATTACACCTATATTTTACCAGTGCGACAATTTCATCTGACTCAAAACGATTCACATGGAGGACGTGGTATTAATATGTATTTGAGGTGTTAAAATTGTCTGATGATCTTAATATTTGTGACAGAATTAAAATAGGAAAGCCGAGGTTTCGTTGTTTATTTTTGACCGGGCAATTGTATTAGGTGGATGGCTAATTCCCGTTTTTACCAACAGAAACAACCGTTACAGCTATGTAATCAACCAGTTTAGACCCCTAGATAACTGGAGTTTTAATTATTTTTATATTGAGAAGTAGTATGTACATATAATATTAAGATTTAAAGCCCCGATGTCGAGGCTATGGCCAGTATGATTAAAATGACCAAATTCCAATCACTTCCACTCCTAAACATGCAAATAAATCAGCACTCCTTGTAGTCTGACATTTTATTTTTACTTTTTTTAAAATTCCAGCCATGCTAAGCCATGGTAGAATTCCTGTTTTGTTATTTTTACCAAATAGGTAAGTGAAATTCATAATTACACTTATTTCGTTGATATTCATGTTTCCTGTTCCTTTATTCATTATACTTATTTTGTAAATGTGAAAGTATATGTGGACGTTTATGCGTTTGTGAAACAATCCTGCCTGGACGCTAAACAGATTAGTACAAATTTGACACACGTAACATATATTAGGACAACGGATACTGTTGTCCCGGTTGTAAGATCTCTTGGGATTCAGAATTTCACGCAGACGAAACCGCAGGCGAAAGCTTGTTTCAAATAAAATAACAAAACAATTTGATTTCATCCCTTGAGATACATTACATAACAAACATTATTGAAAACGTTACCTACTTAATAAAATGAATGATATCTATTCGTCTACTGTGCTCCCTCGGGTAAATATCGTTGTTATTGGATAGTTTCCTTCTAAAGGCAAAAGATACACAGAATTTCTTATGGAGGATATAATAAAACATTGTTTTGTGCCGTCATTCATAAGTGACAGGCACAAGGTTGGCGGGCAAAAGAGGTCAAATTCGGAATACGTATTTTCGGCTGAATTAAATCGTGTCTCGAAATTGGAGGTATTTCTGGAAAAATGTATCTATTAATTTGGCTGTTTAGAGGTTATTTAGAAGAAAACCACAATTTAAAAAGGCAAGTATTCGAATTAAATTTTACACGTGCCACATCAGACTCTACACAAGCTGAACAAAAATATTATAAAGAATTAATACAACTGAAAACACTTTTTATGAATAAAAATCTTCACTATAAGCAAGCTTCGTAGACTATAGGTCACCCCGAAAAAATGCACGGCTCCTCTAATAGGCCACGCTCACGAAGTCACGGGAAAAAGCCAATAAATAACAAAGAAAAAAAAATCCTTACAATATTTCCGTTATTGGACGTTATTTATTCGTCTGACACGATACCGAGTGTACAGATTATACTATAATACAGTTCTCCACTACGTGACCCCGGCTTAAGAGTAAGGCTTAACTAAATCTTTGCTGACAGTGTTAACAAGTGGTTCTAGTTATAACAGTGTAGGGTTAAATCGGACTGACCCTTCTATAGGTCGCAAATTAATACCATTTTAGTATTTCGTGGTATTTGAGGCTTAAAAGCTTTTAGTTTCCACAGAACATGGTAAGAAATAATTTTTGAATGAACGCTCGCTCAATGTTTTTTGATTAAATGTAAAAAATAATTTTAGCTTTTAAAAAGACCGGTCCATATATAAATTTTAACATAGGATGAATTATTAATTAACATTAATAATGAATTCATCCCTATGTTAATACTTCAGTCTAACTAAATAGTTTACGCGACCGATATCCTATGGACTGATAGCTGCCTTATTGGCAAAGTAAATATCTAAAATAGCCGTATTTTAGATATTTACTTTGCCTAAGTCAGCTATCAGCTTTATGTAATACTACTAACGTGACGAATGTCAACAATGCAAATACTAAAACTATAAAAGCGTACAAATAATTATTATTACCAGCCCATAATATCTCATTGCTGAACAAAGGCATCCCTTCATTGCCGTTGCAATAGGAGTCACAATTTCGAGCCTTTTCCTTCCAATTCTTAGGAAATCCACCAAGCGAAGTCAAAAATATATTAAATCTTAACAATAACTCACCAGCTTCATGTGCCCAGTCAACTAGCGACGTGACTTTAGAGTTGATAGTAGAAGCACAGCTGTTGAACCTGCCTCCAGCGTCCAATCCCAGGGTCTCGTACCGCGCCTTCACGCCACAGAGGAGAGCAGTGGCACAGGCTGAGGACTCTCCAGTTTGAGCATCGATGTTGTATGTCTGGTAACAAGAATTGATACAATTTATGCAATGGGAAGTCTGAATTCGAGATAAATTGCATCAAACATTGGAGGTCACTCAAAAATCAACGTTCTTTTTGGATTTTGAGTGACTCTTTCAATGTTTACACATCGTTTAAGTTTATAGCAGAATATGTGGCGATGGATTGAAAACTAACTCATATTAATATGATAGAGAGAACAACGTCAAGCTCTATTAAACATCTTAGACCATGATGTACATTACTCGAATGGACCAACGCAGATACATGCATCAAGCAAAATCGCCACATTTTATTTTAAGGAAAGAAACTGATATTCAAGAAATCCTTCAATATAATAATACTCGTTAAACCTGGGTAAAATTTCTGGGTTCTTAATTTCAAAATATAGTCATAATGAAACGACTAGCAAAGTATAACAATCTTGGAATACCATTTGTACGTACTAAAATCCATTCTGCCTCATTTGAAGAGACGACGCTTCGAAACATTACAAAGCTTGCTTCGAAGCGTTCCAAAATTGTTATAACACAACAAACAGTTGGGATGGTGATCACAATAGAATGTTATTTGTTCACAGGTAGCTGCAGTCCCAGAATAATCCTTTAATCGCTCTTACGACACACATGAAAAACAATGACACACTCAGATGCCGGAAACCATATGGCATAACTGCTTATGTGGAAATATAAGAGGAGAATTCTCATCACAGGATTGTTTTGCAGCGGAAGTTATAGGAAAACAAAAGAAAGTGGGTTAGTGTGTTGAGAAATGTGGAAAGCTGCAACAGCCTTGATAACTGCGTAATATAGAGAATCTCGTAAACATTCAACGCATATGTTCTTCCCCAAAGACCGCAACAGCGAATGAGTTTCTACCGATAATGCGGTAATCTCTTCGTGCCACAATATTGATTCATTATATCACTGAGATTTTAGAACGTTTACTGAGAGATTCTTCATTGAGTTTGTATTTATGACTGTGAAAGGCAATACTAGCGATGGATGGATAGGGTAAGTAGATGACAGCTAATCATCGACATTTCCACGTCGCTGACTGCTGGGCATAAGCCTTTCTTTTGCTATCCCCACGTGCATGTGCTATCCTCACGGTTTAAAAATGATAAAAATAATAAAATTATAGAAGTGCATGCTGCTGACCCAAAAACACCTAGAAGGCCAGGTTAGTGATAATATTGATGGTAGCGAAATTATATTACAACACATATCTTTGACCTCAGAGAACAAGAGGATGCTATTTAGTCTCAAAATATACCAGATTAATTTCATCAAAAGCTTTCAGAGTA
Source organism: Hecatera dysodea (assembly GCA_905332915.2). NCBI lineage: Eukaryota > Metazoa > Arthropoda > Insecta > Lepidoptera > Noctuidae > Hecatera > Hecatera dysodea. The sequence continues at coordinate 12,859,716 of HG995297.1, forward strand.
TCATCCTTTGAAAGGTAAAAATGAAACTTGAAAGGGGAAAACAAAAGAAGCTCTCTGAAAATGGACTGGAAAAATTAGCTACACTTGGTGATAAAGGCAAATGAAAAGATAAAATAAAAATGGCGTCCTTTATTGACTGTTTAGCATGTTAACGCTGATGATATGTATTATGCATGTAGATTTTATACGTTGCTTGAATTGTATCTTTGAATGAATTTGATCAACTCAAATTATGGCTGTATGACATTATTAATCCAATATGTGGTCTTGGTATATTCCTTTCTTCTTATTATTCCTTGCCTAATAATAAGAAGAATTTCGGATATTACAACGGACCGCTAAATTTTATTCTGTATACATCAAAATGTTGTTTTATTTTTTGTTCTTGGTGACAGTTACATACAGCATGTCATGTCATTTATTTCCCATGGCTTTTTTTAACAATTTAAACATACTGAATATACTTATTTATTTTCCTGGTTCTGATTGAATGGTATGCGATCATGCAATTTTTATAAAGGATGCCGCAGAAAAGCACGACGCGACAGTATGTCACAATTGCGAGATAAATACTCGTATAAGCTATGAATAACTTAGGTCAAATCGTCGCGTCACGCTTATTTAACACATGGAAACATTAACCGGGAACGAAAATAAAAACTATAAAGAATCATTTAACAAAGCACTTATACTTGCTTAACTATATTTGCACTCATTAAAAATTTAATGCGTTCCTCCTGTTGACTTAATCTTCATTATAACAGTTTACTGAATACCCGCTACGTTCCGTTTACATGTTGTTTAAAAACAACCTTAATTACATCCTCTAGTTAAGTAAGCAAGAAGAACTTAATTAGTTTTCAGCATAATGTTTGTTAAAACTTGTAGTCTTGGCAACGAATAAGAATAATGACCAACTCATCATTATAATAAACAATCTTATACTAGAATTAATACCTGCAGGTGTTAGAAAAGTTAGGATTAGTTTGCTGCTCATTTACCGCTTAAGCAGTTCACAACAAAAGATTTGCCAAAGCAGGTTCAAGAGAGGTCAATCGAAGAATTCACGAAAAAAAATGATGAGCTAAAGTAAGTATACTAAACCCTATCTGTTTAGGTAGTTAACTAAAGGTAAACAATCTTGGTATGTCTTTTTATGTAAAAATATATTTTAAAATATGGATATTACTACTTATACAAATCAATTATCTATAATTTTAGAAAATCTGAATGTATTTCATGTTGTAAAACGTATTTCACATTTTTCAAAAACATTTTTCGTTAAAAGACATACCAAGATTGTTTACCTTTAGTTAACTACCTAAACAGATAGGGTATAGTAGTAGTATATTAGTAGTGTGCGTGTGTGTGTGTGGGGGTGTGTGTGTGTGTAGTGTGTTAGTAGTGTATTAGTATTAGGTAGTGTAGTAGTAGTATATTTACTTTAGGTCATAGCTCGTGAATCCTTAAAAGCTTACGTTTTTGGCTTCGGAAAATTTAAGTACTTGTTTCGTGGAATCCGTAACAGTCGACACCAGAACCATCTCCTTTGAAGTCAAAAAAAGTGAAAGGCGTAGACCTACTAGCTCTGCACCACTTTCTCCCGTTCCAATGCACACACAGCCTAAGGATATAATTGGAAAAAGTACGAAATAAAGCCGATGTAAACGCTAAAATTAATAGTTCTGAAGCAAAACTGACTGAGCAATCGTTACAAACAGTCAGTTTGGCGAATAAACTAGGTAAAGTATCATCTTCCCGCGACTTCGTACGCGCATATCCCGTTATTTCCCCGTTCCCGTGGGAAATTCGGGAAATCCTATTTTAGTCTCGAGGATCTACATGCCACATTACAGCTTTCTACGATCAAGTAGTTTTGGTTGTGCGTTGTTTGTCGTAGTTTTCTATTGAATTAGGATGAGATTTATTCTATACTAAACGATTTTCATAATATATCGAGAAACTATAATTTAATATAGATTTTTTCTTTTATTCTGTAAACGTTACCAGGAGGGGTAGGAATTTTTCCTGTATCGTGGCTGCAGTTACAAACATACAATCTTACATATACAAACAGCTAGACCCAGAACAACTATATGTACGCCATACAAATATTTGTTTCGTGCAGGAATGAAACCCGCGACATGCAGCGTAGTAGCCAATCGCTGAACCACTGCGCCAACCGTGTCGTGTACTATCTTTATTTACTACAATATGCAATTTTCCGGTGGCATATACTTATAGTAAGTAATCATTTATCGCGAGTATTTATCGGAAGTCAATATTAACTTCTGTCAGTCTCTATAATGTATATTAATACGGTATTACATAATTATAGTCTGTTACTTTTGAGCACTGAATTTTATTATTTTTCGAACATCCTCGTCAAGAATTTATATTTTTATTAAATGTAAATAAAGATTATAGATCCTATAAATATCAAACAGAAGTTTAACTTCTGACTAGGGTTAACCTTTCCTATTACAGCCAATAGTATAAGCATGACGTGAGGGACACTAAGGCAGCGACTTATTTAGTACGGTCACCAAATTAATCAACAGTTTGGTGCATTAACCGAATGAAATATAGTGCTGTCACCAAACGTATCAATTGCTTTGTCCAATCACCAAACTAATATCAAATGCTAAATACTTTAACGCGGTCACCAAGCGCAAAGTAAACGCAAAAAATTGTGATCACCAACCAACAAAATAAAACATCCTTTGCAATATTGGTGTTCGAGGGTTAATTTGAATAACTAAAAGAAACTAAAAGAACTCTTGAATACTTTACCTTAGCCAAAGCGACTGCTGGAAAGGTGTCCCACGCCAGATCTGTGTCTTCCCCAGATTGTCCTCGACGCTGACCTCTGAGGATCCTGGCTGCGGTCGCTGTGGTCAGACTCATACCGTCTCCCACGACCAATATTACGTTCCTGTAGAAAAAGAGAATTTATTATAAACACTAGCTGACCCGCGCATCTCGTCTAAATCACATAGGTAAGAGAGAAAAACAGTTTTTGTAACATTTTTCATTGATGCTCTGCTCCTGTGTATCGTAGCGTGATAGCCTATCCCAACCTTCCAATAAATGGGCCATCCAACACTAAAATAATTTTAAATTTCGACCTAGTAGTTTCAGAGATTAGCGCGCTCAACTAAACAAACACTTCAGCTAAAATGTACGTAAAGTAAATACCTTGCACAACCTGGTCCCTAAAAGAATTAAAAAATAGCTTGCTTTTTGAAGTTTGAAACTTGAAAAAAGGATAAGATAATTCGACAGATTTTTTTTGTTTTTGTATGTTCATCTACACCTTTGCAAGTTCTTAACCGTATTTGATGACCAATTTATACAGATTATTTTGCAATATGTTAAAAGTACGATGTGAAATAATTTTATTTGAACTATATTATTTTTGCACCCTATGGTTGGCTTTTACTTTTGACAAAGGATAAGCATTATAATACAGCATGGCAATGCCGCCAGCTTTTTGAGTACATTACTAGTGAAGACTTTTCAACGCCATAATTTAAATGTAAATAGTAGTAGTTAGTTTTATACATATTCCGTACTACGAATTAAAAAAAAAAAACTGCAATCGGAAAAACATTTAACCTTACAATTATACCTACTCTGTACTGTTGAACGCGGTTTATTTGTTAAGTAAGCTACTGTACTTCAAGATTTACACTGATTTTGAAAAAAATAATAATTAATTATCTTTCATCTTTACTTGTCTCACGACGTTTTTGTTTCATTTTCGTATCGCAAACGTATTAACTGAATTTTGTATAAACTGTTTACTACTAAAAAATATATTTCTTTGGTTGCTTACATGAAATTGCGCAATAGGAATAGAAATCATATATCCTAAGATGCCAAAATGTATAAAGTGTACGATGACTTTTTGCGCGGGGTTTTGATTTCTTTTAAGAAATTATTTCTATTTTCAATTAATCTATTGGTTATTTTTAAACTTTGTACATAAAGATAAACAATGAAAATTGATAAAAGTTTTTTAAATATACCTAGGTGTACGAAGACTTTTTACATTGACTGTACGTAATTGTCATTCAATAGCCTAATGACTGAACATATTTGGAACACAAGTAGGTACATAGATAATGGCCTGGATTAGAACAGAATATACTTTTCATGCCGATAGTATATTGCCGCGGGATAATTGGCGCCTTTTCTTTTACGCGGGCGAAGTCACTAGCATAAGCAAGTAGGTTTACCATCTCTAGTGTTAAGTAATCAATAAAAAATCTGCCTAGTCTTTCCCAAATATGTTGGTCGGTTTCCAGTGTTACTAGATGCAACTGAATACCAGTATTTTACAAGGAAAAGCAACCTATCTGAGCTTCACGATCCAGTCCCTTAATGACACGAAGCCCAAGCGGTCTAAGACTTCTGACAAGCCGTAATGACTGTTAAAGAGCTACAAATAACAGCCAAGACATTAGCTTAACGTGCTTTCCGAGGCTCGGAGGTATGTTAAGATGACCCATCCATGGACCGACCGCGGCAAACATTGTTTACCCATGTGGGTCAATCCATGTGGCTGTTACTACTTTATAGTCACGAGCTGCTTACATATACAAATGTATCGTACATATTTTGCTGAACCATCTACAGTAAATCGTAACAAAAACTCCGTATCGCAATACACCCTTCTTCCTATTTTTTTATCACATTTATCAGTGTCAACGCTCTCTAAGACTAATGTAGGCAATGCGAGGATTGTGAGGGTTTTGGGTTTAACTTGTCCCCCGAAGGGTCGAGTGGCGGGTATGTAAACAAAATCATTAATTACATGTCAATCTTTTGTACCTGTAGTAGGCAAACAGAAGTTTTTTCTTGTTACTGTGAAAATAATGTATGGCACTTTGTTAGAGCATTGAAATTTATTTTATTTGCCATTTAAACTAAATTAGGCTAACTTCACACTGTGTTCTCAATGGTATGATTTAACTCGCAGCACGATGTCAAATTTGCTATCGAACCTTCATAAAAGTAACATCCCCATGTCGTCGGTAATATTGAAGCTAGCCTTTGCCAGGCGAAATTTGAATATTTTAGAAGCATGCAGCCAAATTGCTACTAGAATTTTTAATTGCCTTTCAAAGGACTGGTCCCTGATCTCAAAAATTGAATATCAATTAATCTGCAAAATACAAAAAAAAAACAGCCTGAATACAATAGAAGAGTTATTCTATTTCCACGTTTTTTTTTGTTATTTCCACAGAAAGTAGTACAGATGTTAAATTTAAATGATCCTTATACTAACTACTTTAACTAAGGCATGCAAACAGTTTAAGCTAAAATAAAGATTAATTTAAAATACATACTATTAACACATTCAAACTAATTTACCACGGCAAGATGAAAAGGGGAATGCCGATTTTAGGCCTTGCAATGCCCAAGAAATTTAATTTACTAAAAAAAATATATGTAAATTTTACGTAATTAACTCTTCTATTTACGACGCGATACAAGTTAGCAACATTTTTTAATAAAAAATGAATATTGAAACGATACAACGAAATAAACGGACATTTGCTAGGTTGCCAATTTAAAAACTGTACAAAATAAAGATTTGTTGCAAAACATTTACACATATTTGTACTTTATTTATTCGTTCTTTTGTTTATAGAAGTCCCAATGCATTTTATGTTAATATATTTAGATTTGTAATCAACTTACAAAATATAATATAATGATTTTAAAATGATCTACATAATGCACCGATCGATACTTTGTGCAATGGCAACACTAAAACTTATCAGTTGACAATATTAGAAATGTCATTGTCATTGTCAAATCAAATGTAATATTAGAATTGTCTTTGTTTGCATTTGCATCATAGTGATTCGCTGCGTGTATTTTGCTATTAAAATCGACGTTTTTGACCATGAATACTGACTCTGGCGATTCTCCTACTCTGATAATGACAACCAACAACAATTTAGCTTTAATATGTTATGTAGGAAGAGTTTGTGTAGAGCACATTAAGAAATCCTTATAATTTGGAAACTCGCAAGTTTTTTTCAATAATTTTCTTTTATCAATATATTATTTGTGGGGCATACTAATATTAACATCCGATGTTACTTGTGGGCACTCAGGGCCTAAATCACTATGGCGGCTTGGCATACCCCTATAGTAATAATTTGAAATAAGCAAAAAAATACATAATGTCAACTTTAATACTGGAATGGGATAATAGGGACTATAAATACTTCAGGATCGAGGTTAATACAGTTAAATTAAAATATAAGTTTATGTTATAGTACAAGTCAGGAATACAAAGATGTCACAATATCTATCAATTTAAATTGTTATCATTAAAATCGCCAACTGAGTGAATTTTCTTTTTGAAAAGTGGATATTTCTCTTTTTATAAAGCACCGATAAATAGAGCATCTTTTACTCTTTCATTGGGAGCGAAATAATCTTGCCGCATTTAGAAATGAGACTTTCAGACATACCGTTTTGCAACATGGACGGAAAATGCATTACAGGAACATACAACATAGTAACTAGACAACTATTACTAATTACCTCAAGCTAACTATAAGTTTCCAGCAAATGAAAGACTGAAAATTCAAAACTAGCACTGATGGTAATGCACCTAATGACTAAGGACGAACATAGGCAATTTGGATTCAATTAAATATTACGTCCACGTTAGCATCCAATCAGACAATGCGTTGTGCAATTCGGTATTTTACTAGATCAAATATACAAATCATAATTGTATTTAGTCCGTCCGTTGGATTTTCAAAAAAATATTGGACACGTATATTTTGTCATTTCAAATCGGAAAAAAATATATAAAGGTGAAACGCATAGAAGTTCTAGAGTGGGGGCTGGTGACGCCACAACGCTAGTAAAAATTGTAGCACGTAGTGACGTCACGCGAGTTTATAAAGCACTGTATCGTCTTCATTTTTTGTTAACATGAAAAAAATAAAAAATACGTGTCCAATATTTTTTTGAAATCTATTTGAGGGACTAATTCGATTTTTTCAGTAAAATACTTTATTCTACGAATACAGAGCGTATGTCCTGATCGTGTTTTTTTCTGTAATAGCCCCCGTTTCGCACGTGTAGCAGCGCATAAACAAGCTCCTCGTCAGCGTGATTTTTTTAGACATATTCAACAATCATCGTCATAATACACAGCCAACCATACCAATTTACAGTAAGTTAATTAATATATTTACAACCTAAAAAATCCTCTTCAATCTCCGGTCACAGGTGAAACCATAATGGTTGCGGAATTTGTTCGAAAGAGTCACCGCGGCCCTGGAACGCAAAGGGCACAAGAAGGATCACGGGTGGGTTTTAGTCAGTAAGAGTCTGACACTCCCTTCCGCTCCGCACAGAGCGGGAGAAGTCATTTGATGATTTCCCAAAAAAAAAGGTGAAACCCGTATGAATATGCGTTTGATAGTCTGGAGCTTATCACACGCAGACAGACGGGGCGAGACTTAGTTTTATAAAACCTATACGTAGTGATAGTGAAAAGTGGGACACCTTTAGGCTAGATAGAAGGAACATCGATTTTCATAGGGTGGCTGGTCGCAGCTGCATGAGAGCTGCCGAAAACCGAGATAAATGGCGTACGATATGAGAGAACTAAATTTTCCCGGCAATGGACTGCTGTAGGCTGATGATACTGACCTATGTAGCTAGATAACACCTAATAGGAGAATAACAAAGTTTGTACTGAAAGATAAAACATATTATCTTGAAAGTGCAAGGTTCTATATCTAATAGTCTTGACTTTCTTACTGTCAAGATTTTCTTAGAAATCTGTTATTATTTTTGTATCCAGTATTACACTATGATGCAATTTTATCCTATAAACACACTTAATCTTACTAATATTATAAACGCAAATGTTAGTAAGTATGGATGTTTTTACTCATTCACGCAAAAACTACTGAAGGAATCTTGATGACACAGATATAGATCAAAGTCTGGAATAATGCATATAATACTTTTTATCCGGTGATTATGTTCCTTTGGGATAATTTCCGACATTCAGGCGGGCGAAGCCGCGGGCAGCAGCTAGCGTGAAATAAACTTAATATTTTTTCCAGTCAGTCTGTATCATTCGACAACTCCCAGAATGTGTCTGTTTAAGAAAGCCTTGAATGTCCAATGAATTTAGTAGGAAGGTGTAGTTATTACCTTTCAACGTAATTTCAATTAAAGAGCCCATCACTAGAACTCTCGGGACTAGTGATAACTAAATTACTGAACGATTTAATTACAAAACGGCTTTTAGTTTAAGGTGTTTCATTTCCCTTGGCGACTACATGGAGAGGGAAAATAATATACTAATTGATTTTAATTAGAAAATAAAACACAACTAGGTGTTACTACACCTAGTTGTGTAGGACTATACTACTGTATAGTCTATATTCCCAAATATAATTAATACTATTATTTGGAGGTCGCAACATACCTAATATGTTTGTATATGTACCTAATATGTATATGTATGTGCCTCTAAAGAGTTATTGTTCTTGAGAGGAAAAGGTTTACGTAGATTAATTAATAACAAATCTGACAGATGTCATCTTGAAATAACACCAGGTTTCTGCAAAAAAGGAATAGTCTAGCCTAGTAGAATCGTAGATCGATTTGATTAGAATGACTTTTTTTGTATGGACAATACAACAGATTTGAAGGATTGTAATAAAACTTGAAGGATAATACAGTGAGAGTGAGTCTATGGTGGCGACGTTTCACCACGTTGCTTACGTTATAATTCAATACTTCATCAGATTTTCATTTGTGGTCGTTTATAAAGACGTTAATTTGTTTAAAATCCTCACCCGCAATACTCATGTAAGCCTTCTCAGGCAAACTTAACGGTACGCCTTTAGTTTGTATAGGTACTATAAAAGCATTAACAGTTCGCTCTATTTACCATGTATCAAAATAATCCAAACAAAGAATATAAATATTGTCGTAACGAAGGATTTGGTAGTCAGTACCAAAATCTTCGTACCCACAATATTTATTCAAGCGTACATAACATTCAATTTATATGTACATATGTATTTACAACAGGGATCCTAATATTTGTCTCTAGTTCCCGTATTGTTTGTGGTGTATTGTGTCTGGACCCAATGGATACTAGTTGGGGTCGAGTATGTTTGTTCCTATAAACAAAACCAGTGCGGTTAGTCTTTTGCTGCGAGGCTAGAGGAAAGTCATCATGTAGACGAGAAAAATAAGAGGAGTTACGTCATTTGGGATTTGTATGTCTCGATTGTTTTAGCTAGGTGTCGTGTATTTCAGCGAAAGGTTGACCCATACACCGATAAAAAAATCACATTTAAAATAACATAAAAACATCGATCTTTTGCCTTCTGTTACACAGAATGTCTTATTATTTTGTATCGTCTCATAAAACATATAAATATTTGTGTTGATTCTACTAAAACATTTTACACATTCACACAAGTCACGCGGAATGTGTATAGTATTTGGAAACTTCAAGTCCGATGTGGCCCATATACGAACTTGGCCGAGATTTTCACTTAAGTATTGCTTTTGTGAAAATGTCGGTCATGCAACACGACCGACCGCGTCACAGGCATCCGAAGTACTTGGTACCTAAGTACTCGTAACAGAGATTTATACCTTCAGGCAGTTGCAAAATGAGAGAATAAATGTGAAATTACACACCATTCAAGGTTATTACTATGTTTGGGGCGAATGCTCGGAAAACAAAATCAAATGGCAACTACGCAGAATTTTCATTTCACTGACAGAAAATGCCAATTTAAATCACTGGGTCTGTGAAGCATGAAATTTTGCACAAGAGTTCCTTAAATAACGAAGTAAAGCACAAAGGTAGGGATTTCTAGAATTCAACCGCTAAAGGGGTTGTAGATATTGGAATGAAAATATGTATTTTCATTCGGTCGTTATTTTTGCTGATGATAAATCTCCTTTAGCTCGGCTTGATATAATAACTTACTTCGATCGCACATGTATGTTTCGATAATATTTTTAATTTGAGCCAATAAAGAAATCTGTACTCACTTTGCGACAGGATTTTTATCGGCTGCGTACTGCAGTCGTTTCTGCAACGTTTCTTGCGCTTGCGCGTACCAGTAGTGGCGATCTGTGAAAGAAAATAATAATAATAATGACGTATAGAAATTTCCACAAAAATAATTAGGTACTGTAATATCGTCTCAGTATCGCTTCCTACACAACGATTTTTTCGACGATACATCACTAAACTTAAAAGACACCTTAATCTCTTTAATGAAATAGATACTTAGAATGATGATTGCATCCCGACATGACCCTCCCATTCAGGCACAAGATACGGGGAAATGATAAAACTTTATTTTATTTTAAAATATGATGAGAACCTTCTAACATAGTTATTAAATAAATTGTTTCTAACACTTATTATATAGATTCTGTCACAACACTACATCAACAACAACTGAAAATCTTAGTAGGAACAGGAGTTAAAATAAATATTCAACGAAAAGCCAGAGTAACCATGCATAAGACTAGTCGTATGTTGCAGTAGTCAAAAGTAACGTCGAATAAACCACTGACTGTGTCAATAACTCGTGCCATTTGAAGTACATTACAAACACATTATCAACGCATGCCACCAAACTTGGACAAGTGATTTGTGGAAATATCGACAGAACAGTGTGTATTTCTATCGATATTCTATCCGCTATATACGTAATCGTAAACCAAATACAAAATAGTATTTCGTAGAAATTATCACTTGCTTTCAACAAAGCCAGATTGAGGTCACGAGAGCTTTCATAAAAAAACACCTATATTTAATGTTGTATGATTCGGTAAAATAGCAGCCATTAAAATTTTGCGAATTCATGCCATACCTTTACAAGAAATAAATTTGTGCGAACCAAAGATGGCTGGCATTTTCCCAAAGTAACTAGGGCCGACTTCCAGTCCAACTGGTTACAGCTGAATCCGAGTCAACATATACCTACTGAAGTTAACAGATACCTCTTCGCAAAACAACGATGTGAAATTTTTAATCTCCTGCGTTGACAAAGATTTGCGAAATGACAGACGGAAGCTACGGCTAAACGAGCTTTCCGAGGTACGGAGAAGTCTCGGTAGGTAATAATGACCCATCCACGGCTTCAACAAGCGTTGCTTAACTTTGAATAATGACTCGTGTGGCTGTGATGACTAAACCACAACCTCCTTATAAAGTTAGCACGGTATGGCAGAATATAATATATACAACCTATTTACATAAAGTTTAACACAAAATACAAACATACAATAGTGCTGTTTGTTTCCATCCATAACAAAGAAACTTATAGTACAAAAACACAATGTGGTATACATTACAAACAAGTATAGAATGTCTTCAGTTGCTAGGCTTCCGTGTAAGTAGGACCTACATTTGTATGTGTTAGATATACATAATTATGTACATATACATAGGTATGTGGTAACAAGATTATTGTTTGCCTGAAAACAGCTTAACATGGAATTTTTATGGTTTTAATGCCTTTTATCGGCGTGATAAATGACATTTAAACCTTAAAATACTCGGCTGTTAAAGATATATTGAATTAGGTATAAGGAATCTTTCAGGCATAGGAAATGTAATAGGGATGTGTATGTGTACATATTATAAAAAAGTCGCTTCCCGCTGTCTGCCTGCCCCTGTGTATAAGCTTAGATCTTCAAAACTGCGCAACGGATTTGGTTAGGTTATATGGTAATACATGCATAGTATAGTAGACATTTAGTATCAGCATAGCACCCGTGCGAAGCCGGGGCGGGTTAATTATAGACTTATATGAAGTGAAAAAAGAGTTTAATTGCGCCAAGCAGTAGACAAAAAAAAAACCTTACACACACACAACAATTATAAAACGCGCAAAACTGCCATCACGTTTAGAAGATGGCAACAGACTGTTGCGCAGACGATGTAACGTGGCGGACATTGTATGGGATATATACATATATTATCTATCTAGCCTATTTTGTCCGGTTGCTGGGCTAAGGCCTCCTCCCATAAAAAAAATACGTAGTTTTTTTAATCGGTGGGAAATCTTCGAATGACTTCTTCCGCTCTGGATGGAGTGGAAAGGAGAATCAGACTATAACTTGCTAAAACCTATCCATGTTCCTCCAAATGTTCTGTGTTCCAGGGCTGTTGTGAGTCTTTCGAACAAAATCCGCAAACAATATTATTCTGGTTAGCTTCTGGCTTGCGCAGTCTGTTATTTCTCCAAGGTTTTGGCCTAAGTTATCTACATCAAATCTGGTAAATTCATAAAACCATAAAAATATGGTGTTGAAACTTGATAAATTATCCGCACTATTTTCCTCCATACTAAAACTACTTTCCAAACTTTTACTTAATCTATTAAACGTGCGGAACCACGGGTGGTCGCCAGTTCACGATCAATAAATAAAATAGGTATAACCCTCACGGCACATTGCTGGCGAAAACGTTTATATTGCAAACTTTTAAGCCACACAGTTTTCAAGAGCAATCTATTGCTTCTATGAAATACGAGTAATATTTATCTGTTTTTCTCATGTGCTTCAACATTTGTTTGAAAATCTAGATGTTCTTTACAATTCCATGCAAATATTATATTATGAATGTGAAAGTGAGTTTGTCAGTTTGTTATCTTTTCACGTTTTAACGGTGGAAGGGATTTGGATGAATTTTGGTCATGAGTAGACTATGTCCCGAAATAGAAGAGGATACTTTTCATCCCGGTAGTATACTCCCTTGGTATAATTTTCAACTTTCACGCAGACAAAGCCGCTAGCAGGAGCTAGTTATTAATATTTTCCAACAGCCTAATCCATTGTTTAAAAACAAATGCCGATAACTTCCAACCAATCTCAACCTTTGAAAGTTCGAGTTTGGCAAATACTTACTTAACTTCAAACTCTTAATTTAAAAATCGGGGTAAATACTCATTTTACAGATTTTACATTCAAATTCGATTTAGAAAATTTGAATTTAGAATCTGCTAATCACTTTATAGATTTGAATATGAAACTGTTAATCTGTATTTGAACTAATCATATTAATATGGTTACATTTTTAAAGTTCGTTTCTTACAAAATGTAATAGAGAACAACAAGGAAAAATTTAGAGAAGTTTCTCGAGGGTTCAATGGCCGAAAGGCACACACACACTAGATTTTGATCGGATAACTTTGAGGATATTGCAGGATGCCCCTTTCATATAAGTGGCCCAGAGATGTTTACGTAGGATGTTTATTAAGGAAAAGTTTATGATCAGAAAGTACACTTTAATGTTAGAGTATCAGTTATCGGGAAGACTTACGCCGTCTATAAAATGTACAGCAAAACTCGCTAAGAAAATTTTAAGACGAATACACAAAAGGCGCTAACAAGGCCTAAGCTCAATCTCTTGATAGAAAATTATTGTCATACTAGCTTCTGCCAGCGACTTCGTCCGCATGGAATAGTTACTTTACCCCCGATTTTGAAATTCTCAGCCCGATCGGTTTAAAATTGGAAAAAGATAGACATGCTGTTTCGGGATATTTTTTATATAATTTTATGTAGAACATTTCCGTAATACATGATTTCTATGTAACTTTAACCATTAAGGCTACACACGCGACGGAAGCTTAAAAAATGGAGTAACTTCTTCCGTTTTCGCAACATTTTCCTTCACTGCTCTGCTCCTATTGATTGTAGCGTGATGAAAAGTATACTATAACCTGCCCAGGAGTATGAAGAATAATTGCACCAAGTTTCGTTAAAATCGGTCAAGTAGTTTTTGTTTCTATAAAGAAAATACAGACAGACAGACAGACAGAAAGACAGACAGACAGACAAAAATTTTACTGATTGCATTTTTGGCACCAGTATCGATCACTAATCACCCCCTGATAGTTATTTTGAAAATATATTCCTTGTACAGAATTGACCTCTCTACAGATTTATTATAAGTACTAGCTTCTGCCAGCGACTTCGTCCGCGTGGAATAGTTACTTTACCCCCGATTTTGAAACTCTCAGCCCGATCGGTTTAAAATTGACAAAAGATAGACATGCTGTTTCGGGATATTTTTTAGATAATTTTATGTAGAACATTTCCGTAATACATGATTTCTATGTAACTTTAACCATTAAGGCTACACACGCGACAGAAGCTTAAAAAATGGAGTAACTTCTTCCGTTTTCGTAACATTTTCCTTCACTGCTCTGCTCCTATTGATTGTAGCGTGATGAAAAGTATACTATAACCTGCCCAGGAGTATGAAGAATAATTGCACCAAGTTTCGTTAAAATCGGTCGAGTAGTTTTTGTTTCTATAAAGAACATACAGACAGACAGACAGACAGACAAAAATTTTACTGATTGCATTTTTGGCACCAGTATCGATCACTAATCACCCCCTGATAGTTATTTTGAAAATATATTCCTTGTACAGAATTGACCTCTCTACAGATTTATTATAAGTATAGATAGATAATTATTTCCCAACGTGCATCATCTAGCTGTGACAAATTTAATGAGTTTTCAACAGCCATTTTTGACTAACATTTAATTTGTGACGGATCGATATTTTTTCCAGAAAGAGGTAGTCAAAGAAAATGCAAATATTATAGAACAAACAACCTAGAAAACATGAATATGAATAAAATTATAATCTATATAATATTAAAAGCTAGGAACGGAATTAATAAAATGAGTCTAAACTTCTTAGTTTAGACTCATTTTATTAATTCCGTCTCCTCCTAAAGGTCTCTTGACCTTTTATCGATGGGAAATGTTCAAATGACTTCTTCCCCTCTGGGCGGAGCGGAAGGGAGTATCAGATTCTTAGTGACTAAAACTCACCCATTCCTAATGCCCTTTTGTTCCAGGGCCGCGGTGATTTTTTCTAACATTTTCCGCAACCCTGGCATGCACCCGCCCTAAAGGACCACGTCTTATATACTGCCTAAAAGTAATCTATTCACACTTGACTTAATAACCCCCAGTTTGTAACAGCTATCAGGGAATAATACAGAAGAAACGCTACGGTCCCATGAAATATTTCGTCAAATTATAATCAAATATTTATTTTATGAACTGACTTCATTATTTTAACGAGCCAAGTGAGAAACGAGCGTATTTAATCAGAACGAAAATAACTGGAAATGGGTCCTACCGCGTTGATACCATTATTTAAATTTCCTTAGTATTGTTGGGTGCTTAAACTAAGCATTTTTTTTATTTGGGCCATAAATGCTTGTTATTTAATAATGGTTGCTTGACGTGTTTATTTGTGTGGGGCTGTGTATTTTTATGCCTATTAAGAATGGTAATGAGTTCAACTGTGAAACGATTTAATCGGGGAATTCACAAGACGGGCTTGTACGTAGGCATTCCTGTAGACTATGCCCACAGGACCTAGATACTACTATTTCCACGATAGTCATTGTCTAACAGTTATATTAAAGGCATATATAGCAGCGAGCACGTCCTCCGGCAAACCTGAGTTTGTTTGGAGATGATTTTTTCCTTCGGAAAAACGAGAAGATAAATATTTTTACAAAAAAAAAAAAACAAGATGAAATCAAAACTGAGAGTAAAATTTTCTTATCTTTCCAATTAGCTTTTTATGTTTTTAAGACCGTAAATGAAACGTATGCACTTCATATTTGAATTGTGCATTGCGCCAGCTCTACTCTACAAGGAGAATACTTAAAAAAACTTTTTACAAAAAAAAAAACAACCGACTTCTAAACAAAAAAAAAAAAACAAACAAAAAGTACAAAATAACTTTAATTTCGGAAATCAGTGTTAAAAAAAAACTTTTTACAAAAAAATATAACCGACTTTTCCACAAAAAATCAAAAAAGTACAAAATAACTTTAATTTCGGAACTCGGTGTTTGTGAACCACAACACTTTTTCATTTTTTGAACACCGACTTCCGAAATTAAAGTTATTTTGTACTTTTTTGATTTTTTGTGGAAAAGTCGGTTATATTTTTTTGTAAAAATTTTTTAATTTCCACTTTTTAGTGGTACCTAAACCCCCTCCCCTCCCCCCACCTAAACGAACCAATTACATTAGTGTAAAAAAAACGCACTGCTCCAATGCAGAGTAAACTAAAAGGTCGTCAATGTAGACAATGTAGATATTTTTTTAGATTCTTGTTGATTTTTCAAAAACCGCTTGTTCGATTTCGATAAAATTTTCATGGGACCATTTGGGAAGTATACCCTTTCCAACAAAAAAGAATTTTTCAAATCGGTTGGCAAGCGACGGAGTTATGCGCGAACAAACAATAAAAAAAAAACATACAAACATCCGAATTGAGAACCTCCTCCTTTTTTAGAAGTCGGTTAAAAACGCGATGCGACATTCTCGCATCGCCAAAACGTATATGTAAGTCGATCTGAACTCGATAGAATACAATACGTTTTATTATATACACCATAAATATACGTTACATAAAATATAGATGAGGAAAACATTACATAGGGTGACACAATGAGCGACGGTATCGCTAAAAGAGTATTTTTATTTTTCAAGACAAATTTTGGATTGATTTTGAAGAGAAAACGAAAGACAGTATTGTAGGTAGTCCCACTTCGGCTTTTAGTGATCAAATTTGCGCAAGCCAAATATAAATTTTATCCAAAGGTTTTAAAGACGCGGTATAATGTATGCGTGAATGAGATCGAAATAACTGACATCAGCATAGTCGATTGGAAGCAGAAGAGGAAATATCAAAAGAACACATCTTATCCACTAACAAAAACACAGCATAATTGTCGAGTCAGATCAGTGCCGGACATTAGCTGCGATTCTCTGGTAGCGTTCGATACCGACTGCCTATGAAAATATACATAAAACAAATAATCAATAGTAAAAGAAAAATCATAAATAACAAATAATACATATAAATACAAGCGATACGTTGCATCTGGGCAACAATAGGACGTTGCTTAGCATATGCCGTGACGCTGCTCAAATCCATCCATCGTTCTAGTGACAATCATCAAATGTCTTATCCCACTCTGGGCTGAGCGGAAGGGAGTGTCAGATTCTTATTGACTAAAACCCACCCGTGTTCCTCCTAGTGCCCTTTGCATTCCAGTGCCACGGTGACTCTTTTGAAGAAAATCCGCAACCATAGCTATAATTATGACCCTATGGGCCCCGTCTTCTAATGGCATGTCTAGTGGCGGTGAGTAAATCTTAATGAGGCAAATTAGTACCACTAGTAGTTAGTTATAAACACACCACTTACAATTGAAAAAAAAACATGAGATAATATAGTATTTTATCTAAAATAACCAAACATCTGAGTTCAAATATGTATGGAGTGGCAGCATTTGCATTTCGGTTTGGCCACAGCAAACTGTATTGGACTGCAGAACATTTTTCTTCCGGCAAATAATTCACGTGGTAGTGTGGTGTATGTAAAAATAGATAATATGAGATGAGATTTACAATTGTACTAAAGTGCTATTACAGGTCGAATGGGTTACGGGTCGGAATAAATATCGGGAGAAATTCCGCAATTGTCTAAGAGATTTGGCAGAAACAAACTTTTGTGCCTTACGTCCCGGAACTGTGGACGCCAACATTGATGTTTCTATCAAAACCCTTTTTTTGGATGGGAAATCATCAAATGACTTCTCCCGCTTTGGGCGGTGCGGAAGGGAGTGTCAGCCTCTTACTGACTAAAACCCACCCGTGATCCTTCTTGTGCCGTTTGCGTTCCAGGGCCGCGGTGACTCTTTCGAACAAATTCCGCAACCCTAGCAGGCACTGACCCTATGGGGCCCCGTCTACGTTGCTGACGGCTCTTTGAGATGCGCGTGGAACACGACGCGCTATCGACTCGGGCCTGGTTGCTATCGGAAGGCGAGCCACCCATTGTTCGTCATCCGCAGGCCCGCGCCTATGGCGGCCGGGAATCGCCCTGAGTTTCCCGACGCCCGGAGCGTCTTCTTCTGTTCAATGAAAACCCTAAGGTTCTTTATCTTCTTACTTACAGGAATAGTCATTCTGTTTCCCCAACATCCGGGTATGTTGTGACCAACTTACTTTCGGAAACATCCTAGAGCTGGACGATGGAGAGGTTCGACGGATTTACTTGAAGCCCATTTGCTGAGGCAAATGGGACTCTACTTACAAATTGTAGCTAAATACTTGTTTATTGCATTTATTTCATCAGTCAGGTCTGCAAGGGCAGCTTGTTTGTAGATTTGAAAATCGTCTGCATAAAGGTGGCAGGAAGAGAGAAGTTTTTTGGAGATATGATGATGAGATGCGTTTATAAATATTGCGAAGAGTAAAGGAGATAAAACGCCATCCTGAGGTACACCGGCGGTTGTATAACACCCGAACGAGTAAGATTCTTCTATGCATATACATACATTGCCGGTGGCAGTACTACGAAACCAGTCAATCGCCGTTGGAGATATGTAAAGCGAGCGATGTATTGCTCGACGTACTTCGCTCGCTTCGTGTATCGAAATTGACGGTATTGAGCGCATTATGAAGAACTTTATATTAAAATGCTCGTCGACATCGCAGCAAACCGAGACGAAAATGGAGCAAAACTTACCGTAAAGACTGGGCCGCAATGGCAGAGGAGAGGCATATGTAAAATGGGGAGATTTTAACTTTTTTCAACATTGAGATATAATGGATGATTCTCCTATTATACATACATATGTCATAAAGTGGTAAGATTGGATAAGATGAGTAGAAACAGTTGAAAAAAATATTGATATTTACCATAAGCCTCCTTAGCCTCAGTCTTCTGCGGCGCCGGTGTAAGCACACTGGTACTGATAGTGGACATCATGATCGCGATGCAACACCAAGCACTCATGGTTCACAAGCCTCATCGGTGCGTCAGTCTTGTCCGGGCGTACCGAAGAAAGTTGGATTTGTGGTTACGCACTGCGACGCACTGGTTGCGACGTAATTACCGGAGTTCGTGATTTATCTGTAAAGGTGGAAAAACTTTGGTTTAATTATTTATTTTGGAAAGGCAATTTTTTTACCTATTGTTGTTTTTCAATATTTATGAGAACATACAAAATTAAATGCTATAAATCGTAATTATACAATAATTATAAATATTTAATCATAAAATAGCAAAAAAATCAAGGACCAGCTTCTAAGTTTAGCATTTAAAGTAAACACTACTACTTTAAAGCCAAAGTTTGACAAAAAAAAATCCGGAAGTCGAGGGTAAACAAACACCGTTTCATTTTTATTACTATATTTTATACAAATTATTTCAGCTGCATCATAAAAATGATTCTATGGCTTTTAATTTTATTTGATACCCGCCACCCTCATCAGATAATCGGTCCACCTTGTGGGAGACCTTCCAATGCTGCGTCTTCCGGCATGAGGTCGCCACTCCAGAATTGTTCTGCTCCATCGACCGTTCTGCCAGCGATGCGCCTTGCGCACTGCCACTTCAGTTAGGCGATCCTTCGGGCTATGTCGGTAACGTTGGTTCTCTTGCGGATATCCTTCCTGATTCGATCACGCAATGAAACTCCGAGCATTGCCCTCTCCCATGGCGTGGCTCAAATGGCTCCAAGCATGGCCCATTATGAGCAACTACGTTTCAAGTTCATAAGTCATCACTGGAAACACGCACTGCTTTCTAGACTTTCGCCTTGAGATACTGGTATGTGAGACGAGAAGACACCAGTCAGCTTCCCGAACGCCGCCCAGCTGAGTTGGATTCGATGGTTGACCTTTATCTCGAAGTTAGCTGTACCTTTTTTTTGGTATCGAGTTGGAAATCCTTATGGAAGTCCTACGTCCTGGGGCAAACGGAGGGGTCTGTCAGACTCTTACTGAGTAAAACCACCTCGTGTCCTCGCGAGGTAAGCATATAATAATGTTTTTTTTATTTATTTTTTCTACGGTTTACCTCTCTCAACATAATATCACCCTTCGCCACTGTTGTGTAGCCCATGAATATAGGGCCTTCTAAATAATATTAACCGTATACCAAAAACATATCATATATCAATGTCGAATTATCGTATGTCTTCTCGAAATCTGATTTATTAGTTTTAACTAATATTTCTTACACACGAAAATAACACAATTCCAATACCACAAAATCTCATAAACAAAAGGTAGGATACCGGGTAGAAAAAGCAATAAAAAGCGTTCATGCGAACGCTGGTATGTAATAATTTCGACAAAAAATCCGAGAAATTATGATATGTCATCATGTCAGGTGATTTTTTGCACGTTCTAGCCGCGCAAGTCGGTGCTAGGTTACCGGTAGCGAAGTTTATTTGGGCAAGAATAAACGCTTTTACACGTGGATAGGTAACCTTCGAAACATAATAAATTCCTCAGACGTGCCAACGGCTAACAGCCAGTGTCAAGCGTGTGAAAAGGGGTCTTAATGACAACATCAAGTTAATCCGAAAGACAATGGGTAGAATTGATATCACCAGTCAGGTAGCGAATGCGGCAAACTCGTGCATATTGTATAGAAAAAATGTTTCTGTTCCCTTTGGACTCGTATTTTAGTCGCAATCTGTCAAATATATCGTTGAAGTGTGGTATTTTTGACAGATTATGAATGAGGCGCCAATGCGCGAACGTTGATTAAAAAACAGGCCAAGTTCGAGACGGACTCGCGTGCAAAGGCTTCCGAAAATGTTTTTTTTTCTAAATATATGACTTCTCATAGGTAACGGAGAGACCGATAGACACCCGAGCGATCCTAAAAAGGTTTGTTTTCGGGTGTTTGGTACCCTTTTTTTTGGTTGGGAAATCATCAAATGTCTTCTCCCGCTTTGGGTAGAGCATGTCAGATTCTTACTGACTAAAACCCACCCGTGATCCATCTTGTGCCCTTTGCGCAGTGACTCTTTCAAACAAATTCTGCAACCCTAACAGGCACTGACCCTATGGGCCCCGTCTTCGTTGCTGACAGCTCTTCGAGACGTATGGAACACGAGACGCCGTCGACCCGGGCCTGGTTGATATCAGACGGCGAGTCACCATGCACATGTTCAGAACCCTAACAATAGTAAAATTGGCTCCATGGAATCATATAAACTTAACTAAAGTAAGTCGCAAAAGTAACGTAATTCGTGCGGAAAAACAGGTATACGTTAAATCTATTTGTCAAATATTATTTCGAGAAAAAATATGATAGCTACAGCAAACTTTTTGTGGGATAAATTGTGCCTACTTACATTATAGTTTTTTTCCTAGTATATATTATCAACATATTTTCTGCTAAACTTCATAAGTTCGAACAGGAAAATATTTCAAACACACAAGCAAAATTACCTCTAGTTATATATGTAACTAAGTTTTGCCCGCGACTTTGTATCCGCTTTTTCTCCTTCCCGTAAGAATTTCTGGAAATCCTCTCTTAGTTCCCCCCTATACTCCCCAAGAATCCTATATAACAAAATTCACCTTTCTACGACCAAAAGTTTTGACTGTACGTTGTCTGACACTCACTCAATCACTCAGTAATGAAAGATTTTTTACGACTTCCAAAAAAGGAGGCGGTTCTCAAGTCGACTGTATTTTTTTAGTGTGTTTATGTATATGTTTTTAATGGGTCGTACCGATTTTGATTATTCTTTTTATATTCGAAAGCGTGTTTTTTCCCATTTCAATTTGAGTGAAACTGCTATGTATGATTTATCCCTAATAATACGTGGCTAATTGGGCATTGTAGATGAAAAATGAAAAAAACCTGTATATGATGGTTTGTTACAAAGTATGCGCGCTCTTTGAGCTACTTGCACCGCGCCGATTTTACGGATTTTTCACTTTACGTTACTTGTTGACGTTGACCGCGAAAGAGTGTGGTATTTTAGCGAAATTATAAGGACGTTAGAGTTTTGGTTTAATATCAAAATTATTTTTTCTCTATGATTGTAGAGAACCCTACGTTTCTGTCTCGATTCCACGCTGAAAGAACCCTATCTGGTTAGGTGTGAGCGAGCTTAAGGTTAGTTAAGTAGTCTATTCGTTTATACCTAAATTACGGGTGCAGGCAGGCAAGAGGACAACCTCTTGCCTTTCCATGTCCTTTTTGCTATCAACCCTTTACGGCATCGTGATTTTAAAAGGCTAATCTTATGGCTCCTTCTCCTCTCTAAACTTATTCCTAATATTCTAAATTCCAACCATGCGTAGGTAGGCACATCTGAATTATTAAAATGATTTTATGTGATATTGCTGTCGACGATAGGCGATATCCGTCCGTAGGTACATTCAAAATGATTGAGGTGGTTTACCGGATCTCAGTGTAAGTAGGTACTTACAAGCTTCATCGCTATCGGAATCGTGATATTAAGAGACTACGATTATGGCTCCTTTTCTTTTCTTAATTTTCGCATAAACATGTTCCTACAATCAGTAGCTAGGAATTCCTAAGTGATGAAAATAATTTATTTTCACGCTAATCTCGTCAGTGATAGACGAAATTCGTAGGTACATTTAAACAAGAGCAGCGCTACGTCATAGCCTTGTGTATGTGCATTATGTGCACGCAAGACGTCTAAGTAGTAACGTACATACTAGTTATGGGCTCGCGTGTCAAAATCGCGTTGTTCTCAATACATTGCGCGCTCGAAATTATCAATTTCTGTAACCGATCATTAGCCGCATTAATGACTCCCACAATTTGGTTAATACCATTAGTTATAACCTTTTCACAAAGTTTGCGTTACGATGATCCTATTATATATTATTCATACGATGTCACGCAGACACAAGCAATTAATAGCCTTATTTATGTTATATATAGCTTCTGACGTTATCTTTGATCAGAAACTATAATAACATATATCTGCTATTGTTTATAGGATTCCTCATAACACACACAAGGTAAGCCTATTCATCATTTACTGAAGATTTATTAGATGCGAAGAATAATAGATAAGCTCCGTACCTGTGTACCTACAATCTACATCTATAGTATAATAATAATCTGTTAGTTATTTCCAATACGTCGTCGTGTAGAGAAACATTTTCGATAGGTAGGCTGATTAAAATGGGTAAATAGTGTCTATTTTAAGCATCTGCTACCGACCTAGGTTTATAGCCTGTATTTCAGTATGCAGCGCCTGAAGCCCTCAAACTGTGTGTAACTACTTTGCAAGTATGAGCTCACGCAAATAATATTATTATAGAGTTACAGTCCTCTGGACGTGTAAGGTGATAGGGATGAGTATATGTGTGTGAGAAGGTGTATGATAGAGTATGTACTAATATTTTTGCTATTAGATTCTTATAGAAAACTATTAGAATATCTGATATCAACATATACAAATACGGATAAAATAGTATTATGATACAAGTAAGCTAAGTTGCTCATTATACATGAGGCTGTGGGTTGCAGCCAGACCCGTAGACGACGCGACGGCGTAAATCAACCAAGTGTCTAATGAGCAAGTTGCTCACCGGCTTTCATACGCACTTTTTCAACACACTTGCAAGGAAAAACAAACATGTATTGCATAATTAAAATTATTTACCACACAGCAACAAATTATGGGCACTGGCGCGCAAGATTTTTTTTTGCACCCGCTAAATTTAAGGTCATTGATTACATATAGCCATACAGCCTACTTCAAAATTATAATTTCAATGATAAAATGCTAATATCTTATAACAAATTATTGTGAATTATAAATAATTTGATTTGAATAAATGTTTTTCGTCATAATTGGGGACACATTTATTTATTCCAAAACTGTACATTTTCAGCGGCTTAAAATATTGTTGTTAAAAAATATATTATGCACTTTGGTACTAACTTAACTTTGTAGGGATAGTTATATTATGCACTGGTGTGTAATATTATTATTGTTCGGTTTATGGCCCTAAGAACGATGTAATAAGGGTCACTTATGGTATAAGCAAGTGTGTTGAAAACCATATTATAACATTATACAACTACTTTAAGATAGTCAGTTAGTATATCCTCAGTCTGATTGTATGGATCCCATATGCAGCCAGTTTTTCTCAGTTTTATAACACAGGACTATTATATATACTTTACGTAAAATGTTGAACCATTTTCTTTTGTTACTGTAGCTACCTTTAAAGTTCATTCATAACGAAAACTTTAGTGGACTATTCTGAAATGAATTGAATAGGTAGCCTGTACTGTACTGTAATCGTTGTATGAAATCTGTTGTTTTTTATTACTTCAGTCTGAACAAGTAAAACAAGCAGTTAAGTTTAAGGGCTAGGGCAGGAAGAAGAAAAGCTAAAATGGCCTTGGATAATGCTGGATGTCAAGTGACATCATTTATCTGCTATAATACCGCATCACTGCATAGTTATAACGGCAAATAATAGCTTAATAGAATACCCAGTAATAAAAAAAACACCTAATCGGGGTAAAAGACGCGTTACATAATAACGCAATAAAGAATTAGCACAATCCTAAATAGGATATTATATTTTCTACCGAGTCTCGCCACAAAGCGTTCTCATTTCCTCCATACATCTAAGGAAGTAACCCAAATTAATATTTTGGAGCTCACTTTGAAAATAAATCTCGCATACACAGCGACAAAGCAATTAAAGAACAAGAGGAAATCTCATTTATCTCAGAGGAACTGCGATTACGTTGATAAGGACAAGTTCCACGGGCTGGCAGCCTCCGACAGATACGAAGATCCAAACTCCATTCTTCTGATTGCGGTCAGTGGAACGGCGAACTTTAAAATTGTTGTGTACCCGAACAGAGGTCCAATCAATAGGATTTGTATTATCAAAGGATTCATTTAAATCCTTTGTGAAACGATCTGTTTCATCCACGTGTTAATATCATGGGCTTGAAGGAAAATGTTAATAAGCAAGCTTAATAATTTTGTTAAAGATTTCTTCGAGCGACTATAATTCAGTGATTACAGTGGCCAGTGTTTCTGATTGGAAATCGTATTTTTGATACTTACATTAGTTAGCTCTTAATATTTACGTCAAGATAATTCTGCTTTTTCTTGACTTTAATGAACTGCTGAGTTTATTTTTATTCAAAAGGAAACAAAAAGGTTAATTTATATACTCCTGAGATAAAATTAAAATATTTTTATTTTTATTCATAATTAACTTCCGTAGCCTTCAGCGAGATTGTGTCACAGCGGTTCCTGTATGCGACACGGACATAATCATATTTATGCATGTATGTGTGTTTCTATAGGTCTGTTTGACAGTTGGTACGGAACATCCGAAGCGACATGTTGCATACTGTAACAGAAACAGAACCACCAATCATTTAAGTGGCATGATCGTCGGTACAACGTTTTGAATGCTACCTACTTACGGCCGTTCCCAATAACCTATCCTCAGTAAGCGATATCTTGTTATCGACGATAAATAGTAGACTTCTATCTATCCTTATTTTACGTCGCACAAGTGACGGTAACGTCTATCTATGCATCGAAATCGGTAGATAAGCTCAGCTATCCAGCCCTCCCATACGTTTTGTTAATACAAAAGCTATAAAAAATAACAACGTTAGTAATAGTGACGCGTGACGGTTTCTAAACATCGACGAATGTGTTTATTCTCACAGCAATGACCGTAATATTCATGTAATTTATTCATAACCACAATTTAACCATTTGGGAGTTCCGAACGTCAATGTGAAAAAACAAAACCCTTCTAGGATCACACTTCGTTGTCCTTGCGTCTATCTGTCTGTCAGCCCGTCAATACCCTTATTATCAGGAACGCGTGTAAGAATACATTAATATAAAATACGTAGGTCATTGAACAATGGAATAACATTGTGATGTTGCTGTGCTGTTTTCCGAATTTCAAATGGAGCTGATGACATTCAATGTATATTATATACCTATGTAAAGCAGCTGGCTTGAATTTTGAGATTGATGAACACCACCCAGAAATATGCATTTGTATAATTATAATATATATATCGCGATATATCCGTTGTTAGAACAACGGATATAAATTGAAATATATGGTTGTTTCCACACCTAACAAACCATTATACCGGCCTATAAATATTGACTGGTTGCCTTTTCTCATGTATGTACATAAATTAATATGTAGATTTAATAAGACCCGGGACTTTCATATATTAAATTACTCATATGTATGAGTTTCCCTTTCCCAATGTTTTCCTGATACGCCGTAGTAAGACTAGCTAAGACGGCGGCATGTGTATTTAAACAAGGTCACATGATGCATTGAAATGCATTAAAATGGAAAATAAAAATATTTTTTCGATTGTAGACTAAACACTATCATCATTTTTTTTTGAGCTCGAACCTAATTAAATTCTAGGCTTTTTACTATTGTAATATCTGATTATCACATATAGGTACTCGTACATACATGTAATTATGTCAGACGATACTATCACAACATTACCGACCCGTCACAGATTCCATGCAAGAGTTTAAATCAAAAGTGAAACAATAGCACAGATACAATCGTACCACAGAGGCATTCCATTTCCAAAGTTGGAACAGCTATTCGAAGTTTAAATACATTCTATAACGGTCAATAATCTGATTTGAAACTGCCCGAAATTCTATTCCATTTATTATATGGTAGCTAATAAGGTTTTCCAATAAAATTGGCTACGAATAACAATGGAAAATAATAGATCTGATGGGAGACCAAAGACAAAGGTTTATTTTAGTTTGGATTTTGGAGTTGGAAACTTTTTGGTTTATTGCTTCTTTGTGCGAGTCCTTGACTACAGTGCGGTCTTCAGGAATTCAAGGTGAGTGTGATAGTTTTATGAAAGTTCCCCCACTTGACATAGTTTGTCGTGTTTGCTTCATTAATATTTCATACGGAAATAGCTAAAGCTGCCCGTTTTGTCACAAAACTGAATGTTTTTATTCCAAATGCTCGTTTTACGTCAGCTGGCACCAGATCGCTATTATAAAGTCCTTATAACCCGATACTGCTACAAAAACCAATACTAGAAATTTTAATATTGTTATAACTGTAGGCGAAAGAAAATACATTTAGTACAAGAACGATATTTTTGTAAAACATTTTCAGAGAGACTTCAACCTGTTTTTGTTTATATAAAAAGTTTGAAATGTAAGTAAAGATAGAAATAGTATTCAGATGTTTCTAGATGAAATAAATACTGTACAAAGGAAAAGGCAAAGCATTTAGTTTCCAAAAATAATAATCTTTGGTACTTATATCTAATATTCTAGTTAATTTTGACAAGTTTAGTTCACGTTACAAAAAATAAACCAAAACTTTTGAAAATCAAATCCCTTGTTTCCGTTCGAGGCAAAAAAAATGTATATGTAAATGCAATACAAAAGTAATATAACACCTTAGCAGTTTCTACAGGTCTAATCCAGTTTTCAGTTGTCAGAGTACACTGCTACACTGATAAG
This sequence comes from Hecatera dysodea, assembly GCA_905332915.2. Taxonomy (NCBI): domain Eukaryota; kingdom Metazoa; phylum Arthropoda; class Insecta; order Lepidoptera; family Noctuidae; genus Hecatera; species Hecatera dysodea. The sequence goes on from HG995297.1 coordinate 12,887,139, forward strand.
ATAGAAATACTCGTACACACATAACGCCAAAAGCTGATTTGAACCCATCCTCTTGAAATCAACCCTCGTCACACTCCATATCATAATCAATAGCTATTATGTGCTAAGACTGTGACAAGCAAACAACGATGCGTCACTTGACTTAATTTCAATTTTATGACACGCATCGGAACAGTTACTATTATAACCTTATAGCAAAAATAGCGAGGTGCGAGTAGGTAATAGATGATAACAGCAGCTCATGTCTTTCTTCAAGTTTATAATATGTATATAACCGTACAGAGACTATATTGTGATTCAGTATGCAAGAAAAACTTTTGGTACCAACTGCCTAGAAGAACTATGGCAGTCGTTACTGGAAGTCAGAAGCAAGTCCAGCGAGCCTTGGGTGCCTCATCGTCTGATAGAGGCCCGGTTTGACTCGCGCCTCAAAGACATTTCAGCGTAGAAGACGGAACCCGCTAGGACCAGTGCCCACCAGGGTTGCGGAATTTGTTCAAAAGAGTTACCACAACCCTGGAAGGTAAAGGGCATTCAAGAAGGAATTCGGATGGGTTTTTGTCAGTAAGAGTTTGTCACTCCCTTCTGCTCTGTCCAAAGCAGAAGATATCTTTAATCAACATACGGAAAAGCCTAGAGAGATTGATAGGAACAGAGATAATGGCTATTATAGCAACAAAGCAAAAATAGAGGTCAAATGTTTCGTGCAATTCTTCGACCTATAAACAAAGTTTAAAACACAAAATTGTTCACGTTCATGCAGTATAAATCGTTATATCTAATTAAGTTCGCATAAAAAACTAAAATGCCAAAGAAAATTACATCTAACACAGTTGTAAATTTTCAATTCAGCGTGCACTATAAAAGTTACCGCTTGCTATTATGTCAAAAATAACATAATACCGTAATTAGTCGTAATTACCTTACCGCACAGTTTATTTAAGTCGCTTGGAGCAATTTGCAGTTATCGAAGTCGGTTTTTTGTTGTTTCTTGGTTTTTTAACTGCGACTTTCGAATTTAAAGTTATTTTATACATTGTTGCTTTTCATTTAGAAGGAAGTTGTTATATTTTATTTCATTATTAATATTTTTTCAAAGGAAACAGTTATATGAGTAAGAAAGATTTTATTTACAATAAATGTAGAAAAAAAAAATGTTACATATTTTTTGGTGCCCGACATTCTGCCATAATATGATAGCATTCGAATATTTCTATAGAAAAGCTGGTGCTTGTCATGTGGTCCCATTTAAATTATATTATTTTGATTTATCCCTAATCATGTGTGGCTTCGACTACGTTGATGAACATTATCAACGACATTTTAGATGTAAATTATTAAAAAAAACTGTTTACGTTGGTTTGGAAGAGCATCTTAATATTTTGAGGTGATCCCTTTCTAGTTTGTTGAAGATCTGATAAAGAACCGAGATAGGAAACGGCACTCTACAATAAATGATAGCAAATCTTCCGGGATTGCTGAAATCGCGTGGCTGTTTATTGTTTACACCAGTTTATGACACGTACGCTGTGACGTTAAGGTGTGGGGGTTGTCATCGCTATATAAAGTGCAAAATAAAAATAAACTCCTACACAAAAAACACAAAGTACCTATAAAATTATTTTAATTTCGGAAGTCGGTGTTCAAAAAACGAAGATACAACCAAAAACACCGAGTTCCGCAATTTAAATTATTTTATACTAACAGTGCACCGTGGCTTCACCCACGTTATTCCAATTTCCGTAAGGGATAAAATGTAGCCTATGTTACTCGCTGATAATGCAGCTTTCCATAGGTAAAAGATTTTTTCAAATCGATCCAGTAGATTGGGAGCCTATTCAATATAAACAAACAATCAAATCTTTCCTCTTTATAACATTAATATAGACTTTGTGTTTTTTTTTTTGTTAAGAAGTCGATTGTTGTTAAAAAAGTTTTTATAATGTCAAGTATTTTATTTTAATTGATTTTTTATCTGTTGTTGAAACATATACTGTCACTGTGGTGTGTTGGTTCCCGGATTCGGTGTATTATTTTGTTATCCTCTGTAAATATATTTGAACCTCAACTCATGTCATTATAGGTATCTAAGGCCCTGTTAGGGCTTATGTCAGCAAATAAACAATTCCGTAACCCTACGGGTTTGAAAGAGTAACCGCGGCCCTGGAACGTAAAGGGCGTTTGAAGAAACAGGGGTTTGACTATATAAATTACTACATAAATATCTATAGGTCTGACATTCAGAGGAGATACCTTTTTTAATAGGACTAACTGACCGCTGTTAAACATGGTGACTATCACCAGTATTTTGCTATGGTAGTGCTAGCTATGATGTTAGAAAAGAAATAACTCATCAAATGATGAGTTATTTCTTTTGTTATTTCACGTGAGAGACAATTGATGCTCTATACAAGAAACAATGTAACATAATAAACATAATAAGTTTATAATTATTTCATAATGACGAGTGCAATTACCGCGTTTAAGGTATTTTGTTTATTCTGTCATACATTATATTGAAGTATGACATTCAGGAGGATTTTTTTGTAAAAATGTATAAATCGTAGGACACACACAGACACATACCACAGATCTAATAAAATACACAAACACCAGACTGGAAAAATTTTCTGCAGGTCGTATCAACAGACCGTATATCTTTGTTGCAGGGTATATAATGATAGTGTTTTTACAAACCACACATTGGCTCTATTTTCAAAAAGAGACTGGAAAATATGAAAATATAAAACGGAAAACTACTAACTGCTATTACAACTTTCTGGTATCATGAAAGTTTATTTTATTTCAACAAAAATTAGCAGCAAAATAAATTACAACAAGCTAAAGGAAAAGAGTAATGGCTGTTCAAGATAAATAGCAGATTAGTCAAAGTTGTAGAGATATTCGTTAAAAGTATTATATTTGAGAGCTATCCTTTGTTTTACGGGCTATCCACACTTGAACCCACACTTAAATACTTTACTTCTACGGCTTATCAAATATAATATGTACGTAGGTACATATTATATTTGATAAGTTTGTTTTCATACAACGATAAAATAAATACTAATGTACTTTTCATATTTAGAACATCCAAAATCAAAGCTCTTCTCTTTGAATATTTTTCGTATGACAGTGATTAAAATAAATTCTCAAGATGTTTTAGTAAGACTTTTTAAGGTCAAGATTTTAAATTATTCGCATTCATATAATATTAATCGGCCCAAAGATCTGTCTTCTAGAAAACAAGCACAACAATGTTTCCAGGTTGCCAAAATAATAATACTCGCCGTATATTCTTCAACCAAACATTATGTAAACCAGAAGTTGGCTAGCCTTAAGAAACAAAGACAAACAGAACGGAACTGAATATGGAGAACTCACGGGAAAACGAATAAATGGACGGACTATCTGAAAGGAAAGGCGACTCACTTCCCGATGAAGTTAGATAGACAAAAGAGCTACTGTAATGAGATTCCCATTTCAACAGAACCTTAAAAATACTACAAATATAGCCAGAACTACGGCTTGTCACGCAAACCAAAGTGATTACGCGAATCGGATTGGGTTCGAAAAAATGCTGAACAATTTTCTTTCAGTCAAAGAAAGATGTAGGTAAATCAAATCACTACTGAAGTTTTAGCTATTTCTTTTTAGTCGAGTTTTGTTTGAAACAAGATATATAAATAAAATTTTGTACTGAAAACAGAAAGTAGGTAAATTGAACGACCAAGATTTGGAATGAAATTTAGCAATTTGTTGTCAAGATTTTTGCAAGTTAAAATAATTTATGTATGGAATAGAAAACTAAGTAAACTAGTACTTGCAAATATTGTTTCTCGCAATCAAGTTTTTTACAGAAGATACAAACTTTGAAAGTAAATTGAAGATAGGTAAACTAATTAAGGTATTTGCGTTTTTAATACTAAAAAGTTGTCAGACTCTGGGCTAACACGATATTGTCCTCGCAATCTCAAGTATATAAAAAACAAAATTTGTTGAAAACAGAGAGTGCCATTACACATCGCTTACAAAACTTAGTAATAATACGTTTCAAATTCAGGTCACAACTTTAACGTCTACAAGAAAGACTGTCAACGGTGGATATAAACAAGTTTCAATGGAAAATTATATTTCAACAACAAAATTCAATTCGTATTTACGTGAGAGTTACTGGAAACAGTTGAGTCTAGGAAATTTCTTGTGCTAAGGAATGAATGCCCAATAGTTAACTGGTGAAAGAACTGACTTAAATTCCCGTGAAGTTTGTGAATGGCTTCTTATGGAAAATTTAAGTCTAAGTAAATAGTATTGCTGTTTGATTTAGCACCTATATTGCTACTACTTCGCTACAATACTTGCCACTTATTTCAATCGCCTTTAAAAAAAGGAGGAGATTCTTGATTCGATAGTTTTCTGTTTTTGTTTTTCGATATTTGTTTAAGGATATTTTCGACAATTGTCACGCCAATTTGAATGTTCTTTTTAATTATTATTAAGAAAAATATTTTTCCGTGCTGATTCTATTTCAATTTGGTAAAGATCTGATTAAAGACTTCGAAGATAGGCAACGGAACTCTTCAATAAATGTTAGGATCTCCCGATATTGCTGAACTCGCATATCTGTTTATTGCTACACCAGTTTATAATATAACATCACGTTGGCAAGCAAACCTGGTACGTCCTTACTTCATCAATTATATTCAATTTCCATGTTTTTTGGGATTTCTATTCGAGCATAACGTTGTTGTTAATGAACCGATCTAAATTATCCGTTCTGCGTTGGATTTATTTATAGCTATATTGCAGTTAGTACTCCTTAAAATAAAAATAAAATCTAGTTAAGTCAGGTTAGGGCGTTAGGCTTATGTCAATCTTAATCAAATTACATAAAAGATGCTTAACTATGAGCTGGTCTGGACTAAGACTGCTTGCACACAAAGCAACTCCTTAACTGCAAATAGTGCAAAGACTCATAATAACTTCAATTTCAGAATTTCAGTAGCCGGTGTTTTTGGTCGACTTTTTTTTTTTTTGATGAAAATGAAGTGGTTTTTAGACGTTTCTCTATTATTTTCATCAAATCAAATTTGTTGGTACCAACCAAAATACAGTTTTAACACACTTATTTTTTTGTTTTACAGGTTGCTTTAATTTTTGGTATCAGCGGTACCTGCAGAGGGATAGAAGTGGCTAACAGTAGTACATGTAGAAACTGATACCCATCTTCAAGCAGTCAATTTGTCCTACACAAATACAAATAAAGAAAGAAATCCGTTATCTATAAGTGGAGAATTTCTAAAAATTGTCAAAGCCTACCAAGATGAGCGAGTTCAGTAGGCATGCCGATTTTTTTTCTCAACTATCAAAACGGTATATGCAAGTTATAAGCAAAAATTGACTAATTATTTGCCTGATGATGTCCACACGACATTTAATTTTATTTGTATTTAAACTCTGAAAAAAAAAATTGTATTGTATGTCTGTACCGACTTTCAATTAGAGAAGATTTTTTTTATTGAGAGTTCAAAATCTGCACAGACATAAATCTGTATCGAGTGGAGACACTGTAATCCTAAACCGTACACTGGTCATTGTTTCCAAAGAAAATCCACTACTCTTTTCAAGGATTCTGGTGCACATTTATCAACGCTAAAACGCCACGGTGTATGTACATCCAATTAAGTAGCAGTAGGCTATATAGAGAATTTAATTCAAAACAAATCTATACTAATATTATAAAGCTGAAGAGTTTGTTTGTTTGTTTGAACGCGCTAATCTCAGGAACTACTAGTCCGATTTGAAAAAATCTTTCAGTGTTAGATAGCCTATTTATCGAGGAAGGCTATAGGCTATATATCATCACGCTAAGACCAAAAGGAGCGGAGCAGTCATGAAAAATGTGACACAAACGAAGTTGTGCGGACAGCTAGTTTGATATCACCAAGCGTATCACAGAACGCATCAATGTTTTCTCAACTAGCCCATGACCACCGACATCAAGGGATCAGTCAACTGAACTGATTCTCTGTTCTTATATTCGAACGAGGGACCCTCATATCCTCTATCCTCATATCCCTCGTATCTCTTACGTTTACCCCACAGACTACTCAACATTCATCTTCACAGAGGACTGAAACTAAGTTGCTGGGAAAAAACATCTCGTTAAATATCCAGAATTGTACAAACTGTACATTACATACTCTACATTTTTTTTATATAAAATAAATTGTATTTAATTTTCTCGCAATCGTAGTGAAAATTACAGAGTAACACACGGCGCTAAAAACCCACTATAGCTCGATTTCGATTTATTCCCGAGAGTATAATGGTTTCATTACTACCTCGAATATAATGGATCATTTTAGTCCCTTATATAACAATTTACTATTTTGTAATTATTATATACAAGTCGTTATATTTGAATATTTAGAAGTTTGAATGTTGGTTATTCCATCCAACGGGATTTCCAAAAAATGTTAAAAAAAGGAAGACTACGTGATATTTTTGTTATTCTAGCAGTACCTACGTTCCATTGATAATGCAACGTTCAGATATTAAAGAAGGTTCTTTTGCGAAGAGGTACAGTCGAATTATGTATATCAATTTTTAAATGGTCTTTTTTATCGTCCAACCTCAGTTAAATTGTTCAAAACAATCATCAGATTTAATTAACTTTGTACCTACCTAGAAAAACAAAGAGGTAAAATATTTTTCATCCCCGAAAATTAATTGAAAACATTACACATGGCCGCAGCTGCTGGGGTCATTAATAGGTCGATGAACTTTGCGTACACTTTGGAAATGCTTCTGTTTTATGGGCACATAAGTCACGTTTATAGTCTCAGGAAAAGAAATATGGAAAGAGACTAATTTATTGAAGAGATCTTTATGAATAAGTCTACCAAAAAAAAAACAGATACCTTTTTATAGATGGGAAATCATCAAATGGCTTCTTTCGCTTTGGGCAGAGTGGACGGGAGAGTCAGACTCTTATTGAATAAAAACCACCCATGTTTCTCCTAATGCCTTTTGCATTCCAGAGCCGCGGTTAATCTTTCGAACAAATTCCGCAATCCTAGCAGCCACTGACATTAGCGGGTCCATACTTTTATGCTGACATCCGATTGAGGCGAGCGTGGAAAACAACGCGCCGTCGATCCAGGCCTGGTTGTTATCAAACGGCCAGCTACCCATCGCCTATATATACGATGGCTGGGAATCACCCAACGACTCCCGACGTCTGGGGCGTCTACTTCTGTTGCAGCGGCTGGGGCGTAATGGTTGCGTCTCCCTCACGTACCTCCTCCTTCGCTACCATTACTGCATCGCTGAAGGACGTGACTGACTCCTCGTTGCGGACCATGGATTGAACCAGAGCTGACAGCGAGAGGTCGCCGCCAACGATTGCCTCGCAAGTACACAGCGTTGGTCCGCCCAAGCAGGGCAGACCTACACCGTATGCTCCACAGTGTCCTCCAGGCGATTCTCACCTACCTACTATTTACTGGATTCGATGGGTACCAATGTTAAGTCTAATCGGATGCAACAAATGGTGGGTCCAAACGTTTATACACAAACTTCTATAAATTTCTATAGAATCCCTATAGAGTTAGTTCTATAGAGTCCCTACAACATAGCAATGTAGACAAATATCGATGTAATAGATTTTTTATTTGTGAGTCAAAATCTGTACACACAAAAATCTGTATCATCTGGATGCCGGCTGCTGGGTAATACCATACCCATAAGTAGGTGATAAATGGGGTTTCTAGATCAGAGGAGATCTAGAAACCCCATTCATCTATGCAAATATAACCCATTCATCTATTCAAATAGAACCCATTCATCTATTCAAATAATATTGGAGATCTAGAAACCACATTCTTACTACATTTTATTTCTTACTAACATTTTATTTTACATCAGATAAGGTATCATTCATCAAAGAATACCAAATATACCATACATTTATTCACTTTTCATCTGATTGGAATTGAATTTGTTTTAAACTGATTTAAATAAAAGGAATTTCATCTTCCGGTAGAATCTGGTAGCATATAATGTATTTTGAATCAGGTATCACTAAATCACGCAGTATATTCCTCTTTGATGATGTGCCAGTGTCCCGACTCTTTGCTGAACCCGCTTTCATTTTTTCAGTATTAATCTGCATATCGTTGACTCGGGAGAATGTTAGCTCTTTATTGTCACTTTTAAAGACAAGTTCTTGAATGTTTTCCGATTTAATTGCAAAATGCATATTAAATCGGAAAACATTATAAAATATGTGCTTTAAAAAATGTAATATGTTTAAATAAATGGTGTATAGATAATAAATTTTTTAAATAAATATTTTCTCGTTTATTTTTCACAATTGGTTAATAGGTAATAGTTCCCTATACCTACCAATCCCGTCCAATGTTAATCGTTATAAGTTGCTGGTAACAGCGGTGCGATGTCATTATACATTTACAATCTGTATCAAGAACTTGGAAGTTAGTAATCAGAACATGTCTCAAAATAAATACAATCCTCGATATGACATGTATAATACATATAAAATGCGTGAATTTTCATTTAGTTATTATTGGGCAACGGCTGATTCAAGGAGAAGATTGGTAATGGAAATGGCTGATGCTGGATTTTTTTATTGTGGAAATGGTGTGAATGATAAAGCAGCATGTTTCTCATGTGGAGGTGTTATAGAAGATTGGGAGATATACGATGATCCTTGGATGCAACATGCTATACAATTTCCTCAATGTTGTTATTTGAACGCTTTGAAAGGAATGGATTATGTTGACAAATCGAAACGTTTATTTTTTAAAGAAACAGAAATATAAAGTGATTCTATAGTGGGAGAAGAATAGATTGATTGTTTGCTGAATTAGCTACCGAATGCTATTAGCAATGGAGCCTATATAAGTAACTATAAATTACTTAAAGTTATTTTATGTGACATTCGATTCCTGCAGTTGTAGTGAGAAGGTTGGATCATAAACTGAATTAAACAATTTAAAAAAAATTAGCTAGAACGCAAGATTCAGTGAAATATACTTCTGGAGACATTTGTAAAATTATTTTTCGGAACGCGCATGGTGAGGATATATTTGTCCATGATATGCAGTCCGCTCATAAAAAATCGAGTGCAGATTCATCAAAACCGCAGATCAGAGATACATCACAAGAAGATTTATTCTATCAAAATATGCATTTTGCAATTAAATCGGAAAACATTCAAGAACTTGTCTTTAAAAGTGACAATAAAGAGCTAACATTCTCCCGAGTCAACGATATGCAGATTAATACTGAAAAAATGAAAGCGGGTTCAGCAAAGAGTCGGGACACTGGCACATCATCAAAGAGGGATATACTGCGTGATTTAGTGATACCTGATTCAAAAGACATTATATGCTACCAGATTCTACCGGAAGATGAAATTCCTTTTATTTAAATCAGTTTAAAACAGATTCAATTCCAATCAGATGAAAAGTGAATAAATGTATGGTATATTTGGTATTCTTTGATGAATGATACCTTATCTGATGTAAAATAAAATGTTAGTAAGAAGTTTGTATTTGAATAAAACAATTTTATACAAAAACTAACTAAATAAACTTATTTGAATAAATGATTGGGTTTTATTTGAATAGATGAATGTGGTTTCTAGATCTCCAATATTATTTGAATAGATGAATGGGTTATATTTGAATAGATGAATGGGGTTTCTAGATCTCCTCTGATCTAGAAACCCCATTTATCACCTACTCCCATAGTAGGACTAGTTGAGACATTAGGGCTTTTGACTGCCAAAAAATTACAAATGACAGCTGGGACTTACCGCTACTATGATTTCCGAGCCACGGCCAGATTTTTTTATATTATATATTAGACATTTCAATGTTGAAATAATACGTCTAAATTTATTTAAACTATTACTAATTGCACTAGAAAATCTATAATATAGAAAATATATAAAAATTTACAGGCGGAGTAAAAACGGGGAAGAACTCATAGGGCTGGCCGCATTGCCACGTTGAATGGCAATGCTGATTGATTGTTCTATGATTCCATAGTGAAGCGTCATAGTCTATAAAAAATACCCCGACTTTGAAACTCTCCTGATTTCTCGTTTTCCCCAATGCATATTATTGTATTTAGGTGTAAATATTCCTTTTAAATATGTTTGATATTTTTACTATTAATACTTACTACATCACTTAGCCACGAGCAAAGACACAAGATAAACTTAAGTAGGTAATAACAGAAAGAAGCAAGACACTAATTAATTTCGTTACCCAAATAATGTGCTGCACTTTTGCTACCAAGAGAAAATTAATTAAAAGACGTCCCACACATAACGTTTTATTAATTTAATTTGCTTTGCCTTGCTAGTCTCTTCCGAATAAGAAGACGTCAAGTACTAAACATATTTTTATAATAGTTGTGTATTAAGCCGCCTTTGAGTGTATTTAGAAAAAAACTTTTGTACATAAATCTAACCGACTTCTAAAACAAAAAAAAAACACAAGAAGTATTAAAGAACTTCGAAAGTCGGTGTTTTGGTTGTTTCTTCGTTTTTTGAACACCGAATTTAACAACTTTACTTGAAAAGTACTGGCTTTCAAATATAATAGGAATCATCAAAATCGGTACCTACATATCTGCAGATTTCAAATTTATTTATTCGTTCTACTACTATTTTTATGCATCAGAGAGTTATGTATGTGCTACGGTCAGTATGTAAAATAACTTTCTGGAACTATAATACATATGTATATAATATAGTAAATTACGTTCACTTATTTTATTTGGAAGCTTTCCAAGATAATTATTTTACTGTGTTGGCAAAAGTTTGCTAACAATTGAAATTGAAGCATACATGAAAGATTTTTTCTTTAACTTGAATTACAAATCGAAAAAGAAAAACAATTGAAGTTACTTATTGTTTTTTCTTAGGTGATATAATAATAATAATCAAATAAGAGCAACGAAGAATAAACAGTTACCATTAGAAAGAGAGAGACGATTTTAAAAACAAAAACTTACACTACTCCAATACTTGGCGATGATCTCCCAGAAATCCTTCCAAGTCTTTTCCTGATCCACCTCGAACGCGTTTAAGTGAGCCTTGGCGGTCCTATCCATTCTCTACTACGACTTGAATGCAACTTTTTTATTTTTACTTTTTTATGTGTTACGCAGCTGTTAGGCAGAGTTCAGCCAGCCATTACAAAGTTATTGAGTGCCTTACTTGCCCTTAAATATCCCGCCATACTAATTTTGAATAGTAGAATAATACTCACCGCTGAAAGGTCACGATGGTCGTAAAAAGGAAATCTTGAACATCTTCGAATAGGGATTATAATACACTTTAATGTTCTTGATTGGTTTTCAATTGTTTTAAGTAAAACTTAATCTCTTTGAGCTAATTCATTTAGGTTGGTTGATTTAATTTAATGTTTTTGATGTGAAACATCTAGTGGCATGCCTTGGATTTAAATCCGGCTGCTATGAAAACAACAATGAAACAATCAAAAACGACAATACAAAAACATTCCTTGAACAAGCATTTGATTTATAAAGAAATAATAAAACAACTGAATCAATAACTAGATGTGGAACGACAACCAACGCTGTATTTTCGAGATAATTATCTTGATAATATGGCGTCTAATACTTTGTCATCTATTTCAGTTATAACCGACCAATCATTGCCCAATACACCTTCAACAGCTTCTATTACAGAAATTACACACACAGAAGATACGTCAAATAATATTATGTAGCTCCATTATATAACATTTATATATTTTATAACACCCGCGCAACTTTGTCTGCGTCACAGAAGAGAGAAAAAAAAACCGCTTTTTGTAAAAATGTTCACTGTCGCTCTACTCTTATTGGTCGCAGCCTATCCCAGCCGTCCTCAATTAAATGGGATATCCAACACTAAAATAATTTTATAATTTGACCCAGTAGGTAGTTTTTAGTTTTATAATATACTTCTATTAGGTATACCTAGACGACTTCGTTCGCGTGGATATTGAAAAGAAGGCTTATTGTATGAGAGAGACAGAAAACCGGCTTCATTCTCATCCCGACTACGTGCTGATTACTGCCTGGTTACGCCTAACTGATCAGCTATCTAGCGGGATGGAAAATGATTAAATTACTATTAAAAATACAGGTTGGTGATGGAACGGTGAAAATGTAGGGTTGTACATATGTATTTTTAATGCCACATTATAAAAAAAAAAATATCAAAAAAATGTTAGGGGTGGGTAACCAGGGTAACCCTTATCACTTAGAGGTATGAAAAATATTTATTTTATTATTTATTTATTATATACTTAATTGTACACCGTGGTTAACAAAAAAAAAAAGAAAACTACAAACTAAAACACATGTACAATGGGCGGCCTTATCGCATTCCGCGATCTCTTCCAGGCAACCTGGAATGGACAGTAATTGCCTGGACATAAATGGGGTTGTAATCGGTGCAACATTACTATAAATAATTCAATATATACACAGATAAATAAATAATATTAATAATAGATACATATATACCAAATACATAGGCAATAGATAAATGGCGAACATCGATATCACAGCGACAAGTAATGCTCCTTCACGAGCCTTTTGAATACAGGTAACGATTGAGCGCGTCTTACTGGCACTGGCAATGCATTCCACAAACGAGCAACCTGAACAGTAAAGGATTTATCCAAAAAATTTGTGGAATGCATTGGCATTTTAAGTCGTAAGTTATCCGATGACCTCAGAAATTTAGTGTGGGAGTCACAGAGAAACTGAAAACGTCTTTTGAGATAAAGAGGGGAAAAAAGCACATTGTATAAAAGGGGAAGAGTATGAGCGTTCCGACGAAGGCGAATAGGCAACCACTTGAGTTTTACTCGGAATTCAGAAACATGGTCATATTTACGTAAACCGAATATGAACCTTATACAAACATTTTGAAGCCGCTCAAGTTTGTCGAGTTGTTCCGGAGTAAGGTCCAGATAGCTGGCATCAGCATAATCAAGGATGGGGAGAAGAAGTGACTGTGCAAGCGCAATCTTGGTGGCAGTCGGAAGAAAATTACGCAGTCTCCTCAAAGAATGCAAATAGCTTGCGGCTAACTTCTTGGAGTTGGGCAGTCCAAGAAAAGTTCCTGTCAATGATTATCCCCAAGTTCTTAACTTTCTCGGAGAGGGGAATAACTGTGTTATCGAAAACAACCTGGGGAAGAGTTCCCTAGTCAATTCTAGAAACCATCCTGGAACTACCCACCACGATAACCTGCGTCTTTATGGGATTGACCATGAGTCCATACCGCATGCTCCATTGGCAAATACGAGCCAGATCTTGATTAATGGTGATGATGGCCTCGGTCAGATTCCCAAGAGGAGCTCGTGAATAGATTTGTAGATCGTCGGCATAAAGATGATAGGAAGAAGTTAGTTCATTGGAAATTGAGTGAATAAAAATTGCGAAAAGTAAAGGGGATAAAACGCCACCCTGTGGTACCCCGGCAGAAGTACTACACCACGAGGATGATGTCTCTCCGATGCATATACGTTGCCGGCGACCAAACAGGTAACTACGAAACCAGTCAATCACCGATGGAGATACATTAAGAGAGCATAGAATGCCAAGCAAAACATCGAAATCAACTGTATTAAAAGCGTTGCTAAAATCAAGTAATGACAAGACCGTAACATTACCGCTTTCCATGGCTGATCTAATATCCTCAGTAACATTCAGAAGCGCTGTAGTAGTGCTGTGACCAGGACGGAAGCCGGACTGAAAGGGATTGAGGAGATTATTTTTGGATAGAAAATGACTTATTTGATTGTGGATTAACCGTTCAAGGACTTTGGAAAGGAATGGTAACACGGATATAGGACGGAATTCAGAGAAGGATGTGGGGTTGGGTTTTTTTGGCAATGGAATAATTTGAGCGTCTTTCCATGAATTAGGAAAAACACCACTAGATGCAGAAAAGTTGAGGATGTGGCAAATGACGGGAAGGATTAAGTCCAGCACGGGCAGTATCATTTTGCGACTGATACAGTCACTTCCTACTGCATTAGAGGTAATCGATAGTATGCTCTTCTTAACATCACATGCGGAGAATTGACTAAAAACAAATGGAGAATAACTGGGAGTTGGAAGAGATGAAAGATGATCCAATGTATTCAATTTTATTGTCCTATCAAAATTGGACGAAGCTGTAAAATGACTATTCATTGCATACATGTTTAAATCTTTCGGTATAGAGTCTTGCTGTGTTTTACCAACCCCCAATGATCTTAGAAAATTCCAAACTTTGAATGCGTCCCCATTTTGGACAGAGTTATGAATGTGTTGGCGATTTGCATTCCTACATACCTTATTACAGCGATTGCGGATCGCGGCATATTCGTCCCTATTTGCATCAGTAGGTCGGCGTTTAAATTTAGACTTTGCCGTAACCTTCTTGTTCATTAACTTTTTAATGTCGTCTGTCAGCCACGGCGCCGGCAAATGTCTAATTTTTACAGCTCGAACAGGCGCGTGAAGGTCATAAAGCTCAACTAGATTTGTTGTGAAAATTTTAACCTGCTCGTCGACTGACGTGGATGCAAACAGGGGAGACCAATCTATATTACTCGCATCCTCGCAAAGACTGTCAATGTTCATCCCACCAAAATTACGTTGCATGAAAATTTTAGCTTTTGCCTTAGGTGGGCGAATTTTATATGAAAGGAAATTTAGGTCATGGTAGGAAAAAGCATCAGCTGAGCATTGGCCATGCTTAGCGACGTGATCAGGTGAGACAACGAGAATCAAGTCAAGAAGTGAAGGAGTAGAGTTTGGAAAATGGTGAGTGGCACTTAGTGGAAGAATTAAAAGATTATTACAAGCTGTAATATTAGTCAGAGACGCAGAGCGATGGTCCTTTTTGAGGAGGCAAGTATTGAAATCATCCATGATTATACTGTGACTGTATGAAGGGATCAAGATTTCAAGAAGTTTTTCAAAGGAGGAAAAGAAGTTTATACGTAAAGAAGGACAGTAATAGACACCAAGAAGTAACTTCGAATGATGTAGTGTGACTTCAAGAAAGAGGTGTTCACCAGCGTTGGCTGGAGGTGGCTGCGTTGATATATTGACGATAGAGAAAGGAATATGTGCACGGAGATATATGGCAACACCACCACCGCCACCAGCTATCCGGTCGTTTCTAATAAGTACAAAGCCGGGAAGAGAGTAACTAGTTGAAGGGAGACAAGGTTTAAGCCATGACTCAGAAATAAGAATAGCATGGATATTTTTGCAGTCAAAGCTTGCCAGCATATCGTGGAAATGAGCCGGAATGCTTTGGGCGTTAATATGAATAACATTAAAATTCTGAGGAACATCAGAGACCTGCGCTGTAAGACTTTCTGCAAGAGATGGAATACTCACGAAACTGTCATCGTTACTTGTGAGAGAGAGAAAACTATTACTATCACTGCTGAAATCGAAAGGCATAAAATAATAAAAATATCCTATCTAAAATGTAGCTAAAAGTCTAAAACCAAATGGTTCATTCACCTGCCAGTTGCGTCATTAAATTATAGAAGTAAAATTTTAAAATCACAACACAGTCCGAGTAATACAAAAAAAGAGAAAAAATAAAAAAATATCGTTAATGTCTAAAAACAAGAATACGACATAACCATAAAAATAAAATAGCTAGGGACAGTGTGACGCTACTTGGAACGGAACGCACTGGTGAGATTGACATAAACATCTCGCTTGACATTGACAGTAACAGATTAAAAACAATAACATAATATTACCCGGACATTGAAAAAGAAAAAAAAAAGAAACATTACGGCGCTGAGAGATCATTTCTTTAAAGCTGCAGTACACTTGCCTAGCCTTGCAGTCTTCACAGCAGTAGCGGACGCTGGTACAGGCGTTCTAGGACCACGCTGCTCGGGCTCGCTGGGAGTCAGAGGAACTTTCGCAATCTTGTCCAATTCAGCGAGAGACTCAACCCGGTGCCGCGTATCATTGGGACCAAGGACATACACACTGCCCGTCTTAGTCCAACATCTGGTGACGCCGCATCTTTCCCTCGCAGCCAGGAACACGTCGTGCCGCCCCTTTGTTAGGAATTCAGACATCGTGACTCCTGAAGCCCTTAATTTTGTTTTGGAAAACCAAATTTTGTCTCTGACCGCAAGACTGCCAACCTTGAACAAGATAGGCCTGGTTTTGCCGGGTACTGCTCGCCCCATCCTGTGACAGCGGTTGATGTCAGCAACAGTGAAGTCGCTCAGCTGTAACTTGCTATGAACAACCTCAGTGATCACCTTGGCAGTGTCCTCTTTCTGCTCTTCAACTACACCATGCAGCAGCAAGATCTTCCTTCGTCCGCGCATCTCTATTTGGTCAACACTTCGCGCCAACAAACCAACCTGCTGTTGAAGACTGTTGAGAGCCTGAGTGATGAACGCACGGAACATTGTGAACTCTGTTGCGAGGCTTGTAGTTGTAACGGGTGATTGAGGAGTCTTCTGTAACTCTTTTTCGAAGACGGACATCCTTGTATGAAAAAACTCCTTTAGTTCACTGAGAGTGCTTGTTAGAGACTCCATAGTGGTGATGTGTGGTATGTGTAGTGAATTCTGGTTTACAGTGGGAAAATTGTGGAGATAACACTACACTGGCAGGTATATACTGTTAACTTTTAAAATATAGCATTAATAATCATAAATACTGTTTATATTAAATAATATTGAATTTAAATTAAGAGCAATTTTTTCTATGAGCAACTGTTACAACTACCCACAAGTCAAGTTTCAAAGAAAAATAGATAGTAGCCTATTTTCAGACCTACTGATTACTGAATATACAGAGAAAATTTTGTAAAAATCGGTCAAGTCATTTCGGAGGAGTATGTAACTAACATTGCGACATTAGAATTTTATATATAACTATGAATATATGTACATATATGCTCGCTAATTATTGTAATCAATATTTTAAGAAAATGACGAATGGACGCTAGTCACTTAATTATCATTATTTTTAATGATGACGCAAAAACGTTTTGACTTTGAAAAATTTAATTGATTTCAGTAACGTAAGTTTGCTTTTTATTTATTCTATCTTTCCTGGTAGATTTTTATAAAATATGAATTTTAATATTAACAAAGATGTTTGACATCTACCGGGCGTTCCAGGACGTTCAACTTTTTTTTAGCTCTAGCAACTGTGATGCAAATCCTGCACAGGACGTAATACCCGACTGCGTACGTCAATGAGTTTAATTAATTCTTGCCAGTTTGAACACTTCCAAATAAAAAATAGGAATAATCGAAGCGCGGGATTTGCTTCATAATTTGTTTTAATTTAATATAAGTTTTCATAGCGAGAATAGAAATACACACTTCGTGATATTGACAACTGACTTCCATTTACGATTCATGATAGTGGTGGCTTAGTAATAGGGAAAAGTACCCTAGTTATTTTATGTTTAGTACAATTCCGCTTCCTTATTTCTCCTAAACCGACAAGACTTCCTCTGAAACAAAAAAGCAACTTATTGTTTCAGAAACGATGTTACAAAAACTACCTTCTCCATTTACCATTTAATGCTTTTTGCCCTTTTTGAATTCAATGAAATACGTGTCCATAAATAAAGCCTTTGTGCTGTATCTGTGTCATCTGTATATTTGTCAGCAAAAAGTTCTAAAACAAAACTGACAGCATATTTTTCGTTTATGAAAAAATATCGGAACATACTTTTAAAATGTGAAAAGACATTTTGAGTTTTTTTTTTTTGTTGTAATTTATTTATTTATTTATGTTAATACGGTTTGTAGACCAATTACATTAACACATACAGTAAACATATCATAATCATAAAAAGACAACAAAAAGATAGAACAAAAATATTATAAACAATACGCAAGATATAAATTTATGTGCTCTCACAAAAGTGAAGACAAGCGCACAAAACAGTTTTGAGATCATCTGCAAATAGGTCACAGTTCGGGTTGGCTTCCATGACGTTATTAAGCGCAGTCAGGGCGCGAGGAACAGGGGATGAGGCGCGGGCCACTGTTCGAGTTGTGGGCACGGCTAGTAGACGGTGTTTTCTACCACGGAGATAGTTGTTTGGAACGTAAAGGCGAATCAGCTCATTATGGAGATCAGGAGCATCTGTTATCCCACGACATATTTTAAGCATGATGTACAACTGATCATAGGCTCTCCTAGTTTGTAACATATGAAATCCTAGGGATCCTACGAGAAATTTTGTTGGATATAAAAATGGATAATATCCGTAACGGAATTTATAGAGAAATCTTAGAAATGCTTTTTGAACCTTCTCTAATAAAAGTGCATAACTAGCCTCGTGCGGGTTCCAGACACAAGAGCTCGCCTCCAACTTGCTTCTGACAAGTGTACTGTATAATAGCTGTACAAGATGCGCATTTTGAAATTCTCGTGCGTTTCTAAGAACAAACCCTAGTCGTTTGAATGACTCTTTAGCAACCGTTGAAATGTGGTCATGGAATGTCAACTTCTGGTCGAATACGACACCCAAGTCTTTTACAGTGTTCGATCTTGTAACAACAGTGCCATTTATTTTATATTCATAATGAATTGGATGCAGCATTCGGCCAAAAGTCATAACATAGCATTTAGAGGAATTGAATGCCATTTTATTGGCAACTCCCCACTTGTAAATGGCATCTATATCTCTCTGAATAGCCTCACAGTCCGATACGGTACTGACACGAGCGCACAGTTTTATATCATCTGCATAAAGAAGACATTTTGAATATTTGAGAACAGAAGGCATGTCATTTATCATCAACAGAAATAATGAAGGTCCAAGAATTGAGCCCTGACTTACGCCTGAGCGAGTGTGATAGGCGCTCGATTTGTAAATACCTAGCCGCACAAATTGCTGGCGATCACGGATGTAATCAGCTAGAAGTCGTAGCAAGTCAGGACAAAAACCTATGGCGCTAAATTTTGCAAGCAGAATGTCATTGTTGACCCGGTCGAAAGCCTTTTGGAAATCGAAATACAGCACGTCTACCTGCTTTCTCTCGTCAAGCTGTGCAGAAATATATTCTGTTAGAGTCAGAAGATTAGTCTGTACGGACCTCCTGCATCTAAAACCATGCTGGGTATTACTGAGGTGTATTTCAACCTGTTTGTAGATTAAATTATGAAGAACATTCTCAAATATTTTTGCTGGTGAAGATAATATTGCTATGGGCCGATATTTCTCTACATCTAGTTTATTTGATGTTTTATATAGGTATAGGTGTTACGCGTGAGATTTTCCATTGAAGGGGATATACCTATTCCTGTTTTTAGCGATAAGTTAAATATATGACAGTAATGTACCTATAGAAGGAATTTAAATATTTTGGTTTATGTTTTTGATGTTATGATCTAGCTAAATTCTAAAGGAATACAAGACACGAAAAAAATTTCTGTTTAAAAAAAAACTTAATTCGATCAATTTATCAATCTTTACCATTTTCAATTTCATGGCGTCCGAATGTATATTCGAGTGATTTTATGAAAACTGCTTTTAAATATTGAAAATAAACTTATTAAGTAAAATTATAATATGCAGATTTTACTATAGCTTTATTTTTTAATCTATAAATTAATTGGCCACTTACGTTATTTGTTCGGAGCCGCTATTTTTCTATCGATATTTCTTCTTTTGCCTTGGAAAAGTATTTGCATCACTGACAATTAAGATGGTCCGTGGACCTAATTGAGGTCAATCCTATGTCACTTTTTTGCAGATCTGAGCTGTCAGATTTTTGTACTTAATTTAAATATTTTTAACAAAATTGTACGTAGTCCAGTAGCTTAAAATAATTATTTATTAAAATAAGTGTTATAAAAGTATTTCCACTGTGTGCGATGTATTCTTGTGTGTTGGTGTATTGTTGTTGACCAAATTATAATCGTAGTAATTTTCTATTCGTACCAACGTTTTAATGATGTATAAAATGGTATGAAATAAAATACTAAAACTGAATAAAGAATAAAGTTGGACAACCTACCCGAGGCGACAATGGACTCACACATCACAGTAAATTAATAGTGACTAATAACACCGGCAAATGATGATAAAAGCGACCCTAAATCACTTCACTTCTGTTTATAGAACAGAAGTGAAGGTAGTGATTAAGGGTCATTAGCTTTCTCCTCGAAAGATAATATCGGAAAAGCATTTTTTTTTCTATACTTGAGTGTCTGTTTATTATATTATAGCATTTATCTCACATTTTGTCACAACAAAAATCGATATTTCGATTATTAACCTTCCCAGCTTATGAATAGAATTGAGGTTAGAGAGTTTAGCTTCTACCCACGACTTTTCCCGTGAATTTCAAAATTGTGTCAAGAATATCCCATTATAATATGAATAATAATTAAGAACAAAAGTATAATGCTACTGAAAAGAAATCAAAGTAAATAAACAGTTGTTAGCCCCGAATATTTTACTCCGTAATAGTTCTGACTGACCTCCTTGTAGTTTGTGAGTCTTTACTGCTCATGATTCCAGCCCCTAAAATACTTCTTTGTGTGAGTAATAATTCTAATATAGTACATTGACACTTATATTTGAAGTTCAACTTTGCCATGAAAATATTTTTAACTTAAGACTCGATGTTTGTGGATGTCGCAAGAAGAAAGCACTCGAAATGTTTATCAAATATCAAGGTTCAAACTACCCCGTCGTCATCGCGCGCTGATATTTAGGCTTATCATTCAACTGTCATTAAAGTGATCAATTGGTATATTTTACCAAGGTGGTAGATGAAAAATATTTTTATTTCATTTTTAGTGGTACCCACCCACCACCACCTAAACGTACCAATCACTTTGGTGAAAACAATAAACAAACATGCGATTTCAGAATCGTACCGTCAAAAGCAGAGCAGCCCAAAAGATTTGCTATCATTTATTGAAGAGTTCCGTTTCCTATCTTTATCATATTTCCACCAAACTAGAAAGGAAGAACCACCTTGAAATACTAAGATGCTCTGCCAAACCATCGTATATAATTTTATTTTTCATTTCATTTTACATCGACAAGAGTGAATGAGAACATTATCAATGTAGTCGAAGCCACGCATTATTAGGGATAACTCAAATACTAGTCTTTAAATCTCAATTACATTTGAATGGGACTACACGACAAGCTTTCGAATACAAAAAGAATCATCGAAATCGGGACACCCAGCACAAAGTCATGAGGTAACATACGCAAAAAAAAGTGCAGCCGAATTGAGAACCTCATTTTTTGAAAGTTGTTTAACAAGAACACGTAAAATTTCAAAGTGACAATGTTTGTCAAATCATCACCTGACCCACACACATATGTTTCATGATGGCTGACTGCCACAAATTCTTCTTACGTCCCGTTTCTCGTTCATCACAAAATGAGACAGACATAAAAAAACAGCGGTTATAAAAACGGATTGCCCAGAGTGTAGATATATACGTACCATGTTACACGTGAACACTTTTATTTTTAGAGCATTTAATAAATGGATATGACTTACCTACTCCGTATACTTATCCCAAAACGTCTCGTCTTTACCTACCCAGTAGTTATATTAGCTATTTCCGAAAAGGTTAGATGAGTAGAGTAGTTCCTACTAAATTTGCTAATATTGCGAAAGTTATGTAATTATTTAGGACTAACTCTCTACACAGTAGGATATTACTTTTATGATCCTAGAATCTCCTCCACTAACTTACTTTCTTGTTATACTCAATCAACAAATATCTTATTTATTAGAACAATGAAGTATTGACTATTTTTACCCAAACATACTATCTAGATATAATTCAAGGGAAAGGCCTTTTTCGAAGATTAGAGGAACCCGCTTGAATATTTTATTTCTAATTTCATGTAGGTTGTTTGTTACTCAATCTAGGATCAAAAGGACCTTGACTACGGATCACTGCTTGAGTATACATTCGAGTCTTATTGGATAAGCTTATTACAGGGCGTGGGGCCAATTTATACACGACGCGATAGGCAATTATATAAGACTTTCCTGAAAAAATAAATTAACTAACAACAGTAGTTCGAAATACCAATTTACTGATAAAAATCTTCCAGACGACCGACGATGAAGATTAGAGGAACACGAAAAGGATATAATTAAAGGAAGTTACGGAAGACGTTAATTAACAAAGGAAGACGGAATTACTTCCTTCTATGAAGTATCATTTCATGTGTTCTTTTTTTTTCCTCATTTTCAGGAAATTGCGACAACGATTCCCTTGGCTTTTTGAGGAAAATTCAAGATGAGAAGATTGTCAGATTATATACCGACATTGTTTCTTCCTATCATGGGGGAAATAAAAAATAAAGAAGAAATCGATTTTAATTAAATATAGTATAAATCGATTTGGAAAAGAAATAAAAATAGTTTAAATAAATTGCTCTCTGCTATCTTCCTAGCCTTTTCTCCCCGCAAGTTGAACTCTTGTTCCAATCAAAACTGGATGCAGCTGAATACCAGTTTCTGATTTGGAGCGAATGCCTATCTGAGCTCTATAAGCCAGTAATAAGGTTAAAAGGTACCATTTGGCATTACTAATGTTAGATATTCGGACTTCTAACTATCTGTATCAATTTTCAAAGATCTACAAATGATAGCCTGGGCGAACCGCTTAACGTGGCTACCGAGGCACGTAGGAGTCTTGATATTATATAGATTATTTCCCATCTACAGACCGAAAATAATAAGATATGACTCATGGCAAGGAAAAAAATGGAGATATAAAATAGGTATAACGGCTTAAAACGTAAACAAAAGCGACGAGGACAAAATGACGCTTTTGCTAAAATTTGATTATCACAAATATAATCATCTGACAGATTAAATGCTATTTAAGTCAACAATAACCTCTCAATGTCACTAAGTACCTAACAGGCTGTCAGTAATCCTATGTAAAAACAAATCGAATTATCTCTTGAACATAAAACAAACGTTGAACGAAATGAGGGAAACTGGCAAACAATTCGTCATGTAATCAAATAAGTGCTTCCTTCACGTAACCAAAAAGGATCAAATAAGTTACCCAAAAAATAACAAGAAAACAATAATGTTATCGTTTATCATCCACTTTGCCCAATATTCAATTATTGTTATCGATTATCGAAAGTTATATCGCGAATCGGTTGCTTGGGTATCGTTATATCATTTTCTGCAATCGTTTTCCGGGTTCGCGGTAATTTGACTTGCTCTTTGACTCGAATGTAGGTAAAAATATAGAAGGGTGATTATTATTACAACTGTCTGAAGAATAACCGTAACTGCCGTGGGATCAGGAGGCGAGAGCCCTCGCGCAGGTTTATGGGTTGCGCGTGGAGGTGCGATGCCACCGGGGCGAAACTCTGCTGCCGCGGTAAATCAGCTTTGGGATGGCTCAGCTAAATACCAACTTGCCGCACTTGATTCGGTGGAACGTGGAGCTGAAAAACTGGTAAATGCCAAGCTTCACAGCCTAGGTCATCGCCGTTAGGTCGCCTCCTTGTCAGTCTTCTACAGATTGTACTTCGGCGACTGTGCCCATGAACTCCACGTCCTCATTCCTACCTTGTAGCTATTCCACCAATTCGCACCAAGCGTTTTCAATCATCTTTTATAATGCGTACAGCAAAGAAGTGGAACTCTCTGCCTGCGTCTGTGTTTTCGAACGCATTCAACCCTGATCTATTCAAAGTTAGAGTGAACAGGCTTCTTCTGGGTAAGCTCATTCTATCGTAAACTGTGTCTCTGTCACCTGTGACCTAGACTAGAGTCCAGAGCAAATCCATTTCATGATAAAAAAAAAAAAAAACTTAGCGGAGCTCTGGTAGGTTCTCAAGGCGGTATGGAGGCGGCGATTGTCGCAACCCAGGGCTGGGTATGCCACCGTGGTGATAAGTCCCATTTTCAAGAAGTGGTTGCAGAGGTGTCACCTTCCGCTTGACGCAAGTAACCATCGGACACGCTTGTTTCGGGAGTGTACCTATTTCAAATTCGGCGGGAATACGCCCGGGTGTCAACACTGCGTCGATCTGCCCTGCTTGGGCGGAGCAACGCCGTGCTCTCGTCGAGGCGATCGGCAGCAGCGACCTCTCACTTCCAGTCCTGGTTCAATCCATGGTCCAGAGCGAGGGCGCATGGGAAGCGGTCACTTCTTTCTGCCAAGCAGTAATGCCAGCGAAGGAGGAGGAAAACCACGTAAATAAGATCTAAACCTCACGTCCTAGCGGCCACAACGCCGAAGAAGACGTTCCGGGCGTCGGTAGTCGCTGGGCAATTCCCGGCCACCGTAGGCGCAGGTCTGTGGATGGCGAGCTATAGATGGCTCGCCATCCGATAACACCCAGGCACGGGTCGACGCCGTGGCGGTTTGAGTTCTTTAGGTGGCCTACCCAAATGTCCTTACTTTGGTATTGTTCGTCAAATCGTTGAGCTCCTTAAAGTTCTAAGTTTGAGCTACGCGATAACTGCTTGCACTGTTTGGACAGGTCCACTCAAATCTGTGGGGTACTTTCCTCAAAAGACCACTTCAGACACCAACCTACATGGTTCTCATATGATTTGACCAGTACAATTGTATGGACTTCAAAAGAGACCTTGACCTCTGAGTTTGTTTCGGTGTTTCTTCTCAGGGTAGTCAGCTAGAAAACACTGGCTTCATCTAGTTTTTATAACGGCCAAAAAAGATTGACGTGTAAAAGTGTTTTTTACAACCTACTTACAAAAAATAAATAATTTATCAATTAACTAATCCGAAAATGTTGTTTTTGAAAAACATTTCCAACGGTACTATTTACAGCCATTTCCTGTGTCCATTACTCCTCCATTATAATGTGGGTTACGGAACAACTAGAATAATTTTATTCTGGTTTTCTTTAATTTTCCGTTCATTATGGAACGACATTTGCGCGAACATACATTGTGCCCGTGGTAACGGTAGACATGACCGGGAGATGCGGGTGTTGAAATTTAAATTAAATACGGAATAATCTGTAAAACCGTGTTTTGTGGTAACAGAATTGCAGTTGTTTTATTTTTAAAACTACGGTTCCTATTGTTGAGCTTGCACATACAATTATTTTGCTATACATAATTGTTCTTGCTATGTTCTAACATGGCTATAGCGGTCAATGACCCTCCGTAACATCCTTTTCAAAAATAATAATATTTATATTGTTGAGCTTGCACATACAATTATTTTGCTATACATAATTGTTCTTGCTATGTTCTAACATGGCTATAGCGGTCAATGACCCTCCGTAACATCCTTTTCAAAAATAATAATAAAACAGACCCGAATCGGAATCAATGGTGATTCATTACTTCTCTAACCGATTACAACTTTGTTTTACGAGTAAGTCTCTTACGAAGAGCTATTGTGAAAAAAGCAATAGCACAGTTCTCATGCTAAAAGGAAA
The DNA here is from genome assembly GCA_905332915.2 of Hecatera dysodea. Classification (NCBI taxonomy): domain Eukaryota; kingdom Metazoa; phylum Arthropoda; class Insecta; order Lepidoptera; family Noctuidae; genus Hecatera; species Hecatera dysodea. The sequence goes on from HG995297.1 coordinate 12,912,640, forward strand.
CAATAGGGAAGATGCAATTACAGAATTCATGAACATTTTGTTATAGAAATGATAAAACAGTATAAAAGAAGGGCCACTGCAATTTTTTACTGTAGTTAATTATGATTTTTAACAACTATTACGAATGAATATAAAACATGAAACGGAACGTAAACAATCAGCGTCTAGTGACGTCACTGGTGTTATGACTACAAAAAGACAAACTTAAATTTTAATACAAATATTTCAGTTCATGATCTCTGGCAGACAGGAGTGACTTCATTTCATCGTCCGTTTTCGCGAGAAAAGAAAACCAGTCAGTTTATAATCGCAATTTTGGCAATACATTAAAGCGTATTATTTTTTTTAATTTTTGTATAGTGTATTTCACACGGAATTCTTTTAAATGAAAGCAAGATGAAAATATTGCATGTTCACTATTTGGGGCTGAATGATCTGAATGTACTTTAACCTTACGCGGTACCTGAAAATGCAGGTTGTACCTTCGTGCACTAAGGTTTATATAAATAAGCAGTCCATCTCAATGTCCAATATCGAATCGTTATGTAGAACATGATTCTGATATTATGTGAAATCGATAAATGTTTTATTTCCAGGAATTCTTAGCTATATAAGGCAACTTTGTTACTTGATTTGAAACACGATAGCGGATACATTTGATCAAATACTGCAATATTTGAAATTTTACTGCTTTTCTGTGTATGATATATAGTACTGAATTTGTTTTCAGGACAAACTAAAGTCTTTCTTGTTGAGATACTTATTTATTGTATGTTACGGACATGTCTACGAAGAACTCTTTTGTTGGGAAACCAATGCTTTTAAAAGAGATGGTTGCTAGAAGCAGTGGAGCTTTTGGCCAAATAATAATAACTGCACGGGCAGAGTAGTAACAATCTTCCAGATTAAACAACGCGATTCGAGGTCGGTTCATAGATACATGTTCATCATAGCGATATTTCTTCGCCTAGGAGAGCAGGTTAATCAGTTGGTCACCACTGTCATTTGTAGATTTTTGACAGTCGGTACATTTTATATTTCTATGGTCGGTACGGATAGCCGAAGAAGCCAATAAATCAGACAGGGTATTAAGTTACCCACTTATTGGGTCATAGAGCTCAAAAAGCCAGTCGCTAGTTGCAAGAAACAGTATTGTTCAACAGTTAAAAAAAAAAAATAATGTCACAACTTTTTATAACGTAAAATAATTTCCTTTGACTTTTAAAAAAAAAATTTAGTGCTTCAGTTTTAGCTTGGATGATATTTTTTTATGAGACTACTGCTACGTAATTACACAAAAAAACTTTGAACCAGCGGAGTAGTTGAATTTCTTCATTTAAAAATCACCAGTGACAAGAATTCCTAATGGCTTGAGCTGTCTGCAGGGTAAAGTTGATTTGTGATTTCAAGCCATATGTCAGCCTAACTCTGTATTTTCAGACATGAATAGATAACCGTCTTTGGTTATGTCGAAACCTTTCGTCCCAGGTATACATCACATAAATCTTTCATGTTTATAAAAGTGAAAGGTAATTCTTTCGCTTATTGATTAATCACGAAATCTCGGAAACTATTACACTTATTAATATGAAATTTAGTAAGGAGGTAGATTATGAATAGAAGACATCCACTAAGAAAGAATTTAAAAAAAATACCCCCGTAAGAGATGATATAAGGGATTGAAGCGTGTATCATGATTAGTCCTTCAAAACTACCCCTCATGGGGTGGTGAGGCGTGTAAATAGCCTGCACCTTTGGGTAGGTTGTGAGAGAATTTGAATTACAAACCTATGTTAAAAAGTGTAATGGCGGACCTCAAATAAATTAATTTCCCCTTTGATGAATCCGCGAGAAACCAATACCAAAAGACGTATTAGCAGCAAAACATGCCCACGTACCTTGGCAATCCAGAGATTTCAATTAGACCCAGGGTAACGGGAAGATACCACGTTCATGCGCGCTTGATGGTCTTGTAGGTATAGGCTGCCGGCCGGCGAGCAAAATCTTGTTGAATCCACCGGTGCAATGGTTAAAACTCCAAAAATCAACACTGCACTATAAGTTCTCAATGAAGCACAGATGCAGGTCCAATTATTTTACGAGTATCATCAAGGTTTCACCAAAAAAGGAATTTTCAAAAGGCGAAGCGACCGCTCAAACAGCGTTGCGCACGGTCACACGAAGAGGACTCTCGTTAACGCCCTCTATCGGCCACATGGCGAGAAAACTCAAGAAAGTTTGGATACAATGGGCGCTGCGGCAATGAAGATTGGTGCGAGGATTCATCAATTGAGAAACTAAAATATTTAATTTGAGATACTAACATATTATGCGTATTATATGACAAATCCTAAAATATTATTATTTTATTTTTTATATTGAAAAAGGCATTGACGCTTCACCATGCTCGGGGGCTTTGGAAGGACGCGAGTGCTTTCAAAAAGAAAAGTGAAATAAAATAAGTATTTACTGACATAGATTATGATCAGAAAAAGTTTAAGCTCTACGACTAAATGCGAAAAACAAACGTTACCGTAACCTAAACCTTAAGACTATGAGTATCGTATACGAGTTAACGTTTATTGCGTTGGAATAGAATATAATTTAACGATGGCACGTTTAAAGTTACCGAACTTCGTCTTTACCATTGCAACACGAGATACATTATCCGTGCCTTTATAAACCTCAGTTATAATTCCTAATGGCCAACTTAGAGGAGCTAAATTATCCTGTCCCACAAGTACGACAGTTCCAACTTCTACGGGTTTGTCCGGAGTTGCGCATTTTTGCCTGACTTGCAGCGTATGCAGATACTCTAGGTGCCATTTCTTCCAGAAGGATTGGACCATGCTATCTAACAACTGTTTGCGCTGTGACAAATTAATGCGCTGACCAGACACTACTACTAACACACTACAGACACACTACCTAAGTTTAATTGTTTTGCAATGAAATGGCTTAAAATTTAATTTACCATTCAGTTTTGTGCTTTAGCTTTTATAATTACTTTATAATAAAAATATTTGAATTATCTTTAAAAAGAAGATATCATAGGTACTACTTATGATATATTTAGATTCGTATTTTTTTCAGGACGCCCATAAGTTGAAACATAAGATATTTCAAGGTTATTCATTATTTACCGGACAGCCTGTATATATTTACAACAAGTAAAATTGTTTATAATAACATCGTGTTGTTATAAGTATCTAATTCAGTACGAACCTAGCTATTCTAAAATTTGTATGTTTTTTCAACGATAGTTTCACCAAAGTCAACTAATTTTTATGATTATTTTTAGTTTGAAAGAGTATTTTTTTTGGACTGATGGTCCTATTTTAATTTGGTGATGAAGAACTTTGGAGATGGGCAACGGAAAATAGTAGTAAATCATCCGAGATGACTCAAATTGCATGTCTGAATTTTTATTGATTAGACCTGTAGTTAGTTTATAACATAACGTCATGTCAGCGTACTGACATGTTCATGTTCTTAGTAACATGTAAATGTGTGTGTGACGTGTAAACATCTGCGTACCCCTTGTACGCAGATGTTTACATGTCAACCAAGTCTTACGGGGTTAACCATTGCTTCTGTTGGTCTTGCTAATAAAATCTAGTAATGTGAGATATACATAATTGTTTGATTTATGTCAATGCCGAAGCAAAGTATATATTTAACTATGAGTGGGTTGGATGTTGAAGTACAAAGGCACACAAAGTAACTCGTAAAACTCAAAACAGTAAACGGTTGTAGGCTACCAATAAAAACTGAAAGGTAAAAAACTTTTTACTAAAAAATACAACCTACTTCCAAATATAAATAACAACCACTACAAAGTATAAAATAACTTTAATTTCGAAAGGCGTGTTTGCTTGAACCTTCTTCTTCTGAAATTAAAGTTATTTCAACTTTGAATCACATGCGAGGGCTGAAAATGCAACTTAATTTCACTTTTTTTTATCTTCGCAGAAGTAATTCTTGGCATTTATCTTGTATCTTGGCATTATATTATTTGCAAAATTTTATGAATGGATATATAACACATACGCCAGAATGGCTTAACGGATCTAGATTACATTTGGAGTGGACATAGATCACACTCTGGAATAGCCAAAAGGCAACTTTTACACCGCGAGTTTGTTCCATTAGGATAATATCCGAGATTCACGTGGGCGAAGCCTGTTAATAAAGATATATGTATGTAAGTAAAAATTAGAAGACATGTTGTGATTAATGCTTATTCGCTCTCACAGAAAGGACGCCTAAATCCCGGATGTATGGTCATAAAAGGCTGTTTATTTTCATAAGGAAGACGCCTCTGCCCTCCTAGCCACACGTATTGGACCCTATTATCGGAAAAATAGACTGCCTAGACCACAAATGCCTTTAAGAAAGCTTACCTAATCAAGTCTTACTAATTCAGATCACATATTCCAATTTCCCATCCCTTACATTCAGACACGGGATCTAATCACATCTTAATTATACTGTAAGTAAAAAATATCGTTTTTTTTCCTAACTGCCTAATAAGGGACAGGGGATTGTTCCGGGCAATTTTATGTAATGAGTACATAACCTCTTTCTGTGTAAAACGGTTTTTCTTGGGAGGTTTCCTGCTGTTGTACGGACAAGATTGTCTTTTTTAACCGACTTCTAAAAAAGGAGGAGGTTCTCAATTCGGATGTTTGTATGTTTTTTTTTTTTATTGTTTTTTCGCGCATAACTCCGTCGCTTGCCAACCGATTTGAAAAATTCTTTTTTTGATGGAAAGGGTATACTTCCCAAATGGTCCCATGAAAATTTTATCGAAATCGAACAAGCGGTTTTTGAAAAATCAACAAAAATCTAAAAAAAAATCTACATTGTCTACATTGATGACCTTTTAGTTTACTCTGCATTGGAGCAGTGCGTTTTTTTTACACTAATGTAATTGGTTCGTTTAGGTGGGGAGGGAATTTAGGTACCACTAAAAAGTGAAAAATAAAAAACTTTTTACAAAAAATAAAACCGACTTCTAAACAAAAAAACCAAAAAGTATAAAATAACTTTAATTTCGGAAGTCGGTGTGTTCAACAACAAAAAAGCAACCAAAAACACCGAGTTCCGAAATTAAAGTTATTTTATACTTTTTGGTTTTTTTGTTTAGAAGTCGGTTTTATTTTTTGTAAAAAGTTTTTTTGTTAGTATGTTCTGTGTTGGCAGTTACATGTATGCGGGTAGTGTCTTTATCTTTATCAGGGAAGAAGAGTTCAGTAAATATGTAAAGTTTTGTATCAAGGTTAATATTGACATGAAATAATACTTGTTTATTCTAATTTCTGCACTCAAAAACCATAGATGAAATATGTGCTTATGCAAGTGGTAAAAATGAGCAAATACATGATTTTCAGACTCTTTTCGCAACTCCCATGACAAAATATTCAAAACCACCTTTTTGAGTACCTCAATAAGTATGGGTACTAATGGACATATTCTTAAAAAAACATGGTTATTCAAAATTCAAAGCCTCTATAGATAGCGTTTTCTAATAATAATACGGAAAGAAGACGTATAGAGTATTTTTGTTTTATGTTTGTTTGTTTTGGTATAACTTTTCAATTCCAATTTTATGTGAAATAAACACATACATTCTGTCTAAAAAGTATCGGGAATGAATGATTTATTTATGGTTCTAAATTATTTATTTTTGTTATTGTTAGAGTGGCACAATTGTTTTCCATTTTGATGCAGAGTTCGATCTGTTATTTATATTTGTGCTTATATTACTGATTAAGTACAATGCTGTTTTTAGTGTTTTGTAATTTTATAGTGGACAAAAACATCGAACAAAGAGTTTTTCCTAAATTTTGCATCGCCAATGCAATTTCGTGTTCGGAAAATGTTACATAAGGGTCAAGGTGAATTGACTTTATCAAAATACGTGCTTATGGGTTGTTAACAACACGATAAAAGTGGTCGAGATGTGATGTAAGATTTATCTCACTCTGGTAGGCCATCAACGTCTGCAACTTTTGCGGTGACTCTCTTTGTACATCTCTCGAATAAACAAAATAATACAACCGGCTTCTAAACAAAAAAACCAAAAAGTACAAAATAACATTAATTTCGGAATTCGGTGTTTTTGGTTGCTTTTTTTGTTTTTAAACACACCGACTTCCGAAAATATATAATATATATATTTGAATATATATATTTGAGACTGTAGTTTTTACTATAGTCTGAATAATATATAAATATAATCCCAGTCCTTTTGCACTAGATCTAGCTGTGAAGATTTTCCTATAACCAAATCGTCCATTCAACGCATTCTCACACGGAGTCGAAAAGATAGAACGGAATAAATATTTTCACAATCATAATTATAATCAGCATTTGAATGTTCCCACTGCTGGGACTCGGGCCTCTTCTCTAAGAGAGGGTATGGGCCGTAATCCACCACGCGGGCCCAGTGCGGGGGAATGTCACATTTGTTCGAATTTTTGGTTCTAGGACATGCCGGTTTCCTCACGATGTTTTCCTTCACCGTTTTGAGAGCAGTGGTGATGAAATTAATTATACAAAGTAATGCACCTGGCTGGGTTTGAACCCGCGACCTACAATTCGTAAGTCGGGGCCGTTACCACTCGGCCACCACTGCTCACATTTTCAGAATAATTTACCTGAAATGGTCACCGTTCACTAGGATGGGAAATGAAAAAACCAGCCAATTCTAATTTAATTTCGAGAAAAGGAACAACTTTTGGCTGTACCCAAACTGGAGAGCTCTTCCGGTCAAAATTAAGCTAAAGCTGTGTTGAACGCACTCTATGACTGGAACCTCGATGACAAAGTAAAACTCCGTCTAATACAGGGTGATTGAAAGGAGCTTGTGGAACAAAAACTAGACATTAACATAGGGTTACTACTCTTTGCTTCCCACCATCACATCTACGAATTAGTTTTAAAATGTATGTTCAAAACAAAAATTCACGAGGTCACAAGTAGCCCCGAAATCTCACTGTTCAAAAAGTTTAGAGACAACTGGAAACTATTAATCCTGGTGCCATTGAAACATACACCGATATAATTATATTATAAAATAAATTTTTAGAAGATGTTATAATCAATAACAGCAAAAAAAAACATTGTTTTTGCAGTTCATTTATTTCATTGTTCATTGTTGAACCAAGTTTACGCAAGATATTCATGGTTTGATCACTGCAAAGGAAGAGCAAAAGGAATTTTTGCTACGCTGTGTTCAGAAGCATAGAAACAGATTTCTATGCTCCATTTCTACAGTCTGGATAAAGAGATCCTCCAAAGTAAATATCTACCTGATCTGTAATTTATCTTCTCTTGATAAATCTTATATACAATATAAAATTCTTGTGTCACAATGTTAGTTACCATACTCCTCAGAAACGGCTTCACCGATTTTTATGAAATTTTATATGCATATTCAGTAGGTCTGAGAATCGGCTACTATCTATTTTTGATACCCCTAAGTGATAAGGGTTGTCCACCACTAACATTTTTTATTTTATTTTTTATGGCAAAACAAAGATTGCTGGGTCAGCTAGTATTTTAAAAAATTTAAATATTTCAATTAAAATACAGCTACAAAACGGAAAGGGTTAAAAACAGTCATTTTCTTGTGGCTTCTCTCGCATCTTCAATGACTTTTCATTTGATTTGAAGTTGAACGCAATCTCGTACTGCTGCTCCGATGACTTTTCATTTTCATTATTTCAAAAATATGAAAACACATTGTCAGATTGTCACGTCATGCATACGCGAAAATATGTTTTCACCTGCCAAATTTTATCAATGCCCCGAGTACCTTCACACATAGCTTGGAAATCAATATTTCGCCGTGTATATGAATATTTTATGAACTCTTAAGTACATGCGTGCGTGTAATTTTAATCACCGTTAATTCTTATTTGCATACTTCTAATTATGATGGATGAATGGCTTTGTATAATTTTCAATGTTATTTCCATGAATTTTAGGAGGTTTAACTATACTATTCTGAGGGTTTGAAAATATCCCCACCGAATGTGTCTCCACGTTGTCGTCGTGGTGGGGCTTGAGCGTCTCAATGATCTTGCGAGCTTTCCCGGTAGAGCCACTCATGCCGGAAGGTCGCAAGTGAGGGATCAGACCAAGAGAGACACACGCTTGCTCGCTGCTCTTTGGTACGCGTCTGATCATCAGACGTGACTGTGAGAGCAGCGAGCAGGTGGAGAGGTGAGGTGAGAAGAGAGGGCCCTGAGAAGGGGCGGAGCGAACAGGGACCGCACCCTTAAAAGGAACACCATGGAAAAACAAGGCGAATGTAAAATGAGTCCCCAGGTGGGTCCCGACTGCTCAGCGGTCGGGGAATCCCACCCCGCTTCGGCGGGCTGCCCTCCGTACTCTGGGGTGGGCACCAAACGCCTTCCGCTTGCCAGTGGCAACACGAGCCGAGGAGGCTCCCAATCGTCGTCATCCGAGTCCGCTTCCTTTAAGGAGCTGATGGCGTACGGTTGCGTAGAGGAGGGTTCGCCTGAGCGCCGGGGTGGTGCGGAGTCGGATTCCGGCTCCGCGCCAGACCTAGTAACGGTCAGCTCGGCGGGCTCTGGAGACGAGGGAGGGGGGGCTGCTGCGGAGAGCGTGAGGTTCTTCCGCAAGCGGCCCAGACGGGAGGATGACAAGGAGTCGTCCTCCGAGGTCGAGTTCGCCTCCGCCCGCAAAATCCCCACCGCTAGGCGGGGCAGGGGCAGTGAGGCAGGGAGGGGGCTGGCTCCCTCTACCCGGGAGGCGGGGCGTCGGGACGAGAGGTTGGTGGAGGAGGGGCGTTGCCCTGGAGGGAGCGGTCGTGGGGCTCCCTCTACTCGTCCGCCTCCTCTCGACTCTGATGACTCGGAACCCCCGGGAGAGGTACCTCCCGCTAATGAGGACCAGAGGGCCCAGTTTGCGGAGGTCGTGGAGGCCGCGATCCGCGCTGTGGCCTTCAAGAGGAAGCAGTCCTCGAAGCGGGAGGCCATCAGCGCGGCCAAAGCCTCCATCCTGGCGGCAGCGGCGGCCAACGGCGGGACAAGAGAGGCAAAGGAGGCGTCTGAGCTGCGGGCGGAGGTCGCCCGCCTCGCGGTTCTTACGGAGCGACTCGTTCGGGAGAATGAGTCGCTCCGGAGGGACCTGGCGGGGATGGCCAGAGCGGCCTCTGAGGAGCCGCAAGGGGGGCTGAGTCCGGCGCCTCTGGAGGGGAGTCTAGTGCTGAGCCAAGTGCGGAACCTGGTGCGGCAGGAGCTGGCTCCCTTCCGGAACCACCCTGGAGGACATGGTCCGGCGCCCCCCAACAGCGGCGACACAGAAGGCCCCGGGCCGGCAGAAGGCGGCCTCTTACGCAGCCGCGGTGGCTGCCGGCCCTGCAACGTCCGGCCAGGCGGCGAAGGCCAAGGGAGCAGCCGCGCCACCGCCTGTGACGCCGGCGACTGCGACGCCGGCGAAGACCAAGGCGGCCCCGGAAAAGAGGGGGAGGAGGAAGGCTGGAGGAGCGGCTAAGGCTACGGCGCCAGTGGTGCCGCAGCCGCCCCCACCCCCACCCTCGGACCCTCCTGCGGCCGAGGCCGAGTGGCAGGTTGCTGGCCAGAAACGGCGGGCCGCAAAAGCGGCCAAAAACAAGGCGAGGAGGCAGCGGCGGAAAGCCAACGCCATTGCGGCGAGGCTTCGCGCCCCGAAATCCGCGGCTGTAATGCTCACACTGCAGCCGGAAGCGGAACAGAGGGGCGTGACGTATCTCGCCGTACTGAAGCGGGCGAAGGAGGCGGTGAGCCTCCAAGAGCTGGGCATCAGCGGGGGCATCGGGGTCAGGAGGACCTTAACCGGTGCCCGCAAGCTCGAGCTCGCCGGAGCGGAGAGTGGCCCGTTCGCGGACGCCCTGGCCGAAAGGCTGAGGGCGGTCTTACCCGCGGACGAGGTCCGGGTGTCCAGGCCGACTAAGTGCATCGACATGCGCATAGTGGGCCTGGATGACTCCGTGACGGAGGAGGAAGTTGTGGCCGCCGTCGCCAGGACTGGGGGGTGCTCTGCCGAGCTCGTCAAGGCGGGCACCCTCCGGCCTGATAACACGGGCATGCAAACCCTTGTGGTGAGCTGCCCCGTGACGGCGGCCAGAACTGTGTCGGAGGGCCGAAGGCTCTTGGTGGGATGGGTGTCTGCGCGGGTAAAACTGCTGGAACCCAGACCTCTGAGGTGCTACCGCTGCCATGTGGGTAACCACACGCGAGCGATGTGCCCCTCGGAGGTCGACCGTAGCGGACTCTGTTTCCGCTGTGGTCAGCCCGGTCATAAGGCCGGCTCGTGCGAGGCCACGCCGCACTGCAGTGCATGTGCGGCTGTTGGCAAGCCGGCCGAGCACTGGGCTGGGGGAAGGGCCTGCGCGCCATCCGCCCCGACCAGCCTCTGCCGCCGCCGCGGCTTCTGTCGCCGCCGCTGCCGCTTCTGCTGCGGGTGCTGCGGCTCCCAACACTCGGGAGGGTGCTGAGATGGAGTGCCAGTAATGGTCCCATTTCGGCCCCCTCCAGAGACAAGTCGGCCGCTGTGCTATCGCGCAGTGGCTGATGCCTGGGGACGGTGAGCGTGGGTGGCTCGCCGTCCGATACCAGGTTGAGTCGACGACGCGTTGTGTTCCACGCGCGCCGCAAGGAGCCGTCAGCACCGAGGACGGGGCCCCATAGGGTCGGTGCCTGCTAGGGTTGCGGAATTTGTTCGAAAGAGTTACCGCGGCCCTGGAACGCATAGGGCACAAGAAGGATCACGGGTGGGTTTTAGTCAGTAAAAGTCTGACACTCCCTACCGCTTCACCCAGGGCGGGAGGGGTCATTTGATGATTTCCCATCCAGAAAAAAAAAAAAAAAAAAGGGTTTGAAAATATTACTTTTTTACTCTATGGTTCCAAAAATTTACATTTTTATATATGTATAACAGAAATGTATTGTTCTTTAATATAGGTACGTAGTTTATTTCTGTATATTTAATTGTTAATCTCATATTTCCACCAGGTGCAACCCGTTTGCGTGTTCTGGTTTTCTCTGTTCTCTCCAGGTTTCCTGGAAGAGATCGCAGAATGCAATGAGGTCGCCAGTTGTGTTATTTTAATGTTTAAAGTTCATTTATATAGGTATAGGAACATAAAAAATCTTCTGGTCAATCGTTTTAAGCGATCAATTGCCTTTGCCCTACTTTTGAAGGAACCCGAATATTTTATACTATCACTTTTAATTAGTAAAAAATGTGGACGATCACGATAGATGTCAATTAAGGGCGCTAATCGACTTTATCCACGTATTTTTTTGGAAAATTAAGTAGGGTCAATAACCGTTGTGGCCATTCTAAAACTATAGCTTGTCTTACAATTAACAACAGTAAAACCTTTTACAGGTACCTTCAAACATGCTACCTACTTATGTACATATGGAAATTAAAACTAGAACTTCGCCAGCGACGCGCGTCCGCGCGGATTTAGTAGTTACTCCAGAAACATCAACACCCTGTTAAGGAGAATAGACTTTAACGGGTAGATAACACCCCGTTAAGGGGACTTTGATGGGTAGTTTTTGAAAATTAATCGAAACAATGTATAATAAATCATTATTAGCCAGCCATTTTTGCTGCTGATCCCGTGGCCTTGATGATGGATGAGCACAACTGTTATGCCCGTCACCCCATTGGGATTTAATTTAAAAAAAAAACTTCATAACCTATAATAAATATGAATATACTTTAAGAATGATAAATTGTTTATGCCAATTTCAAAGACTTCAAAACTATTTAATGCACAAAAAGGAGTCATTTCATTGATCTTGTTACATAAACGTGAGCTCAAATTATTAAACTGTCTAGAAGCCAGTGGTGTTCGAGCAGGCTGTGTTGGGCAAACATTTCTTTACGCTTCAGCAGCACGGTTTTATCGAGTGGTAGAGATAAATGCTCACGGAGTATAAGACGCAAGATAAAAAGCTTTCTGACGCTAAGAACAGCACGATCCTAGCATAATTGGTGAGTGGAATAACAGATACAGTTAGTTCGCTGCTGGTAAGATAGACGGCACTGTGTTACTTTTTGTTGCCGTACTTTGCTGCGTTAGTTTTTCTCGTGGCAACATTGATGCCATACAGTGTGCCCTGAGAAACGATTGATGATAAGTAAAAATAATAATAACGTACCATCAATAGTTTCCCAGCGTAGGTACGCTAAGTAATTATTTTTATTAGGAAAAAATGCCTGGTTCCGTTATTGAAATTCTCATAATGGTCTCTATTTAATCGAAAATAAAACTTACACTGTCTTAATTTAATAATGCAGTTTTTTTTTTAATCAGAGTCAAATCGCTCAAACAAATACATCTTTCATCTTTATAATATTAGTTAAGATATGCCTTGAATGATTGTATAACTATACCTCTCTAAAAAAGTTAAAAAGATTTTTCATTTGACTGAATTTCATGCATTTTCAGAATAATAAGAAATGTTTTCACACGTTCACATTTATTATTTGAACAAGGTTTCATAACGTAATACATTTTCCACAACGTTTGGCCGCGGGTCTAGTGAATACGTTCATGTAATACGTTCAGGTTTTAGAGGCCCGTAATCAAAAGGGATTTTTTTCATGACATATAAACGAATAGCTAGAGGTGGAGAAACGACATTAATCCATCCCATTTGCTGAGGTATCTAAATAATTGAGGACACTGCTGTACCATCTGCAAGAGTTCGCATCTCCAAAGCAGCTTTTCAACTGAGCTATATTAACCATGACATAAAAAAGATTAAATTAATAAAAATACTTTTATTAGACGTCCTTATAGTTATAATATTGAGAAATTAATATTACTTTGTTAACATCGTTTTATAAATTGTAACGTTTCCATTCCAGAACATAAAAATAAATTTCTTGAAAATTTTATAAATGACTAGGTATAATGACAACGGAACCCTAGTTCAAACGAGATTCAATATACGCTTCACAAGTTTTTTTCTTGTAAAAATGTGAATAATTCAGCCCAGTGCATCCACAATGCAGATGCAAACTTTCCCTCATACATTATCTTTCTGCGCCGTTACTTTCTTTGAAAATACTTTTGGAATGAAACTATGTTAGAATGGAATAAAGTTGAAACACTGTTGCAAGTGTTGGAACACTTTTGACAGTGGAGAACCTTGTCAGACATTATTTGTGTAAGCAACGGGTAGATGAATTACTTAACTCAGCTATATTTTGAACGCTGAATTCAATTTTCGGCTTCCAAGAAAATATGTTCAACTGTAGTCAAATAAGTTACTTTGGATCTGAAAATCTATAGGATACGCTTCAAATAAGAATAAACGTGTTATTTCTCCTTTTTCAAACGACACAATTGAACGTCAAATTTTACATAAAGACAGTCCCCCAAAACGCCCACCCGTCACCACTTCCTGGTGTTTTAGCTGGGAAAAAGTGGCGCAACAAACTCCCCAGCAACACATCTGTCTATTGCGTTTGAAGAACTTGAATTTATACAATAAGAAGAAATGTTATTTTGTGTTAGGTATGTTGTTTGACAAACACACTCACCATTACAGTCTTACACAATTAAATAAAAACACTAATAAATATATAGAAAAGTTTAAAAATAATGAATACCAAATAAAATACATTTTCATCACAACATAGTTACCTATGTACACAAGTCTATCCAACCTTAGCCAACCCAACGCAGTCTAAAGGATATACCCATTTCCTGACTGCACTTTGCTTTACCATGAACTTCCGACTGAACGGTGTCGGGCAAAGTTATCGTCAAAGTAAAGTTATTGCGATAGTTTGTTAGGAAAATCATAATAACTTTAAACCCTATTCAACTGAAACTGCTTCGTTGGTCTAGCTATCAAGTTAGATTTAAACCACAAAATAATAGTTTTCCCCGAATTATTGGTTAAGCTTTCCTTGTGTTTTCAAAATATTTTCCATGAAGTCTGACATTTTACGGATTTGTGAACATTTGAACGTAGCTTGATTTTTTAAGCATTCTAAGCAGCTCTTTATAGGGTTACCTCTTCTTTAATTCTTTATTTTACAATATAACAACTTTTTTCAATTTACACTGAATACAAATAAAATTAATCTTTCTACCAGCAAATCTATGAGTGATACAGAGAGACTAAAGGTAGGCTCTAGTTTACCAATTTTAAAATACTGCATATTTTATCATAAATAAATATACCTACATATGTATAAACGTACATAAATGCATGTATGTGTACCTACATAAATACATATCATCTCTCTCCTTTGCACGATACTATATTTTTCCATGATTATTTATGCTTTTGAGTACCTAGCTATCCAACATAATCTTGTGCTTGTAACGTATAGCAAGGACATCCCCACGAGTATCGTAAGAGATGATATAGTGGGGAGTGTACTATCTACCTGTGAATTAATAACACCATACCAACACTATCGTCAATCTATCTACCAATGGGAATAAATAAGGTTTACAAGATCCCAGTCTTAGGGGACATATTTCTTCTCATGCTTACAGATCTTCTCATAAGCATGATAAATAAATATACATACCTATATCAAGAGATAATGAGACAATAAATTAGACAATAAATTAAAATAATAATATTTTAATTTATTGTCTAATTTATTGTCTAAAATATTATTATTTTAATTTATTGTCTAAAATATTATTATTTTAATTTATTGTCTCTTTTATCTGATGCGTTCTACTCGGAGCCAGGAATAATTTCGAAGAGGCCAGGTGGAAAAAAGGGTATGTCAGAAGTTTATCTCCATAAGGAATTTCGTTTCAAGTAATTGTGTTGGAAGATCAATATTTAAGGGGTTCGAACATTTTCCTACCGAAGCTGGCATAGCCACGATTTTTCGTCGCGATTTTAATTATTTTTCGAAATCGCGACGCGCGATTATACGTGTATGTATATGAAAAGGACACATAAACAAACAAAAAATGTAAACCACATGGTGCCACGTTGCCAAAATATTTGGAGGAAAAGTCCCCATAGGAGAGTTATGGAATAAAAAATGACGACCGAGTTCCTATGCTACAAAGGTTTTATCCCCTTTTTCCCCTTTTTGATGACTTTTAAGAAGCTTTATCTTACTAACCCTACTAATATGTTAAAGTGAAATTGTAGTGTACATTTAGTAAAAAATGCGCATTTATGAATGGATTTAGTGGGCCGTAGCCTGGATGACGACATAATTACTTTTTATTCTAGTAGTATTTTCAAATTACATTCGGGTAAAAAAAAATACAAGAAAATGCTAGGTCAAATATATTTCTAGAAATCTTGGGGTTATCAGAAAAGCCAAACTCGAAATTAATTTATTTTTTCTTTTCTAACTTTTATGTCAGTTGCCTGAACTTAATTAAGGAAGTAAAGGATGAAGTATGAATTATATCCTAACTTCGATTTTAAAACTCGGTTTTTATTTAGACAAGTTTTACTGATTTTTTAATTGACTACTTACCCTTACACGGTAGTGTTACCAGTCGCATATTATGAGATTATTTTGCTAAGCCTTAAAATTTTGCTGCGAGTTAAATGCATGAACAGAAAAAGTAGTTCGTTCCTAGTTTAAATATGAATTTATACTTAAAATCTTTTTTAAAACTTGTTGCCACGTTTAACACGCCTTTTTACTACAAAATACTAAATAAAGCCTTTTATTCTAAGTTGCTAATATTGTGTATGCGGCCCTGGAACGAAAAGGGCACTAGGAGGAAGATGGGTGGGTTTTAGTCAGTAAGAGTCTGACACTCCCTAACGCTTCGTCCAGAGCGAAAGTATTCACATGATGCTTTCCCATCTTGAAAAATCGTAGCTAGTCTGGGCCAGTTTTGTTTTCTGGATTGATTTGTGGTTTCAGTTCCTCTAAGCTAGTAAGTATTCCGATCAAATCAAACAGCGAGGAAATATCTCCAAAACAAGAAGCAAAGACCCTATTTGAAAAATCATGATGCAAAAGGGAAATTCCTTTATCATGGAAAATGTTAGCCTGCTTTTAAGGCCTGTTATATAATCGGATAAGGTTTTACAACTCCCAAGCTAGCTAGCTCTTAGTTACTCTTCCTAGAAATTACTGCAATACATACTCCTATAAAAAGGACAAAGTAGATAGTTCAAAGCACGTGACATACGTTTTATGTATTCATAAATTAGCCATGCTACTAGTTTCGAGGTACTTTTCCTTTACGAGGACTGACATAATTTTTATTATCCGCCATCACAGAGTACCTTTTTGTTACATTTCAACGAAAAACCGTAGTACTGGACGTTGTAAAAATGCTTTTAAGTTTTCCCTTAACCAAAGGTTCGTTTCTTTTGTTTTCTTTTAAAGGAGGAATGTCTCCTTATATCCTTTAATCAGGCAACACCTACAGGACGGTTATTTTTATAGATGACATCATAAACTGTTGGTTTGATGGCATGCACGGTTAAATGGCGACATTTTAAATACTTTTTTAATGCAGAAATTTCTTCACAAGATTTTATAAAACAAAAGACAAAATGTTTTTGAATTAAGTAGTTTACCAATTTGAAAAAAAAAATCTCAGTTAGTGAATGGAGAACGTTGAACCGGTGGCGGTGTTTCAATATGAGCAATGGTCTTTAGATCAGTAACAAATCATAATGCATGTATGTATTGCTTATCAACAATCACATTCTATTCTAATTTACAACTATATCTATTCAAATTGATTGCCATTGAAGGTGAAGGTGAAGGTTGCAAGGGAAGGAATGTTTAGGCCATTTGAAGGAACACGGATGGGTTTTAGTCAGTAAGAGTCTGACGTTCCGTCTCACTCCGCCCAGAGCGGGGGTTTGATGACTTCCGATTCATAAAAATATCTAAGCGTAAATTGAAGTACCTACTTAAAAGTTTATTCGAAGAAAAATCGACGTAAATGTTATGACAAAGTACTTAAAAATAATATTACGTTCGGGGAAATCAAGACGTTAACCAATATTGGTCAATTTATCGGTGGACGGTTGTGACATCATGGTTCAATCAAGCTTTTCAAATCGCTTTCTACTAAAATTTCAAAAGTTGAAGTTGCGTCGATGTTCCTCCAAATTAGGTAAATATTTCACAATCAGAGACTTAAATTCAAGTCTACCTAACAAATCACACTGGAACTAAAGCCGCATAATACCGCTTCGCTCACGTCAAAGTTGAGAGCTAGAACATTTGACAACTAAGGCCATATTAGCAACGGATACAATGCTTCACTCGGCTTTCAAAGAGCTTAAATCAATCCGCCACAAAGCCTCAGTAATCGGCATATCAAACCACTTAACTATAAGCTACAAGCATGTGGTGAATGAATAAAAGTTAATAAGTGTTTGTCGATAAACAAGTGATCGGTCTATAATTTTTAGGCTCCGCGGCACTACTTGATTTTTGGAGCAGCTGGTTTAGTCCTGTAGTTTGGAACTGGGGTAGTAACTCTGACTCTTAGGCAGACTAGGATTGAGATGCCAAGCGAGCGTGAGATCTTTTTAAAGTTGTGCATGCCGTCCGGCCGTGGAGATTTCCAGCGGACGGACTGCACGATCTACATCTTGAGGGCTGATGCTAATTGCCCTTCCTCTTTCTAGTATCAGATTGCACGTGCACTCGACCTCCCAAGCGTGGCATAACTGACAAGCACCGACCAGATGCTGCGTCAGATTTGCCTGCGTTCGATTCTGAGTGTATCGCTCCACTCACCGCTTGTACCGACGTTAACGGTTTGCCCACTTAGATTTTTTGCTTCCGGCTTTTGTGGCGCGAGTCAGAAAATTCCGAGGACTAATGTTAGTCCCCGAGAATGCCCACTTCATAAAGTGCATCACTCTACGGCAAGTGGTGCCCTCCCTGAAGGAGATTAGTTTGTCGATGAGTGTCCTAGCCTGACCGACACGATGCTCGATCCTGCGCTGCCTAGCTGGTATAGCTGGCTGTGTAGCTCTGCCACTGTTAGGAAATTTGACAGGAGCTACTCACTAAGTGGGTATCGGCAAGGACTTTGCTGCTATCAAAACAACTTGCTAAACAAGTTGCAAATCTAGATCACACACCAGCGCCCCATATTTCTTACGCAAACGAGCAGACAAGACCTAAGCTCAGGAGTGGAGCGAAACTCTCAGAAAGCATTCCAAAGCACTCGGATTGAGTAATGCTTTGGAGGAACAAAATACTCCTTAATTACTCACTGCATTGGATACCCACGGATAGTTATTTTATTATTAGCATTTCAGGTCTATCCGTTGAATCAACTCGAAATGCTTCAAACAACTTGTTCCTTAGAGTAGCTAGCCCATTTTCAACCCTTAAGTGTACAGGTAGGTATTTCTTTATACTTCCAGATACTATGTGTTCGTCCTTTGTGCTCTTTACTCTGTACAAATTTTCTTTTTTTAAGTATATTGTGTGACTACAGAAATAAATCAAAATAACCTACTCTCGTGTAACTATGCAAAAACCTATTGCTGTACCAAACGACACACAATTTCTATCTCTTATTAGTTCTCAGATATGAAAGAGAACAATTGGTGCACATTTGCTGAATATTGAACATACACACAACAGCTCAAGCGCTAAAATTGTCATATCGTAATGACGATGGCGAATTCCAATTATTTATTTGAACCTTATGACCATCGTTATAGGGATGAAAATTAAAAAGGATGACGCTATGCCTCGATTTGAGGATTTTCAAATCAATCACAGTAGATTGGTTTGTGTGTATCCAGTTGATTGCATGTCGGCAAAATGTTACTAATGATGATTGTGTTTTGAGGCATCATTTCAATGATTCTCTTGCCTGTTTTAGATGTCAACTCGTTTCGTTTATAATTTTGCTCTTTTCCTTCAAATTTAAATCTGAACCTAGGTCTGGACAAAGTAACATTCAATCATCGATTACATTTGTTCAAAGTTTAAATAGTACAGATACAGAGTGACCATGTGTCAGTATACAAATACATTTTTTTTTAATAAATCTTGTTTTCTGTCATAAAAATACGTAATCATAGATTCTATTGAATTGCTGAAGTCAAACAACTTTAAGGTATTCATTTGTTCCGGTATTCGGCAAGATTTAACATAGTGAGCCAATTCCAACCAAAGCATGACCCTTTGTCCAATGGTGATGCGTGTGCCCCATTTCTCACGAATATAGTTTGTTTAGGAAATACTGGTATACATCAAAATATACGTATACAAGAAAGTGGAGGAGCTCGTGGCTAAATGATAACAGCCACACGGGTCGATCTTCGAGGTTAAGCAACGCTTGTCGAGGTTGGTCTATGGATGGGTGAATTCTCAACTCTTAACATAACGAGACTCGTCCGTGCCTCGGAAACACGTTAAGCCGTTGGTCCCGGCTGTCATTTGGAGATCTTTGGCAGTCGTTACGGATTGTCAGAAACCAGAAAATCTGACATCAGTCTTGCCAAGAAGTACCGTGTTCCCCAATTAATGGATTGTGGAAGTCTGGTAAGCAGCCACTTCACATAAAATACTGGAATTCAGCTTTATTCTTTTCTTTATTCTTTATTAAAAATCTTTTTACACAATATAGTTACAGATTAATAGCCACAAGTAATCTTAAATAAAATAATTATGGTAGTATCCAACAAATAACTGTGTGTTTAACTAAATTATCAATATTTCAGGACTTATGGTAAATTTATTTTAAACCTACAATAATGTATAATTAGCGACTTTCCTGAGCTAGGTTTATAAAACCTGTGTTTCAGGTCTGCAGCTGAATCCGACTTGACTGGGACCGCGCGCCCCGCCCTTTCCAGGAAATCAAGAGACTAAATTATATATTACGTAATTATTTGTCGCAAAAATGAACACGGGTTGCCCGTCTTTTTTTTTTTTGGTTGGGAAATCATCAAATGACCCCGGGTTGCCCGTCTGAGTTGTGTTTTGTGACTGAAGAAGCGGGGAAAGGGCGGGGCGCGCGCGAGCGCAGGCGAAACATAAGCGGAGGAAGTCCCTAAGTCCCTGTCAACGCAAATGTATATCAGATTGATCATAAACCCAAACTCTTTCAGGTTTTTGATCAAAAATCTGGACTGTTACAGGTTTATGATGAAATTGATTTTAAAATGTGTCTTCCGGCTTTTGATGAAAAACCTAGGTTTTTGATCAAAAACCTAATTTTATGAAAAACCAACGACATATACATGTATGTAATATATAAATAGAATCGATTTATAATTTTATGTCAATGTAATCCTAAAAATTACAAAAAATAAGTTTAATATATATTATTTATTACTGTTTTATTTATATACATTTTTTTTCAAAATACTCCAATATAGCGTGTATTCATTAATTTACAGAATTATTTAATAAGCAATGGCCTGTGTGGCCATTTTCCAGTAGAATTGACATTTCTACGCATCCTTCGGTCGTTGACGAACTAAGGCAACATTCTGAAAAGCTTTTCCAATGATGTACATTTTACGGCTATTGAGTATTGGGATTCCTGTAATTTGATGTCCATTCTCCTTTACCACCAACCTTTTCAATGTAATTTCCTTAGTTTCTTAGCTCGGTGACAGATAAAGAGCTTTCAATTGTGTAGTGAAGCCACGCCGCCGCATCCCATTTAACGCGGTATGCCAATTTAGCTTTAGAAGTTTGTTCTCTATTTACATTTCGTTTAAGTCTTGGTTTTGTAATATGTTTTCATTTGTTTCTTTTTATTTAACGAGCCTGAGGTGCTCGCTTCGTTTTTCTTTCTTTTAGTAAAATGTTGTGCGTAATCAGATCAGTACATACTTTCTGAGAAATAACCTTAGTTACAGTGTAGACGGAAATGTAAAAAAATATCTAACAATTCTTATAATTTAGACATGAGAACATGCTATTTTTTTGTTATTTAAATTATCGGTTTACCCGGTTTAATTGGTGTTTTATTTTGATAAGTGTTATCATAAACTGATAAAGTGATAAAAATGATTGATTTAATAAATACTATTAATATACTTATCAAAATCATCATAATATTTATATCGACAGTAAAAAACATAAATTTTATTCATATATGCCAACTATATCTTGAATACAATAATTATGTATCTACAAACCTAAAAAAAGGGGGGAAGTGGCAATGAACAAGTAAGTCAAAGTCGCTGTGAAAGTGCTTTAAAGATGGATAGTTAACGGAGGAGTTTCTCAGTGTCACCGCGGATATAAATAATACTTTTTTCTATGTATGACCACGCATAACATTTATAGAGTAATCCTGCCACAGTGGAAAAAAGGAGTTTCAACGGAACGGCCAAATAAGCTCAGAGCAAAATCCCCTCAGGAATACGTTGCGTTAATGGACTCATTGGAATCAATGGGAATACCTTGTGATCCTCAATCCACCCACAATGCTATTATCTGCATTGCTTTCGGTCTTGTTTTTGCAACCTGGATATTCCAGGATTGTTTCCAGTGTGAATTTCGAGATAAACCTTATTAAACACAGTAAAGAAAAACTAGAAAGAAAGAAAGAAAAACTGTTTATTTGCGCCAAGCATGACGCACACCAAAGAATTTAAAAATAAAGCTTAAAACTAAAACAAAAATAATAGTTAAAAGTTGGCAGTAGTGAAATTGATGAGGTATTCCATGAAGCACACCCAAATGAAGCACACCCAGACGAAGCACACCTAAAGTATTCCACTTAGCACATTATTGCAATATTGAAACAATCTGTTATTTTTTATAATAAAGTAGAGTATTTTTATTATTCACTAAACAGGTAGCTATAATAAAACTTCAACATAGATCTCTATGTAAAACAATATTTTCATTATTTTTGATATTTGTCCAAGTTTTTATTGCATAATATGAAACAATCTGTGATTTTATTAAGAGCACAAAAAAGGAAAATAATAGAAAAATAGTTAAAAACCAAAAAAAAATTTGGAAAGATAATTATGAAACAATCTGTGTTTTTAAATAGTAAGATTACAAAAATGTCAAATATTGTGTCACATTATTATAATGAAACTGAATGATGTTAGAAATTTAAGTTAGTCTTTTAAATAATAAATACTTTCTTCTATCGACATTTTTATTTCTTAGTCCCCGCACTATGCGAGTGATATTCGTAGGTGTGCTTCGTGGAATTGGAAATTAATTATTTTAAATTTTTATTTGAAGCCCACCTACGGGTGTGCTAAGTGGAATACTTTAGGTGTGCTTCGTCTGGGTGTGCTTCATTTGGGTGTGCTTCGTGGAATACCTCAAATTGATGAAGCAATTTTTGCTCCTAGGTTCGTTTAAAATAACTTGACCTACATATTTGTATGGACCTTACGGATTATTGTGTTTTATAAATAACTAGGTTATTTCAGCTAGTTTGCTCGAAAGAACGTCAAAAATTATGCTTAGGGAAGAAAAGTATAAACTATAGCTATACCATGTCCTATTCTGTGATATCATCTACCCGTGTGCCAAGTTTCATCCAAATCTGTTCAAAAGGTTACCGTTGCAAAGTTAATTAACTTAAGTTCATAGCCTAGTATTTTTTTTCAGGATGGGAAATCATCAAATGGCTTCTCCCGCTCTAGACGGAAGGGAGTGTCCGACTCTTACTGAATAAAACTCACCCGTGTTCCTCCTAATGCCCTTTACGTTTCAGGGCCGCGATGACTCTTTCGAACAAATTCTGCAAACCTAGCAGGGATTGACCCAATGGGGCCCCGTCTTATAGTCTAGTAACCTTCAGACATGTTTTATCTATAAAGGGTCAGCACAGACATAGCAGTTAGTTGCTTAAGCAGTTTTCCAAATACAATAAAATTTCCAAGACGTATTGCTTCTGAGTAGGGTTTGCCAATCTTAATATAAGTAGAAATTAAATAGACCACGCTGCATCCGTCCGTAGATTTAGCTCAAATTCCTTTCGCAGTGTCACTCAGTCTGAGTTGACACTTATCATACAGTCGTAATAACACCTGTTAACTGAAAATGAAATGGATAAACACTTAAAATCTCTAATATCTCTACTACTAGTTTAATCGACAATACAAAAAGTCAGCCTTTGGGTGTCTACATAAAACACCTGAGGACTGAGGACCCTTTCTGAATTTCAATAGACGGTCCTTCCAAATATAATTCAGTGACAATAGGGATTCCTCTACAATAGACTATTACCTGACATACTTCAACGAGATTTTCTTGTGTATTTTTGTTAAGTGTGACTGGACTTGATAGAACTTTTGAAGAGCTTTACGTAAGAAGATATCAAAGAGGATTTTTTACTTTTTTTTTACAAAATAGATCACTACTACAATTCTGGAAATCTGGGAATTGAGGTACATATTAGTTAGGCTGGTTATTGTTGCTAACAAAATTTAGGTAACTAATGTCA
Organism: Hecatera dysodea; assembly: GCA_905332915.2. Taxonomy (NCBI): domain Eukaryota; kingdom Metazoa; phylum Arthropoda; class Insecta; order Lepidoptera; family Noctuidae; genus Hecatera; species Hecatera dysodea. Next base: position 12,936,056 of record HG995297.1, read on the forward strand.
CAAACATTTTAAGAAGCTACTACTAACTGCCAGCACTTTTTGAACGTAAACTAGTCCTCACGTCCCCAAAATCCAATTATCTCATATTTCCAGCACACACAAAAACAGCAACAACACACAGCTAAGATCTAGTTCAAAGACCACAATCTTAATGAGAAAAATCTGAGATAAAAGCAAAAAATAAGGACGATGTCGCTCATCGAACGTTGACTTGCCGTTACATAGCAGTGTCGCAAACAAAGTAACATTTCTCGATGTGTTAGTTGCTGATAACACCGTTCCAACTTTGCAATAAAATCGAAAATTGCGTGCACTACAGCTAAATGAACTTCCTAAAAGTTGGCGAGCGAGTAGAGATAGGACTTGAAATAGTACTCCGTAATGTTGGGTGCAGCTCTAAAAGTATTTATGGGTATTTGATATCCAGTATATGTGGACTATTCTTCAGAACTGAACTTTGCAGGTACTGAATTATAAGGGTCTTAAACGTGTAACTTTGAACTAGGTATGATAACTTCGGGTTGTCTTGGAATTATAAAATAAACTTTGTATTCAAGCCATGTCATTTTCAAAATTATTTGATATGTTTATTGGGTTTTGTCCTTTTTGTTATTTTTCCTTATTTATGTAACCCAATTTGCATGTGCACCTGGAAACCGTGTTTTTTAAACAGCACGTAATATCAAAAACATACTTTTACTGATTTAGCACTGCTAATGTAAGAATTGTGCGTTATTGGTTCAATCGCTTTCGTTTGGGAAACTATACCCTACCCGGATATGAAATATTATTTGTAAGGTGAAAAAATTATGCTCTTTATAACTGCAGTCGCGCCATCGTATATCATATAAAACATAACTAAACATAGGACATATGCCGTAAATCTGCTCCAAAATAAAAAATCTTATTTAGGAGCCTGAAAACCAACAAATTCATGTTTTATCATTAGCAAATTACATGCAAAAATAATTATCATACGCTTTCTATTATGTGTTTGAACATTTGGAAGCAGAAACACCAGGAAACATAAATTACATGGCTTGTCACATGAACTTCATTCCTCCATTAGTAGGGTCATGCTACCTTTGCTAAATTGCTCCGATGATGGATTGCGTAAAACAGTCTATTACAAATTATAGCACCTTGGCGCGCATTTGCCAAGTTACGGCGCACTCCATATAAATTAAAGGAAATTAGTTGCTCTGAAAATTTTGCAAGGTTTTTGTTATATTCACTTCGTAAGTAACAAAAGATTCTGCCCTGTCCCGAAATTTAATTCTACCCCATTAGTGGAATTCCAAAGATGGCTGACAGGAATTTTCGGAATACAGTTCTGAAATCTGTCTAGAATATATTTACTTATATTAATAGATTACTGGTGAACTGGCCAAGTTTACTTCAAAATTAAGTACCTATCTGAATTTCCTGTAAAAATATTTACACAAATATTTTTAGTATTATTTAATGAGGTATGATTACTTCAGATTTTCAGCTCTTCTGATAAGTTGCTGATTCTGGCATCTGCGTTATTGGAAAACAAACGACGATGCAAGGCACTGCTTTTATTTTATTTTTTTGTTTGTTAGGCTTCCTAAGTGTTTGGTACAAAAACGCTATGTTCAAAAAGCAGAAACTGAACGTAACGGGTTGTAGCGAAACAGGGTCAAAACCAACTTACCGAAATCCACTGAAACCCAAGTTTGATTAAAAACACTCAAGCGAAATGCCTCAAGTCTTTTCTTAGCGTTTTTCTTCTTAGATTTGTTTTGTGAATTAATTTAAATCTCTCAGCAGAAATCTTAAATGTTTGGTACTTCTTTAATACTTACTGCTTGCATTTAAGCGCACCTAGAATATTTAAATAGTTTGTGATTGCGACGGAATCTGTGATGAGGTCTTCAATATAAAAACGCTTTATTCTTGATTTTAGATGGTTGAATTAAAAAAGAAGTCTCTTTATTACTTACTAGCACTTCACCCGTGACTTCGTCTAATCTTTGGAAAAAAAACTGTGAGTCAGTATGTTCTTTGTAATTTTTGTTATTATTAACTTTTTAGTGGTGCTGCACCACAGCTAAATTGACATTATTCTCATAATGAGTGGTTGCACTATTTTTACTATTGTTTATTGAAGAGTTCCGTTGTCTATCATCAGAGATATTCATCAGATCTTCACTCATTGATATAGTACAAAAACTTACTCTTCCAAATAAAAAAATAAATAATTATCCAAATCGATTAACATTCAATCGATCAATTCAATTGGCAGTTGAATTGATAATTCAACTACATTTGTATTTTATTTTGTCACATGAACTTCATTCCTCCTTTAGTAGGGTCATGCTACATAGGGTAGGGTATATTTTACTAACCAACTAAAAAGGAAAGGTTCCCAACTTTTCTTTTTTTTTAATTCTTTGAATAAAATATAGGTACCCTACTATTTTTTTTTAATCGTTTCGGTACATTAAGTCCAATTGATATAGAAATAAAGATAAATGATTGTAAAGTTGATATAAGCTACAAAATCATGTGATATCGTAAATCAATCAAAATGATCTCTATGATCTCATCCATAATTTTAGTAGCCTGTTGTATCCAGCAGTCCAGACCTGGAGGGTAAAGGACTCCCTTCCTCTCCTCTGTACAAGCCAGTCTTTTGCAATTGCAGTTTAGTCGTGTAGTTTAGTCCTGGTAGGAGCCAAGTTTGTCCCTCTTATCACAGCGCTGGCTTACAAATTCTGAGCCGCTAATAAGAAATTCCACTATCATTGCAGTCGGGAGGCCTGTAAAGAACTACTAAAAGTAACCGTCCCCGAACTGCAATGAAAAGATTATTATTTATCCTGTTTTTAATTTTTTAGTTCACTTTTTGTGCGCGTTTCTTTTTATTTTTTTTTATTTCATGCCTTTTTTGCTATGTAGCTTAAGACTATGACAGTATACGTAATCTAATTTTCATGAAAACACATATATTCTAGCCTATGTTACCCGTGATAACTCAACGCTTCTAACGATACCACATACATTGATATCGGTTAACCCGTTTAGAAGTTATGGTGGAATAAAGAAACATACATACATTAACCCTGAATATATTTTTTGGGCAGCCGTGTAAAAAGAATCTAGAAACTCGTTCCCACCAATAGTTTTTTTTTCCTTCTCAATTTTTCTTATTTATCATAAAGTTTCTTTCGCGTAATTTTGTAATATGATTATCAAGTTTGAAGAGATTGAAATTCATTTCACTTTCCAGACTGACGAGTAATTATTCACTCATCCTTGGAAAGTTTCAGGCTGATAGATAGTCGATTAAATAAACAAAATATGATGTAAGCTCACTGAATATTTTGGTCCTATTTTTAACACAATTAGAAGCAGTCAGTAAGTTTGTGGAGGAAATTTCCGTGAAAATTGTATTTATGAACAGGATTAGATAGTAAATACCGCTGAGCACGAGGCCCAGCGGCGTATTCGTCAGTTTCATAATTCTAAATAGCACTCTTTTTATGCATGCGAAAATAAACAAACGACTTCCCCCTCTCTGGGCGGAGTGGAAGGGAGTGTCAGACTCTTACTGAAACTCATCCGTGTTCCTCCCAATGTCTACTGCATTTCAGAGCCACGGTAAATCTTTTGAACAAAATCTGCAACTCTGGCAGACACTGCCCCTGTCGACCCGGGCCGGGTTCTTATCGGTACTTATCCGGTTGGCAGGCCCGCACCTACGGTAGCCGGGAAACGCCTTGCAACTCCCAACTTCCCGAGCGTCTCCTACTGTTTCAGAGGCTGGGGCGTGAGGTTTGTCTCTTGCTCAGGCGTCGGCCTCCTCCTTCGCTAGTATTGCTGCTTCGCAGAAGGAGTCACCTCCTTCCCGAACCCGAAAGGTCGCCGCCGCCGATCACCTTGACGAAGTCACTGCAGTCCTCTGCAGCCACCAGCAGAAATAGCAACCACAGCAGCCACGGCGGCTGCATATGAGGCCGCCTTCTGTTGGCCCGAGGCCTTCTATCTCGATGCTAGTGAGGGGTGCAGGACGATAACATCTAGTACGGAGAACCATTCCCGGGGGGCAGCCAGCTACTGCTTCATGAACGAATGTTACAGAACTTGGTTCTCCGCAGGTATCGACTGACTTTGCCCATGCTTGCACCCCCTTTGAAGCACCCTCTGTGAGTCGGGTCCTCGGAGACCGGCCAGGTATGCTCGGAGCCTCTGGAGAATAAGAAGCTCCGTGGCGGCTACATCAGGGCACCGTCAGTGGGACTCATCAGCACCGAGGGTGTCTTTGACTTTGAATTTTTTACAATTAGCAATATGACTAATAGCTTTTGAAAATAATTTTTACTCCGAACTTAAATCTAAATATGTATATTAAAGCGAAAGATCACTCACTCATCAAGAAATATCGAAAGCCGCTTGACTTATAAAGATTAAATTTAGCAGGGGGGTAGTTTATAAGTAGTTAATAGACGACCGCTAAGAAGATTTCAGGAAACTCCCCCGTAAAGGGGTGAAATAGGGGATCGAAGTTTGTATGTGAATACTTTGTTCGTACTTGAAATTTGCCACAATCATGGAATTTCGTCATTTTTAAGTTGTGAATCTGGCAGTTGGTTCTAAGTACCCTTAAAGATTGAAGTTTGAAAGAAGGAAGTTTGAAGTTCGTAAGGGTCAGAACGAAATGCACGGGAACGAAGTCACGGGAAAAGTGCTACTAGTCGTATAACTGGCAAACTAAATATGCGGTACATCCATCTTTGTCCAACCCTTTTTAAATAGAAATATGATTTAATGCATATGCATTTTAATCAAATTTGTGCCAAAAATATTGGGGTCAATGCACAAGGTGAGGATATCGATGCAAAATCTACGTGCAGTTTGGTGCAAAATTTAGTTTTGCATAGATATTGAATTTCCTCTTCACTTGGCTTTCAAAGGTTTCTTGGGTATGAAATGGACGCATCAATTCAGTTTGATTTGATTCTACAGTATCAACCTTCACTATTTTATATACATATGTATGTAGATCATGCCAAGATACCAAGCCAATGCCATTCACAAATATAAACACGTGATTGAGAAGAATGTTGACATGAGAATTAAGATTTCCTTAATTTTAAAGGGAGGACATATTTCCGGGATATGTATGTATTAATCCAAGCTGTGTGTGCCAAATTTCATTCAAATTCATTTAATAGTTTTTATGTGATGTAACAAAGATCCATCCTGAATCCATGAATGTTTTATCATATTAAGTACATTAGTCGCATCGCAGTAATACTCTTTCCTAGAAATACTTATCATTTGCAACTGTAAAGCAGTAAACTAGCAACCAGAGAAATATAATAAAACACTTTGTTTGTAAGCTCAACGATAAAAATAATCGAACAAATAACTGCTAAACAGTCCTGTCGATTTTTATTAAAAATAATGCCTGTAGGTATGTACTCTCGTAATGCTAGAACAATCCAAGCGTTGCATCGTTCGACGTTCGATGTATCCGAACAGTAATTTCCAATAAAAAGCTTAACATTTTTTAATTTCGATGGTGGACGCATACGTGCAAAACCGCATGAGGTAGTCAGTGTACAGAGATAGCGTGCTACGACCGTTTTTTGTTTCTCATGATTAAAAAAGTCATCTTCTTGGTTCGTGGACCTGTGGCCGTATTACGAAGTGCCAATCATGATTCGTGTGAGGGAAAGAGATGGTGCTATTTGTCTTGTGTAATTCCGTCTCTCTCTGACACAGAAAACATGATGGATTTAAGATGTCATAATAGGTCGCCTGTTTGCTTTTAGATATCGGTACACTAGTACTTCGCCCGCGACTTCGTCTGCGCATGTTTAGTACTAACATTTTCCTCCCCTGCTTAGGTGTGGAGTTTCGTAAAATCTGTTCTTAGCGGATGTCTACACCTTATAGGAAAACTAACTGTCAAATTTTAAGTTTGTAGGTGTTCTGTTCAGCTTCTGAGATTTTGTAATTAATCAGTGAGTGATATTTCGCTTTTATATACATATTATGTACCTATATATAGATTAAAGACCTCTCGCGATGCTCCGCTTACCACTGGGCTGGATTAGACCCAGGGTTAACTTTACAGGTACAATAACGTTGTTAGTTCTGGCTCAACGTTTATTTGTAGTTATTTCACTAACCTATATATCCCATAAAACGGTTATAACTTTTTTTAAAGATAGCCCTGGACTCTAGTCAAGGGCTATCTTTTATTTTTAAGCTATTGTATAGCTTCTACCGCGGGCCTTGAGCGTAGCAACCGAATCCAGAAATTCCGTAACGAAAATAACCTAACACCGCTACGTCATTCGATTAGGCCCCGCCTTTTTGCACCAAGCCGACCCGAACGTATGCGTTCGGAAACAATCGGTGGGATAAAGTTAAGTGAAACGTATGTGATTTACATTAGTACAGTAACCCAGGTGAACGAATCGAGACCATATCACAATGACGCAGAGTACTAAATATATAATTGCATAAGTTGATAAAAATGCTATGCAATAGCTTTACCGTGGCAGTCCCCGAGTGCCATATGTATTTTTTAATAGTGCACAGCAGAACGGCGCAAAAGGACCTAAATCTAATAATTAACATTTCAATGGGAAGTCCGGATAACGAAGTCTCGACTCTACTCTATCCAAGATGAAATTAAGTTTTGCCAGCATCGGATTGCATCTTCACGGTAAGTATTTTTAGTAAGAGTTATTATTATTACAGTGTAAAGACCATAACCAGAGAATGTGTGCAATTCCATTCTAACGTGGAATCAAAATAAAAAGAAAAGTTCTAAGAAATATTGTGTAGTATTTTTGCAGACAAGTACCATCAAGCCATTTTTCGCAAATATTCCTGCACAATGGGTAGTGACTGTAACATTGTCAGGGCAGCACATATGCAAATACGACAAAATTACTAGCCACTTTTGCAGATTCACTCGGAATATTTGAATACCACACAATATAGAAGATCCTCTTCGATACCAATGGCTTACTGGGTTCAGGCCAAATTACTTTCACAGTTTCTATGAACAGTCTGCAAGATGGTTTGGTTAGAGGGAGAATTTAAATAACTTAAACGTACCTATTTTTCTAACTGCTTCAAGCGTCATATCTGTCGTGGACTATTAACCCCCTAGGTACTTTATCATAGGCAATGGAAAGCACAATCGCGGCTGTTATTTTTATATTTAGGCAGTTGTTTGTGAAAATCTGACACAAGTCTTTCTAATGAGTACAGAAAACGCCAGGCAGGTCGATTTGGACATAGACAGAGTTCATCAAAATACAGCACCCAGTTTCCTCATGTTTCAGCTACCAGTTTATGGAATCAAAATATTTAACATGAAGTGTCCAGAAAATAAATGGCCGATATATTACTAGTTCTATTTTATTACAATCATAAATGACAGCGCAATCAGAATAGAACAAAGATTGAAGACAAACAGCCAAAAGATTAATCGCACAAGCCAGTTAAAGATTAATCTTCGGTCTAACATTATATCAGATGATCAATTGATAATAGCACTTATCATGTAAAATATGCTTGAGTAATTGTTCACATTTATTTGTGTCAGAGGTAACCAACAGGCAGTGTCAGCCCAGATAACTTCAGAAGATGACGAGGCATAATGAGCATGTCTGTCTACCAAAACAGTGGTCACGTCTCTGCAGAACCCATTGGACCCTCTTGAATGTACAGACACGCGCCATCACGGGGAGGGGGGATTCATAGGGTTCCCCAACAATTTGCAACGCTACGTTCCCGGATTATTCCGGATATACTCGGGAACATATTGCCCGGATATTTCTCACCGGAACTCGTCGAGAGTGATGCCTCACTGTGTTTTGGTTTTGAGCTTAATTATTTTCCAGCGCCAAGTTTTGCGCGAATTTAAGTTTCTTGTTTAAGCCCAATATATTGCAAGCGTTTGTGTTTAAGATTTGAACGCCAGTGTAAGTGAGTTGTAAGTCGACTTAAGTTTGCAGTTAAGCAAATTGAATTTGTGGTTTCTGCAACAGCTCTTGTTCTAACTACTTTTAGAGCTCTTGAACTGTTATTGGCGTTCTTTCCGACTTAAGTCTATTGTCTTTATTGTGATATGCAATGAAAGAAAATGAAAGACAATATTATGCTCGTTGTATAGCTCTAATATGAGCAGTATAATATGGATACAATAAAATTGCATATGACTTACTATTTGATAGCTAACCTAAACCCAAACCTAAATACAAAATGCGCTATTAACAGCACCATCAGCAGATGTAAACAGAACAGACAACACATCAAAAACTCATCAGTCATCAAAGCTATAAATAAGCAGACAGACAGATTTACATACAGGCAAATATGAAATACTTAGTTGCTTTTGCGAGTGGCTTTCTTGCTTAAAACGAAACTTGGGAAGTCAAAAAATATCCTGTGTCGTTGTGTATGTGTGTGTGTTTAGGTCATGGCTTACCCGTGTGTCAATTTTCATTTATATAACTTTCGCCCATTGGAGGATAGTGAATTAAAACTAAAATACGGATTTTTTAACATCAAAGCATCCAAATAGTCCTTCACATTTTATAATACACATTTGAAAGTATCTTCAAAAAAAAATACGCGGAACATAAAGGTGATCGGTCATGATAACCCACGCACTGCCATAGACCAAGTGCCTTCAAAAGAACTGTCTTACTGCCAGGAGTAATGTGAGAAATGATTTAAGTATTTTTATTTTAGCCAATGATATTGTACTTAGATAAAGTACATTTTAATTTTCTGTTAGTAGTTTTTAATGGGACGTCATGGTTTTTACGGATCCTGGCTAATAAGCCAAAATGAGGGGTTGTGTTTTTTAGCAATGAGTTCAAAAGAGAATGTCGTTGCTGACTTGGTTGCAGAGTTACTTTGTTATAATAACAATGTCTCATGAACAGTTTTAATTAATTAACGTACCCGTAGCAAGTGCAAAGAAACTTATCGACAAGAAACTCAATAGAAGATCATTGCTCACATCCTATTTACTTCAATTTAAAACTTTATGCGAATAACAAAATAACTATCATTATTCATATTTTGTGTGTAGTAACATACGATATAAGTTTATTTTAATTAAATATTGTACTAAGAAGTTTAATAATAAATGTTTCTCTTTTTATCGTCTAGACGTGGGTTAATATAAATTTCATTGCGATTGTACTTCAAAAGAGTGTACGTTTCATTAGGTAGGTGACTGCATAGGTTCGTGCTTACAAAAATAAAACTTGATATCTAAGTTTTCTTTGAAAATCGGCGATGTAGAATGATTCAGTAAGGTAGTCAACTTGCCGTCAGCATCGAGGACGGGGCCCCATAGCATCGGTGCCTGCTAGGGTTGCGGAATTTGTTCGAAAGAGTCACCGCGGCCCTGGAACGCAAAGGGCACAAGAAGGATCACGGCTGGGTTTTAGTCAGTAAAAGTCTGACACTCCCTACCGCTCCGCCCAGGGCGGGAGGGGTCATTTGATGATTTCCCATCCAAAAAAAAAGGTGGTCAACTTGCTAAGGTTGCGGAATTTGGTCGAAAGAGACACCGCGGCCCTGGAACTCAAGACTGGAGGAACACGGGTGGGTTTAGTCAGTGAGAGTCTGACACTTCTTTTCGCTCCGCCAGGAGCGAATCTTACATACCCCAGTATCTCAAGCTGAAAGTCTAAAACCAGTGCAGGTATTAATGAATATATCCACAGGGCACCCAAGGTTACCAAAATAGGCTGAAGAATCGCTAAACTTAATTCGCCGTGGACAGCATCCAGTCCACAGCCAATTATATTAATTTGTTTCATTGCTTATTGAAAGAAAGCACAAACAGGAATACTTGTTTACTTTTATTATAGACTTACTGTATTACAAACTCAGTTTGAGACTCAAGTCATTTTTTGTCGTCTGTAGCTCAACGTCGAATAGCAAGATTTAAACGCAGAGCGCCTTTTTATTTACAAAAGTGCCGTATGAGTTGCCACGTATATAAAAATGTATGTATTATCCCTCAAAAATAAATGTAAATGTAAATCCAAGCAAAAAAAAACATTCGGCAACACTAACAGACACCGGTTTCGTGTGACTTCCGACCCCGACGACGCCCTGCTATCAGTCAGCGTAGTGCACGTTACGTACCCAATATGCACTTTGTACTAGAAAAACTGTTTATACAGGGGAAAAAGGGTTTTTTTCCTGTATAAGCTACTTACTAACAGCGCCTCGCGGTTTCACTCGTGTAGTTCCTGTTCCCGTGGGAATATGGGGTATAATATATCCTATGTTCACCGGAGATAGTGTAGCTTCCCAACAGTGAAATAATTTTTCAAATCGCTCAAGAAGTTTTGGAGCCTATTCAATGCAAACAAACCAACAAACAAAAAACGATCAAATCTTTCCTCTATATAATAGTAGTGTAGATAAAGTTATTTACTTCATCATTATTATACGGACGTTATTTGTAGTCGACTCAATATGATTTCTTTTTTCATTCTTTCATTTTGTTTTGATTTCATTCTATAATAGACAATTCATCTATTCTTTGGCTTTACTTTCCTCCTCGATGTGCGTACATAGACATATTAGTAGCCCTAGTTTTTTCTTCATTGGTTTGGTTTTATTAAATTTATATAAATACATGTATTTATGACCTAATCAGCAAGAGTATTGCGAAACTACCAAAACTGATGAGGCAAAAAAAGAAGTCAAGATTTTACCACCGTCTAGTTTAACAATCATTTGCTTTAAAACACAAATAAAATCAAAACATTACAACATAGAGCAATGTCTGAAAGCATTTTTATCTCAAAACAGATTCCATAATCACACAATCTTCTTTTCCGCACTACCCTCGCCTTATTCAAGAATTTATCGCTCCTGACCGGCAGAACCCGAGTCGCATACTAAAACAGGTGAGCACAAAATGTCCCTAGAGTGACTTGCACTTTGTGGACAATGCATGTTTACTTGCGGTAGGATAATACATCAATATGTTATGATGTTTCCATAGAAGCTTAGGTGGTTTACTTTGTGACTTCGTGTCAGGGCTTGGGATAATGAAGGGGAGTTGTGGTGAATTTTTGTGTTAAATATTTATAAGGGGTTAATAGATTTATATGTCTAGTTTCTTGCAACATAAAAGTAGTTTTTCGTGAAACTGTGATATAATCCTTGTTTTCTCTGGTAGAAATAAATATAAGTCGGACAGAAAGAAAATAGCGCTGAGTTCTAAGTGCTGAACGTTCAAGTACTACAAAGATCTTCTGGCGGTTGAATGACGTTATCAGGGGGTGTTGTCGATTAACATCAATTTATGGTTGTGAAAACTGAAATAAGAATAAAACACTGGTATTAGTTCTGATTATGATCCCAATACTATGCCAACTATATAACTATGATTTTGTTCTATAATTTTACTCAGATAAAGTAACAAATCAAATAAACAGGAGCGACATCTAGGCTTGAACTTAACAATCATCATCATATCAATCGAAAGGCTGCTAGACCTCTCCCATTTGACACCAAATCAACCGGTCCTGTGCATCTTGCATCCAGCGGGTTTGCGTGGCCTTCACTAGGTCACCTTACGAAGACTTAAAGTAATGAACAGGCAAAAAGCTCACCAAAATAAACTTAATAATATAAACTAGAGCAGAACAAAACAGTTCTATAATATTCTCTGTTAGTAATTCCCATAGTAACACCGTTAATATAATGGTCTGCGCGCACTATCTACGTAAGTAAAGGTTGGTATTCAGCTCTGCATATTAATTCCGAGCCGCGCGAATCAGTCCGTGAAAAACTTGAATGTTACGTTAAATTCTATTTCATTTTTATTTCAGGTGAGCTGCAGTTTAAACTGTTATCTCTGACGTTATTTTAGAATAAAATTCATTATTCAAAATATTAAAGTTGGAAAGATTTGGAGTATGTATGTTGGTCAATCACTCTTGAACCGCTAAACAGATTTTGATGAAGTTTGCCCAAAAAGGAAGGTTTTGATCTCGATTAAAATATTGGCAAGTTTTGATAAAGATATGGTCAAAAGTTTCCCTAGAATACTAGTGAATCCATAACCAGCATTTACTTTGAAATATACGAACAATAGTGAGATTTCATTAATGGAGTTAACTTTATAGAGCTGTGATGTGAGCTTAGTTTTGAAACTAGTTTTGGGATGAAACTATCTAGATAGTAATCAAAAGTGGTTAGCGTCTAACCTGCTGAACTTCGGAGCGTAAACTCATGAGGATTAGTTGTTAGACCAACCAACTTTTGCTTTAATTCTTCCACGTTCAAATCTTCGAATAGCATGAAAAATATTTAAGGTTATTGTCATTATTTCACCATCCTGTCTGTTCATATGAGTTTAGCTAATTTTTTTTAGTAAACTCTAGTGAGTACCCCTAGTTTAATATTGAACCTGTGCCTATTTCGAGATATAAGTAGCAAAATTAGTTAAGAAAACGTCTCTCGTATAATAAATGTCACAATTTTTGGTTGCGATTATGTCAGACCGCTGAGCCTGCGCTGTTTTTGTTATTATTTGCTGCCCAAATAATAAAAACGTCCTTTAATCGTGGAACTTGTTCTGCTGCATTGAAGAAAACAAACATTTTTGCTGTTTTAATTTTGAAAGGCGCTCAGTGTTTTGTAACAAAATCGATTGATAGGAAAAAAATGTAAATCTTAGAAATTCCCGGCTTTCTGTTTTTTTTCTTTTGTATACTGGAAAATTACACACTCCATAAGATTTTAATAAATCTTTATTATTACATTACAATTTCTCGATGTATTAGGAAAAAATATTTTTGTATACAACAAATCCGTCCGTTATTAAGAAAAAATGTTTAAAATTTCTCACGATATTTTACAATCTTACGGCGTTTGCAATTTACCGGTGATATATAGACACAATTATATCGTGCCGTCAAATAAAACTAAAGGGCTTTAATGTATGAGCCAAATGTTATTAATGTAAGTCAAATCGGTTTAGAGTTGAGAAGGTGTCGTGCATTATATATTATACGGCTGCTGCGTCGCCACTTTATTTTACTTTAAACTTGGCTGGACACGCTGCCGTCCGTGTAGATGAGGATTATTTTTATTATATTATATTACGAGGAATAGGTTTAGGGCTAGAAGACTAAAATCTAACTGGTAGATAAAGGCAGGGTAAATGTCGGAACTGAGTACTGAAATTTTGACGCCTAATCTAGAATGTAATACACCCATTAGTGATCCTTTTAAAAAGCTCAATTGCGCTGTATTAAAATGGCAAGCGTTTAAGTATTGTATGTAATAGGTTGAACGTTGACGAAATATTGCATTATACGAGTACAATGTTTCGTGGCACGAACAATACCTTGTGTTCGTGTATATTTCGGGCTCCCATAAAAATAATATAGTAAACAAAATATTAAATAATAATCAACTCAATTTCCATACTGATTGCTATTAAAACGACATAAAAAATATTGCTCAGTGTTTCATCATACCAGTTTTTCTCAAAATGTTCTACAATTTCCCTTTGGGAAAACCGCTTGGAAAGTGCGAATCCTTAAATTACATGAGCGGAATTAGATCAGCACTCTGGTGGTGTCAAATTGCGAGAGATTTGTATGTACCGACTTCATTATTTATCACAGTTCAAAAAAAAAATCGTCGTAATAAGAATTTGATTTGTTAAATTCTTTTGAGGATTCAATCTTTTTTAGAATCATATATGCAAAAATATATATACATATATAAAGACTATAAAAGATCATATAAAAGAATATGTACAGGTGCATACCTATACCTATTTTTTTTAAAGTCACGGTGTCTACCTTTTTTTATGGATATGCGGAAGGAATGTCCGCGGAGAAGCCGCAGGTGTATCTACGATGACCGGGAATCACCCTGTGACTCCCGACGCCCGGGGAACAACAAAAGAAGACGTTCTGTTGTGGTGGCTGGGGCCTCAAGTTTCCCTCTCCCTCACGCGATTTGCCTACTCCTTTGCTCTGCAGAACGAGATGACCGCTTCCCATGCCGCCTCGCTCCGGAACATATATTGAACCAAGGCCGGAAGCGAAAACTCGCCACCGACGATGGCTTCGACGAGAACACAGTGTTGTTCCGCCAAAGCAGGGGAGACCTGCACCGTATGCTCCCTCGTGTCCTCCGGGTGATCGACACAGTGTTGACACCCGGAGGTGTCCTGCCGCCGAATCCAAAGCAGGTATCTCCCGAAACAACCGTGTCCAGTAAGTACCTGCGTCAGGCAAGCGGTGAGAATGCCGTGGCGCCTCTCCAACCACTCTCACTCCTAACTTGGGGCACTTATTGCTTCAATGGTGTTGTGTTCAACTTTTCATCATGTACATATTTTCTTACAATATATGAAAATTCAAAACTGCAATATTTTCGAAATGCATAAAAATAGAGTCAGCATAATACAGAAGAAAAAAATAACGTTTTGCCGATGTAGACTGTATCGTAGTAGTTAGTTTCATTTTGTAGTGCAAGCAGTGACGTGCACGTTCCCTTTTTCAATTTTCAAATAAGCTTTCAATTTATTGGTAAGTTTTCAGGTATGTTTACTTTCACAGCCTCAGCCATCCGCATATTATCTATCCGGTTCATAAGGGTATAATCTCTTAATCGCCCCTATGGGACAGGCTGAATGTAATAAGGGATGATCCCATTCGTTATCGACGTTTTAGATAACCATAACCTTTCACTAGTTCGTCAAAACAAGGGACGTTTATTACGTCAGTTGGCAGTGTTGACACAGTTTGTGTGAAATTTATTTCCAGTTACACGTTCCCATTAACTTTACATTGTGTTTTTCTATTTTAGCACATAATATTTTTTTTTGTAGAAAATCTCAGGCGATTCTTGAGAATAGAGCTAGCCAGATAAGTAATGTTTAGCCTAATTTTTTTGCGATGATAGTTGTCTCGTTTTCTTAAGAAAAGGCTACTGTTTCAACAAGTTTGAACAGTAACCTCAACAACACAACAAGAAAAGACAACGCACACACAACAAAAAACAACACAAGCCAACAACAACAACAAGCAACAAGCCACAACAAGCAACAACAAGCGGCAACAAATCTCTGCAGTCGTTGCTTTTTGAAAATTGTCTGTTAATATTTACAGTTTTAAAAACACTTATTTATTGCCAAAATCCTTGCTTTAAGAAAAAATAGTACTAGTTTTAGTCGGTACAAATCATTAATAAAAAGTTTACGAAATGCTAACCTTACATACCGAGCACCATTTTCAGATACGTTGTTCCCCTATATTTCTTGCTTCTTAGTCGTAATATTACCGACTATCTTCCGATCAGCAGCTAAACTTTGAAGTGATGCTGGCTCCCCAATAAATTATTTAGTGCTCTCTAGCAAAATTCAAGATAACCATATCAAAAGCTCAGTAATCGATTCTTTGCTTTAAAATGCTACTCACTTTCCTTTTAACCCGGGCTTAGAGCTAGCACATCAAGGCTGCAAACTTACTATTGCAGCCAGAGAGTACCTTAAAATAACTCAATAAGGTGGAAAATTGATTGTTAGAGCTGCGTAATTTAAAAAGGCAATAGTGAGGATCCTAACTCTTTTTGAAACAAACTTTAATATAATATCCTAACACTTAGGGAGCAGATTCAGCAGAACCGTGATGTTTAGTTTTATATAGTAGCTCAATTATGCCTGCATCATTTTACAACCGTTTGTAGTTGAGTTACACAAACAAATTGCTATGTGAATTATTTCCTGTTGTGGTAACCTTAATTCAGTTTTGGTTTTACGTACCTAATATGGTTTCAATAAAAACATTATACTCAAGTTATAGGTATGAAGCAGAAATATTAATATTTTTATTTTAAAAAAAGCATATTTGTCAAACAAAATCTTATATCTAGGATGTGCCTTTCACGTAAATTTTTAAACCAACAATTTAGCAGAGCGGCAATGTGAATTTACAAAAGTCTGTTTGTTTTCTACTTGAATTTATTTTCGGACACCAAACGTCGTATGTGTCCACAGGGTACTATTAGTTTCATCCAAATCCTTTTGATTCAACCCAGGGATTCAAATTGTCAGTATAACAAAGACTTATGTGTGACTTGGCTTTAAGTGAAACGAAAGTCTGGTGTCTGATCTAAATACCCTATAAAGTTTCTGTGTAATAAAGTTTGTGATACATAAAACATTATTCTTTTGAGCATTTTCTTCTTAGGAGACTTTAGTTACAAGATAACGTGGGTATCATCGTCATATCGAATGGGTTACGAGAGTTTATTGTGTGTTTCGTACTAGTAGTGTGACCGATTCTAATTCCATTTCAATCCTTTACCAAAATCTAGACATATTATCTCTGGTTGTTCTCGTCTGGCTAACGTCAAGTACTTGCACAGGCACAATCTATAGCCAGGATTATCCATCAGCAACTAGCTTTGAGGTACCGTATTACAAGTATGTGCCCGACCCAATTCTCGAAAATGACTATGTCCACCAATTTCTCCCTGCTACCGATATTATATCGTCCACCCTCGTTTTAGTTGATAAATATCAATACCGTACCATTATTTATCATTTCAAAGTTACACGAGACCGCAATAAGACCTTACGAGTATATCGGTGATCTGAGAGATCAGACATTGTAATCTTGTATGATTTATTTGGATTTTCTATTAACGTACTTTTTATCAATTACTTACTTACTATTTATTTTGCTCTCACTGCAATAAACGAAAGCTCTTAAAACCGATCAAAATCAATCAGATTATAGAGGCATTAGGTCTCTACTTATTTCGCTTATAAAGCTCTGAAAATGAAAGTCTATTTCACAGCTGTTATCGATTTTCTAGATCTAGTTAGGTACCTCAACTATTGAGTAACATGTTACAGCTAAATTGATGTCATTCAATATAAAGTGCTTTTCAGTTTTTTGAGAAGTTTTTCAGAAAAAAAAAATTGATCTTCTTTGATTAATCTTTCAGCATTGTAACGCTAAGCTGGGATCTCTTACTGAAAGATGATTGAATAAAGCTCGAGGCTTTGTTCATTCACCGAAGTCTACTTGGTATTCAGATTACGGTGAGAAAAGTCAAGGTAGCGGTTAAATGTATAATTTTGTTTGTTTTGATATAGCTTTCACATTTGAATTGTTTTTACTGGATACAATTTTGAGATGAACGTTGATGCTTTTGATTTCAGTAGCCTCAGTTAATAATCTTAAGTAATACCTACCTTCAAGGCGAAATTGATGGTCTTTGTTACGCTTACTCGTCTAGTTGCAGAATTGATTTTGATTAATTTTGATAATTATAACCCCGGTTGCCATAGTATGTCGGATAGATATTTAGAAATCAGCTACCAAAAAATCAGATACTAGTTGCGAAGACGTACTGTATTGCCAATTATAGCGCAGTAGGTCTATAGTAATATTATAAAGAGGAAAGTTTTTTTTGTTTATACCGAATAAGGTCCAAAATTATAAAACCAATTTTAACCATTTTTTCACGAATCAAAAGCTACATTATCAGCAAGTTACGCATGCTATATTTTATCAACATATTTCTACGGGAAGGGAAAATATTACTAACGTAAACTACACGGGTGAAACCGTTGGGCGCTGCTAGTTTTATCTATACTAATATTACAAAGATGATTAAAGATCTTGAAGAGATGATTGAAGATTTGATTGTTTGCATTGAATAGGCTCCGAAACCACTGAACCGATTTGATAAATTCTTTTACTGATAGAAAGCTACACTATGTCCGGATGACATAGGCTATTTTATCCCCATATTCCCACGGGTACGGGAACTATGCAGGTGAAACCGCGGGACGCTGCTAGTACAAAATACTGATACCTACTTAGCTGCATTGGGTTAGATTGGAAGTCGACATTGTTGGTAAGAGGCTAGGCAGATTAAATATATAGATGAGCTAAAATCTTAATTCCAAACAGTTAACTACCTACCTAGTGACAAAATCCACAAGAGAATAAACGGATGAAAGCTACAAGATAATTCTATTTCTCGAAGGGCACACGAGCGGAATCGGGATCAAAAGTTACATTCCATCTGATCGATGGAATGTAACTTTTGATCCCGACAACACAATTGCTGTATGATTGATGGCTTCCAGAGTAGATAAAGTAATTTCTTCCGGCATATCCGAGATATTATATCTTATGGAATATGCACAAGGTCATTCGTATCACAGCTGCTCTACATATCGGATGGATCATTAATTTTCTTCACAATACAGAGATCTATCGTCACGAAATCTTGTAGATTTTTGGTTTATATTCGTAGATTTTTGGCCCAATAACATATTGTTCAATATATGTTTTCTCTTCTACACAGAGTTTTGTAGCTTTTCAAGACTATAACGATGTAGAATATCTTTTCACCTAGGCGCTTTTCTTGCAGAAGTAGGTCCTATTCTTAAAAAGGATATTTTCATAAAGGCTTTTGAATACTGACTGAACGTCATTAAGTGAATCAAAAGCCTATTTTATTTCCGTTTTATCCTACATCTTTTCATACTTTATATTTAATACAAAATACCAATAGGTACATTTTCTTTTACACTTCCAAAATTCTAAATAAGACATTCTTCCCCAAAATGTTATTACAAAAGTAAAATCAACGCCACTCCTGAATTTTGAAAGGGTTCGTATGAATGGAATCAACATCTTCAGAGCGTTTAATTACATTTTGCCGACGTCAGGAGCACAGAATACACAGTAACAGAAGGTAAATACTGTTACGAGCTTCGGGTTCATGACAATAAAAACAGCCGATTACATAAGCAAAAATGAGGTTTGAGATAATTATCTTTAATTGTTATAAGAATAACTTCACTTAAGTGCATGAGAAATTTTAAAAACTAACAGGAAAACATTATTTCAGTTTAAAAAATTACGTACAGTAACAATAGTAGTGGCATACATTAAAACACTAGCTGCTGCCCGCGACTTCGTCCCCGTGGAATCCCCGATTTTAAAACATTATTTATCGCTGCTCCGCTCCTATTGGGTTAAGCGTGATGATATATAGCCTAAAGCCTTCCTCGATAAATGGTCTATTCAACCCAAAAAGATTTTTTTCAATTCGAACCAGTAGTTCCTGAGATTAGCGCGTTCAAACAAACAAACAAACAAACAAACAAACTCTTCAGCTTTATAATATTAGTATAGATTAAAATTTATAACTTAAAAAATATTTTAGAAGTGTAAGGTAGTCACTCAAAAGCAATAATATAACAGCCAAAACATAAACAGAGCACGTGCAACTACAAGTGGTATGTACTAAGTTGCGCTTGCTTTAAAAAAAAAAAGGAAATTTTAGATGTTTTTCCGAAGATTGGCATTGATTTTTCATTTTAATGTTGTTTGGTAAATTATTATATAGTGCAGCACCTTCGCCTTCGTGCATTACATCCTTTTTGCCATAGTTGGTGCCTGGTGGGTATAGTTGTACAGTCGGTGATAGCAATTAACTGACCCCCTAAAATTAAACGAATTTGAACCTTTTGCTCGTTAGCAGTAAGACAACTGGTTCAACGTCTACGATCAATAAAATAGTTATTCGAATTTGATCTTTAATACGCAGCGTTAAGGTAGGTATGTTCTTGAATATTATTTTAACTTGTAATATAATACGTAATTTCGATCACGTTAAATATGTTTCGAGTGGTCTAGTGGTGACTGTAGTGAGCTGACAAATCGAGGCTGTGAGTTCGTAACCAGCGTGATTGACGCGTTTGTTTCTGTTTTGTAAATTTATTTTAAGTTATAAATAATAAATTATAACTTTAGCAAAAAAAAAAACGAACAGAAATAAAAAACCAAAATGATGGTAAAAACGATTATATTTTATAAAAAAAATATTATAAGAATAACATAAATGATATTGATGACGACACGAAGATGATAATATTTACCTACTTACTAATAACGTTGTTAACTGCACTGAGTTTAATCAATGTAGTGAATCAGCATGTTATAATATTTAGAAATATAGGTATGTATTTCTATTTCATAACAATAACATCACCACATTAAATATCATTTAACTAAATAAAACGGCATTATACGTTGAAGTTCTACCTACTATAATATATCAATTTGTTTTGTGAGTAGTTATTTTAGTTATAAGGTTTTGACAAAAAACTAGGTATTCGAAATACTTCGTTAGAAATTATAACAATAGTTAATTTAACACACACACTGACATACGTTAGTATTGTTTGTCACCAACACAGGTTACTCAAGTCATTTATATTATGCTTTTAATAGCGAAGTGGAGCACCATTTTTTTCTATTACTTGTTGCAAGCGGTCCCGCATACCGCGCACCATATTCAACAACAATCACTTCCTCTCATGAATGGTTTTGGTCCAGGACGATCTTTTTGAATATTAAAACCACACGTCAAACGTTTTAGCCACAATCTGACTGTATTTCTCTGAAACAACACAATAAGCATAATTTTAGTAACGAATAGGTAAACATAATTTTATTTATCGATTAAGTTTGCAAATTACGTTTATCAATTTAGATAATATAAATCAAATTAGACCTATAAATGATCTCAAATTAGACTCATAATGAAACATAGTTAATTGTCTATTATTCTACATTCACCGGCTTTTAAGCCAACTAACGAATTAAGGAATAACTATAATTATAAATGAAGCATAAAAAAGAATACACTTACCGCTATATTAAGTTTCGTAGCAATCGCTTAAATACCAACATTCTCCTCATGCAAATAGATTATTTTGTATTTTAAATAATCACTCAACTCAACTTGGACATGACGATTAAACTATCAAAACTGATAACAATTAATAAAAAGGAAAAAAGCGTAGATTTTTACAATTTAGTAAGGCAAGGTAAAAATGTTCGCGCGTATTCACTGCTATTTGTGCATAGAATATCTTGTTCAATTTATTCTTCTACCCCATATTCCTAATGTCATATCTATAGCAGTTTTGGTTGAATACGCATATTGACGTCTAACTACCCACTTATTAAAATAGGTGAACAGTTATAAATAAATGACCTAATACCAACCTCTTAAAGCTCAAGTTTGCGTATCAAAATTATTTATTGTTTCTGTTCAACGAGTAGTGTTAGTCTGATAAACTCAAACATATTGAATAACTTTTAATGTTATGAGCATAGGGTGTAAAATCGAGTAATTTTTAGGGGGGTCAGCTAATTGCTATCACCGACTGTACGTCATTTGCATTTCTGAGACTGAATTTGTCTAATTGATGTTTTTTCTTTTTTAATAAATATGTGTGTGGAGTCTGTGTATGTTGTTATTGAGTATTTTTCTTACTAAGATGAAATTATTGAAGTATGTTTGTGATATATCATTATCTTAGTTTCATTATATTTCTTTTTGTGCTTGTGTAGGTACTTTAATAAAAAATAGTGTTTTTACTAACTTATTTCTTGCTATTAGCAGTATTTCAATATTAGTTTTGGCCGCTGAGACACTTTAATTATACAACACTAATTACAACTTCAAAATCACTAATTATAGAATACAATCGCACTACTAATCACTTTTCCATATTTAACGAAAAAAAAAGACTTTAGTTCGCAGTTGAAGATCGCTATCACTCTCGAAAATGCAATACTGACTCGGTCGGTATATGCCTTATACAGGGCAATGGTTAAATCCAGAACCTTCCATCATAAAAAGGTCGCGTACATATCGGTCGCAACTGACTAAGGTTCGAGAATTTTAGAATATTCTAGCATAGAAAAGTGTTGAAGGTTCTTGACTCTATTAGCTCTGCTTCTCGATACTAGATGGCGTTACTGGTAATGAATATCGCTATCTTCCTTGCCAAATTGTGTCGCGCAACACTGCCCTCTGCCCTGACGTGCCCGACCAAACCTAACAAAAAATGACACTTTAGTTACACTACACTAATTACGTCTTTAAAACTCACTAATACACATATAAAACACAATCGCACTACACGCTGTACGTGAAGCGTGTCTATGAGCGTTTTTACTCGTTTTATGGAGCGAACCTTCTGCGAATATATATACACATGTCGACTCCGTGTCAGGAGTCTCTGTTTGTTTTAAGACGAATACATTCGAGTCGTGTGTTATCTAAACAGTTCCATATTCTGTAATGTTATGATAACCTTGAGGCCGCGGTATGTCATAATAAGTAAGCTTTTGTATATTGTAAATGTAAGTGTAACCTCACCTGCAGTTTATTGAATGGTAAAACATTCTACTATTTATGTTTCAGTTATGAGAGATGAGAGTGATATTGAATCAGCTGATATGCGATCAAGTCTAAAAGAATTTGAGCAAAAGTATGAAAGCTAAAAACCTCGTGGTTTTTAGCTGCTGCTCTGGCACCACCTCAACGAGTATTTCGGGGATATGAACAAATGTCTCACGGTAATATTATCGCGGCAATTTTACGGGTGACATAGATGAACAAAATGTCAACTCGCGGCGATTTATTCGCTCGTGAAGTTGACACCAAGCCAACATCAGGGGGAAAACTGTTTGTGCTAAACCTTCGCAGACGAAGTCGCGGGCGTAGTGCTAGTATTAGATCATCAACATCATCAACAACCTGTTGCAGTCCACTGCTGGACATAGGCCTCTCCAATTGCACGCCACTTAGATCTATTTTCGGCTTCTCGCATCCAGTTTCTGCCAGCCGTCCTGCACAAATCGTCACTCCACCGTGCCTGAGGAAGTCCTACACTACGTTTGCCGAGACGCGGTCTCCACTCTAGAACTCGTTTACCCCAACGGTTGTCGGTTTAGTATTAGATAAATTGAAACAATTGCTCACTTATTACGAATCCTGGCAGTAGCAGTTACCAGATAATCGAAATAATGAAACTTCGTTGTATCCTCAGATATAACTTGATTCGAAGTTTTAACTAAGCGAATGCCCTTTAGTGTGGTTGACCTTTGCATCTCTGTTACCTTTCCATTCAAAATTTTGCGGAGACGGATGCGGCTGCGGCATTAAGATTTCTTGCGGAGTCAAGTTCCACATTTGGTTAATCACAGGTAAAATTCAGTATTAACACTAGACGCAATGTACTCCGAAGACTCCGAATGTCGATGTAGGTGAAAAAACAATTACTATTGATTTGTCGCCCGACTTTAAAATGTAAATTTTTGCTGAATGACTTTTATAACGTTACAGACTTTTATTGGTGTTTCAAATTGGATTTATTACTGGTACACAGTGAATACATTGGGTTTTCTCGTGTGTACCAATGATGGTGTGTTTATTTGGAAGAATGGAATTGAAATATTTGCGAGGATAAAAAATAAAGTTAAACTACTACTGAATACTTAAACTCAAACATACCAATTTCCAAAGCAATACTATAGTTGATTCGTTTAAGTGTGGCAATGGCCGTTATTAATTACCTTCCCCTTATATCCCTTCGTAGGAAAATGAACAATAAATTGTGTGCCTATTAATAATAAAAAAACGTTGAGGATTTATCAATTGTTTGAGGACAACGGTTTCACGACGACGACGGTTGAGGTTTTCATTGTTTCAGTAAATAAATTTAAAATTCTAATACATTTTAGTGGGTCGATTACTACAATAGGGTATTTAACTGATTTTTTTCGTAACTTTTCTCAAAAAGTAAATAAAACAATTGTTTATAATTGTTAAAAAATAGCTGAGTGAGCTTTTTATACGTGAAGTCACTCGTTAGTCACACCGTGATGAATTTGCGCCAATACAGAGACGTATTAAAGTGGTAAGGATTGAAATTAACTTCAAAAGCGTGTAACTATTCTATTTTATGATTTGAATTTGATTTAATTTTTGACTAGTCGTACTGGTTTAAACTAAATTTTTCTTTTTTTTCATTTTTCGTACTGGTTTATTCATTTCTATTTTTCTTAATTTATTTATATAAAAAAAAAATCATTCATGTAGCAAGTGATATAATAATATCCTTTTTTAAGGAAATAATAAAATTACTTCTCCCGATCTAGGTGGAGCGAAAGGCAGTGTCAGACTTTTACGGACTGAAACTCCGTGCTCCTCCTAATGCCCTTAGTGTTCCATGGCCGCCGTGACTCTTTCGAACAAATTCCACAACCCTGGCAGGCACCAGCACTAGCGAGGTCCGCTAGGGCCATTGCCATTGCTATGCTGACATATTTCTCTTGGGACTGGTTGTTATCGCACGGTGAGCCACCCAATGCTTGCCGTCCACAGTCCCGAGCCAGTGGCAAGCGCCGTGCCACACACGACGCATTTTTTTTTTTTTTTAGATGGCAAGTCATCAAATGACTTCTCCCGCTCTGGGCGGAGCGGAAGGGAGTGTCAGACTCTTACTGACTAAAACCCACCCGTGTTCCTGCTTGTGTCCTTTGCGTTCCAGGGCCGCGGTGACTCTTTCGAACAAATTCCGCAACCCTAGCAGGCACTGACCCTATGGGGCCCCGTCTTCATTGCTGACGGCTCTTTGAGGCGCGCGTGGAACACGAAATGCGCCGTCGGCTCGGGCCTGGTTGCTATCGGACGGCGAGCCACCCATAGCTAGACACCACCCATAGCCACATATAGAGCTATGGGTAAAACCAATCACGCGCATCGACTCCCGACGCCTGGGGCGTCTTCTTCTGCTGTAGTGAAATAACTACTACTACCATGAAACCAATAACTAAATTTCCTTCAATGACAAACTACAAAAATATTGAAAAGCAAACCAATATCAGCGTGATTGGTTTACCATCTGTCAGTCAAAATGCGAATTTGTTCCGAGGGTGATTGACAGTACTCTGACGTTCTTCATCCCTGAATATACGTACCGATAATAATACTTGTGGAGGATCTGAAAATATAGTTTCCTGAACATGTATGTACCTACGTAAATTCAGATAGGGATATGTGGATTCAACACAACTCTTGTGTTTTCTTGTTTTATATTTTCGACAAGATTACAATATTATGTCAACTGTCTTTTTTCTGCTTTTGTGTTTCGAAAGAAACACAAAACTAAACTACCTATTTTGTTTTCTTTTTAAACAAACTCCCCGTAGGTTTTTGCTGTATTCGAAATCCAGTCGCTAAAGTGGTTATGATGCTGACTGAACAAGGCGATTTAAGCTTTTGTATGAATTATGATAAATAAATTCATGAGTTATTGTTTATATTTGGGGCCTATATATTTTTAACCGACTTCTAAAAAAAGAGGAGGTTCTCAATTCGGATGTTTGTATTTTTTTTTTTTTAATGTTTGTTCGCGCATAACTCCGTCGCTTGCCAACCGATTTGAAAAATTCTTTTTTTGTTGGAAAGGGTATACTTCCCAAATGGTCCCATGAAAATTTTATCGAAATCGATTTTCGAAAAATCAACAAAAGTCTAAAAAAATATCTACATTGACGACCTTTTAGTTTACTCTGCATTGGAGCAGTGCGTTTTTTTTACACCAATGTGATTGGTTCGTTTAGGTGGGGGGAGGGGAGGGGGTGTAGGTACCACTAAAAAGTGATAAATAAAAAAACTTTTTACAAAAAAATACAACCGACTTTTACACAAAAATAAAAAAAGTACAAAATAACTTTAATTTGGGAAGTCGGTGTTCAAAAAACGAAAAACGAACCACAAACACCGAGTTCCGAAATTAAAGTTATTTTGTACTTTTTTTATTTTTGTGTAAAAGTCGGTTGTATTTTTTTGTAAAAAGTTTTTTTTTAAATAACCGACAGGCCGAACCGAATTTTGTGTATTTCTTCCATTCTTTAAAAATTACTACTCCATTTTTTTTATGAAATAGGCCCCGGGCCAAACAATTTTGGTAACTATTCTATCATTATTCCTTAGGCGAAGTTTATCGAAAGTAGGTCGCTACTTTTAAGCTCTTGTTTGTTACATTTTCAATCAAGACTGGTTTCCGATTCCTTGTTAAGACGGGTAGCGGAGTTTCCGCAGTGTGGAAGAAATTCGGTTTATTGCCTAGCTTATTTGCACTTAAGTAAACCTTTCCGTTGATTTGAAAGTATTTTCTGATCTATAAATAGAAATAGATCATGCCTGTAGCTGAAGCCAGACCAATTTATTTAGAAGGATCGAATAATATTTGCCCATGATATAGTTTTCTTTTCAAGTAGATAAGGTACCTACATATATAATTAATTAAGATTTTGTCGAAAAAAAGCAATCTGTACGGAGGCTCCATGAGCGAATCAAGGGCCTTGTCTGTCAGTCATTGAGTCAGATTGCCGAAAAGTCAAAATAAACGAGGTTCGCAAGATTATTTCCAATACATAGTTGAATAATATGGCCATTCGTATCACTAATTGAATGGCACATGCACCTTGAAAGCCTCTTACCACAACATGGAATTGAAAACAAAAATGCAAAAGCCGTAGACATCTACTGGGTGGTTGACAAGCTGGATACTTAAACGGTGTACATAATAAAAAGCATTATATTCTACTAGCTGTCCGCACAACTTCGTTTGTGTCACATTTTTCATGACTGCATGAGCCTATAATAATAATATATCATTTATTTCGGGTAACAAAGACCCATAACATATATACCTTACAGGCTATCACATATTTATTAAAGCTACAAAAATACACTATTGTACACGATGTGTCGGCGTCGTGTTGCGCTGCGTGGTGTCACGTAACCTTCCGCGGAATCGCCGATAGACGACACCCTTCGGCCAAAACTCTTCCTTGAGAAAGGTCTCAACATGATGAGTAGGAACTCGCACCACGAACGACTTGAAATTCGTGTTATGGTGCGGCTCCAACTTCTCTACCCTCAAGGTCCAGCTGGTCTTCGCTCGAACATACTCCACGATCTCCTCAACCTTCGTGGTGTGATGTAACCGAGACACATAGAGCTGCTGCTATAGCCTTCCTCGATAAATGGGCTATCTAACACTGAAAGATTTTTTCAAATCGGACCAGTAGTTCCTGAGATTAGCGCGTTCAAACAAACAAACAAACTCTTCAGCTTTATAATATTAGTATAGATTCTTTAATTTGCAGTTTTTCAATGGTCAACAATGTCATTAAGGTACGCTTATTACCCAGATTGTTAAAATACTGTGAAATTCGCTTGATTCCAGAATGCTACATACAATTTTTAAAACAGCAGAGCAATTGCTAATATTACAGCATATTGGTATGACACTTTTTCCTAGTCATGATGTCCTAAAAAGTAACAATGGATAACCTTACCCAACAACTAAAGATCCCTCATTACGTCACTGACCAAGAAACTAGAAATCTTCAAACTCAATCTAGGTATCTAGGTACTAGTTGGAAACTCGTGGACTTGTTTTTATTGGCCCAAGTTGGAATAGTTTTAGGAGCATCCGGGGTACTCTAATCATGGGCATCATCGCTTGCTGCAAATGTTGGAGAAGTTTCTAGCTCAACTTTGGAGTATAAAGTTCTCTTACGTTGTTTTTGATACCCGTCTCCGTCTTAAAGGAGTTCCTGATCTTGATAGGGCGGGGTGGCACTAAAACATTCAGAAAATAAGTTATGGTTTATGCATATCAAATGGTGTGGTATCGTTTCGAAAACTCTTCGCCATATTGTTGTCATAATATTGCATCGTGCTTTTCGGTGGTAATCTAAATTGGCGGAAACCCTTTGACCCCATTAAATTCGAACAGCATGATACTCTACAAGTCTACGATCTACAGTTCAAAATTCTGCATCTGTTTCTATTCTGCATATAAATTGAGATTCAATATTGTTAACAGTTTGACCAGACTATTTTATCGTCTTTAGACGGAATATCCGTTCGATGCGCCTAGCCTTGGTCTTACTGAAAATAACTAGAAGGTAACTGTGCCTACAATGTGTTGAATTTGAATCTAAATAGTCAAGGGTATATGCAGTAATAGGTACCTGAGTACCTACTCGTTAATTGACATCCATAATTGCACCGGTATGCCAGAATCCTGGTGACGTACAATGTTACTTCATACCGTGACTCTATCACACCCGATCATTAATTTGAAGGCTCGGTCAATGGCAAAGAACATTGACCGCGGTTTTAAATGAATCTCTATAGTTCAAGAAATAATAAAAAAATCATTAACAAAATAATCGATATCCGTGCGTGTATCGTACGTCTATTGTTGTAACGTTTACTTTTTCTGTCTTATATTTACCCAATTTTAAAATTGAACATCCTGTTTTGACGTAATTTTTCCAGCAAAATACAGGCAATTTACAGCATCAATCGTCAAACGAGCATCACCGATGTATTCAATGATAATTAATAATTTGAGCCAACGTTGCTAAGTAAAGTGGTTGGCAAAGCACTTAATTAAGGCGAAGCACTAAGCGCATGGTACAGCAGAGCATGTGTTTGCGGGAACCCGTTTGTTTTGTAAATAGTCTCCTCCCTTCTCGCCTCTATTTTGTATGCCCGAAAAAACTCAAGCAAAATACATATCTGAGATCATAAAACAAACGAGTTCCATATTATTTTTTTCGTAAATTCTAACGCTTTGAAAAGGATGTAAAAATATATCTAAAAGGTTTTGCTTCATCAAGCAATGTGAAACGTGCGGTGTTTTATGTATTGAATATTTGATGATTTGCCTGAATAAATGACGTGTGACGTATGAAATAATTAATACAATATTTTATACGTGAATATTTAGTGCATTCTTTAATTTTAAATGGAAACTAAAGTTAATCATAGTATAGTATAGTAAAAAAGTTTATTATTTCAAAAACATAAATAAAAGTACTGAATTAAAGTAAAACAATAAAATAAACATAGACTAGTTCTGTGAATCTCGAATGAAACGAGCTATGTTTCTATCCATTAATTAATGAGAATTAAACTTAACTAACTAACATAAATTAAAACGGCTTCACCTGGTTTGCACCCAACTAATTGTCGTTGACGAGTTGTAATTAAGAAGAAAAAAAAAAAACAAAAGATTATTCAAACATTTCATAATACCCACCTATAAAATAAGTCACCCTCTGAAAAAAAATAAAACAATAAAAGAAAAATTAGAGTTCGTCGTTTAAATATTCGTTACAGCAAATTTACTCCGCGTACCTCACTCCTCGAAGCTTAA
Source organism: Hecatera dysodea (assembly GCA_905332915.2). NCBI lineage: Eukaryota > Metazoa > Arthropoda > Insecta > Lepidoptera > Noctuidae > Hecatera > Hecatera dysodea. The sequence continues at coordinate 12,965,193 of HG995297.1, forward strand.
CTTTTGTTGGCAAGTTACTTTTCTTGGCCAAGTTTAGCTTTTTTCGCCTCATTAAATACCAAGGTACGTTGCTTTTCAAGACATTTTTTGTTAAATCTAAGTCTTAAAACTAGGTACTCGTAAATATTTTTTTTCTTCGGTCAGGAAATTACGTCTGTTTAAACTATCGATCTCTAAAGTTTTGAGAGGGATACAGCACTCACGTGTGAAATATCATACCTCATGACATGTCAAAAATATTTATTTATTTCACACTTTTTATTTTCAGTTTATTTTAATAATGAAGCAAAACTAACATTAAAATATATAATTTGTGCGGTAAATTAGGGGGGGGGGGTGAGGTTAGGGTTTTTATATTAGGTTAAGTTGTACTACTACTAACACATATGGATGTTTATCTGGAATATTTGAATTTGAATTTTTTTGAATTTGATAAAATTAGTAGTCCGCCATTATGGGGATCAGAGTCCAAGCTTTCAGTTGTGAGGGCTCCTGAAACCAGGACTTCCTTGTGTTTTAGGCATCTTGATCCAACCGCGCAACAACAGCTCTTGCAGAGGCTCTTTGAGGCTTTTGGTTATCAAGCCGTTGGCGGTAACTACAATCGGCACAATAACAGCCAAGTCAACTTTTCAGCTGTCCAAAACTTCATGTGCTAAGTTGAGACACTGATTTATTTATCATTCTCAGCATTCACGAGGCCCTCACGGTGAAATTAAATTCGACTATTGACAGTTATTATGCGTAAACCCAAAACATGTATCCATTTAATCTCTGATCTTATTATGATTTTAATTTTGAATGCAGGATATTATTTTAATTTAAACAATGAAATGAATTTATTTTTACTTTAATGACTGTTTCAGTGTATTAATACAACATTTTAAGCACTCATTTATGATATGGCAATTTTATTAATCAATTTTAACACCAGTGTTTCACGTTAAATTCGTGAACTATTTTTTCGTTGGCCTTTCATGACCGATGAATCATTGATAAAATTGAACCAAACGAAACTAATAAGATTTTTCTCAATTGGATACTTATTCAATTAATTGAAACTGTCTTGCCCAAATTGCTGTGAGCTTTGGTAAAAAGACTTTATTGAAACCGTTTTTATTATGGCTAGGTCAGGTTATTTGGTAATTGAAACTGGATAAAACATATTAAATATCAACTAATCTGTTAAAAATGTAGGGCAATTGCGGTGTTTTTGACAGATTGCGGCGAATACGAACGTTGCTTATAAATTAGTTTAATTGGCCCTCTATTTTCGTGAATGGATAAACGACTCCCCTTTTTTATTCGTTTACTTAATCGGTTTATGAACACCAAGGGCATAACTCAAACTAAAAGCATTTATTAAAAAAAAAATACATACATTTTTTAACCGTCAAGGTCAGTTAAAAGAGATGAAGTTATTTGCAAGTTCGAAAGAAGATCTCGCGTAGATTTCTATGAAAAGGAACATGCAAGTAACTCCACGGACAATCTTTCAAATCAATCTTTTATACAATTATATGGTTACATCATTTGTGTGGAAATTATGCAAACATATATGTGAAAACGATGTAGAAACACTTGCATAATCAAGCGTCTGGAGTAAAAAAGCAACAAAAAAATTCAAAGAAGAAATAATTAAAATTCGGCTCAACCACTTTGAAGGGTGCCAAATGATCATACATGCGCCACCATCCGCGAGACTTGTGAGTATGACACTACGAACATTCAAGTCAAAGACATACGTCACATTAAAAAAAGTTTGAGGTACTCAATACCTGGGCACGCCACCATTGCGGTGATAAGTCCCCTCTTTGAGGAGTTGTTGGTGAGACGCCACGGCGTCCTCACCTTTCACCTGACGCAGGTGCTCACCGGACACGGCTGTTTCGGGAGGTACCTGCTTTGGATTCAGCGGGAGGACACGTGTGTCACGTGTGCGGGTGTCAACATTGTGGATCGCCCGGAGGACAAGGTGGAAGTCTGCCCTGCTTGGGCGGAGCAACGCCGTGTCCTCCGTGTCCTGTCCTCAGCCGCCATAACAGAAAAAAAACGCTCCAGGCGTCGGGAAACGCAGGGACATTCTCGGCCACCGTAGGCGCTAGCCTGCGTAGGGAGAGCTATGGCTGGCGTCCGAAGCAACCAAACTCTGGTCGACGCTGACGGCGCGTCGTGTTCCACGCGCACCTCAAAGAGCTGTCAGCAAGAGGGCCCCATACTGTCTGTGCCTGTTAGAGTTGCGGAAATTGTTCGGAAGAGTAACCGCGGCCCTGGAATGCAAAGGGCACCAGACGGAACATGGGAGGGTTTTAGTAAACAAGAGTCTGGTACTCCGTTCCGCTCTGCTCAGAGCGGAGGAAGCCATTTGATGATTTCTCATCCAAAAAAACATAATCTATACTAATATTATAAAACTGAAGAGTGTGTTTGTTTGTTTGTTTGAACGCGCTAATCTCAGGAACTACTGGTCCGATTTGAAATCTTTCAGTGTTAGATAGCCCATTTATCGAGGAAGGCTATAGGCTATATTTTAAACCGCGAGGCAATGCTAGTGTTTTCATAAAGAAGAATCACACCAGCGGAAATTGCATATGGTTATTATGGCTCTTTTCAAGAAATAAAATTAATTGATGTCTGCAGCCCATCTCCATAGTAAGGTACCGTAAGACATCATGCTATGAAAGTAACTAATATAGACTAGTCTTAGGGTATCGCCATCTATAAATTGGGGAATTTTAACATCTAACAGCATATAATATATGCTGCTGAGCTTAACCATCCTGCAAAATATGCTAAATGAGGGCCCAAGTGTAGCCTTGAGTCAAGCGATATTCCCAAGAAAACTGTTGTTCAACAGTATCTCATAATCACTATTTTTGACAATTTGTATAGCAAATCTTATCCATTTCGTTCTTTTCCCACCCAAAACCATTTTTGTACCTGCACAAGGGCATTATTTAAATCGTCATGATCATTTCAATCAATCAACAGCCTGTTGCAGTCCACTGCTGGACATAGGCCTCTCCAATTGCACGCCACTTAGATCTATTTTCGGCTTCTCGCATCCAGTTTCTGCCAGCCGTCCTGCGCAAATCGTCACTCCACCGTGCCTGAGGACGTCCTACACTACGTTTGCCGAGACGCGGTCTCCACTCTAAAACTCGTTTACCCCAACGGTTGTCGGTTCTACGACTAATATGGCCAGCCCACTGCCACTTCAGCTTACTAATCCGGTGGGCTATATCAATTACCTTGCTTCTCTGACGGATCACCTCATTTCTGATGCGATCCCTCAGAGACACACCGAGCATAGCCCTTTCCATAGCCCGCTGAGCGACTTTGAGCTTATGGACCATACGAGCCGTCAGTGTCCACGTTTCGGCTCCGTATGCCATGACGGGTAGGACGCACTGATTGAAGACTTTCGTCTTTAGGCACTGTGGGATCGACGATGTAAAGACTCGACGTAGCTTCCCAAATGCTGCCCAACCCAACTGAATTCTTCTGTTCACCTCGCCCTCAAAGTTGTTTCTACCTAACTGCAGTGACTGCCCGAGGTACACATATTTTTGAACAACTTCGAGAACGGCACCGTGAATCGCAATCGGTTCCGGTAGAACATGTTCGTTGAACATGACCTTGGTTTTATCCAAGTTCATCCGTAGGCCGATGCGTACAGAAGTGTCAGCCAGGTCATTCAGCATCTGTTGTAGGTCCTGCAGTGTTTCTGCCATAATGACGATATCGTCTGCAAATCGCAAGTGAGAGATGTACTCGCCATTGATGTTAATGCCACGTTCTTTCCAGTTCAGCGTCTTGAACATATCCTCCATTGCATTAGTGAACAATTTCGGGGAAATAACATCCCCTTGTCTCACTCCTCGATGCAACGGTATGGGACTTGTTTGCTGATTCTGTACTTGAACGGACATGGTGGCGGCCTCGTAGAGACATCTCATCACTTGGATGTATCGCCAGTCTACTTGGCAGCGCTGCAGGGACTCCAGAACAGACCAGATTTCAACCGAGTCAAAGGCCTTTTCATAGTCCACAAATGCTAGACACAGGGGCTGATTATACTCTTCGGTCTTCTGTATAATCTGCCGCACTGTGTGAATGTGGTCTATGGTGCCGTATCCGCTCCGAAATCCAGCCTGTTCCGGTGGTTGGAATTCGTCGAGTCTTCGCGCAAGACGGTTCGTGATCACTCTTGAGAACAGCTTATAGACGTGGCTTAGAAGGGATATGGGTCGATAGTTCTTCAACAAGGTCTTGTCTCCTTTTTTGAAGAACAAGACGACCACACTTCTACTCCACGCCTCTGGAGTTCTCCCTTCAAAAAGGACAGCGTTGAACAGCTTCTGGAGCTCCCTCAGTACGGGGTTACCCCCAGCTTTCAGCAGCTCTGTGGTAACGCCATCTTCTCCAGGGGCTTTTCCATTTTTAAGCTGCCCAAGAGTGATCTCGATTTCGCCAGTACTGACTTCTGGCAGGTCTTCGGTGAAATGGCGTGTCAATGTGGCTCTAGGACCCTCATTTTCGGGATCAGGACGAGATGCATGCGATGCGTATAACCGGCTATAGAAGTCCTCCACTTCCGAAAGGACTGCTGGCTTCGAAGAAACGACTTCTCCACTTGCTGTGGTCAACTTCGTCAGGTGGCTTCTTCCAAGAGATTGTACGAACACCTTTGACCCCCGGTTCTGCTCGATTGCTCTTTCAACCGAAAGAGCATTGAAGCGCCGGAGGTCGCGTCGTACGTGCTTGTTGATCTCTCGGTTTAGAAACCGCTTTGCCGACGAAGTGACAGGTGGGTTTTCACGTCGTTCCTTCATTAGGCCTAAAGTCTCTTCTGAAAGCTTAGACTTCTTGCCCTTACGCTGCATATCACAGAATCTTGTTCCTTCTTCCCTGAGGATCCGAGTCACATTTTCGAGGTTCTGGTTTACGTCTGTTGTGGTTTCCACGGCAGCGAATCGGTTTTCCAGGTTTGCCTGGAACGTTTCAGATCCAGCCATGGTCTGGAGCAGAGTTGGTCGGAGTCTGGACTTCATCAGAAGGACACGTTCGGCCTTGAAGTTAATATTCAGAGTGCCTCGGACAAGTCGGTGATCGCTACCGGTATTGAACCTGTTGATCACGGAGACGTCTCTGAATATATGCCTCTTGTCCGTCATGATGAAGTCGATCTCATTTTTGGTCATAGTGTCGGGGCTTTGCCACGTCCACTTCCTTTGGGGCTGTTTCTTGAAGAAGGAGTTCATCAAGAACAACCCCTCTCGTTCGAGGAAGTTGACGAGCATTTGCCCCCTATGATTTCTGCTTCCAAATCCATGGTGTCCTACTACCGATTCGCAGCAATTCTGTACTCCCACTTTGGCGTTAAAGTCCCCCATGACAACGGTGTACTGTGTCTTTGCGGTCATTATGATCATTTATATTTCACAAATCAAAGAAGTAGTATCGGCAAACAGGACTATTTTCAGCTAGTTTTGGAATAAATGGGGTAAATCATATATGTAAATTTAAAATAAAAAAAGGTCACAAAGTCGAGCTCAGAGGGACGCCCATTTTCATGTTTAATTACAATTAAAATAATACGCATCAATTGCGACTCTGTCGGCATTATTATTATTTATTATGAACACATAATATATGTATCTTACGTCTTAGATGTCTGCTTTGTATTTTGGCACGGAAACGTCAGGAGTTTTCGTTAATTAATTTACTAAGTAGGTTGCTTTTTTGTTCTCCACATATTTCAATACTATAAATACCGTTGACTTTAATATGTTCACCATAATATGATCTAGGTTTTTTATTTGATAGGATCCACATAAAATTAAAATTCATTAATTCAAACATCAGGCCAAAGTCGTTGGTACATCAAGGAATCAAGTTCATATAACAAAGCTAGGTCGCAATAAAAGAAATCGAAGAAAACTCAAACCACATCAACATTGAGTGTAAGCAATAAGTGGAAGTGACAGATTGAATCCAGTGTTGTCACTATCACGAAAAATAATGACCTTACATCGATTACTTTTTTATTTAACTGATAAAATCGATATGTTTTTCCTTTTCATTTTATTTACGAGTACACATTGGTTTTTATTTTCATACACGTTTTTTTTCTTTTAGTTTACAATACCAGTAAAGGGTATTCCATGGGTATGCTGTAGAGGTTATTGTATTTGTTGAAATAGATTCAAATCGATTTCTTAATAATACTACTTAAAATATAATTTCGATGCTGGCAATATTTCGCCAGTGGCAAAATAAAATAAAAATCTTGTATTTTTTCAATAGAGTTACTTTTTTAACGTAGGTATTGTTGTAGATTGCAGTGGCGCTTTTTCGGTAGAAATTAAATATATATTTTATCATAGAAAATTTAATGCATAAATTATTTTTTCTGTAGTCGGTTAAGCTGTTTAGAAGCTACGACGCCACAAACAGACAAACAGATATACTGATATAAACGTCAATCTTATAATACTCCTCTTTTTGGTCGAGTGTAAAAATTAGTAACATTGGCCCTCAGGACGAAATCTTTGGATTTTCTAAATCTTTGTGTATCACAAAAGAAAGCAATTCTTTACATATCTTAAACCTTCTTTTTACAGTAGTGGTACATGCAGACTTAATTCAATGATGCATTTATTCCCAGTAAACTTTGGCGTTAAGAAAACTATACGGTGGCATATGTAGAATAACAAATAAATAATATTTAAACCTAAAATTACATTTTCTGAGCGTTGTGTATCACAAAAGAAAGCGATTCTATACATGCTCTATACCTTCTTTTTACAGTGGTGGTACATGCAGACTTAATTCAACGAAGCATTTATTCCCAGTAAACTTTGGCGTTAAGAAAACTACGGTGGCATGTGTACAATAACAAATAAATAATATTTAAACCTGAAATTATTGTGTATTTATACAGGTTAACTTTACAGTTTCGATCAGTCGACCCAAGTGATGTTATTTAGTCTAGCCACAAAGCCTCCAATTTCAATAGTTTTAGACTAACCGCATAATACGTTGTGTAGCTTAACTAAATGTTTGCATTTGTTGGTGGCTAAACATTAGTAATATTTTAACAGTCCAGAATATGCGTTATATTAACGGAGTAATCGTTGATAATCTGTTTATAGTTTACAATTCATGTACTTATACGAACTTTGTAATGGATATCAATTGTGTTTCACAGTTGTGAACATTAGTTCATTAGTTAGACTTTGAAAGTTGTAAGTCAAAATCCGCTATTTGTTATCAATTATTTTTATTTTTAAGTAACCATAACTCATTTATTAGTAAAAAAAACATTCTATGTTACGAATTAGGATAATTTAAATAAATTCCTGTATAAAACGATATCACAGTAGAAATATGGAACAGTGCAGAAACTACGAACAAACGATCGAAACGGCACACTCACACAGACGCGCGCATCTACGAGGCCCCTAAGGGACCTTCGCGGTGCTCTCAGTGGCGGGTGCCGTGTTCATAGATAATACCTACACTATTATAATGGCTGTGACTTTTCGCTTACGCTCTCTAGATAGCGCTCGTGGGGTTTTTAATACTAGTATTAAATCCTTATACCGAATACTGATTGTAATTTATATTGTATTATAATTTATATAACATATAGAATAAATGAATTCTTATGAGTATAAAAAAAAATGACTATAATTTGACAACAACATTATATTCTAGTCTTGGCAAAGGAAATCTACCCTTTGAAACATACATACCTATAGAAACTTACTTACTTCACAAAATAAGTAACAATAATTTTTTAACATACTTACAGAAATCCTTCATCAAATAGGGCAGATATTATAATTGAAATGGAATAAAATGGCATAGAAATGATAAACAATATGCAGTTTCTAAATATATATTTTTTACAAGGGTATTATTTACATTTTGACCAAAGAAGAAAGTCGCATGGAATAACATGCACTAACGCATTTTCGCGTGACTATTTCTCCCAGTCAACTCCTACTGCAAACCGTGATATAGAACTTCGTTCCAATAAAACACTTATTACAAACATTAAAAGTGACAACCCTAACTCTCTACTGGAGCGTAGGTAATTATTTCAACAAATGGGCTTAGTTTCCATACTGTTTCATATTTTTACTGTGACGATATGGATCAAGATAATGTGTCTTATCTTGATTAAAATTGAAATTTCAGTCTCATGTAACTTATACGCTACAGTTATGCATGAGTAAGTTATTCGTGTGTGTTTCTCTCGACAAAATTATGATTGACTTAGGCTTATGTATTTGACTTAATCCAGACTGTTTAGAGGATTTACGTAATGTACTCAGTAAGTCTGTGCTTATAGCTACAGGCTGAATAGTAACGACGGACGTAATAAATAATAAATATTGGATAATATCCAATTAAATTGGTGTATTTCTGGACCGAAAATATTCGCAAAGTAAAAGACGCTGCTGTTTTATTCAAACAGCTGATATTCAATTGTATATTTAGACATAATTAGGGAAATCATCAAATGACTTCTCCCGCTCTGGGCGGAGCGGAATGGAGTGTCAGACTTTTACTGACTAAAAAACCCACCCGTGATCCTTCTAGTGCCTTTTGCGTTCCAGGGCTGCGGTAAATCTTTCGAACAAATTCCACAAACATAGTTAAACCTCGTACGCTTAATTTGAGACACGTCGATACTTTCTATTCGGATAAGTGTGTCTTTTCTATACAACACCGTCAAAGCTAATTTACGCAACGCACGGTAAAGGATTAGGTACTTTTTTTGTTACATATTTCAATCAACTGTATCCACCTAATAATATTTTCAGTGATCGAAGCTTGTGTTACAATTTCATAATAAACTCATCTGAAGCTGTTTACTTGTTTGCTAGTCAACAACGCCCCGTGGATCGGCTCGTAATGAAATTTATGTGAGGGAATATTGTGAGCTTTCAATTTTAAAGTCGGGCGATTTAGTGTCAGGCGCCTGATGAAAACAGTCACTATTAGCCAATCCATTTGTACCTTGTTCGCCTTACTTTTTGAGAATGGCTTTGACAATATATTATAGCCTTTGCCATTGATCTTTGAAAACACGACTTTATATTCTAGCCTAATCAGCCTGCAATTTACTCATAGCTGGCCTCCTCTCTTCCATAACTCATGTATTCATAACGACATAAAGTGTCAACGTTTGTGATAAGTAAAATAAAAACATTTGTATTTTAATAGATTTAATTTAAAAAAAAACATACACTAGTTATTAGGGTAGACCGAGGCGAATCGGATCACTTTTTCTTTGAGGTTGAATAAATCATCGTAAAGTGTTACTTTATGTTATTTTTATTGATTAAAACGTAAGAGGTGACAATCAGCTATGAAATAAACATTAAAAAACTTATATAATCCATATATTCTCTTACTTAGCTATTAAAAACTAAAAAAAAGAAAAATATCCGAATCGCCCCAATTTTCGGGGTGAATCGGATCGTACACAAAATGTAACAAAATTTTAAGTTTCTTAACACTATAGATTTGGAATCAGTAAACAATTAATAATGAGATCAATTTTAACCATCGGCACATAAATAACAAATATATAGTCCTTTTTTCGCCATATCAGTAGGTACATTTTTCGTGGCAACATTCTTCGCAGGCTTTGCACTGAATCAAATCCTCTGATGGTGGATGAGCGAATATTTTGTAACAGTAAATGCAGTGCCACTCTCTCTGTTTTGCAGATAAACTCTTATTTTTTATCTCAGGCGTTGCTTTATTCTTCATCTACTTTCTTTTTCATTTGCACAAGTGGAAGGACTGGGCTTTGTCAGACTGTCGTGAACTTGCAGATGACACTGTATCAGCTACTGGTTGTGTAATTGTGGATTGCACTTGTAGTTGCATTTGTTGGGAACTTGGGGACTGGACTTGGGATTCCACTATGCCCAACTCTTGATCACCGATTAACTTTTGGTCAGGTTTTATTTTACGGTCAGTGGAAATATTCCAGTCTTTTCGAAGCCTTTTGTAATATTCCCAACAGTGGCAGCCTGATTCCAACACCGTTGGAAAAGTGCTCCGAAAGCAACTTTTGGGATTTCTTGATTCGGATGTGAATGTGGTCATGCTGTAGCTTGTGGGTGATAATAGCTTTTGAGCGATTTGAAAAACGATACATCGAGCGGTTGCAGGGCATAGGGATATGATGTGTGTAGAGGAAGAAATACAACTTCTTTTCTGCGTTCTCATCTAAAGCTGGTTGTCCACCTCGACACTTAATATTACCTCTATATATTAAAGATAAAGATAAAGTAACTCTTCTCTGTAAGCTCGTGAACGGTACTGCTAAAACTCAGCAGACTGACGCGGACGTAAGGTCAACTCTTTGTTTTAGACTTTATTTACAGCCTCTTTCATTTTTGCTTGAGGCCATTTTCTCTTTTTCTCTTTTGAACAGCCTTTCTTTTGTACGTACGAAATATCTATAATGAAATAAATATGAATCAACATGTAATAAATCAGTTTAAAAGTGTGATTCAATTCGCCCCTGACAAAATGATCCGATTAGCGAAGATCAAGACTTTTGAAATAAATAGTTTAGACGTTAACCTTTAAGATCATACTTAAAAGCGAATTGGTTCTCTATTATAGACACCCTGCTTAACAATATAAACCAATATAATTGAGTTTTAACACAAATCCCCAATATGACACAAAGAAATCGTAAGTACGTAACTTAGATGAGCGCCAAAATTGCGACACACACAAATGACTGATTTGCTGACGAGCGGCATTGACACTGATTCAAAAGCGCGATCGAAATACTGCCTATGTCGGGAGGTGCAGGGATAGAGGAGAGACGCAAAACGCCGGTTGAGCGCGTTCTATGTGAATGCGATATTTGAATTATCAACAGATTTCTTATTTTGATCCGATTCGCCCTGTGATCCGATTCGCCTCGGTCTACCCTACAATACAAACACAACTTGTTACTTCATAATTAGTACCTAATAATTTATGATTATTTTAATACTATGAAAGAATATGTACTTCCAAAAAAAATAAATATAATAAACATTCCAATTCAAGGTATTCTAATCAACTGAGCACGTGTCTTTCATAACCCTTTATTATTGTCATACTTTATTTACATATATTCTGTGACGCTTAAAATAATACTGCCTGAAGACAAATAACTAAGAAGTGCACACCAAGTGCTGTTAAAGTGTTTGACGGTTTACTTAATGCCCAGTTGAATATGTACGTAGCACTACATGATAACCAGTTCGGGTTTCGTCCCCGGCTTTCGACTGAAAGTGCTATACTGTGCTATATTGTGTGTGAAATCGTAAAACGCCCGTGTTTGCGTGTTTCCTGGACTTTTCCAAGGCTTTTGACATTGTTGTGTATGCCAAGCTGAGAAGCAGTGGATTGCCGATGCAGCTAATCAGTATAAAAGAAAGAAAGAAAGAAAGAAAAGAAAGAAAAAGCGTTTATTCATGCTCGTTTTTGACGCGAGAGAATATTAAAAATAAATACACCACCACCACACCAGTACTACCGCACCAGTCGAACAACGTCAGATGGCCGGGGGAAATGTCGGATCCACATCAGCTCGAATGCGGAGTGTTTGAGGAAACTGACGCAAACATGCTAGGAATATGCTTGTAGCCACGGTTTACAGAATAATGTGAAAAAGAGCCAGTGGATGGTCTTTCAGATCACCAGGGCAAAATGTTCGGGATCATACCTATTTTTTTTTCTGGATGGGAAATCATGAAATGACTTCTCCCGCTCTGGCCGGAGCGGAAGGAAGTGTCAGATTCTTACTGACTAAAACTCACCCGTGATTCCTCTAGTTCTTCTTCTCCCGTGTCTTCTTCTGTTGCGGCGGCTGGAGTGTAAGATTTCCCTCTCTCGCACGGTGGTCGGCCTCTACCTTAGCTAGCATCACTACTTCCTAGAAGGAGGTGACTGCTTCCCATGCCTCCTCGCTCCAGACCATGGATTGAACCAGGGCCAGACGCGAGAGGTCGCCACCGCCGATCGCCTCGATCAGGATACGGCATTGCTCCGCCCAAGCAGCAGACTGCCGCCGTATGTTCTACCTTGTCGTCTGAACGATCCACACAATGTTGACACCTGAACTTGTCCTCCCGCTGGATCTGAAACAAGTACCTCCTGAAACAGCCGTGTCCGGTGAGCTCCTGCATCGGGCGGAAGGTGAGGACGCCGTGGCGTCTCTCCAACCACACCTCAAATAGGGGGCTTAAGCGCTAACTATAAATTCGGCCAGAGGATAAGCATTTGCCATACACCATGGCAATGCTGCCATTCTTTTAGATCACTTTCAGTCGATAGCGATAACGGACGGATTTTTGATGCCCTATTCTAATTAGGAGGATTTTAGTTTATATATTTTAGTTTTAAGTGTATACAGTTAGATTTAAAGTTTATTTATTTTTAATTACATAAGAAAGCATAAATAAAATGAAAAACATTCCCTCATTGGTTTTCATCTGCATAGGGCTGAGCGTGTTTTGACTAGAGACCTTAAAGATCATGAAGACAAAAAACAGGAGTGGAGGGCGTTATCCGTGAGAGCAAATCTGATCGCGAATATGTATGACCTTTAGGAAACCCAGCCCCTCATGTTCTAGAGCTAATTTGCACCGATTTTTACCAGATTTTTTTTAGTGTTTTCAAGTTATCGATATTTTAACCTAAGTTACCATTTTTAAGATTAAAAAAAAATCTTGTGCATGTCGACCAAACGGTGAAAAATCTACAGCATTCAGAATAGTTAAGTTAATAGTTTTCGAGTAGCTCATGAACGAATCAATACCACATATAACAATTTATGAAAAAAACGTCCACATCTTCGGAAATTAAGCGACGGGAAATAATTGTATGTCACTTGACGAACAAATCATAGGAAACACTTCTTTGACTAATACGCTTTCTAAAATGGCACTTGGATCTAACCTACCAAATCTTGGATAAGCAAAGCGAACATTGAAAATGTAACTACTAAGCAGGGCCGGCCCGCCCATACGGCGAACGGAGCAGTCGCTCCAGGCGCCAAATCCTAGGGGGCGCCTAAATGGTAAAAAACGTTTACGTTCCAAACTTACTTTACACTCAAAATTGGCTTATGTACCTAAGGTATATATTATTGGGAGCAAACGGGAGAGGCGCCATAATTGGATGTCGCTCCATTCTAAAATTTACTTCGGGCCGGCGCTGCTACTAAGCACCATGAAAGTCAGTACTACCTTTCCGGAAACAATTTAGTTTATTAGTATATTTAGTTTATTATTAGAAGAAGACGCCCCGAGCCTTGGGAGTCGCAGGGCTATTCCCGGCGTAGGCTTGGTTCTATGGGTGGCTCACCGTTTGATAACAACCAGGCCTGGGCCGTCGGCGCGTCGTATCACGCGTGCCTCAAAGAGATGTCAGCAAAGAAGGCGGGGCCCCAGAGCATCAGTGCCTGCTAGATTTGCTAAATTTGTTAGAAAGCATCACCGCGGCCCTAGAACGCAAAGGGCATTAGGAGAAACACGGGTGGTTTTTAGTCGGTTACAAGATGACTCCTTTCCATTCCATCCAGATTGGAAGAAGCCATTAGAAGTTTTCCAATACAGAAAACGGACTCTGACGACTGAGAAAAATCCAGCCACAAGATCGAATAAAAACTATCATTAAAATGTGTTTTTTTTAAGTTAACTATAATACAAGTAATTTGAAATTGAAAACATTATATCTAGTTTTAATTTCCGCGAATATTAGTGGGTTGCAGGTATGCACCTCCCTCCCGCCCGCTATATTATGCACATGCAAGATTACAAGGCAAATGCAAGGATTTTATGCACATGCAGGAAGGCAAAGCAATACCCAACACCATTACCGACACGTGTTTCGCCTCTCCACGAGGCATCCTCAGGGGACGTGTTGACTCGCTGACCGTTGAGTTGCGACTTGCATAAAATCCTTGCATTTGCCTTGTAATCTTGCATGTGCATAATATAGCGGGCGGGAGGGAGGTGCATACCTGCAACCCACTAATATTCGCGGAAATTAAAACTAGGTATAATGTTTTCAATTTCAAATTAAAATGGATTTCCGCAAAGTAACGCCTGACTCAATCAATTTTATAATACAAGTACTTCATGATTTGCTATCTAATAAATTGTTCATGTTCATTAAATTTCCCTAACAAAAAGATGTTACCACTTAAAGTTTTGAACATATCACGACGAAGATTTTTGTTAAGGGTGTCTCTTGTGTCGCCTTTGTTTCAATGTTCTAGACCATTTTTATTTAATACTTGACTCAAGACTTGACAACATAAAGTAATTTTGCTTCTAAAATGGACATTATGGAGATCCCTGCGTTCCACAGCACCTTACAAGTATGCCGCAACCTCACTCAATAAGGTTATTACCATAGATTTCCATATCTCACTATACTGAAGTAGATACTCACTGACAGATACCTATTTATGATATCCATGTAAATTGGATAGGAAAACGAAACAATAATGGAATCAGATCTATTTTGCCATCGTATCCTATTTTCATGTCACATTTTCCCAAAGAATCTTTCTTTACTTATTAGATTCTCGTACAAATTTATAAAGAAAACATATCAAAGTGTTTCCCTTTTGTGTTTGGCCATTAAATATAATAAGTTTACACTAGAATGGTGTCATGAGAGGATGAAAGAAAGAATTCTATATACAAAAGGGAGGCAAAAGTGTAGGATGTCGTTTGAGACAAAATGTTTACTTTAAAAAAAAAAAAGGTCCAATATGATCTCTTTAATCTATTTTTAAATACACTCTTTTTTACTGTCAGATGGATATGCTCTTGACTCTAGTCTAGGTCGCAGGTAATAGAGACAAAGTCGACGATGGAATGAGATTAATCAGAAGAAGCCTGTTCACTCTAACTTTGAAGAGATTAGGATTGAATGCGTCCGAAACACTGACGCAGGCAGAGAGTTCTAGTCCTTTGCTGTGCACATTAGGAAAGACGATCGGAAACGCTTGGTGTGAATTGATAGAATACAACAAGGTAGGAAGGTAGGAACAAATAATTAATATAAAAACCCCCGACTTACAAAATTAATGTAACCTAAGAATATCCGACGGGGGCTGTCGTCACTATCTGCAAACTAGCTCATTGAATGGCAGCCCTGACGGATATTCTTAGGTTACATTAATTTTGTAAGTCGGGGGTTTTTATATTAATTATTATTTTCTTTTTCAATTATGTTTTTACCGTCGTGGGTTTTTTCATAATTTTCAATTTTGCCTTTTATTGTAATTTTCTATGCAAGGAACTATTGATTGGTAATTTAGTTAGCTTTTAAATAATATTACAAACATTTAAAATTGATGTGATTATCTACCTAAATTTTGGGAATTATTGCAATTGATCGAACTTCTAAGCTAGTAAGATATTTTTTACATTCACAATTTATGTTATTTACTCCTCAACATTTCGGGTACACTGGCCCTAATGAGTGTTTGTAAAAGGATATCACTCACCAAATTAACTTACTGATTTAATTCTGTGATATTTTCTGCCACTCTTCGACTATTGCAGTTTCCAGGACTTCTTTCGATGCTGGAGCTAAGAATATTCCTCGTTTTCAGGTCTTCCCACATATTTTCCCAACTTTTTCTAGGTTTAGTCACTGCTTCGGTGCGGCATTGGGCATTATCCTGCACTAGCAGGGAATCTTCGCCAGTAAAAACCGCCAGTAGGTCAGCACAATGCGTACCAAAAAGCTGTTAATGTATCTTTCTGCAAATAGCTCCCCACCCCAACCTCTAAGTACGAATATTAGCCCTGTTAAATTCAATAGAAATTCCCGCGCAAATTATACGGGACCCACCTCCGTATGCCACTGTTTGTGAAAAAAAAATACATTGTGTGATTCCTCCAGTATCCTATTGATTCTCCGTCAACGGTCACTACCATGCAGGCACGTCTTGGTTTCGTTCAAACTACACAAACAGACAACACTACACACCAAACGCTACAGTGTTTTGTTTTAAAAATTGATGTCTTTGTATTTTTACGTTACATGACGTAAAGTGAATAATCTTTGGTTGTGATATTGAAAGAATTTGAAAGCTTGATATACCACAATCCATAATTAATTGCACTGAAATTATTTAAAATGTTTTTGACAACGCGCACTAAAGTTATTCCAGTTTATTGCTCGCGAGTGTAGTTAACAACATATGAGAGGAAAAAGTGGACACTTGTATTTATAATTTTCGTAGTAAATACACTTAAATTAATATCTAAAAGCATTCAATTTTCTTTTGATCTTCTTGAGCCGTTTTTTTTTATTTGTACTACTCGCAGTTCAGCACACTAAGGCTTGGTTACTGCTCAACCGGACAATCCTGTGGTGGCCTCAAATGAATTCCAGCCCAGCCAGGGCTAAAAACTACTTTATTCGATTAATCAATTTTATATAATTGGGCCTATTATGTGGCCACGTTATTAACATCATACAGTGACAGCAACACGTTAAATAAGTCTTCAAAAGGGCCGTTTTCAGCATAATAGTCGGAGGCTGCTAGCCACCAGAGTTGCGGAATTCGATCGAAAAATCACCGCGGCCATAGAACGTAAAGGAAATTAGGATGAACACGGACAGGTTTTAACCAGTAAGAGTCTGACGCTCCCTTCCGCTCCGGCCAGCGTGGAAGACGTAATTAAATGATTGCCCATCTCTAAACAAAATGGGCATTAGATATACATACTTAACTGGACAACATAATCCTGGTAATACGAAAAATGTACGAGCTATGTACGTTTACTGCTGTTCCTACTGAACTATATGGATAGTTCAAGCTTTTTAGGTAATTTCCAAACACGAACGCAACTGGAAAGCATAAAAAACGACTAATTGCAAGTTTAACTCGCATGCAACGGTTTTGAATGTTTCTTATTTTTGTAACATGTTACTTACAAAACATAGACTTCTTATAGGTTTTCCTGTTAATAAGGTAAGGTAATTTCTTGATTTCTTTTAAAAAAAGTTATTCAGTTATTTTGGAGATCGTTCACCAGGTATTCATATAATTTCGTAAATTATTTGCAAAATTTAAGACAACTGATTTAGTCCATTATGATATTCGCCTTACACACTAGATATGATATTATTATAACAGATGTAACTCAAACTGAAAAAAAAAATGTAACCATAAACAAATCATAATAAGTAAATTAATGAAGGATAATCACACAGATTCACCTACATAATACACTGCTATGACAAAACCTTCTCACAATAGATCCACATTATCTCAACACAATTAAACTGACGGTGCTAATAAAAACTCATTAGCATTTAACACGTAATATTCATGGTAATATTATTATAGCGGTCATTATTGCCCATAAGATAAGGTCGGCACTAAGACCCTAAATGACCCGAAACTAATGACGTCATCATTAACACTTCTCATAAGTACCGGAAAATTAATGTATTGTGTGTGAGGTAGGAGCCCGTGGCTGTGCCAGAGAAAAACTATGTTATTCTGGTGATTCGTTAATTTGCTCCGCATTCACAATTACTTTTTGCCACACTTTCAAAAAATGTAGAAATTGGTCTTTTAGAGGCCTGTGGCCATACTACGAAGTGCCAATGCTATCATGATTCAGTGTGACACTCTTTCTGACACCGGAAGTATGATGGATTTAAGACGTCTTGGTAGGGCTGCTTTTAAGTCTACCCACCTTTAATACAAGGTGGGTGGACAGAAGGGTGGTGAAACCTACTTTTCAGACCTAAACCGACTTCATTAGCGTTATTGGAAAAAGCGTAAATATCGATGCATGTTATAGTAGTTTACATTATCATACCTGTAAAGTAAAAAAAAAATTGCGAAAAAAGGAAAATGTTTTCAGTGTAAAATAAAGTAAGTAGATACTTATTATAAACATCGACACTCCAGTCCAATGGTTGACCCACCGAACATTTATCTACAGATTGTTCTAAAAACCATCAAGCCAACCACAGAAACTTCTAAAACACTAAACATAATATTAATATCAACGAATAGAAGATATGAAAAATCTGAAAATATTTTTCTTTTGATTGTCATATTACAGATATCAAGACTTTATTTATCATTTGAAACACACATCACATGTGAGACAAAAAATAAAAATTGAAATCTATCTAATTGAACCATCAAATCCGTCTAGACCGAATTTCATCTATTTTGTTAATATTTCGTAATATTTAAACGTTGAAACTCACATACATATTATGTACGTCTAGCATATCATATTCATTATTGTGCAATAGGTACTTAAGTGTAATTTCGAGTTCTTTATTATGTTTACCATTCTGTTGATTCCTTCCCTATTTTGTTTGGAAATATTTGAGAACAAAATAAACTCCAAAAAATCCAGCCACACGTCTCGCACAAGAGTCTCTTAGATTTACAGAGAGTAGGCGGTCAAAGAGATGCCTCGCCTACTCGTGAATATGACGGATATGTGTAAGTAAACACTCCTCCCTCTTCTCCACACAAGAATCTCAAAGAGGAAAATAAAAACAGATATCCCGAAATAAATATACACAAATGAAATAGATCTTTTTGTTGGTACATACACAAAAACACGCCTCGAAAATAATTGTGCTATTTAAAAAAAATACTTGTTTCACTACATGGTTCAATATACTTCGTTGGAGTTTTTACTAATCTTTCATTTTTAATGTTTCCAATATACCCTTTTATCCCTATTTGGCGCAGCCGTGAGTATCCGTAAGGTACACAATTAGGTTTTTATATTTGTTCACACGATGTGTGTATCAGTTGAGTGTATGCCAAATAAATATGCTTTCTTTCGTTATCTGTGTGTATTTGGTGGGACTTACTATAAGTCCTATCAAGAGTCTCTTATGATGATATAATAATAAAAATCTTTATTAAAATATTTTACACAATAAATAGCCACAAGTATTCTTAAATAAATAATTTATGCTAGTATCCAACAAATAACTATGTGTATAACTAAATTTTTAATATTTTGACTTTTGGAAAATTTATTTTAAACCTACAATAAAATTATGTAAAATTGGACTTAGCTAGGTTTATAAAACCTGTGTTTCAGGTCATCACTTAACATGGTATGATTATGGCATGGTAAGGTATGATTGACAAAGTCGATTAAAACGTTTTTTATATTTCTGTAGCGGCATCTGGATATGGCCTAATAGAGGGTATGCGTGTAACAGAGAATACAGTCTCGCAAATCTCCATTGAAAAAGGAGGATCTACCAGTCGGACGGTCGTTGTGCCCGGTGGGCAACTGCCCAATATTTAATATTCGGACTGTAGTACGTGTTCAATTCACACGGAAAACTCTTAACCATCATGCAGGTTTTGTTCAGTAGTTCGCTTCTGGGGGGATAGAATGCGAAGGAGTTCCTTTTTATTCAGGATCGCCTGAACGCCGTAAATAAAACGCGCAGTATGTACTTGTTTTGGAGGCAAACGGTGGCGAGGACTAATGGGGAACTTGGCACTACTTATTCACTTGTTTACTGTATGACGACTGGAACTGAACTGAACGCAAGGGATAGTTGCCCTATATTTATATTCGTGCCACTTTGCTGGCCAGCGATCCTTTTTTGCTGGCCCGCGATCCATTTCCTCACCCCCGATACCATTCATTTATTATATTTCCTAATACATAAGCCTTGAGCTGGCGAGTCTTTTATTTTCTTAAAGTAATATCTTAAACCTACTTAATAACATATGGATCTTACCTCTGCGACGTTCTATTTCGTTATGTCGCAAGAAACAAGTTCGCGCCATATTTATATGGCCCCGTCCCCCGCCTCAGTACTATAAATATATGCGGTCGGGCCGCAAACTTGTTCATTCGTTTTACGGACATCGCAGAGGTAATATGATGAAAAACACTATGATATCTTATTCTAATAAGGTAAATGCACTAATATCTAAACATCTAATTAGTATAGAAACATAAATAGTGACGATATATCGTTTTAACTATACGATTTCTGCTACTTTTACATGTTAACTTACAAATTATAGCTAACTTATATTAAAACATTCTTATTCCCTACTTTATGAATCACATGATAATAATTTTACAGCTATAAACATAAATAAAAAATAGAAAACAGTAATAGAGTGTAAAACATGTACATACGCAATACTAATCTTATGTTTGATCTACGAATCTTATGTTGTATTCGTTCGCAAGAGTTTCTCGATGAATCGCCCGTATCACTACTTGCGCCCATGAGCGAAGTGATGTCAGGGCGTCGTGCACATTCTCCCGCCGTCGCCACGCTGCGACTCTGTTGGTAGCACGACGATCTTCCTGGTGGGACGTCTTAGGATGTGGCCGCTGCTGGTTGTCACGTTGCGTGGGAGGTTATTGTCACAGATGATGACAAGATCACCAACCTTGGGCTGAGTTCCTGTGCTGTTAGGCTCCCGCCGGTATTGTAATAGGGGCATGTATTCTTTGACCCATCTTCTCCAAAAAACGTCTGCCAGCACTTGAGCTCTTTTCCATTGTTGACGTGCTGTCACATCTTTTTCTTCGAAGTGACCTGGTACTGGCACGTGCGGGTTAGGTCCGATGAGGATATGGTTTGGTGTGAGAGCTTCAGGTTCTAGCGGGTCAACTGATACATGGGTGAGAGGACGCGAATTTACAGTGTTTTCGACCTCTGTTAATAGAGTCACCAGCGTTTCGTCGCTCGGGTATCGTTCGGTTAGAGTAATCTTCAGCGCTTCTTTTACTGAACGTACCATTCGTTCCCATGTTCCTCCCATAAATGGGGCTGCTGGTGGTATGTATTTCCATACGATATGATGACACGTAGTTTCGTGTTGTAGGGCTGCGAGTGCTGCCGCGCCGAGTTCCTTGTCTGCTGCTTTGAAGCACGTAGCATTGTCACTCCATATTTCTTTTGGGCAACCTCTTCTCGCCATGAATCTTCTTAGGGCCGATATAGCTGAGTCAGCACTTAGCGAGTGTACGACTTCGATATGGATTGCTCGTGAGGTCATGCATGTGAAAAGAGCTCCGTATCTTTTCTCACGATGGCGTGCAACTGTCACCTCTATTGGGCCAAAGTAATCTAAACCCGTGAATGTGAATGGGCGTGCATGATGGGCAAGACGTGCTGGAGGTAAATTTCCTGTAAGTGGGCTTGCTGGCTTCATTTTCCTTATTCGGCACGGTAGACAACTCTTCACTATGTATTTCACAGCTGGGCGTATTTTTGAAATCCATAGTCGTTGTCTCAGTTCATTTACGACCATTTCTATTCCGCCATGGTGGAGTCTCTCGTGCACGTAAGCTATGTACAGACGGGTGTAGGTATGCTTGCCTTCTAATATAAGAGGGTTGGAAGTGTCTTCTGCTATCTCTTGAGCTGCGGTCACTCTTCCTCTTAGGCGCATGATACCATCAGCGTCAATGTACACGCTGAGATTGCTTAGGCGATCGCTGTTGCTGGGTGAGCCTCCTTTTGTGATGCGATTTATTTCAGCTGCGAAGCTCTCATTCTGACTGGCTCGGACCCACATCTGTTCAGCTTTTATTAAGTATGAACTGGGCAGTTCGAGGTAACGGTGAGTGTCGTGTGGCGCGTTCCTCTTTTCCTTTGTGGGTGTTGTTTTCTTGGTTGATCGCCAATCGGGATCTTTGGTTTCTGTCTTTTTTGTTCGTTTCCTGGTAGCTGTGACCTTGTTCTTGTTTGGCCTACACAAATCTATGAAATGTAGGACTCGTGCGGTCGTCCTTATAAGTCGAAGCCACTTGGAAAATCTTTCGATCTTTGGTAGATGATCTTGAATGCGGTTGTCGTCTTGTTGACACGAATGACACTTCTCTCTTTCTTCTCCTGTGTCATATTTTACCATGTTTTCCTCTCTGGGCCATTGTGACTCCGGTAGCATCAGAAATGAAGGTCCTTGGAACCACCTATGAGTAGCGTTAAAGTTATCTGGTGTATCTCTGGTCGCGTCGTCAGCTACGTTTTCCTTGGAGGGGAGCCACCTCCACTCATTCTTTTTGGTGGTCTCCTCAATCTCAGCTAGACGATGGGCTACGAAGGACTTGTAGACACGTGGCTCTGACCTGATCCATACTAGTGCAGTGCGTGAGTCACTCCAGTACGTTCTGCTGTTTATTTCGTATTCATGTTCTTCTATCACTGTCTGAGCAAGGCGTGCGCCTAGTAGGGCGGCTTGCAGTTCGAGTCTGGGTATTGAAACAGGTTTCAGTGGCGTAACACGACTCTTGGCGGCTGCTAGTGATATGTGCACGCTACCATCTATGCGTTCTGTCCTCCAATACACTGCAGCGGCGTATGCTTCTTCGCTCGCGTCGACAAAGGTGTGCAACTGTCTTTGAGTGCTCGGTTCATAATCGTAGCAACGTGGTATTCTCAGCTGTTTTATAGTTCCAAGTGACGTTATCCATTTCATCCATCTTTCCTGTAGCTCTGCTGGTAGTGGATCGTCCCAATCTGTCTTGTAACGCCATGTGTCTTGAAATATTCTCTTGGCTGGAGTAGTAACTGGTGAAATCAATCCTAGTGGGTCGAACAGTGCCATTATGATACTCAACGCTTCTCTTTTTGTTGGCAAGCGCTTATTTTCTTTTACTTCTAAAGGTATCTTCATAGAACTTGTGTTGAATCCGATGCAATCTTCTTTCACATGCCATAATAGACCAAGTGTCTTCTCTGTATCTTTGCTTCCCAGGCTCACTGTGGTAGAGTTGTCTTCTCCCAGAGGTCCGAACTCTTCTATTGTTCGTATGTCGTTTGACGTCCACCCGTTTAGCACGAAGCCTGCCTTTTTGTGTATGAAATCGACTGCCTTTGATATCTTACGTGCTTCTGGGACAGTAGTGAAGCTCTGCAGATAGTCATCCATGTAATGATTTTTCTTTATTGCTGCTGCAGCTTCTGGGTAGTCGCTCGCGAATTCACTTGCGTTCTTGTTCTTGATATATAATGCAGTGCATGGGGACGAATTAGCTCCAAAAATAACAGAAGTCATTCTATATTCCTCTGGCTTTCCTTGTCGCCGTTTACCTCTCCAAAGAAATCGTAAGGCGTTTCTATCTTCTTGCCTGACTTTCACCTGCATAAACATTTCCTTTATGTCTCCACTGACAGCGTATGCATATTGCCGGAATCTCATTATGACGCCAGGAAGGGATTGTAGTAAGTCTGGTCCCGAATGTAGCATGTCATTCAGACACACGCCAGCGGCCTTAGCTGATGCGTCATGGACTAGTCGTGGCGGCTTGTGAGGCTTCGCTGGGTTGATAACTGGAAAGTGTGGCAGGTACCACGTCTTTCCTTCTGGCGCTGGAGTAGGCGCTCGTTCTGCATAACCCGACTGGAATAGATTTTCCATCCTCTCTTCATATTTTTGTTTGAGATTTTCATCCTTGTCCAGTCTCTTTTCGAGGGAAAGCAGACGTCGCTCGGCATGTTTATAGTTGTTTGGTATGTGAATATCTTTCTCTTTCCATAATAGGCCGGTTTCGAATCTCCCTTCAGGTAATCTCTTGCTTGTTTCCTGCAGTATCTGTACAGCTCTCTGTTCAGGATCTTCTTTCGGTCTCTTTGGCTCGATGCATAAGGATTCGAGTTTGAAGTAATTCTTGATTAAATCTTCTATTGATTGTGTCTCTTCTTTTTGCTGTAGTCTGCCACAGAACGCTACTTTGGCTGTAAGCGAACTGTGACAACCATGAAGAACCCAGCCCAGTTGTGTGAAAGAAGCGACTGGTTGGTTACGACGACCGGTGCGGAGTTCTCTTGATACGATGAGGTTCCAGTTATCTTGTCCAATTAAAAGCTTGGGTGACGCGTGTTGATACATTATCTGATCTTTGATGTCAATCAGATGTTCGCAGTCTTCCAAGTGATGATTGTAAACTGTCTCTGGCGTAAAACTTAGTCTGTCGACAGTCCGCGCGGCTTCTATTTCATATTCTTCGTCCGCGTATTTTCCTTTGATACGGAGATTGACGACTTTGCTGTTTTCATGCTTCATCTCGTTGCCGATCCCTTGAATCCACATGGGGTTTTCAGGTCCATCTACTCCTATGACGTCAGCTATTGTTGCGTCCAGTAATGTAACAGTACTTCCTTCATCTAATAGAGCATATGTTTCAATGCTGGTGTGCGGCCCCTTTATGATTACAGGCGCTATTTTCAGGTAGGCACGTCGACGGTCGCCTGGTTTGGCAGATGATGTGACTTCCACTGCTGATGTAGCCATTTCTTTCTTCTCGGGTTCACTTGTGCTGTTCTGTTCTTTGTCATGGTGTAGTAGTTTATGATGCTTCATGGTACATCCATGTTTTCCACACGGTGGTGCTCTGCATTGAATTCGACGGTGTTTACTTCGAAGACAGCGATAGCAAATGTTGTTTTTCTTTGCCACTTCCCATCTGGTGTTAGTATCGAGAGTAGAAAATTGCTTGCATTCAGTTAACTTGTGTTCTTGCTTGCACTGAGGGCACTGATCATCTGATGCGGTTCGTTTCCCCGTAGCAAACGTGCGTTCTAGCTTCTTGTTCCTCCGGTCTCTTCCCCAGACTTCATCAGTGACCGTTTCTGGTAGGGCGTAGGCGCCGCACTTATCTGCTTCTTCATTCAGGAACGTGGATATCTTCTTTAATTCTGGAGTATCCTCTTTCTTTGTAGCTGCGTAGTCATACCACTTACTTTTCAATATAGGAGTGAGTTTTTCAGTGATTACTCGCGCCATCTCTGGACTGTGTAGGTATTGTGTCCTCTTCAGTGCTTCTATAGTGCCCACTATGTTTGCTATTCGTCCGGCAAAGATACACAATTCTCGAGGATTATCGGTGACTCGGCTCAACGACTTAAGTTTCTCCATTTCAACATGAATGAGTGCCTCTGGCCTTCCAAATCTTCTTTCCAACGCTGCTAAGATGACTACTGGATCTGGTTGGCTTAATAGAAGACAGCCGACGGCTTCTTTTGCTGACCCGCGCAGGCTCCGACGTATACGTGCTATGTTTTCATTTTGAGAGAAATACTTGTGCGTCTCTTCATACGCTGCCTTGAAACTGAGCCAGTCTGTACTGCTTCCATTGAAAAACGGCAGCTCTTGAATATATTTAGGCGGTTCTCTCGTGCTTCTTACCGCTTGGGAGAGCGCAGTGGCTAGAGTTGACACGTCTATCAATGACTGGTTTGTTTTCAAACAATTTTCTTGTTCTTTCTTTATTTCTACGGCGTCTTCATGCTTTTTCTCAGCCTCTTCTTGATGAGTTTCCTTATATGCTGGCTGTGGTCGATCCGTCTCTATTTCTTTCAGCCATGTGCTGATGCGGACTGAGGCCAGGTCATCTTCTAATTCTTCTTCTTCTGAGGCATCTGCTTCTGCTTGAAGACGTTGGATCCGTAGCTTTTGTAACTCTGTTTCAGCTACTATCTGTGCCTGCTTAAGCTTTAGTTCGGCTAGTCGCTCTTTCGCTTCCAACTCCGCGAGGAGTCTCTTGCGGGAAGCTACGGAGCGATGTGACCGAGTGTCTGCAGGCCTTAGTGTACGCTGCGAGGTCTGATCCTTCTGGGACGCAGCACTAGTTTCTTCTTTATTTGTGGTTGCGTCAGTGGCCGTTGAAACACTAGTTCCGCTACTCGTACCTGATGTCTCGATAGCGGTGTTCGACGTGCCGCTGGCAGATGAGTTCCCAGTCGAGGCCTCTTCTGCGGCCTTATGTATGCTCAGCTCTTCCTGCCGGCGTTTTGCTCGTTCTCCATCCATACTACGTGTTAACACCATCTTTCTGACGCGGCTCAGCAATCCGGCGACGAAGGACCAATAATATTCAGGATCGCCTGAACGCCGTAAATAAAACGCGCAGTATGTACTTGTTTTGGAGGCAAACGGTGGCGAGGACTAATGGGGAACTTGGCACTACTTATTCACTTGTTTACTGTATGACGACTGGAACTGAACTGAACGCAAGGGATAGTTGCCCTATATTTATATTCGTGCCACTTTGCTGGCCAGCGATCCTTTTTTGCTGGCCCGCGATCCATTTCCTCACCCCCGATACCATTCATTTATTATATTTCCTAATACATAAGCCTTGAGCTGGCGAGTCTTTTATTTTCTTAAAGTAATATCTTAAACCTACTTAATAACATATGGATCTTACCTCTGCGACGTTCTATTTCGTTATGTCGCAAGAAACAAGTTCGCGCCATATTTATATGGCCCCGTCCCCCGCCTCAGTACTATAAATATATGCGGTCGGGCCGCAAACTTGTTCATTCGTTTTACGGACATCGCAGAGGTAATATGATGAAAAACACTATGATATCTTATTCTAATAAGGTAAATGCACTAATATCTAAACATCTAATTAGTATAGAAACATAAATAGTGACGATATATCGTTTTAACTATACGATTTCTGCTACTTTTACATGTTAACTTACAAATTATAGCTAACTTATATTAAAACATTCTTATTCCCTACTTTATGAATCACATGATAATAATTTTACAGCTATAAACATAAATAAAAAATAGAAAACAGTAATAGAGTGTAAAACATGTACATACGCAATACTAATCTTATGTTTGATCTACGAATCTTATGTTGTATTCGTTCGCAAGAGTTTCTCGATGAATCGCCCGTATCACTACTTGCGCCCATGAGCGAAGTGATGTCAGGGCGTCGTGCACACTTTTTTTGTGGCAGCATTGATGCCGTTACATCGTTCCCCTCCGGAAACCGGCACCCGATAGTGGATGAGTTGTCCATACATCTTGTGATGCTTTCCAGGCCATGGAAGGTTGGTTCCAGTGAGTCGGTTGCAGTTGCAGAGTTCACGGTTAATTGGAACTAATACCCTAGTGAGTCAGGGTGTTGTCTTCCCAGGGAGTCGCGATAATACTGCAGGCTCTAGTGAGGTTTTGCTAATGGCTTTAGTGGGTCGGAGCGGTGCTGTACGACGTAGTGACGTAACTGCTGGTGTCGAAAAGTTCTTGAAGGTTCTTCATGTGACTGGCCGTAAGTGCAGTGTGCTTACCAAGGTGACTGATGAGCTTGAGGGTGATGATAGAGGCTTAGGATGCTAACCAGAAATGGATGCCCGTAGAAGCCAAAGGTACTGGCTGGCTGTACGAGTCACTGCTTGAGATCCTGAGATTACGATGAGAAGTCATGATGACGTCAAGATGAAGTAGTTGCACGAAGACTGCACTGACGTTGAATTTAGAGGGTCCCACAAACGTCCATTGAAAAGGGAGGATGCTCGGACCAGACAGTTGTAGTGTCCGGTGGGCTGCTGCCCAATAGTTGATATTCGGGCTATTGTACATGTTTAAATCGCACGGAAAACTAATACCGCGATGCAGGATTATGTTCAGTAGTTTGCTGCTAGCAGAATAGATGGCGATGCGTTACTTTTTATTGCGGTACAAATTTTGCTTTGTTACTTTTTCTTGTGGCTGCATTGATGCTGCTACAACTTCAATTAGCCGTTCTAGATAGGTACAAGTAAAAAAAAGCAGTAAAGCTATTGCTCTGCAATTTGAGACCGTGACTTAATATAAAGACTTAGAATTAACGGTCGTACTCTGTACCTACTTGATCATATATATGAAACTGATCAAAAATATGAAATGTTATAAATAAAACTGATCAAAAATATAGCAGACTTCCTACACTGTTGTGTCAATTAATACTTCCTGTGACACCAGAAGGCTACAAAATAGTTAATCTAATGCGATATCAAACTGTTGTTTTACGACTCCACGTGAACTACTTTGTTGATATTACCTCTTCAAGTCTGAACCAACGGTTAATTTTGTTGATCAAGATCTCAAACAAAGTAATAAAAGGGGTACGTGAACTGCTGAATATAAGTTTGTAAGAACAAACAACACAACGCCATTGATGGAGGAAGTCATTTGTGAAGAAAATGGATCCACTTCCAAACACCGGGCTGCTACTAAGAAATGGATACTAATGGGAAAACCCAATTATACTTGATTGTCGCACTTCTTTCCCAATAACACTTTCTCCAACACAGGATGTGCACCAGTTGCGCAAACGAAACAGTATGATTTTAATAATGCCTCTGTGCAACCTCTTGAAATGGATCATTCAATGCATACATTCTCCCGAATGCTCTTGCTATCCTAACATAAAAAACCCACAAAGTATGTCACGCGATACCTACCCGCAAGTAATCGGATGTAAGCGGAAAGGTGCGGCGATGTAGGCAAGATTGTTTTCGTTCCCAATAAAGATTCAACTATATGGAATACAATTTATTTTTCGTGTCATTTATATTGAAACGGGAGAAACAAAAATGACTACTTAAAAAAAAGTTAATATGTATACCAACAATTTTTTTATGTCGGTGCAAACCTTAATAATTATTATTTTGGAATAATCGTTGTCACTTGCGAGTCTTATATTGGTTTGGCCCTTCTGCGGCAGTTATTTTGAATTGATCCTTTTTTAAGTTGATTAAAATAATAAACATCTCGCGACATCCCTTGAGAAATGTGACTCTGTCTCTTTGCAACACGCTACTATGCATTCCTAACGACGCGACGATGCACGCCTTGTTAATCTTCAAGGTACTTGTAAGCAGCTTCAAACAATGTTACGAAGTTATCAATTTTAGAGCGAAGTCTCTTAGGAACGAACGTGAATTTCTAATTGTACTATTTGCTTAGGAGTTTGCGCTCCGCTGCAACGTGGAATCGTATTGAAATAATTATTACTATCATCGAAACTCTCAACAGCTTTCAACTGTTCATCAAATAGTATATTAATTATTGCTTATTTGAACAACTGAAGGCCTGTAACATGATGATTGTTTATATTGTCTCGCATACAATCGGCCCTTTATCAATTAAACGTTGAGTAATCCGCAGACGAGATCGCTTGTTAACAATAAATATACAAAGCCAGAAATTGGCAAGGGATTTAATTTTTAAAGCCCACAGCGTATTGTTTTTGCTAGACAAACTGATTCGTACTAACAAAGGGAAATTGTCTCAACATATCAGAGAGTAGGCAATAGTTTCAGAGGCGACGTGACGTCATCGCCGCGGGGGTAAAGTCTGATTCCGTCTTTATCGAAGACATCTGCAGTGGTATTGATCTGCCTTATCTTGATTACTCGACACCGAAGCCAAAGGGGTGACATTCTCTTTACCCCTACATTATTTGTGTGCACATATTTCCTATAGCACAGACAAAACATTTTTTTTCCAATATCCGAATTCATATGCTTTCGTATCAAATAATGGTAAACCTAGCTTTGATTCTCAGCCTAGATTTTTGAGATATATGTATAGGTTATGAGTAAAAGTGTTGAAAGAGGATGCCGATGAAATTACCCACTTTCTTTTATTCACATCGCAAAAACGATTCTATGAAATATTTAGTTAGAAGTAGAAATACCCTACTGTTTGTGAAGGTAAGGAAGAGAAGAGTTTTATTTTCATTTAAAACTAGCTACTGTGGCTTTGCCCGCTTTACAGTCGAAAATTATCTCAAGGGAATATCGATATCGGCGGCGGCAACCTCTCGCATCCGGCCCTGGTTCAAGCCATGGTCCGGAGCGAGGAGGCATGGGAAGCGGTCACCTCCTTTTGCAAAGCACTATTGTTAGCGAAGGAGGAGTCAGAACGCGTGCGAGAACCTCACGCCCAGGCCACCGCAACAAAAGAAGACGCTCCGGGCGTCGGGAAACGCAGAGCGATTCCTGGCCATCGTAGGCGCGAGCTATGGGTGGCTCGCCGTCCGATAGCAACCAGGTACTGGTCGACGGCGCTTCGCGTTTCACGCGCGTATGAAAAAGCTGTCAGCAAAGAAGACGGGGCCGCATAGGATCAGTGCCTGCTAGGGTTGTAGAAATTGTTAGAAAGAGTCACCGCGGCCTTGGAACGCAAAGGGCACTGGAAGGATCACGGGTGTCTAACACTCTCTTCCAATGCGCCCAGAGCGAGAGAAGTCATTTGATGACTTCCCATCTAGTAAAAAAAGGAAACATAGGTCGTGCTTCCATGATAAAAATTTCATTATTCAAGGTTGTGTGTGCAAATCCATAGTCATTAAGAGAAGAGATTGTTACCTCCAAGAAATTCTTCCTCGTGTCTGCCAGTTTGTTGCAGGCAGTAACAGCCAGGGTTGCGGAATTCTTCGAAAGAGTCACCAAGAGAATGGAAAGGGCATTAGGAGGAACACGTATAGGCTTTAGACAGTAAGAGCGCCCTTCCGCTCTGCCCAGAGCGAAGAAGTCACTTGATGATTTGCCATCCATAAGAAAGAGATACTTTATAGGTTTATTTATTTGACAGTTTAAGCTTGATAGAAATACATAGTCTCAAAACTGAACAAAATTATAATTATTCATATGAAAAGTTATTGTTTTATCTGATTACGGGTAGGTACCTAAATCCGTTATCAGATCATATTATAACTTTTCGTCAAAACAGTTTAGCATTTATATAGAGTTTTTCACTTTTGCATCAATTATTCTAGAAAAGAAACTTAACTTTCAAGCAGACTACCCCTATATTTCACCTTAATATGACGCTACAAAATTAAGAGTTGCGGAGAAAAACTTTTATCACTGCCAACAGGATTTACAGTTTGGAAATAAAAATAAAATTAGACATTATGCATGCCAATTTGTATGTACGTATAAATATTCCATATTATGTAGATTTTTGGCCATTTTACATATCCAGCTTTATTATTTCGTCTGACTATACATACAGCTAAAACACAATAAACCGCAAAATGGCCCCTGAAATATCAAAACCGACCTTGAAATATCGTCATAAAGTTTAAATTTCGGTGTCAAATATTCCTCCGTGTTTTATAGCCATGCCCATCAATAATGCAACGTACACTGGCAACATTTAACCCTTGGGATTCTACCCCTAATTAACTTGGGTCCACGTTACCACTGTGAATATTACGAATGCAAAGCCAGTGTCAAACTCCGAACAGTCACAGTAATAATGATGGTCCGTTGTAAACAAGGTGCCTCCAATACTTGGGGGTTAAAAGTTTGCTTCGTTAGCTGATTGTAGGCTAAAAATATTTTAAGTCAGAGCAGTAGAAGGCTAAGGTAGTTTTAGTCTTTTTGGTGCTATTTTATTCCCCTTTTTGTTTTAGGTATTGTGGGATAAAAAGAGTACTGATAGACAGCAGAGGGTTTGTAATAGAGTTCCATTGGTTACCCTTGGTGTACGGAACCCTAAAAACCGTCAACATTGCAGTCAGTTAAAAGTCAACACTGACAGCATTGCTTTTGATTCTGTGCCGTATGTGGACAAACGCCGAAGCATTAGTGGAGGAGTGTTTGTTTGCAAATTAATGGCCCATAAAATTGACTGACCACAAATATTTAAACAAGCATTTAATTTCCGTGCCCCTCAAGAATCCCTCGCAGTCAAATAACACCTCTCTGACCCCCGCAGAGAAGAATGGTTCTAGGTGCAAATTCTCCATTAGCGAGGTTCTGCAAGGTCTATCGTAGGTGTAGTGCTGAAATCGATTGACGCTTTGACAGTTTGGGCAAACTGAAAGCTAATTTTCATGAAAATCTCACTTTGATTTACTCGCGTGGAAGCAAATGTGTTCATGGTAATAGAACAAAATATATGTACCTATGTAATATTTTGTACGCCATTTTTAATTCAAGTCTGTTAATATTTTACTTAAAACAAGATAACTTTATTGGTTTTTTACAAAACTTCCTTAGCATGCGGCGTTTACCTGTAAGTGATTGTTGCTCTTATGTATAATTTAGTGCATATTTTTAAAATACCAGAGTAAACAATTAGGGTTTTCTGAAATAACGAGCACGAGGTGGCAGCACTGAGGCACCAGGTCCTGACACCTGTCAAAACGGTTATATTTTCTGACATTTGCTAAATTGACATCAACGTCCTGTTTAACGCAAAGTCGCTTTTTCAAGGAAGAGGACCTCTCGCCTACGTGGCGACAGCTAGTTGCGTAAATTTTCCTGAAAACTCTCAGTCAGTCTGTTGGAGAACCAATAAATAAAAAATAAATATGCCATTACATTTATTTTTTTAATTTATACATACAGGACATACACCCGTGTGACATCCATTCAGCCGTTTAGACGTAAATACAACTATCTACATAACCAACAGATAAATAAACAGAGTAACTTTTGCATTTAAAATATTATTTTTAGTGAAGTAATTTTTAGTGAATAATTCTAAATAGCTTTTTTTTTTTGGATTGGAAATCATCAAATGACTTCTCCCGCTCTGGGCGGAGCGGAAGGGAGTGTAAGACTCTTACTGACTAAAACCCACCCGTGATCCTTCTTGTGCCCTTTGCGTTCCAGGGCCGCGATGACTCTTTCGAACAAATTCCACAACCCTAGCAGGCACTGACACTATGGGACCCCGTCTTCGTTGCTGACGGCTCTTTGAGGCGCGCGTGGAACACTACGCGCCGTCGACTCGGGACAGGTTGCTATCGGACGGCGAGCCACCCATAGCTCGCCAACCGCAGGTTTCCCGACGCCCGGGGCGTCTTCTTCTGTTGCGGTGGCTGCGGCGTGAGGTTTCCCTCTCTCGCACGCGTTCCGCCTCCCCCTTCGCTAGCATTACTGCTTCGCAGAAGGAGGCGACCGCTTCCCATGCCTCCTCGCTCCAGACCATGGTTTGAACCACGAATTCTAAGTAGCCTGTGTGTTATTCCTGACTACAGTCTGCTTCTGCGCCAAATCATCAAGACCCTTTCAGACATTCTGGCCTGATTGAGTAACATTCATCCATCCAAACTTTAGCATTTAAAATAGTAGTAAAATATCTATGGACACATTAGAGTGACTTCAATAGTGGTCATTAACGGATTAGTGTGTTGATGTGCCATCAACACACTAATCCGTTAATGTCCACTGCTACCATGACCCAACCCGGCCATCACTGTTAGGATTTCATGGAGATAATACTGTTATCGACGCTCTTATCTATCAGATTACTGATTGTA
Source organism: Hecatera dysodea (assembly GCA_905332915.2). Taxonomy (NCBI): domain Eukaryota; kingdom Metazoa; phylum Arthropoda; class Insecta; order Lepidoptera; family Noctuidae; genus Hecatera; species Hecatera dysodea. The sequence continues at coordinate 12,998,300 of HG995297.1, forward strand.
TGAGGTCGTAAGTGACTAGAGATGAAAACTTTCCTTCATCTTGAATTTAACAAGGTAGGATCTAAAGGATAGTAGATAAACCAGAATCAATTGATTATAGTTAAAACACAAATACAAATAAAATTGATTGAGTCAGGCGTTACTTTGCGGAAATCCATTTTAAATTTGAAAATGAAAACAATATATCTAGTTTTAATTTCCGCGAATTTTAGTGGGTTGCAGGTATGCACCTCCCTCCCGCCCGCTATATTATGCACATGCATCCTTGCATTTGCCCAGTAATCTTGCATGTGCATAATATAGCGGGCGGGAGGGAGGTGCATACCTGCAACCCACTAATATTCGCGGAAATTAAAACTAGATATATTGTTTTCATTTTCGAATTTACAAATACAAATAATATGACAAATATTTATAAATGCGAAAATAACTCTATCTGCCTGTTTACGTCCTAACAATAAAATGAAGAATGGATTTGGACGAAACTGGGTATTCGGGTAGACCATGTGCGGCTTTCACGCCATTGCGGTGATGCTGAAGCCATTAGCTGTATTATGCTAGTATTGAATATTACAGATTTAATTACATAACAGAGATTGATAGATTCCCATGAAGTTAACAATACTAAAGTGTTTCTCTGTCCGAAGGCATGTTATCTCATCTGCCTAGTCTTTTTACTAACTATGTTGATGTCGGTATCCAGTTCAACCAGATGCGACTAATTGCGAATAATGCGACCTATGTGTCTTCTCCTTTTGATCTTCACAGCCCAGTTGAAAGGAATTCTGGTAAGCAGGTAAGGCTGGTTAAGATTTAAACAAAAAGATTCCAATGAATTTGAAATTGTTTGTTATAACATGTGTTATATAAAGTAGCTGATATAACATTCAGATTGACTTTTTTTTCCATTGTACCCTTAAATACAGAAAGACTTCCTAAAAATATCTTCATGAATAGAAACATACGACATACATACATTAGACTCGTAATTTTTTATCACAATAAACTGCTCTGTTAAATGGGGATATGCCTACAATTTATCATTTTCCACTGACTCGCCCTGACGCTACGGTCCCTTTTATCTACCCTCTGCCCTTCCAACGAGGCCAAAAGAATCATTCTTTTCTCGCACTCCGGCCAAGAATTTGATAAGCGGGCCCGAAGGCTTATAAAAAGTATTGTGTTGAATTCAAAATCGTTTTCCGTTAACCTGATTCGAAGCCTAAAAATGTTTATTCTGTTAAACATTTTTAATGGTCTCATTGTACTTTCAAAAACATTGTACTTCTAAAACGCAAGACATACACAAGACACCCAGACCCGGAACAATTATCTGTAGGCCATACAAACATTTGTTCCGTGCGGGGATTGAACCCGCGACACGCGGCACAGCAGCGGAACGCTCAACCACTGCACAAACCGTGTCGTCAAACTTCGAATAGAATTGTACTGTTAAAAATAGGCTTCATCTAAAATACCCAGTTGATAACATTATTTAGATAGTGTAGTTTATATTTAACCGGCTTCAAAAAAGGAGGAGATTCCCAATTGGGCAACTTTATACAATATATTTTTGTTAAGCGATATTTTCGCCAATTATTATTATTGTCAACCGATTTGGATGATTATTTTTTGTATGAAAGGGTATTTTTCCATACTAGTCCCATTTCAATTCGGTGAAGATCCAATTGGAACTCAAAAAATGATAGAAAATCATCCGGTATTGCTGAAATCGCATGTCTGTTTATTGTTTAACATAACGCTGGTAGGCGATAGAGGCGTACGCAGATGTGTACAAGATAACCATGTTTTAGGGGTTATCTATTCCGGCATAACTTTATTGTTTATGAACCCGGTCGTGATGATTTTTTTGCATTTGGTTTACGAGTAGTTAAATATATTGAATTTGCATTGGACGTTGAATTTCAAAGATAAACACTTTACTGAGTTTTATTGATTTTAAGTTGAGGAGGTCTCAACTTAAAATCAATAAAACTTAATAAAGTGAGATCTTGTTAGGTTTATGTCAGTATCAAAGCAAAGTAGATCTTTAACTATGACCTGGTCTGGACTTAAATTACAATAGCGCAACTATTCATTATGGAAGTCAATTCACCGCTAAAAGGTCAAAAAAGTTTATATATTATATTTATTTTATATTATTTTTGGTTGTTTTTTCGTTGTTTGGCACCGACTTTTGAAATTATAATTTTTTTATACTTTGTAGTGTTTCTATTTGGAGGTTGGTTTTTTTTTTTGTAAAAGTTTTTGTTTGTAATATTTTCGATGATCAAGGTGGCCAGCACATATTCAGCCAAGTGACTAAAGTTTAGTAGGTTACATATACAATATGGAATAATAAATATTAAGTAGGTAAGTAACTAAACAAACACGATATATACCTAAGTAAAAGCTCAATATTAAAAAAAGGAATATGATAAATAAAACACTCTGCAACTTAAATACAAGTAGCTGAAAAAGTTTACTGAGTTGATACCCCCAGGGAGCGATAAGTGTGTCTGTATGCCATTCTCTTGAGATGAATTTTTGGCTACATATTTATTTATATCAAAGTTTATAAATAAAATAGTAGCGCTCCACGGCTTTTTCCGTGTAGTTTCCGTTCCCAAAGTCAAAACGTTTGTTTCAATTAGGCCACTAAACGGCACGCCATCATTTACGTTAAAATAATAAAGTGACTCTAGTGTACATTATTTTGTAAAAGTAGATTCTTATGGAGAAGAACGGACATGAAACTCCATAGTTTCTCTTTTCAAATAAATGTTTTACAGTATCTGGTAAACATATATATTTAGATATATGAGGACCATGCACTAGAGTACTAGTTTTGGAATTATTACTAGCAGAGGTAGACTTATTTATCAACCGACTTCAAATGGTTGTTTCTTCGTTCGTTGTTGTAAATAAGAACATAGTTTTCTCATATTTACAAATGTTCAAATCACAAAAAATACATTATCAGCGACTAAAGGCTATATTTTTCACCATATACGCATACGGGGAAAGATATAGCCTTGAGTCGCTGATAATGTTATTTTTCCGTGGTGAAAAATTGTTAAAATCCAGTGGTTTCGGAGCATAATCGGTACAAACAAACATAAATCAAGTTTGAAACAAAGTCGCAGTCTGCTTTTTTCGGTTGTCATTTACTTTTTTAACCACGCAATGGATTTAATTTAACTACCTCTACTAACTTACGGTTTGTCACTAACAGAATGAGCGATAAACGAGAAGAAGGAAAGAAAGTCTGCATTAATTATTTGCATCCGTGTAACTTCAGGGGGTCTCTATTTAAAGAATAAAATGCTATAGTGTACCTAAGGCTTAACAGACTTTCATTTACAAATTATTTAAGAGTTTGTTATTACAAACGCATAAATAATTTGTAAATGAAACGAAATAGCTAACGGTACCTACTGAATATATTTATCCAGTAGGTACCGTTAGCTATTTCGTTTTAACTAATCGAAAGAAAAAAATGAAAATAAAATAAATCTTTAACCACTTAAATCTACCTGAATTGTTTGACGCAGCAATCTCATTTAAAAATCAATCACATTAAAATAGACTTTTACATACAGTTACATATCTATCAGAATGTTTAACAGTACAATTTTTTTTTCAATTTAACAATGTCTACAGAGATGTGTTGCCGTCGCGCGCACCTCGGGAGCATTATGAAAATATTGAATGTATCGCAAACATTCAATATATCGAAAGTATTCAAAAATATTTATCACCTACAGACTCCTGGGAAATATTTTTGAAGGAGATCTCTCCAATACTTTATACATGAAATTCGAAAAAAATATCACAAGTTGAGTAGGTACATACCTATCTTCTACAATATAAAAATGAATCGCTGAATGTGTTGCTAAGCGCAAATCTCGAGAACAGCTGAACCGATTTCGCTAATTCTTGTTAATGTTAGGAGAAGATTTTTACGAAAGAAAATTTTGATTAAAAAAAAGAAAAACATGTGAGCGAAGCCGGGGTGGGCCATTAGTTATGTATACATACATACATAGGTACCTAGTTCGATCTTACTTTGAATGCCTAATATTGAAGTGTTTCATAAATAATGCAATAAATAAGTAATTCTGTTTGACGATCGCGTATCTAAAGCAATTCAACGAAAGGGTTTTTAGTTTGTTAGGTTTGTTAACGAATTTTATCGGAAAATATTTTCTCACTAACATCGTTTAGTTAATTTTTGAGTGTGTATAAAATATTTATGTTATAGCTTTTATTTATTGTTGAGTATGAAGTTCACTGGACTACGACAAGAAAAAAAAACTGATGACTAACAGTCTAACAATCGTTCCTAGGACGGGAGCGATTGGAACAGTGGCATACAGACATTAATGAGAGTTTTTTTTTAACTCCGCGTTATTTGCTAACTCGGGCCCATTATGTATAAAACATTTGTGTAAAACTGCTTAATTCTTACTAGCGCAAGAGGGCCTTCAATGAGAACACAAGTACTTTAATCACGTATTCAACAGGGTTTTTGAGAAATGCGTGCTCATATTTTAGGGTTACGTCGATAGTTTTTATATTTGCAGCTAAGTGGAACGCGCTAAACTACTCTCCTATCAGCCGTGCGCTCGTGCAAAGGTATGTACGTGGATATCTATTGTACTGATTTAACTAGGTTCAACCTAGATTTTTTTAAGTTTAGGCCGTGATCTGAAGTTATTTGAAGAGTAATTACATAATCATCAAAATGCAGAAAATAAAGCACTATGATCAATTAAATTATGGCACTTTAGGTTTTAAAAACATAATACAATTACAATTGGCATAACCTACTTAATGCAATATGCATAGGTACTTCTGCTTTGAGACCGTATTAAAGCATCCTTTGAGAGGCTGCTAAAATGTTCTTTTCATAAGGGACCGTGATGTAACTGATCCCAGGGCTCGCATTCAAGGACATTCTGCGAGCTGCTCGTAAATTTTCACCACTTATAAATTTACTCATAACAAACTCGCGGTTAGTACACGGGGTTTTAGCGGGAAAGCGAAAAGAAGTCACGTCAGCTGCGCATGCAATAACAAACTGTCGGGCGCTAACAGGCTGCCTTTTTTTCTGGATGGGAAATCGTCAAATGACTTCTTCCGCTCTGGGCAGAGCGGAAGAGGATGTCAGACACTTACTGACTAAAACCCACCCGTGATCCTTCTTGCGCACTTCACGTTCCAGGCCCGCGGTGACTCTTTAGACCAAATTCCGCAACCCTAGCAGACATCGACCCTATGGGCCCCGTCTTCGTTGTTGACAGCACTTTGAAGCGCGCGTTTAACATGACGTGCCGTCGACCCAGGCCTGGTTGCTATCGGACGACAAGCCACCCATATCTCGCAGTCCGCAGGCCCGCGGCTACGGTGGCCGGGAATCACCTGCGTTTCCCGACGCCCGGGGCGTGTTCTTCTGTTGCGGCGGCTGGAGCGTGAAATTTCCCTCTCCCGCACGCGGTCCGCATCCTCCTTTGCCTGCATTATTGCTTCGCAGACGAAGGCGACCGCGTCCCATGCCTCTTCGCTTCGGACCATGGATTGAACCAGGGCCGGACGCGAGAGGTTGCCGCCGTCGGTCGCCTCGACGAGAGCTACCCTGTCGCCTGCGGCTTTTACCCTCGCTGTGACAGCACCTTGCGTCGTTTCTTTCAATCCGGTAAAGAATTTGATAATCGGACTCAAAGGCTTTTGAAAAGTATTGTGTTGAATTCAAAATCGCTTACCGTTACCTTTATTCGAAGCCTAAATTTTTTTACTCTGTTACATATCTTTAATGGTTTCAGTGTACTAAAATATGATAGAGAAGGGTATTTTTAAAACAAGGCTTCATTAAAAATGCCTAGTTGGGTACATTATTTAAATTGTGTCGTTTATTTTAAACCGACTTCAAGAAAAAGGAGAAGGTTCTCGGAGGTTTTTTTTGTATTTTTGTTCGGCGATATTTTGGCAAATTTTCTACCGATTAGAATAATTCTTTTTTGTTTGGCAGAATTGTATATTTTTATAGCCAGTATACAAATAAAAAGTCGAGTTGAGAACCTCTTCAAAGAAAACAAACATTTCACAGATTTACTCCTTGAGTAGCAAGCACGGATATGGGATCACACGTAATCAGAAAAATATGCGAAATCATAATATTAACATTCATTAACATACGTTAAATTATTAAGCACCAAGAGAACATAATCCAGCCCAAAACGACACGTGCCCATTCGAGGCCGGGTCCATACGAGGCCATGCTCAACATAACAACGCATTTGCAATTTTTGCAATTCAAATGCAATGACTGCATACAAATATATTAAAGTGAAAACTTAATTAAAACTATGAATTGTTTATTTTATTTGCTTTTGTTTGTTCTGATATCGTTTGACTTGTTTACGTGTTGGTTTTGTATAAGTTAATTTATCGTATGTGAAGTGATTCGTATAACAGGGCTATATGATTGCTCGCTTATGAAATCCGTAAAGCGAAGAAACTGGTAAACAATTATTTTTGTTTTAGTTATAAGCTTTATTTTTAAATTATTTGGTGTGCGTCATGCTTGGCGCAAATAAACAGTTTTTCTTTCTTTCTTTCTTTCTTTCTTCTGGTCTGTTTATATCCCAAAAAGTGTTAATACATAAGTAGGTAGTTAATTTCTCCCTATGTGGCGAATGATGGGCACTCGACGAATACCATTGTAATCAATTTCCTTTCTACATTTAGTTTCGTACCACATTGTAACTCTTCCCCTATAAGAGAAAATGAGCGTGCAAGATTCTCATTCTCCTACTCAATAATACATAGGTTCTAAAGAACGTCAAGAAGCGCAGTGTAATGAATTTAATTTTCTTTAGACGTAAGTACTCGTACGGCATTATTCTCGATTAGAAAATTCCACGAGGTTGTCCCCTTCCATAGTGACATCCAGTGACGCAATTAGTCACGTCGGCCTTTGAAATTGAAGGACAAAAATGTACATAAACGTTCGCGGTGCACTGTTCACAGCTCTTTAGTTGTTTTAACAAATCAGCATTTTACAGGCACTCGCGGTCGCCCACGATTTGTGTTACGGTATGTGGCAGGTTACGTAAAAATACAATTTTATATAAAAACGTCGGTTGAGTGTTACCATATTCAGCGTTTAAAAATGTTGGCTTCATTTTCTGCAATTTAAATGCGTACCTTAGTTTACGACGATTAAATGCGGAATTTTTCACTTGAAAACACGTAAAATTGTTTCAAATCGCGATAATTTCTTTAATATGGAGTTTTAGTTGAAGCAATTATGGAGCTAAAAGAAGGATATTTTTAACAACATTTACTCAGACACCGTAAAATGGACAAAGGAAAGTAGAATAAACCGCTTGGTAAAGTGGAATTTCCGTTTGGAACGTCTGTAGCAACAACGGCATTTAAACGAACTTAATTTGCAGGAATTTGCGATGTAAATAAGGAATTGTTTAATGACCTAAAGTCCGTTTGGACATTTAAAAAGAGGAAAATGAGCCTTTCGGAGTTGTCATTATGACGAAGGCACTTATTAATAGGGAGTGAGGGCTTAGTTTCGTCTGTCTCATTAGTCTTTGTGAACTCTTTGTTCTACGTGATTTTGGATACTTTGGATTTTATTGACCTTTGGGATTATTTTTGGCAAAATATCTGTAGAACTTAAATTGATCAAACAACATTGGAGTGAAAAATGAATCAATTATGATGATGATGTACTGAAGCATAGATGAACGAGACATTGATGTTAAAATAACCTAATCAACTAACACCGAATGGGCAACTGTGTCAAAGATCAACCACTTCAATAAAAAATCACGAAAATAAACTAAAACATTTAAGACTGCAATCCAAGTATACTTCATATAACATTAGCTTAACGATTGGTTTGACAATCCCAACATTAATTACTTGACTAAACTTAGGCATAAATTCTAGCAACACTTCATTTTAATGCCACTTTACATGAAGTCTTCAGCTGACTTAAACTGATTTAAGTTCAAGTCAACTCTCTCTACAAGACATTTGAATAGAAAAGCGTTTCAACTGAATTGTTCATGTTTGGAATAGTTGTGTGAAGTATTAAATTATATTAATACACGAGTAGATTTTGAGATTTTCTCTGAGTAATGTTACGAGCTTCGGGTTCGTGACATTAATAACAGCCGATTAAATAACCAAAAATGACACTTAAATTACACAACACTAGTTAAAACTTTTAACTCACTAATTATAAAACACAACCGCACTACTAATGACTTTCGCAGATGCAGATCGCTCTCAAAGTTTTATATGGACCACTCGCAGTACAGCACACTGAGTCTGGTTACTGCTTAACCGGACTATGATTCAGTTGGTCTATGCATAGGATGCTTATATAGGACACCGGTTAGTTCCAGAACCTTCCATCGTAGAAATATCTTGAAAGTTCGCGCACATATCGGTCGCGACTGACTAGGGTTCGAGAATTCTAGAATTTTCTATCATAGAAAAGTGTCGAAGGTTCTTGACTCTACTAGTTCTGCTATTTGATACTAGATGGCGTTAATGGTAACGAATACCGCTATCTTCCTTGCCTAATTGTAGCGCTCTACAATCATATTGAAATGATTTGCGTTATTTAACTTTGCATTTACATGTACGTATGTAACTATGATGTATCTATTTACCTGTATATTTAACACCTTACAAACTGATTTACATCCGTACACTTCAACGTTAGGTTCAGTTGAAAACCAGCGTCAGGCAGCTCCTAGTTGTCTGGCATTTTGCTGAACTGGACCTATTTGGCGCAGCCGCGGGTCACACAATGTTATTGTTTTAAAATTAAGTTTCCTTTTATTTGTGTCTAAATTGTGTGTATCTGTATGTGCCAAATAAATGTATTTTCTTTCATTCTTCTTTCTTTATTTTCTTTCATTTTTATTATTCATAAATTCTTAGTAGTAGTAGTAGAAAAATTCGAAGTACAATTTCTTCAGAAAAAGATTGTGGCATAGTCACGTCACGCCTGTTTTTAAATGCCTTAGACAAACCTAAATCTTGGTGTTTAACTTACTAACTTAAGACTAAATCATGCTTGTAAACGTAAAAAAAAGTTGGCTAAGGCGTTATTTTTAATCAAGTAAAAACTAATAATTATTTCCAAGACTATCACACTTCAAAGCATTTCGCAAAATTGGTTAATGTTTGACTTATAATAAAGACCCTTGAACAGTGTTTCGAACAAAGAAAACCCCATGAAAGTATATGCGGAAAAAGCTGGTTTTTTTTTTCTTTAAATAAACGTTGCCTCATGCTTGGAATTACTCTTCTATCGCAGGTGCGCATATTGAAACTACTTTGGTTGCATGGAGTTTAGATTAAATACGCTAAGTTGGCTAAAAACCTGGGGTGGTCATGGACTCTATTGATCGTGGAGTAACCATACTGCTAGAGTCAGTCGCAAGATGTACACACTCGCTGAAATGCCTCCAGATCTTTTTGCCTTTGAACACCAAAACATAATAGCACCAATACATAAACGGTTAAATAAAAAAAATAAAATTTAATTTGTTTACTTTTACATCATTTAATGGCTCATCCTCATGTTCTTATAAGGGTTAGGCAATTTATATTACCTAATTATTTTTAGATTCCTTTTGTTAGTCTCAAAATATGAATAATAATATATTTTATGCATCAATATCACTTTCTAATAAGTATCAAGTCTATAATATATGGTCATTACTCCAGTGTAAAATGCTGTGGTTTAAGCTGTGGTAAGTCCCCAATGTTCAAGAAATAATAAAAGCACAAAGATGTTAAGTGCCTAGTCTTTTTGTTTTGGCTATTATTTAGTTAGGTGTTATTTCAATCGTTGTCATGTAAACTAGATTTTGTTTATACAACGACAAGAGGCTCGTAAGCAAACTGAGGGGCAATTCTTAAATTTTGAGATTCTGAAATCGTTATTGCCGATAGAATATAAGAGTGTGTCAATTCTACTAATTTTTAAGCAACGTTCGCAATTTTTCAGAAATGTATGGAAATTGGAGATTTTTTGACAGGTTGCGACTGGTATGTGAATATGAACGTTGCTTAAAAATGAGTAGAATAGGGATGTTTCCTGAGTAAAAATTATACGATTATGTTTAGTCCGTCAGTTAGATTATAGAAAAATATTGGACACGTATTTTTTCCTTTATCAAATCTATAAAAACTGACGAAGCTACAAAGCATCAAAGATCAGGAGTGGGAGCGTGTGAAATCACGGCTCGCTAAAAATTGTAGCGAGTAGTGACGTCACACGAGTTTTCAACGCACTGTATCGTCTTCATTTTTTGTTTATGTGAAAAAAGAAAAAATACGTGTCCAATATTTTTTAGAAATCTATCAGACGGACTAATTAGATTTTTTTAGTCAACTACCCTATTGGCATTCGTATATTCTATCAGCGATAATATATACGATAACGATTGTCAAAAAGTCGACATTTAAGAGACAATCCAGTGACATTTCGGTCGCGCATGTTAATTCCAATAATTTAGTAAATTCCTGCCAATCGCTATTGTCTCGCTATCGCTATTGGAAAGTTACTTTGATTTAAGCCTCAGAATCATGGTATATTGTTCACATTGTATGCCAATTCAATAGCAAGCAAGCAGCCAGTTAGCTACGTTTAGTTAGACTCCTATTAGGCATGGATCTAGTCACGATGACTTGAGTTAAGAAGCTTAACTCAATCTTAATAGCTTTAGTACATAGCTGCCTCATACATGTTTAGTAGGTATCAGGCAATCTCCAATTTGATCTCGAGATTAAAATGTGCACATTTTGTGCAACGTGGTTTGTTAGGCCTGTGGGTACTTTCAAATTCTATTTTTTTTTTGTCACAGGGCGTTGCCCAACTGTGGGACAAGACAGGCTGAGTAAATCAAAAATACATAAGTAAGTCAACGAACATACAGATGTTACAGACATTAGTAGAATTGCGGCGCATTATATTAAGGCACTCTGTGCACATTTTCTAAGACGGAAAGCAGACGAATTCATACATTATGTGCAAAGGAATTAGACTTAAGAGTGCCAGTGATGTTTTTACTCGCGTTATTATGGGAAAAGTATGTGTTTATGGTAAAAGGTTTTTGATATTTATGTCGCTGTACTACACACTTGACATTTACCAAGATTCCATAAAAGTTTTTTAAGTACGCAACCGAGTAGTTAATTTGTATACCCAATTATATTGATTATTAGTTCGTTTCATCCATTATTAATTTGTATTATTATCTATACTTAATATTATAAAGCTGAAGAGTTTGTTTGTTTGTTTGTTTGTTTGTTTGTTTGTTTGAACGCGCTAATCTCAGGAACTACTGGTTCGAATTGAAAAATTATTTTTGGGTTGTATAGACCATTTATCGAGGAAGGCTTTAGGCTATATAACATCACGCTTAAGCCAATAGGAGCGGAGCAGCGATAAAGAATGTTTTAAAATCGGGGATTCCACGGGGACGAAGTCGCGGGCAGCAGCTAGTTATTCTGATAACTGTGATTATTTTATTCCATTGATTAATTCATATTTTGTAATACAAAAAAAAACCTGTGATTAATTATGTTATATTGATCTCATTTTTAATTTTTGAACTAATATATTAGTTACCTAGTTGCAATTTAAAAATAATTTGAAAAATTCGTAATGTCTGATGTTTACGGATTGTATTATTGTATTTTTTTCTAAATATGTTGTAATTTTATCTTGATTGTATTATGCTATGTATCATAACTTACTATATCAATATTGGTTAACCTGTAATTGACGTATGTGTAAGAATGAGGCTTTTATATAATACATATAAATAATAAAAATGATTTATACAGAAGCTGTTGGTAAACCTTTATAAATAAATAAACATAATCTGAGTGTATGATTGGAAAGATCGGACAAAATAGTTTAGTTTCGTGTTAGTAATGTTTTGTACGTACAATAATAATTTTGTCGATGGCAGTGATTCAATTCCAGGAAATTTTGTAACGAGATAGAAAGTATTTCAAGAGTGTGTTTCAAAGAAAACTTCTCACAGTGTATCGGTTCGTTATCACCACAGACAAGTTGTCGAAGTTTTCTCCAAGAAATAGGTCACAATATTACCGGCGGGCGGTAAGTACTTATGTAACACTAAAGTCTTGGCCACCAGGTACCGTCGATACATCATTTTCTTCTTGTCTTTTTGGCATTAGTCAATTTATTAAGCGACTTCAAAAAAAGGAGGAGGTTTCTCAGTTCGACCATGTTTATGTATTGCTTTATGTGTGTTCGCGGATAACTTCGTCGTTTATGAATCGATTTTGATGATTATTTTTTTGTTGTTAAAGAGATATCCCAAGGGTAGTACCATGATAACGAAACCAGGATGTGGTGGTGGCATCCCAGAGAAGTCGATGGGAGCCTTCAAAATTCGAAATTAATTATTACGTATTAACTATCTTAATTAAAGCACAACTATTTAGTTAAGTTCTGAAGTTGCTCTGATGATAAAGCCGAGACAGTAGAGGGGAACTCCGAACAACGACTTTACAGTAATAATCTGGTTTTTGGACTAAATTCATATCTATTGATGAGAACTTTGCACCCATTTGGGTTATAAGGGCCATTACACGTCTGATGATGGAGACCATAGACAGTTGAGAGAGACGGTGATTCCTCAACGACTTACAGCAAATCCCTATTGTTGGGCTTACTTTATATGTTTCTTTATTGTTTATGCCAATTTATATCACGTACGTTATGACGGGTACGTTTAGCTAGGATGTAGGTACCAATAAAAAGTGAAAAATAAAAATCTTTTTTCAAAATAATACAACCGACTCAAAAACACAAAAAGTATTATATAACTTTAATTTCGGAAGTTGGTTTTCAAAAAACGAAGAAACAAGCAAAAACACGAAGTTCAGAAATTAAAGTTATTTTATACTTTTTGTGTTTTTTTGTTATGTCGATGATTTATTATTCGACCAGACAATCATGTTTTCAATTTCCTTACTTTAATCCTGTATTATAATCCTGGAAGCGACAGGCTGTTAAATTAGGTCAGTATCAAATTAGTAATCACAATATTATATCCCGCAAGTTGCCTGAGTAGGTATCTTTAGAGCAATTTATCGAGTTCAAAAGAAGTTACGCAAATCTGAAAAAAAAAGTACTCGCATAAAACTGAGGATAAAATATGATAAGATTGTAACAATTGGAACGTTGGAATATAAAACCAACCACAAAATAGACGTGTTCACTTGCCAAAGACTCACGGCCTCCGTAACACGACAGGTATTCCAGTAATCTAGACAAACGGTTATAGAAACTCGTTTACTTTCGTTCCTAGGTATTGGTGCCGTAAAGCGTTGAACGAAGCAATGTGCTATTATTTAAATCCATGGACATACAGTAATGTCGTGAGGAAAGTATTGAGTACAAAAATTAAACATATTTAATTTTATTTACTTAGACAATATAACATACACACATATTTGTATTATTCTCGTCAAGAGCTTTATTATGATACCAAAAATGTCATGATTATTTCGATAAAATTTTTGTCTAGGTCAAAAATTTCCTTATTACTTGTATAGCCTGTTATTCGGAACGTTTTAAAGAATCTATTGATACCTCATTCATCAACATCAGTTCAGTAAATTAGGTGCTAGAGTGAAACATACAAAAATACATGCACAGACAGCCAAAATCATTATACCCTTCTTCTTGGCTTTGCCGTAGTCGGGGTAAAAATGAGGACAGGTGGTAAGGAAAAACTAAAGACGCTGTGCATGGATTGCGTAAGGAATGATTGGCTGTAAAATTACTACTAATAGAGGACAATGAAATAAGTAGGTACTAAAAAATATGGAATTTGTCATATTTTATTTTATCCTTTAATTTAAGTGGTCCATCTTATTTTGACAACCAGTACCTACACACGCATTGGTGCTCAGAAAATACGTGCATGTCATGCGCAACAATTAGGAATTTAAATAGATTATTCAAACATTATACACATCTCTCGGAAATTCGGGTGATATAAAAGTGTCGGTAACTTTTGTAGCTGACTGCACCATATAAAAATCTAGTTTTCAAAAGGGTGACGAAACGGGAATGAATGTATGAAGATCAAAATCTTGAAAAAAAAAACACGGTACTTTTGTTCAGTTATTTTAACAACTTTTGCCATGTTGTGACGAATTGGGAACATGACATATCGGGAAGTAGCCTTTTTAGATACCCAGGTCGGGTCCAAGCTGCTAAAATAATTGCAGCCTCGATTTGGATATTCAGACAGAAGTTTTTTTTTTTGTGTGTAAGGTAAAGGTATTATTATAAGTACGCATCGGCCTACCTACATGAATACGGGAAATATTTGTACGAATAATTTCCTTCTACCAACTCCATCGTTTCTTCGATCCCAGTCTCACTCGCTCTTGCAGATAAAATACGCGTAGTTGTATTCAACGTAAGCTCTTTAGAAGAGTTTACGTGTTTCCTACCAACGTTTGCACAACGATTGAATACTAAATTACCGTTAACAAAATATGGTATCGATGTAAAAAATATTTTATCACCCTTTGGGAGTAGAACGTTTTGATAAAGTTGATCGGTCTGTATTCATCTTTTAGTATGAAATGTTTTTTGTATTACTTACATACATAGGTAAAATACATACATATATATTTTTACGGAGGCTTGTTTTGCTTTTATTATGATTGAAGTATAATTTATTATTTTATTTGCTGTAGTGGTTTTTGTTACAGTTTGGCCATTTGTGAAGGTATTTCTAGTAGATAAGAGTTCTGTAATTCTGCAAATACATTTAAGTTTAGTGTTTGCATACGTTAGGCCTTTTATATCTAACCAAACTGTTACGCGCTAATAAAAATAGTCATCTGCCTACGTACAGTCGGTGATAGCAATTAACTGACCCCCTAAAAATTAAACGAATTTGAACCTTTTGCTCGTTAGCAGTAAGACAACTGGTTTAACGTCTACGATCAATAAAATAGTTATTCGAATTTGATCTTTAATACGCAGTGTTAAGGTAGGTATGATCTTGAATATTATTTTAACTTGTAATATAATACGTAATTTCAGACACGTTAAATATGTTTCGAGTGGTCTAGTGGTGACTGTAGTGAGCTGACAAATCGAGGCTGTGAGTTCGTAACCAGCGTGATTAACGCGTTTGTTTCTGTTTTGTAAATTTAAGTTTTAAATAATAAATTATAATATAGCTTAAGTTATAAATAATAAATTATAACTTTAGCAACAAAAAGAAACGAACAGAAATAAAAAACCAAAATGATGGTAAAAACGATTATATTTTATTAAAAAAATATTATAAGAATAACATAAATGATATTGATGACGACACGAAGATGATAATATTTACCTACTTACTAATAACGTTGTTAACTGCACTGAGTTTAATGTAGTGAATAAGCATGTTATAATATTTAGAAATATAGGTATGTATTTCTATTTCATAACAATAACATCACCACATTAAATATCATTTAACTAAATAAAACGGCATTATACGTTGAAGTTCTACCTACTATAATATATCAATTTGTTTTGTGAGTAGTTATTTTAGTTATAAGGTTTTGACAAAAAACTAGGTAAGTATTCGAAATACTTCGTTAGAAATTATAACAATAGTTAATTTAACACACACACTGACATACGTTAGTATTGTTTGTGACCAACACTGGTTACTCAAGTCATTTATAATTATGCTTTTAATAGCGAAGTGGAGCACCATTTTTTTCTATTACTTGTTGCAAGCGGTCCCGCATACCGCGCACCATATTCAACAACAATCACTTCCTCTCATGAATGGTTTTGGTCCAGGACGATCTTTTTGAATATTAAAACCACACGTCAAATGTTTTAGCCACAATCTGACTGTATTTCTCTGAAACAACACAATAAGCATAATTTTAGTAACGAATAGGTAAACCTAATTTTATTTATCGATTAAGTTTGCAAATTACGTTTATCAATTTAGATAATATAAATCAAATTACCAAAAATGATCTCAAATTAGACTCATAATGAAACATAGTTAATTGTCTATTATTCTACATTCACCGGCTTTTAAGCCAACTAACGAATTAAGGAATAACTATAATTATAAATGAAGCATAAAAAAGAATACACTTACCGCTATATTAAGTTTCGTAGCAATCGCTTTAATAACAACATTCTCCTCATGCAAATAGATTATTTTGTATTTTAAATAATCACTCAACTCAACTCGGACATGACGATTAAACTATCAAAACTGATAACAATTAATAAAAAGGAAAAAAGCGTGGATTTTTACAATTTAGTAAGGCAAGGTAAAAATGTTCGCGCGTATTCACTGCTATTTGTGCATAGAATATCTTGTTCAATTTATTCTTCTACCCCATATTCCTAATGTCATATCTATAGCAGTTTTGGTTGAATACGCATATTGACGTCTAACTACCCACTTATTAAAATAGGTGAACAGTTATAAATAAATGACCTAATACCAACCTCTTAAAGCTCAAGTTTGCGTATCAAAATTATTTATTGTTTCTGTTCAACGAGTAGTGTTAGTCTGATAAACTCAAACATATTGAATAACTTTTAATGTTATGAGCATAGGGTGTAAAATCGAGTAATTTTTAGGGAGGTCAGCTAATTGCTATCACCGACTGTACATATATTTATACCAAATTGTTCAATGGTTTACAATCCTGGAAAAGAAACCACTAAACCTAATGCTTATAATTACACCGTATTAACCCACAAAGCAGAACACACCAACGCTCGCTGCATAACGCTGTATAATATTACTTTAACAGCTTCAAAGACAACTCTTGTGGACATATTTTATAATCAAAAAGCTCATACGCCCCAACCCCGGTGTTGGTACTAACTAGTACCGACCTATCAATAAATTGTTAGAAGGTATTCGAACTCAAATCGACCGGAGCAAAGGTAATTTCAATATTCATAGGGGTCCACGGGGTCAGGCCTTTAATATGTATGGAGACAATAATAGTTCCTTTAATCTTATATCACATTCCATTTCACTTGTACCCGTGAGAAGTAATTGATTGGTAATTGTTTAATTGTCTATGTCTGAATAGCTTGTACGGTTTTAGATTTGTCAGCCAATTCTACTATTTTTATGCAACATTCGCATTTGTATCTCAATTAATTCAGCAATCTGTCAAAAAATCTGGGAAAACATAACTGTCTCTCAGAGATGGTAATCGTATATTACTTAGAATTTTTAAGTAACTTTTTGCATGACACAGTGTCCCATGAGGACCTATGTATATATTGAAATTTTCATAAGCTTTACTGTTAAAGTCTATGTTTGAATTTATAATTCGGGATAATCATCTAATTTTAAAACAATAAACTCTATTTCAATTTATACAAAGATCAAATTCCATTGTCCACATTTTTTAATTATCAATAGATATTGCTATATATTTTAGCACCCACTAAAAGTAAAATTTGGTGCAAACCATTGGCTGTTTCTACATATATAGGTAATGAATTCGTAAAACATTCAAAGAAGTTTGAAATTGAATTTCTTGCTCGTCATCATTGCCTAGCCTTTTCCCAACTATATTGGGTCAGCTTCCAGTTATACCGGATTCAGCTGAATACCATATTTCCTCCATGTATTTAACATGGAGCGGCTGCCTACCAGACTTCCATTTACTACTACTTAGTTCTTGGCAAGACTTGTGTCAGATTTTCTGACTTCTGACAATCCGTAACGACTGCCAAAGATCTACAAACTAAACAAACAAACTATTAAATACATTTTGCCTCAAAGTTACTTAGATATAATTTCCCAACTTAGAGGCATAATACACTTTCCGAGAACCAGATTATGAATGTTCGCGACGATGCGTCTTAGCTACATAGTATAGGTAGTTATAGGTAGCTATAGTAGTACATAGAATGTTGCAACAAATAAAACCGCGACTACATAGTATAGGTAGTTATAGGTAGTTATAGTTAGTACATAGAATGCTGTAACAAATAAAGCTGCATAGTATAGATAGTTATAGGTAGCTATAGTTGATACATAGTTTGTTATTGAAATAAAACACATTCGTTACAGTCGTTTGCTCTCAAGAGGCAGTATATAAGCCCTTGGAGCCTTTATTTCTCCCAAGTAAATAGAATATAGTTAGGTAGGGTATCCTATCCCTTACACATAACAGTAAACACATGGTAACCCTGGTAATCGAAGGTATATAAAGGTAATCAAGGTAAATAAAGGTATATAAAGGTGATCGATGGTATATAAGGTAATCAAGGTATATACACACACAGACAGACATACATAGGTAATAGAAAGGGCTTGGTAATTTGAGACCTGAAATATTTAGGTCAAAGGTAGTCGCATAGCTAAAAGCGACACTGACCAATCACAGAGCAGGAGGGTGCTGGTACGTGATTGGTCAATGGTTTTTGATAAATAGCCCTGGTGAAGGTATGCACACAAATAAAACACTTTGTATCTACCCTCTTCCTTTCCCGAAAATACAAGTCTAGATTCTAGACTTCTAAATGTCTGAAATAGAACCGCCTTGAAAAATCCTTTCAGGGGATATATAGATACCTATAGTATGTGAAGGCATAAAGCCGTAATTGAGGATTTAATAAAACTGTTTATTTTTATCCCCCTGAAATATATACGCTTATAGAGTTGCAACCCCTTGAGTGACAGGGTTGAAACATATGTAGTTTTGTAGAGGGTTGTCGTATCTATAGAGATACATATAGCTGTATAGCCCTCCTAGCATAGTTTTACGGTAAATTCACCCCAAGTAGGTAATAGCTTCGTGCCTACAATAGTTTTGTATAGTTTTCGGCATCCCACCCCTACATGGAGGGGGATGAAGGGGTGAATTCGTCTCCGCTGTATGGAGCTTACTGAGGGCTATCCATAAAGGTACGACAACCCCTACTCACATAGACCTAAGCCTAGATATAGCCTAAATTCTAGAATTAGCATAGTGAAAATTAGCGTTAATAAACTTCATCACACACGGTGATTTTTTGGGTGTCGGTACGGTATAGTTACGCCGTACAATAGTAATTTAGAAAATTAACACAATTTGTAGTCATTTGCAAGATAGTTTTGAACTTATACCTAAATGTAGAATCATATAATCGCGAATTTCACCCTTCAAATCGCTAAGTGCATAGTGAACAAGTTAAATAGTGTTTTATTGTGACTTTATTGGTAAGCCCTTAATACCTACCCCTATATACTGTGTCAATAACAGCAAGTCCACTCAAACGTCCATGGGGACTCTAGTCACCAGAATGATTTTTACCTTGGCTGTCCGTGGGGACTACAGTCACCAAAACGATATCGTTCACTTTAAACGTAAACACTGATAAAGTCGGGCGATAGTCGTTTAGTCGAGTATTGCTAAAAGGCAGGGTATTAAATTTGCCAACCGTCAGAATAAATTTTGTCTGTGGAACTACAACACAATATTTAGAAAAAAAAAAGTGAAAGTGACAGTTCGACTTTTGTGTAAACAAAGTGTTATTGTGTGGAGCTCCTAACAAAATGTGGTTTGTTTTTTGTTTTTCTTACCTTATTTCTATTGTTATTGTACATCAAATTAAACGTGAAGATATTTTCTTTACGAAATATGCATTACTACGACAATTTCGAAACGGTTACATAGAATAATCTAACTGGAATGTTATATGATCATTTTGACCACATAACTTTCTCTTTTCTGAATCATCCTTATAAGATTCTAATTGCATCTTATTGGTTTACAATGTTTTCTAATTGGATTTTTGGGTTAAATTCTCATTACTTCACTATAAACACGTTATTAGCCTTTTACAAACGAAATATATTGAAATGAGGTCTAGAAACGATAATTAAAGCCACCTTGTCACATTTTTATGTCGCCCGAGGTACGGGGACCTTTTGAAAAGTTTATTTTTTCATGACAGAAAACTAAATATTCATATTGAGTTATGTATGTCATTTTAAAGGGTATATAATGAACTATTATAATAAAAAATAATTGTTGGCAAAAACTATTATACTTTTCTTGTAAAACTCGAAACAAAAAATAAATACGACATTTTTTGTCATTTCCTCAACTTTACACTTAAATATCATCATTTATTATTACTTTGAATGAGTTACTTGTAATCAAATTACATTCTGTAGTGTTTGAGCTTGCCGTGAGTGTTTACAGTTCGAGTGTAGCTTAAGTAGTTTATCAGCAGTGATTGTTTATGTTAAGTGGGTCGGGCGCGGTCGTAAAAACGATAAGCGTAATTTGAGACGCGGACGCTTAAGACGCTAGACGCCGCGGCGCTTGGACGTTGTAGTGGATAGCAAGTAATCAACTAAGGGTTGCATCCTCATGGCCCGTAGCTTATAGACGGAGCGTCAGCGCGTCTGGATCATTTATACCTAGGTGGGTTGTCACCATACAGTCCACTTTTGAAGAATAGGATAACCTACCCTGGCCACCCTACAGTCCAGTCGATCACGCCCGCCCCGTACAATGAACAATGAATCTTACTAATTATCATATTGACGTGTTTACTTGATTTGAATCAAAATTATATTTGATTGGTTTTTAGCCGCGAATTCGTACGCTTAAGTATATCCCGCTTTTCACGTTCCCGTAGGAATTTCAGGAAATCTTTGAATGCTCCCCTACGATCCCCAAGGAACCTACATGCCAAATTTCAGCTTTCTACGTCAGTCACTGGAAAAGTTAGCAATTTTCCATCTGGTGACATATATGTATGTATATTCATTTTTAAATTCTTCCTAGATTTTGACTTATGAACTGCCTCGTTGATTTGGTAGTTGCAACTTTCACTTCTGAGTATAATTTCCTGAGTTTTTTGGTGTTAGGTCTTGATTTTTATTTCCGTGTCGAGTAAAATATATACCTACCGGTCTTTTTCTTCCGGAATCGCTCGGTCGAAACAGATGTGGTGATGGTGGATGAGCTGATCTGTTTCTGTATGAATATTATTAATACAGAAACAGATCACCTCATCCACCATAACTTGAACATGCCACCATTGCGGCGATAAGTCCTCTCATTGAGGAGTGGTTGGACGCCACAGAGCGTCCTCAATTTCCGCCTGACTCAGGTGCACATCGGACACAGCCGTTTCGGATTCAGCGGGAGGACACGTCTCGGTGACAACACTGTGTGGAGGATACGGTGGAGCATAAGGTGGAGGTCTGCCCCGCTTGGGCGGAGCAACGCCGTGTCCTCGTCGGTAATCGTCATCGGCGATCTCTCGCGCCTCCGTCTCCGGGCTTGGTTCAATCCATGTTCCAGAGCGAGGCGCATGTAGCGGTCACCTATTTCTGTGAATCAGTAATGCTAGCGTAGGACGAGGCAGCCCGCATGAGGGAGATCGAAACCTCACGCACCAGTCGAAACGCATAGGCGCGGACCTACGGATGGCGAGTAATGGGTGGCGCACCGTCCTATAGCAACCAGGCCTGCGTCGACAGCGCACCGTATTCCACGCGTACCTCAAAGAGCTGTCAGCAAAGAAGACGGGGCCCCATAGGGTCAATGCCTGATAGGGTTGCGAAATTTGTTCGAAAGAGTCACCACGGCTATGGAACGCAAAAGGCACTAGGAGGAACACGGGTTTGCTTTTAGTCAGTAAGAGTATGTCGCTCCCTCCCTTCCGGTCCGCCTAGAAAGGGAGAAGTCATTTGATGACTTCCAATCCAGAAAAAAGGTACGGTTCTGCCCAGCCCTTTCCAGAACAGCGAGTATGTTTCGTAGTTTAGTATTTTTCCAAATTCATATCTGTCATTTGTAATTGTATACTTCAATGTATTGTATCTACAGTAAATTAAGTGTACAATAACGTAAACAAAACCGCTATTTTCGTCGCTCACTCCCGAATTCATCACAAAATCTTCGGAGCTTTGAAGGCTTCATTGACACGTGTAGACCCTTACACTCCTACGTCATACAATAAGGAACAAAATAAGATAACAAGATAGAGCATTATCAGTCTGTCTACTATACTGTGATACTGTGTACATTATAGGTATGTATTATTTTATATAGAAGTATGTGTTTAGGTACACTTAATTGTGTATATTTGTTTGTATGTTTATTTTTTTGGTTTGTATGTATAAATAGATAATAATAAGTTTTCGTTAAGTTGGTACAGTCAATTTTATGTTTCCTACTCTGTCCCAAAAAAGAGAAAACTTATTATGTATGTATAAGAAACAGTGTGTAAAACACTGTTTGTTATCCCACTCTCCTGTCGCAGGTCTGCTGAAAGAAATTGCTATTGAAATAAGCAATACTTTTGTGCTCTTGACTTTGTACAAAAATTTCATTTTTAAGTATCTTGTGTGTACATAAATAATTAAAAATAGATTTCTTCTATATGCCAATATTTTGAAAATAATGCTTAAATTGCGCTGTTACATGGTCATCCTTTTGTATACACTCAGTCAAAACATAAAGCCAACCAACTGAAATTTCAGCATTTGGGCGATATGCCAACACCTTAAAACCATACAAAGAAACACATGAGCCCTTGACATCATTGATCTTTTTGTAATTCCAATCAGCTTAACCTTTTTAGGACAGCTTTTTAATCAGTAGTGATTGACTCCAGATCAAATTCGGAAATTCGGCTTTTTATGAAATGGAAAAATATTTCATAACATGATTGCTTTTTATTTGGCAAGAAGGCTATATACTGCTGTCATAATATTTGTTTGTATATTAAGACTGCCCACGTCAGCAACTATAACGTATAAAACTGCTTAAAGGGAGGAACAACGAATTTACAAGTTCCATCTTGAAATCCGTGTTTTGCTTTCTTGCAGCTAGCACAGTACAAAGACATCTTTATCTCTGACGAGCGTTTCACACCTATTGCTACCTACGCAATTATGCATGGGCCGTATTTACCCATTGAAAATGTTAATATATTTTATTATTAAAATATTTTGGACCTACCTACCCACTGCTTTTGCAGGAATTTGATTTCTTATCAGATTCTTTTTCATTTATCTTTAAAGTTCATAGGTACTTTCATTTATTAATAAGCACGTTTTGGGCACTCCCATAGCACTATATTTGGAAAAGAAAATCATAGTTGACTATGGACTCAAACACATACAGATAATTTTAAATAAATAATTTCTTATCATGTAATAAAAATATTTATTGCGCAATGTGCAAATAAAAAGATTTTTCTCCAAGAATCTGTCTAGCGAGTTCTCTTACATGGAAAATTAACTTGTGCAAGCTTCAAGATAGAATAAATATCTGTAGGCTATTCAAATCCCAGCACGGAAATTGAGTTCTCGGTTGTTAAGGCATGTAGCGCCCCTCTACGATATTTAGTTTGTCTTTGAAAATATTGACATTGATATAACGGGTGCCTGGGTTGAACTGGGTTCTATTTCCAGGTACGTAATTGGATTTCCGGTGACGAAATTTTCAGGTAACAGGGTTAAAATTGTACCTTATAACGGAAATAAGGTTACCACGAGTATGCAAATACATGTAATCAAATATGTAGATAGAATATATGGGCACTTTATTGTGTATCAAAATTGTAACAGAGCTAGTATATTACTAAATCTATACTAATATTATAAAGCTGAAGAGTTTGTTTGTTTGTTTGTTTGAACGCGCTAATCTTAGGAACTACTGGTTCGAATTGAAAAAATCTTTTTGGGTTGAATAGACCATTTATCGAGGAAGGCTTTAGGCTATTTATCATCACGCTTAAGCCAATAGGAGCGGAGCAGCGATAAAGAATGTTTTAAAATCGGGGATTCCACGGGG
Source organism: Hecatera dysodea (assembly GCA_905332915.2). NCBI lineage: Eukaryota > Metazoa > Arthropoda > Insecta > Lepidoptera > Noctuidae > Hecatera > Hecatera dysodea. The sequence goes on from HG995297.1 coordinate 13,022,210, forward strand.
ACGAAGTCGCGGGCAGCAGCTAGTTATTACTATAATTATTAAATGAAATAAAAAAGCAGTATTGTCAATTTTGTATTCAGCTAAGCATGACAAAATGCTTATTTAGGCAACATATGGGTAGGTTATAGTGATTTTGCTGACTCATTTTTTTATGGATGGTATATCATCAAATGACTTCTTCTGCTCGAGCTCGAGCGGAGCGGTATGGGAGTGTAATACTTTTATTGAATAAACCCATCCATGTTCCTCCTAATTGACTTTGCGTTCCAGGGCCGCGGATACTCCCCACCGAATGTGTCTCCACGTTGTCGTCGTGGTGGGGCTTGAGCGTCTCAATGATCTTGCGAGCTTTCCCGGTAGAGCCACTCATGCCGGAAGGTCGCAAGTGAGGGATTAGACCAAGAGAGACACACACGCGAGGAATCCCGCTCGCTGCCTTCTGGTACGCGTCTGCTCATCAGACGTGGCTGTGAAGGCAGTGAGCGGGTGGGAGGAGAGGCCCTGTGATGGAGAAAGGGCAGAGGAGTAAGGGACCGCACCCTCTAAAAGGAAAAGATGAATACACAAGAGGTAAGAGTATTACCCCAGGGCGGTTCCAGCGGCTCAGCCGCTGGGGATCCGGCCACGCTTGCAAGAGCGTCTGCCCCATCGTACTCTGGGGGGGGCACCAATTGTGTACCGATTGCCAGTGGCAACAAGAGCCGAGGAGGCTCCGAATCGTCGTCATCCGGATCTGCTTCATTTAAGGAGCTGATGGCGTACGATTTTGTAGCGGAGGGTTCGCCTGAGCGCCGGGGAGGTGCGGAGTCGGATTCCGGCTCTTGCCCTGACCTAGTAACGGTCAGCTCGGCGAGCTCTAGAGACGGAGGAAAGGGGGCTGCTGCGGAGGGCGTCAAGCTCTTCCGCAAGCGGCCCAGACGGGAGGATGACAGGGAGTCGTCCTCCGAGGGTGAGTTTGCCTCCGCCCGGAAAATCCCCACCGCAAGGCGGGGCAGGGGCTGTGAGGCAGGGAGGGGGCTGGCTCCCTCTACCCGGGAGGTGGAGCGTCGGGCCGGGAGGTTGGTGGAGGAGGGGCGTCGCCCTGGAGGGAGCGGTCGTAGAGCTCCCTCTACTCTTCCGCCTCCTCTCGACTCCGACGACTCGGAGTCCCCGGGAGAGGTGCCTCCCACTGTTGAGGAGCAGAGGGCCCAGTTCGCGGAGGTCGTGGAGGCTGCGATCCGCGCTGTGGCCTTAAAGAGGAAGCAGTCCTCGAAGCGGGAGGCCATCAGCGCGGCCAAAGCCTCCATTCTGGCGGCAGCGGCGGCCAACGTTGGCGGGCCCTCGAGGGAGGCGACAGAGCTGCGGGCGGAGGTCACCCGCCTCGCGGTCATTACGGAGCAACTCGTTCGGGAGAATGAGTCGCTCCGGAGGGACCTGGCGGGGATGGCTAGGGCGGCCTCGGAGGAGCCGCAAGGGGAGCCGAGTCCGGTGGAGCTTGAGGGGAGCCAAGTGCTGAGCCAGGTGCGGAGCCTGGTGCGGCAGGAGCTGGCTCCCTTCCGGAGGCAGGTCTCCGTCTTGGAGGACATGATCCGGCGTCCCCCGTTGGCGGCGGCACAGAGGCCCCCGGGACAGCAGAAGGCGGCTTCGTACGCAGCCGCAGTGGCTGCTGGCCCGGGAACGTCCGGCCAGGCGAAGGCCAAGGCGGGAGCCGTGCCAGCGCCTGTGACGCCGGCGACTACCAAGTCGGCCCCGGCGAAGAAGGGAAGGAGGAAGGCTGGAGAAAAGCGGCAGGCCATAAAGGCGGCCAAAAATAAGGCGAGGAGGCAGCGGCGGAAGGCCAACGCCATTGCGGCGAGGCTTCGCGCCCCGAAATCCGCTGCTGTGGTGCTTACACTGCAGCCGGAAGCGGAAAAGAGGGGCGTGACGTATCTCACCGTACTGAAGCGGGCGAAGGAGGCGGTGAGCCTCCAAGAGCTGGGCATCAGCGGGGGCATCGGGGTCAGGAGGACCCTGACCGGTGCCCGCAAGCTCAAGCTCGCCTGAGCGGAGAGTGGCCCGTTCGCGGACGCCCTGGCCGAAAAGCTGAGGGTGGTCTTACCCGCGGACGAGGTCCGGGTGTCCAGGCCGACTAAGCGCATCGACATGCGCATAGTGGGCCTGGATGACTCCGTTACGGAGGAGAAAGTTGTGGCCGCCGTCGCCAGGACTGGGGGGTGCTCTGCCGAGCTTGTCAAGGCGGGCACCATCCGTCCTGACAACACGGGCATGCAAACCCTTGTGGTGAGCTGCCCCGTGACGGCGGCCAGAACTATATCGGAGGGCCGGAGGCTCCTGGTGGGGTGGGTGTCTGCGCGGGTAAAACTGCTGGACACCAGACCTCTGAGGTGCTACCAGGTGCTACCGCTGCCATGTGCACACGGGAGCTATGTGCCCCTCGGAGGTGGACCGCAGTGGACTCTGTTTCCGCTGCGGTCAGCCCGGTCATCGGGCCGGCTCGTGCGAGACCACGCCGCACTGCATTGCATGTGCGGCTGTTGGCAAGCCGGCCGAGCACTGGGCTGGGGGAAGGGCCTGCGCGCCATTCGCCCCGACCAAGGGCAAGAGGTCCGCCGCCGCCGCCGCCTCTGCTGCCGCCGCGGCTTCCGTCGCCGCCACTGCCGCCTCTGCTGCGGGTGCTGCGACTCCTAGTACTCGGGAGGGGGCTGAAATGGAGTGCCAGTGCCGATACCAGGCTGAGTCGACGACGCGTTACACTCAAAGTCTGACACTCCCTACCGCTCCACCCAGGGCGGGAGGGGTCATTTGACGATTTCCAAACCAAAAAAGAAAAAAAGGGCCGCGGATACTATTTCTAACAAATTCCGTAACCCTAGCAGTGCCGACTGCTAGGGACGACACAAAATGAACACGTGTAAATATTTCCAGAAATATTATTTTATTTTGTTACTATACTAGAGCATCTATATTTATACAGTTTTATTTAGTTCTCATCTTTTGTGTATCGTACTTACCTACATGTACTCGGTAAAAGACTTACTTTAAGGCTTCTTCAACTCCCCACACAGGTGCGACACGACAAAGCGTCAACATACGATAGCCAAGCTTAACAGGTTTATTATTCGTAATGTCGTCGCACCTGTATACGAGGAGCCTTACACTTTCATTAATATTAAGGTGGCTTCGAGTTCAATTCCTACTAAAAATCCGTCAGGCTTTATTAAACGTAAATGATATAATGGAAGTCGTTATCGGCATGCGCCCGGTTAACTGCACCATATGCACCCAAGAGCCTCGTGTTAGGGCCCGCATAACTTTAAAAGTTTCGCCTTTGTTCATTTGATTTCATTCAGTGTTCGGCTGAATTCGATGCTTTTGAATGTATATGTTGGAATTGTAATAAATTCTTAAAATATTTCCTTTGAGAAACAGGAATAAAAGCTGCATTGGTCTAGTGATGGCAGGCGCTATTGCTGTGCATGATGAAGGTCCACGGGTCGAACCGAGTGTATTTGGGCTTTTCCAATTGGAATATCTTGCTATGGCGTTACTAATAAAAGATATCATACGTAATTAGTGCTGACTCTGTTTATCATAGGTTTTGAAACACTTATAAATCCGTCTTCTTTATCCGACTTCTAAAAAAGGAGGAGGTTCTCAATTCGGATGTTTGTATTTTTTAAGATTTCAAATTTTTTATGCCTTCCAAAAAAGGAGGAGGTTCTCAAGTCGTTTGTATTGTTTTTTTTTTTTTTGTGTGTGTGTTAGGTACTTTATAACTTTTTACTGTATTTAACGATTTTGATGATTCTTTTTGTATTAAAGCTGGTGCCTAGCATATGCCAAGCAGCAGCAGGAATAGTTAAACCATATGGTTTATCTCTATTTATTTATGTATTTGAGTTATCTATCTATACATATAATAAATCTGTAGAAAAGTCATTTTTGTACATTGAAGAAATTGAAACAAAAAATAGCCAGCGTGTGAAAAGATAAGTAACAGAACCCATTTCCATCATTTTTGAAATTTTTGTCTGTTTGTCTGTTTATCTGTTTGTCTGTTTGTTTGTGCGCGCATCACGTAAAATCTACGAATTCAATGCTGACAATGTTTATATACAAAAATTATACGCAACTTGAGGTTTAACTTAGTTTTTGTTTCATCGAAATCGGTTCACTCTATCAAAAGATATGATTAATTTAGTGAGTTCAAGAAGTAAAATATTACGTTATTTACTCTAAAAATCTAATTAGTCCGTCTGATAGATTTACAAAAGATATTGGACACGTATTTTTTCTTTTTTCACGTAAACAAAGAATGAAGACGATATAGTTTACGTAGTAACTATTTAGTAATCTGTGATATAGTGCGTTGAAAACTCACGTGACGTCACGTCGCTGGTAAAAATTGTAGCAACGTAGTGACGTCACGTGAGTTTTCAACGCACTGTACTGTCTTCATTTTTTGTTTACGTGAAAAAAGAAAAAATACGTGTCCAATATTTTTTGTAAATCTATCAGACGGACTAATTAGATTTTTACAGTAAAATACCCCATTCAGTATAGTACTTGCAACGACATCTTAAGACTAAAAATAGAACTAATGTTGATAGTTGAAATCCAAATCCGATAGATAGCGTTGTGCAAATGACGTCATTTTCTGAATCGCGGTGTTAAGATTTTCCGCGCGAGAATGACGTCCACCGTGTTTACTAGGCAAATTGGGTTTCGTTAGGTGTCTTCAAAGTTCTTGCGTGTGTCGTAAAAGTTCTTTGGTTGCTTGGTTTATCGATTTTCTAAATTGGTCGAAAAAAAAGTATTGGCTTATCTTATTGGTTTCGTTTGGTCAACTTTGGTCATTGGTTTGAGGTACGAAGTAAAGATTGTATTTTATTTACTTCGTAGTTTGAATCCAATAGTGCCAATCGTTATACAGTAAGTTAGTGTTGCCAATTCGTTGAGTCAGGACCACGAACAGACGATACGTTGTCACACTAGCACAGATTATTAAATAGTTACTACGTAACAGATACTTCACTCAGTAGAAAATTTCCAATACCTACTGCTTGTTCAGGCCCTAACGCCTGCACTAAGAGTAATAGCAACCACACGACGCACGCTGTGATGAAATTTTGAACCCACAAGTAGGCGTAATGTTCCTACCAAACAAAGCGTATATTAAAACGTCACTTGCCTAATAACCCTCGTCCGTGTAACATCTTTTTTTCACATTAAATATATTTGACGATTCTTGGGACTTTGATTGGCACCATTATATCCTCTAAAGATATAACATGGTGGCCCATGAGGGGAACTAAAGAATAATCCGCGGAATTAAATAAATAAAATCGGTACGAGTACGACACGTGCGCGGCGGCAACGAACTCCACGATTTGAAGCCTTGCATTGGAAGGACAAAGCCACGGGTTCCAGCGTATGGAGGACTGTCGCCTGGTCTACAAGGAGCCAGGATTCGAGCAGTGGTGCAGCTAAAGCATCACATCGAGCAGAGCGTCAGCGTGTTGCCTCAAAGTTAAGTGCCCATCCTTTTGGTTAAAATCCATCCATTCACCCAAAACACCTATAATACCTATTAAAATATTGAGAATAGCATTCCAGTTGTGTAAATTAAAAGTTTTTCGTGCATATTATTGCCGAAATCACCCAAGAATTGCAAATATTGCATCAGATATTTTTTTTCCCATCTACCTTCAACATAAAATAAAATCGTTAAAAGGCTGAGTTTATCGTCAGATTACCTCGTTTAATTATAACGAATTCAAAATATAAGTAAATTCTTTTATCCTGCTTCGTTAATAAATTAATATTTTCAAATAAAATAGTATCAGTCAATGACCTCATCCATAAAGTTCATTGGCTAGTTCTGGCTTTTGGTTTAGCGTAGTGTGCCGACTATTTCAGATCACGCCCCTCGAGCCATACCGGCCACCCAGCCTGGTCAAACGAAAAACTTCCCGACCGCACTGTTGGCGTACAGCTGGTCGTGCTCACCCGGCTTCCTTATCAGCAGGTGACACCGAAACGAGGAACGTGAGCCCATTCATTTTCTTAATTTTATTTTGCCTATATCATCTTTGAAGTTGAACTTTGACACTGTTTATTCACAATGGCTGAAAGTAAGCAGCGTTATAAGGAATTGTTCACAAAAAGAGCGTCCGCCAAAGGACAAATTACAAAATTTAAAAGTTATTTAAATATTATTTCCAAGGAAGATGAGTTAAATGATATTCAATTAACAGAACTAAATTTAAAACTTGCAAAGTTTGAGGCGTTATCTGTTAGGGTTGATGACTTGCAAACTGAAATAGAGGTTCTGAGTCCTGAAAACATAGCGGCTGAAATTGACGAGCGCGATAATATTGAGAAAGATATAATAATGAACATAGCCACTGCTAAAAATTTGGCTGCCATGTTTTCTCGAAAAAATGAATGCGAACAAAGACGCAATTCTGTTCATAACACTTCATGTTGTTCAGAGGACCATCACAATTTAGGATTAAAGCTCCCACAAATACAAATAGCCAAATTTAATGGTGAATATTTCCGTTGGTTGGAGTTTAGAGACACTTTTGAAAGTCTAATACATAAAAATGATCATATTTCTGAAATTAATAAGTTTTATTATCTAAATTCATATTTACAAGGTGATGCAGCAAGAATTATTTCCAATCTTGAAGTTTCTGCAAAGAATTATTCCGAAGCTTGGAAGCTGCTTTGTCAACGGTATGACAACAGTAGAATCTTAATTGATTATCATCTTGATTCACTACTGAATATAAAACAGCTTCCAGGTGAGTCAGAAAAATCTTTAAGATATTTAGTTGATCATATTACTAAAAACTTACGTGCCTTGGCCAGCTTGGGACAATCAACGGATAATTGGGACGTCATTATTATATTCATGTTGTCAGCTAAGTTCGATAGTCAAACCTTGTTGAAATGGGAGGAATATCGTAGTAGTTTAGGGAACAAGCTACCAAATTTGGAGCAGTTTTTTAAATTTATTATGGATCGCGCTAGTGTGCTAGAATCGGCAAATCGCAGCAATAATAATTCGGCAAACATAGATTCAAAGAAGCCTACAACTCCTCAACGTTCGAATCCAAATAAAGAAGGCCAAAGAAAGAATCTGAATAACAATATTAAATCTTTTGCAAGCACTAGTGATAATAATAAGAATAAAGGACTGAAGGGTTATACGTGTATTGTATGCGACGAACGTCATAGAATTTATGACTGTCCAACATTTAAAGCTAAGAGTATTGATGGTAGAATGACGGATGTGACGAGGTATAAACTCTGTATTAACTGTTTGAGACAGGGTCACTCCGTTAAGGATTGTCGATTCCGGTCATGCCAAGAGTCTGGCTGCAATAAGAGGCATAATAGCTTGCTGCACCAGCCGGAGTCGTCGGCCAGTCTCGCTACGGTTGAGGAGCCGGGTGAGATTGTAGCACACTGTTCTAATAATACAGGTCAAATTATATTGTCAACAGCCATGGTGGAGGTATCAAATCCTTGTGGCCAGCAAAAGGTCAAAGTTCGTGCCCTATTGGACTGTGGCAGCCAATCATCCTTCATAACTGAATCCCTAAAGATCAGGTTATCATTAAAATCCCAACCCATTGACACTCTAAAGGTCATTGGCATAGGCAACACATTAGCAAATAATGTTATTGAAAGCTGTAATATTAAATTACAATCTATAAATAGAAAGTTCAACATAAGTTGTTCATGTCTTGTGTTGAAGGAATTGACAGGTAGACTGCCAAAGTTCCCCATAGATATTGGTTCTTTGAAGCTACCTGAAAATATTCAGCTGGCTGATCCCATGTTCCATAAACCAGCCGACATAGATGTCTTGATAGGCGCTGACTTATTCTGGGACATTCTAGGTAATGAGCAACTTTCATTAGGTGTCAAAAATCCTAAGATAAGAAGTTCACAATTAGGTTGGATTATATCTGGTCCCATGGAATCTGTGAAGCCACATAGAAATGTTCACTGTAATCACAGCATAGTTTCCAAACCTGCTAGTGGTGATGATAGCATTAATAAAATGTTAACTAAATTCTGGGATCTAGAAGAGATTCCGGGAAAATCAATGATTACGAGTGTAAATGAAAGTGAGTGCGAAAAACACTTTCTCAATCACACAATTAGAACCAATTCAGGTAGATTCTGTGTGAAATTACCACTTAAGGATACTCCTGATTGTTTAGGCGATACTTACAATTTAGCTAAGAGACGCTTCGTTAATATGGAGAAACGGTTGAAACGAAACCATAACTTAAAATTAGAATACGCCAAATTCATTAAGGAATATGAAGAATTAGGCCATTTATCGGTGTTAAACGGTAATTTAAGTGATAGCTTAAGCCCAAGTTATTACCTGTGTCACCATGCAGTTGTGAAACAGGAAAGTGAGTCTACTAAGGTTCGTGTAGTGTTCGATGGTTCCGCTCCCTCCACTTCCGGTTGCTCATTGAATGATATATTGATGGTGGGTCCAAATGTACAAGATACTCTGTTTTCTATTTTGATACGGTCTAGACAATACAAGTACTTACTCACCGGAGATATAGAAAAGATGTATCGCCAAATATTGGTACACGAAGATGATAGGCATTTACAGCTCATACTATGGAGGGGAGACGAATCTGAACCCATTCAGACGCTTATGCTCAATACGTTGACGTACGGAACAGCGAGCGCAAGTTATTTAAGCACGCGCTGTCTGTGGCAAGTAGGACAGGAACAGAATAATGATCTCATTAAAGACATTATTCAAAAGGACTTCTATGTTGACGATTTGATTACGGGTTCGAACGATTTACAGGAATTAATATATATACATAAGGCTATATCTGAAGCATTGAAGTCAAGTTGTTTCAATTTAAGAAAATTTAAATCAAATCGTCCTTCCATTTTTGATAATGTTGTTATGAATGAACAAGACAAGTTAATATTTAGTGAGTCTTCAAGTACACTAGGGTTGGGCTGGACACCTTCTAGCGACACCTTACACTTTCCAATAAAGGGATTTTCACATGATAACAATCAAACAATAACTAAACGATTTATAATGTCGAACGCTTTCAAGATATTTGATCCGTTGGGTATATTAAGTCCTGTTGTAGTGAAACCGAAGATAATGCTACAAAAACTTTGGCAACAAAAACTGGACTGGGATCAACCAGTACCTCGGGAGATAACTGACGATTGGATTAAGTTTTCTGAAAACATAAAATACTTGTCTTCTTTGCAAGTGCCAAGGTTAGTTCTGGGTGACTCATCTAAATACATCGAGTTACATTCATTTAGCGATGCTTCACAAAATGCGTATGGTGCGTGTATCTATATGAAAACGATTAGCCGTAATGGTGACGTCACAGTCAGATTATTGTGCGCGAAGTCAAAGGTGGCGCCCTTGAAGCCTACCACCATACCCCGCCTAGAACTGTGCGCGGCCTTACTTGCTGCTAAACTTACAAAATCTGTAATTAACTCGCTTCGATACAACCCGGACACACTAGTGCACTGGTGCGATTCAACAGTAGTATTGTGTTGGATTCGTGGCGATGCCAGTAAATTAAAAGTGTTTGTAGCCAATCGTATCATTGAAATTAAGGAACTAACGTCTACTTCAGCGTGGCGATATGTACCGACAGACTCAAACCCTGCTGACCTAATATCAAGGGGAGTATATCCTGAACGTCTTATTTCAATGGCACTGTGGTGGACAGGACCTAGTTTTTTATTAAAAAATGAATCTGAATGGCCTAAGTTAAACGTCAATGATTCGCAGGAATTAGCAGAGTTAAAAGTACATCATTTGACAACAATTGATCAACCCGTCATTGACTTTGATAAATATTCATCCTTAACTAAGTTACAGAGATCATTTGCTTATGTTCGTAGATTCATATTCATCCTTAAAAACAAACATAATAAGCGCGTAGGTATATTGTCAGCTAATGAGCTACGTGAGTCATTCTATTTGCTATGCGTTATCTCTCAAGGTCAGACGTTCCCTATTGAATACGATCTATTAGTAAAAGGTAAATCGTTAAATAATAAAAGTAAGTTATTATCGTTATCGCCGTTCTTAGACGAACATAATTTAATTCGAGTTGGTGGACGCATAGAAATGTCAGGTCATTCTTTTGAAAAGAAGCATCCAATTTTACTTCATGCTTCACATCGATTAACTAAATTATATTTCAAAAGAGAACATATAAGTAATATGCATGCTGGTCCGCAACTGTTGTTGGCGTCTGTGCGAGAAGCGGTATGGCCAATTAATGGTAGGTGTCTTGCGAGGCGCACCGTCAGTAGTTGCGTAAGGTGTAGACGACTACGAGGCGTGACGCTACAACCTAAAATGGGTAATTTACCGTCTCAGCGCATAACACCTGACTATCCCTTCATATCTGTTGGCTTGGACTTTGCTGGCCCATTTTATATTATCAATCGTAAAGGCCGTGGGAGTCGTGTAGTTAAATGTTATTTATGTCTTTTCGTTTGTTTACGTTATAAGTGCATCCATCTAGAAGCTGTCAGCGACTTAACAAAGGAGGCATTTATAATGACACTCAGGCGGTTTATAGCTCGTCGAGGTAAGCCAACGGAAATATTTAGCGATAACGGAGGCAACTTTGTGGCTGCCGCGAAAGAAATAGGAGCATTCATAAGACATCACCACGAGCCTCTGTCTGATTTTGCGAGTCAGCAATCAATTACATTTAAGTTTATTCCGGCTTACACTCCTCATTTCGGTGGCATATGGGAAGCCGGGGTTAAGTCGGCTAAATATTTTTTAAAACGTGTTATTGGCGATAGCCACTTCACATTTGAAGAAATTTCGACTTTGTTTACACAAGTGGAGGCGATTCTCAATAGCCGTCCCTTGTGTCCACTCTCATCCAGTCCTAACGACCTCCTCCCCCTCTCTCCAGGGCACTTCATCATTGGGAGGCCGTTGACCGCTCTGCCTGCACCTAACCTGGTAGAAGTCAAGGAAAGTCAGCTGCGACGGTATCAACGCCTAGAGAAGACACAGCAGCATTTTTGGAAAAGATGGCAGAAGGAATATCTGTGCGAACTGCAACAGAGGACAAAATGGCGAACAGATACTTCAAAGCTGGATATTGGAGATATGGTACTCCTAGCAGATGACAACGCGTCCCCTCTTGCATGGAAACTTGGACGCGTTCTTCGCCTTATATCCGGATCTGATGGGATATCCAGAGTAGCAGACATCCACACCAACAAGGGCTGCGTGCGACGTTCACTAGTACGGCTCTGCAGACTTCCCACAGCAGAGGAACTTAAGTATTGAAAGAGATCTTTCAATGGCCGGGAATATGTTCAGGCCCTAACGCCTGCACTAAGAGTAATAGCAACCACACGACGCACGCTGTGATGAAACTTTGAACCCACAAGTAGGCGTAATGTTCCTACCAAACAAAGCGTATATTAAAACGTCACTTGCCTAATAACCCTCGTCCGTGTAACATCTTTTTTTCACATTAAATATATTTGACGATTCTTGGGACTTTGATTGGCACCATTATATCCTCTAAAGATATAACACTGCTATAATAGCCTACTCCGTCGCGTCAGCAACCGCTGCATGCTAAAATGTGCCTAAAGACTCAAGCGTACAGTTGTGATTGCTTCGCGCCGCGCGATCCCACAAAAATCGCAGGGCTGCCTCTTCGATAAAATTAAATTACTTAACATAACTATTTGTGTCTATTTAAGTGAGAACTGTGAATTTATATGTTCTGACTGGTAGTTTAAAATTGTATCGTCTATAAAATATTTTATATACTTAAATTGATGCTAACTGTGCAATACATCTAACACATAATTATATAGGTGTTGATATTTCCCTAGATTCTGATTCAGTACTGGCACTTGAAGTAGTTGGTAGAGAAGGCAGCAGTTTTGCAGGCAAAGCGTCAGGTCGTAATTGTGGTTTATGAGTAATCACCGACAAGTAATAGTCCCCAAAAATGTATAATTATGAATAAAAAAACACCAACTTATAAATACATTGAATGATTATTAACATTTATCAATTTATTATTAACTATAACATGGGGAAAGCTAAAGAATTCTTTGACAATATCATGGGAAATAAAAACTTTCACAACCGCGACTTTGCGTTCTCAAGAGAGTATCCAGGAACGCGAAGTCCGACTGTCTGCTGATCGGGAGCGCCAGTCTCTCTCACGCGAGTCAGAGACTTTCACAACCGCGACTTTGCGTTCTCAAGAGAGTATCCAGGAACGCGAAGTTCGGCTGTCTGCTGATCGGGAGCGCCAGTCTCTCTCACGCGAGTCAGAGACTTTCACAACCGCGACTTTGCGTTCTCAAGAGAGTATCCAGGAACGCGAAGTTCGGCTGTCTGCTGATCGGGAGCGCCAGTCTCTCTCACGCGAGTCAGAGACTTTCACAACCGCGACTTTGCGTTCTCAAGAGAGTATCCAGGAACGCGAAGTCCGACTGTCTGCTGATCGGGAGCGCCAGTCTCTCTCACGCGAGTCAGAGACTTTCACAACCGCGACTTTGCGTTCTCAAGAGAGTATCCAGGAACGCGAAGTCCGACTGTCTGCTGATCGGGAGCGCCAGTCTCTCTCACGCGAGTCAGAGACTTTCACAACCGCGACTTTGCGTTCTCAAGAGAGTATCCAGGAACGCGAAGTTCGGCTGTCTGCTGATCGGGAGCGCCAGTCTCTCTCACGCGAGTCAGAGACTTTCACAGAAAGGGAGTCGCGCTTAAGTTCGCAAAGAACTCGGACCGCGACTTTGCGTTCTCAAGAGAGTATCGAGGAACGCCAAGCACGTCTGTCATCTGACCGAGAGCGACACGCTCTCTCGCGCGAGTCTGAATCTCTCTCCCAAAGAGAAGAACGATTACAAATAGCTAGACATAACTATGTAGTTGTACAAAGAAACAATGAAAGTTATCTTGCATCTGAAAGGGAAAGAATAGATGAACTAAAACGAGCAGAAACAGCAGAAACACGTCAATCTCGCCTAGAAATAGAACGAGCTCGATACCATATGAATAGAGAAACAAATAGCGGAGCTGATGAGTCCATGGAAAATGACGATGCAAATATTTTATTACCTTGGGACAATAGGGAAAAATCAGGGTTCACATATTCGTCTAGAATTAATTATGCTGGCTTTACTTCCGTGGGTGACATGAGAGAAATTTGTAATTTTTGTCATGCTTTGAAATGGAGGAAAGAGACAGACGGAATGTGCTGCTCAAATGGAAAAATTGTTCTTCCAAATTTCCAAGATCCACCACACTTACTTAAAAGTCTCCTGAATGGCGATCATCCCCAGTCGAAACATTTTTTGGATAATATTCGTTTATATAACAGTGCTTTCCAAATGACTTCCTTTGGGGCAAAACAAATAACGGAAGGACCGTTCATGCCAACCTTCAAAGTACAAGGTCAAGTTTTTCACCTTATTGGATCTTTGCTGCCAGAAAATGAACCCAAATTTCTCCAAATTTATTTTGTATCCGATTACACGCAACAGCTCAATGTTAGAAATCACAATTTTCCCCAGCTCAATGCTGAGCTTCCAACTCTATGTTTCTCTATCACGTGTTAGCATCCCAAACAACCTTTTTGTATATGCTCCGGGTAATTCCACCGCCAATATAGTATATAGAGAAGCATTAACGTAATCAACTATACCAAAGTCAGGACTCTTATCTAAATCATCAAAAAGGTGATATACTCTTATCTAAACGACGTTGTTTTGTTCTCGACAACCACGCGAACGAAGTCGCGGGCACAGCTAGTCGATAATAATGCGTGACTTCGACTAAATTGATGATGTTCTTATTCTCACTTGTCGATGTAAAATGAAAAATAAAAACTGTGCGATGGTTTGGAAGAGCATTTTAGTATTTCGAGGTGGTCCCCTTCTAGTTCGGTGAAGATCTGATGAAGAATGGAACAGAACTCTTCAATAAATGATAGCAAATCTTCCGGGAATCGAATGTCTGGTTATTGTTTACTCAATTTATAACACGTGCACTGCGATGGGTTCGTTTAGCTGCGGGGTGCCACCATCAAAAAGGGAAAATTAATAAAAAAAATACAACCGACTTCTAAACAACAAAACACAAAAAGTAGTAAAACCCAGTCAAATACCTTATTGAGACGTTTAAATTGTGTTTCTTACATAGGAACAATAGTGGGCCAGGCTTTTTCTTGGTACAATACGATAGAACATACATTCGTAGAAATACTGATAGGTCAACAAAGAAAGCAAAGAGTCCTGCTGTTCAAGTTTTGTTAAAATATCCTGTGTCAACAGAATATTTTAACAAAACTTGAACATGACTGAGAACAGTTCTACACAACTTGAGACTTGGACACACAACTTATTTCTTCTACCCATAACTTATGTCAAGTTGTTTAGAGAACTTAGTTTAGACTTGTTTGTCTTCGATTGTTGATTTGAACCGATAATGTAGCTTAAAACTTTAATATTTAAACATCATTACATTCATTATCCTCTTCTAGAATCTGTCTTGAGAATGCAAACAGCTTATTTTCCTATGTCTATGATTCCCTTTTTAAGAGCTCAAAGCATTTATTTAAACAAATCACTTACCTACTGGCACTTTAAAATTTCAAGGTAGGACAAATCTGACATTCCATCAACCCCAGCTCCCCAAGGAAGGCCAGCAACGCCTTAGTGTTACTAACTATCTCATAGAGGGTACCTGGGTTTCCGAAATACTTAGCTCTGTAATCCACGACTACCGAGTAGCTTAGAAGCAGATGTGCTGTTATCTTATCCTCCTCTCTGCAGGCTCTGCAAAGCAGGCTGTCAGTGACTCCTATGGCATAGAGGTAGAACGTTTAGAAGGAGCAGTTTCCACGATGAATAGTACGCACAACCCAAGAATGTAAACAAGCAATATAGTTGTGACGTAAATCAGTTTCACTAAGCTGTTTATCTGACGTTTTGCAAGTTAGAATAGTTTACTCAGTCGCCGACAAGGATAAATCAATACCTGTCCTTTGGTTCTACGCAACAGATGGAGGAAGAGATTACTGGGAGTTACAACTTATAATGAGAAACTAAGTAGAAATTACAAAGTTTACAAAAGCAATCAGTCTAATAGAAATATAGATAACTTTACTGTTGTTTCCGACTGAATTAATGTGAAGATGAAGAAGCCTACAAAACGTGTAAATTAAAAAAAAAGGAATTTAGCTTTAAGAGGCAATACGGACGATCACTTTTACTCATTACAGTTAGTAATTAGAGAGAATATTAACCATGTAGGCACCACCAATCGTTTAGCAGCAATAAAACAGTCCAACATTAACAGTACTTAAGTAAAACTTCAAACAGCTATATTTCGTCTAGAACTGAAGAAAGTTTAATTCCGTTCCCGACAAGAATACTGGACACATTTTAAACTTAATCAAATGTAATTTCCCTTGCGTCTTCTAGAACCTTATCCCGCGATCCTCTGGTGTTTCCATTCTTCACTCCCGAAATGTAATAAACAATCTTGCTAAGATTTAAAAACAGAGTACGTGATTCCATATCAAAAATAATATAGGTACAGAAGATCAAGTTCTATATATTTGAAAAAGGATGCATACATAGATACACGTCTTTACGGCATCTATGTACATAATTATGCTGCCACAGACGAACTATAGGACTACCGTCACACAAATCCTACCGCGTAGTATTAAAAGTCGCGCGATTAGAACTTGTACAACCACCCGACAACAACCATCGGGCAACCCACCAGATAGGGTTAGGGTATCGTCCCTTTTAAATTTAGGTTTGCGAGGCTTTACACTACTTGTTCTGCATACCTCTATGCGTCTATTCACATCAAGCGACGTAAGTTTTAGGCTCTGAAGTAAAAAAAACCGACCGCACAAAAACTGACTAAAAAGTTCCAATCAAGCCACTTTTCAAGCAGGCAAATGGCATTTATTTTAGTTCAATCTCAGATTTGATGCCATCAACTGCACTACACTCGTCGGGTCTAACTTTTTGATAAAAAATTTATTGCTACATTTTGGAGATTTACAGCTTTGGGATCGTCTCTTCGAGCTCTTTATTTTCCCACATAACTATGTCACGAAAATGTTTTCGATAAGCCGTTTCAAAATTCAAAAAGCATTATCGAAATCACAGACAAACAAAAAGCAACCAGCAGTAAAGGCTACAGGGCGTGCTAAAGTAATAGACATACATACTCTCGAAAAACATTACCCTCCTTCTGAAACAGTCGAATAAAACTGCAATACGCTGTATCGTGCGTATCGGATTTCCTGGTTTAATTTCAACCAGTAAAAGAACGCTATACACATTCGCATATTTATGCGCGTAGTCGTTTTTTACGTGTTGTATAGACCTGACCTTCTGTACCTACCCATCCGGTAACGTGCGGATTCATAATATCAAAGCGAAGAATCCGGTACGGTAGACAATAGGTATACTCTCATTGTTCGCGGCGTGGTTTTGCATGCACGGGCGTATGGATTAAGCGATACACAATGCCGAGTCAACTTCCCTGACTACGAAGATAAAACAGGCTGCTGATTAAATTATTGTGGAGTTAAGTAGGCCGTTTGTTTTGTGAGCATGGTCTTGTAGAGCCACGTGTTGGGAAAAAGGTTGTGTACCGGTCTCTTGTTATCGTGAGAAAATATACCTGCTTGCTTGTATGAATTCAATAGTTGATAACAGCAGTATCTAGACGAGAGTGCAATTTAGAACAAGAGAAGGGCCCAATTTACTATGTTAATGTGCCAACATTTTTACTTGTGCGAATTTCTTGCCTCATTATCATTTCATTCAGAAGGCGTCCATTGCTGAGCATAAACCTCTGCTCAGCGTCGTCATATCGATCGGTGACCGCAAACAATCACTAACAAAGAAGTTGCAGACAATGTTTTCATAATGATACACCTATGATTTTATGTTTTCCAATAATCTTTTTATGTCTTACAGTTCTTTATTGAAGACTGCTATTCTCCCTCATTCTTCTGTTTCGACATAATACTTGAGACAGTGCATCAACATGCGAGAAACGAGAGCGCAAAACTGCAAAACCAACGCACCCACCTCACCGCAATCGAGTAAAATGCAACGCAACTTTGAATAGACGTCATTCGTGTAACAATGGTCGTTCCGTGTCCTAAGCCCTCTCAACTTGAGTCGCCACGTTGTAATCTCGAGCAGAACCTTTAACTTAATAAAGCCTATTAACTACGTTGTAACAGAGGATTGAACTAAAACAATGGAAAAACGTAACAATCTAGTTAGAAATTTTGTGTTGTTATGCTTGTGTAGTTTCGGCAACACTCAATTTCCTCTGAGCTCATAATAATAGGTTTAAAAAGACACATTCTCGATGAAGATACATTTTTATTATTATATGCACAATATAAATTTGAAATAAACTGCTCATAAACCTAAACCTTCTCCAATATTTATGTACATATGTTCGTATTTAACGGAACGCTAAATAATTGACCATTTTTCATTACTAGCTGTTAAGATTGTGTGTATCAAAACGTAACCTTTGTAGTTTTTATAATTGGCAATACTTAATGAATAAAGTTGTTTTTTTCTGTAACCTCCTGATGAGTCGTTTCTTTTCACTAGTAAATGTAAAGTTTCACGATAGATCTCGCTTCAATATAATATTATCTTTCTTTCTGTTTTTGTTTGAAATTATGGATGTCAATAATACTCACGGTGAGGACCACTATTGCAACTATATCTGATGTCTACATATGTCACCGGAAAATTACAGATTCCGTACGATTGTAATAAATAATTTTAATATTAAAATTTCTCGATATATTAAAAAAAGAATAAAACAAATCGCTTTGTACAGAACAGCGTCCCGCGGTTTCACAATATTTCGCAATCATACCGCGTTTTTAATTTTCCGGCTACATCTACGTTAACACTAGTTTCATTGAAAGCGACAGATGCTTTGCTGCATGTAACTAGGTCTTCAGATTTAGAACCCTTTTTTTTTCAGAAACCAAAAGAACTACCTTTGCATCCACCATCCAGTCCTTTTCAGCTAAAAACACGCAACTTTGAATAGACAGGCGTCGCTATTCGGGAAACAATGGTCGTTCCACGTCCCGAGGCCACTCCAGCCGCCACGTTTTTCAGCACAGCGTCCTTTAACACGTTCATGTGACGTCAGCAAGCCTCGCTACTAGTTCGAGTGTGTCGTTGAAGGTACCCGCTGGACAGCTCAACATTAAATTAGGATATACGTCTACCTAAAGCGTGGGTGGCTATGAATTCAGATTTTTTTTTTTCTGTTTGCTGGTTTGTGGATTTAGGACTTGTATTTGGGGTGTTGAGTCGTATTTTGCGATTTATATGAATGTGGTTAGTCGTAAAAATATGGCTGTTTTTTTTTAAATTTGAAGTTTGAAACATGTGCGACAATTTGTTTCATGAAATTTTAAATTTTTTTAGTTCGATAACAACAACTAAAGGCGAGCGATCAAAGATATATGTGTGGGCTTGTAGTCTTGTATGTCTATGACAAAGTGGCGTCTTACCATTCATTGGGCTATAATACATAATAGATCTGTGCACAAGTCACATACTTTTAGTTATTTTTAAATATTTTAGAATTATTGTAATGCGTTTTTAACCAAATTAAGTTTATCTGAATCACCCTTGAACCACATACTGTAAGCACTACATTTTCTGATTTGCTCAGCGTTCGCTGGACAGCGGCCTTTAACAAGGGTCGAATAATCCGGGCAGGGTCTACAAAATTTCGTTCGAAAAGGTCTAAAATTTTCCAATGACGCACTGAGGTCTGAATTCGGTTTTGTCAGTCTAATATTTGACAGACAGAATGGGTTCTAAGCAAAGATATAATAAATAAGGAGATATGCCCTGTAACCGAAAATGTATCGGGAACCTGTGTCAACTGCTTTGCCCTACCACACGGCAACTGCTACGCATGCAGTTTAGTAAAAGCAATATATAGGCAGTCGCGCCCATACACGCATTTCTTAAATTGGACTGTACTACACTATCAGTTATAAACCTTATCCACTAAGTACAGTGTGTATTTACCGTACACCGTAAAACTTACTCACACATTACAAAAGTTCGCTATCGTTGTGATAAGCAAATGCAATTTATTTTACATATACGCTAGTGATTGACTAAATCGGAAAGTTATCGGATCTTTCATTTATCACACACACTCATGCTGCCATGCATAACAAATAAATAGCATGAATAAGATGACTTATTTTAAGCAAGTCTAATATACTATCTTAACCATTATACCGATTACTATAAATAATGCATTTGAAACTTTAAAGGAAGTAACATAAAAATAAAATAAAAAGTAAGGAAGTAGCACGAGGATAAGGCATAAATCAAAGCCCAAAAATCATCAGCGATTATTTAAAATTTAATCAATTCTACAAAAATTTGTTACGCTTTTGTATATTTCACTCGTCAATCGACATTATTGTCGATATCCTATGTAAGGGTTCTGAAGAAGTACATCACTAACTCGTCGCAAGAAGCAGCGGCCGTACTACGCTTTTTCCACTTGGTAAAGTATCGCTTTGTGATTTTTACATTGCTTATCCAGTCACTTAGCGACAAACATAGGAAGCGAATAAGGAGAAATGTATTTATAGTAAAAATGTTACTGTCACTGTGATATTTGAAAACAAAAATAACAAATCGTAAAATAATTGTCTTGCTTCTAGCAAGACAATTATTTTACGATTTGTTGTTTTTCATAATTTAAAAGACAAAAATACTTGCACTTTGATGTGGTAAGTGATTTCATGACTAACAAAGTGTTGGTTTAGGCTTCGGTTTTTACAAGAGACCACTGAACAAAACCGCATTCTTATATCTTGTCACGCTCACGGTTGGAAGCACAATAGTTCGCGGATTCAAACATTTGCGTATGACATGGTCGCTCAGACCATGTCGCGCGGATACTGTCTTGTCCCTTTGCCACTTCTCCTGTATATTATACTAGCTGCTGCCCGCGACTTCGTCCCCGTGGAATCCCCGATTTTAAAACAATCTTTATCGCTGCTGCGCTCCTATTGGCTTAAGCGTGATGATATATAGCCTAAAGCCTTCCTCGATAAATGGTCTATTCAACCCAAAAATAATTTTTCAATTCGAACCAGTAGTTCCTGAGATTAGCGCGTTCAAACAAACAAACAAACAAACTCTTCAGCTTTATAATATTAGTATAGATTACTGTGGTTCTAAGGGCAATGCCAGTTGCCAACTTTAATTATATCTCATTAGCTCTTTATATTGTGTTGTTATTTCGAAGCCTAAATAAATTCAGATTGTTGGAAATTGTGTGTATTCTGAGATCAAATTATTATTTTTTACATTTTTGATTCTCATTTTTTGTAAATCTTTATAAGGCGTTCGTTAGTACTACAAACGCTTCATACGTATTAGGTAACCTAATAAAAGTCAACTTGCGATTTATTTACACCATAAACACGCAGATTTAGGCAAATATGTTAAAAGTACGTAATAGTGGTTGCGGAATTTGATTCTGATTCGATTATGAAACGCAAATTAGGAGGAACACGAATGGATTTTTGTCAGTAAGAGTCTGACACTTCAAAGGGAGCGCTCTTGCAGCGGAACTCAGTGACAGCGGACTCTTCAGCGGAAGCAGTCATTTCATGATTTACCATTCATAAAAAAGGTACAATAAGTAGGTACACAAGAAAATACATGATATGTCTTGTATCATTGTGTTTTACATTATTCCCAGAGAAAGTATTCATTGTAACAGTTCCATACGTCTGCAAATTGAATCTTTTCCATCATCTACCTAGCCTTTTCCCAACTATATTGTGGTCAGTTCCCAGTCAAACTAGATTTAGCTGAAGAGGTACTAGTATTTTACATGAAGCCGCTGCCAACCCGAACTACAAACAACCCATTAACTGAGTAACACGATACATCTTGGCAGAAATGGAGTTAGATTTTCTGGCTTCTGACAATTTGTTACGACGGGCATGACAAATGACAGCTGGAACCAATCCTTTCCGAAACATGGAGGAATCTTGATATGTTAAGATGGCCACCCATGCACAGATCGACCTCGGCAAGCGTTGCTTAGCCTTAAAGCATCCCCGTGCACCCGTGCGGATGTTATCTGTTTAGTCACAATTTCCTTCACAATTTGAGTATTACCCGTAGGTATCTTTAAAATTCAAACGAATGACACATAACGACAATTCTATAATATTTAAAAATGACAACATTGACACCATCGCCAAGCCGATCATTAAGACGCGTGTGTCTTATGTTATGTTTTCTGTGGAGTGGCGTTCTGAAACTAAGCAACTTTTTTATCAACCTATCAAAACCCGAAATATTATGCCACGAAATTAAAATGAGTCCATATAAAGATTTCATACAGTTTCCTTCTCATTAACGAAAAACACATGAACCACTTATTTACACAATGCGAAACATTTGTCATGTGCAACTGTAATGTTGTATCCTGCATCTTTCAGCACACAGCAATTTGGGCCATGCGTTTTTGCATTGGGTTTTTGAATGAATAACGATGAAACGCTGTGGTCGCAGCTTGCGCATTAGCATATACCGCATATAGCAAACACTCAGATCTTTACTTTGTTTTTTACAATGCACCATTTTATTGGTTTTGCTATAGTATACAAATAAAACAAAATCCATGAGTGATCGTTATAAGGCAAGGTTCTGGAATGAGGACCACGTACTGGAAGTCGGGTCCAGGTCGATGATCTGTTGATCAGCTGGTTGCTAGATCGGTCAATGTGGCACTTAGGAGAGGGTCAGTCCAACAGTGGGCGTCTTGTGGCTAAAATGAAGATGATTACTCTTTTATAAATCGTCGCTCGGCATCCAAAACCGCGAATATAACATTTTTGACGAAAATCCGATTTTTGTTTTATTTCATTCTATACGTTAAAATACGTGATCCTACATTTAAATATTGGCCGAAAGTCTTCTGGTCATGTAGATAATCGAGTCATCCAATACCGCGAACGTAATTACCCGCCATCAAATCCGCGAATATGCATCAGTTCCTCAGAGCCGCCATACCCATTGCAAGCGCAACACGGTGCCCCGAGGTTTTGGGGTGTTTTTTTGACTTAAAGTGCATGTATTTCACATAATTTTTGGCATGAGATATTTATTAATGTATAATATAAGATCAAACGAACTTCGACAAGTGAAGTTCGATCGATATTATATTAATCGCTTCATTCGAAGATATAACATTCACAACGTAGTTCCTCTACCCTACAAGGCAACTTCGCACTTTTTTAAAATTACCCTCGCAAATTTATTTTTCTCTAGTAACTCTTAGCAGTCCTTTCAAACCTCATTCTTTTTAGAGTAAGTGAATCTAGCGAAAACTTCATTTAGGGGAAATAGGGTGGGTGGGTGTTTATATCTTCGAATGAAGCGATTAATATAATATCGATCGAACTTCACTTGTCGAAGTTCGTTTGATCTTATATTATATTGCATCGCTTCATTCTTCAGATATAACATTCACAACGTAGATGTTTAGAGATGAAGTTTTAGCTGTTTTTAGAGTTCAATAATTATACATTGTTTAATCAATTCTTGTTTATTTATTACACTGAGATAATAATACCTTGACAATATTTGAGTTTGTCATCTAATTAGTATTGTTTAGTCTAGAATCAAGTGCTTAAATAATTATTTAGATTACTACATACAATCTTAATGTAATAATAGATCAATATGATTAATCAACCTTATTTAATTTGTGTTTGACGGAAAACAAACAGAACTGGCGAAGGAATTTTCTTCGCGTATGGCCCGACAATAATATTTCGCGAATGTTTGAGAAGCTTCTGTCCAACCAGCCGCCTTCCGGATGGCGTCTATAGAAAGGCCAGCGCGGTGCGCCGTGGACGTGGCGGCATGACGCGTGCTGTGTGCGCTGAATGTCGCCACGTCCACGCCGCTCTCACACAATACTAGTTTTATCCAACGACTGATTGACTGTGCCGTCGCGCCTCTATAGGGTCGTTTAAACGTTAGGAATAAATTAGGTACGTTTTCAGGTCTGATTTCTTTAGTCACTTGAAGGTAATCTTCTAATAACGTAGCCGGGCAAATACTTGGTTTGTCTACAAAGTATGGTAGAAATAATATTGGTTGATCTCGGCCAGAGGCCGATGTTTTTACTATGTCAGTTATGACTATGTCAATGCCTCTGGAAGTTATTTTTATGTTTGAGGTCTTTATTAGTGAGAACGTTTGGACTCTGTGAGCTGTGCAAATAGCTAACAAAATAGCCAGCTTTTTTGTGATCTTCTCCATTGGGAGATTCTTATTTGGAAACCAATTAGAGATAAAGTCGAGTACCACCTGAGGATCCCAAGTGCTCGTGTATTTAGGTAAACACGGTCGCAACTTGTACACTCCTTTCAGTAACCTTTTGATGCAGTCGTCTGTTCCTATACTACTTCCTAGAAGTAGCGATAGGGCAGATCGATGGCTATTTAGGGAGCCATATGATGCTCCCTTATCAAATTGATCGCACAAGAAGGTCATGACCCGTGGAATTGATACCTCAAACATGCTAACATTATTGCATATACAGAATTTCCACCACAGTTTAAAGGTGACATTATATTGCTGTACAGTATTATTAGACAAAGAGGCTAACATTAAGTCGAGAGCAGTTGAGGGCGTTCCTCGTTGTGTGAACGCAAGCCGGAGAGCACTGCGGCACCCAGGGTAAGCGACTTGTAAAGTGGATGGTGAGTTCTGAAACGGGAAGATAAAAGATCTTTGTTTGCTTTCAGAATAATAATTTCTGACACAAGCATACTTTTTAACGTAGGATACCAAGCTTGTGATGGCCATAAAGGAAATACAAGAATTCCTTTGGCATTGTCTAAAACAATTTTTTGTAAGCATCTTAATATTAAAGAAAATGGCGGAAAGGCATAAAAGAAATTATAGCGCCAGCTAACAGTAAAGGCGTCGACAGTGATAGCATCAGGGTCTGGTCGCCAAGACACATAGCGCTCGCATTTTGCATTGGTGCGAGAAGCGAATAAATCTATATCTGGCTTACCTAATTCTTGTGTTATCAATTGGAATGCTACATTTGATAATTCCCATTCTGTATCTGTATTAATTTTTCTCGATTGTTCGTCGGCTATAACATTATCGTGTGTATTTATGTAAGATGCAAATAACCAGATATTTCGCCTCTCACACCATTGCCAAATAGATCGAGATAAATCGCTTAAATGTGGAAATTGTATTCCGCCCATACGATTGATATAACTAATGGCTGTCGTATTATCAATACGTAATAATATAACACAATCAGAATAATCACGAACAAACCATTTTAAAGCTAAAAATACCGCTAACAGTTCAAGGTAATTAATATGAAACATCAATTCAGATTTTTTCCAGGCGCCATTTATGCGCTCGTTATTACAACAAGCACCCCAGCCTGTCCTAGACGCATCAGTGAATATTTCTAATATGAATTCTTGAGCTCTTATGGAGTTGGACGTTATGGAAATATTTTTCGCCCACCAATTCAGATCATCTAAAATTATATTTGGTAACTTAATTTTTGTATCGAAATTGTTATTTATTTTCAATGACAGATATTTCTGTCGTTCTAAGATTTTTGTGTACATCCATCCATATTTTGCTGCGGGGCAAGCAGCGGTAAGAACTCCAATTAATTGAGCAAATTGCATCTTAATGTGCAGCTTGGCAAAAGTAAAAATTTATCAACTAACTTAGCAATATGATTGCGTTTTTCATCTGGTAAGGATATCATTAATTTTTTTTTGAATTAAGTATACATGAAGCCTAAGAATTTACAATTCCGTTTTGGTTCCAATGAACTCTTATTATAATTTATTACAAAACCAAGAGATTCTAATAATTTCAAAGTTTCTGTGACGTTATCACGACATTCAGAATAATTATCACCAATACATAGTATATCGTCAAGATATTGGACTGATTTAAAACCCTGGCTCCTAAGATGAGAGACTACCTCTCTCATAATCTTGGTAAAGGTTCTAGGTGCTACAGATAAACCGTACGGCATAGCGTTAAATTCGTACAAAAGCTTTTGTGAGTTATCGTCCTCGAAATAAAATCGTAAGTATTTACGGTGATGTTTTGTGATAGGAATTAAAAGGTATGCTTCTTTCAGGTCTATGGTGGCCATGAAGCCGTTTTGAGGAATTAATTTAGAAACGGTTCTATAATCTTCCATTTTAAAATGGAACTTTGGTATGAACTTGTTTAGTGGTTTTAAATTCAAAATAAAGCGCTTATCACCGTTCGGTTTAGCAGTTAGGAATATTTTTGATATGAATTGATCCTTACATGATGAACATGTTGATATCGCGCCTAAATCAAGTAACTTTTTGATGGCTAAATTCATGTCCTCTTTTTCTGTCTGTGAAAGACAATTACGAGGTAACATGGTTTGAACCGGAGTTATGGAAAAAGGTATAGAAAAGCCATTACGAATCCATTCGAGAACGATATCATTAGAAGTTATGTTAAGCCAGTGAGTATAAAAATGATGTATTCGTCCAGCATGTACCTGGTCTATTGTTGGGGCTGAGCACGCGTTTTGCTCGTGTTCAAATACCTCGTTTGCGCCGCTGGCTGAGCTTTGCGTACTGCAGGGGCTTGTCTCCTCTGGCCTCCGCGCCCCCCCCTGTTCGACGGGTAACGCGAAGGACCTGGCCAGTTTTCCTGGTAACGAGGTCTTGTGACTGCCGACTGAACTGTGTGTGGTGGTTTTTGAGCCACCGCAGTCTTTTTTATTTGCAGGCCCTGCCTTTCGATAGCTTTTGAAGCTTTGATTTTTTCAGATAGTTTTAATCCGAATAAAGTACTATCCCTTTCATTATCTTTGATAACATTTAGGAATGATTTTTCCAAGCCGGGTGTTACCAGTTTGATACGTGCTTGAGTATCCATATGGTGAAGATGAGTCAAGATACGACAACTGTCACTTAGAATTTTAATTGCCTGAATTTTTTCTTCACCTGTGATGAGAAGGGTCATCGCCCTGTTTACGGCAGTGATCCCTGTACCAAGAAGTTGTTGTGATAACTCCATCTTCTTGTCGCGGTTTCTAGCCATATCCGTTATAGCTGCCGAAATTTCGGCATTAAGATTTGGTGCTTGCAAAAGTGGACAGTTGGAGGGAACAAGATATTCTTTTAATAACTTGTCCTTGACTTCCTTCGGGAGTCCTCTTTTTAAAATGGGCTGCCATCTTTGTGCTAAATTTTCATGGATTTTTTCTCCAAACTCAGGAATGTCGTCAGAGGGCTCCCCTAATGCTGATAGAATTTCTGGGTCGATCTCATGTTCGACAGGAGGTAAGTCGGTCGTTTCCGGTACTCCTGGATCAGAGACTGGTATCTCAGGAAGGTTAGTTAGTGGTGGATTAGCGGGCTCCTCCATTTCGATTTTTTCGGCATCTTTAATAATAAAATAATTTATTTTTAGAATGCAAATACTTTGACAAAAATAATATACCTTCGTTCTATCTCTCGGATAGACCCCAGGCTTTTGTCTTTTTTTTTTTTTTTTGCAAAAAATGTTTAGCTATCTCACGTGAGATACGCTTATGTTTTGCTTTTATGCCCTCGTGTTGACTCACGGCCAACCCCCAGGCTTGCCACGTTCGGTTTCGAATCAAGGCAACAAAGAGATCTTCAAGGTTATCACAAGGTTGTCACGACATTGTAGCACTTATTCACATAAATTAACATGAGGTACTCACCGTCGACGGCGCCATCACAATCCACATCGGAATCCGAAAATTCTAACACTCGCGCCATACGACGACAATGTTGTCGTTCTTTTTGTTCGAGTTTACGAATCTTTTTGTTATAACGCTCAATCTTATCTTTAGCGCTGCGTTTAGGCATAGTTAACAAGAGAAAGAAAAAACAACTCAATCAAATAATAAAACCGTTAGTTTTGAAAAAAGGGGACTGATATCAGAGAACTCGTGTTTTCGTTGCCTCGCACGGAAAAAGAATGAGGTTTGAAAGGACTGCTAAGAGTTACTAGAGAAAAATAAATTTGCGAGGGTAATTTTAAAAAAGTGCGAAGTTGCCTTGTAGGGTAGAGGAACTACGTTGTGAATGTTATATCTGAAGAATGAAGCGATGCAATATAATATGTTGAAATCAACACTACATGCATGCATATTTCTAAATGTACTAAGACAAAAATTACGATTCCTAATAAAGTTGTTGGATTCGTGGTTTTGAATGACCTAAGTTGGTTTACTTTTAAAACATTTTGAACAGGTTCGCGGTATTACACCTACGTAATGGACTTACTGGTCTGCCAAAAAGAGGGTAGGTTTGCATAAATCTTTAACTGCCCTTGTGCACATAGATTGAAAATGTTTAATTACGCAATTTGGCCTCCCGGTGCGGTTTCCATTTACAAGGATAGCAGGTTTAGCTTAATAGCGAGCTTATGGTCAAGACTTTTCAGATTTCAAAGTGGTAAAGCTAGCCTCTTTTTACAGCGTAATGGAAAAATCTTCGTATGAAGAAAATAATGCGCTTCAAGATGTTCAGCAATGAAATGATGTACAAAAACAAAAAATGTCGTTTGAAAAACTTTTTATTCGCAATCGACATGTTCACCATTATACAATCCAGCGGTACGCAAACGTATTACTGACAAAGTTGTTGAAGTCAGGTGTCATTGTTCCGAAAGGTTCCGCAGGGTTCTATTGCGGAAGAAACTTTGAAGATGACGTACCGTCTCTTAAATCCTGTACCGATAATGCTGATAACTATGTGATGTTTGAGTTGACCAATACGATGACAAATACTTAGTGAATGGGATGAATATTCATTGAGTATTGTCTTCGATTTCGGTGAAGAAGATTTGATGTCTCAATCTTAGATTACTTCCCTAGCACTCGATACTTTGGAAAAGAGTTACAGCCTGCCAACTAAAAGCCTTTTCTCAGCCTGCTGGCACGAATTTAGGTCTTCAACTTCAGTCAAATTTCTTGGACAGCCAATTAGACAAGTAATATCAGTTTCCTACAAAGGCACTCCTTCCTCTACCTACCACTCCAGACAACCCTAAACATCTCAATCTGCAGCCCTGGAAGGTCGCGCCTTACAATTCCTAATTATACATATTTACGGATTAATTTTATGAGTATCAGCCAAATAACGTCGAAACTCAAATAGAGCTGCAGTCTCTTGTGTAACTTTTGTTAGTTAAGTTCATTAAATTAAAAAAATACATAAAACGTCTTGTTCAGTCGCCGTTATAATTTAGCTTAATATCGTCTAATAGTTCAGTCATTTCACTTTTTCACACATTGATGTTTGACTTTTAACTTTGTTATAAAAAGAATAATTTGTTAATCAATCCACTCATCTGATTTCTTAACATTCAAATATTTTTTATTTACCTACCTGGTTTACAAATAAAGCCATTATTAAGATAAAAATTGTCAACGAAAGGGGTTGTTTGATTTTCTAAAGTTTATCCGCGGATTATGTTAAAATATTACCAAAAATAATTGGTAAATACCGCGAATATGTTAAAATATGACCAAAAATAATTGGTAAATACCGCGAATATGATTTACCCATGCCAATATTAACTTAAAATAGAAAAAAAGTATTTAATACAATCAAAACACATTACTTTAGTTTAAAATATATTATTTTGAAATTATAGTTCTTAAGCAGTACATTTTATTAAGTTTTTAGTGTCTCCTGTAAAATTTGATAAACGTCCCATTTGCGGTATTGGATGCCGAGCGACGAAATGTGGAAGCGTGTTTGTTTGTTAGTAAATCACGCCGCATGCGTAATTTATCACTATGATAGACTATGGCCTGTATTTTGGCACTTTTCATCCCAGTAATGGGTCGAAACCGCTGACAAAAACTGCAATTTTAAATTTTCGGTGTAATTTAATTCGATTATTATATAAAGAATAACAAAACTAAGAAACATAAATTCTCGGAGGACACGGTGGCGCATACGGTGGAGGTCTGCCCTGCTTGGGCGGAGCAACGCTGTGTCCTCGTCGAGGCGATCGGCGGCGGCGACCTCTCGCGTCCGGCCCTGGTTCAATCCATGGTCCGGAGCGAGGAGGCATGGGAAGCAGTCACCACCTACTACGAATCAGTAATGCTAGCGAAGGAGAATGTGGACCGCGTGCGAGAGAGGGAAACCCCACGCCCCGGCCGCCGCAACAGAAGAAGACGCCCCGGGTGCCGGAAAACGCAGGGCGATTCCCGGCCACCGTAGGCGCGGGTCTGCAGACGGCGAGCTATGGGTGGCTCGCCGTCCGATAGCAACCAGGCCCGGGTCGACGGCGCGTCGTGTTCCACGCTCAAAGTGCTGTCAGCAACGAAGACGGGGCCCCATAGGGTTAGTGCCTGCTAGGGTTGCGGAATTTGTTCGAAACAGTCACCACGGCCCTGGAACGTAAAGAGCACAATAAGTATCACGGGTGGGTTTTAGTCAGTGAGAGACTGACACTCCCTGCCGCTCCGCCTAGAGCGGGAGAAGTCATTTGATGACTTCCCATCCAATCATACAATCTGATGATCCTCATTAGCATTATTGCGATATTAAAAACTCTGTACTACTATAAAGCTATCCTTTTTTAGAAAAACAAGAACGAATGCAGAGAGAGAGAGAGAAAAAGAACTAAAAAAGGCTCCGAGCAATAATCTGTTCGAAATTAAATGAATGAATCGAGGCAGGCGATATTTCGCTATAATCCGAAGTAGTAGTTAATAATACTACTAGAAAAAGACTGTTCGACTGCTTGCAAAATTAAGCTTGATCCACACATATCAGGCCTGTGACCGTGACATGTCCGGGCCGAGGTCTAACATATCCAGGACTCGGTCTAGACACGAACGTGTGTGAAAGAGTTCGTATAAAATGTATGCACCTTATTTTGTCTAGCTCCTAAACTACGGCCTGACAATGACTCGGATAAGGCCTGGGTTTATGTGGACCAACCTTTACTCGAAAAGCATCCAGTTTTTTTAATCGTGCCCAAAAAGTTTGTAACTAGCGATGTTCGTCAGGATTTTAGCTGAATTTTTCACCACTTGATCTCTGTTTACAGTTCGAGTGCCGGATTGTTTTGGACTAAAATGTTTTAGTGCATAAAATTGCTGCTACTGAGCGGCTCAGGCAAAACGTAATTGGGTTTTTCCAAATTTGATAGCAACCCGGTGGTGTTTGGGATTGTCTTCTAACCCCGTAGTATATGGTAGTCATGTTTAGTCAAGTTAATACTTCTGTATTTATAGGTAGATACACCTCTGCATAACTTTTCAGTGAGTACAGATATTTATACTTAATGTTATAATATATATGTTATCTTTATTTGAATATTCTCCACATGAAGCCTCTTATACCAATAATTCTAAGAACATCATCTTATTAGCTAAAATTTTCAAGACGAAAGAGCTCAGAGCAGTGGCTTTGGCAATTTGTATCGAAACGGAATAAGGGCCGTCTGGTGACAGTAACAGAAAACCTCTTTTTTTCATTACAATTTGACATAAGCGAACGTTTACGTTAACGCAATCGAGCCAGTGCGAGTTTTTTATCGTACGTTAAAAAACTCGCACTAAGCCCTCTGATATCTCTCTTTACTATCTATTCTTCTCTCCTATCAAGAGTTTCAGCAAAGTAAACCAGTTCTATTTGCTTAATGATGATATAAAAGATTCTACACAAACGGAGAACTCCGTTCCATTGTGCTTTTGACCTTTTGGTCCTTTAATCATACATTTTGATATTTTGTAGTCGTGTTTGCCAAGTTCTATATATGCTTGAAAAATGTGGATAGCTTTCTAGAGTTATGAAGTTAATATTGTCTATTACGATGGTAATAAGAAATTTTCATTCATTTTTGAGATATTGGTCGACAGTCGCAGATAAGAAATCTTAGTGACAAATAAATTTATTGCCTATAAAAGAAAATAATTTCAGATTGGGGCTACAACTTTACGAACTGAAAGTATGTTTCTACAAGATACAAGTTACATTATAGGTACTTCGTTATGGGAAAGTACCTACTTAATAATATTCATTATGGACTAGTGGCAAGCCCCGGTTTCACTCGGATTTATTTTTTTCTGACAATTTGGCCAGTCGTTCACACGTGGTGCCGTGACCAAGGGAAATAGGGAGTAATTTTATATATTATCTATACATAGGTAGATAGTTAGAGATCGATTACACAGTTTTAGTTGAAATACCTAAGGTCCTATAAAATACTTTTAATATCTAAACCATATTATTTTCTTTTCACAAAATTTTTATTTTATTTTCAAACTTTGTTTGGAAAATAAACTCATAGTTTTTTGCCAGAAATCGATTTTCTACCTTAGCGTTTTGACGCGACTTCGACGGATAATAGAGCTGTACTACGAAGTGCTAATGTTGAGTTTTTATAGTTCATTTTTATCAGTACATTCAACATCTGAAAGATTGCTAATAAATTATTAATAATAAACAAGCAAATAATGAAAACACACATAAACCTATGTAAGACATTACTTGTACAGTCACTGTAAGATAGCTTTTTCAATTTATTTTTCAACTGAACACAAAATACATCTTACTAACTACGTCAAAAGACCGTGACAAATCACTGGAAAATGTGAAGGGTTTTTTTAAGGATAAACAGCTTTGTTATGATGTTGGTATTTTCGATATTACACCATCCATCAAGTCACCAACGACGTGTCCAATGTTTTCCAATAAACGTCATCGTGTACGTTCGTTAGGTTGGTAGGTACCTATTTACTCACACGTTGTGGGTGTAACACCTATTTATTCACACCGGCCATATTTCGTACCAACCTACGTCATAATTCTGAACTTTGTGAATGTGATCCCACCTAGTTACATGTTTTTGAACGTTTCATTCAGAGCCTTGCTGAAAATATGTGAATGAAAAGAATTCCTTGAAAAATCAAAAGTTTGCCATGTCATGAACTACATTTCACGTAAAGTACAGTGCAAATCTTAAAAATCTATGCGAGAAGTTACGTGGCTCACTGCTCAAAATACCTTCACACTATGTAGGTAAATAAGAAGAATGCAATATTTAATATATTTTTTTAAATTTCTATTCTACTCTATATTTTATAGCACAAGCAAAGCCAATGTCGACTATTCTGCCAGTGTCTAAAGTAGATTGGAAGAGCAAGCGTGTTTGACATATGAACAAAGAATAAACGATTCGATTGATTGGTACAGTTGAACATTTGTTGGGTTAGTATGAGACTGAAATAAACAAAATAAAAAAAAATAATATAATAAATATTTACACAATATTATTTTTTATATTTTTAAATGTTTTTTATTTTTTATTTAAAAATGTAATTAATAAGATTTTAAAGTGAATACACGCATAGAATAAATATTATTTTAATAGAATAAATATTATAATAACATTGTTAAACAAAACAAGTTTTAAACAATTTATTCAGTTAGTTCGACCAATCCGACATGACATTCAACATTAGTAGTAGGTATAATAAAAAAAATACGTTACTAAAAACAGAGCCTGTCCATTAAATTCGTATTATCAGATATCTCAAAAAGTGTCACATTTCAGAAAAGGTACAACCGATTCTGAATAAGTCCTGAATTAATTAACGCCATGACAATGGATTTTACATAATCCGGCCGAGCACGCGAGATAATTCAACCCCCGAACCATGTCTGATATCCGAGGCGCATTCACTAAAATTGATTTTTAATACGATAGGGAAAATTTAGGTGAGAGTAAACTCGTATGGTAGCTAATCCATGACGGATATATTTAATCACCACATTGAGTCAGGAAAGGTTTAAAAGTTGGGGGAATTCAATAGTAATTTCAATTACTTGTCGTACCTATGGTAGGTTGTTCGTTGATTACTCAGCAGTGGTCGTTGCCAGCTCACATGGTTTGGTGACCAAAATTTAGATAGCCAAAAAACAACATTAACTATACATTTTCACTATTAATGGGTTTACAAGTCAAATATATACTTAATAGCAAACATCTTAAAGTTAAACGTAGATCAAGTTACTTCAAATCAGAACTCAACCTAAACATGAAAATTGACGTCCGAATATCTGCACTATTAATCAACCATAAACACTAAATGGTGTTCAGTCAATTCCGAAGAGCACTAACATAATGCTGTAGATCAATATCTACCTAAATGCTGCAGGTCGAACACGTAAATCATAGAAATAGCAATAAGAATAAGCGGTAAATATGCCTCCTCCGTCTTACCCCATCCTTAGCTCTTGGCACATCCAATTTGCCGGTTTGATACCCGTACAATCTCGCTAACAATAGAACCACAATGAATGGCGCCTGATCCAGCCGTAAATATATCAAAATTATGTACAGCCCCCGACGGCATAAGTTGAGAAAAATTGTTCGCCTTCGTTTTATTTTTCCTTTGTGTTCTTATTGAAATTAATTGGTGTAATATAAATTAATTTGAGCCTATTATGAAATTTATGTATTTTGCTTTTCGTTTGTAATTAAATTGTTTACATCATTGACTTTCATTATTACCTGCACTTGAGACTTTGCAAAAACAAATGAATTTAAAAATGCTTTCAAAGGGTATCTCACAAAGTTGGCACCTGCTCCACAAAGTTTCGATATTTGTAAAATAACGAATACATTAAAGAAGTAGATACATAATACGAGGTAAATAAAGCAATAATTATGTTAATTTGGCATACGAAAAATGTAGGAACAAAATATAGAATCTTTATTTTAAAACCTACCTGTTACCTTTCGCTCGCTTTTAAGCATTTTAGCCATAGGTGTCCCCAGGTCAACGAACACACAAAATATGGCAAGGAAAAAAATCATTGTACAAACAACAAATTGTGGTAACATTTTATTCGGCAGCCAGTCATCACGTAACATTCTCAGCCTTTTACATTGTTTCATAAAAAATGTAAAAGCATGCGAATGGCTTCTTTGTGGAAAGAAGGGGCAAGATGACCCGGATGAAAAGCCACAAGAAGCGAAATGTTTCGGAGAAGGTAAAAGGCCCATAAATCCCGGGTTACATCACGTTAACGATCTTAGATAAAATAAAAGGAAATTATGAGGAAAACTCAGAGATATCCAATGTAGCACTTGGGAATTACAATTCTACAAAAAAAGATCACGGGGAAAACCGTATTTTAATGTACGTAGTGTAAGAGAAATGAGATCTGAGGTTTTAAAAACATTATTATTTTATATGTAAAGTGCCTTTCTGCAGGGCAAAGAACTTTTACAAAGGACAAACGTTTGCTCACTAGGTACGTGTTAAAAGCGACCGCATTACTGTGCATAAAACTCAGACTAGATTTTGTTTAACATTCATTCTGGTAAAATTCAGCTTAATTTCTATTAAACTAGAATTTATATGCTTTTGTTACTGAACAATGTGCTAATTTGTAAATGGGAATCCTTTAAAATGAGTCTGTGAAGTAATAAAATATGACAAGCCACCAAGACTTACAAAGGAGCAATCAACTAATCAGTCTCTCATAGACTAATACGGCTGTATAGACCTAGACGCCACCTTGTTGCTATTCCATCAATTCGGACCAAGCGTTTCCAATCGTCTTTTGTAATACGCACAGCAAAGGAGTGGAACTCTCTGCCTGCGTCTGTATTTCCGAACGCATGCAACCCTGATCTCTTCAAAGATAAAGTGAACAGGCTTCTTTTGGATAAGCTCATTCCATCGTCAACTTTGTCTCTGTCACCTGCGACTAAGACTACAGTCAAGAACATATCCATCTGACAGTAAAAAAGGCGCAAGTTTTTAATTGATGAATGTCTGGCTGAAATGAAATGAAAAGCACCTCTAGGAGACACGGTAGCTTCGAAGTGTGGAAATAGAGTTATTCTGCTTGAATCGTTTTGTCTTATTTTGGAATATTATAATATTAAAGCGTGATTGAACCGTGATGATTTTTACACTGAATCTAACTTCTGCTTCTATTTGTGTGTCTAATAAAATAGTAGTTTATTACACTGTTGCATTCAGAATTTTAATATGAGTTATTTTGTATTAGTGTGTATTACCCGAACGTTTGAATACCTAATTAGGCACACTACTTTGCTTAATATCGTCAAACACATAATTTAATCCTCAAATATGGCACGCCTTACATAGGATATGTTGCCACAGGTGATGTAGCTTGAGCGAGTCTATTATGCACATTCCCCACTAATATTATAAACTTAACACGCAGCAAAAAAAATATTTTTTGTTGAAGTCGTATTCGTTTTATTTATTTAAATAATATCGATTGTTGTTACCTATTTTTCAATTCTAATAACTCTTTTAAATTTTGCGCGGACATTCTATGGTCGAGCAGCCTAATAGAAAAACAGGAGATCTTTATACAAGGGACTAAAATGACCGACCCGATACGAGATAGTTTTACTCCCGAGTTTTCATGAAGGAGTTAATAGAAATCGAGTTACAACGGGTTTCTAGCGCCGTGCTTAATTTTCACTAAGATTGCGGGAATATAAAATGGTCTAATACTATTTGTACAATTCTGGATATTTAACGAGATATTTTTTCCGGAAGCTTAATTTCAGTACTCTGCGAAGTTGAATGTTGAGTTGTCCGTGGGATAAACGTGGGAGTTACACGTAGTTTTAGGTCTGAGGGTCCCTCGCTCGAATGTTCTGAATAAAGAACCAGCTGAGTTGACTGCTCCCTTGATGTAGCTGATCGTGGGCTAGTTAGGAGAATATTGATACATTTTATAATACGCTGGTTGATATGCAATTTGATTTGAATGGAGTTCTCTATTATAGCCTTCCACCACTTAATCGGAACTCCATCAACCGTGTCATTTTGCGTTATTATATTTGTGCCAGAATCCGCAAAGACGGTGGCAGATGTTCATCGGAAACTATGGCCAGTATGCCCAGTATACTATAATAAAATTACGGATCAGGAAAATTTAAGGAGGTGGCGATCTCTTTTGTCACGTTGCTCAATTTATGTTTGATATTTAGTACAGTATATTTAGTACATATACCTAGTAGGAAAAATCTCTGCTGTAAATCTTTGGTAACCTTGTAAATTTTTAGGAATTATTATAACGAATTTCCTATTTTATTTGTCTTTGTATTGAGCAGATTTATGGCTTGAAGATGGATATCAGTTTCTACATCGTCTACTATCATGTAAGCCAGTTTTATTCCTCTGTAGGCACCAATCGTCCCAAGAATACGATATTCTACTGTAAAAATCTAAACATGCGTGCCCTTTACCACCTCGCTGGTAAAAATTGTAACAGCGTAGTGACGCCACGCGTGTGCAATAGTTTTGGGAATCTATCTGACCGACTATTTAGATTTTTATAGTACAATAACCCTTAAAATAAGTGTTTTGGTGCTGTATTTTGGTTACTACCTACAAATTTATTTTATGAAAATAATAGAAAAACGTTTATCATCATCATCGTTTCTTGTGAAAACCGCCTTGTAGCCTGTGGATAATTTCTTGAGAAAAGCCGTGTGTAAGGATTGGCGATAGGATAGAAATGAATCGAATGAATGCTGTTGTAAGACTGCCTGTTTATTGGGATAACATACCATTATATATGCGATTACAATAGCCTTAAAATTACTTAGGTATACTACCACTACACCTTCCCTCTTCGGGGAAAAAAAAAGGTTTTTTTTTTTTTTTTACATAAAACTATGATGTTTTTAATCTAAGATAAACAATATATTTTTGTTTACATTATTATGGTTATATGGTTATATAAAGCTTAAATTACAAATCTTTCTAATTCTACTAGTGATCCTTAAAACTACCCCTTTAATATTTACTTTAAAAATGTCGAGCCATTTCATGCACATGCTAGTCATTACAATTTAGCACCTTGAAAGGCTTCGTACGGTTTTTATGAACTATGTCTTGTCTTCCTTTATTGATAATTTTCACATTAGGATCCAGGTCCTTTAATACTAAATATGGTCCAAGATATACTGGATCCATTTTATTTTCAGATGGATTCCTTAATAGTATATAATCTCCTTTCTTATAGTACACTGGTTTCTGTTCTGA
Source organism: Hecatera dysodea (assembly GCA_905332915.2). Classification (NCBI taxonomy): domain Eukaryota; kingdom Metazoa; phylum Arthropoda; class Insecta; order Lepidoptera; family Noctuidae; genus Hecatera; species Hecatera dysodea. The sequence continues at coordinate 13,059,465 of HG995297.1, forward strand.
GTAATAACACATCTTGATAAAGTTAATTATGAACTTATTTAATTAAAAAGTCACTGTTCTCGAAGATGTTTACATAACTTAGTCCTTATTGGGACGCGCGGACATACTCGAATAGAGTTCGGGTGTCACGGTCGCCATGTAAGGATTGGCGATAGGATAGAAATGAATCGAATGAATGCTGTTGTAAGACTGCCTGTTTATTGGGATAACATACCATTATATATGCGATTACAATAGCCTTAAAATTACTTATTGTTTTTATATATATATTATGTCTGTTATATTGAATTTGTGCTTGAAAAGGTTGAACTTTGATATTTTTTGGAAAGGTCATAAAATTACGCAGTACTCTTTCCGTAAGTGAATCCAATATTATTTTCTCTCCTCCATTCATTTTCGTTAGAATTTAAATAAATTCAATATGACCTTATGACGTTATAATATGACGGCAACAGATTTAATATTATTTCTTTCCCTTTCTCTTCCATCTGCAAATAAGGTTCTCCTTTCTCACTAGATGATGACATTTTCACTGTTGAAAGAGATCGCCCCTTGTTATTTTGAAAAAATAATATGTGCAATTATTTGTTAATATAATAAATCGAATCTTTATTCATTATTATTCCGCTTATGAATATAAAATTTTATGATTTTGTAGGCTCGTTGGAAACAACAAAATAAATAAAAATGTATACTTTTTCCCCTAGTAGAGGATAACATAGCATATTTTATGCTATGTTATCCCCGCTCTTGTACATGACGGACTTTTTGAGCGAGAGGAGTAAAAAAATACTTTGTAACTTAAGTTCAGACACCATTACAACTTTGTGAGTTCATTCAACATCGTTTAAGGAAGTATAGTGTAGCAATGCCAACGCTAAACTAGCTAAACGTTAAGCAATAGGTAACATACTCTCCCGAGAATTGGACCGATTAAGTTCGCTCAGTCCCTACTCGGTCTTAACTAACTTCACTGTAATTCAATATTGGATAGTTAGTACTGTATGGATTGTTGTATTCATAGTTTGATGATATTGTGTGGCTGTATTTCACTTTCATCTTAACTAATATTCAGCTGAATTCAGTTAGGCGGAAGTCCATACCAGAATTATGGAAAAAGCCAGGTCAGAGACCTTTCCAAGACGGACCAAAGCTATCATTGCTCCAGTGCTTGAGAGAGACAGAGCTATATAGATCGTAATTCCATTCTTGCAACTTCATAATACATACCCAATGATTGATCGCACTTTTAATAAGTAAACTCGGTATTGAGAAATGTTAGTTGTGTGAAGGAGCAGTTGAGTTTCATTCAAACTTTTGAGTCCTAAATATTGGGAATGAATAAATCAATTTAATTGGAACTTATAAGCAAGACGCAATGCAGCAAGTTCCTAACCAACTTTTCGGACCTGTTTTTCTACCGTATTTACTCGGGTCTTAAAAGTTGGTTAGGGACTACTGCTGAAAAGAGCTTAAAAAAAAATGATTTTCAGTTTTCTCCATGCCTCTTAAACGCTCACAAACTCGGTTTAAGTAACACTAGGAAACACCTAGATTGCTGCCTAAGTATGCACTGCTCAACCGAGTGTTGAAAATTCAGCAATGCGATTTTATAGGCTTTCATTTATATTAGTGTGAAAACAGGCATTCAGGATAGCTATAAACAATTATTAAAATTCATTAATACTTAATTAGGTTAGTCTATTAATATCCCCAGTATACGTAAACGAAATCAAATAGGAAGGCTGCTTTATAACTGTGATCAACATAAAGGCAGTTCGATTCCCTATTTCGTAGTCGTAGATTAGCTAGGGCTTTGAAATGCTGTGGATTTGTGTTTGAAAGTGATGGATATGTTAGAAGCTTCAAGAATTTAAAATATGGCCTACAACTGTCCCTTACCTGTAAATTGCACCAATCACGTATGCTTTTTTTTGCGATGAAAACGTAATAAAATTGACTGTCGTGTACCCCAGAAAATGACTCTGTACCTTAAAACTGATTATACGTAACTATGGTAGGCAATAAGCACGGTGGCGTCACGGTTCACACATTTGGACAGTAATTTACAAAGAGCATAAACCAAACTGTTAAGTTTTCTAGAAATCTCTTCAACATGCGTTTTCCACGTAAGTTGACTCTCTATCATTAACCCTAAAAGGGGACAGATTTTTTTTGGTCGAGGAACAGGCCTACCATGAATTGTGGTGTATAGTAATGGAACAGATACTGATTTATTCCTTATAATCTTCAGATTTAAATAGTATAGTTAGTTAGACATGGTCTAACCGGAATACTGAGAAATATGAAAAAAATGTGAACGTCAAAATAACCTAAAAATCAGACCTAAACTATGATGGCTTTTAAAATAAGTATTTCATACAAATAATAACCAGGTTAGGTTTTGTAAGCTGTTTATTACAGGAAGAAACGGAAAATATGAATTCTGTTTTGACACCTCCTCACCAGCCACGCATTATTAGCGATAACTCAAATACCAGTCGTCAGATTTCAATCAAATTTAAATTGTACTACATGACAAGCATCAGCTTTCGAATATAAAAAGAATCATTAAAATCGGGACACCCAGTACAAAGTAATGAGGTAACACACACAAATCAATATGCAGTCGACTTGAGAACCTCCTTTTTTGGAAGTCAGTTACAAATACCTACAACCGATTTAGAAACAAAAAATCACAAACAGTATAAAATAACTTTAATTTCGGAACTCAGTGTTCAAAAAACGAAGAAACAACCACCAAACACCGACTTCCAAAATTAAAGTTATTTTATAGATTTTGTTTTTTTTTTTTGTGTAGAAGTCAGTTGTATTCTTTTGCAAAAAGTTTTTTTTTAATAAATAAATAACTAGTGCTATGCCACTATGGATACAACTCTGCTAAGCTCTTCGGGGAATACCTACAGGCGTCATGATTAAAAATGAAAAGTTATTTCCTGTTATTCTAGCGTGTCTGTCTATTACCTGTACCTCTCACACACGATATTTCGTCACACGTGATATATCAGTGCAATTTTCTGCTTAGGTGTATTTTGTCGTTGTTTCCTTATTGCTTCTGTGTGGTAACGTTGTGTTGGGTCATAAAACCTTATATTTTTGTACATTTCTCATCGACTCTGGCTTTTCATTGTTTTATTTCTTCATTCCACGAAACTGGCCTTATTGTGGGAAATAAACTAGGTTACGTTAACCATAAAATAAAACCAGTAGATATAACTTTTTAAACACTATGACATTGAGCCAGGTAGGTACGTTTTCTGTTCTGGTGGAGGTCGTCACGATTTCCGTGGTTATTTTCAGGGACAGCTTGTTTCTAGACAAATACCCAAAAACAAGTAAAAAAAAACGGGGATCGGGATGCAGATCAGAGGCATCTCGTCGCATAAGTTTTAACACTACAAATTTTGATCGAAATACGTTTCATAGATCATTCGATAACGTGAGCATGCCATGGGCGCCCTACTCGGGTGGAGCAATACCGTGTCCTCGTCGAGGCAATCGGCGGCGGCGACCTCTCGCGTCCGGCCCAGCTTCAATAAATGATCCGGAGCGAGGAGGCATGGGAAGCGGTCACCCCCTTCTGCGAAGCAGTACCTAATGCTAGCGAAGGAAGAAGCAGACGCCTACTAGGGTTGCGGATTTTTTTCGAAAAAGTCACCGCGGCCCTGAAACGTAAAGGGCAATAAGAGGAACACGGGTGGGTTTTAGTCAGTAAGAAACTGATACTCCCTTACGCTCCGCCCAGAGAGGAAGAAGTCATATTTTGATGATTGCTTATTCAGAGAAACAAAAAAAAAGTAAAAAGCAGACATGAAGGAGATAGAAACCTCACGCCCCAGTCGCCGCAACATAAGAAGACGCCCCGGGCGTCGGGTGACGCAGGGCGATTCCCGGCCGCCGTAGGCACGGGCCTGCGGATGGCGAGAGATGGGTGACTAGCCGTTCGATAACAACCAAGCCCGGTTTGATGGCGCGTCTAGTTCCAGGCGCCTCTTAGAGCTGTCAGCTGAGGAGACCCACTAGGGTGGAGGATATTTCGAAAAAAAAAATAATCACCGCGGCCCTAGAACGCAAAGAGAATTAAGTAGAACGCGGGTGGGTTTTAGTCAGTAAGAATCTGCTACTTCCTTCCGCTCCGCCCAAAGCGGAAGAAGTCATTTGATGATTTTCCATCTAAAAAACGGTCATTCGATGAGGACTCGTTAAACGTATGGTTGATATTAGATTTTTAGACTCACATACTTAGCACGTACATAGCTCAACTTAATTCACGAGACAGCATTACAAAATTACAGCAGATTTCAAGCTACCCAATCCGTATTTATACATCGAATATTCCAAAGGAATGCTACACCTTTTTCAAAAACTTCTCTAACTGCTAGCTACAGCATATGCTTCATCTTCGCCACACTGAGTGAAGAGCCACAGATGCGCCGAAGCGAGTTACGATGACTGTTAAGCGAACGACGCGAGTATCCTCCACTCAAAACTTTATCTAACACGCCAAGTTTTCGCTCACGTGTTCGTGGCCCCAGTTGCCTGTTTTGTGCTTCTTGCAACCAAGTGTGTGACGTTGTGAATTATTTACTATTTAAGACGCTTTATTGCCGTACTTTAAAAAATAAAGGGGGATGCCAAGCCGCCATAGTGATTTAGGCCCTGAGTGCCCACAAGTAACATCGAATGTTCATATTAGTATGCCCCACAAATAATATATTGATAAAAGAAAATTATAATAAAAAAGTTGGAGTTTCCAAATTATAAGGTTTTTTAATTTGCTGTACACAAGTATTAAAAAGTTATTGGTAACTATTCCTACATAACATATTAGAGATAAAATTTTTGTTGGTTGTCATTATCAGCAAGAGCGGAATCCATATTCAAGCCGTGGTCGTCAGGTATAGGAGAATCGCCAGAGTCAGTATTTATGGTCAAAAGCGTCGATTTTAATAGCAAAATACACGCAGCGAATCACTATGATGCAAATGCAAACACAGTAATGAAATTACATTTCTACTGACAACTGACAAGTTTTAGTGATGCCATTGCACAAACAAAGTAACGATCGGTGCATTATGTAGATCATTTAAAAATAATTATACTATATTTTTTAAGTTGAATACAAATCTAAATGTAATTAACATAAAATGCATTGGTATTTCTATAAACAAAAGGACGAATAAATAAAGTACTAATATGTAAAGGATAAGGAGGATATTAAGGATATTATATTGGCCACCTAACAAATGTCTGTTTATTTCGTCGTATCGTTTCAATATTTATTTTTTATTAAAAAATGTTACTAACTTGAAAAAATTTACATTTTTTTTACTAAATTAAATTTTTTGGGCATCGCAAGGCCTAAAATCGGCATTCCCCTTTAACTTATAGTAAGTCAAGGTTTTTTTTATGTTTAACGGAATGTCATTGTTTTTTACTCGGGTAATGCGAATGAGTGTTTTTATACTCCATGACAGTTACAGTTTTTCGTTTTAAAATAAAAATATAAACAGACAGTTAATATTCATATTAAGCACAGGTTAACGAGAAGTAGAGTAGACGTAGGTAATGAATAACCTCACTCACACATTCCATATTTGTTAAACATATTCAGAAATAAAATTATAACGTGCGTCGTTTTTTTTTCAGTTGTCGTGAATAGTAAGGAATATAACAAAAATATATACAATACAATACAATTAAATTATTAAAAGCTAAGCGCCAGTACAAAAAAACGATTACAAACATCAATTAATAAAAAACATGCCTTTTACAAATTCAAATTATTTCCTTCTAATTAGTAACTATTCATACAGTAAGTACGGGCACATTTTCCTAACCGGTCGGAAATATCGCTATTTTCCAAATTTTAATCTGAATATAGGTATTAAATGATTTTTGTTATTATTCGAGACATCTACCGTGACTTACTTTTAAGCCTTGAAAAATATAATACACTAGCAGCGCCCCGCGGTTTCACCCGCGTAGTTCCCGTTCCCGTGGGAATACGAGGATAAAATATAGCCTATGTTACTCAGGGTGATGCAGCTTCCTAATGGTGAAAGAATTTTTGAAATCGGTCTAGTAGTTTTTGAATTTATTGGTTACATACAAAAATACAAATCTTTCCTCTTTATAATATTAGTATAGATTAACACTTAACCTTATGGTGGCAGTATTCGACCCAAGACCTACATGCAGTCGTCTGGGAGATAAATGCGAGTCCAAAACTAGATATTATCCTAATAGACTAATAATAACTACAAGAATAAAAACGAAACTTTATAGGCGAAGTTGTTATCCTATGTGTATTCGGGTTTATAACAAGATTCCTAACCAAATTAAAGAACTTCCAATGGTCCGCTTCAAAAGGGCTTTACGTAGGTGTTTAATTGAGAATCCTTTCTATAGCATAAAAGAATTTCTTGACTTTAAATTCAATTAATAATCCATTTGTTATAAAAAATTGCATTATATTATGATTGAATATGTTAAGCTACTACTACTAATACCATTGTAAGAACTTTTGTAACCATATTTATGTGCTAATAAATCTTTGAAGGTCTTTGACCTTACGTGCCAAGGTTGCAGAATTTGTTCGAAAAAGTGACCGCGACCTTGGAAGCAGGGGTTTAGTAAGAGCCGGTCACTCCTTTCCGCTCCGCTAAGAATGGAAGAAGTCATAAAAAGTGGGAATCGTTCTCAAAATGGATTTTGTTATACATTCGTATACAAATGATTAAACCCTTGTTTAATCCTTTCAAACAAACTGTCCTTCTCTGATAACAGTTTGTTTGAAAGGTCGTCATTTTTCATACTGTTTGCTCATTTAGAATTTGTGTTATAAACCGTATGACTACGCAGGTTTTCGCAGTAAACTATCTCAATTACCATCTATTTCACCAGAAACTGACCTAGATAAAACAAACGAAAAATTCCAACAACTATAAAAAACACCGCAAGCTTCCAAATTGATCCCTCTTTCTCATAAACTTTTGCAAACGAAGCAATTAAACGAAATAATAGATCAAATTTTCAATTACAAATGAAAACCCTACTCAGACTGTGAGCCTACACAAAGTCCTTGAGCCGAACCTAATATTGATGTACGAGTACGTAAGCCTACGCGAGATTTCATTTGTCATGTTACGGTCGCCCAGCTATCTTTGCCCGTCATCTGAGTACATAGGACCATAGAAGAGATCTATGTAGAAGTGAACTCGTGATATTTCTTGTGCGTTACAAAATTGAGGAATTCTACACCCTGGGGAGGGGGGGAAGGGGAGAGATTTCCGCAATTTCCTCATTTTAATGGAGTGAGAGCAACAAAAACAGCGCCCTAATTTCATAAGTAACATTATTTGAATAACAAAAATGATTTTCATTCAACATTAACGTTAACCTTTTTTTTGGTTTTTATAATACATTTATTTGTATTTGGTTTTTATGAAATTCAAAGGGGTTGCTATTTCGGTTGTGTTATATTAGTATTATAATTCAAGAAGGTAAAGAATATGACAAAGTAAATATTTTCCTTCAAATAATGATACAGTTCTGACTGGGTTGAACTTTTATAACACCCTGAAAAAATGTGAATGTGTGTGTATGTGTGTGTGTATGATTGCTGGTGAAAAGACTGTCAAAGATAGTCTTTTAGAAATAAATGAAAGCCCGGACCAACCACTTTACTTGGAGGCGCGGATGAGTCTTGATATTTATACTAATATTATAAAGAGGAAAGATTTGTATTTTTGTGTGTTTGTAATGAATAAACTCCAAAAGCAATGTGCTGATTTCAAAAATTCTTTCACTATTAGAAAGCTACATTCACCATGAGTAACATAGGCTATAAACTACGCGGGTGAAACCGCGGGGCGCTGCTAGTTACTTATAAATGGTGAAATGGGTTTACCTTATAGACCGACCCTTTTTTTCTGGATGGGAAATCATCAAATGACTACTTCCATTCTGGGCGGAGCGGGAGTGTCAGACTCTTACTGATTAAAACCACCCACCATGTTCCTCTAAGTGCCCTTTGCGTTCCAGGGCCGCGGTGACTCTTCCAAACAAATTCCGCAACCCTAGCAGTCACTGACCCTATGGGGCCTCGTCTTCTTTGCTGACATCTCTTTGAGCCGCACACAACGCGCCGTCGTCCCGGACTTGGTTGTTGTCGAAGGACAAGCTACACATAGCTCCCCATCCGCAGGCCTCTGCCTGCGGAAGCTGGCAATCGCCCTGCGACTCCTGACGCACGCTGTGTCTCCTTCTGTTGCAGCGGCTGGGGCGTGATGTTCCGATCTCCCTTGCGCGGTCTGCCTCCTCCTTCGCTAGCACTAATGCTTTACGGAAAAAGATGAATATTTTCTATGCCTACTCTTTCCAGAAGCGAGATGTTGCCGACGCTGACGGCAGACTTTCAACGTATTCTCCCTCGTGGTCTCCGTGCGATCGGCAAAGATCGACCTTGCGGTTCTCATTATTAAGCCACGAGCGAATCGTTTCCATACATGTTTAGTCTATGACACCATATAGACTTCTTCTTATCATCAGAACGTTCATTCAGAATGAAATTTGTTAGGAACAGGTCTTTTATGAATAACTGATAGACCTGAATGGCTATTAAATAAAGGTAACCTCGGAGATCACAAAGCCGATAAGCGACCTTGACGCCCTTGTGGAAAGCCTTTACAACGGCGGAATTTGGATAGGAGTGCGACACACTAGCGGTCTTTTTAGAGGTGCCTTTTATCCTAGATCATATTTTTGTCCACTCCAATAAATTCACAATGTTTATGAAAAGGCAATGAATTGCATTATTTATATTTATAGAGGGTAAGCCTCGTTCGTAAAAAGCGTTCAAATTCAAGTCGCAGTATCCTGATAGTTAATGTGAAAACTTGTCAAAATTAGCGTGGCATTAGTGGTGTTTATGACAATCGGAAAATTCGATACGAATGCGAATGATTGTCAATTATAACACAAATAACTCTAGAATGAATAATGGTGGCATTGCCACGTTGAATGGCAAAGCCTCTGGCTGAAGTAAAAGCCAGCTCTTGGATTACGGCGAGAGTCAACCAGAATTGGAACTTAGTGATCTAGTCAATATTATTCTACATATTCGTCCAATGATATAATTTACAAGTGAATTTACTAGCAATCTTTCAATGGTTAAAGTTTTTCAATAAAACAACTTAAATTTTGAGAAGCCAGAAATGACAATAAAAATATGCTGGCTAACAAGGATAAGATGGATACGTAGACGCATAGCACTATCCCTTATATGCAACCGAATTGTGAAGGGATTGCACACATCATAGTGGGGGAGAATCATTGATCACGTGGAAAAAATTGTTCATATTAAAATTTAAGATTATTTTCAACCTTAGAAAAAAATGGAATGTATACAAATTATTTTGCATGCAAAAGTAGTCGTAGTAAAATGACTTGCCATCTGCATAAGCCCTTACGTCGTGTGACAGCTTTCCGTCCAAAGAAAGTGCCCATAAATCGATGTAGAGAAACCGCTTCATATGATCCTTTTGGCTTTCCAAAGGCCGTCAATTCTCCATAAAAGTAACAAAACGGTTGGTTATGTGCATATCTATTCTAGAATACAGTAAGTCAGGTTAAGCGAGAGTGACGTGTTCGAACCTACGATGATTATTATTGTGAATACAGGCTGAATGAAAAAACAAAGTCCCTATGTGTGCTTAGATCTTTAAAACTACGCAACGGATGTTGATGCAGTTTTCTTTTAATAGATATAATGATAAAGGATATGCATGGTAAACATTGCAAAGCGCACCGATTGGAGATTTTTTAGTTTTGTTGAAAACATTTCGGACCCATGCAGACGAAACCGTAGCTCAAACTATTCATATTCTTAGCAAAACTCTTTGAAGCAATGTGTTGTACGTTTTAGTAACGTTTTCAGTACTCCTTGAATAGCGCTGTGTTTTGTTAGAAAATTCCATTACGTTTGAACGACACGCCGAACAATGAAACAACATATTTCAAGCTTTTCTGGAATACTAAGAAAATAACCTACTTAACTTTGTTGTTTTCACTTCGCTGTTATGTAAAGAGTGATTGTCCTGTTGATATAACATTTTTGTAAATGATGGTAAAATACTGAAGAAAGATTAGGTATTGGAATTAAAATCTTTAAAAGACCGTATTTACCCTAATTGATAGATTTTAAGATGATGAAATGTGCAATTTTTAAAGCTGATAATACCACAGTTTCATAGCAATTAAACCTTTAAGAAATTAGAAGACATTCAAAGTGAATTCTTGACCGGGTGAGGGCTGTGGGAGTCAGCTGTATGCGAAAAGTACTTGGCCGTGCAATATTGCTATGCTTGGAGTTCCCCAAGCATAGCAATATTTCACGGCCAAGAGCTGATGCTAGTGTAGGCGTTCGCCCAGGTCAAGCAATGGACGTCTTTACGTTGTAATAGTGGTGATGATGAGAAATTTAATCGAATATACCATGACACACGTCCAACCTTATTTGACCAATATGCTTTCAACCAGTGTCTGATGACCAGCAAATGCTGAGGGGTAACCCATTCGGTATGGTCACGCTCAGCACAATTTTAATTCTAGTCATTGTAATGTTTTATTATTGTTATTTTTTTACTTTGTGTTTTGTTGCTTTTGTGTCTGTTCGAATAAATGTTTTCTATTATTATATTCAATTCCATTCTTTCTTAAAAGTGACCTACTCAACGTTGACGATTCATCCAAGGGCTTGATATGATTGTATCTGTATTGAAAGGGTGACGGATTTATACGAATTCTACATGATTGAGGGACCTACTTACATAAGGCACCTGTTGAATTTCATAAAGATATGACAGGTAGACGCCTCTTGCCGATCCAAATCTAAGAATTTGAAATAGACCAAATAAAATGATAAAAAATAAGTTCTTGGAATCATGTCTCATACAAACTATTACTGATAGAAAATGTTTTTCTTGGGACGCCTTAAAGGATACAAATACTTACCTACCTACTAGTATAACAAATTTCCACGAAAGTTAAAATAAGTTTGATTTTGATCAAGCATTCAAATTTACCAGAAAAAAATTATTTCTTAAGTTACCAAAATGCTCATTAAGGTTTGCGAAAATGCTATAATAATGCGATAATGCTAGCAAAAGAGAGGACGTACCGCATGCGAGAGAGAGAAACCTCATGCTCCAGCTGCTGCAACAGAAGAAGACGCCCCGGGCGTCGGGAAACGCAGGGCGATTCCCGGCCGGGCATGCCAACCCTTGTGGTGAGCTGCCCCGTGACGGCGGCCAGAACTGTGTCGGAGGGCCGAAGGCTCTTGGTGGGATGGATGTCTGCGCGGGTAAAACTGCTGGAACCCAGACCTTGAGGTACTACCGCTGCCATGTGGGTAACCACACCGGAGCTATGTGCCCCTCGGAAGTCGACCGCAGCGGACTCTGTTTCCGCTGTGGTCAGCCCGGTCATAAGGCCGGCTCGTGCGAGGCCACGCCGCACTGCGTTGCATGTGCGGCTGTTGGCAAGCCGGCCGAGCACTGGGCTGGGGGAAGGGCCTGCGCGCCATCCGCCCCGACCAGGGGCAAGAAGTCCGCCGCCGCCGCCGCCTCTGCCGCCACCGCGGCTTCCGTCGCCACCACTGCCGCTTCTGCTGCGGGTGCTGCGACTCCCAACACTCGGGAGGGTGCTGAGATGGAGTGCCAGTAATGGTCCCATTTCGGCCCCCTCCAGAGACAAGTCGGCCGCTGTGCTATTGCGCAGTGGCTGATGCCTGGGGACGGTGAGCGTGGGTGGCTCGCCGTCCGATACCAGGTTGAGTCGACGACGCGTTGTGTTCCACGCGCGCCGCAAGGACCCGTCAGCACAGAGGACGGGGCCCCATAGGGTCGGTGCCTGCTAGGGTTGCGGAATTTGTTCGAAAGAGTTACCGCGGCCCTGGAACGCATAGGGCACAAGAAGGATCACGGGTGGGTTTTAGTCAGTAAAAGTCTGACACTCCCTACCGCAGGGCGGGAGGGGTCATTTGATGATTTACCATCAAAAAAAAAAAAAGGGCGATTCCCGGCCACCTTAGACGTAGGTATTAACTGAAGGACCAGCAGTGAACTGCACTGCACAGAGACTGCTCTGTACCGAGGATAGAACGGGAAGCTTTACCACACTGAAGTTATGCTACGACAAACCTGAGGTGGGTTTCTTGAGATTGTACCACGCCTTAGTCCTGTGTGGCTGCACCACTCCTCAGCTACCAGTCTTGACGCAATAGTTATGTGTTATAGTGGTTAAGCACGTGACAAACGTGCTTTGGTAGGTATGGCGATCAGAGAAGATCACCAGTCCAACGTCGAGGTTTATGAATAAATACAGGATCAGATGGTTTTAAAAGAATGACGTGGCTTAAATACATTAAGCCACGTCATTCTTTTAAAACCAACTTCAAAAAAAAAGAAGAAGGTTTATAAATTTGAAAATGAAAACAATATATCTAGTTTTAATTTCCGCGAATATTAGTGGGTTGCAGGTATGCACCTCCCTCCCGCCCGCTATATTATGCACATGCAAGATTTCTGGGCAAATGCAAGGATTTTAAGCACATGCAGGAAGGCAATGCAAAACCCAACACCATTACCGACACGTGTTTCGCCTCTCCACGAGGCATCCTCAGGGGACGTGTTGACTCGCTGACCGTTGAGTTGCGACTGAGAAATTAGTTTTTTTTTTTTTTTTTTTTTGAATGGACTACTCGCAGTTCAGCACATTAAGGCTGTTTACTGCTCAACCGGGCAATCCCGTGGTTGCCTTAGATTCTAAGGCCCCCAGCCGGGGCTTAAAGCTACTTAAAAACTAAATGGCCGCTCGCTAAGGGCATCCCCTGTGGGACACGGGCCTCGGCTTAGCGGGGTCATTGAGGGGGGGCAGCAAGGGACAGGCTGGGTCTGATTGAGAGAAATTAGTACAAGGCACCCCCCTTTTATACACTGCCACCGTTGGTTATTTGTGTACAACTACCCACAAACATACGCAGTAAAGGGGAAGAAACCAAATTCGTCTGGTCATTCAACAGTGCAAAATTATTATTATTACTATGTTTCAAAATCTCTAATTGTTCCAAAACACACAGCCGGAAACCCTTATCACAAACATGTAGTATATTAAAACTATTGTTGTCGCGCAATGAATGGCCGGTATCAATTAAATGTTTCGCGAAATTCGATTTGTCCGAATGGCCATTTCTATACGCGGCAAGAAGGTTTATGTTCGACTGTGTGTATTTTTTATGTATATTCACCGGTTTCGCCGTCAATTGTAGACCAATTTTCAAAGTTCCTTTGAAATTCCAGAAATCGATGAAAGCCCTCAAATTTCATAGGCACACATAATGTTTTTAATATACTTTCTAACGCAATTCAAATATTGGTTCCTGGCAATTATCATTTCATGAGCTGATAATGAAGGATATAATCAGGACCTGATGATAGAATATCAGGAAAAGTAAGGGCAACCCTCAAAGTTTATATTATATTATTTGTAACACTATATTTCCCATGTGGTACCATGATCATCAGGTCAGCATCTGATGATGGGATCCCCGAGAAATGGGCACTCCTCAAATTTTATAGGCACATTTGAAACGATATGGTCATTTTTCGGAGTAGTCCCATTTCAGTTTGGTGTAGATCTGATGAAGAACTTCGGAGATAGGCAACGGAACTCTTCAATAAATAATTGCAAATTGACCGGGATTGCTGAAATCGTATGTCTGTTTATTGTTTACACCAGTTCATAACATGCCATCACGCCAGTACGCTCTGAAGAGGTACGCACATGTGTACAGATCGTGCTGGTACACCTTTACCTTACCAATTATGTTAATTTTCCATTTTTCTAGGAATATCTATTTGTGCGTGGTTCTTTTTGCGTTGGGTTTAGTTACAGCTATATTTGTATTGGACGTTGTGCTTCTAAGAAAAACTAGTAAAACTTAAAATCAATAAAAACAAGGAAAATGCAAAATTCAGTGCCAAAGCAAGGTATATAATGTATTTAACTGTAAGCTGGTCTAGACTTGGACTGCGAAGGCAGTTTGTCACAAAATGTGTAGACTGCCTCATTATGAGTGCTATCTCAATTTAGCTGTGGAGTATACACCAGTAAAAGTGAATAATTTAACAAAAAAGTAACTTCCGAAAATCGGTTGTACTTTTTTGTAAAAACGTTTTTTGTCTTAAATCAGCTATTAATTTATTTGTATATATATAAAATGTATGGTGGGTGGCATACATTTTTTTTTGTAACAACAAATTATTACTGTCATTTCAGGCAGGCACTTTGTCAATCAGTCCATTAGCCCCTTTTTGTTGCGATAATTTGTGAGAACTTTTGACTTGCTTAATTTACTGTCAACTACTACATTTAACTCATTATGCCTCGTGTTTTGTGTCACAACAACCAATGCCATCATGATTCCGTTGTGTAAATGGGATTTATTACTTTTTTCGTCATATTTCTGCTCGGATGACATGAAGGTTTTATTTAATATAATATTATAGTAAGGCTCTAGGATTTAGAATGCAGCGTAATTTACGTGATTCAAAATACGTACCTCACATTATTACGTTGGTTTGGGCTCATACTAAAGTAATGTTTCATTCAAAGATTTTTTTGGATCTTTGAGGATCTCTTCTGAATTCGTTAAATTAATTTTAGTTAAGTCAACCTAAACACATAATTTAGTCCTTTTTAGGTCCTTAGCTACACTGCAGAACCTACAAAACCGAAGCTTTAGAGTCGGGAAAGTTTCGTCACAGTTTGCGGGAACAAAAACCCAATTTAGAAATTCGTTGTCTTCTATCTTGCATATGTTGTTGAAACTTAAACATAGAACAGCAGCTAGCTTAGTTCAAGTGTTTAAGTTTAAAAATAGATTAGTTATTTCATTTCTTATGCTTCGGGCAAACTAAACGAATTAAGATTAGTTTCCTGCAAAGGAAATCAACAAAATTAAAAAAAAATAGTTAATCGGTTACTATCCTTTTAGGGAACCCTATCATAATATAATTATAAAAAAGCTTTTCCGAAAAGTATCTAAGCATCATTAACCCAACAACAATTATTTTGTAGTTCGAAACCGACCAGAAGTTAATCACTTATACAATTTCCTTGGTCACGCCTTACTTCTCGTAAATCTTCGTCAACTAAACTGTCACCTTTATATAGAGATATAATCTTTTTACAAAGGGCTGAGACGGTTTGCCACAAAAAAAAGGATCAAGCTCATTTTGGTGACGTCACTAGCTCGATATGGACTTGCCCTCGTTTTTACGTCGAATAAGTAAACAATTTTTCTCTCTAGTGATACCTAAACATTGATGATGTTTTTCTGCTGCAGAATCGATATGGGCTTCCCTATTTTACTGTATTAGTTTTGATATTAGTTCAAGAAATATGCTGTTACTTATGGCCCTGTGGGAGTGTATTTAATGGGAAAAGTATGTTAGGACCTGTCGAATAACCTTTTATTCAAATGAAGCTTTTGCCATTTCATAGGCTCTAATGTTTTTGTGGAATAAATAAGCCGGGAATATGTTTTCTCACCCCCATTTACCGGAATCCTGATTTCATTTGTGATCAGTAGGTAATATCTGCCTAGTATTTTCCCAACAATGTTGGGCTCGGCTTACTATCTAACAAATAGAGTTGAGTATTTGGAGGGACTGCCTATGTAACCTCCAAAACCCTAAAACTTGGTAACGCCTTACTGCTTGTCAAAACTGGTGTCGTATTTTTCGGCTTCTGACTACCCGTAACCACTGTCACAAATTCAATCACGAGCGAGCGACATCCACAAGTTTAGCACCAGAAACAAGTACAAGCTACATGTTCCTTTGCACCGACTTCAATCAAGGTCCATGACTCATTTGTGGGGTTCGGTATCTGTTTTAACAATAAACTTCCACTTTCTTTTCTTGACCTGCCTTTTAACTCATTTAAAGCCAAGGTTAAATCTAACCTGTGTTCGAAGGCATAATATTCTATTAATGCCTATTAGACGATAAAAGTTGGTCGCTGTGTTGAACGCAAGACAATGTCATATCTATTATGTTCTTTCTCTATAAGTTAGCTTATGTTTGTTATATATTATAATGTTATTGTATATTGCTCTATATTATATTGTCCGTCCGTTTTTACTTTTTTTGACTAAATCTATGATTTCCGTGTTGGATATATTTGTTTCCCTCTTTGTCATGTATTAATGACTTTTCATGCTGTTTTATAAATTCAAGTTCTTAAAACGCAACAGACAGATGTGTTGCTGAAGAATTTGTTGCGCCAATTCTTCTTCCCAGCTAAAACACTAGGAAATGGTAATGAGTGAGCGTTTTAGTGACTGTCTTTATGTAAAATTTGACGTTCAAAAAGTGTTGGCTCCCAGCCTAATTTATCATTAATGACTTTTGATTTGATTTTGTATCAGAACCTCACGCTGTAAAATCTATGTATTGTAGTGAGAATGTCAAACAATCAGATGACAACAGTATCATGAAATTTATTAGAAGGATTACATTCATGTGTTCCGAAAAGCCGGACCTAAACCTGAAATAGCCTGATTGCAGTTCGTATGATCGTAGCATGTACTCAGCTAGCAATTTCGAATGAACAGAAACTTCCAAGAAATTTGCGACCATGCTGTAAACCATTTGGCAAGTACCAAACAGAACTCTGGGCGTAAGGGAATATTGCGATCGAGTGTAGAGGCTACTAAACGGTTTTCGATCTTGAAAGGGAAGATCTAACGAAATGAAATGTTGTGTTTACAATTTGTCAAGTGTTTATAATCTCATGAGGCTGATTATAAACTTACGGTATTTCAATATTTCGTTGTAAAATATTAACCATACTGTCCTCGACTGCATCACTAATTTGAACAGTTACTAACTAAACTGGAGAGATAAATTCATAAAACTATGTGGATAATATTATCAACTCGGTTGTAAATTCTACCAAAATCACTATAGGGGTAGTCAAAATACACGGAAATCATGAACTAGTCAAGCTTTAAGATAACTTGATAAATATTCATATGGGGATTCCGATAATCGAGTTGCCGAGGTCAGGTGGCAATTGATGCGTCAAAATACGGCAGTTACATTTGATCCGATTATAACATTAACAAACTGTATTTTATCTGGGAATAGGTGTGCTAGCTCATAGAAATCAATGAATCAATAAGGGAGAACCTATAACAGTTTATTTAGTCCTCAATGTTTCTATAAAAAGACTACAAAATATTTTATTACATGGACCATGGATACCAAGTGATCATACTGCCATTCAAAGATCTATCCAAACTCCTTTTTGACACTGACTTTTATCTTGGTCAGAGGTTAAGCATAGCCACACAACGTAGCAATGCCGCTAGTCTTTTGGATACACTTCTAGTCGACAATGAAACGGACGTATTGTTTGACGCCCTATTTTAAGATATACATATTTATTTTACTATCTACATACAAATATAAGAGTATTTAACATAACACTACTAAAAGTAGGTATATAAAACAGTAGCATTCATAAGATACGAGATAATCTTTCTTTCAGTATGGCAGTAAAACTAGGCTAGAATTAACGAGACTGAACAAAGTAATCTCTAAGTAGTTACCTATACTTAGTAGGTAGGGTCCATAGATTCCTAGAACTAACCAGTTTACTAGCTCTCAGGAGCGTAATCTGTGGGTAACCACTGATACTCACAAGTAATAAAAATCTTTATTGTTACTTACCAAGTTTATAACAAGCAATGAAGAGGAATTACAGCGAATACCACGTGGGTAATGTACGAGTCTAGTCTGATTGCTCAACCTTTGAGTATTGATAAGACAAGCTGTAACGCTGAGAATTTTTCTAAAACATGAAAATTGTAACTACCAAAAATCTGAATCTGGTTAAAAGTGTCCTAATAACTGCTGAAGATTGACGCACACGATAAGCATTGACTAAGTATCTATAAAATAATCTTTCACTCACCATCTGATGACTATCATACTACAGAAAGCAATTGTGTGATTGACGTGAGTCATACTGTAGATGAAGTACCGACAACATCCAATCCTCTGTTTCTTTAAAAGTATTTCGTTCATATCAGAGTGTATACTAGGAACACGATTCTTAGAAGTTTGAAAACGAATCACTCTCAAAGGACAAACATTCGTCACAGTTTACCTTGTGCGCTTAATTTTTTCTTACATACACATGCTTTCATGTTGACGCTCTGTAGCTATTCATATTCCAAAGCAAACCCTATAAAACAAAGTTCAACCCCGAAACGTGCTCACGTCCGACCTATTTATTGGTACTACCGACTTACGGCTGGTTAGGTAAACACGCTGAAAAATATATGAACGTAATAGAATTTTTAGTTCGGCGCTGATACTATACAATAACGTTTTAGGAGTAGGTAAGTGATATTCTTTGATCTACTGAAAAAGAAAATGGAATACATTTACTTTGAAAAAAATTTCGTAAGTTCGGCACTATGGTGTTGTTATTTTATTTTCATTGTAAGTACATTATGTGTATAAAATGGCTAGTATTTTTATAAATCGCTAAACATTTATTTTCAGTCAAGTATAAGAAAAATGTCGATGAAAAATTTATAAGGACTGTCTGAAAAGTTCATTGTTTGTAAGCAAAAAGGCCAATAAACTGATAGCCTACATGAACTTTCCTTCCGACCGACCTATACATTGAAAGAAGAGAATTGAGAGAATTGAAATAAATACTTTGAGTGTGAGTTTCAAACTGTTTCTTTTTATTTTTGTTTTGAATAGAATACTCTTTATTATGTACACCATACAAGTTACAGAAAATATAGACAAAGAAAACATTACATAGGGTGACACAATGGGCGGCCTTGTCGCTAAAAGCGATCTTTTCAAGATAACCTTTGGATGGATTTGAAAGAGAAAAAGGAAATACAGTACTGTAGGTAGTCTTAGGATTACTAATTATATATACAATAAATAAATGATAAATAAATATATACAAAAATAATTATAAAACAAAAAACATAGAACGCAAAAAAAAACGATTAAAGAGAGAGTTAATGATTTTTGACCATTGTTTTAATGCTATTCCCAAAACAGTAAAAACAATCACACTTATTCGCAATTACGTCATCCACGCTTACGGAAAGAGCCTATTTTTACCAGCAACCTTTCGAAACGATGTCTAAACTTGATTACCTTATACCGATGTACTTCATTACGATCTACATGGGTAAGATTGTACGAAAATCTTTTTATATCCGTGTAAGACTGAAAAACAAGATAACACAGTTTTCGTTGTCTTCGAGCCAGCGACTCGTGTACTGGAACATTTTTTTAAATCCCATGTTATGGTTGTAAGCCTTATAGAAGACAACGTTTCTGTGCCAACGTGGATTGTGAAAAAAATAGATAGTGTTTAGTATTTTGGCTTGGTATTTTCTGTTTGTAGTTTCAAGTTAGTCTAGCTAGGCAAGAACTGACGAGATTAACTTGCACATAAATAATTATGTACATATCATATACAGAATAATTATCTAAAATATCAAACATTTTCTTTTTTCATTGAAAAACAAAAATCTGCGCCCGAAATTCTGATAAATATGTCATTCACAAATGCTGGCTCGGCAGAATATGTCTTTTTATTTAATTTTATCCTACATTTGAGTCCTACTGCTGGCTAAATCCCCTTCCTCCTTCCAACTTTACTTTCTTTACTTTTTTATTTGTTTGATAAATATATAAATTTAAATATCCAAATTTTAGTTCCAGCTCATATCAGTGACTGATATATTTGTACTTGTATTCTACTATGTTACTAGCTAGTTTTAAATTCTTTTAATTGTAGTCTGTGGAGAACGTAGTGGGTAGCATAATTGTTTTAAAATGTAATAAGTATTTAAGCCATTATGACTATTTGTTATTGTGCTACTGTTTGTTTTTCCTTAAATAAATAAATAAATCTCTATCTTGGGCGATCTCTGGTCAAGGTTTCCCCGAAAATATGATGAGATCGTGACACCACCTTCACCGCGGTCGACCGTAACTACGATGATCCTTCTTAAGGCGTCCAGTGACGACGATATGTGACCACGTTTCGGGGTGCATTCGTGCGATTATTATACAAGCTTATCTATACTAATATTATAAAGCTGAAGAGTTTGTTTGTTTGCTTGAACGCGCTAATCTCACGAACTTGTGGTTCGAATTGAACTCATAATTTAATGTTGGATAGCCCATTTATAGAGGGAAGCTATAGGCTATTTATCATCACGCTAAGATCAACAGGAACGGAGCACCAATGAAAAATGTTGCAAAACCGGGGTTATTTTTTCTCTCACTAACGTGACGCTGACGAAGTTGCACGGGTCAGGTAGTAAGTAATATGGGTTCCCTTTTCTAAGTCATAGCTTATAAGAATTCTCTCCTTCTGGGACGGAGATCATTCGAGATTATAAACGTTCTCTTGATATATTGTGAACTAATAATTTCGAACACAATAAATCCCATCTAAATTTGATAGATTATGTACAACTAGCGACCCGCCCCGGCTTCGCACGGGTTCAATGTAGATACTAATGTTTCCTTTACTATAATATGCATGTATTATACATATAAACCTTCCCCTTCAATCACTCTATCTATTAAAAAAAAACGCATCAGAATCCGTTGCGTAGTTTTAAAGATTTAAGCACATACACGCACAAGCAACATAGGGACAGACAGCGGGAAGCGACTTTGTTTTATACTATGTAGTGATGCATCCATTTATAATCTCTGACGATGCGTTATAAACTAACGGTTTTGAACTAAACTGATGACATTTATACCGCAATTAAATTAAATCGCATTGGTAAATCTCAACCCACATAATAATGGAAATGTTTTCTAACATGGAGTCATTCCTTAACAGACAAAGAGAGTACCAATACAAGTAGGTGCTTCATATAAAAGTAATGCCTGAGATTTTTACACTAAGAAATCCTGTTAAGAATGCCTTTGTTGTCTTAAGAGTAAGGGCATTAAAGAACTTAAAAGCTTCTTATGAAGAGTAGTCTTGTACTAACCTTTCCTTCATTATGTTTTATTAATCGAGTCTCTTTTGTTTCATACATATTGCAGATGCGAAGATCTTGGACGTGGGATTGGTAGTATATAGTATTTAAGTTTTTTTTTTAAATATTTTATATAGGTACTATTTTATAATGCTGTCTTAGTTTGTTTAAGGTAAGGGCAAGGAACGAACGTTAACTAAAGCATCTGCTACCTAGCATCCCAATTGTGACACGATATCTATCACAATCGATGAAGGATTTTAAAGGAAATTCGTATCAAAATGGCACAATGGTACTATGTTCAAACACATGATCTGTTACACAACATAAAGTGAACTGCCAAAATGCACCAGTCAATATATTTTATTCATTTTCTCGAAAAATGTACAGAAATAGTAGACAGTGAAAATAGAATAAAAATTGATCGAAAGTCTATCGAGGTATAGCAATTTTAAACGAATAAATCTGTCCTTTTCGCGAAAACGCCGTTTTATAAAGCAGCTGCATGGGCGTCGCAACGACGTAACGACATATCAGACTTTTCCTTTTCATATTACCAACTTTAGACCTTAATCATTTCGTCGCTTGTTTTTTTTTACTAGTTTCATATCCCTACACATATTCCGCGTTACCTCTTCGATATTTTTTCGATTGCTGTAATAAAACAGGCTTATAAATAAAACAAGCGCATCATGAGTCATGACAAATAAATTATGTGTACTTTCAAGCTTTGCAGGGCACATAAATAGTACGAAAACATAACGATTCGAATAAACAGTTTTATTTCGTCGACTTCACATTACATCAGCCAACGCTAGACGAAAACATTAAAAATGTATTCAAAATCCCTGAAAAAGGTATCTAACATAACTACGGCAACGTTTTTTTTTTTTAAAAAAAAACTAAAAATCCGTACAAATGTCCTTTGTTATGTAGCTTAAAGAGGTAAGCAATTCCCTGCGGTGGCGTTACGAGCGTAACTTAACTCAAGGAACGTGTGAGAATTACTTTTCTTTTGGTATAGTTTTTTTTTCGTCAGGTATAAAACGGTAACGTTATCTTATTTCTTATGTTGACTTCGTTACGCGCCATTAGCGGTTGTGGCCCCACACCACGGCAGAAAGGATCACGGTACTATAATACACCCGCAGCAATTGTATGGCTTTTGAATGAGCTGTACTGTCTTCATACAACTTCAGAAGCGTTTCTATACAGGATGGATTTGAAGTGAATAAGAGTAATTTGATTGACTGTTGGTTTACTTTGTCTGGTTTTGTTGGTAAACGAATAGTAATACCTATTTTATGTGAAGTTTTTCCGTATTCTAACAATGAAAAAAATGTAATAAGAAGATACAGTGAATTTTATTTACAGGGAATTTCTCATACAAATCTTGCCATTTCGTTGCAAAATGGACGTTTGAGTCGAACGGCTTCTAAAGTGGTTGTTACATTTTTATTGTACTGTTACCATAAAATGTTATGAATTTAGAAGTTAACACAAAATCCTTTCTGAAAAGCAGCGTTGTCATTTTCGACTTGTGAAAACGACACGTACTGCGCTGCCCTTATTTGGGTTGTGCCGTGTGTGTCGACCCAAATAGCTCAGCCCATTGAAGAGTGCTCCTCGATGACAAAAGGCATAATATCTTACTTTGCGATATTCAACCCGTACTTACGTGGTCAGCATTGATTATTTTTGTGGTCGAGACGTTAAGTGTGGGCTATGGTGTTTATACCAAGATCGACGTTTTATTTAAAGGCTTGTATTAAAGAGCCTTACTCGAGCTTCAAGCAAACATTATGCTATGAATGAATATAATAATATACAATGTGAACAGATAATTTCGAATACAATAAATTCCACCCAAATTCGATACTTTAATAATACGTTTCTTATCGAGAAAAAGGGAGTACAATCTTACGCAGTGTATTATAAACTTGTGTATTTGTAGCGATCATATGACATAAACATAGTCGCAATATATCAAATGGGTCCAAACGACTTTTAAGTAAGTACTTAAATCTTGAGCGAGGTACAGTTATACGGTCCTAAATATTAGTTGCTAGAGATTCTAGGGAAAAGTAGTTCCCGCTACGTTCGCCAATTGAATCAATAAATAAAGATAAACCGCCGAACACGACTAGAAATTCGGTCAGAACTTCCACCAACATAGCACACACGCTCAACATATTATTCATTACACCAACTGCGGCCCACGCAAGATAAATGCGATAGTCCAACGTGGTTTCACGTTATTACCTAGATATAAATCTGCTGAACACACCTTGTAAAGCGCTTTCATCTTGGAACAAAGCGAGCACGAGCCACACTGAAAGCGCCACAAAAGCTGTCACGTCTATTTCGGTGTTACAATTGCGTTATCGCGCTTTGTGTCAACCAATAGCATTCGCGCTTTTAGTGACAGCAGTAACCAATTGTTTCGTGGAGACCAATAAGCTGTGTTAGTGTGAGTGGACTAACACTAAGTACTTGAACTAATTTATTTGTCACTAGTTTCTGACAGCAGCTTCACCCGTATCCTAAGGCTACATGCACCCAGAGAAAGTGCTTATAGTTAGAGAGTATGGTTACTGAACTAGCTAGAGAAAGACAAAAGGTGCGACTGTATATGAATATAAATAAAACAAAAATATTAATCAATGGAACACTCCAATGTATCAAAATAGGAAACGAAAAGATAGAATACCTATGTGAAGGAATATTTATAGCTAGGAAGATCATTGGTCAGTTAATGGTCTCGTAATACTTTTTGATAACCGAGCTATTAAAAGCAATGACTGCACAATAACGTTCTAATGGTAGACCACTGATAAAAGGAAGTGTCAAAATTTTAGCGGAATAATGCATGTATGTACGTCTATCATTCATTTGTCATTATGTACGATATCGCCATTGTATGCCATTTCTTTCAATGGAGTGTCAGTGGTTGACCATTGGAAAGCCATAGTGACGCTTTTATATTAGTAGATTACCAAATTTGTCAAAATCAACCATTATGAAATCAATGATGGACCATTCTGTGCACTATTGTAATAGCAGACTTGAATCCTAGGCTACGTATACATTCTTTGTTAATTGAAAATCTTACATTGTTTCTGAAATATTCAAGCCTTATTATGGTATCTCAACAGTAAAGTACAATCGCGATAAATCTTGTTTAATTCAGTATGCAGTGGATGCGTAAGAGAATGTTTAATATTCACCCACCTGATAACGGGATGGGTTAGCGGTTTACTTAAGTAAGGGTATTTAACCTTTATATCAAATTATGGCATTTTCCTCTGTATGGATGTAGCCCGCTGACATACGAAAATCAGATACTGTTGAGAATATTAAATGTTGTGTTCATTTTTTAAACGCTGTCTAATAATCTAATTTCTTTCGCAGTAAAATAGTTACCTTGGGCCATCGGGCCACCACTCGAGGACCTAAGCACTAATACTTATCTACATTACCAAAGTAACAAAGACTCCGTATACTTACTAAGTTTTCCTTCAAAGTAAATCAAGCTATATGTTCGGCTATTTTTCTAAGACGCTGTTTTTTAAGATACACCTTGTATATGAGCAGGTAAATTTATTAAACAAATAATCTTCTATACTTATAATAAATCTGTAGAGAAGTCAATTCTGTACAAGGAATATATTTTCAAAATAACTATCAGGGGGTGATTAGTGATCGATACTGGTGCCAAAAATCCAATCAGTAAATTTTTTGTCTGTCTGTCTGTCTGTCTGTCTGTCTGTCTGTATGTTCTTTATAGAAACAAAAACTACTCGACCGATTTTAACGAAACTTGGTGCAATTATTCTTCATACTCCTGGGCAGGTTATAGTATACTTTTCATCACGCTACAATCAATAGGAGCAGAGCAGTGAAGGAAAATGTTGGGAAAACGGGAGAAGTTACTCCATTTTTTAAGCTTCCGTCGCGTGTGCAGCCTTAATGGTTAAAGTTACATAGAAATCATGTATTACGGAAATGTTCTACATAAAATTATCTAAAAAATATCCCGGAACAGCATATGTCTATCTTTTGTCAATTTTAAACCGATCGGGCTCAGAGTTTCAAAATCGGGGGTAAAGTAACTATTCCACGCGGACGAAGTCGCTGGCAGAAGCTAGTTTAAAATAAGAAATTAAAAATGTTGATTAAATTTCTTATTTATTATTATGTATATATATATAAATGTAAATATAGGGATTTAGAATCTATACTAATATATACAGCTGACGAGTTTGTTTGTTTGCTTCAACGCGCTAATCTCGGGAAATACTGGCCCTATTTGAAAACTTATTTCAGTGCTAAATAGCCCATTTCTTGAGGAAGTCTATAGGCCAAACTAAAACCATATGATCATAGGGGCGGAGCTCCAATTAAGAATGTTTCAAAATCGGGGGGTTAGTAACCATTCCACGCGGATGAAGTCGCGGACAGAAGCTAGTATTTTAATAAAATATTTATGCTAGTAAGTTCTAAACTAAGTATGTGGTGCCATAAAAGACTATCGAAAATTATTATTGATGCACTTTGTCTGTATGCATTCATATAAAATCGTACATTTACTTTTAGAGTAAACGTGTTATGTACGGACCTCTTTCATTCTTGGGTACGTTTCTTATTGAGTTAGGCGGGGTGAAAAGCCAACTTGATTAAGTTATATCTACCAGCTTATCGAATTGCTCGATAGACAAACCCTAATCCCATGTCGTTACAAAATGTATTGGTTTAATTCTTTTCTCACTGGGTATAAGATAAAAACAGCATTCTTTTAAAAATCCATTTAATGACGAGACTAGATAAATATCAATCATTTTAATTTAATATTTACAATTAACTAGTGTATTTACATTTCGGTTGGCGTATTTACACAATTATCAGTAAAAAATGTTTCTGATCACCACAGAGATATTTTATACTCAACTTACACAGTCTAGCAAAAGTTTGTAGCCGACTGCGTCTTGCAAAATTATTTACATTCAAATAATAAATTATAATTTTATTACTAACCAAACAAAACTTAGGCTGGTAATGTATTCGATGAGCCTTGATATAAGGTTGCGGGAAGTGATAAGCGTAGGCGGAGCGGATGAACGTGGCGCTCGCTCGTCCGCCATGACACTTGACGCCACTACGATACGGCGGCCGCTAGATCCGTCACTTCTAGTCTCATCCGCTGCTGAAACGCTGCTGACCTCCGGCGGCACGCAGTTCGGAGCCTTCTCCTGCTATAAATAATAACATTTCGTCAAACACTATGGTATTTCATTTGCGTAATTTATTCATCACCAATAAAGTTATAGCAGAATTAGGCGTCCCAAGATTTCTTTTATTGAAAAAGTGTGGCAATTTATGAAACAATAGTGACATGATGGCACGAAACTTCTAGACAATGCGATAAAAACTTGAACACTTCCCTAATTTTTCTTTGTCTGTAAGTTATTTGTGGTAAAATATTAGGCTTCAAGTAGAAATATTCATAAACAGGGAAAAATTATCTTGTCTTTGTTACAATCTTACCGGTGGTTGTGTCAAATTGACTTTTTCTTGACATCTCCGGGACTGATGGGCGATGCAGGCAGCATACGCAATGGCATGAGGTATGTAGCTCTGTTCAACTACCCCCGCGAACAAAATCGTTGCCATAGGACCTAGGTATGATAAAAATAATAGGATTATTATTAGTATTACTTTTAAAATTTCTTCTTATAATTTTCTTGCAACTGATATTTTCATAAAAACATATGTTACCTAAAGCCCAAATCGGCACATCTTCTCCACCATGAGTAGCCCACTGCCTTGGAACAGCAGCTGCATGAACAGCATCAGCCGATGCAGCAGCAGAGGCCGTCATATTTAACGGCAGAGCCCTGGGTTCTGAATGTCCAGGACCAGTGCCATATAACAATG
Organism: Hecatera dysodea; assembly: GCA_905332915.2. Lineage (NCBI taxonomy): Eukaryota > Metazoa > Arthropoda > Insecta > Lepidoptera > Noctuidae > Hecatera > Hecatera dysodea. The sequence goes on from HG995297.1 coordinate 13,086,538, forward strand.
TAGTATACCGCAAACCATCGATATCTGAGACCACAGTATCCGCACCTAAACACAAAACACACTTCAAACCTCTTGAAGAACTCTCAAATCCCTGTACAAATACTTCTAAAGCCGCAAAAACCTCGAAGTTAAAACAATCTTTAATTAATTTCCAGAACTCTAAGCTGCAATTTCAACGGCGGAGCCAATAGCCATCAATGCGGTTTAGAGGACATCATGTAAACGAAAAACGTTTGGCACACGACTTCAATTAGCAACTTTTGTAGTCCGTGCCAAATGTCGCTTGTTTGTGTACATATTTGGCTTCTGTTATATACATCTCAACTTGCGTATTAAATAGGAAATTGGGTAATATAGAATATATTTAAATTTTCTGTTTAGTTGTTACCTAAAACGGGGTGTCCTCTCGGCGTCGCCTGCCCGCCGAAAGTCATTACATGACCGTGATCGGCGGTGACGACGATCAAAGTTTCAGCGGGATTAACCCTCTCTAATGCTGCCAACAGTGCGGTTTCTAACTCCAAAGTCTCGTCAAGAGCTCTATAAGGATTGTTGTAGTGATGAGCGTGATCTATCCTTCCACCTACGCATGAAATCAGTGACGTTACAATGTGGTCATGTATTATAGAAAAATGAGAAAAGTAAAAATAGTATAAACAGGTAAAAAGTCCTCATGTAGAGGTAAACAATTAAAAAGAAAAATAATAACATTTTAAAGCAAAAATTCTTCCATGTGTATCAATCCTTAACACTGAATATTAAACGAAGAACAAAACTATCACATCAAACTAACAATCTCAACTTACCTTCAATAAGAAGAAAAAATCCTTTATCATTTTTGGTTAAAATTGACAAGGCGGCTCTAGTCATATCAGCTAATGACGGATCGTCCGCTTTTACAGCAGAAGTCGCGCTCGCTCCTTCTTCCGCGTCCGCTACCGCCCCTCGTTCCGCATTGAAATCCATGTGCGAGTATTCGAACAGACCTGTTTTAAAAATGAAAATACTTTTGTTCACAAGACACAAGAGGACATTTTAAAGGAATAACATCATTACGCGCTTTAACACTATTTAAATGTACAATCTAATTCGCAATTAACGCTTCACAGCTCACAAAAGGAAAAAAAAATGCGTACTCATAAAATCCTGAGATGTCACTCTGAAAAATATCTAACATAAAGCTGATAAAACCCAAAATTTAATGAACAAGTACTGTCCGGCAATCCTGAGTACTTACTTGTGTGACATATTAATTAAAATGCTAAGAAGCGTGGTAAACAATACAATTTTTGAATTAAGGATGTTGGTTACAGCATAATCCATATTTGAAATGCAAATGCTACTTTATGTCGGGCGGGTCAGATTAAAAAGGATTCAAATGGGATTACACAACGAGGCCACACTGATGATAATGTAAACTTTGTAAACGTAATCTGGGTGAACATAAATATTTTATAAACTCCGCCAAAGGGACCGGAAACATTTTTGGTCCAACTTTTCTTAAAGCAAATACTAACTTCCACATCCCTGTTGTCTCTCCTATATTAATTTTCTAAGGGAAATTCATTACGTTTATCGTTTCCTGATCTTTGAGAATCCCGGGAAAGTTAAGTGCAAAAGGCGGGATTGCTTTGTAAATTAATAAAACTTACAGGAGTTTTGGTAAGTTGAAGATTAGAAATGGTTTACTTAGACGACAATAGTTTAAGAGAAAAAAAAACTTTTCGTATCTACTATTCAAAATGCCTATCTCAAAATATTAATCAACCAGAACACCCTTGTGTTGTTTTCGTCAAATTTTAATTAAAAACGTTAATCGATGTTTCCGAAGGTAAAATTTTGTTCGCTTAAAAATTTAATTAATCCTATAGCTATGCCTATATCCTTAAATTGTAGCTAGTTGAGCTGTTACAATTTACTGAGCTACTTTTGAGTAGGTATTTTAGGTTCGTAAAATACCTACGTGTTTCTAGGCCTTACCAATGAAAATATCTCAACAAATAGTTGAACTAACCCGTTTGTTTATACATTTTAATTTATATGTCTTCATTGTATACGGGTTTAAAAATGGGGTCACCCGAAACAGGCTTTGTGGACACTCAAATTGCTGAGTAAGCTTTAACCCTTAAACAAACCCAACAAAGCACACAAAAGGGAGCAGTTTCTTAAATAATCCGGCGGTAGGTGAGGCGTTTTAGAAAATTTGGATAAAAACGCAGTTTCGTAAAAGTAATGGCTCTTAAACTGACGGTTTAAGCCATAATTTAAAAACATAATAACGAGTTTTTAGGTAGTTTTCCCGGAAGTAAAAGTTTAATGTGCGGGTAATATTTTCCGTGCCCTAATAATGCTAAAGTTTTGATATCTGTTATAATCGCGACCTTTGATATTTCCTTTACCTTTGTATCAAAATGGGCTGTATTTTTTACTAAAAATATAGTGACGAAAACTTAATTATGCTACCTGAATAAAACCAACAAAACGATGCCACTAGTTCCCCACCGATATTTTCCTTTATAGGTTGTGATTAACACTGGTTCGGCACGACGAAAATAAACGAACATATTTTCAATATCGAAAGAGCTACGGTTACCCTTCGTTATTTTTATAGTCTCACACTTTGCCCTGTATAGTGTATCGAATATATGATTTATATCTCATTCACATCTCATAAACAAACCTTCCTAGTATGATTGACTTTTTCTTGGCTATCATATGCCCCGGCCATTACGGTCCGGTCATATTTTCTCCAATATTGCGACCTTGGCGTAAATTATGTAGATCGGACGCCATATTTTGATCACATTAGACTTCTTGCCTTCTTTCTTGTAGATAAAAAAATCGGTGACAGATGATGAAATATTGGGAGTAGATGTTTTGTCGACAAAATGAAGCTTAATCGTGTTTACACAGCTTACGTTTGTTGACAAAATCGATTAGACAACATCTTCGAAAACAGTTGACAGTCAAACGGACCGCTAGGAATCGATTTTCACACTTATTGAAATGGTGGTGGAAGCAGACACGTTTGCATAGTACTTAAAATTGAATCTTCAGGTCAAACGATTGTGAATAGAGGAGCGCTTCTGCGATTCAACGGCCATCTGCGCGAATATCTTCACTGGAATTTATGCACAATTTAAAAGTCAACGACTGCTTTCAAATAAGTGCACTTCGGTGATCATGCTTTGATCGTTGAATATTGACTGAATTGTTTTATAATATTAACTTCCTTAATAACTAATTGAGGATAAATCAATACTTATAAAGGCAGAGTGAGAATCACGCATACCAGGAAACTATAGAACTATTGGAGTGAAACCTCTATTTACTCTTCAGTGGATGGACCATGGCTGCCAATGATGACGACTGAGTAATAGAAACTTTTAATGTAAATATTAATTTTCTTGAACTTACCTAACAAATAATCCACTGTTCTTGGATCTAACTTCGCAAGTTGTTCTTTTGTATGAATGTATTGAGCTCGCAATCGCCGCCTCTTCTTTTCTCTTGCCCAATCTTCTGCTAAGTTTCTACCATCAAGTCTTCTTCCTTCTCGGTTTGGATGCTCTGGGTCTGGAGTTACATTTGGTAGAAAATGCCTTCTACCACCTCCCATTATAACCTGTCAAAAACACAATTTATATATTATGTCCGAGAACAGATTCAGATCAGACCCGTCTGCGTAGTGCTGAATGTTATTCAAAATAAAGTCTACCAAAGTCTGTGATTTTACAATTTATTTATTTTAAAGGGTTCAGTTTATTACAGGAAACAGTCACATTCTAGTCAGAATAGATGCTCTACATATGTATATTTGTGCTATTTATAAACTGGATTTTCCAAGGAACTGTGTTGTCATATTTACATTTTAGCAAGTTAAATTCCCATATGTCTGTTTTACAGTTTTTTCATATAACGTCTTAACATAAAGTCTTTCTACAATATTATAGACTGTAAAGATAACAACCTTTACAGTCGAATATTGTAGAAAGACTGATGAACATTAACGTCAGGATATATGAAAAAAAACCTGCTGATAAGCCAAAAAATACCAACGTACTCGTAACTAATCAACATCCCTTAATAATTTACAGAAAGATCTTTTCCACAATTTCAGAATTCAGTTTAACTCACCCCCGAGAACGATTAAAAAAAATAAGAGAATCTTACTTTCGTAGGTACTTTAAAAATTCAAGCAAAAACTCTATCTTTCTTAAGACGCATCTCAAGTTTCTCCCCCTAAGCTTTAATTTAACAAAACATTGCGCTCTGTTTTGTTTCGAAAACATTTTCGAGGACATGAACTTTACAAAATTAGTGCGCATTTTGTATGAAAATTATATGTGCAGATTATGTAAAATAATACACGTAAATGTTCTTATTCTGATGCAAATATAAAACTTTTATACTTGCTCAAAATGTTTACCACTTTCGAGATTTTTGATACTTCATAATATTTTAATCTCAGATAAAATATGTATGTGAGAGGCTATCAGGGGGTCATTAAGCTTTTTAACCTGATTTTATTTCAGAGAAAAAATATATTTCGGTAGCCTTTGGCCTTGTTGTGACAATGGTTATCTCAAACTCAAAGCATTTATTTTAATCAAACCATTTACAAGCACTTTTGAATTGTCTAGGTCCAGCAAGCTATTTGCACGTTCTAAAGCGTAGATCATATCTATGGTGATGATTGTGCAAGAAACTCCCAGGACACTCTTTCGACAAGAACCATGTAACCACACGGTTCTTGTTTAAATTATATTCATATATCTGGCAAAAGCAAGTCACGAGTGTCAGTCGAAAATTTATCGGAACGTTACGATCACTGTATCGACTTAAAAATCTTCTCCCACCTTACATAAAGGCAATGCTTGTACAGTCCCTAATTTTCCCCATAATTATGACAATATATATAAATTAGACTATGGTGATGTATGCTACTACGACCTGAATGCAGATCTCCTCAATAAACTTGACCACCTTCTAAATAACTGCATTCGATTTGTCTTCAACCTCCGCAAGTACGATCACGTATCCACGCATCAATCTCTATTAAAATGGTTACCCATTCGTCAGCGCAGAGCGCTGAGGGACTTGACTAGTCTGTTTTCTTTACTTAATAATCCTTCTTTTCCTTCTTATCTAACTTCACAAATTCGATTTCTTTACACTGCCCATTGTAAAAATCTTCGCTCTACCAATAATCATCTTTTACGATGTCCCTCACATCGTTCTGGGTTTATCCGCTCCGCTTTCCTTGTTCAGGCGTTTGCTTGTTTCTCCCTCTAAACATCAGGACGGCAACCAGTCGGTTGACCTTTCAGGTGAAGGCACGTAAGTATATTCGCAAGAAGTTGGTAGAATCATCACAGCGTTAATTCATTAGATTCGTTTTTCTCAATGCCTTTGTTATTTTTATTTGTATTTATAATATATCTATGTATTTATGATTGTATTTTCCCTCTATGTTTGTCTTTCTTTTATATTGCACCTGCCATGTTGTCTCTGCACTACCCTAAGGTCGACTGGTAGAAAATGCCTATGGCATGAAGTTCGCCTTTGTACAGTGTTTTACTAGAGCATAAAGTTTTAATAAATAAATAAATATGTGAAAACTATGTACAGAAACATGCAAGATAAAAGCGTCCGGAATCGTATCGCTGATATAACATATACAAAGGAACTGTATTGCCACATTTTGACAAGTTTTTCACATTGTGCATTGGTACATTTCACGGTACTGATATCATAGGGACTTGAATTTGAACGCTTTTAAGCACAGGGAAAAGGCCTTGCAATGATTTACTTAATACTTACATTTATACTCCTCCCCGGCTCATTCTCTACGAGCTGCATGGCTATGTCCTTGCAGTCTTTCCTGACGGTGGGGGGTACTCTGCTGTCGTCTTCCCAGTATCTTGACGGCGCATGCGCATATAACGCCGCGGGAGTCGCGTGCGTTATCCGGGCTGTCGTCACGATGCCACTGGATTTACCTAGATTGACAATTGATTTTAGAGTAAATGATTTTTTATTTTTAAGTTATTGTTTTCTTTACTTTTCCCCGGGGCCCCCCCCCCCCCCCCATGGCTATAATTTGCTAGAGAAATCAGTGAAAGAAATTCCAGAATATGCGCTTTCAGATATCACTGACTGTATCTGTGATATTTTTTTCTGATTTAGCTGACACAATCGAAACTTCTTGGTTAGAAATTAAATGGATTGTATCTTTAAAAGTAGAAAACAATATATTTAAACACATAAGTTACTTATATAATTATGAATTATATTAATCGAGTTATGATAGAATGCAGCTCCAGATTAATAAATTCTACATTATATTAAATTCCGATGAGGAACTCGTGGCTAAATTATAACAGCCGCACAGGTCGATCTTCGAGGTTAAGCAACGCTTGCCGAGGTTGTTTTGTGGATGGGTGACCATTTAAACATAACTAGGCTTCTCCGTGCCTCGGAAAGCACGTTAAGCCGTTGGTCCCGGCTGTCATTTGGAGATCTTTGGCAGTCGTTACGGATTGTCAGAAACCAGAAAATCTGACACCAGTCTTGCCAAGAAGTACCGTGTTCCCCAGTTATTGGGTTGTGGAGGTCTGGTAGGCAGCCACTTCACGTAAAATACTGGTATTCAGTTGAATGACTGGGAGCCGAAATATAGTAATACAGTTGGAAAAAAGGCTAGGCCGATGATATTATATTCAACATTATTCACATATCCTATGATATGTGAATCCAGTCACCTTTAAACCACAAAAAAACATTTATCGAAAAAAATAGGAGTTCATATCAATTCTCCTGACTGCATAATATTAGGAACTGACCTTACTCGCATTATACCTAATGCGAACAAAGTCAGTTAGAAAATCAAAATTTAATGCCACTTACTAAAACGTAACCATTCAAAATAGTGCAAAGAACGAAGTAAAAAAAAAACTTAACTTTCACTAACATCAAAAATAATATTTAATAAATGCAAAAATATAAAGAGAAGACTGAATATTTAAAGAACCTTGAACAATGAACTTTAGAAAGCCTATGTCGTAGACGCTAAATTGTTTATATAAACCATAAAGTTAGCTTTCAGTCGTTTCTAAGTTTATGATTATGATCTAAAGAGTTTAGGGAATGTGGCGTGTCGTGACGACATGGAAATTGTTTAGTCACAAGTTATAGCATGAAACTTTTATGATTAAGGTCGTTTTTCTTTGTGTAACGTAAATAAAAAGCTGAAAACTTTTCATATTTAGTTTTAGAGTGATCAGGTGTTTGCTATATTGTCATATGGTATAGGTATCTAAAAATAGTTTAGAAAAAAATTAATAAAACGGAACCATCTTAATCTACACTATCATCACAATCTTAGCTAAGATCAAGCATTGCAGTATATTTTAAAGTGCCTTGAAACAAGATCTATTTTTCTCAAATAGAAAACAATCCATCCAAAGTTTATCTGGCAATCGTTGTCAGCAATAACATCGATAATGTACTGAATTAAGTTTGTGTAAATATTTTTGGTGGACAATAACATATATTGTATCTATCTATCACAAAATCATAGCACAGATTCCATAAATGTAATAAACTCAAACTTTATCTTCACAATAGCACATAACACTTCTATAACTAGATATAGCATGGCCGAGATACGTCCACATACTTGCCCATTGAGTGCCAGTGCATAGAGGCGAATGCGCCACACAATATAACCAGACGTTACTATTACACCTATATTTTACCAGCAGTGCGACAATTTCGTCCTGAGTCAGATACTCAGGACGATTCACATGGAGGACTTGGTATTAATATGGATTTGAGGTGTTAAAATTGTCCCCACCGAATGTGTCTCCACGTTGTCGTCGTGGTGGGGCTTGAGCGTCCCAATGATCTTGGGAGCTTTCCCGGTAGAGCCACTCATGCCGGAAGGTCGCAAGTGAGGGATCAGACCAAGAGAGACACACGCTTGCTCGCTGCTCTCTGGTACGCGTCTGATCATCAGACGTGACTGCGAGAGCAGCGAGCAGGTGGAGAGGTGAGGTTAGGAGAGAGGGCCCTGAGAAGGGGCGGAGCGAATAGGGACCGCACCCTTAAAAGGAACAAAATGAAAAAAGGCGAATGTAAAATGAGTCCCCAGGTGGGTCCCGACTGCTCAGCGGTCGGGGAATCCCACCCCGCTTCGGCGGGCTGCCCTCCGTACTCTGGGGTGGGCACCAAACGCCTTCCGCTTGCCAGTGGCAACAAGAGCCGAGGAGGCTCCGAATCGACGTCATCCGGATCCGCTTCTTACAAGGAGCTGATGGCGTTCGATTGTGTTGAGGAGGGTTCGCCTGAGCGCCGGGGAGGTGCAGAATCGGATTCTGGTTCTGCACCTGACCTAGTAACGGTCAGCTCGGCGGGCTCTGGAGAGGAAAGAGGGGGGGCTGCTGCGGAGAACGCCAAGTTCTTCCGCAAGCGGCCCAGGCGGGAGGACGACGGGGAGTCGACTTCCGAAGGCGAGCTTGCCTCCGCCCGCAAGATCCCCACCGCTAGGCGGGGCAGGGGCTGTGAGGCAGGGAGGGGGCTGGCTCCCTCTACCCGGGAGGAGCGTCGGGCCGGGAGGTTGGTGGAGGAGGGGCGTCGCCCTGGGGGGAGCGGTCGCAGGGCTCCCTCTACTCTCCCGCCTCTTCTCGACTCGGACGACTCGGAGCCCCCGGGAGAGGTGCCTCCAATTATTGAGCAGAGGGCCAAACTTGAGGAGGTGGTGGAGGCCGCGATTCGCGCTGTGGCCTTCAAGAGGAAACAGTCCTCGAAGCGGGAGGCCATCAGCGCGGCCAAAGCCTCCATCCTGGCGGCAGCGGCGGCCAACGTTGGCGGGGCAACGGAGGCCAAAGAGGTGTCTGAGTTGCGGGCGGAGGTCGCCCGCCTCGCGGTTCTTACGGAGCGACTCGTTCGGGAGAATGAGTCGCTCCGGAGGGACCTGGCGGGGATGGCCAGGGCGGCCTCTCAGGAGCCGCAAGGGGGGCTGAGTCCGGCGCCTCTGGAGGGGAGCCTAGTGCTGAGCCAGGTGCGAAACCTGGTGCGGCAGGAGCTGGCTCCCTTCCGGAGGCAGTTCTCCACCCTGGAGGACATGGTCCGGCGCCCCCCAACACCAACAGCGGCGACACAGAAGGCCCCGGGCCAGCAGAAGGCGGCCTCTTACGCAGCCGCGGCGGCTGCCGGCCCTGCAACGTCCGGCCAGGTGGCGAATGCCAAGGGAGCAGCCGCGCCAGCGCCTGTGACGCCGGCGACTGCGACGCCGGCGAAGACCAAGGCGGCCTAGGCGAAGAGGGGGAGGAGGAAGGCTGGAGGAGCGGCTAAGGCAGCGGCGCCAGTGGTGCCGCAGCCGCCCCCACCCCCACCCTCGGACCCTCCTGCGGCCGAGGCCGAGTGGCAGGTTGCTGGCCAGAAACGGCGGGCCGCGAAAGCGGCCAAAAACAAGGCGAGGAGGCAGCGGCGGAAAGCCAACGCCATTGCGGCGAGGCTTCGCGCCCCGAAATCCGCGGCTGTAGTGCTCACGCTGCAGCCGGAAGCGGAACAGAGGGGCGTGACGTATCTCGCCGTACTGAAGCGGGCGAAGGAGGCGGTGAGCCTCCAAGAGCTGGGCATCAGCGGGGGCATCGGGGTCAGGAGGACCTTAACCGGTGCCCGCAAGCTCGAGCTCGCCGGAGCGGAGAGTGGCCCGTTCGCGGACGCCCTGGCCGAAAGGCTGAGGGCGGTCCTACCCGCGGACGAGGTCCGGGTGTCCAGGCCGACTAAGCGCATCGACATGCGCATAGTGGGCCTGGATGACTCCGTGACGGAGGAGGAAGTTGTGGCCGCCGTCGCCAGGACTGGGGGGTGCTCTGCCGAGCTTGTCAAGGCGGGCACCCTCCGGCCTGACAACACGGGCATGCAAACCCTTGTGGTGAGCTGCCCCGTGACGGCGGCCAGAACTGTGTCGGAGGGCCGAAGGCTCTTGGTGGGATGGGTGTCTGCGCGGGTAAAACTGCTAGAACCCAGACCTCTGAGGTGCTACCGCTGCCATGTGGGTAACCACACGGGAGCTATGTGCCCCTCGGAGGTCGACCGCAGCGGACTCTGTTTCCGCTGTGGTCAGCCCGGTCATCGGGCCGGCTCGTGCGAGGCCACGCCGCACTGCAGTGCATGTGCGGCTGCTGGCAAGCCGGCCGAGCACTGGGCTGGGGGAAGGGCCTGCGCGCCATCCGCCCCGACCAGGGGCAAGAGGTCCGCCGCCACCGCCGCCTCTGCCGCCGCCGCGGCTTCTGTCGCCGCCACTGCCGCTTCTGCTGCGGGTGCTGCGGCTCCCAACACTCGGGAGGGTGCTGAGATGGAGTGCCAGTAATGGTCCCATTTCGGCCCCCTCCAGAGACAAGTCGGCCGCTGTGCTATCGCGCAGTGGCTGATGCCTGGGGACGGTGAGCGTGGGTGGCTCGCCGTCCGATACCAGGTTGAGTCGACGACGCGTTGTGTTCCACGCGCGTCACAAGGAGCCGTCAGCACCGAGGACGGGGCCCCATAGGGTCGGTGCCTGCTAGGGTTGCGGAATTTGTTCGAAAGAGTTACCGCGGCCCTGGAACGCATAGGGCACAAGAAGGATCACGGGTGGGTTTTAGTCAGTAAAAGTCTGACACTCCCTACCGCTCCACCCAGGGCGGGAGGGGTCATTTGATGATTTCCCATCCAGAAAAAAAAAAAAAAAAAAAAAAAAAAAAAAAAAAAAAAAGGTGTTAAAATTGTCTGTTTGATCTTAATATTTGTGACAGAATTAAAATAGGAAAGCAGATGTTTCGTTGTTTATTTTTTGACCGGGCAAATTGTATTAGGTGGATGACTAATTCCCGTTTTTACCAACAGAAACAACCGTTACAGCTATGTAATCAACCAGTTTAGACCCCTAGATAACTGGACTTTTTATATATATATTTTTGTTGTTTTATTATTTTTTCCAATGAAGTGATAATCGTAATTATACTTATTTCGTTGATATTCATGTTTTCTGTCCCTTTATTCATTGTACTTATTTTTTAAATGTGAAAATATATGTGGACGTTTATGCGTTTGTGAAACAATCCTGCCTGGAAGCTAAACAAATTGGTACAAATGAGACACAATTAACCTATATATGTACAACGGATACTTTTGTCCCGGTTGTACGATCTCTTGGGATTCAGATTTTCATGCAGACGAAACCGCAGGCGAAAGCTTGCTTCAAATAAAATAACAAAACAATTTGATTCCATCCCTTGAGATACATTACATAACAAACATTATTGAAAACGTTACCTACTTAATAAAATGAATGATATCTATTCGTCTACTGTGCTCCCTCGGGTAAATATCGTTGTTATTGGATAGTTTCCTTCTAAAGGCAAAAGATACACAGAATTTCTTATGGAGGATATAATAAAACATTGTTTTGTGCCGTCATTCATAAGTGACAGGCACAAGGTTGGCGGGCAAAAGAGGTCAAGTTCGGAATACGTATTTTCGGCTGAATTAAATCGTGTCTCGAAATTGGAGGTATTTCTGGAAAAATGTATCTATTAATTTGGCTGTTTAGAGGTTATTTAGAAGAAAACCACAATTTAAAAAGGCAAGTATTCGAATTAAATTTTACACGTGCCACATCAGACTCTACACAAGCTGAACAAAAATATTATAAAGAATTAATACAACTGAAAACACTTTTTATGAATAAAAATCTTCACTATAAGCAAGCTTCGTAGACTATAGGTCACCCCGAAAAAATGCACGGCTTCTCTAATAGGCCACGCTCACGAAGTCACGGGAAAAAACCAATAAATAACAAAGAAAAAAAAAATCCTTACAATATTTCCGTTATTGGACGTTATTTATTCGTCTGACACGATATCGAGTGTACAGATTATACTATAATACAGTTCTCCACTACGTGACCCCGGCTTAAGAGTAAGGCTTAACTAAATCTTTGCTGACAGAGTTAACAAGTGGTTCTAGTTATAACAGTGTAGGGTTAAATCGGACTGACCCTTCTATAGGTCGCAAATTAATACCATTTTAGTATTTCGTGGTATTTGAGGCTTAAAAGCTTTTAGTTTCCACAGAACATGGTAAGAAATATTTTTTGAATGAACGCTCGCTCAATTTTTTTTATTAAATATAAAAAAATATTTTAGCTTTTAAAAGACCAGTCAATGTACAAATTTTAACATAGGATGAATATTAATTAACATTAACAATTCATCTCTATGTTAATACTTCAGTCTAACTAAATAGTCTACGCGACCGATATCCTATGGATTGATAGCTGACTTATTGGCAAAGTAAATATCTAAAATAGTAATATTTTAGATATTTACTTTAAATAAGTCAGTCTTATGTCTATCAGTATCAGTCACTAAAACTACTAACGTGACGAATGTCTCCAACAATGCGAATACTATAGAAATTCTGAAAGCGGACAAAATATTATTATTATTACCAGCCCATAATATCTCATTGCTGAACAAAGGCATCCCTTCATTGCCGTTGCAATAGGAGTCACAATTTCGAACCTTTTCCTTCCAATTCTTAGAAAACCCATCAAGCGAAGTCAAAAATATATTAAATCTTAACAATAACTCACCAGCTTCATGTGCCCAGTCAACTAGTGACGTGACTTTAGAGTTGATAGTAGAAACACAGCTGTTGAACCTGCCTCCAGCGTCCAAGCCCAGAGTCTCGTACCGCGCCTTCACGCCACAGAGGAGAGCAGTGGCACAGGCTGAGGACTCTCCAGTTTGAGCATCGATGTTGTATGTCTGGTAACAAGAATTGATACAATTTATGCAATGGGAATTCTGAATTCGAGATAAATTGCATCAAACATTGGAGGTCACTCAAAAATCAACGTTCTTTTTGGATTTTGAGTGACTCTTTCAATGTTTACACATCGTTTAAGTATATAGCAGAATATATGGCGATGGATTGAAAATTAACTTAAATTAATATTATAGAGAGAACAACGTCAAGCTCTAACAAAAATCTTAGACCATGATGTACATTACTCGAATGGACCAACGCAGATTGAGAGTTACATTTATGCTTGCCCTTGCTCGTTGTCTGCCTCTTATACGTGCATCAAGCAAAATCGCCACATTTTATTTTAAGGAAAGAAACTGATATTCAAGAAATGCTTCAATACTCGTTAAACCTGGGTAAAATTTCTGGGTTCTTTATTTCAAAATATAGTATTGAAACGACTAGCAAAGTATAACAATCTTGGAATACCATTTCTAAGTACTAAAATCCATTCTGCGTCATTTGAAGAGACGCCACTTCGAAACATTGCCAAGCTTGCTTCGAAGCGTTCCAAAATTGTTATAACACAACAAACAGTTGGGATGGTGATCACAATAGAATGTTATTTGTTCACAGGTAGCTGCAGTCCCAAAATAATCCTTTAATCGCTCTTACGACACACATGAAAAACAATGACACACTCAGATGCCGGAAACCATATGGCATAACTGCTTATGTGGAAATATAAGAGGAGAATTCTCATCACAGGATTGTTTTCCAGCGGAAGTTATAGGAAAACAAAAGAAAGTGGGTTAGTGTGTTGAGAAATGTGGAAAGCTGCAACAGCCTTGATAACTGCGTAATATAGAGAATCTCGTAAACATTCAACGCTTATGGTCTCCCCCAGAGACCGCAACAGCGAACGAGTTTGTACCGATAATGCCGTGATCTCTTCGTGCCACAATAATGATTCATTATATCACTGAGATTTTAGAACACTTACCGAGAGATTCTTCATTGAGTTTGTATTTATGACTGTGAAAGGCAATACTAGCGATGGATGGATAGGGTAAGATAGCTAATATTCGACATTCCCACGTCGCTGACTGCTGGGCATAAGCCTTCCTTTGGTAATCCCCACGTGCATGTGCCACCCTCACGGTTTAAAAATGATAAAAATAATTATAGAAGTAGAAAACATGCTGCTGACCCAAAAACACCTAGAAGGCCAGGTTAGTGATAATATTGATGGTAGTGAAATTATATTACAACACATATCTTTGACCTCAGAGAACAAGAGGATGCTATTTAGTCTCAAAATATACCAGACTAATTTCATCAAAAGCTTTAAGAGTATCATCCTTTGAAAGGTAAAAATGAAACTTGAAAGGGGAAAACAAAAGAAGCTCTCTGAAAATGGACTGGAAAAATTAGCTACACTTGGTGATAAAGGCAAATGAAAAGATAAAATAAAAATGGCGTCCTTTATTGACTGTTTAGCATGTTAACGCTGATGATATGTATTATGCATGTAGATTTTATACGTTGCTTGAATTGTATCTTTGAATGAATTTGATCAACTCAAATTATGGCTGTATGACATTATTAATCCAATATGTGGTCTTGGTATATTCCTTTCTTCTTATTATTCCTTGCCTAATAATAAGAAGAATTTCGGATATTACAACGGACCGCTAAATTTTATTCTGTATACATCAAAATGTTGTTTTATTTTTTGTTCTTGGTGACAGTTACATACAGCATGTCATGTCATTTATTTCCCATGGCTTTTTTTAACAATTTAAACATACTGAATATACTTATTTATTTTCCTGGTTCTGATTGAATGGTATGCGATCATGCAATTTTTATAAAGGATGCCGCAGAAAAGCACGACGCGACAGTATGTCACAATTGCGAGATAAATACTCGTATAAGCTATGAATAACTTAGGTCAAATCATCGCGTCACGCTTATTTAACACATGGAAACATTAACCGGGAACGAAAATAAAAACTATAAAGAATCATTTAACAAAGCACTTATACTTGCTTAACTATATTTGCACTCATTAAAAATTTAATGCGTTCCTCCTGTTGACTTAATCTTCATTATAACAGTTTACTGAATACCCGCTACGTTCCGTTTACATGTTGTTTAAAAACAACCTTAATTACATCCTCTAGTTAAGTAAGCAAGAAGAACTTAATTAGTTTTCAGCATAATGTTTGTTAAAACTTGTAGTCTTGGCAACGAATAAGAATAATGACCAACTCATCATTATAATAAACAATCTTATACTAGAATTAATACCTGCAGGTGTTAGAAAAGTTAGGATTAGTTTGCTGCTCATTTACCGCTTAAGCAGTTCACAACAAAAGATTTGCCAAAGCAGGTTCAAGAGAGGTCAATCGAAGAATTCACGAAAAAAAATGATGAGCTAAAGTAAGTATACTAAACCCTATCTGTTTAGGTAGTTAACTAAAGGTAAACAATCTTGGTATGTCTTTTTATGTAAAAATATATTTTAAAATATGGATATTACTACTTATACAAATCAATTATCTATAATTTTAGAAAATCTGAATGTATTTCATGTTGTAAAACGTATTTCACATTTTTCAAAAACATTTTTCGTTAAAAGACATACCAAGATTGTTTACCTTTAGTTAACTACCTAAACAGATAGGGTATAGTAGTAGTATATTAGTAGTGTGCGTGTGTGTGTGTGGGGGTGTGTGTGTGTGTAGTGTGTTAGTAGTGTATTAGTATTAGGTAGTGTAGTAGTAGTATATTTACTTTAGGTCATAGCTCGTGAATCCTTAAAAGCTTACGTTTTTGGCTTCGGAAAATTTAAGTACTTGTTTCGTGGAATCCGTAACAGTCGACACCAGAACCATCTCCTTTGAAGTCAAAAAAAGTGAAAGGCGTAGACCTACTAGCTCTGCACCACTTTCTCCCGTTCCAATGCACACACAGCCTAAGGATATAATTGGAAAAAGTACGAAATAAAGCCGATGTAAACGCTAAAATTAATAGTTCTGAAGCAAAACTGACTGAGCAATCGTTACAAACAGTCAGTTTGGCGAATAAACTAGGTAAAGTATCATCTTCCCGCGACTTCGTACGCGCATATCCCGTTATTTCCCCGTTCCCGTGGGAAATTCGGGAAATCCTATTTTAGTCTCGAGGATCTACATGCCACATTACAGCTTTCTACGATCAAGTAGTTTTGGTTGTGCGTTGTTTGTCGTAGTTTTCTATTGAATTAGGATGAGATTTATTCTATACTAAACGATTTTCATAATATATCGAGAAACTATAATTTAATATAGATTTTTTCTTTTATTCTGTAAACGTTACCAGGAGGGGTAGGAATTTTTCCTGTATCGTGGCTGCAGTTACAAACATACAATCTTACATATACAAACAGCTAGACCCAGAACAACTATATGTACGCCATACAAATATTTGTTTCGTGCAGGAATGAAACCCGCGACATGCAGCGTAGTAGCCAATCGCTGAACCACTGCGCCAACCGTGTCGTGTACTATCTTTATTTACTACAATATGCAATTTTCCGGTGGCATATACTTATAGTAAGTAATCATTTATCGCGAGTATTTATCGGAAGTCAATATTAACTTCTGTCAGTCTCTATAATGTATATTAATACGGTATTACATAATTATAGTCTGTTACTTTTGAGCACTGAATTTTATTATTTTTCGAACATCCTCGTCAAGAATTTATATTTTTATTAAAGGTAAATAAAGATTATAGATCCTATAAATATCAAACAGAAGTTTAACTTCTGACTAGGGTTAACCTTTCCTATTACAGCCAATAGTATAAGCATGACGTGAGGGACACTAAGGCAGCGACTTATTTAGTACGGTCACCAAATTAATCAACAGTTTGGTGCATTAACCGAATGAAATATAGTGCTGTCACCAAACGTATCAATTGCTTTGTCCAATCACCAAACTAATATCAAATGCTAAATACTTTAACGCGGTCACCAAGCGCAAAGTAAACGCAATAAATTGTGATCACCAACCAACAAAATAAAACATCCTTTGCAATATTGGTGTCCGAGGGTTAATTTGAATAACTAAAAGAAACTAAAAGAACTCTTGAATACTTTACCTTAGCCAAAGCGACTGCTGGAAAGGTGTCCCACGCCAGATCTGTGTCTTCCCCAGATTGTCCTCGACGCTGACCTCTGAGGATCCTGGCTGCGGTCGCTGTGGTCAGACTCATACCGTCTCCCACGACCAATATTACGTTCCTGTAGAAAAACAAAATTTATTATAAACACTAGCTGTCCCGCGAAACTCGTATAAGTCACAAGTAAGAGAGAAAAATCAGTTTTCGTAACATTTATAACACAAGAAAATAGCTTGATTTTTGAAGTTTCAAACTTGAAAAAAGGATAAGATAATTCGACAGTATTTTTTTGTTTTTGTATGTTCATCTACGCCTTTACTGGTTCCTAACCGATTTTGATGTTTTTTTTTAATGTGTTTTCTCGGAGTAACCACAAATTTATACAGATTGTTTTGCAATATGTTAAAAGTACGATGTGAAATAAATTTATTTAATTTGAACACTATATTATTTTGCACCCAATGGTTGGCTTTAAAAAAAAAAAAACTGCTATCGGAAAAACATTTAACCTTACAATTTATACTCTGTACTGTTGAACGCGGTATGTTTGCTAAGTAAGCTACTGTACTTCAAGATTTACACTGAATTTGAAAAAAATAATAATTTTCTTTCATCTTTACTTCTCTCACGACGTTTTTGTTCCATTTTCGTATCGCAAACGTATTAACTGAATTTTTTTATAAACTGTTTACTACTAAGAAGTGTATTTATTTCTTTGGTTGCTTACATGAAATTGCGCAATAGGAATATAAATCATATATCCTAAGATGCCAAAATGTATAAAGTGTACGATGACTTTTTGCGCGGGGTTTTGATCTCTTTTAAGAAATTATTTCTATTTTCAATTAATCTATTGGTTATTTTTAAACTTTGTACATAAAGATAAACAATGAAAATTGATAAAAGTTTTTTAAATATACCTAGGTGTACGAAGACTTTTTACATTGACTGTACGTAATTGTCATTCAATAGCCTAATGACTGAACATATTTGGAACACAAGTAGGTACATAGATAATGGCCTGGATTAGAACAGAATATACTTTTCATGCCGATAGTATATTGCCGCGGGATAATTGGCGCCTTTTCTTTTACGCGGGCGAAGTCACTAGCATAAGCAAGTAGGTTTACCATCTCTAGTGTTAAGTAATCAATAAAAAATCTGCCTAGTCTTTCCCAAATATGTTGGTCGGTTTCCAATGTTACTAGATGCAACTGAATACCAGTATTTTACAAGGAAAAACAACCTATCTGAGCTTCACGATCCAGTCCCTTAATGACACGAAGCCCAAGCGGTCTAAGACTTCTGACAAGCCGTAATGACTGTTAAAGAGCTACAAATAACAGCCAAGACATTAGCTTAACGTGCTTTCCGAGGCTCGGAGGTATGTTAAGATGTCCCATCCATGGACCGACCGCGGCAAGCATTGTTTACCCTTGTGGGTCAATCCATGTGGCTGTTACTACTTTATAGTCACGAGCTACTCACATATACAAATGTATCGTACATATTTTGCTGAACCATCTACAGTAATTCGTAACAAAAACTCCGTATCGCAATACACCCTTCTTCCTATTTTTTTATCACATTTATCAGTGTCAACGCTCTCTAAGACTAATGTAGGCAATGCGAGGATTGTGAGGGTTTTGGGTTTAACTTGTCCCCCGAAGGGTCGAGTGGCGGGTATGTAAACAAAATCATTAATTACATGTCAATCTTTTGTACCTGTAGTAGGCAAACAGAAGTTTTTTTTTTTTTCTTGTTACTATGAAATTGCATGGTACTTTGCTAGATCGTTGCAATTTATTTTATTTGCCATTAAAACTAAATTAGGCTAACTTCACACTGTGTTCTCAATGGTATGATTTAACTCGCAGCACGATGTCAAATTTGCTATCGAACCTTCATAAAAGTAATATCCCCATGTCGTCGGTAATATTGAAGCTAGCCTTTGCCAGGCGAAATTTGAATATTTTAGAAGCATGCAGCCAAATTGCTACTCGAATTTTTAATTGCCTTTCAAAGGACTGGTTCGCGATCTCAAACATAATGGAGTAAAGATCAATTAATCTGCCAATTAACAAAAAAAAGCAGCCTGAATATAATACAATAGAAGAGTATATATACTACCTTGTTTAACTAAGGCATGCAAACAGTTTAAGCTAAAATAAAGATTAATTTAAAATACATACATGTATTATTAACACATTCAAACAAATTTACCATGTCAAGATGAAATTTAGTCATAATTTGAAATAAGCAAAACAATACATAATGTCAACGTTAATACTGGAATGGGATAATAAGGGATTATAAATACTTCAGGATCGAGGTCAATGCAGTTAAATTTAAATATGTACATATTTATGTTGTTGTACAAGTCAGGTATAAGATGTCACAATATCTATCAATTTAAATTCTTTTTTAAAATCGCCAACTGTGGGAATTTTCTTTTTGAAAAGTGCATATTTCTCTTTTTTTATAAAGCAAGGAGAAGTCATTTGATGATTTCCCAAAAAAAAAGGTGAAACCCGTATGAATATGCGTTTGATAGTCTGGAGCTTATCACACGCAGACAGACGGGGCGAGACTTAGTTTTATAAAACCTATACGTAGTGATAGTGAAAAGTGGGACACCTCTAGGCTAGATAGAAGGAACATCGATTTTCATAGGGTGGCTGGTCGCAGCTGCATGAGAGCTGCCGAAAACCGAGATAAATGGCGTACGATATGAGAGAACTAAATTTTCCCGGCAATGGACTGCTGTAGGCTGATGATACTGACCTATGTAGCTAGATAACAGCTAATAGGAGAATAACAAAGTTTATACTGAAAGATAAAACATATTATCTCGAAAGTGCAAGGTTCTATAACTAACAGTCCTGACTTTCGTACTGTCAAGATTTTCTTAGAAATCTGTTATTATTTTTGTATCCAGTATTACACTATGATGCAATTTTATCCTATAAACACACTTAATCTTACTAATATTATAAACGCAAATGTTAGTAAGTATGGATGTTTTTACTCATTCACGCAAAAACTACTGAAGGAATCTTGATGACACAGATATAGATCAAAGTCTGGAATAATGCATATAATACTTTTTATCCGGTGATTATGTTCCTTTGGGATAATTTCCGACATTCAGGCGGGCGAAGCCGCGGGCAGCAGCTAGCGTGAAATAAACTTAATATTTTTTCCAGTCAGTCTGTATCATTCGACAACTCCCAGAATGTGTCTGTTTAAGAAAGCCTTGAATGTCCAATGAATTTAGTAGGAAGGTGTAGTTATTACCTTTCAACGTAATTTCAATTAAAGAGCCCATCACTAGAACTCTCGGGACTAGTGATAACTAAATTACTGAACGATTTAATTACAAAACGGCTTTTAGTTTAAGGTGTTTCATTTCCCTTGGCGACTACATGGAGAGGGAAAATAATATACTAATTGATTTTAATTAGAAAATAAAACACAACTAGGTGTTACTACACCTAGTTGTGTAGGACTATACTACTGTATAGTCTATATTCCCAAATATAATTAATACTATTATTTGGAGGTGGCAACATACCTAATATGTTTGTATATGTACCTAATATGTATATGTATGTGCCTCTAAAGAGTTATTGTTCTTGAGAGGAAAAGGTTTACGTAGATTAATTAATAACAAATCTGACAGATGTCATCTTGAAATAACACCAGGTTTCTGCAAAAAAGGAATAGTCTAGCCTAGTAGAATCGTAGATCGATTTGATTAGAATGACTTTTTTTGTATGGACAATACAACAGATTTGAAGGATTGTAATAAAACTTGAAGGATAATACAGTGAGAGTGAGTCTATGGTGGCGACGTTTCACCACGTTGCTTACGTTATAATTCAATACTTCATCAGATTTTTATTTGTGGTCGTTTATAAAGACGTTAATTTGTTTAAAATCCTCACCCGCAATACTCATGTAAGCCTTCTCAGGCAAACTTAACGGTACGCCTTTAGTTTGTATAGGTACTATAAAAGCATTAACAGTTCGCTCTATTTACCATGTATCAAAATAATCCAAACAAAGAATATAAATATTGTCGTAACGAAGGATTTGGTAGTCAGTACCAAAATCTTCGTATCCACAATATTTATTCAAGCGTACATAACATTCAATTTATATGTAGGTACATATATACATACAACAGTGATCCTAATATTTGTCTCTAGTTCGCGTATTGTCTGTGGTGTATTGTGTCTGGACCCAATGGATACTAGTTGGGGTTGAGTATGTTTGTTTCTATACACAAAACCAGTGCGGTTAGTCTTTTGCTGCGAGGACATGAGACCAGAGGAAAGTCATCATGTAAACGAGAAAAATAAGAGGAGTTACGTCTCTTGGGATTTGTATGTCTCGTTTATTTTAGTTAGGTGTCGTGTATTTCAGCGAAAGGTTGACCCATACACCGATAAAAAAATCACATTTAAAATAACATAAAAACTATCTTTTGCCTTCTGTTACACAGAATGTCTTATTATTTTGTATCGTCTCATAAAACATATAAATATTTGTGTTGATTCTACTAAAACATTTTACACATTCACACAAGTCACGCGGAATGTGTATAGTATTTGGAAACTTCAAGTCCGATGTGGCCCATATACGAACTTGGCCGAGATTTTCACTTAAGTATTGCTTTTGTGAAAATGTCGGTCATGCAACACGACCGACCGCGTCACAGGCATCCGAAGTACTTGGTACCTAAGTACTCGTAACAGAGATTTATACCTTCACGCAGTTGCAAAATGAGAGAATAAATGTAAAATTACACACCATTCAAGGTTAATACTATGTTTGGGGCGAATGCTCGGAAAACAAAATCAAATGGCAACTACGCAGAATTTTCATTTCACTGACAGAAAATGCCAATTTAAATCACTGGGTCTGTGAAGCATGAAATTTTGCACAAGAGTTCCTTAAATAACGAAGTAAAGCACAAAGGTAGGGATTTCTAGAATTCAACCGCTAAAGGGGTTGTAGATATTGGAATGAAAATATGTATTTTCATTCGGTCGTTATTTTTGCTGATGATAAATCTCCTTTAGCTCGGCTTGATATAATAACTTACTTCGATCGCACATGTATGTTTCGATAATATTTTTAATTTGAGCCAATAAAGAAATCTGTACTCACTTTGCGACAGGATTTTTATCGGCTGCGTACTGCAGTCGTTTCTGCAACGTTTCTTGCGCTTGCGCGTACCAGTAGTGGCGATCTGTGAAAGAAAATAATAATAATAATGACGTATAGAAATTTCCACAAAAATAATTAGGTACTGTAATATCGTCTCAGTATCGCTTCCTACACAACGATTTTTTCGACGATACATCACTAAACTTAAAAGACACCTTAATCTCTTTAATGAAATAGATACTTAGAATGATGATTGCATCCCGACATGACCCTCCCATTCAGGCACAAGATACGGGGAAATGATAAAACTTTATTTTATTTTAAAATATGATGAGAACCTTCTAACATAGTTATTAAATAAATTGTTTCTAACACTTATTATATAGATTCTGTCACAACACTACATCAACAACAACTGAAAATCTTAGTAGGAACAGGAGTTAAAATAAATATTCAACGAAAAGCCAGAGTAACCATGCATAAGACTAGTCGTATGTTGCAGTAGTCAAAAGTAACGTCGAATAAACCACTGACTGTGTCAATAACTCGTGCCATTTGAAGTACATTACAAACACATTATCAACGCATGCCACCAAACTTGGACAAGTGATTTGTGGAAATATCGACAGAACAGTGTGTATTTCTATCGATATTCTATCCGCTATATACGTAATCGTAAACCAAATACAAAATAGTATTTCGTAGAAATTATCACTTGCTTTCAACAAAGCCAGATTGAGGTCACGAGAGCTTTCATAAAAAAACACCTATATTTAATGTTGTATGATTCGGTAAAATAGCAGCCATTAAAATTTTGCGAATTCATGCCATACCTTTACAAGAAATAAATTTGTGCGAACCAAAGATGGCTGGCATTTTCCCAACTAGGGCCGACTTCCAGTCCAACTGGTTACAGCTGAATCCGAGTCAACATATACCTACTGAAGTTAACAGATACCTCTTCGCAAAACAACGATGTGAAATTTTTAATCTCCTGCGTTGACAAAGATTTGCGAAATGACAGACGGAAGCTACGGCTAAACGAGCTTTCCGAGGTACGGAGAAGTCTCGGTAGGTAATAATGACCCATCCACGGCTTCAACAAGCGTTGCTTAACTTTGAATAATGACTCGTGTGGCTGTGATGACTAAACCACAACCTCCTTATAAAGTTAGCACGGTATGGCAGAATATAATATATACAACCTATTTACATAAAGTTTAACACAAAATACAAACATACAATAGTGCTGTTTGTTTCCATCCATAACAAAGAAACTTATAGTACAAAAACACAATGTGGTATACATTACAAACAAGTATAGAATGTCTTCAGTTGCTAGGCTTCCGTGTAAGTAGGACCTACATTTGTATGTGTTAGATATACATAATTATGTACATATACATAGGTATGTGGTAACAAGATTATTGTTTGCCTGAAAACAGCTTAACATGGAATTTTTATGGTTTTAATGCCTTTTATCGGCGTGATAAATGACATTTAAACCTTAAAATACTCGGCTGTTAAAGATATATTGAATTAGGTATAAGGAATCTTTCAGGCATAGGAAATGTAATAGGGATGTGTATGTGTACATATTATAAAAAAGTCGCTTCCCGCTGTCTGCCTGCCCCTGTGTATAAGCTTAGATCTTCAAAACTGCGCAACGGATTTGGTTAGGTTATATGGTAATACATGCATAGTATAGTAGACATTTAGTATCAGCATAGCACCCGTGCGAAGCCGGGGCGGGTTAATTATAGACTTATATGAAGTGAAAAAAGAGTTTAATTGCGCCAAGCAGTAGACAAAAAAAAAAAACCTTACACACACACAACAATTATAAAACGCGCAAAACTGCCATCACGTTTAGAAGATGGCAACAGACTGTTGCGCAGACGATGTAACGTGGCGGACATTGTATGGGATATATACATAAATATTATCTATCTAGCCTATTTTGTCCGGTTGCTGGGCTAAGGCCTCCTCCCATAAAAAAAATACGTAGTTTTTTTAATCGGTGGGAAATCTTCGAATGACTTCTTCCGCTCTGGATGGAGTGGAAAGGAGAATCAGACTATAACTTGCTAAAACCTATCCATGTTCCTCCAAATGTTCTGTGTTCCAGGGCTGTTGTGAGTCTTTCGAACAAAATCCGCAAACAATATTATTCTGGTTAGCTTCTGGCTTGCGCAGTCTGTTATTTCTCCAAGGTTTTGGCCTAAGTTATCTACATCAAATCTGGTAAATTCATAAAACCATAAAAATATGGTGTTGAAACTTGATAAATTATCCGCACTATTTTCCTCCATACTAAAACTACTTTCCAAACTTTTACTTAATCTATTAAACGTGCGGAACCACGGGTGGTCGCCAGTTCACGATCAATAAATAAAATAGGTATAACCCTCACGGCACATTGCTGGCGAAAACGTTTATATTGCAAACTTTTAAGCCACACAGTTTTCAAGAGTAATCTATTGCTTCTATGAAATACGAGTAATATTTATCTGTTTTTCTCATGTGCTTCAACATTTGTTTGAAAATCTAGATGTTCTTTACAATTCCATGCAAATATTATATTATGAATGTGAAAGTGAGTTTGTCAGTTTGTTACCTTTTCACGTTTTAACGGTGGAAGGGATTTGGATGAATTTTGGTCATGAGTAGACTATGTCCCGAAATAGAAGAGGATACTTTTCATCCCGGTAGTATACTCCCTTGGTATAATTTTCAACTTTCACGCAGACAAAGCCGCTAGCAGGAGCTAGTTATTAATATTTTCCAACAGCCTAATCCATTGTTTAAAAACAAATGCCGATAACTTCCAACCAATCTCAACCTTTGAAAGTTCGAGTTTGGCAAATACTTACTTAACTTCAAACTCTTAATTTAAAAATCGGGGTAAATACTCATTTTACAGATTTTACATTCAAATTCGATTTAGAAAATTTGAATTTAGAATCTGCTAATCACTTTATAGATTTGAATATGAAATCTGTTAATCTGTATTTGAACTAATCATATTAATATGGTTACATTTTTAAAGTTCGTTTCTTACAAAATGTAATAGAGAACAACAAGGAAAAATTTAGAGAAGTTTCTCGAGGGTTCAATGGCCGAAAGGCACACACTAGATTTTGATCGGATAACTTTGAGGAGATTGCAGGATGCCCCTTTCATATAAGTGGCCCAGAGATGTTTACGTAGGATGTTTATTAAGGAAAAGTTTATGATCAGAAAGTACACTTTAATGTTAGAGTATCGGGAAGACTTACGACGCGTAAATTTTAAGACGAATACACAAAAGGCACTGACAAGGCCTAAGTTCAATCTCTTGATAGAAAATTATTGTCATATAATTATTTCCCAACGTGCATATAACGAGCCAATGTTAGTCAAATTTGGCTGTTGAAAACACATTAAATTTATCACAGCTAGATCTGTGATAAATTTAATGAGTTTTCAACAGCCAAATTTGACTAACATTTAATTTGTGACGGATCGATATTTTTTCCAGAAAGCGGTGGTCAATGAAAATGCAAATATCATAGAACAAACAACCTGGAAAACATGAATATGTAATGTATATAATATTAAAAGCTATGAACGGAATTAATAAAATGAGTCTAAACTAAGAGACCTTTTATTGATGGGAAATGTTCAAATGACTTCTTTCCCTATGGGCGGAGCGGGAGTGTCAGATTCTTAGTGACTAAAACCCACCCGTGTTCCTCCTAGTGCACTTTGCATTCCAGGGCTGCTGTGACTCTTTCGAATAAATTTCGCCCATTCCTAATCGCCTTTTTGTTCCAGGGCCATGACGGTGAATTTTTTTAACAAATTCCGCAACCCTGGCATGCACTGGCCCTAAAGGACCACGTCTTATATGCTGCCTAAAAGTAACCTATTCACACTTGAGTTAATAACCCCCAGTTTGTAACAGCTATCAGGAAATAATAGAAGAAACGCTACGGTCCCATGAAATATTTCGTCAAATTATAATCAAATATTTATTTTATGAACTGACTTCATTATTTTAACGAGCCAAGTGAGAAACGAGCGTATTTAATCAGAACGAAAATAACTGGAAATGGGTCCTACCGCGTTGATACCATTATTTAAATTTCCTTAGTATTGTTGGGTGCTTAAACTAAGCATTTTTTTTATTTGGGCCATAAATGCTTGTTATTTAATAATGGCTGCTTGACGTGTTTATTTGTGTGGGGCTGTGTGTTTTTATGCCTATTAAGAATGGTAATGAGTCCAACTGTAAAACGATTTAATCGGAGAATTGACTAGACGGGCTTGTACGGAGGCATTCCATGTAGACCATGCCCACAGGACCTAGATATTTGTTTTTATACGTATGAGTAGTCTTTCCACGATAGTCATTCTCTAACATTCATATATTAAAGGCCTATATAGCAGCGAGCACGTCCCCCGGCAAACCTGGGTTTGTTTGAAGTTGATTTTTTCCTTCGGGAAAACCGAAAAGATAAATATTTTTACAAAAAAAAAAACCAAGATGAAATCAAAACTGAGAGTAAAATTTTCTTATCTTTCCTATTAGCTTTTTATATTTTTGAGAATCTGTATTAACACCATACATGAAACTTATGCACACCATATTTGAATTGTGCATTGCGCCAGCTCTACTCTACAAGGAGAATACTTAAAAACGCGATGCGACGTTCTCGCATCGCCAAAACGTATATGTAAGTCGATCTGAACTCGATAGAATACAATACTTTTTATTATATACACCATAAATATACGTTACATAAAATATAGATGAGGAAAACATTACATAGGGTGACACAATGAGCGACGGTATCGCTTAAAGAGTATTTTTATTTTTCAAGACAAATTTTGGATTGATTTTGAAGAGAAAACGAAAGACAGTATTGTAGGTAGTCCCACTTCGGCTTTTAATGATCATATTTGCGCAAAACAAATATAAATTTTATCCAAAGGTTTTAAAGACGCGGTATAATGTATGCGTGAATGAGATCGAAATAACTGACATCAGCATAGTTGATTGGAAGCAGAAGAGGAAATATCACAAAATCAAAAGAACACAACTTATCAATTAACAAAAACACAGCTTAATTGTCGAGTCAGATCAGTGCCGGACATTAGCTGCGATTCTCTGGTAACGTTCGATACCGACTGCCATTGAAAACATACATAAAACAAATAACCAATAGTAAAAGAAAAATCATAAATAACAAATAATACATATAAATACAAACGATACGTCGCATCTGGGCAAGAATAGGACGTTGCTTAGCATATGCCGTGACGCTGCTCAAATCCATCCATCGTTCTAGTGACATCATCAAAATATCTTCTCCCACTCTGGGCTGAGCGGAAGGGAGTGTCAGACTCTTATTAACTAAAACCCACCCGTATTCCTCCTAGTGCCCTTTGCATTCCAGTGCCACCCACGGTGACTCTTTTGAAGAAAATCCGCAACCATAGCTATATGACCCTATGGGCCCCGTCTTCTAATGGCGTATCTAGTGGCGGTGAGTAAATCTTAATGAGGCAAATTAGTACCACTAGTAGTTAGTTATAAACACACCACTTACAATTGAAAAAAAAAAACATGAGATAATATAGTATTTTATCTAAAATAACCAAACATCTGAGTTCAAATATGTATGGAGTGGCAGCATTTGCATTTCGGTTTGGCCACAGCAAACTGTATTGGACTGCAGAACATTTTTCTTCCGGCAAATAATTCACGTGGTGGTGTGGTGTATGTAAAAATAGATAATATGAGATGAGATGTACAATTGTACTAAGTGCTATTACAGGCCGAATGGGTTACGGGTCGGAATAAATATCGGCAGAAACATCCGCAATTGTCTAAGAGATCTGGCAGAAACAAACTTTTGTGGCTTACGTCCCGAAACTGTGGACGCCAACACTGATGTTTCAATCAAAACCCTTTTTTTGGATGAGAAATCATCAAATGACTTTTCCCGCTCTGGGCGGAGCGGAAGGGAGTGTCAGCCTCTTACTGACTAAAACCCACCCGTGATCCTTCTTGTGCCCTTTGCGTTCCAGGGCCGCGGTGACTCTTTCGAACATATTCCGCAACCCTAGCAAACACTGACCCTATGGGGCCCCGTCTACGTTGCTGGCGGCTCTTTGAGGCGCGCGTGGAATACGACACGCCGTCGACTCGGGCCTGGTTGCTATCGGATGGCGAGCCACCCATTGCTCGCCATCCGCAGGCCCGCGCCTACGGTGGCCGGGAATCGCCCTGCGTTTCCAGACGCGTCTTCTTCTGTTCAATGAAAACCCTAAGGTTCTTTACCTTCTTACTTACAGGAATAATCATTCTGTTTCCCCAATATCCGGGGAAGCTGTGATCAACTTACTTTCGGAATCATCTTAGAGCTGGACGATGGAGAGCTTCGACGGATTTACTTGAAGCCCATTTGCCTCACTCACAAATTGTAGCTATATACCTACTTGTTTATTGCATTTATTTCATCAGTCAGGTCTGCAAGGGCAGCTTGTTTATAGATTTGAAAATCGTCTGCATAAAGGTGGTAGGAAAAGAGAAGTTTTTTGGAGATAAAAATATTGCGAAGAGTAAAGGAGATAAAACGCCACCCTGAGGTACACCGGCAGTTGTATAACACCCGAACGAGTTAGATTCTTCTATGCATATACATACATTGCCGGTGGCAGTACAGGTAACTACGAAACCAGTCAATCGCCGTTGGAGATATGTAAAGCTAGCGAAGTATTGCTTACTTCGCTCGCTTCGTGTATCGAAATCGACGGTATTGAACGCATTATGAAGAGCTTTATATTAAAAATGCTAGTCGACATCGCAGCAAACCGCGACGAAAATGGAGCAAAACTTACCGTAAGAACTGAGTCAATGGCAGAGGAGAGGCATATGTAAAATGGGGAAATTTTTACTTTTTCCAACATTGGGATATAATGGATAATTCTACCATTATACATACATATGTATGTCATAAAGTGGTAAGATTCGATAAGATTAGTAGAAACAGTTGAAAAAAATGTTGATATTTACCATAAGCCTCCTTAGCCTCAGTCTTCTGCGGCGCCGGTGTAAGCACACTGGTACTGATAGTGGACATCATGATCGCGATGCAACACCAAGCACTCATGGTTCACAAGCCTCATCGGTGCGTCAGTCTTGTCCGGGCGTACCGAAGAAAGTTGGATTTGTTGTTACGCACTGCGACGCACTGGTTGTGACGTAATCACCGGAGTTCGTGATTTATCTGTAAAGATGGAAAAACTTTGGTTTAATTATTTATTTTGGAAAGGCATTTTTTTACCTATTGTTGTTTTTCAATATTTATGAGAACATACAAAAGTAAATGCTATAAATCGTAATTATACAATAATTTTGCATATTTAATCATAAAATAGCAAAAAAATCAAGGACCGGCTTCTAAGTTTAGTATTTATAGTAAACACTACTACTTTAAAACTAAAGTTTGATAAGAAAA
Organism: Hecatera dysodea; assembly: GCA_905332915.2. NCBI lineage: Eukaryota > Metazoa > Arthropoda > Insecta > Lepidoptera > Noctuidae > Hecatera > Hecatera dysodea. Next base: position 13,116,189 of record HG995297.1, read on the forward strand.
ATTCCGGAAGTCGAGGGTAAACAAACACCATTTCATTTTTATTACTATATTTTATTCAAATTATTTCAGCTGCATCATAAAAATGATTCTATGGCTTTTAATTTTATTTGATACCCGCCACACTCATCAGATAATCGGTCCACCTTGTGGGAGGCCTTCCAACGCTGCATCTTCCGGCATGAGGTCGCCACTCCAGAATTGTTCTGCTCCATCGATCATCTATTCTGCGAGCAATATGCCTGGCGCACTGCCACTTCAATTAGGCTATCCTTCGGTCTATGTCGGTAACGTTGGTTCTCTTGCGGATATCCTTCCTGATTCGATCATGCAAGGAAACTCCGAGTATTGCCCTCTCCCATGGCGTGGCTCATATGGCTCCAAGCATGGCCCACTATGAGCGACCATGTTTCAAGTTCATAAGTCATCACTGGAAACACGCACTGCTTTCTAGACTTTCGTCTTGAGATACTGGTACGTGAGACGAGAAGACACCAGTCAGCTTCCCGAACGCCGCCCAGCTGAGTTGGATTCGACGGTTGACCTTTTTCTCGAAGTTAGCTGTACCTTTTTTCTGGTATCGAGTTGGAAATTCTTATGGATGTCCTACGTCCTGGGGCAAACGGAGGGGTCTGTCAGACTCTTACTGACTAAAACCACCTCGTGTCCTCGCAAGGTAAGCATATAATAATGTTTTATTTTTATTTATTTTTTCTACGGTTTACCTCTCTCACCATAATATCACCCTTCGCCACTGTTGTGTAGCTCATGAATATAGGGCCTTCTAAATAATATTAACCGTCCACCAAAAAAATAACATATATCAATATCGAATTATCGTATGTATGTCTTCTAGAAATCTGATTTATAAGTTTTAACTAATATTTCTTACACACGAAAATAACACAATTCCAATACCACAAAATCTCATAAACAAAAGGTAGGAAACCGGGTAGAAAAAGCAATAAAAAGCGTTCATGCGAACCCTGGTATGTAATAATTTCGACAAAAAATCCGAGAAATTATGATATGTCATCATGTCAGGTGATTTTTTGCACGTTCTAGCGGCGCAAGTCGGTGCTAGGTTACCGGTAGCGAAGTTTATGTGGGCAAGAATGAACGCTTTTGCACGTGGATAGGTGGCCTTCGAAACCACATAATAAATTCCACAGACGTGCCAACGGCTAGCAGCCAGTGTCAAGCGTGTGAAAAGGGGTTTTAATGACAACATCAAGTTAATCCGAAAGACAATGGGTAGAATTGATATCACCAGGTTGAGAATGCGGCGAAATCGTGCGTCATTCGTATCTTAGTCGCAATCTCTCAAATATATGTTTGAAAAACGTGGTATTTTTGGCAGATTATGAATGAGGCACTAATGCGCGAACGTTGATTAAAAAACAGGCCCAGTTCGAGACGGACTCGCGTGCAAATGCTTCCAAAAAAAATATCTCATTTTTGTAACATTTTTTTTTTATATTTATGTCTTCTCATAGGTAACGGAGACACCGATAGACACCCGAGCGATCCTAAAAAGGTTTGTTTTTTACGGGTGTTTGGTACCCTTTTTTTGGATGGGAAATCATAAAATGTCTTCTCCCGCTTTGGGCAGAGCGGAAGGGAGTGTCAGATTCTTACTGACTAAAACCCACCCGTGATCCATCTTGTGCCCTTTGCGCAGTGACTCTTTCAAACAAATTCTGCAACCCTAACAGGCACTGACCCTATGGGCCCCGTCTTCGTTGCTGACAGCTCTTCGAGACGTGTGGAACACGAGACGCCGTCGACCCGGGCCTGGTTGATATCAGACGGCGAGTCACCCATAGCACATGTTCCGAACCCTAACAATAGTAGAATTGGCTCCATGGAATCATTATAAACTTAACTAAAGTAAGTCGCAAAAGTAACGTAATTCGTGCGGAAAAACAGGTATACGTTAAATCTATTTGTCAAATATTATTTCGAGAAAAAATATGATAGCTACAGCAAACTTTTTGTGGGATAAATTGTGCCTACTTACATTATAGTTTTTTTCCTAGTATATATTATCAACTTATTTTCTGCTAAACTTCATAAGTTCGAACAGGAAAATATTTCAAACACACAAGCAAAATTACCTCTAGTTATATATGTAACTAAGTTTTGCCCGCGACTTTGTATCCGCTTTTTCTCCTTCCCGTAAGAATTTCTGGAAATCCTCTCTTAGTTCCCCCCTATACTCCCCAGGAGTCCTATATAGCAAAATTCACCTTTCTACGACCAAAAGTTTTGACTGTACGTTGTCTGACACTCACTCAATCACTCAGTAATGAAAGATTTTTTACGACTTCCAAAAAAGGAGGCGGTTCTCAAGTCGACTGTATTTTTTTAGTGTGTTTATGTATATGTTTTTAATGGGTGTACCGATTTTGATTATTCTTTTTATATTCGAAAGCGTGCTTTTTCCCATTTCAATTTGAGTGAAACTGCTATGTATGATTTATCCCTAATAATACGTGGCTAATTGTAGATGAAAAATGAAAAAAAAAACTGTATATGATGGTTTGTTACAAAGTATGCGCGCTCTTTGAGCTACTTGCACCGCGCCGATTTTACGGATTTTTCACTTTACGTTACTTGTTGACGTTGACCGCGAAAGAGTGTGCTATTTTAGCGAAATTATAAGGACGTGAGAGTTTTGGTTTAATATCAAAATTATTTTTTCTCTATGATTGTGTGTTTTTGTTATTAAAAACGTGTTCTGGACATACAGATTACTATAGTGCCCAAGAATACGATATTATGCTGATGTGTTATGGCTTAGCATGTGGGAGGACAGGTATTCAGAATATCCGTTAAATTTTTTTCTTGGGGGTTACGTCAAGAAACCCGAAACACCACAAGATGTTTGTGTCCGAATGCGATTCCGCGACAAAGATGAGGAATCGCATCGTGGATGTATTTGTGACACTGCGTGAGGAGTATGCCCCGGACCCTACGTTTCTGTCCCGATTCCACGCTGAAAGAACCCTATCTGGTTAGGTGTGAGCGAGCTTAAGGTTAGTTAAGTAGTCCATTCGTTTATACCTAAATTACAGGATCTCCATGTGCTTGTCCTCTTGCCTTTCCATGTCTTTTTTGCTATCAACCCTTATCGGAATCGTGATTTTAATAGGCTAAGCTTATGGCTCCTTCTCTTCTCTAAACTTATTCCTAATATTCTAAATTCCCACCATCAGTAGGTAGGCACATCTGAATTATTAAAATGATTTTATGTGATATTGCTGTCGACGATAGGCGATATCCGTCCGTAGGTACATTCAAAATGATTGAGGTGGTTTACCGGATCTCAGTGTACTTACAAGCTTCATCACTATTGGAATCGTGATATTAAGGGCGCATATTCCGAACGGCATTTCATACAAATTTTCAAGTCGTTTTTTTCCGTAATGACTGAACCGATTTTAGTGAAACTTCAGACATATAAGCAGGTTATATAGGTCTAAAAAGTTAGTTAAACACATTTTCGAAATGTCTTATTTTAAAAAAGATAACTGGAAATTTATGTTTGTATGGAACATTTAAAATGGGTCTAATTTAACTGTAACACTATTTATCGAAAATGTTTTCAATTAACTTTTTAGACCTATGTATTCTGCTTACGTGTGTAAAGTTTCATTAAAATCGGTTTAGTCATTTCGGAAAATAACGACTTGAAAATTTGTATGAAATGCCGTTCGGAATATGCGCCCTTAAGAGACTACGATTATGGCTCCTTTTCTTCTATTAACTTCCGCATAACAATGTTCCTACAATCAGTAGCTAGGAATTCCTAAGTGATGAAAATAAATTTACACGATAATCTCGTTGTCAGCGATAGGGGGATATTCGTAGGTACATTTAAACAAGAGCAGCGCAACGTCATAGCCTTGTGTACGTGCATTATGTGCACGCAAGACGTCTAAGTAGTAACGTACATACTAGTTATGGGCTCGCGTGTCAAAATCGCGTTGTTCTCAATACATTGCGCGCTCGAAATTATCAATTTCTGTAACCGATCATTAGCCGCATTAATGACTCCCACAATTTGGTTAATACCATTAGTTATAACCTTTTCACAAACTTTGCGTTACGATGATCCTATTATATATTATTCATACGATGTCACGCAGACACAAGCAATTAATAGCCTTATTTATGTTATATATAGCTTCTGACGTTATCTTTGATCACAAACTATAATAACATATATCTGCTATTGTTTATGGGATTTCTCATAACACACACAAGGTAAGCCTATTCATCATTTACTGAAGATTTATTAGATGCGAAGAATAATAGATAAGCTCCGTACCTGTGTACCTACAATCTACATCTATAGTATAATAATATTCTGTCGGTTATTTTCAATACGTCGTCGTGTAGAGGAACATTTTCGATAGGTAGGCTGATTAAAATCGGTAAATTGTGTCTATTTTAAGCATCTGCTACCGACCTAGGTTTATAGCCTGTATTTCAGTATACAGCGCCTGAAGCCATCAAACTGTGTGTAACTACTTTGCAAGTATGAGCTCACGAACAAAAGTTAACATTAAAATTTGAACTCAACTAAATTAAAAGGTATAAACATGCAAATAATATTATTATAGAGTTACAGTCCTCTGGACGTGTAAGGTGAAAGGGATGAGTGTATGTGTGTGAGAAGGCGTATGATAGAGTATGTACTAATATTTTTGCTATTAGATTCTTATAGAAAACTATTAGAATATCTGGTATCAACATATACAAATACGGATAAAATAGTATTATGATACAAGTAAGCTAAGTTGCTCATTATCATGAGGCTGTGGGTTGCAGCCAGACCCGTAGGCGACGCGACGGCGTAAATCAACCAAGTGTCTAATGAGCAAGTTGCTCACCGACTTTCATACGCACTTTTTCAACACACTTGCAAGGAAAAACAAACATGTATTGCATAATTAATAATATTATAAAATTACATACTAAAAAAAAAAAAATAAAAAAAAAAAATATTTACCACACAGCAACAAATTATGGGCACTGGCGCGCAAGATTTTTTTTTGCACCCGCTAAATTTAAGGTCATTGATTAATAGCCATACAGCCTACTTCAAAAATATAATTTTAATGATAAAATGCAAATATTTTATAACAAATTATTGTGTATTTTAAATAAATGTTTTTTCGTCTTAATTGGGGACACATTTATTTATTCCAAAACTGTAAATTTTCAGCGGCACAAAATCTTGTTGTTAAAAAACAAGCACTTTGGTACTAACTTAACTTTGTAGGGATAGTTATATTATGCACTGGTGTGTAATATTATTATTGTTCGGTTTATGGCCCTAAGAACGATGTAATAAGGGTCACTTTTGGTATAAGCAAGTGTGTTGAAAACATATTTTAACATTATACAACTACTTTAAGATAGTCAGTTAGTATATCCTCAGTCTGATTGTATGGATAATAGGTCCCATATGCAGTCAGTTTTCCCAGTTTTATAACACAGGACTATTATAATATACTTTACGTAAAATGCTGAACCATTTTCTTTTGTTACTGTAGCTACCTTTAAAGTTCATTCATAACGAAAACTTTAGTGGACTATTCTGAAATGAATTGAATAGGTAGCCTGTACTGTACTGTAATCGTTGTATGAAATCTGTTGTTTTTTATGTCTTCAGTTTGAACAAGAAAAACAAGCAGTTAAGTTTAAGGGCTAGGGCAGGAATAAGAAAAGCAAAACTAGCCTTGGATAATGCTTGATGTCAAAAGTGACATAATTTATATGCTATAATACGGCATCACTGCATAGTTATAACGGCAAATAATAGCTTAAAAGCAAAGCAAAACCCAGTAATAAAGAAAAAAACACCTAATCGGGGTAAAAGACGCGTTACATAATAAAGCAATAAAGAATTAGCACAATCCTAAATAGGATATTATATTTTCTACCGAGTCTCGCCACAAAGCGTTCTCATTTCCTCCATACATCTAAGGAAGTAACCCAAATTAATATTTTGGAGCTCGCTTTGAAAATAAATCTCGCATACACAGCGACAAAGCGATTAAAGAACAAGAGGAAATCTCATTTATCTCAGAGGAACTGCGATTACGTTGATAAGGACAAGTTCCCCGGGCTGGCAGCCTCCGACAGATACGAAGATCCAAACTCCATTCCTCTGATTGCGGTCAGTGGAACGGCGAACTTTAAAATTGTTGTGTACCCGAACAGAGGTCCAATCAATAGGATTTGTATTATCAAACGATTCATTTAAATCCTTTGTGAAACGATCTGTTTCATCCACGTGTTAACAACTTCGGTATCATGGGCTTGAAGGAAAATGTTAATAAGCAAGCTTAATAATTTTGTTAAAGATTTCTTCGAGCGACTATAATTCAGTGATTACAGTGGCCAGTGTTTCTGATTGGAAATCGTATTTTTGATACTTAAATTAGTTAGCTCTTAATATTTACGTCAAGACAATTCTGCTTTTTCTTGACTTTAATGAACTGCTGAGTTTATTTTTAGTCAAAAGGAAACAAAAAGGTTAATTTATATACTCCTGAGATAAAATTAAAGTAATTTTATTTATTCAATCGTGTGGTGGGCACGTGGATTCATAATGAACTTCCGTAGCCTTCAGCGAGATTGTGTCACAACGGTTCCTGTATGCGACACGGACATAATCATATTTATGCATGTATGTGTGTTTCTATAGGTCTGTTTGACAGTTGGTACGGAACATCCGAAGCGACATGTTGCATAGTGTAACAGAAACAGAACCACCAATCATTTAAGTGGCATGATCGTCGGTACAACGTTTTGAATGCTACCTACTTACGGCCGTTCCCAATAACCTATCCTCAGTAAGCGATATCTTGTTATCGACGATAAATAGTAGACTTCTATCTATCCTTATTTTACGTCCCAGAAGTGACGGTAACGTCTATCTATGCATCGAAATCGGTAGATAAGCTCAGCTATCCAGCCCTCCCATACGTTTTGTTAATACAAAAGCTATAAAAAATAACAACGTTAGTAATAGTGACGCGTGACGGTTTCTAAACATCGACGAATGTGTTTATTCTCACAGCAATGACCGTAATATTAATGTAATTTATTCATAACCACAATTTAACCATTTGGAAGTTCCAAACGTCCATGTGAAAAAACAAAACCCTTCTAGGATCGCACTTCCTTGTCCTTGCGTCTGTCTGTCAGCCCGTCAATACCCTTATTAACAGGAACGCGTGTAAGAATACATTAATATAAAATACGTAGGTCATTGAACAATGGAATAACATTGTGATGTTGCTGTGCTATTTTCCGAATTTCAAATGGAGCTGATGATATTCAATTTATATTATATACCTATGTAAAGCAGCTCGCTTGAATTTTGAGATTGATGAATACCACCCAGAAATATGCATTTGTATATAACATATATATCGCGAGATATCCGTTGTCAGAACAACGGACGGGCTGTTTCCACACCTAACAAACCATTATACCGGCCTATAAAAATTGACTGGTTGCCTTTTCTCATGTATGTACATAAATTAATATGTAGATTTAATATGACCCGGGACTTTCATATATTAAATTACTCATATGTATGAGTTTCCCTTTCCCAGTGTTTTCCTGATACTCCGTAGTAAGACTAGCTAAGACGGCGGCATGTGTATTTAAACAAGGTCACATGATGCATTGAAATGCATTAAAATGGTAAATAAAAATATTTTCGATTGTAGACTAAACACTCTCATCATTTTTTTTTTATTTTGAGCTCGAACCTAATTAAATTCTAGGCTTTTTACTATTGTAATATCTGATTATCACATATAGGTACTCGTACATATGTACATGTAATTATGTCAGACGATACTATCACAACATTACCGACCCGTCACAGATTCCATGCAAGAGTTTAAATCAAAAGTGAAACAATAGCACAGATACAATCGTACCACAGAGGCATTCCATTTCCAAAGTTGGAACAGCTATTCGAAGTTTAAATACATTCTATAACGGTCAATAATCTGATTTGAAACTGCCCGAAATTCTATTCCATTTATCATATGGTAGCTAATAAGGTTTTCCAATAAAAGTGGCTACGAATAACAATGGAAAATAATAGATCTGATGCTCGGATCTGATGGGAGACCAAAGACAAAGGTTTATTTTAGTTTGGATTTTGGAGTTAGAAACTTTTTGGTTTATTACTTCTTTGTGCGAGTCCTTGTCTACAGTGCGGTCTTCAGGAATTCAAGGCGAGTGTGATAGTTTTATGAAAGTTTCCCCACTTGACATAGTTTGTCGTGTTTGCTTCATTAATATTTCATACGGAAATACCTAAAGCTGCCCGTTTTGTCACAAAACTGGATGTTTTTATTCCAAATACTCGTTTTACGGCAGCTGGCAGATCGCTATTATAAATAAAGCACTTATAACCCGATACTGCTACAAAAACCAATACTAGAAATTTGAATACTGTTATAACTGTAGGCGAAAGAAAATACATTTAGTACAAGAACGATATTTTTGTAAAACACTTTCAGAGAGACTTCAGCCTGTTTTTGTTTATATAAAATGTTTCAAATGTAAGTAAAGATAGAAATAGTATTTAGATGTTTCTAGATGAAATAAATACTGCACAAAGGGAAAGGCAAAGCATTTAGTTTCCAGAAATAATGATATTTTGTTTATCTAATATTCTAGTTAATATTGTGGACAAGTTTGGTTCACGTTACAAAAAATAAACAAAAAATTTTGAAAATCAAATGCCTTGTTTACGTTCGAGGCAAAAAAAAACAATTTTAAATGTACGTACATGTAAATACAATACAAAAGTAATAGAAACACCTTAGCAGTTTCTACAGGTCTAATCCTGTTTTCAGTTGTCAGAGTACACTGCTACAGAGGAACTCGTGGCGAAATTATAATAGCCGCACGGGTCGATCTTCTAGGTTAAGCAACGCTTGCCGAGGTTGGTCTGTGAATGGGGGACCATCTTAACATAACGAGACTTCTCCGTGCCTCGGAAAGCACGTTAAGCCGTTGGTCCCGGCTGTCATTTAGAGATCTTTGGCAGTCGTTACGGATTGTCAGAAGCCAGAAAATCTGACACCAGTCTTGCCAAGAAGTACCGTGTTCCCCAGTTAATGGGTTGTGGAGGTCTGGTAGGCAGCCGCTTCACGTAAAATACTGGTATTCAGCTGAATCCGGCTTGACTGGCAGCCGACCCCAAGTAGTTGGAAAAAGGCTAGGCAGATGATGACAGTATACTGCTACACTGATAAGATAGAAATACTCGTACACACATAATGCCAAAAGCTGATTTGAACCCATCCTCTTCAAATCAACCCTCGTCACACTCCATATCATAATCAATAGCTATTATGTGCTAAGACTTATGTGACAAGCAAACAACGATGCGTCACTTGACTTAATTTCAATTTTATGACACGCATCGGAACAGTTACTGTTATAACCTAATAGCAAAAATAGCGAGGCGCGAGTAGGTAATAAATGATAACAACAGCTTATGTCTTCAAGTTTAAGCGAGGTTTTCCAAGATGATATATGACCGTACAAAGACTATTTTGTGATTCAGTATGCAAGAAAAGCTTTTGGTCCCAACTGCCAACTGCCGCTAGTAGAACTATGGCAGTCGTTACTGGAAGTCAGAAGCAAGTCCAGCGAGCCTTGGGTGCCTCATCGTCTGATAGAGGCCCGGTTTGACTCGCGCCTCAAAGACATTTCAGCGTAGAAGACGGAACCCGCTAGGACCAGTGCCCACCAGGGTTGCGGAATTTGTTCAAAAGAGTTACCACAACCCTGGAAGGTAAAGGGCATTCAAGAAGGAATTCGGATGGTTTTTTGTCAGTAAGAGTTTGTCACTCCCTTCCGCTCTGTCCAAAGCAGAAGATATCTTTAATCAACATACGGAAAAGCCTAGAGAGATTGATAGGAACAGAGATTATGGCTATTATAGCAACAAAGCAAAAATAGAGGTCAAATGTTTCGTGCAATTCATCGACCTATAAACAAAGTTTAAAACACAAAATTGTTCACGTTCATGCAGCATAAATCGTTATATCTAATTAAGTTCGCACAAAAAACTAAAATGCCAAAGAAAATTACATCTAACACAGTTGTAAATTTTCAATTCAGCGTGCACTATAAAAGTTACCGCTTGCTATTATATCAAAAATAACATAATACCGTAATTAGTCGTAATTACCTTACCGCACAGTTTATTTAAGTCGCTTGGAGCAATTTGCAGTTATCGAAGTCGGTTTTTTGTTGTTTCTTGGTTTTTTAACTGCGACTTTCGAATTTAAAGTTATTTTATACATTGTTGCTTTTCATTTAGAAGGAAGTTGTTATATTTTATTTCATTATTAATATTTTTTCAAAGGAAACAGTTATATGAGTAAGAAAGATTTTATTTACAATCAATGTAGAAAAAAAAATGTTACATATTTTTTGGTGCCCGACATTCTGCCATAATATGATAGCATTCGAATATTTCTATAGAAAAGCTGGTGCTTGTCATGTGGTCCCATTTAAATTATATTATTTTGGTTTATCCCTAATCATGTGTGGCTTCGACTACGTTGATGAACATTATCAACGACATTTTAGATGTAAATTATTAAAAAAAAAACTGTTTACGTTGGTTTGGAAAAGCATCTTAATATTTTGAGGTGATCCCTTTCTAGTTTGTTGAAGATCTGATAAAGAACCGAGATAGGAAACGGCACTCTACAATAAATGATAGCAAATCTTCCGGGATTGCTGAAATCGCGTGGCTGTTTATTGTTTACACCAGTTTATGACACGTACGCTGTGACGTTATGGTGTGGGGGTTGTCATCACTATATAAAGTGCAAAATAAAAATAAACTCCTAAACAAAAAACACAAAGTACCTATAACATTATTTTAATTTCTGAAGTCGGTGTTAAAAAACGAAGATACAACCAAAAACACCGAGTTCCGCAATTAAAATTATTTTATACTAACAGTGCACCGTGGTTTCACCCGGGTTATTTCCGTTCCCGTGGGTATAGGGGATAAAATGTAGCCTATGTTACTCGCTGATAATGCAGCTTTCCATAGGTAAAAGATTTTTTCAAATCGATTCAGTAGATTTCGAGCCTTTTCAATATAAACAAACAATCAAATCTTTCCTCTTTATAACTTTAATTTAGACTTGGTGTTTTTTTTTTAGAAGTTGGTTGTTGTTAAAAAAGTTTTTATAATGTCAAGTATTTTATTTTAATTGATTTTTTATCTGTTGTTAAAACATATACTGTCACTGTGGTGTGTTGGTTCCGGATTCGGTGTATTATTTTGTTATCCTCTGTAAATATATTTGAACCTCAACTCATGTCATTATAGGTATCTAAGGCTCTGTTAGGGTTTATGTCAGCAAATAAACAATAGGGGTGTTTCCTGAGTAAAAAATATATGATTATGTTTAGTCCGTCAGTTAGATTATAGAAAAATATTGGACACGTATTTTTTCCTTTATCAAATCTATAAAAACTGACGAAGATACAAAGCATCAAAGATCAGGAGTGGGGGCTTGTGACGTTACGGCTCGCTAAAAATTGTAGCGAGTAGTGACGTCACACGAGTTTTCAACGCACTGTATCGTCTACATTTTTTGTTTACGTGAAAAATGAAAAAATACGTGTCCAATATTTTTTGGAAATCTATCTGACGGACTAATTAGATTTTTTTAGTCAACTACCCTATTCCGTAACCCTACGGGTTTGAAAGAGTAACCGCGGCCCTGGAGCGTAAAGGGCGTTTGAAGAAACAGGGGTCTGACTATATAAATGACTACATAAATATCTAATTCTAATTGGTCTGACATTCAGAGGAGATACCTTTTTTAATAGGACTAACTGACCGCTGTTAAACATGGTGACTATCACCAGTATTTTGCTATGGTAGTGCTAGCTATGATGTTAGAAAAGAAATAACTCATCAAATGATGAGTTATTTATTTGTTATTTCACGTGAGAGCCAATTGATGCTCTATACAAGAAACAATGTAACATAATAAACGTAATAAGTTTATAATTATTTCATAATGACGAGTGCAATTACCGCGTTTAAGGTATTTTGTTTATTCTGTCATACATTATATTGAAGTATGACATTTAGGAGGATTTTTTTGTAAAAAAGTATAAATCGTAGGACACACACATACACATACCACAGATCTAATAAAATACACAAACACCAGACTGGAAAATTTTTCTGCAGGTCGTATCAACAGACCGTATATCTTTGTTGCAGGGTATAATAATATAATGATAGTGTTTTTACAAACCACACATTGGCTCTATTTTCAAAAAGAGACTGGAGAATATGAAAAACGGAAAACTACTAACTGCTATTACAACTTTCTGGTATCGTGAAAGTTTATTTTATTTCAACAAAAATTAGCAGCAAAATAAATTACAACAAGCCAAAGGAAAAGAGTAATGGCTGTTCAAGATAAATAGCAGATTAGTCAAAGTTGTAGAGATATTCGTTAAAAGTATTATATTTGAGAGCTATCCTTTGTTTTACGGGCTATCCACACTTGAACCCACACTTAAATACTTTACTTCTACGGCTTGCTACGTACATATTATATTTGATAAGTTTGTTTTCATATAACGATAAAATAAATACTAATGTACTTTTCATATTTAGAATATGCAAAATCAAAGCTCTTTTTTTTCAATATTTTTCGTATGACAGTGATTAAAATAAATTCTCAAGATGTTTTAGTAAGACTTTTTAAGGTCAAGATTTTAAATTATTCGCATTCATATAATATTAACCGGCCCAAAGATCTAACTTCTGGAAAACAAGCACAACAATGTTTCCAGGTTGCCAAAATAATAGTACTTGCCGTATATTCTTCAACCAAACATTATGTAAACCAGAAGTTGGCTAGCCTTAAGAAACAAAGACAAACAGAACGGAACTGAATATTGAGAACTCACGGGAAAACGAATAAATGGACGGACTATCTGAAAGGAAAGGCGACTCACTTCCCGATGAAGTTAGATAGACAAAAGAGCTACTGTAATGAGATTCCCATTTCAACAGAACCTTAAAAATACTACAAATATACCCAGAACTACGGCTTGTCACGCAAACCAAAGTGATTACGCGAATCGGATTGGGTTCGAAAAATGCTGAACAATTTTCTTTCAGTCAAAGAAAGATGTAGGTAAATCAAATCACTACTGAAGTTTTAGCTATTTCTTTTTAGTCGAGTTTTGTTTGAAACAAGATATATGTAAATAAAATTTTGTACTGAAAACAGAAAGTAGGTAAATTGAACGACCAAGATTTGAAATGAAATTTAGCAATTTGCTGTCAAGATTTTTGCAAGTTAAAATAATTTATGTATGGAATAGAAAACTAAGCAAACTAGTACTTGCAAATATTGTTTCTCGCAATCAAGTTTTTTACAGAAGATACAAACTTTGAAAGTAAATTGAAGATAGGTAAACTAATTAAGGCATTTGCGTTTTTAATACTAAAAAGTTGTCAGACTCTGGGCTAACACGATATTGTCCTCGCAATCTCAAGTATAGAAAAACAAAATTTGTTGAAAACAGAGAGTGCCATTACACATCGCTTACAAAACTTAGTATAATACGTTTCAAATTCAGGTCACAACTTTAACGTCTACAAGAAAGACTGTGTCAACGGTGAATATAAACAAGTTTCAATGGAAAATTATATTTCAACAACAAAATTCAATTCGTATTTACGTGAGAGTTACTGGAAACAGTTGAGTCTAGGAAATTTCTTGTACTAAGGAATTAATGCCCAATAGTAAACTGGTGAAAGAACTAACTTCAATTCTCGTGAAGTTTGTGAATGGCTTCTTATGGAAAATTTAAGTCTAAGTAAATGGTATTGCTGTTTGATTTAGCAGGCATACTGCTACTACTTCGCTACAATACTTGCCACTTATTTTAATCGCCTTTAAAAAAAGGAGGAGATTCTTGATTCGATAGTTTTCTGTTTTTGTTTTTCGATATTTGTTTAAGGATATTTTCGACAATTGTCACGCCAATTTGAATGTTCTTTTTAATAGGGTATTTTACTGTAAAAATCTAATTAGTCCGTCTGATAAATTTACAAAAAATATTGGACACGTATTTTTTATTTTTTCACGTAAACAAAAAATGAAGACGATACAGTGCGTTGAAAACTCACGTGACGTCACTACGTTGCTACAATTTATACCAGCGACGTGACGTCACGTGAGTAATATTTTTTGTAAATCTATCAGACGGACTAATTAGATTTTTACAGTAAAATACCCTATTATTATTTAGAAAAATATTTTTCCGTGCTGATTCTATTTCAATTTGGTAAAGATCTGATTAAAGACTTCGAAGATAGGCAACGGAACTCTTCAATAAACGTTAGAAAATCTCCCGAGATTGCTGAACTCGCATATCTGTTTATTGCTACACCAGTTTATAATATAACACGACGTTGGCAAGCAAACTTTGCACGTCCTTACTTCATCAGTTACATTCAATTTCCGTGTTTTTTCGGATTCCTATTCGAGCATTACGTTATTGTTAATGAACCGATCTAAATTATCCGTTCTGCGTTGGATTTATTTATAGCTATATTGCAGTTAGTACTCCTTAAAATAAAAATAAAATCTAGTTAAGTCAGGTTAGGGCGTTAGGCTTATGTCAATCTTAATCAAATTACATAAAAGATGCTTAACTATGAGCTGGTCTGGACTAAGACTGCTTGCACACAAAGCAACTCCTTAACTGCAAATAGTGCAAAGACTCATAATAACTTCAATTTCAGAATTTCAGTAGCCGGTGTTTTTGGTCGACTTTTTTTTTTTTTGATGAAAATGAAGTGGTTTTTAGACGTTTCTCTATTATTTTCATCAAATCAAATTTGTTGGTACCAACCAAAATACAGTTTTAACACACTTATTTTTTTGTTTTACAGGTTGCTTTAATTTTTGGTATCAGCGGTACCTGCAGAGGGATAGAAGTGGCTAACAGTAGTACATGTAGAAACTGATACCCATCTTCAAGCAGTCAATTTGTCCTACACAAATACAAATAAAGAAAGAAATCCGTTATCTATAAGTGGAGAATTTCTAAAAATTGTCAAAGCCTACCAAGATGAGCGAGTTCAGTAGGCATGCCGATTTTTTTTCTCAACTATCAAAACGGTATATGCAAGTTATAAGCAAAAATTGACTAATTATTTGCCTGATGATGTCCACACGACATTTAATTTTATTTGTATTTAAACTCTGAAAAAAAAATTGTATTGTATGTCTGTACCGACTTTCAATAAATTAGAGAAGATTTTTTTTATTGAGAGTTCAAAATCTGCACAGACATAAATCTGTATCGAGTGGAGACACTGTAATCCTAAACCGTACACTGGTCATTGTTTCCAAAGAAAATCCACTACTCTTTTCGAGGATTCTGGTGCACATTTATCAACGCTAAAACGCCACGGTGTATGTACATCCAATTAAGTAGCAGAAGGCTATATAGAGAATTTAATTCAAAACAAATCTATACTAATATTATAAAGCTGAAGAGTTTGTTTGTTTGTTTGAACGCGCTAATCTCAGGAACTACTAGTCCGATTTGAAAAAATCTTGATAGCCTATTTATCGAGGAAGGCTATAGGCTATATATCATCACGCTAAGACCAAAAGGAGCGGAGCAGTCATGAAAAATGTGACACAAACGAAGTTGTGCGGACAGCTAGTTTGATATCACCAAGCGTATCACAGAACGCATCAATGTTTTCTCTACTAGCCCATGACCACCGACATCAAGGGATCAGTCAACTGAACTGATTCTCTGTTCTTATATTCGAACGAGGGACCCTCATATCCTCTATCCTCATATCCCTCGTATCTCTTACGTTTACCCCACAGACTACTCAACATTCATCTTCACAGAGGACTGAAACTAAGTTGCTGGGAAAAAACATCTCGTTAAATATCCAGAATTGTACAAACTGTACATTACATACTCTACATTTTTTTTATATAAAATAAATTGTATTTAATTTTCTCGCAATCGTAGTGAAAATTACAGAGTAACACACGGCGCTAAAAACCCACTATAGCTCGATTTCGATTTATTCCCGAGAGTATAATGGTTCATTACTACCTCGAATATAATGGATCATTTTAGTCCCTTATATAACAATTTACTATTTTGTAATTATTATATACAAGTCGTTATATTTGAATATTTAGAAGTTTGAATGTTGGTTATTCCATCCGACGGGATTTCCAAAAAATGTTAAAAAAAGGAAGACTACGTGATATTTTTGTTATTCTAGCAGTATCTACGTTCCATTGATAATGCAACGTTCAGATATTAAAGAAGGTTCTTTTGCGAAGAGGTACAGTCGAATTATGTATATCAATTTTTAAATGGTCTTTTTTATCGTCCAACCTCAGTTAAATTGTTCAAAACAATCATCAGATTTAAGTAACTTTGTACCTACCTAGAAAAACAAAAAGGTAAAATATTTTTCATCCCCGAAAATTAATTGAAAACATTACACATGGCCGCAGCTGCTGGGGTCATTAATAGGTCGATGAACTTTGCGTACACTTTGGAAATGCTTCTGTTTTATGGGCACATAAGTCACGTTTATAGTCTCAGGAAAAGAAATATGGAAAGAGACTAATTTATTGAAGAGATCTTTATGAATAAGTCTACCACAAAAAACAGATACCTTTTTATGGATGGGAAATCATCAAATGGCTTCTTTCGCTTTGGGCAGAGTGGACGGGAGAGTCAGACTCTTATTGAATAAAAACCACCCATGTTTCTCCTAATGCCTTTTGCATTCCAGAGCCGCGGTTAATCTTTCGAACAAATTCCGCAATCCTAGCAGCCACTGACATTAGCGGGTCCATACTTTTATGCTGACATCCAATTGAGGCGAGCGTGGAAAACAACGCGCCGTCGATCCAGGCCTGGTTGTTATCAAACGGCCAGCTACCCATCGCCTACGGTGGCTGGGAATCACCCAACGACTCCCGACGTCTGGGGCGTCTACTTCTGTTGCAGCGGCTGGGGCGTAATGGTTGCGTCTCCCTCACGTACCTCCTCCTTCGCTACCATTACTGCTTCGCTGAAGGACGTGACTGACTCCTCGTTGCGGACCATGGATTGAGCCAGAGCTGACAGCGAGAGGTCGCCGCCAACGATTGCCTCGCAAGTACACAGCGTTGGTCCGCCCAAGCAGGGCAGACCTACACCGTATGCTCCACAGTGTCCTCCAGGCGATTCTCACCTACCTACTATTTACTGGATTCGATGGGTACCAATGTTAAGTCTAATCGGATGCAACAAATGGTGGGTCCAAACGTTTATACACAAACTTCTATAAATTTCTATAGAATTGTGTCCCTACAACATAGCCTACAATATCGATGTAATAGATTTTTTATTTGTGAGTCAAAATCTGTACACACAAAAATCTGTATCATCTGGATGCCGGCTGCTGGGTAATACCATACCCATAGCAGGACTAGTTGATACATTAGGGCTTTTGACTGCTAAAAAATTACAAATGACAGCTGGGACTTACCGCTACTATGATTTCCTAGCAACGGCCAGATTTTTTTATATTATATATCAGACATTTCAATGTTGAAATAATACGTCTAAGTTTATTTAAACTATTACTAATTGCACTAGAAAATCTATAATATAGAAAATGTATATAAATTTACAGGCGGAGTAAAAACGGGGAAGAACTCATAGGGCTGGCCGCATTGCCACGTTGAATGGCAATGCTGATTGATTGTTCTATGATTCCATAGTGAAGCGTCATAGTCTATAAAAAATATCCCGACTTTGAAACTCTCCTGATTTCTCGTTTTCCCCAATGCATATTATTGTATTTAGGTGTAAATATTCGTTTTAAATATGTTTGATATTTTTACTATTAATACTTACTACATCACTTAGCCACGAGCAAAGACACAAGATAAACTTAAGTAGGTAATAACAGAAAGAAGCAAGACACTAATTAATTTCGTTACCCAAATAATGTGCTGCACTTTTGCTACCAAGAGAAAATTAATTAAAAGACGTCCCACACATAACGTTTTATTAATTTAATTTGCTTTGCCTTGCTAGTCTCTTCCGAATAAGAAGACGTCAAGTACTAAACATATTTTTATAATAGTTGTGTATTAAGCCGCCTTTGAGTGTATTTAGAAAAAAACTTTTGTAGATAAATCTAACCGACTTCTAAAACAAAAAAAAACACAAGAAGTATTAAAGAACTTCGAAAGTCGGTGTTTTTGGTTGTTTCTTCGTTTTTTGAACACCGAATTTAACAACTTTACTTGAAAAGTACTGGCTTTCAAATATAATAGGAATCATCAAAATCGGTACCTACATATCTGCAGATTTCAAATTTATTTATTCGTTCTACTACTACTTTTATGCATCAGAGAGTTATGTACGTGCTACGGTCAGTATGTAAAATAACTTTCTGGAACTATAATACATATGTATATAATATAGTAAATTACGTTCACTTATTTTATTTGGAAGCTTTCCAAGATAATTATTTTACTGTGTTGGCAAAAGTTTGCTAACAATTGAAATTGAAGCATACATGAAAGATTTTTTCTTTAACTTGAATTACAAATCGAAAAAGAAAAACAATTGAAGTTACTTATTGTTTTTTCTTAGGTGATATAATAATAATAATCAAATAAGAGCAACGAAGAATAAACAGTTACCATTAGAGAGAGATTTTAAAAACAAAAACTTACACTACTCCAATACTTGGTGATGGTCTCCCCGAAATCCTTCCAAGTCTTTTCCTGATCCACCTCGAACGCGTTTAAGTGAGCCTTGGCGGTCCTATCCATTCTCTACTACGACTTGAATGCAACTTTTTTATTTTTACTTTTTTATGTGTTACGCAGCTGTTAGGCAGAGTTCAGCCAGCCATTACAAAGTTATTGAGTGCCTTACTTGCCCTTAAATATCCCGCCATACTAATTTTGAATAGTAGAATAATACTCACCGCTGAAAGGTCACGATGGTCGTAAAAAGGAAATCTTGAACATCTTCGAATAGGGATTATAATTCACTTTAATGTTCTTGATTGGTTTTCAATTGTTTTAAGAAAAACTTAATCTCTTTGAGCTAATTCATTTAGGTTGGTTGATTTAATTTAATGTTTTTGATGTGAAACATCTAGTGGCATGCCTTGGATTTAAATCCGGCTGCTATGAAAACAACAATGAAACAATCAAAAACGACAATACAAAAACATTCCTTGAACAAGCATTTGATTTATAAAGAAATAATAAAACAACTGAATCAATAACTAGATGTGGAACGACAACCAACGCTGTATTTTCGAGATAATTATCTTGATAATATGGCGTCTAATACTTTGTCATCTATTTCAGTTATAACCGACCAATCATTGCCCAATACACCTTCAACAGCTTCTATTACAGAAATTACACACACAGAAGATACGTCAAATAATATTATGTAGCTCCATTATATAACATTTATATATTTTATAACACCCGCGCAACTTTGTCTGCGTCACAGAAGAGAGAAAAAAAAAACCGCTTTTTGTAAAAATGTTCACTGTCGCTCTACTCTTATTGGTCGCAGCCTATCCCAGCCGTCCTCAATTAAATGGGATATCCACCACTAAAATAATTTTATAATTTGACCCAGTAGGTAGTTTTTAGTTTTATAATATACTTCTATTAGGTATACCTAGACGACTTCGTTCGCGTGGATATTGAAAAGAAGGCTTATTGTATGAGAGAGACAGAAAACCGGCTTCATTCTCATCCCGACTACGTGCTGATTACTGCCTGGTTACGCCTAACTGATCAGCTATCTAGCGGGATGGAAAATGATTAAATTACTATTAAAAATACAGGTTGGTG
Source organism: Hecatera dysodea (assembly GCA_905332915.2). NCBI lineage: Eukaryota > Metazoa > Arthropoda > Insecta > Lepidoptera > Noctuidae > Hecatera > Hecatera dysodea. The sequence goes on from HG995297.1 coordinate 13,136,180, forward strand.
ATGGAACGGTGAAAATGTAGGGTTGTACATATGTATTTTTAATGCCACATTATAAAAAAAAAATATCAAAAAAATGTTAGGGGTGGGTAACCAGGGTAACCCTTATCACTTAGAGGTATGAAAAATATTTATTTTATTATTTATTTATTATATACTTAATTGTACACCGTGGTTAACAAAAAAAAAAGAAAACTACAAACTAAAACACATGTACAATGGGCGGCCTTATCGCATTCCGCGATCTCTTCCAGGCAACCTGGAATGGACAGTAATTGCCTGGACATAAATGGGGTTGTAATCGGTGCAACATTACTATAAATAATTCAATATATACACAGATAAATAAATAATATTAATAATAGATACATATATACCAAATACATAGGCAATAGATAAATGGCGAACATCGATATCACAGCGACAAGTAATGCTCCTTCACGAGCCTTTTGAATACAGGTAACGATTGAGCGCGTCTTACTGGCACTGGCAATGCATTCCACAAACGAGCAACCTGAACAGTAAAGGATTTATCCAAAAAATTTGTGGAATGCATTGGCATTTTAAGTCGTAAGTTATCCGATGACCTCAGAAATTTAGTGTGGGAGTCACAGAGAAACTGAAAACGTCTTTTGAGATAAAGAGGGGAAAAAAGCACATTGTATAAAAGGGGAAGAGTATGAGCGTTCCGACGAAGGCGAATAGGCAACCACTTGAGTTTTACTCGGAATTCAGAAACATGGTCATATTTACGTAAACCGAATATGAACCTTATACAAACATTTTGAAGCCGCTCAAGTTTGTCGAGTTGTTCCGGAGTAAGGTCCAGATAGCTGGCATCAGCATAATTAAGGATGGGGAGAAGAAGTGACTGTGCAAGCGCAATCTTGGTGGCAGTCGGAAGAAAATTACGCAGTCTCCTCAAAGAATGCAAATAGCTTGCGGCTAACTTCTTGGAGTTGGGCAGTCCAAGAAAAGTTCCTGTCAATGATTATCCCCAAGTTCTTAACTTTCTCGGAGAGGGGAATAACTGTGTTATCGAAAACAACCTGGGGAAGAGTTCCCCAGTCAATTCTAGAAACCATCCTGGAACTACCCACCACGATAACCTGCGTCTTTATGGGATTGACCATGAGTCCATACCGCATGCTCCATTGGCAAATACGAGCCAGATCTTGATTAATGGTGATGATGGCCTCGGTCAGATTCCCAAGAGGAGCTCGTGAATAGATTTGTAGATCGTCGGCATAAAGATGATAGGAAGAAGTTAGTTCATTGGAAATTGAGTGAATAAAAATTGCGAAAAGTAAAGGGGATAAAACGCCACCCTGTGGTACCCCGGCAGAAGTACTACACCACGAGGATGATGTCTCTCCGATGCATATACGTTGCCGGCGACCAAACAGGTAACTACGAAACCAGTCAATCACCGATGGAGATACATTAAGAGAGCATAGAATGCCAAGCAAAACATCGAAATCAACTGTATTAAAAGCGTTGCTAAAATCAAGTAATGACAAGACCGTAACATTACCGCTTTCCATGGCTGATCTAATATCCTCAGTAACATTCAGAAGCGCTGTAGTAGTGCTGTGACCAGGACGGAAGCCGGACTGAAAGGGATTGAGGAGATTATTTTTGGATAGAAAATGACTTATTTGATTGTGGATTAACCGTTCAATGACTTTGGAAAGGAATGGTAACACGGATATAGGACGGAATTCAGAGAAGGATGTGGGGTTGGGTTTTTTTGGCAATGGAATAATTTGAGCGTCTTTCCATGAATTAGGAAAAACACCACTAGATGCAGAAAAGTTGAGGATGTGGCAAATGACGGGAAGGATTAAGTCCAGCACGGGCAGTATCATTTTGCGACTGATACAGTCACTTCCTACTGCATTAGAGGTAATCGATAGTATGCTCTTCTTAACATCACATGCGGAGAATTGACTAAAAACAAATGGAAAATAACTGGGAGTTGGAAGAGATGAAAGATGATCCAATGTATTCAATTTTATTGTCCTATCAAAATTGGACGAAGCTGTAAAATGACTATTCATTGCATACATGTTTAAATCTTTCGGTATAGAGTCTTGCTGTGTTTTACCAACCCCCAATGATCTTAGAAAATTCCAAACTTTGGATGCGTCCCCATTTTGGACAGAGTTATGAATGTGTTGGCGATTTGCATTCCTACATACCTTATTACAGCGATTGCGGATCGCGGCATATTCGTCCCTATTTGCATCAGTAGGTCGGCGTTTAAATTTAGACTTTGCCGTAACCTTCTTGTTCATTAACTTTTTAATGTCGTCTGTCAGCCACGGCGCCGGCAAATGTCTAATTTTTACAGCTCGAACAGGCGCGTGAAGGTCATAAAGCTCAACTAGATTTGTTGTGAAAATTTTAACCTGCTCGTCGACTGACGTGGATGCAAACAGGGGAGACCAATCTATATTACTCGCATCCTCGCAAAGACTGTCAATGTTCATCCCACCAAAATTACGTTGCATGAAAATTTTAGCTTTTGCCTTAGGTGGGCGAATTTTATATGAAAGGAAATTTAGGTCATGGTAGGAAAAAGCATCAGCTGAGCATTGGCCATGCTTAGCGACGTGATCAGGTGAGACAACGAGAATCAAGTCAAGAAGTGAAGGAGTAGAGTTTGGAAAATGGTGAGTGGCACTTAGTGGAAGAATTAAAAGATTATTACAAGCTGTAATATTAGTCAGAGACGCAGAGCGATGGTCCTTTTTGAGGAGGCAAGTATTGAAATCACCCATGATTATACTGTGACTGTATGAAGGGGTCAAGATTTCAAGAAGTTTTTCAAAGGAGGAAAAGAAGTTTATACGTAAAGAAGGACAGTAATAGACACCAAGAAGTAACTTCGAATGATGTAGTGTGACTTCAAGAAAGAGGTGTTCACCAGCGTTGGCTGGAGGTGGCTGCGTTGATATATTGACGATAGAGAAAGGAATATGTGCACGGAGATATATGGCAACACCACCACCGCCACCAGCTATCCGGTCGTTTCTAATAAGTACAAAGCCGGGAAGAGAGTAACTAGTTGAAGGGAGACAAGGTTTAAGCCATGACTCAGAAATAAGAATAGCATGGATATTTTTGCAGTCAAAGCTTGCCAGCATATCGTGGAAATGAGCCGGAATGCTTTGGGCGTTAATATGAATAACATTAAAATTCTGAGGAACATCAGAGAACTGCGCTGTAAGACTTTCTGCAAGAGATGGAATACTCACGAAACTGTCATCGTTACTTGTGAGAGAGAGAAAACTATTACTATCACTGCTGATATCGAAAGGCATAAAATAATAAAAATATCCTATCTAAAATGTAGCTAAAAGTCTAAAACCAAATGGTTCATTCACCTGCCAGTTGCGTCATTAAATTATAGAAGTAAAATTTTAAAATCACAACACAGTCCGAGTAATACAAAAAAAGAGAAAAAATAAGAAAATATCGTTAATGTCTAAAAACAAGAATACGACATAACCATAAAAATAAAATAGCTAGGGACAGTGTGACGCTACTTGGAACGGAACGCACTGGTGAGATTGACATAAACATCTCGCTTGACATTGACAGTAACAGATTAAAAACAATAACATAATATTACCCGGACATTGAAAAAGAAAAAAAAAAGAAACATTACGGCGCTGAGAGATCATTTCTTTAAAGCTGCAGTACACTTGCCTAGCCTTGCAGTCTTCACAGCAGTAGCGGACGCTGGTACAGGCGTTCTAGGACCACGCTGCTCGGGCTCGCTGGGAGTCAGAGGAACTTTCGCAATCTTGTCCAATTCAGCGAGAGACTCAACCCGGTGCCGCGTATCATTGGGACCAAGGACATACACACTGCCCGTCTTAGTCCAACATCTGGTGACGCCGCATCTTTCCCTCGCAGCCAGGAACACGTCGTGCCGCCCCTTTGTTAGGAATTCAGACATCGTGACTCCTGAAGCCCTTAATTTCATTTTGGAAAACCAAATTTTGTCTCTGACCGCAAGACTGCCAACCTTGAACAAGATAGGCCTGGTTTTGCCGGGTACTGCTCGCCCCATCCTGTGACAGCGGTTGATGTCAGCAACAGTGAAGTCGCTCAGCTGTAACTTGCTATGAACAACCTCAGTGATCACCTTGGCAGTGTCCTCTTTCTGCTCTTCAACTACACCATGCAGCAGCAAGATCTTCCTTCGTCCGCGCATCTCTATTTGGTCAACACTTCGCGCCAACAAACCAACCTGCTGTTGAAGACTGTTGAGAGCCTGAGTGATGAACGCACGGAACATTGTGAACTCTGTTGCGAGGCTTGTAGTTGTAACGGGTGATTGAGGAGTCTTCTGTAACTCTTTTTCGAAGACGGACATCCTTGTATGAAAAAACTCCTTTAGTTCACTGAGAGTGCTTGTTAGAGACTCCATAGTGGTGATGTGTGGTATGTGTAGTGAATTCTGGTTTACAGTGGGAAAATTGTGGAGATAACACTACACTGGCAGGTATATACTGTTAACTTTTAAAATATAGCATTAATAATCATAAATACTGTTTATATTAAATAATATTGAATTTAAATTAAGAGCAATTTTTTCTATGAGCAACTGTTACAACTACCCACAAGTCAAGTTTCAAAGAAAAATAGATAGTAGCCTATTTTCAGACCTACTGATTACTGAATATACAGAGAAAATTTTGTAAAAATCGGTCAAGTCATTTCGGAGGAGTATGTAACTAACATTGCGACATTAGAATTTTATATATAACTATGAATATATGTACATATATGCTCGCTAATTATTGTAATCAATATTTTAAGAAAATGACGAATGGACGCTAGTCACTTAATTATCATTATTTTTAATGATGACGCAAAAACGTTTTGACTTTGACTTTGAAAAATTTAATTGATTTCAGTAACGTAAGTTTGCTTTTTATTTATTCTATCTTTCCTGGTAGATTTTTATAAAATATGAATTTTAATATTAACAAAGATGTTTGACATCTACCGGGCGTTCCAGGACGTTCAACTTTTTTTTAGCTCTAGCAACTGTGATGCAAATCCTGCACAGGACGTAATACCCGACTGCGTACGTCAATGAGTTTAATTAATTCTTGCCAGTTTGAACACTTCCAAATAAAAAATAGGAATAATCGAAGCGCGGGATTTGCTTCATAATTTGTTTTAATTTAATATAAGTTTTCATAGCGAGAATAGAAATACACACTTCGTGATATTGACAACTGACTTCCATTTACGATTCATGATAGTGGTGGCTTAGTAATAGGGAAAAGTACCCTAGTTATTTTATGTTTAGTACAATTCCGCTTCCTTATTTCTCCTAAACCGACAAGACTTCCTCTGAAACAAAAAAGCAACTTATTGTTTCAGAAACGATGTTACAAAAACTACCTTCTCCATTTACCATTTAATGCTTTTTGCCCTTTTTGAATTCAATGAAATACGTGTCCATAAATAAAGCCTTTGTGCTGTATCTGTGTCATCTGTATATTTGTCAGCAAAAAGTTCTAAAACAAAACTGACAGCATATTTTTCGTTTATGAAAAAATATCGGAACATACTTTTAAAATGTGAAAAGACATTTTGAGTTTTTTTTTTGTTGTAATTTATTTATTTATTTATGTTAATACGGTTTGTAGACCAATTACATTAACACATACAGTAAACATATCATAATCATAAAAAGACAACAAAAAGATAGAACAAAAATATTATAAACAATACGCAAGATATAAATTTATGTGCTCTCACAAAAGTGAAGACAAGCGCACAAAACAGTTTTGAGATCATCTGCAAATAGGTCACAGTTCGGGTTGGCTTCCATGACGTTATTAAGCGCAGTCAGGGCGCGAGGAACAGGGGATGAGGCGCGGGCCACTGTTCGAGTTGTGGGCACGGCTAGTAGACGGTGTTTTCTACCACGGAGATAGTTGTTTGGAACGTAAAGGCGAATCAGCTCATTATGGAGATCAGGAGCATCTGTTATCCCACGACATATTTTAAGCATGATGTACAACTGATCATAGGCTCTCCTAGTTTGTAACATATGAAATCCTAGGGATCCTACGAGAAATTTTGTTGGTTATAAAAATGGATAATATCCGTAACGGAATTTATAGAGAAATCTTAGAAATGCTTTTTGAACCTTCTCTAATAAAAGTGCATAACTAGCCTCGTGCGGGTTCCAGACACAAGAGCTCGCCTCCAACTTGCTTCTGACAAGTGTACTGTATAATAGCTGTACAAGATGCGCATTTTGAAATTCTCGTGCGTTTCTAAGAACAAACCCTAGTCGTTTGAATGACTCTTTAGCAACCGTTGAAATGTGGTCATGGAATGTCAAATTCTGGTCGAATACGACACCCAAGTCTTTTACAGTGTTCGATCTTGTAACAACAGTGCCATTTATTTTATATTCATAATGAATTGGATGCAGCATTCGGCCAAAAGTCATAACATAGCATTTAGAGGAATTGAATGCCATTTTATTGGCAACTCCCCACTTGTAAATGGCATCTATATCTCTCTGAATAGCCTCACAGTCCGATACGGTACTGACACGAGCGCACAGTTTTATATCATCTGTATAAAGAAGAAATTTTGAATATTTGAGAACAGAAGGCAGGTCATTTATCATCAACAGAAATAATGAAGGTCCAAGAATTGAGCCCTGACTTACGCCTGAGCGAGTGTGATAGGCGCTCGATTTGTAAATACCTAGCCGCACAAATTGCTGGCGATCACGGATGTAATCAGCTAGAAGTCGTAGCAAGTCAGGACAAAAACCTATGGCGCTAAATTTTGCAAGCAGAATGTCATTGTTGACCCGGTCGAAAGCCTTTTGGAAATCGAAATACAGCACGTCTACCTGCTTTCTCTCGTCAAGCTGTGCAGAAATATATTCTGTTAGAGTCAGAAGATTAGTCTGTACGGACCTCCTGCATCTAAAACCATGCTGGGTATTACTGAGGTGTATTTCAACCTGTTTGTAGATTAAATTATGAAGAACATTCTCAAATATTTTTGCTGGTGAAGATAATATTGCTATGGGCCGATATTTCTCTACATCTAGTTTATTTGATGTTTTATATAGGTATAGGTGTTACGCGTGAGATTTTCCATTGAAGGGGATATACCTATTCCTGTTTTTAGCGATAAGTTAAATATATGACAGTAATGTACCTATAGAAGGAATTTAAATATTTTGGTTTATGTTTTTGATGTTATGATCTAGCTAAATTCTAAAGGAATACAAGACACGAAAAAAATTTCTGTTTAAAAAAAAACTTAATTCGATCAATTTATCAATCTTTACCATTTTCAATTTCATGGTGTCCGAATGTATATTCGAGTGATTTTATGAAAACTGCTTTTAAATATTGAAAATAAACTTATTAAGTAAAATTGTAATATGCAGATTTTACTATAGCTTTATTTTTTAATCTATAAATTAATTGGCCACTTACGTTATTTGTTCGGAGCCGCTATTTTTCTATCGATATTTCTTCTTTTCCCTTGGAAAAGTATTTGCATCACTGACAATTAAGATGGTCCGTGGACCTAATTGAGGTCAATCCTATGTCACTTTTTTGCAGATCTGAGCTGTCAGATTTTTGTACTTAATTTAAATATTTTTAACAAAATTGTACGTAGTCCAGTAGCTTAAAATAATTATTTATTAAAATAAGTGTTATAAAAGTATTTCCACTGTGTGCGATGTATTCTTGTGTGTTGGTGTATTGTTGTTGACCAAATTATAATCGTAGTAATTTTCTATTCGTACCAACGTTTTAATGATTTATAAAATGGTATGAAATAAAATACTAAAACTGAATAAAGAATAAAGTTGGACAACCTACCCGAGGCGACAATGGACTCACACATCACAGTAAATTAATAGTGACTAATAACACCGGCAAATGATGATAAAAGCGACCCTAAATCACTTCACTTCTGTTTATAGAACAGAAGTGAAGGTAGTGATTAAGGGTCATTAGCTTTCTCCTCGAAAGATAATATCGGAAAAGCATTTTTTTTTCTATACTTGAGTGTCTGTTTATTATATTATAGCATTTATCTCACATTTTGTCACAACAAAAATCGATATTTCGATTATTAACCTTCCCAGCTTATGAATAGAATTGAGGTTAGAGAGTTTAGCTTCTACCCACGACTTTTCCCGTGAATTTCAAAATTGTGTCAAGAATATCCCATTATAATATGAATAATAATTAAGAACAAAAGTATAATGCTACTGAAAAGAAATCAAAGTAAATAAACAGTTGTTAGCCCCGAATATTTTACTCCGTAATAGTTCTGACTGACCTCCTTGTAGTTTGTGAGTCTTTACTGCTCATGATTCCAGCCCCTAAAATACTTCTTTGTGTGAGTAATAATTCTAATATAGTACATTGACACTTATATTTGAAGTTCAACTTTGCCATGAAAATATTTTTAACTTAAGACTCGATGTTTGTGGATGTCGCAAGAAGAAAGCACTCGAAATGTTTATCAAATATCAAGGTTCAAACTACCCCGTCGTCATCGCGCGCTGATATTTAGGCTTATCATTCAACTGTCATTAAAGTGATCAATTGGTATATTTTACCAAGGTGGTAGATGAAAAATATTTTTATTTCATTTTTTAGTGGTACCCACCCACCACCACCTAAACGTACCAATCACTTTGGTGAAAACAATAAACAAACATGCGATTTCAGAATCGTACCGTCAAAAGCAGAGCAGCCCAAAAGATTTGCTATCATTTATTGAAGAGTTCCGTTTCCTACCTTTATCATATTTCCACCAAACTAGAAAGGAAGAACCACCTTGAAATACTAAGATGCTCTGCCAAACCATCGTATATAATTTTATTTTTCATTTCATTTCACATCGACAAGAGTGAATGAGAACATTATCAATGTAGTCGAAGCCACGCATTATTAGGGATAACTCAAATACTAGTCTTTAAATCTCAATTACATTTGAATGGGACTACACGACAAGCTTTCGAATACAAAAAGAATCATCGAAATCGGGACACCCAGCACAAAGTCATGAGGTAACATACGCAAAAAAAAAGTGCAGCCGAATTGAGAACCTCATTTTTTGAAAGTTGTTTAACAAGAACACGTAAAATTTCAAAGTGACAATGTTTGTCAAATCATCACCTGACCCACACACATATGTTTCATGATGGCTGACTGCCACAAATTCTTCTTACGTCCCGTTTCTCGTTCATCACAAAATGAGACAGACATAAAAAAACAGCGGTTATAAAAACGGATTGCCCAGAGTGTAGATATATACGTACCATGTTACACGTGAACACTTTTATTTTTAGAGCATTTAATAAATGGATATGACTTACCTACTCCGTATACTTATCCCAAAACGTCTCGTCTTTACCTACCCAGTAGTTATATTAGCTATTTCCGAAAAGGTTAGATGAGTAGAGTAGTTCCTACTAAATTTGCTAATATTGCGAAAGTTATGTAATTATTTAGGACTAACTCTCTACACAGTAGGATATTACTTTTATGATCCTAGAATCTCCTCCACTAACTTACTTTCTTGTTATACTCAATCAACAAATATCTTATTTATTAGAACAATGAAGTATTGACTATTTTTACCCAAACATACTATCTAGATATAATTCAAGGGAAAGGCCTTTTTCGAAGATTAGAGGAACCCGCTTGAATATTTTATTTCTAATTTCATGTAGGTTGTTTGTTACTCAATCTAGGATCAAAAGGACCTTGACTACGGATCACTGCTTGAGTATACATTCGAGTCTTATTGGATAAGCTTATTACAGGGCGTGGGGCCAATTTATACACGACGCGATAGGCAATTATATAAGACTTTCCTGAAAAAATAAATTAACTAACAACAGTAGTTCGAAATACCAATTTACTGATAAAAATCTTCCAGACGACCGACGATGAAGATTAGAGGAACACGAAAAGGATATAATTAAAGGAAGTTACGGAAGACGTTAATTAACAAAGGAAGACGGAATTACTTCCTTCTATGAAGTATCATTTCATGTGTTCTTTTTTTTCCTCATTTTCAGGAAATTGCGACAACGATTCCCTTGGCTTTTTGAGGAAAATTCAAGATGAGAAGATTGTCAGATTATATACCGACATTGTTTCTTCCTATCATGGGGGAAATAAAAAATAAAGAAGAAATCGATTTTAATTAAATATAGTATAAATCGATTTGGAAAAGAAATAAAAATAGTTTAAATAAATTGCTCTCTGCTATCTTCCTAGCCTTTTCTCCCCGCAAGTTGAACTCTTGTTCCAATCAAAACTGGATGCAGCTGAATACCAGTTTCTGATTTGGAGCGAATGCCTATCTGAGCTCTATAAGCCAGTAATAAGGTTAAAAGGTACCATTTGGCATTACTAATGTTAGATATTCGGACTTCTAACTATCTGTATCAATTTTCAAAGATCTACAAATGATAGCCTGGGCGAACCGCTTAACGTGGCTACCGAGGCACGTAGGAGTCTTGATATTATATAGATTATTTCCCATCTACAGACCGAAAATAATAAGATATGACTCATGGCAAGGAAAAAAATGGAGAATTAAAATAGGTATAACGGCTTAAAACGTAAACAAAAGCGACGAGGACAAAATGACGCTTTTGCTAAAATTTGATTATCACAAATATAATCATCTGACAGATTAAATGCTATTTAAGTCAACAATAACCTCTCAATGTCACTAAGTACCTAACAGGCTGTCAGTAATCCTATGTAAAAACAAATCGAATTATCTCTTGAACATAAAACAAACGTTGAACGAAATGAGGGAAACTGGCAAACAATTCGTCATGTAATCAAATAAGTGCTTCCTTCACGTAACCAAAAAGGATCAAATAAGTTACCCAAAAAATAACAAGAAAACAATAATGTTATCGTTTATCATCCACTTTGCCCAATATTCAATTATTGTTATCGATTATCGAAAGTTATATCGCGAATCGGTTGCTTGGGTATCGTTATATCATTTTCTGCAATCGTTTTCCGGGTTCGCGGTAATTTGACTTGCTCTTTGACTCGAATGTAGGTAAAAATATAGAAGGGTGATTATTATTACAACTGTCTGAAGAATAACCGTAACTGCCGTGGGATCAGGAGGCGAGAGCCCTCGCGCAGGTTTATGGGTTGCGCGTGGAGGTGCGATGCCACCGGGGCGAAACTCTGCTGCCGCGGTAAATCAGCTTTGGGATGGCTCAGCTAAATACCAACTTGCCGCACTTGATTCGGTGGAACGTGGAGCTGAAAAACTGGTAAATGCCAAGCTTCACAGCCTAGGTCATCGCCGTTAGGTCGCCTCCTTGTCAGTCTTCTACAGATTGTACTTCGGCGACTGTGCCCATGAACTCCACGTCCTCATTCCTACCTTGTAGCTATTCCACCAATTCGCACCAAGCGTTTTCAATCATCTTTTATAATGCGTACAGCAAAGAAGTGGAACTCTCTGCCTGCGTCTGTGTTTTCGAACGCATTCAACCCTGATCTATTCAAAGTTAGAGTGAACAGGCTTCTTCTGGGTAAGCTCATTCTATCGTAAACTGTGTCTCTGTCACCTGTGACCTAGACTAGAGTCCAGAGCAAATCCATTTCATGATAAAAAAAAAAAAAACTTAGCGGAGCTCTGGTAGGTTCTCAAGGCGGTATGGAGGCGGCGATTGTCGCAACCCAGGGCTGGGTATGCCACCGTGGTGATAAGTCCCATTTTCAAGGAGTGGTTGCAGAGGTGTCACCTTCCGCTTGACGCAAGTAACCATCGGACACGCTTGTTTCGGGAGTGTACCTATTTCAAATTCGGCGGGAATACGCCCGGGTGTCAACACTGCGTCGATCTGCCCTGCTTAGGCGGAGCAACGCCGTGCTCTCGTCGAGGCGATCGGCAGCAGCGACCTCTCACTTCCAGTCCTGGTTCAATCCATGGTCCAGAGCGAGGGCGCATGGGAAGCGGTCACTTCTTTCTGCCAAGCAGTAATGCCAGCGAAGGAGGAGGAAAACCACGTAAATAAGATCTAAACCTCACGTCCTAGCGGCCACAACGCCGAAGAAGACGTTCCGGGCGTCGGTAGTCGCTGGGCAATTCCCGGCCACCGTAGGCGCAGGTCTGTGGATGGCGAGCTATAGATGGCTCGCCATCCGATAACACCCAGGCACGGGTCGACGCCGTGGCGGTTTGAGTTCTTTAGGTGGCCTACCCAAATGTCCTTACTTTGGTATTGTTCGTCAAATCGTTGAGCTCCTTAAAGTTCTAAGTTTGAGCTACGCGATAACTGCTTGCACTGTTTGGACAGGTCCACTCAAATCTGTGGGGTACTTTCCTCAAAAGACCACTTCAGACACCAACCTACATGGTTCTCATATGATTTGACCAGTACAATTGTATGGACTTCAAAAGAGACCTTGACCTCTGAGTTTGTTTCGGTGTTTCTTCTCAGGGTAGTCAGCTAGAAAACACTGGCTTCATCTAGTTTTTATAACGGCCAAAAAAGATTGACGTGTAAAAGTGTTTTTTACAACCTACTTACAAAAAATAAATAATTTATCAATTAACTAATCCGAAAATGTTGTTTTTGAAAAACATTTCCAACGGTACTATTTACAGCCATTTCCTGTGTCCATTACTCCTCCATTATAATGTGGGTTACGGAACAACTAGAATAATTTTATTCTGGTTTTCTTTAATTTTCCGTTTATTATGGAACGACATTTGCGCGAACATACATTGTGCCCGTGGTAACGGTAGACATGACCGGGAGATGCGGGTGTTGAAATTTAAATTAAATACGGAATAATCTGTAAAACCGTGTTTTGTGGTAACAGAATTGCAGTTGTTTTATTTTTAAAACTACGGTTCCTATTGTTGAGCTTGCACATACAATTATTTTGCTATACATAATTGTTCTTGCTATGTTCTAACATGGCTATAGCGGTCAATGACCCTCCGTAACATCCTTTTAAAAAATAATAATATTTATATAAATAGATTGGTAAAACAGACCCGAATCGGAATCAATGGTGATTCATTACTTCTCTAACCGATTACAACTTTGTTTTACGAGTAAGTCTCTTACGAAGAGCTATTGTGAAAAAAGCAATAGCACAGTTCTCATGCTAAAAGGAAACAATAGGGAAGATGCAATTACAGAATTCATGAACATTTTGTTATAGAAATGATAAAACAGTATAAAAGAAGGGCCACTGCAATTTTTTACTGTAGTTAATTATGATTTTTAACAACTATTACGAATGAATATAAAACATGAAACGGAACGTAAACAATCAGCGTCTAGTGACGTCACTGGTGTTATGACTACAAAAAGACAAACTTAAATTTTAATACAAATATTTCAGTTCATGATCTCTGGCAGACAGGAGTGACTTCATTTCATCGTCCGTTTTCGCGAGAAAAGAAAACCAGTCAGTTTATAATCGCAATTTTGGCAATACATTAAAGCGTATTATTTTTTTTAATTTTTGTATAGTGTATTTCACACGGAATTCTTTTAAATGAAAGCAAGATGAAAATATTGCATGTTCACTATTTGGGGCTGAATGATCTGAATGTACTTTAACCTTACGCGGTACCTGAAAATGCAGGTTGTACCTTCGTGCACTAAGGTTTATATAAATAAGCAGTCCATCTCAATGTCCAATATCGAATCGTTATGTAGAACATGATTCTGATATTATGTGAAATCGATAAATGTTTTATTTCCAGGAATTCTTAGCTATATAAGGCAACTTTGTTACTTGATTTGAAACACGATAGCGGATACATTTGATCAAATACTGCAATATTTGAAATTTTACTGCTTTTCTGTGTATGATATATAGTACTGAATTTGTTTTCAGGACAAACTAAAGTCTTTCTTGTTGAGATACTTATTTATTGTATGTTACGGACATGTCTACGAAGAACTCTTTTGTTGGGAAACCAATGCTTTTAAAAGAGATGGTTGCTAGAAGCAGTGGAGCTTTTGGCCAAATAATAATAACTGCACGGGCAGAGTAGTAACAATCTTCCAGATTAAACAACGCGATTCGAGGTCGGTTCATAGATACATGTTCATCATAGCGATATTTCTTCGCCTAGGAGAGCAGGTTAATCAGTTGGTCACCACTGTCATTTGTAGATCTTTGACAGTCGGTACATTTTATATTTCTATGGTCGGTACGGATAGCCGAAGAAGCCAATAAATCAGACAGGGTATTAAGTTACCCACTTATTGGGTCATAGAGCTCAAAAAGCCAGTCGCTAGTTGCAAGAAACAGTATTGTTCAACAGTTAAAAAAAAAAAATAATGTCACAACTTTTTATAACGTAAAATAATTTCCTTTGACTTTTAAAAAAAAAATTTAGTGCTTCAGTTTTAGCTTGGATGATATTTTTTTATGAGACTACTGCTACGTAATTACACAAAAAAACTTTGAACCAGCGGAGTAGTTGAATTTCTTCATTTAAAAATCACCAGTGACAAGAATTCCTAATGGCTTGAGCTGTCTGCTGGGTAAAGTTGATTTGTGATTTCAAGCCATATGTCAGCCTAACTCTGTATTTTCAGACATGAATAGATAACCGTCTTTGGTTATGTCGAAACCTTTCGTCCCAGGTATACATCACATAAATCTTTCATGTTTATAAAAGTGAAAGGTAATTCTTTCGCTTATTGATTAATCACGAAATCTCGGAAACTATTACACTTATTAATATGAAATTTAGTAAGGAGGTAGATTATGAATAGAAGACATCCACTAAGAAAGAATTTAAAAAAAATACCCCCGTAAGAGATGATATAAGGGATTGAAGCGTGTATCATGATTAGTCCTTCAAAACTACCCCTCATGGGGTGGTGAGGCGTGTAAATAGCCTGCACCTTTGGGTAGGTTGTGAGAGAATTTGAATTACAAACCTATGTTAAAAAGTGTAATGGCGGACCTCAAATAAATTAATTTCCCCTTTGATGAATCCGCGAGAAACCAATACCAAAAGACTTATTAGCAGCAAAACATGCCCACGTACCTTGGCAATCCAGAGATTTCAATTAGACCCAGGGTAACGGGAAGATACCACGTTCATGCGCGCTTGATGGTCTTGTAGGTATAGGCTGCCGGCCTGCGAGCAAAATCTTGTTGAATCCACCGGTGCAATGGTTAAAACTCCAAAAATCAACACTGCACTATAAGTTCTCAATGAAGCACAGATGCAGGTCCAATTATTTTACGAGTATCATCAAGGTTTCACCAAAAAAGGAATTTTCAAAAGGCGAAGCGACCGCTCAAACAGCGTTGCGCACGGTCACACGAAGAGGACTCTCGTTAACGCCCTCTATCGGCCACATGGCGAGAAAACTCAAGAAAGTTTGGATACAATGGGCGCTGCGGCAATGAAGATTGGTGCGAGGATTCATCAATTGAGAAACTAAAATATTTAATTTGAGATACTAACATATTATGCGTATTATATGACAAATCCTAAAATATTATTATTTTATTTTTTATATTGAAAAAGGCATTGACGCTTCACCATGCTCGGGGGCTTTGGAAGGACGCGAGTGCTTTCAAAAAGAAAAGTGAAATAAAATAAGTATTTACTGACATAGATTATGATCAGAAAAAGTTTAAGCTCTACGACTAAATGCGAAAAACAAACGTTACCGTAACCTAAACCTTAAGACTATGAGTATCGTATACGAGTTAACGTTTATTGCGTTGGAATAGAATATAATTTAACGATGGCACGTTTAAAGTTACCGAACTTCGTCTTTACCATTGCAACACGAGATACATTATCCGTGCCTTTATAAACCTCAGTTATAATTCCTAATGGCCAACTTAGAGGAGCTAAATTATCCTGTCCCACAAGTACGACAGTTCCAACTTCTACGGGTTTGTCCGGAGTTGCGCATTTTTGCCTGACTTGCAGCGTATGCAGATACTCTAGGTGCCATTTCTTCCAGAAGGATTGGACCATGCTATCTAACAACTGTTTGCGCTGTGACAAATTAATGCGCTGAACAGACAAATCGGCTGCCGGCAAGTACTGCAATGGAGTCGACATCAAAAAGTGAGCGGGAGTAATAACTTCGGGATGGGGATCGGAAGACAAAACGCTCAGAGGGCGCGAGTTCATAATGCACTCTATTTGAATGAGTATAGTTTGTAACTCCTCATAAGTGAGAAGCTGATTTCCGATCACACGGTAAAGGTGCGTTTTTAATGTTTTAACATTCGCTTCCCACATGGCTCCAAAATGTGGGGAGCGTGGTGGGATCATTTTCCACGTTATGCGGCGGGTCGATAACTCGTGTAAAAGAGACGACTTGAAACTTGAATTTAATAAGAATCTATAAAGCTCATCTAGTTGGGCCTTAGCACCAACGAAATTGGTAGCATTGTCCGAATAAACGTAAGACACTGGCCCTCGACGCGAGATAAAGCGTTTAAACGCGGCTAGAAAGGCATCAGAGGTTAAATCAGAGACTAACTCTACATGGACGGCCTTGGTTACCAAGCAAACGAATAAACAGATATACGCCTTCTGGGCGTGTTGGCCTCTGCGACGAGTGAGGGTTATGCGTATGGGACCAGCATAATCCACTCCAGTGTGGACAAACGCCTTTGCTTCCGATACTCGGTATTCAGGCAGGTCTGCCATCACTGGAATGGGATGCGTCGGATTTACCCGAAAACATGTGTTGCATTGTCGCAACTTGGACCTAATGACAGTCCTGGCATCTAGTATCCAAAATCGCTGTCTTAGAATAGACATGAGTAGTCCCGGTCCAGTGTGACAATTCATCACATGGTAATGACGGATTATTAAATCCACAACATGGTCATGTTTGGGAAGTAAAAAGGGATGCTTAGCGTCAAATGGAAGATGCGACTTCGAAAGCCTTCCGCCATCCGTAATATTCCCTCTTCATCTAAAAAGACAGCTAATCTTTGGAGTTTCTTTGGAAGCAATTTCCCAGATTTGATGAGCTTAATATCATTTGCAAAATGAACAGATTGCACAGCGCAGACTATCTCTCGTTCCGCAGCTGACAAACCCTGAATAGAACGAGGTTCACAATGAACCTTTGGTCTAGCGAATTTCAATATATAAGAAACAATGCGCAACAATTTATCCCATGATGAGGTACGTTGAGCAAGTCGATATAGAAGGGGTTGTGTTACTTGCGTGGTCACTGTTAAGACATTTGCCTTATGCTCGGGAAGTTCCCCACAATTAATAGGAGAGAACGGTTTGACGGGCCAATCCTCAGGGGCACAACGAAGCCAAGAGGGGCCGTTCCACCCAAGTTCATGCGACACTAACTGGGAAGGAAGGATGCCACGAGATAGACAGTCGCTTGGATTCTCAACACCTGCCACATGGTAAAAATGTTGAGAACCCAAGTTCTCCCGACATTGAGCGACTCTATTGCTGACAAAGACTGACCAGCGGTGCGGAGAAGAGTGTATCCAAGATAAGGCTATCGTGGAATCCGAAAAGGCGTAAATTCCTGCAATAGGAACACGTAAAGCGTAAGTATCGCGAACAGTTTTTACCAATTTTGACATGAGCACGGCGGCACATAGCTCCAGACGTGCAAGAGTCGTGACTTTGGTAGGTGAAACCTTAGATTTCGCACAAAGTAAGCGGACTATGACACCGGACGGACCACTAGAGTGTACATAAATCACACACCCGTACCCACCCATACTAGCATCAGCAAACGCGACTATCCGAACGGAACAATCATCGGTGACACCCACATGGCGTGGTATGCGTAATGTATCCAGCAATGGAAACTCTTGCATGAGAACGGAGAAGCGTTTACAAATGTCGTCAGGAGCGGGATCATCCCAACCAATATTGCTCAGCCATAACTCTTTGATGAGCAACTTGGCATAAAAGATTACGGGGGCGACCAAACCGAGAACATCAAATAAGCGTGCGACTATCGAGAGTATATTTCTCTTAGTACATTTCTCAGCTACTTGGGCGGAAGTGAAGAAGAAATTATCGTGAGAAGGTTCCCACGAAAGGCCTAGAACCTTAGACACATCACTCCCAGCGTGAAAATCGAGGGACTTACGATGCGAGTCGGGAAGACTGTTTAAAAGAACGGGTGAATTGCTACACCATTTAACAAGGTCAAAATCGCCCGATTTAAACATCTTTACAAGATCATGCGATAGCTGCATAGCGGTGTCTTCATTATTCACAGAATGCACCAGATCGTCCATATAGAGACTGGTCTCTGCTACTTTAGCAGCTTCGGGAAGATGCGGACTGTCAGAGGCCAGCTGTCGCACAGTGCGCATAGCTAGGTAAGGACTCGACTTAAGTCCGAAAGGTAAGCGATTAAAAGCGAAGGTTCGCACAGGTTCGTTCTCATTGAATCGAAACAAAATGCGTAGGTATTTACGCTGGTCAACGGGTACACCAACACGTAAATACATTTGTTTAATATCAGCATTTAGAGCGATGAGAAATAATCTAAAATTTATTAAAAGAATAAACAAATCTGTTTGTAAATTTGGACCAATATGGAGTACATCATTTAAAGATAACCCTGTATGAGTTCTCGCACTAGCATCCAATACAATGCGCGGCATCGGTTTGTCTGGCCGAACAACAGCGTGATGAGGGATATAGTACCCGTCATCGGAAATGGCAGATTCGTCGACTTGACTTAAGTAACCATTGTCGATGTACTCTTTGATCACTGCATTATAATTTTTCCGCAACATCGGCGATTGGCGGAGTTTCCTTTCAAGCGCAATAAGCCGACGGTACGCGGCGGTGCGGGAGTTACCCAGCTCGGCGGGATCCTTACTAAAAGGTAACGCGACGGTATAACGTCCCACATCGTCCCGTGAAACGGTCGAGGAAAAAATATTTTCACATTCGGTTTCCTCAGGAGAGAAAAAACGTTTATTATTAATTTCTTCCAATTCCCAAAACCTTTGTAATAAATCATTGAGAGCCAATGCCGTGAAAGAAGAGTCAGGTAAATTTAAATTATCACTATTATGCGGAAAATCACCCATAAAGATATACCCGAATGTGGTCAATAATGCAGGTGGGGCGCGTGAACCAAGATCGACTTTATTCCCCAAGTAAATATACGGAAACAGTTGAGCGCCCAACACTAGGTCAATATCCCCTGGAATATTCCAGCTTAAATCTGCGAGCGGAAGCGTGTGGAAGTCTACATGGCTATCCCACTTAACATGGTGCGATGGTAGCTGGTCCGTAATGCACTCAACTACTAACGCGTGAATAGTATATTTTTGATCCGGATATACGCGAGACTCGATATCTAAATGTACGTAACCTATTATCGGTCGCGATACAGAACCAACTCCTTTAACAAAGGAATTACTCAAAGGAATTATCAGTAAATTAAGTTTTCTACAACAGGCTGTAGTTATTAAATTATTCTGCGAGCCATTATCAATTAAGCACCTCACTATTGTTTTGTGACCCGCACTGTCACTTTTAGCTCGCGCATAAACCTGAGCTGTCGATAACAGCACTATCTCCTTAGCCTTCGCTGCATCAGCTGCAAATAACACGGCCGAGTTGTGAGCCGAAGACGCTGGCGTCACATCACACGAATCAGACGTAATCACCCGTGCGGAAATATCGACCTTATCGCAATGAACATAAGAGCGCGGCACCGCGGCGGAAACCGGGGCAGACAAGGACGTAGCGGGGGGCGCGAGGGACTGCGGCGCGGGAGGCGACGCGACGACTACATTGCAATTCGTCGCTTTAACATCAGCTGTTTGCGGTTTATTTTTTTTATCAAAATGTAATAGTGTATGATGGCGTTTTTTACATAAGTCACAGACTGATGTTGACTTGCAGTTACTCAATCCGTGCAATGTGCTCAGACAATTCGCGCACCCACGTTTAGATTTAATGAACTCGAACCTTGTTCTAGGAGTCAATGCGGATTTAAACTTAGCACAGTTATACAAATGAACATGAGCGTTATCATTACAGTACGCGCAGCATGGAACCGCGATCGCGGGTGAACCAGCTGACTCGCTCACAACAAACGCTTTTGTTTGTGTGCGTGACTCGCGAGGCGCGGAAGCGGGGTGGCTACTAAAGTTTCTCGCATTCGAATGAGACAAATTCGAGCGTGTCAATATCCTTGCCTGATCTTGAACAAAACTTATCAATAATTTCGTTGTGGGAATTTCAACATCTCGGATGGAAAGTTCAAACGATTGAATAGTCTGTGAATCGATTTTTCTCATTGCGTAATGCAAAAGAATAAAATCAGCAAGATCCGAAATCCCAAGTTGTTCCAAGGCAGAAATAGATGCACTAAATGTTTCTATGAAAGAATCGAGACTATTAGCGTTATATGAACAATTTTTTAAACCCAATATGTTATTTAAATAATGCGTACCCAGTGATCGCTTATCTTGATGTTTTTTAACTAAACTATCCCATAAAAACTTGTAAGTATCACCCGTAGGCACAATTCCAGCGGTAACCTTCAATGCGTTGTGCGTAAGCCTACCTACCAAGTACTGCACACGCTGCGAGTCAGTCAGCTGATCATTATCATGAATATTTGACTTGAATGACTCATAGAAAACAGGCCAATTCTCAGTTTTCCCGTCGAAAGACGGCAGCGCAATAGGAGGCAACTTTATTTTAAGCGGTTCAAAAAGAGTCTTTGAGTTACTACTGGATGTTGATGGCGATTGATTACTGTTTATTTTATTCCTAACACGTTTAATATGAATATACAAATCTTCAAAGGATTCTAAACAAGCATAGTCGGCACTCGAACCAGGTTTTAAACTCATGTTTATTTGATTTATTTGATCGACAAAGGATTCAAATTTATCTCGAATGTCATCAATTGTCTCTGACTCAGTCATAAAACTCTCATTTTTCCTCGAATCGAACGACGATATATTTTTTGATAAATCATGCAATCGATTAATGCGTTTAAATAACAATCCTTTCTTTTCATGAAGAATCGTCAGTAAATCTTCAGGCAGGAAGACAATAACAGAAAAAATACAAAGCCGAAATGAGTTGGTAACTACCTACTTATTTCCTTATTATCAAAGCGACTTTTAAAATACGGATACCTACATAGAATGACTTTACCAATACATACGTAATGTCGTTCTATGTAAGCGAATAAATAATTGAACAGATTTACCAACAAACTACGTAAATTCTATTGTCAGGCAATAATTTACCAAAAGTTTACGTAAATCAATAAGTACCTATTGTGCGTTATTGAACCTATATGATTTTTACCAAACAATTACGCAAAAATCTAGGTAACTGGTTATTTATCCGGCTCGAAGGACCATAAAATATGGTGAGGCGTGTAAATAGCCTGCACCTTTGGGTAGGTTGTGAGAGAATTTGAATTACAAACCTATGTTAAAAAGTGTAATGGCGCTCAAATAAATTAATTTCCCCTTTGATGAATCCGCGAGAAACCAATACCAAAAGACTTATTAGCAGCAAAACATGCCCACGTACCTTGGCAATCCAGAGATCTCAATTAGACCCAGGGTAACGGGAAGATACCACGTTCATGCGCGCTTGATGGTCTTGTAGGTAGTCTTTAGTGGATGTTAGTGTTTGTACGGAAAATCTTAACGCGAGGTCTAAAGTAGTTAAAATTGTAGATTTTGAAAAAAATACAAATGTTTAGGTTTTTGAAAATGAAGTGAAAATGGGTGATGGTGTTTTGTGAGAGGATTTATCGGTTATTTTATCAGAATCCCCAGAGGAGTGACGGGCCCAACAGTTTTACTGATCTTGTTGTTTCAGCAGCAAGAATGACTAGTAAAACTACCCTTAAAACAGGGGAGAGAGGGCTTTGAAGTTCACGGAGTACCCACTAAATTCACGTGGACAAAGTCGCCAGCGAATTGCTGGTTTAAAAAAAAAATTACGTGTAATCAATTCGTACATAGTCTGTAAAAATACAGAAAAACAAATCCTGTACAAATACAAGTACAATATCCACAGAGCCTTTAATATTTAAGCGAAGTTGAGCTCTAACAACGTTGTGGACATAAACTTTCAATATTTTTTCATGAGGCAGACCGAGCCAATCTTTCCGCAATCCCCAAACGGGATTACACTCAACACCGAACATTTTATTTTGTTTTAGGGTATTCAGTTACTAGTCAACACAAACCTTACGAGCCTCAAATTATTATAAGTAATATTGTTGTGTACAAATCTTGTTCGCTACGAAACTCAACTCATAAATTGAAATGGCTTTGGCGTATCACTTTCATAGCGTTTTCGTAGTCACGTGCTACGAAATGCAACTACAATGCTACACCGCTTGTGACGTCATGTCTACGTTCCAAAAGTTACATTCAACTTTTGTACACACTTTTATATTTATGCAAAGTTGAGAAAGTGAATTCTGGGATAAAATAGGCTATTTCTTGCCATTATTCTGTGTGTTTGAGCTTATTTTTTCACAACTAACTTGTACCGAAATGTACTTTACTGTATAAACAAAGTATTGTAAAACGAATTTAGGCGCGTTATTAATCTACACTACTTAAACTTTCGCCAGTTTTGTTCTTTATGGTCAATAACTATGGTATACAGGGCCCAACTTCGTTCAAGAAACCTAATATCGTTGTCATAAATTAAAAGTTAGTTACTAGGCTGTGTGCTTCAAACTTGAAAAATATTTTCTAGACAAGTTTATTGACATAAATATTTATGAAAAATCGGCACTATTTTTCTCGTAAGAAGCTATATAGTAGGTATTATTGACAAGCTATTAAACACATTCTATAAAAAAAATATAGGGTGGCAAGTGACGAAAAACAAAGTGATTTTGTGAAACCTCATTGATTTAGAAAAAAAACTTTTTTTTACAAAACATAGAACCGCCTTTCAAACAAAAAAAAAAACACAAAAAGTACCTATACAATAACTTTAACTTTGGAAGTCGGTGTTCAAGAAACTTTTTTTTTAACACCAACTTCCGAAATTAAAGTAATTTTAAACTTTTTGTGTTATTTTTTTGTTTAGAAATCAGTTGTATTTTTCTGCTTTTTTTTCATATTTTAGTGCTGATACACCACAGCTAAACGTAACCATCACAGCGTAAATTGGTGTAAACAATAATGCTATCGTTTATTGAGGAGTTCCATTTCCTATCTCCAAAGTTTTTCATCAAATGTTTACCAAACTAGAAAGGGACCTCGAATTACTACGATGTTCATCCAAACCATATTATATCAATATCAGATCACATGATAAGCACCTGCTTTCGAATATAAAAATCATTTAAGTAACCCACATAAAAAAATTCAGTAGTATTGAGAAACAATAATAATAATAATAATAAACATTTTATTTCAGACTAAGGTCCATATTTTTGTTAGTATTTTGGTGTTAGTAACAATGGTGCTTAAATAAGTGGGTTAGTAATGTTAAATTTGTTTAATTATTATTTTTTATTGACCTAGGACTATTCCCACCCAGTGTCGCTGAAACGGACAGTCCGGTCTGGCAGCTATCATTTTTAGGATGCTGTTGCCACTACCATGCAAGCGTTGTAGTAAGGAGGCCGCTTTCTTTCGCATGATGGCATGGAAACCATCTGTGCGAGCCTCCGCGAACATTCCTGAAGCGCTACAACGCCACGGTAGTCCCAACAACATCCTAAAAGCATTATTAAATTGAACACGCAGGACGTTATATGCTCGGCGCGTGTATGATACCCACAGGCCACTCGTGTAAAAGGATTGACAGAACGCCTTAAAAAGGGTTATTTTGACGTCCGTAGTACAACGAGCGAACCTGCGGGCAAGCATATTACTCCTCACAGACAACGCCCTACGTTCCCTCTCTATATCTATGTCATCTCTTAGGTCAGTCGTGACAATATGGCCCAGGTACCTAAAACTATCTACAACTTTTAGCGCTACGCCGTTGAGACTAATGGGAGGAACACTGCGCGGCTGCTGTTTAGGTGCCTTAAATACCAGGATCACACTCTTCTTCGAGTTGTATATTAATCCATGCTCCTCCGCATAGGCCTCGCAGATCGATAGCAACCTCTTCAACCCACCCATAGAGGGACTGAGCAGCACCATATCCACTCATATAAACTCTTACTTTTTTGGAAGTTGATTATAAACTAAATAAGAATTCAGTGCATACTGATTTTTTATTTTAAAGAATTTCGTTTCGCATCGAAGTCGTAAGAACTTCTAATATATAAATTATATTTATTAAAGCTGAGATTACCGACAGCTTTTATTTTACAATAAATCTTGCATTATTAAAACATTTTATATAAAAAAACATACCTATTTATTGTGAAGAGATCGTACCTACTACATAACCAACCAAATTACAATACAAATCAAATTACATACATTTACATTAAATTTCGATAGCTTACGATAAATCCGTGTCTTGTCAAAAATATAGAGTTTACAATTTCTCTCGATTAATTATAAAACATAACGTGTTTGCAATAACTCGGTGACACCAAGAAACGGACCCAACAAGGCTGAGATAAAGGTAGCTTACGGTGACTTAATCTACCCTTTCCAAGTTAAGTAAGAGATCCATTCGGTATGCCGTCGCTTTACTAAACAGGTAGTTAATAATGAGCCAGCTCTTAGTGCTAACCATTTACATTATTCAAGTTCATGTCGGAACCCCATTATAGCGAGGATGTGTGTCTTTCACTAGCTTTTAGTTGGTAAAACTATCTTATATACAACGATAGAAAACACAACACACGGAAAAGGTGTAAGCTTTGGTAAGTTAAATCGGTTTAGAGGGTTCAAATTAGCCCTTAGGAATATTAATGAAACACAACTTTGCGTTAGAGGCAGGAATAGTTATATTTTAATAACGAATTCTGCTCATATAGATGGACAACTTCTTTTAAATGTCAGTATTAGTAAATTTAAAAAAAAAAAACCTGTCCTACTGATTTTGATCAGTTGATGATAACTTTGTATGTAAATCAAATCTCAAGCGATGCCATCTGCCAAATGAAACAGCAACCACTATACTGACTACAACAGGATTTATCGTTATTTATTCTCTCAGAACGTTGTATTAGAGAGCACCTTTACAAAAATAATAAAACGTTTAGTCTGTACAAATTCAACTTAATAACAAAACCAGTTTGGACAAAAGGGACAAAATAAAAAATAGACTCTTAAAAATGGAACGTCTCAGTTTTTCTGCCGTGAGATACAAATACCAAGCGCTCAAGCCGATTAGGTAAGCGTGAATTCTGAAGAAAGAGATGGAGTTTCAGGGGATTGTAAGCCAAACTACGTATGTATATCCTCCCTGAGGGTTTTAAAAGACGAAAATAGGATTGTCAAAGGGGAAAATATTTTTTTTTCCTTGTATGTTGCTGAGTTTAGACGCTACTCGTTTGTCTTCCAAAAACTGAGTTTTTTCATGGAACTACATTGGAACTACATACCAATGGAACTACATACCAAGTTCGGGCGGACCCTAGTTGTTATATTAGCATTAAAGTGGTCATTGTTGAGGCACTTCAACCACTTTCTCACTAAAACATAAATCACATAGAGTTTTAGGTAGGTATGGTGAATTCATGACCTACAGAAGTGCACAGCACTATCAGAGAACTTAATGAAGGCATATTAGGTATCTTTATTTGAACTATTTACAAAGTACAAGTTAGAAAATTAAAGTTAATATTATTGACAAATACAATAATTAATAATACTTCACAAGTACAGAAATATTTAAATAAATAGCAAATAAATCAAAATATAAGTAAAATAGAAGTGAATATGATTTTATTAGTGGGCGGTTCGTGTCACACGGTTATTGAGACTTCAAGCTGGTTAAAAGTTTAGTACAAAATATGCGGAGAAGATGTCGATGTTATTGGTTTGTGCAGCGATTTCATTGTAATTCACAATTACACGGTTTATGGGTAATCCGTACCGTCATTTGCCACGTCCACGACTTTTCTGCGCCTAGCGGTGGCTTTTTATGTTCATGAAAAAATACTTAAATTATTCCGTTGTCAAAAATTCCAATCCCACATCTTCTTTGAATTCCGTTCAATATCCGTGCTACCATTCTTATGCAAAGTCTTAAAAAGGATAATCTACAATCAAATTAGTCCTATCCAAAAATAATAACCTATTCCCCAGTTTTCCAGGCTTTCGTCCTAGTCGAAGATTTAAGTCAGCCATGGAAAGTAGTAATCTGCTCTCGGAATTGCATGATCTTAGTAATGCTTTTGTTTGGCATTATATGCCTTCTTAATGTATCTCTATTGCTGATTGACTGGTTCCGTAGTTATCTGTTTGACCACCAGCAACGTACATACATATATGCATCTGAGAAACTTCGTTTGCCTGGTGTCGTACTTCTGCTAGGGCTCCCTATGGAACCCCAGTAGGGTGGCGTTTAATCGGCGTTTAATTTAATCAAGTTTAATTTAAATCTTACTAAAGAACAAGTCGACAAACTGAAGCGGATTCAAAGTTTTTGTATACGGTTCATATTCGCCCATATTATTTCTTTTTATACTACGTACTCTTTTCCCTTTATTCCTCTTTATCTCAATAAGCCTTTTCACGTGACTCCCACATTAACTTTTTCATGTCATCAGATTATTTACCACTTAAATGCCAACGTATTCCACAACTTTCTCGAATAAATCCTTTACTTTCCAGGCTACTCGTTTGTGGAATGTATTGTCAGTTCCATTAAGATGCGCTGTACATAACTTATCGCTGTGATATCGATATTTGTCATTTATTAATTACCTTTGCCTTTTGTCAGGAATTTGTTTGTTTTAGTGTATAGTTTCCGTTTAATGTTATTTTTGGTATACAAATTAAGTATATAATAAACTAGTACTTTGCCCGCGACTTCGTCAGCGCAAGTACAAACAATTGCCACCCCTGTTTTACCCGCTTAGGGGTGGAGTTTCATAAAATCCGTTCTTAGCGGATATCTAAACCCTATAAGGAACCTACATATGTACCTGCCCAATTTTAAGTTTGTAGGTTTTGTGATTAAGAGCGTGTACGCCATTTCATACAAATTTTATAGTCACTATTTTGCGAAATGACTAAACCGATTTTAATGTAACTTCACACATATAAGCAGGATACATAATTCTAAAAAGTTATTTAAAACATTTTCGAAATGTCTTATTCAGAAAAATATAACTGGAAATTTATCTTTATATGGAATATTTATAATGGGTCTAATTTAAATGTTAGAGTTATTTATCGTTAATGTTCTCTACTAACTTTTGATGTAATATTTCGTTTTTATATATAGATAAATAAATTCATGTACTTAAATTGTATCCCGAAGGCATTGGATATTGTTTGGATACCCTTAATATCTAACAACAGTTTTTAATAACAAGCTTATTTTATCGAGTTTATGAGTAACCTTTTAAAAATATCGCATGACAATGCTATTAAATTACTATAACATAAAAGTTATTTTTGATATAATAATGAGAATATAATTTTTGGTACACAAAAAGGCTCTTTTTAACGAAATATTTACCTTCAAATAGATACTGTTTACTTCAAAATGTTACTTTAAATAAAATTTGAAAATAACAGCCAGGTTTTAAGGGTGATAAATTTTAATAAATGGAGCAGAAAAAATACCTTTTTTCCGACTAAATGCTTGCTAATCCGATTATATCTGTCCACAGCATCCGTTTTACGTTTAGACGATAGGCTAGTTAGAGCATTCAGCTAACTAGAGAGCTAGTAACACTAAATCTAGATTGTGGTGAAGTGTATGTATGTATGTTGTATGTATTGCAACTTATGTATACGTAGTAAAGTTTGGCTTTAAGCCTGAACATGAGCATAGCTTACAGCAGCGACCACGAGTATTTATAACTTAAACTAGGCATTAAAGCTGTAACATTTTACTGAACAAAAATAAATTGCCTTTACCATTTTTTTCTTAATTAAGGTTTCTATGCTTCGACTCTAAACACCAGCAATCTTTTAGGGGCGGATAATTTACACAATAAGTCGATATCTGATCTTTTTTTATTTAGAAATGAGATGGAGGTGTTTATTTTGGTTTTAAGAATATGCAGTAACATTTTTAAAATTTTAGTTGACAAAGTTGGTAATAGTTGTATGAAAAACTAGAAGTTGCAGACCGACTGGCTGGATTAACTTTACCACACTTTACGAATAAGACTTATACCGAGGAATATAACAAGGTACGTTAAATACGGCTTTTACAAAAGTCCATTTTCAAGTCCATAAATTAGACTTTTCTAGAACTAAACGGCGGATTTGGCGCATTTAATTAAATAGCAAAAGCTGCATTGAAAAAAGGAAGAAAAACATATTTTAAGTTTTTTGAGAAACTGTACCTATTAACTACATCTATAAAGTAATGCAACAACAATGTTTTCTTTTTTATTCCATAAATCTTCTTTTTTACAATTACATAAAAATTTATCATAATTGAGTACTACTTATACATTTTAAGTTAAATGGCAATTTTCGTTAACCAAAGAAAAACAACCATGTTGTTTTACTTCAGGCAAACGACAATAAGTATCATAAGTACTATGTTTTGCTTTACTTCTAAAATGATCACAGCATGCTAAACATTAGTTTGCTTTTGACATTCCTGTCAATATTTTTTTCTTTTCCAGTGGGAACATTATTGGCTGATTTTCTATATTAAAATCACATCTTAATAATAATTAACCGAAACTACGACGAACGCATTACAAGCCTCTAAAGAGCATATTTGCAAGGCAAACTCCTGAAGTTAAAATAAACATGACCGCATACTTCTAAAGACAAACATAAAACTCTAGTCCCCAGTGAACTTAGAACTTGTTAACTCAACAATTACTAAGCTAGGTACTTAACCACTTAAAGTCAAAGATTAGTTTGAAACTAGGCAATTCAAAGTTAATCAAATGAGTGATCCAAAAGGTCAAGTTAGACAAAAATGAATTTTCGCTTAAATTTTAGCGGACGGTCAATTAGAAACTTACGACGGTTAGCCACGGCCCGTCATCAAGGATTCACGTTATTTGTGAAGTCACGGAGTAATGAGTAAATGGAGTTTACATGTGTGAATTTCGGCCTTTGTTCTGAAGTTTGTATTCTGCGTCGGCAAAAAGAAGTAGGGCGCTATGTCTGTAGCTAAATTGTATTGTGAAAATGTGATATTTCCAATGACTACGATGTGCGACAATCGTGATGAAGCTCAGCTGTATTCTGCAGATATAGAAACCATCCAGTATAGTACATATTTAAATTACAATATTTCGTTATACTATTCCCAGAAAATGAGCAAGCAGAACATTATGGTAATTCAATAGTATGCTTACTCTCAATTTCTGAATTAGATATTAAAAAATACGAATATTTTCTACTTTAACCATATTTGAGCCTTAAAACCTAACAAAATTCGGCATTAAAGTATAAAAACACATATGTAAAACTCCATTGATTCACTAATCTGTGTTAACAGCTAATTAATTCATGTCCCGCGTTTGTTGGATATGGGCGCTGAAATACAAATAAAATTTGAAATAAACAGGATTTTAGAAGCTTTTTGTACTTGTATCTTTGTTAATATGATATTGTTATGTTGGATTTGTGCGTTATAATTCACTGAGTCTGAATTTAGGTTGAATTTTTAAAAGCATTTTCAGGTCGTTGTTCTCAATGTAAAAATGCGAACTGATTATGCTGTAAAGGGTTTGGAAGTTGGTGTGTCACACCCCCGTGCTTCGAAAAGCACGTTAAGTCGTTGGTCCTGCACCACATGTTTTTCAGGTTGACTTGGATCGCCATCTTAGCTATGAGAGTGATATCAGAAGGAATTTTTCTCTGTTTGGAAATTTGGATCGCCATCTTAGCTATGAGAGTGATATCAGAGGGACACTTGTCCACTAGTTCCGTTGAGATAAGCTGGTCGAAATCAATCAATAGGGCTACTAGACGGGTTTCGTCGGCGTAATAAGATTAATACAAGAACCCCATTAATATTCTAGGCTGTCTCATAAAACTTGAAATAGCAGTGTATTGCTTTACCATCCTTGGCATTTTAATGCCAATAAAGTCCAATGAAGATAATAAAATAAACATAACTCGCTAAGTAAGCGGTGCGTCTGCAAGTCTTGTTCTAGTTTGAACTACTTTTTCTTTATTTCATTCTCAGTAATACAAAGAAGAAAGATTTCCAGAGTTTGCTTACCATTCATCATTCAACAAAAACTATATTTTCTCATTATAAATGGTGTTCCACTAAGTACATCAAACTACTTTTAGTTCCTGTTATATCTGGTTACTTAAATTGACAGGAATTTCTTTTAAAAGTACCGTAATATTAAAGTGGAAACTATTATGGAAAACTCAGTTGGAAGTTTTTAAAATGTTCTTCTTTCTCATAATGGATGCATCCATACCTGGGTAATTTTCTTAGCACAGAATATTTATATGTACAGTTAAAAAAATACGTAACTCTTTGATTTTTTTTCGGCACCACGGTATTAGGATGTTTTGACTTTATAAGTCAAAAGGACTGCCCCCTAAATTAACAACAGGGGGCCCATTGACAGAATGTAGGCCACGAGGGCCTATCATAACGGGGATCTGGTAAGTACACAAGAAACATTATACTGTACAAGAGTATGCACAAATACAAGTGTGGAAGGCAATCTAACAGGACCGGAGAGAGAGACAGCGAAGTTACGTAGTATCGGAGCCAATACTCCAGCAACTTCCAAACTTCGGGTTGCTGCTGAGAAATTCCTAATGGAAAAACCCAATAATGCTTTTTCGTCGCTCTAGAGGACGAACCCAGGATTCCACGCTCAATCACTGCATTGAAGTTGCCCTCTATTAAATATTTAGTCATTTATCATAGCATAAGCATAGCATAATCAGCCTTTTAACGTTCCCACTGCAGGGACACAGGCCTCCTCTCTTGTAGAGGGAATGGGCCGTAATCCACCACGCGGGCTCAGTGCGGGTTGGTGAAAGTCACATGTCTTCGAATTTTTGATTCTAGGACATGCCGGTTTCCTCACGATGTTTTCCTTCACCGTTTTGAGAGCAGTGGTGATGAAAGAAATTACACAAAGTAATGCGCCTGGCTGGGTTTGAACCCGCGACCTGCAATTCGTAAGTCGGGACCATTACCACTCGGCCACCACTGCTCTTCTGTCATGTCATTTATCATACGAGCGCATAAACTACTGTTTATCCCTTCATAATAAAGACCCACTTATCTATACCGTAATAATTTACCTGTGAACTGTGTGACTAGATCTCTAATCTTAATTTAGTTTGCAAAATTTGATCCACCATAACACATTAGCTATTCTATGTAAAGCGATGCGATGCAAAATGTCATTACATACGCGCCGCAATCTAATATTAATTTACAGTTATCTAAGCCGCTTAGTGCAGTTTGATTGTTTGATATTTCCCTTATTACCGGGCCATGACAAATATTATTGTTAAGATAGTTTTCACAGGAACAATTCCACTCATTTTAATTTTAAGTAACGTTAGCATTCGCATCTCTGAGATGATACAGCGCCTTGAAATTTGAACCCTTTTAAAGTACTTACGAAAATGTTGGCCTTCTGCTCTCATACAAGATTTATTATTCCGTTTATTCACCTTCAATACGTATTAATTTTATTTTTTAATATTTCTATAAAAAATGAAAAACATTTAAAAATATAAAAAATAGTAGCCCACCGGTATCGGGAACAGGGTCCAAGTTATCGGCGGTCAGGGCTCCAGAGAGAGAAACCTTCTAACAATGCGAGCCGTGTCCAGAAATACCGCTTTCTGGATCAAACTCTTGATTCAGCTGCACAGCGAGAGCCTCCTAAGATGTCGGTCGAGGCTCTTGGCTACTAAGCCATTGGCTGACACAACTATCGGTACAATGATTGCTGAATCCACATCCCACATGTCGACAACCTCGCAAGCCAAGTCAAGATATTTAATTTGCTTACAAGATTTACATATTGTTGTTAATATTTTTATTTGTAAAGTTCACATTATGGTTAACCAATTATAAAAACTAAGCCTCACAAAACCGTAGTACTGGTTTGACTGTGGAGTCTGGTGAGTCATTACGTAGCGGGCTGTAATGGTATAATTTTTTTTTTTCTAATGTACGATCGTGTCCCGCAATGTATTTTAACGTGCATGCGAGTTGCTTACATATAGAAAATTGGGCATTGGCAACAAGCTGTTTGACTCGCAAGAGGCGTTAGTATTACCGGCATCGAAATAGCCTTCATAGATACTATGTTTTTTAACTTTTTTTGGTTAATAACTTTTTCAATTTCAATTCAGTTATTTTTGGAAGCACTGATCCGATTACCTTAAATTTAATACGAATAAACAATTTACATGTATATAATATTAAGCTTTTCTTTATTTCAGATGGACACGAGGCACACGTATTTTAAAGAAGGTAGGTATAGATAGACACGTGAATGGCATGTAGCTATAATTTTAAAACGCACTCAGTAAACGTAAAAATCGATTTGCACTGATGACTTAGATAAATACCGTCTGGTGCCAGTATCCAAAAACTCCCCACACAAAAAATACGTCGCGTTGGGGGACCACTCCAAACCTAACAATTTAATTACAAATAGTTATTTATTTATTATTTACTACCTAAGAAAGCAGCGCGGTCCCCCAACGCGACGTATCTTTTTTAGAATTATTAACACATACTTAGGTACTTTAAGATTGAGTTATTTTTTTTAATATTTTTTACTTTTTATAGGAAACTTAGTTTTTGTGTCGGGGGTTTTTAAATTTTAAATTTAATTTTTATTATTTTATACTTTTTGTAGGCACACAAGAACACTCTCGATCAATCATCATCATCAGTATTCTCTTTCAGTGTGCTTTCATTTGAGGCCCCACACGAGTATATTTGCAAACATTCAGTTATTCTTCCCCGCTTTCACCCCCCACAACTTTTAAACAGCTCAAACGATTTTCATCAAACATGTCTTAGAACACTCGCCCGTAACTCACCTTTGTTACAAAAAGAAACTAAATTGAAATCGCTTCATCTGTTCGCGAGCTACGGGGCCACAGACAGACAGACAAACAGACAGACAGACACGTCAAACTTAAAACACCCCTCTTTTTGCGTCGGGTCCTCAGGAGAGATTTATGAATATATTTAGGACCTTACAAATATTTATAAAACAATTTTCAGTTACTTTTCGATAAAAAATCTTCGAAATGAGTTAATTAGTACATTGTAAATATTTAAAAATCTATTGTTTAATTAAACATTTAAAGTATCTTATCTAGACGCTGTGAAACAAGCACTTAACTATTGCCCAAAGGCTGCTACAAATGAGCTGGAAGACTTCGATCTTTTCAGGTATCGAAACGAGAACACGTTCAAAGTAAAAGAAACCTCTTATTAAGTGGTAATTAAGTATTCTTCGATCTAATTAGCTACAAAGTTATTTTTTATTGGTACTAAATTCTATTATCGGGGCGAAACAGAAAATCTTTTACACAACCGTTGTTCTATTTATATAATTTAACAGGTTATCAGTATTATTTACGCTTGAGTGTGCGTATTTAATTACCTGTCTATTTATTTTCACTTTATATTTAGTTCTTGGCGAATTGAATTTGTCAAATATCATTAAATAGTTCAACATACCATTGTTTAAATTAAAGTTCTTCAAACTTAACAGACAGATGTGTTGCTGAGGAGTTTATAACGATGTACAGGCGTTTTGGGAAAACTTCGTGTTTTTTGACGTTCATGAAACTCTCAAGTGTTCTCAGCATACTCGTAGTTTAAATGAATGACTTTTGATTTCCATTTAATTAAGTACTTTAGGATCTCGATATAGTTATAATCTAAACACTGGATTTATTGATAGCGCCTATCCATCTCATACACACTCGTTATTTTTATAAAATAACTATGAGGATAGTTTTTTCACAAGCCAACTGTACGTTAAAACTAAGTGGAGTGGCGACTATTTTAACCCTCACCCTATTTGCACCGTCACCTTCTTTGAAAGAAAATACAGTATCGTCATACTATTTATTAGCTAGCACATACTGTAATACTCTTGAAACAAAAGTGATTTCAATAATTATGTATTTGTATGTTCAGCTCTCTCAGATCTACCATAGGCCAACTGTACGTTACCACTCTGTAATCGACTGAATACTATTTAAATGCACCTTCACTTTTACTAGAAGACACAGTTTTATCATACTGCTTATGTATGGGTACACACTGTAGTACACAACTATACCCACACATTATTATTTCTACAGAACAGATTATCTGTTCTGTGATTATTTCACAGCCTACCACGGCATTTGGTCGCCACTGTTCTCATTACAGGCTGCTAAACCGAGCAAATCGATTGCAGGAAATCAAAATCCAACATTAAATTGGTTTGATTTCTAAATTAGTATACGGGTGTGCTTTTGAGGCCGCTGGAACTGTATGGACAGACGTGGCTAGTCATTTGTGGGTAATTTAAATGGATGTTCTTTGATTAAAGTGCAACATTGTTCGCGGTGTTATTATATTATCGCAAGTTGTTTTCGGGTAATTTAAATGGATATTCTTTGATTAGAGTGCAACATTGTTCGGGGTGTTATTATATTATCGCTGGTTGTTTTCCGCGAATGCAACATAATTTTCTTTGTAAGTAGCCTGTTGTATGGCCGAGAGGAAAGGCTACCATAAGCTGGGCCTGGCCTAACAGTGGACGTCTTTCGGCTAAAATCATGATAACGACGATTTAGGGGAGTTCAAGTCAAAATTGTACCACTAGCTAGATTTTTTCATGCAGGCGAAGCAGCTGGCCGAAGCTAGTAACTAGAAACTGACTGACTGAAATATCAACGCATAGACTAAAGTACTGGGACTTGGAACACGAAATTTTGCACAAGGCTTCTTATTTCTCAACTACATCATGGAAAGGATCATGATCTAAACGTTATTATTACCATTCATATGACATTATTTTGGGATTTACTTGGGGATATAGTTGAGCAATTATAAGCGATTTTTGGAAATATAACTTTTAGGCAGCTGAAAATCTGCCAGAGTTGCGGGATTTTGTCGAAAGAGTTACCACGGCCCTGGAATGAAAAGGGCATTTGGAGATGCACGGGTGGGTTTTAGTCTGTAAGATTCTGATATTGCCTTCCGCTCTGCCCAGAGCAGAAGGAATATGTTTTATGATTACACATAAAAAAGGGGCTGAAAAAGAAAATAATCCTTTGTACTTAATCTGAGCAGACAAAGTGCCAGGCGTAGTACCAGTAATAAAAAAGTCAAAGAACCACAAATGACAACTGGGATCAACGGCTTAACTTTCTTTTCGAGGCGAATCTATTTAGTAACATCTAAAAACTATCTAAATACTACACCTATTATTCACGTCTAATTCAAAAGTTCTTAAGCTCTTCCAGAATCTAATTCACCAAACAACACTGACATAAACAGACTTAAACCATCCTGGTAACAGAAAACAAGCACATCACCACACAAGTGACGTAACAAGAGTTACGTAAACTAGTCAACATTAGCTTTAGCGAGCGCATTTGGTCATAATGATTGTTCTCGGTTCAGTTTATTTGGTCGGCGGTTTTCGGTTCACGGAAACGAAAATTTACTGTGTATGTGTGTTGAAAACTCATTGCCTAATGGTAATTTACTTTGGTGATGAGATTTTCTTTTATAGAGACGTGGTTAAATATCGGGCTGGGATGGTTTTGGTCTACGTTACAGACATTCAGTTCGGCTTACTTCAGTTTGTAGCTGGACTTTTTGTAGCTGGGCTTTCTTTTTGTATTCTCTCGAGCTTTTCTATCTACCGATCGTTGCTGCCGATTGAATCTGTCTAGGTCTTAAAACCTATCTCAAGTTATGTCTAGTAGATTTCTGTTGTTTTTTTTTATACTTCTTGTAAAACCAGACAGCTTTCACTTTCAATACACCGAGTGTTTTGAAAATGTATCCACTGGTTGGAAAAAAGTTAAAGGTTCTCTTAGGTCTTAAGTGCTTAAATAGTCTTGATACACGTATTCTGGCTGTTTTTCGCCGACTCCTCGGTAATTCCAAACTATATGGTTAAAAGAGTCTCTTACGAGTAGCTGCCTTAAACCAAAATTAAAAGTAAAAAGACAGCGCCCAAGCAAACGTTAAACGCATCAAATAAACGCGAGCGTAATTTGTGTTCAGGCTAAGGTCTCGAAGACAGGCAACTAAACTGTCCCGTTTTAGTACGTCGCGTCGACGCTATCTCGGAATTCTATCACTATCTACAAACCCCTCCCATTTAATGAACACTGGAAGTCTTAAAATTCCGTTGAAGAGACAATATATCTGAAGACGGTCGCCTGTTCGTTCAGTACTGTTGAATATTCGTTGTGTGTTTGGCATTTCGCTCTGTGATATTTGCATATTTAGGGCGTGTGGAAAGGTTTAATTTATTTGTCATTTGTGTGACCTTTCTATGATAAACCTAGTCTGCTGGACGCGTTTCTATGCCAGAGATCAAGCGTTTTGAGAAAATTCTATTTATTAACGCCATAATAGGTGCATTGCCCACCTCTTATTTTCCAGGATTTTAGCAAGTATATTACTCGTAAGTACCTTACGTATTCGAAGTTGATAAAGGAAATAAACACTCGGATTTTTATGACGAACGGACAGCCCTCTTCGTCTTGGTTCGAGTACCTAGACTGACATACAACAGAGCCCATTTCCTTCAGTCCCCTTTTACGACTGTCACAAGGACTCGGTTCCTCTATATACTTAGCGTCTACACTTTTCTGAGTCACACAAGTTAATATTCTTATCAGCTTATTGGAATAATACTCTATCTAGGGCAGTCTTAAACGCAAGAAAGCGGAAAGATTGCTAATCAGGTTTCAAGAGCCGTATTAAAAGAAATGTACCGTGATTTGGTTACCAATTTAGTTTGCGTGACACACGACGATAAAACTATGCTCGTAATATACAAATGTAAATAAGAAATGAAAAATAAAATCGGCAGTAGTTTCTTAATAAGATTTTTATTTTCAAAGTTGTTTTGGTTTTTTGCATTCTTCGTGTTTCTTTAATGGTTTTCAGTTTAAACAGCCATTACAGATGAAGGACTTTGTTAGTAGAATTATATGCACATTAAGACCGTGAGCAATACGATACCCCGACCAAAACCTTGCGATAGTGCGTTTTTCTGCGCTATTCAGAGACTATTAACTCATTAGTTATGAAAAATAATCTACATGTAAAAGCACATTATTAATGTTCGATGTCTTATCATCACATTCCACGTTCTAATTTGTTTTTATATGTTAAATTTAAAATCTACTTTTAAAAAATGACTAAAATTGTTGATTTTATGCATCTGTTGCTAAATGCAACGCTCTAATCATTTAAGGATTACACTAATGGATAGATAATTTAAAAATCTATATTAAACACGTTTGATTTAATTTCAAAAGATCGCTTATCTTTTTTAATCAAAATAATTCCAAAAATGTGTGAATTCTATGATAAAAGGGCGTGCACAGGATGCGGGCGGCAAAGGGAACGAATGCTCAAGGTTATTTGGTCAGGGAAACGCCTTAAAGTACGGGTCATAATGGTCAAGTAGTTACTTTTATAGCTGTAAGTAATTCAGGTCTTTTCGTAAACTTTAGAATGAGCTCCAGCCGTTAGAAAATTGTTGACAGACTGGAATTTGATTACTGCCCGAATAAAAAAGAATGTGTTCATTTTAGTTCATTAAATCGAGGTCGTTTGATCGTTTGAAGATCACGTTTGCGAGAGAAATTGGCCAGGGTTCACACATGACAGAAGGATCGGAAGGAGAAGGAAGACAGCTCTACCCAGCTGTGAGACAAAAACTTCTTTAGGAAAAAAATTCTTTTTATAAAAAAAAAAACAACCGGCTTCTAAGCAAAAAAAGTATAAAATAAGTTTAATATCAGAACCCGGTGTTTTTGGTTGTTTCTTCTTTTTTTGAACACCGACTTTTATTTTTATTTTTTAGAGTTCCGTTTAAGAGTACCGTTTCCTATCTCTGTTCTTCATCAGATCTTCACCAAACTAGAAAGCCACCTTGAAATACTGCGATGCTCTTCCAAACCATCGTATACAGTTCTATTTTTTTCATTTTACATAGACAAGTGTGAATGAGAAAATCATTAATGAAAGTCGAAGTCATGTTAAATGTTTAAACATCAACAACTTTTTTTACAATTATTAGTTCTTTTGAAAAGATTTGTAGTGAAATATTCTCTACAAAACCTTTATAACTCTAATCTTTATCAAAAACCATTCGACCAAACAACTCAAGAAGACAGGCTATTATGTAAATAGTTGCCAAACTATAATGACTTTTCAACTAGTTTTATTCACAAAGGATAAAAATAATACAGCAAAATGCAGATAAAATTGTTTGTAAATGACATTTAAGTTGAAAAAAAAAATATCCTACCTATCTAAAAGACCTACTTTTTGTCGGAATCTTGTGAGAACATTA
Organism: Hecatera dysodea; assembly: GCA_905332915.2. Classification (NCBI taxonomy): domain Eukaryota; kingdom Metazoa; phylum Arthropoda; class Insecta; order Lepidoptera; family Noctuidae; genus Hecatera; species Hecatera dysodea. Next base: position 13,174,854 of record HG995297.1, read on the forward strand.
TTTTTAAGACATTTTCTAGGAAACCAATAAACTGCAACACAATCAATCTACACAATATGAATACCACCATTCTTTCAAAGACAAATTCCATTTCACAGTATTGTGAAAATTGGATGTAACTCTGTAACGTCTTTGATCTCATCTAACAATAACCAATAATTCTGAATAACAAATACCACCCAATTACGGGGTAGCGCTCCAATACATTCAAAAGAATCGTGTTATTTTATAACACAAAATCTCGTTATCACGATAAACACAATTCCTCCTAATCGTTTTTCTGTCGCTAAAACGAGGTTACCATTTTCTTGGACGAATTCAATAAGGCCTCTGAGGGTAATTTGAAAAACAAGCCGACCTAAATCTGGCATTGACGGCAATCTCAAAATTTGACAAGCCAAGTCATTTAACTTTGTTTATTTCCCTAGGCACTTGAATTCAAAGGCGTTGACTGACCGAGATCTGGAGAACATTTTTTCAGACGAGAAGCAATAACGGTTGATTCGAAAGAGCTACTCCTATCAATACGCGTTGGAGGTATCTAATCTAATACCGGTTAGCTGTAGCGCAACTAACGTATATATACCTACACTAGTTGGGCTATAGCTGCGGCTGGTCTGGTTATTGAAAAACCAATCTGTATATACATATAAGCAGGGTGTTTTTCCAATAACCAGCTAGCTATCTTTTCCAAGCATCAAGTTTCAATCAAAACGTTTTTCTTTCATAAATGCCAATTCTTCAATTTTAACCGACTTCAAAAAAGGAGAAAATTCTCAATTCAACTAAACACATCAAAAGTATCTAGGGATCAACATATATTTTTGCAATAACTTTTCTCCTGATTGATATTAATTAAAATTTTCTTTAAGGATTCATCAAATAAAGTGTTTTCGTTTGTCACAGTAACGATAAACCAAGTCACCTTTGCATTAATAAAGAAATTTGCCATTTTCCTAATAAAGGGATTTTTGACATTTGAACCACTAACATTAAAGTTCGAAAAAAAGACTGAAATAACAGTTTTCTTTAAAATTTTATTGGGTAACTTAAACAATTAATAATCCGTGTTTCTACCGCGAACACTAACAACACAAGAACATCGGTTTGGCATACTCAAAATGAGTTCATCCAAATCACGCTGTGGAATGGCCGCCCATGTTCGTTGCAACAACAAAAAAAGGTCTTCTTGCGACTGGATACCCTCCATATTCGGCAGAGCTCTTCTCTGTAGCATATCCCATGCATGCTCAATCGGGTTCAAGTCTTTACTGAAATAAGGGACCGATTTGCACTTGTAGAGGAACGATGACGTCTGATACAATCGTCTCAGCATAAATTTGAGCGTTGAGGTTGCCTCTGATCCAAATCAACTCAGTTCTTCCGCCGATCCAAATACCCGCCCATACTATGATGGTTCCACCACTATAAGGATGGACTTCCTGGCAGGATTTTAATCGCTGTTGGCGTCCAGGGGTTCTCCAGTGTCGTATACGTCTTGTATCCGGTCTCATACCAAAACGAGACTCATCAGAAAAGCACACGAAACGCCATTGTTCTTCTGCCCAATTTCTGTGTTCAAGAGCCCATTGATATCGAATCCTACGATTGTGCATTGCTATAGGTGGTACCCGTAGCGGTCTTCGGGAATGAAGGTTCACTTCATGCAAGCGGTTTCTGACTGTTTGGTCGCTAATTAAGTTCCCTGAAGAGTGATGAAGCCTCACGGCTAACATCATGGCGGTTATTGTTGGAGCTCTTCGAGTTAAGATTTGAATGTATCGGTCTTGTCTCCGTGTGGTGCAGCGATACCGTCCTCCATGGCGCTCAGCCAAGGTAAGCGAAGAGCTCTGCCGAATATGGAGGGTATCCAGTCGCAAGAAGACCTTTTTTTGTTGTTGCAACGAACATGGGCGGCCATTCCACAGCGTGATTTGGATGAACTCATTTTGAGTATGCCAAACCGATGTTCTTGTGTTGTTAGTGTTCGCGGTAGAAACACGGATTATTAATTGTTTAAGTTACCCAATAAAATTTTAAAGAAAACTGTTATTTCAGTCTTTTTTTCGAACTTTAATGTTAGTGGTTCAAATGTCAAAAATCCCTTTATTAGGAAAATGGCAAATTTCTTTATTAATGCAAAGGTGACTTGGTTTATCGTTACTGTGACAAACGAAAACACTTTATTTGATGAATCCTTAAAGAAAATTTTAATTAATATCAATCAGGAGGAAAGTTATTGCAAAAATATATGTTGATCCCTAGATACTTTTGATGTGTTTATTTTGTTTTTATGTGTCACTTCATAACTTTTAATTGGGGGAACCGAATGATTATTTTTATATTCGGAAGGTGATCTTTGCTTCTCATTTGAGTGAGGTCTGGGCCTCAAGTCGGTTATTACAATAGTGTCAGAATAGTCTATTATTGATTACATAATGGTTACAAGTTTGGTTATCTATGCATATAAAAGGGTCACTATGACTATGAAAGTCATAGTCATTGAAAGAAATGGCATAGATGATAATCTCGTATGTATAATGACAAATGAATGACAGACGTATCCTGTAAACTACTAATTGTATTGTCATTGTGCTGTCATTGCTTTTAATAGCTCAGGTTATAAAAAAAAGTAATACGAGACCATTGACCGATCAATTATCGATTATTATCTGACGGGCCTGTTGGTCTAGTGGTTAGCGGCCCTGACTGCTAAGCCGGAGGTCGTGGGTTCGATTCCCACCCAGGACAAACTTTGTGTGATGAGCATGATTGTTTGTTCTGTGTCTGGGTGTGATTTATCCATAATATATATGTATTTATAAATTATATAAGTATGTATATCAGTTGTCTGGTTACCATAACACAAGCGCTGCTTAGCTTGGGATCAGACAGCCGTGTGTGAGTTTAAAAAAAAAAAAAAAAAAAAAAAAAAAAAAAAAAAAAATTATGAATTTAGCAGATCACAAACTTTTAACAAAATGGCAATGCGATCCCATTGCCATTTTGCTAAAAGTTCGTAATCTTGGAATGTTTTTGAATGATGTCCTTTTCTAGTGCAGTAAAGATCTGATGAAGAACTTCGGAGGTAGGCAAAGAAGTTCTGCAATAAATGATAGCAAACCTCCAAAAAAACCCAAGGTCGGCACTAAAAAGTGAAAATTAATAATTTTCATTACAATATAATACAACCAGCTTCTTAATAAAGGCACTACAAAATATCCATAAAATAACTTTAATTTTGGTCAAGTGTTAAAAAACGAAGAAGTAACCAAAAATACGTTGCTTCAAAACTTTTTAAAGCAACGTTCGCATTCAACAAAAGCATTATTTTTTTGCTTCAATCGTGGCTTTGATAGCCGATGAGATGGCTAGAAGGTTTTAGGAAGGCAATTTCTGGTCATCTGTGTTCAAGACATTAAAAAATTAAGTAGTTCATGAACTGGCGCTTCATTTGTTTCCAAAACTAATCGATCAATCTCGAGAGCCTGGTCATGAATAAAATTTTAACGTCCTGAAAAAAATATCGAAAAAGTTTTACACATTCCTACGTCTTTTATTTTTCATATAAAACAAAAGACAATCAGTTTTTCCCGTCCTGTAAACACGTCACACTGTAATCTTTATGGCTTGTTTTCATTAGCAGAGAAGGGGAGGTTAATTGATTAGATGGCCGTCTTGCCTGTTGACTCAGAATGCGGGCTGTAGCTTCGAATCAAACAGCAGCGCTTTACTGTGTGTTTAACATCGACCAGATAGGAAAACGTATTCAGATGAGATGCCAATTAAAATAAGTTATAAAACACCTGACAACTACATTGTCCCTTTAAAAACAGATTTACGATTTGTCCTTCAAACGCTTCTTTTGATTCAAACAAAACACTCGAAGCATTTATTTAAACTAAACCATTTACAGGCACTTTTTAACTTTCAAGGTCAAAGAGATGAAGCTATTTGTACTTTCCAATGGCTAGAAGTCTATGAAGGAGAACGTCCACGGACTCTTTTAATCAATAAATTGTTACAAAATTGTGGTTACATACTTCTTGTTAATATTAAATTATTCATATAATTATGTGAGAACGATAAAGAAAGACGCGCACGATAACAGCGTCCGGAGTAAAATAAAATCGTAAACCGTAGCAGTTGAGAGATGACCCATCCCAGCTGAAGGAGCAAATGATGAAATATGTACATGCACTACCATCAGAAAGAGTTTTGAACGAATATGAAACCCACAATCTCTTCAAAGACATACCAAAAATGGCAGTAAGTTTAAGGTACAGAGTAATCACACATGTGCCGATAATGTATGAAATTATACAAAGCTAAATAGACTGAGTCTAAGCAATGCAATGATGTTTTGTGCCTGTTACGGAAACATAAAAAATATGCATATGGCCGTTATGTCAAATACTTCTTTTCGGCTCTACGTTTTATAGTTATCAGTAAAGCAAAGTCACACTTAATAACCGAAACTGGCAGAAAACAGACGTGTGTGGAAAAAGAAAATCCCACAGTAGGACATACAAGTAAATACCTTTACATTCACTGACTGCGTATTTCCACGATTTCCGTATCAGCTACTGCAACGCAACGCAACGTAGCGAAACGCAAACGATCGCGATGCGGTCGGCATTCGCAGGTAACTACGTGCCTTTCGAAACGTTACACTTTGTATTGAAACCTTTCGCAGTTCACTTGTTACTCAGGCATTTTTACTACGATACGAGACCAATCCTGGTACTGCTTTGGAAAGCACTATGTGTCGATGAAAGAGAATAGGTTATTTTTATGGAGTACCAATATACGAGGTATCATATATGGTTGTAGTTTATGTAAACTGGGTATTTCAACGACAAAGCAAATCGGTGGAAGTTTGAAATATTAAATTTGGTCGAGAGGAAAACCAAAGAAAAAAAGTTGTTGGTTTGGTTGACAAGGGAGGAAACGTGTTTCACCTATCCCAGAAAAAGGGCAGGAAGATTAATATGATGATGTTAACAGATGATTAATGCTTTTTTCGTAACCGAAAGGTAACCAATGTAACCCTATTACTAAGCCTCTGAAATCCGACTGTCTGTCAGTGGACTTTATCTCATGAGCTGTAATAGGTAGACGGGTGAAATTTAATTGTATTTCTATGAGAACAAAGAAAATAATAAAAGGGTATGGAACTCTTTATTTGCGAGTCCGAATCGCTCTTGGTCATTGTTTTTAGGTAGTTAGAAGTTAGTTTTAAATATAGCCGCTAAAAATTATTCCACTGATTTATATATAAATAAAATAAAAAATAAATAAAAATTGTTTATTGACACAAACATTAAAGCAATTGGTATTTAAGTATGCAGTCTTAAAATATTTATTACAATATAAATGTACTGATCCTGATTCCCAAACTAGGCCAGGAGCCTGTATCTTGGGAGACAGTGTTCAGTCGCACAAGAGATAGACTGTTCGTACATAGGTCGCTGTTCATACTTAAGCTAATTAACGCTATTAATTTGAATTAGTGTTTAGGTGTACTATATGAGTCGCGCAGGTGATAGTGTGTCATGGTGTGCGTGTGTGAATGTGTGTGTGTGTGTGTGTGTGTATGTTTGTGTGTGTGAGAGAGTGTATGTGTAATTGTGTGTCAAAATTGATGTCAGTAGGATTTATATTAGGTACGTGAGAAGCTCGTCAGTTGTTTGGTAATCAAGTTGTTGAAGCCACTCAGTGACTTTCACTTTAACTTTACGTCTACTTATTGAAACAATATTTAGTTTTTTATTCAAATCGTTATATGGTTTAGCGCTTATACTACGCGATTGCCTTTTTGCGAATGAGGTTCTACAAGCCACACGAGGGCATACAGACGATAAGCTGCGTTTATTTGGGTTTGGGTTGGGTACATCGCGATGTTTTCTGAGAACAGCTTTCAAGATGAACAGCTGACGTACTGAGAGGACCTTACAGTTGGAATATAGGCTCGCAGTCGGGTACCTGTAAGGTTTACTGGTCATTACTTTTAGAACAGCCCTTTGTGCCCTCTCCAGCTTGATAAGGTGCGTCTTAGCTGCTCCACCCCAGACCGTTATGCAATATTGTATTACAGACTGGCATAGAGATAGATAGACTAGTATTAGTTTGTCATGTGGTAGGGCATCACGTAGAGATTTAAAAACATGTATCAATCGCCTTACTCTTGTTGTGACTAAATCTATCTGCTTATTCCATTTCAGTCTGTGGTCAATCTGTACGCCCAAGTATTTTACCTCTTCAACTCGTGTAATTTCAAGGCAGTTGCATTCCTTGCAATTTGCACAAGTGTGAGCTTTAATATAAAAGTTTTCTGTAGGGTCGGTAGTTTTACTGAGGGAAAAAGCTATGTAGTTGGTCTTTGTTAAATTTAGTGTAAGGAGGTTATTTGTTAGCCAGTTCACAACTCTGGATAATGAGTATTCGGCTCGCTCCTTTACAGTTTGCCAGTTTGGACCCCAAACAAGAATAGCAGTATCATCTGCGTAGGTGAATATGTTAGTATTAGGTAATTGGAGTGTGCAAAGATCGTTAATGTATAAGAGGAAAAGTGTATGGCCCAAAACACTGCCCTGGGGCACACCGTAACTCACTGCTTCCTCATCACTAAAATAGCTCTCAATTTTAACTCGTTGTCTCCTATTTGTGAGATAGTCTTTGAACATGTTATGGGATATACCTCTCACTCCTAGCTTTTGTAGTTTTTCTAGGAGAATAGGGATATGTACCGTGTCAAAAGCCTTTGAGAGGTCTAAAAAGATGCATAAGCATATTTTTTGCATCTAAGTTGTCTACAACAGTATTGGTTAAATCTGTTACAGCATCCTCTGTGGATAAACCTGGGCGAAAACCATATTGATTTGGTGCCAGTATACTAAATTTATCCAGAAACTTTTTTAGTGCTCGATTTAGTATTTTCTCTAAGATTTTAGATAAGGCAGATAGCAGTAAGGCAGGCATATAATCATATTGTAAAGAGGAAAGATATTTTTGTTTGTTTGTACCAAATAAGCTCCGAAACTACTAAACGGATTTCAATAATTTTTTCACCAATAGAATGCGGTCAGCGAGTAGCATAAGCTATATTTTATCTTCGTATTCCTACGAGGACAGAATCTAAGCAAATGAAACCGCGGGGCGATGCTAGTTGCTCAATTATATTGCACCAATCTAGGCTCACCAAGAACCGCATTAAGGAATAAATTATCAAGTGCAAATTGGTTAGGAATAATTCATAGGCTGTGTCAGGTTTCTGGTCGCTTTGATGTACCATCTGTTATTAACGCGAAGGTCAGTGATTCAATATGACCTGAGTATACAACAAGAAGAGACTTAGGAATATTTTTTTCAGTTGAAGGGGCGTTACGACTTCTAATTAATAAAGTCGACGAAGAAGAATCATTAAAAAAATATGTGAACAAAGTACAGTACCAGTTTATGAGATTTTTTTATAAAGGCTGAGTAGACAACCGCAACGCGACAATACAACAATTTTCAGCAGATAAAATATGTACATATGTGTGTAACTAATATATTTGGGAGCACTACCATGGAAGACATTAGAAGCACGAACAAGCAAAAAACGGAATCGTACATGATTTAAAAATATAGGTATATTACCATTTGCCAGCGGCTTTGTTCGCCGCGAAAGTATCTATAACCGTCTCCAGCTGTCTCTGTACCAAAATTCATCAAAATCAGTTTAGGAATTTAGGCTTGAAAGCGAAACAAAGAACACACTTTCGCTTTTACAATACTTTGTAGGATTTTTCCTTGTTTAGACACCAAAAAAAAACATGCTAGAGGCCTACCTAGCTTTACAAGCTAGAGTTTTGGTTTGCGATTTGAATTTCGCAGTTCGGTAAAAATTAGTTGCAATGTTCACGCTGGTAATTTAGAAGCTCGCATAATTTACTGCTCTATTTTGGGAGGGAGGTAAATTAGTATTTGTAGTACAATGCACATCGACTATGATTTCAGATTGGACAAAATTGTATTAGCACTAAATAAGGTTTAGAAACTGGCGAGAGAGTTAAATATAAGAATGCAATAAATAGTTTAGTTTTCATAGGTCCCTAATAACTAATTAATTACTTCCTAATGAAGACTTAAGCCACCCGCTAATAGGAACGTGGCAATGCGACAATGATTCAAAAACAAAGGAAAAACATGGTTTTCAGGCGGTGATGGTAAAATTACTGCCGCGACAAAAATTAAAGTCAAATAATGCAATTATAGCTACTTTACGTTGAGGGTTTGTGGAAAAAATTATGTCAATTTTTCTATAATCATCATCTGCCCAGCCTTTTCCCAACTATATTGGGGTGGGCTTCCAGTCATACCGGATTCAGCTGAAAACCAGTATTTTACGTGAAGCGGCTGCCTACCAGACCTCCACAACCTAATAACTGGGGAACACGGTACTTCTTGGCAAGACTGGTGTCAGATTTTCTGGCTTCTGACAATCCGTAACGAATGGCAAAGATCTACAAATGACAGACGGGACCAACGGCTTAACGTGCTTTCCAAGGCACGGAAGAAACTCGGTATGTTAAGATGGTCACCCATCCACAGACCAACCTTGGCAAGCGTTGCTTAACCTTGAAGATCGACCTGTGCGGCTGTTATTCTTTAGCGACGAGCTCTCCAATTTTCCTATAATATTATCAGATTATTATGTAAAAATCTAGCCTTTCAAAGAGAACATTTTTGAAATCCAGTTGAGCTCTTTACTAATGCTCAACGCTCAACAAATAGGTTCCAACGTTAGGGGAATGCGCTCGACCTATAATTGTCTCCACTGTTTGTGAAGTCAGTTCAAGCCTGAAGTTTGCTTTGAATAAATATCGCTAGGAAATCGACAGAACCATTGTTTTCTGAAGCAATGCAGTTAGGATGGTATTGTTTTATCGAAACCTATACTTATATACTCGTATTTACTATACTAATGTACTAATTTTATAAATCTGAATGTTTTTTTGTTTGGTTGAACACGCTAATCTCAGAAACTACTGGAACGAATTGAAAAAAATATTTAAGTCTTATAGATATATATATATATAGGATAGCTCATTTCTCGACGAAGTTTTAGGTTATATAGCATCACGCTACACCCAATAGGAGCGGAGCACCAATGAAAAATATTGCAAAAGTGGAGGCTTTTTCTTCCCTTATGTGAGGTAGACGAAGTTGCGCAGGTCAGCTAGTGAAAGATATGGCAACAGATTAACTGATACAAGTACCTAAACTAAAAAACATAGTATATTAATTTCCAATTATTAGTTTCTGGGAAGATTTGATTGGCTGCTCCAAATTCATTCCACCAATCACAGCAGCAAACACTTAACAATTTATTACATTTAGCTATCCATTGTTTTTGTTCCATAAACGGTTTTAATATTTAAATAGTTTTGCTGTATTATTTCATCATTATTATCTTCCATAGCCTGAGTCCGCTTACTGCTAAGCATAGGTTTCTCTATTCTTGTAACAGTATGTAATGGACGGTCAGCCATCCACCGGTCGACCTCGGCAAGCACAGCTTAACCTCTATATTGATGATGATGACCGTACGGCTCTTATTATTTTGCGACATTTTTTGCTGAATCTACTAACGAACTTGATGTAGTCAATTTTCTATGTCATAAAAGCCTCCTTTAAAAATTTAGAATAAAAAAAATAAAAAAAATTCTATGTCTCAAACAACACAAATATAACAATAGTCAGTCAATACTATCATTCTACTCCAAGAACGTTTGTATGATACCTAATAATCAAAAAGTTGTATTTAGCTTTGTGATGACAATTTCCCATAGAACGTGTTCTGAGAATAATACATATTTCCTTTAAATAATACGCGTGAAAAATTCTCGTTGCGTCGCCTTCATAAAGTCGCGTCGCCTATCTGTGGGAGCCTTTACGAACCAAGCTTTATTAAAAAATCACAAAAGCATCTTACTCGTCATCAGTATGCATTATCGTAGCTGAAAGGTCGTAAATAAATCTAGTTCATACGATAGAAATGCAATAAAATATTTTATGCATTCTTTCTTATTATTACGAACTTGGAAGTTATTGCTAGTGGGACTAGGTATGAATGTTATCATCATCGTAAAATAGAGGATGTGTGATAAGTTCCGAAGGGTATGCTCATAAATTCTAGTTGAAAGATTTCGATCATATGATGATGTAGGAAACTTTTTAACTGTAATTGTTAAATAAGTTTTTTTTTCTAGTTTACTTATTCCAGAATTGAAAACTTGACAACATGGCTTCACGCGATAATATACCTACCCAAATCAATTTCTGTGTCACTATTTGTCGCGATGCACCTGTCTGAGCGAGCCTCAATAATAATAAGACATGTAATAAAATACTTATGTTGGGGTTTTCAACAATCGCAGACTAATTAATGCTTCGATTACTTATCATTTTGTTTAAATTTAAATAACTAAAACATGTTGCCTATTCCTCGAAACAGAAAACTAACACTAAACGATATATGTATGTACCTATTTCATAATAATGACATGAACAAAACTCGTTCTAGCGAAGTCATAACAACTTTAGATTGATCATATGAGTATAGTTTATAAATAAGCCTCTAGCTAGCTAATAAGAAGCTAGAAAACAGTTTTATTTGAAAATAGTTTTCCCATATGGATGGAAAACATCCCAAATGACCCTAGCCCCAGGCAAAAATTTGTGTTTACTCCCAAGTTCCAAAATATCTATTAACCAAAATGATGAAAAGTTTTGGACGTGGAAACATAGCAAACATACAGAGTTACTTTCGTAATTACATTCGCTCTCTTTAATCGTTTTTATTTGGGTTCTATGTACATATTTTGTTTCATCATTATTCTCTATTATTTATTTATTGTATATATAAGGAGTACACCTAAGACTACATACAGTACTGTATTTCCCTTTCTCTTTAAAATCCATCCAAAAAATTGTCTTGGATAGCCAGGTTGGTTGGACCTGGACCTGGATCTTGGAAGAGATCAGATCGCTAAAAGCGATAATGTTTTCTTCATCTATATGTTCTGTAACTTTTATGGTGTACACAATAAAGAGTATTCTATTCTATTATATTCGCATTCATAATATGTTAAGTTATGGTGTGGATTCAGCGTTTAATTTCCTAGTGATAAAACGAAAATCCAAAAATAATAATAATTATATTGTAATAAAATAATTATAACATAGAAAATACCGATACCAAAAATATATCCTTCATCATTTGTGAGTTTACCTGAGAGCAAAAGCTTCACGAAAATGTTATTTCTTTTACCCATTTAAATATTGAGAGCATAAAATTTTCTCTTTTTTGTAAAACATAATGGAATATCCGAATACTTAAGCATGCTCTCCAAAAATCTTCCTGTCTCGAATTTTTACTTAAGCACACGAAAAGTATTTTTAATACCAGTTAGATCTTGACGGGGTTGAAGTCCGTTTTACAATATTGTAAATACTTGTTCTAATAAAAATTCCACAAGTATTCAGTATTCGTCTAGAAGCTAAAATCCAGTGTGACACTTAATTAGTCTGGGACTGGGTAAAGCGGCTTGGACAGGCCAACTAAAACGACTCTTTTTTCAGTTACCCTTTTTGCTCCAGTGAGGGTAGGTATTCAATTAGTTAAATTAAGCAGCGCAGTCGCTTTCGCGTATTTTTTTTTAACTCAAACCGTTTTTCAAACGAAAATAGTCAAAATAACATCGAGGAAAAAGTTTCTTTCAAACGCAACCTCGGTTAACGCCGAATTACAATCCTAAAATAATATTTGGTAATGTAGCGATTCATCGGTTTCGATGTACAAAGAAAAGCATACTGAAGTATTCAATATTTACTTTATTTATAAAGGCTTGTGAAAATTAAGAACAGAAATTTTTATACTGATATTGAAAATATAAGTTTTACCGGACGATTAGCGAATGTACAACTGAAAGCAATTTTCATGATTGCTGTAAATTTTGAAAAATACCTTACATTGTGCGTTTTCGGTCTACTGTGCTGGTTGTCAATCAACAATTTATGTACTCACTTAAATGTTTGCTAAGGTTTATCTCAATATTTTTAGATACTCATATCTTTTCTAGAATTAGTTCAACTTCTAAAATTTCAGTCTCATTATTCCTAAAATCCCTATAGACTTTATTTAAATAGGCAAGATGGATAAGTTATAATACGATAATACCAACACGATCTTCGGCCAATAGGATCATAATTTTGCTCATCTCCTGAACTGAAACTGAAATTTTGTTATTAGAACTTTTAGCCCGCAGCTATCGCTAAGTCATAGTTAATATTCTAATCGGATTCGATCTTTTTCAGTGGTGAAAGATCTTTTTATGGTCCAGTGTCAACTAATGGCTGTACGTAGATATACAAAGGACCTTTTGAGGACAAAAATATAGGTTTTGGAGAATTAATTGGCGTAATTCGCGCATGAAGGGTTCCGTACCATCGCTTTTATTGTAATCCACTATTATGTGTATGTAGTTAACATCCAGCAAAAAAACTACTTTTTTTTTACGAATATGGAAGTACAAACTCTGTGAGTATTTCAAACGTCTACCTACTGTCATTATTAAGATGGACCAAAAAATGGCAAAACAGCACGTTTCTACCCACCTTTAATATTGATTTATTTTTATTATTTTTTGTTTTAGCTGCAACAAAAATACACATTGTTTTCTTTTTTTTGGTTATACAAACCGACCATCAGATGAACAGTCAACAGGTTCTCACACCAAAAGGTAAAAATCCGTTCATCATCGACACAGAAACGAACTAATATTTCAAAGGATTAAAAGCCAATGCACACATCACGTTATTGACAAAACTTGTCACCGTTGACGTGAATAAATATTGTTGCATACATTTAGCGTGATTTGTGCGGTTGCATCGCATTGACAGCCGGCGACAATCCGGGCACGTTCCGACCGTGACGTATAAATACCAAAAGGGTAGGATGTCCAAAGCGGGATTTGGTTTGGATTTGTCTCAGTTGACTTACGAGTACGATGGATTTCCAGCGGTTTTTAAACGCTTCAGTTTTCGTCTCCCGGTTTTCTGAATGTTTTATATACCTTCTGTTTTTGTCTGTTCTCTGATGGTTTATTTATTTGTTGATAAATTGGCGTTCATTTTTTTTTGTAAGAAACAAATTCGGTAACATACAATTAATTCAAATACTGAAGCTTACCTCTTTACATAACTCCATATATCTGCGTTTCTGGATTACGCCTCAATCTACAACAACAAAAAGAACTCGTTTAAGGAGACATAGTTTGAAAGGATTTCAAAAAAGGGAGGAAGTTTCTCATTTCGAATCTCCTCCACTTCAATCAAATCTAGTAAAGTGAGATGTTGTCAGATTTATGTGAATCCCAAAGCAAAGTAGATATTTACTATGGGCTGTTCTGGACTTGAAATACGAAAATACACAAAGTAACTCCTAAATGGTAAATAGCGCAACCACTCACTATAGGAATAATGTCATTTTAGTTGTCGTGTAACACCACAAACAAAAAATTAAAAATAATGACAAAAGAACTTTTTTTTACTAATAAACAAAACCGATCTCCAAATAAACACACAAAAAAAGAGGTATAACATAATTTAAATTTCGAAATTCGGTGTTTTAGGTTTTTTAACCGACTTCTAAAAAAGGAGGAGGTTCTCAATTCGGATGTTTGTGTTTTTTTTTTTTTTAATGTTTGTTCGCGCATAACTGCGTCGCTTGCCAACCGATTTGAAAAATACTTTTTTTGTTTTTTGTTCCCAAATGGTCCCATGAAAATTTTATCGAAATCGAACTAGCGGTTTTTTGTTAATTTCAATAAATAATAGCAAATCTATCGGGATAGCTGAAATCGCATGTTTGTTTATTGTTTACACCAATTTATACCATGTACGCTGTGATGGGTATGTTTAGCTGGCAGTGAACCACTAAAAAGGGAAAAATAAAAAAACATTTTAAAAAAATATAACCGACTTCTAAACAAAAAAAAAAACAAAAAGTACAAAATAACTTTAATTTCGGGGTTATTCACCAACTCGACACAAGAGACCGGACACACGTGTGTCCAGTTGGTGAAACTGAAAATTAGCATCACTTATTATTTCGTCATCTGGACACTCCAGATTTTTATTCGTGTCCACATAGTGAAACTTAAAATAAATTACTTTTATGTTTTCGCCAACTGGACACATGTTAGTATTTTACCCGAATTCAAGATAAAGTACAATCAAGCACATTAATGTTTTGTGTCACAATCATCATCAGCCACTAAACGTCCTACTGCTGAGAACGGGTAATTAAGTATGTAATTTTAAAATTATTCACTACAGATTCATAAAACTATATTTATATTGTCTTATAATAATATTCTATGTTTTACTTTTGATTTTATTGATATCTATAATTATTATTTTAATCTTAGTAAAATGATTGTGATACCTTAAATTATGACTAAAATACTCTATTTCCAAAGTCTCAAATATGGTTGTTACAGAAAATAGTATGTATTATATAATGATTATTGTTTGTAAAATTACCCACTCATTTTAGTATTGTTATGTCATAAGTATGCTCTACTGATGATATTTTGTTTGTGAACTGATGGTATATTGATGTTTTTGTTTTTATTTTGATATTTTATTATTTTATGCCATAAATCAAGGTTGAACGTTTCCACTCTGCTCTAATACAAACTTTACTGCAACAAGCAAGCAAGCTTTAAAAGTTTGTATAGGAGTGGAGTGTATCTTTTAAGGTTAAAAACGTCATTGCGATTGCTTGGAAGATGGAGCCACAAAAAAAAAATACAAAAATATATTTTGCTGAGTTTATGTATGACCTTATTTGATTTTTCTGTGATCCTCGAAGTGATGATTTTAAATTATTAGGTATATTTAGATTATATTGAATATTTTCACGCTCTTGTAATAAAAGTACCTACCAGTAATTAAAAAAAGTAATATTAGCTAATATACTTTTCTTTACATTAATAAATCATCATGATATTATTTAATTGTTATATATTTGTTTTATTTCAAAATAATAAGGTTTTTCAAGTAAAAAAGTGAGACAGCTTTTTCATGAAATCGAGGCGATTATTAACCTGACTGTACCCTTTTTTGCAAAAAAACTGAGTGTGTCCAGTTGGCGAAAACATAAAAGTTATTTGATTAAGTTTCACTATGTGGACTCCCGTAAAAATTTGGACGTGTCCGGATGACGAAATAATAAGTGTACTAATTCTGATTTTCACCAACTGGACACACGTGTGTCCAGTATCTTGTGTCGAGTTGGTGAATAACCCTAATTTCGGAAGTCGGTGTGTTCAAAAACATGAAGCAACCAAAAACACCGAGTTCCGAAATTAAAGTTATTTTGTACTTTTTGTTTTTTTTTTTGTTTAGAAGTCGGTTTTATTTTTTGTAAAAAGTTTTTGACAACGACTTCCGAAATTAAAGTTATAGTCAGCTAGAAAACACCGGCCTCGTCTAGTTTATAACGGCCAAAAAAGATTGACGTGTAAAAGTGTTTTTACAACCTACTTACAAAATAAATATCATTTCATATAATTATTACAAAAAAGTGGCTGTTTTCATCAGTTTATGTTTCAAAACAAATCCCACTTGAAACCAAAATGGTTTCTAGCAATTCTTTTCTATGTATCGTATGAACCCATCCACATATGAAGCTGGTGTACACATTGAAAAGAATTCCGTTAAACCAATATGGAGTTCAATTCTCTATGCTGTGGCTTGCATTCGGTACTCGCGTGATTGATTTTTGCTTGAACAGTAGTAGCTAGAGTATTGCTGACGAACGGTTTGAATCAAACAAGCATAAAATAATCGTGTAACAGTTTTGTATTGGGTCACTATTATAGTGGCCTGAATTGGTCCACGCATATCTATAAGGTGCTTTCCTCATGAGCCCGCCTAAGACATTAGGTAACCAACATTCATATGATTTTATCAACAGTTCTGCGTCTAAAACCAGGAGTTTTATGGTAAAAGTTTAAGTTTCCAATTGACAAAACATTATTTTTATCACAAAACCATATCGTATGGCAACCCTACAAACTAAAGTTAGAAACGACAGTCAAGAATGGGCGCTACATGCACACAACAACTAAATAAATCACCCTACTTCACTTTGTATTGTGCGCGCTTTTGCTGAAGATCTACTTTATCTACTGTTCGTGGAACTTGCGATGGGAAGACGTAATAATCACATGGGAGTTAGCATAAGCATAATCAGCCTTTTAATGTTCCCACTGCTGGGACACAGGCCTCCTCTCTAGGAGAGGGAATGGGCCGTGATCCACCACGCGGGCCCAGTGCGGGTTGATAAATGGTTAACGTGTTAATGGCATTCACAAGATACGTTAAGCTTTATGAAGAGAGACAAGTTATGAATGATAAAGAGAACGCTTGACCAAGCCGAACTTAACTTTTTACTTCTTGAACTCGTCTCATAGTCCCAAATCTCAATATCCAATATCTTGATGTCCAAAGTCGTAAAATGTAAAATGTCGATCAGTAACTTTGTTACGAAGGTCTGAGTGACTACCGAGTTGACGGCTAATAGAAAAACAAAGTATGAAAGAACAGGACCTGATTCGTCGAACTCGAAGAAATTATGATTAGCGGAAAATAAATAGATATGATGGCCGCAAATGAGGCACTAAATAATTCAATTCCTTAAAATCAGACCGGAAGACGACCACGAAACAGTTGGAAAAAGCCTACGCAGATGAGATCGGTGAATGTATATGTAGTTAATTGACAGGCAAATGTCAATTGACTGACAGTGGCTGATGTGGTAGTGGTGGCCTTTTCAACAAGTTTTAATCGACACTATACATAGATTATCATATAAACCATTATTCATTGATTCAGGTGGAAAAGCCAACGTGTACACGGGTGTAACTTTTACATTAGCTGATTGTAATTTATGCAACGGATACGAAACCCTTTCACGACTATACATAATACAATGGCGGAAAACAGTCGATGAACTCTCAAATCTTTATGGAGGTCAACTTAGCGAAGGCAGAAATAGTAAGAAAACTGGCCCAGTAAAGGAAATTTGTAAATGTTTTATAATACAAACCGATAGCACTAAATACATGCTCACTTGGTACTGAACCCAGTGACGGCAATGACAATGGGTATTAACCGACTTCTAAAAAAGGAGGAGGTTCCCAATTCGGATGTTTGTATTTTTTTTTAAACTTCAAGTTCTAGTTCCGTTTAAACTGTTCCTACATTCTACACCATCAGACTCTGTGTCTCATACTTATCCCCATTTATCACAGGAAGCAATAAAGACGCGCACTGCAATATATTTGCGTCTCGCCCCCGCATATTGTTGCTAATGATACTGTTCGCAAATAAAAGGGAAGCTTTTAGAAATTGTGGACACGGTCTCTTGTTGCCGGAGGCACTTAATAGCACGTGTTTATTTTGGTTTTGACAAATCGTTTCGTACGCATCGTCCTAAGTGAGTGATGTGACGCGGAACTATGGGACATAGAGCGTTGAAACGCAATACTATATGGCGTTAAATAAAGGTTATCAACCTCCAACAGCCCAATATGTTATGTATGATGGTACTCAAGACCAATCATCCAAGAATTTCTTTAAGTTCTATGTTTAACTTAGACATTACAAGAATCCGTGAAGGGAAACATCATGTGAAAACCTAGAGTTAAGTGCCTACTCGCCTTGAACTAAGATGATTGAAACTCGGGTCTTCTCCCGGAATTAGGAAGTTGGTGGTGTACCTCGGGAAACAAGTACAGCCGTTGGTTTCGTGTGTTGTTTGTATCAGATTGTCATCTCGTCAGACTTTGGGAGTACCTACCGAGGAACAGACCTGTGCACCTGAGTTAGAGAACATACTCGTGCACTATAATATCTTCTCACCAGAAGTTGGCCTAGCTTTGTCGAAATGCAGTCAGGAGGATTTTCAAATTCTGTACTTATATTCGACAGCTTTCAATAATTATAGTGTGTAATATTTTTTCATCACATATCATTACGTCGCATTTACCACTCGCAAAGGCTTAAGTTATCCGCCGTTGATACACACATGCGCTGCGCTAAGGCAATCCAGTGTCGCATACTACCCGATGCATGAACGATTAATCAAGAGGAACATCACGTAAGACGATATATTATTTAAGCCTGTCTGGTTTTACAGAACGGATTGCTAAAGTGGATTATACAGCGAGCTTTCACATGTTGGCAGGGGTTGCGTTTTGTTTTATCTTTCTGCTGATATTATTGTTTGGGGAAAAGTTTTGTTTGTTTTGTATTGTAGTGTTGTAAGCTACAATTTAGGCAGCACACATTTTTACAGCTGTAAAACTTGTAATACTACCTTATGAGGAGGTACTAGTCATTATTTTAGATAGAGTCGCATTTGACTACTATCTCAACTAACGATAACAGGAGATCAAGAATAAATAGGTGACCGAATTAACTTGACTTAAAACTCCCATTTTGGCTATCAGAAAATATATTAACTGGTAAAGAAAACATACCATTTTATGGATTGGAAATCACTAAATGACTTCTTCTGCTCTGGACGGAGCAGAAGGGATTTTCAGACCCTTACTGACTAAAACCCATCCGTGTTCCTCCTAATGCCCTTTGCGTTCCAGGGCCGCGCTGACTCTTTCGAATAAATTACGCAACCCTGGCGTGAACTAGCCATATTCTATGCTGATATCTTTTTGAGGTGCTTGGGCCTGTAGCCATTCAGCGCTCAATATCCGTAGGCCCGCCACTCCAGTGGCCGAGAACGGCCCCTACGAGTCTTCTCCTACTGTGGCGGCTGAGGCGGGAAGTTTGCTTCCCGCCGCAGCCGCTTGTCCTCCGGGCGATCTACTAAGTAGTGACACCCGGCCGTGTCTTCCCGCCGAATCCAAAATAGGTAGCTCCCGAAACAACCATGTCCGATGAGGACCTGCGTCAGGCGAAAGGTGAGGACGCCGTGGCCTCCCTACAACAACTCCTCAAAGAGGAGACTTATCGCCGCAACAGTGGCGTGTCGAGAGGAAAACATATCTACGTTCTAATTCTTTGTAAAAGATCTGAATATGCCAATCCGATTATAATAATTCTTTGACAGCCAATTCTTGCCCAAGGAAAAAGTACTCAACAAGGCAAAAAAATCTCTGGAATCATAGTGATTTCAATTCTATTTAGACTTTTTTAGTATTAAAATTATTGTTGTGATAATAAGCTTGTTATTGTGATACAAAATAATGATGAAGAAATAATTAATTCCGTTTCATTTTATTTTCCAAAATGTAATTAGGTCTTATTCATTTGTAAGAGTTTCGCAGTCATATATTTTCCGTTTTGACTTTATTATCTTACTTATAAAGTTGTTTACTGAAAAATTTTCCTTTAAAAATGTTTTTGCTTTTAATTTCCTTAGGCTTTATTAATGTCCTTTGGGGTAATGAATGCTTGTGTTCTTTCAGAAATGTATTTTATTGCAACCTTTGTTTTTAATGGTAGGAATACCTCACTTAAGGTATTAATTAGAACATTATTTTCATTAGTATGTATAACACTATATATACAGGATTATTTGTAAAATACCAACAACCTCTTAAGAGGTCATTGTACTCATAATTATTGACAACTTTTACTATGAGACCAAACCTGAAATTGCGAAAAAAAATCAGCAATCCCTTACATTATTTTATGTTCGTACTAGCTGCTGCCCGCGACTTCGTCCCCGTGGAATCCCCGATTTTAAAACATTATTTATCGCTGCTCCGCTCCTATTGGCTTAAGCGTGATGATATATAGCCTAAAGCCTTCCTCGATAAATGGTCTATTCAACCCAAAAAGAATTTTTCAAATCGGACCAGTAGTTCCTGAGATTAGCGCGTTCAAACAAACAAACAAACAAACAAACAAACAAACTCTTCAGCTTTATAATATTAGTATAGAAGTATAGATAACTCATCAAAATTTAGGGGACAGCTGATTTATTTTTTCGCGATTTCGGGTTTGTTGCCATTGTAAAAGTTGTTCATAATGATGAGTACAATGACCTCTTAAGTGGTTATTGGTGTTTTACAAATAACCCTGTATATAGAGGATATATATCTATATATTTACCTACTACTATATATTTTTAATTTAAATTGACGGACAATTGGAATTGATTTTAAATAATTTTAAACGAAATGTAAATTCATAAATTATACGCACTAATGAACAAACTCGAGATACCTTTACTACCTTATACAAAATCGTGTCCTACATACCTAGATACCGTTGAAGTCCCGTCAAATCAAGATATTCCCACAAACATCAATAAGTAGGACCCTATAACTTCTGAGTCCTCTATAACGCTCCCTACTTTGACAAATTACGTGATACGAACAACTCACGCCATTACAGTATTCATACCAAACAATATCGGACTAGCTTTTTGTAATGAACTTCCAGATAATTTCAATTTTCAAACACGCGAAACAAGAATTAGTAATAGTTACAAGTACTTGTGAAAAGTGATTAAGCAAATTGTAAATGAAAATTACTAAAGTTATTATAACTTAATTCTTGGTACACTTTGCAGCAAAATTTTAGGAATTCTAGAAGTCTAATGAACCTAACAACTGCGCCTTCATTAGCTTAAAAATACAGAATGTTGGAGACGTTAATTTTAGAAATCCAATTAACAACTGAGTGATTATTAACTTATTAGAGTTAATCAGTATTTTAGTATAGTTCTTATGAGTGGGTACTAGACGCTTTCAGTTAAACCACAATCCATTCTTATTAACATTAATGTCAAATATTAATCAATAATAAGGTATAATACAGTACGTATACCTATTTATTTCCTAGTGCGTAACTCAAAGAAACGTTAGGTATAGAAACTGAAATATTTGGTGATAAATTATAAAACCATACAATTTACAACAAATTGGCGTTCTAATTAGCTTTTAAACAAAGCTATGATTGTTTATTTTTGAAGCACAAATAAAAATTGCCTTCAAGCAGTCTCGCGGCATCGAATCGACCGCTCTCGATACGTTTCTAATCACAATTATTTATCATTTCAAGTAGTTTTTCATTAATTTACTATGCATGAACACTACTGCATTCTCTTCTTCGAGCCCCCAGAATGGAACAGAATGCATTTTTGTATAAGTCGCGGCGCCAGCGTTGGAAGGAATACATGCGCCTGCCCATTACATTTACCTCGACAAGAAGATTATTTCTGAAGTAAAATATACTTAAATTGATATCTAATAAACACTTAAATAATTAAATATTTGATCTCATAGAACTGATAAAAACATCTAAATAGAAGTGAAAACATAAAAGAGACTCCCAAGGAAACAGAACTGGTTTGGCGCAAATAGTTGGTTTGTATTTCAAAGAATTTTGGTTATTTTATTTAATTCAAAATAAATGGTTTCATATGCACAAAATAGATAATGACTGGATATAAATAAATATATAATTATGAATTAATCAGTATGCCAAATGCCTAATTTCTCACATAGGTCCTTTAGGTTATGCGCGACTGCTGCCGTTTCAAATAACCACGCGCCCTCTTGAAGGTTACGTTATCTCACAACTTTGAACTGCATTATAAACATTTTATAATCGAATAGAACGTTGCACCACAGCGCAGCATAAACAATAATAAAGCATTTAGATTAAGTGGGGTATCGTTGTATAGATCATCTTAAGGTTTCTATTACGATTTTTCAAATGGAATGACAATATAGGATCTATATCGTTGATTGGCAACCAAATTCTCCCATAATATTTTTGGTTATATGGTCATGTGTGATAACAAACAAAAGGGCTTGAAGAGACGATTCTTATGTGTGTGAGAAGAATAGTACGGACACCGGAGGCTTATTAATAAGGTTCCGTTGGTAACCCTTCGAGTACGAAATCTTAAAAACCAGTTTGTATAAATCCATAGAAAATATATTAACTCACTATCAACAATACACTTAAAACACCTGGAAACAAGATCGTTATAGATTTGTCTCCTGTCCTCCCTGCTGATATAATAACAATATTAACACAAGTAACGAGCAATTAATTACTAATGACGTGTCACACTTGTCACACCCACAACATCATTGTCTTTACTTCGTTCTGTTTTTGTTTTACCTACATAAAAAGCTAGTTTGATATTGGTATTAAATGCTGGAATTAAGAGTTTGCCTGTTTGTATTAGAAGTTTGTTTTGCCAGCCTTGCAGGGTTGTGGAGGTAGGACAGACGATTGGTCAGT
Source organism: Hecatera dysodea (assembly GCA_905332915.2). Classification (NCBI taxonomy): domain Eukaryota; kingdom Metazoa; phylum Arthropoda; class Insecta; order Lepidoptera; family Noctuidae; genus Hecatera; species Hecatera dysodea. Next base: position 13,197,198 of record HG995297.1, read on the forward strand.
CAATGTCCTTTTTTTTTTTTGAATGGGAAATCATCAAATGACCCCTCCCGCCCAGGGTGGAGCGGTAGGGAGTGTCAGACTTTTACTGACTAAAACCCACCCGTGCTCCTTCTTGTGCCCTTTGCGTTCCAGGGCCCTATGGGGCCCCGTCCCTGGTGCTGACGGCTCCTTGAGACGCGCGTGGAACACAACGCGTCGTCGACTCAGCCTGGTTGTAATCGGACGGTGAGCCACCCACGCTCACCGTCCGTCAGGCGTCAGCCACTGCGCAATAGCACAGCGGCCGATTTGTCTCTGTAGGGGGTCAGTCAATGTCCTAACATATACTACTGTCAAAAGTAGTAACCAGTTGTAGGTGTAGGACCGCCTGCTTTTCTTTTTATTTTATTTTTTTTACTCTTTCCTAAACGATGAAGGAAAACATTGTGACGAAACCGGCATGTGCTAGAACCAAAAATTCGAAGACATGTGACATTCACCAACCCGCATTGGGCCCGCGTGGTGGATTACGGCCCATTCCCTCTCCTAGAGAGGAGGCCTGTATCCCAGCAGTGGGAACGTTAAAAGGCTGATTATGCTCTTTCCTAAGTTCAAGGAGGATCACAAGAAAAAAAAAGCTGAGAGCAAGATCCTATGTTTTTACAAGCTTTTATTTACCTTGCAATGTTGGTATTTATTTGACCTAATCTATACATGTACATATACATATATAAGTGAAATACCACTCACTGATTCCTCACGAAATGTCAGAAATTATAACACGTATAAAACTTAAAGGCAGATAGGTTCCTTACACTAAATCAGCGCAGACTAAGTCGCGGGCAAAGTGCTAGTGTTACATATAGGACAGACAAATCAACTCCACAACTATTAATGGTAATGGCACAAAATTTTGTATAAGCATTCGAATTTTATGGCATGTTCAGTATCGTATAGTTGTAGTGTGTGTCAGATGTGACTGCTTTGTTCAGGGTTGGCTCTAATTTTATGATTTCTAAAGCGGTCAACATCACAGACACGAAGTTCTTACATCAGCATTCTATTTTATAGCCCCTTTATAGCCCACCATGTCTTGGCTGCTGCATCTATGATTGACGCTATATGCGAGATATTCTCAGCAAGCATTAAAAATTTTATATCAGCATTCAATTATATAAGGCCGTTCTCAATTCCACCATTACTTGACTGATGCGTCTACATTCATTTGACTGACACATTTGAATGATGAATTTGACCTGTCGGTAGGAATAAATATGCAACTGATGATAGGCCCGGGGTAGGTCATATTTGAAGCAATTGTAAAGCAAAGATTTTTTTTTATTTAAGACAGACTTTTATGTAAGTATCACAAATTAAAACATACATAGATACGTAGAAATACATATTACATTTTACTTTTAAAAGCTTAAGGCGTGAACGCCCCAACTTACCCTGTCTTAAGACCAAGCCTCAAGCTATTAAGAAAATGTTACAGATCTATTTCTACGTTTCTTAGTTTTATATTGTACTTTTTATTTTATTAAAAGCTAGTCTAAAAACGAGTGTTTTAACAGTTGTATTATTTTTGCCACCGATTTTCGAAGTTAAAGCTTCTGTTCATTATGTAGTGTTAATTTTACAACTCAACATCAATTTCATCACTACGTCTTCTAGTGTACATTTTAATTATACATTAATTCATAATAATTCGTAATTTATTGATGAAAACTCAAAAACAGCTCAAACAAAGTTAATCTAAATAGGATACCATGTCGAGTTTTATCTATATAATAATAAAAAATCAAGAAATTTGACTCCCTCGTCAATCGTCATAGAATATAGATACATATAATACCAAAAAACTTCATTTATCTTAGCCTGGTAAAAAAATATATACCTAACGCTTTGTAACTGATTGTATGTCACTTAATATTATTATCCACTTCTTGACTTCTTTTACAGCCTTATTTACCTATAACTAAGTTCCAAGGCGACAGAAAATTCGCCTCATATTTCAAATGAACCTTAACGAACTTATTTTCTCCCCCGCATTAGGTGTACATCTTCTAAACTTCGTCTCAACTATCTTCAAAAGAGAGATATTGAAGTAAACTTCAACAAAAGGGAACTTAGAAAAATAGAATCGACCGTCTCTATGACAACTTGAGTGTTATTTTATTCTCTGTTGTGCCGAATCAATGGAAAGTTTTCTTGTCAAGTTACAAAATTTGGAAGAACTCGGCTTTATGGGAATTTACTTTGAGTCTGTTTTTCATTGTTATTTTGTTCTAAGTGGCTGAAACGAAGTGTGGCGATGCGTTTTGAATGCTATAAACACTTTTCTAACTAGCTCTAGATAAAGTTACAATTTATCAGGATGATGAATGATTTATGCCATCTCCAACTTACCAATGAGCGGTGTAAGGTTAAACCTGGCAAAACAGCCAAGGCCTGTGATTGAAGCTGGCCGCAACGAAACTTGCAAATTTTTTGTCATTGATGATGATTGTGATTAATGATGTTTATTTTGTAAGTACTACCTACATACTAAAATACGTCATTTCCTGGACATACAATTAAGCGTCGCCACATCGACCAATCCTGAGTCATTGGTATAGGTAACAATTATATCCAAAGAAACAAAACACATTGCAGTGGAAAAGACAAAAAGGCAAATTGACACTTTTGTTAAACAGGTCTTTCGCCCATAATTGTTCTCTTAAAACATATAACATTGGCTTTTATGTTTTGGTGCCATTGCCATGACGTCACCGTTACAGTAAACAAATGTGTTCCTAGCAACGTGGTGTGGTCGGCGATGATCCACGTTCAATCTAAAAATCCAAACGCAAAACGAAACGTTTACGATTGAACTAGTCGCCAGAATTGTTTCTAGTTGTATCTTCCTGTAGCCACCTAATTTGCGGCGACTCTAATGTAGTTGGCGACAGAATATTTCGTCGGAAACCCAACTCTAGGTACCTAATCTAAGTTTCTAAATTGAACATGTAACCTATCCGAACTCCGACTGTCCAACAATCCAATTGCTATAACGGTTCAAACCATTGAGCGTATACCGAGTGGCAATGTTTATAATTACCGAGGCAGCCGTGTTATGTAAATTGTTGTAGGTGATCCGCATAGTAATCCGAGGCTATAGTAGGTACCATCGTAATTGTATTTTATCTTCTGACGAACATGTAAACAATATTTGAGTACAAACTTAACTTTATAGTGACAATAGGTAATGTTTTTTCACCCATATATACGAGTATCTATTCCACGGACTATTCTCTACCGAACTTATACTGCTTTTAGACTCTTACGGCCGAACCCAATAACCTATCTATCACATACTGGAGATAGAAAAACAAATGAAACAACAGAAAAATTATATAGGTTTTCTGTTGTTTCATTTGTTTTTCTATCTCCAGTATGTGATAGATCGGTTATTGGGTTCGGCCGTTAGAATGATGCAATTTCTCAAGAAACTAGGTATCCGAATGGTATGGATCCCTCCACATGCGAGTCCTCTTCACGAGTAGAGAGTTCTTAAATTAATTTAATCTGTTCTACAAAAGTAGAACAGGCCTTACTGAAATATGTTATGATGAACTTAATAACCATAGAAATATAAAATATTGTATACTTGTTCATTATATCTATGTTAATAACGCTTTTTGATATATTTTACTCCTGACTCTTTTTTATAAACCTAAACCAATACCAGCATAATATAAATAAAACTTGTGCAGATTGTAAACAGAGTAATAAAAACGGTTAAAATGTCCTCTAGTCTATGTAGCAGTACATTCCCAGTTGAAAGTCGCACAGTTGGCCCGGTTCCTAAAAAGACAAGTCTTATAAAAGACCCGGTAGGACCGCCATTACTAACAGCCGTCCTCGATTTGCGCGCTGGGTTGAACATTAGACCGTCTATACTCAAATTCAGTAAAGTTTTATGCAAATGGTTACCTAAAACAAACATCTAGACCACTAGATATTGTGTTATCTATACATTTAGAACGGACACTGAATGACTGACATCAACTCACACCCGAAACTAATAAGAGAAGAGAAAAGAAAATTTTGCAGAAGGCTTCCTTGTATATTGAGCACTTATACGGTTTTGTTTTGTTCAGAAATTCAACCAACGGGAGAATTATTTGTTCTAAATCTCCGCAGACAAAGTCGTTGGCGAAGTGCTAGTGTATGTAAATAAAATGTGTATATCGAAGTAGGTATTGAATTGCCTTTGTTAAAGATAACTTAAATGTTACTAATTAATGTAAGGAGATATCTTGAGTACTACGCTTCCGGCGCCATTTGGCTCACATATACAGGGTTATTTGTAAAACACCATCAACCTCTTAAGAGGTCATTGTATGGAATTTAAGGAACTATATTATGTAATGGAACAGCTGATTTATTTTTCGCGATTTCAGGTTTGTTCCCATAGTAATAGTTGTTCATAATGACGAGTACAATGACCTCTTAAGAGTTTGTTGGTGTTTTACAAATAACCCTGTATACATTATACAGGGTTATTTGTATCTCTATATATTATTTGACCGTGGCTCCCAAAAATAAACTTGGCACGTCATTGTTAGGAGCCTACAATGATTCCACTGTTTGAGAGAATCGGAACCAATACGAATAGAAAAAAATAGCACTATTCCTTTTTTTAAAGGAACCAAGATAGTATTGGGTGGTTGGGGACTGGGCTATCGCCTTAATTCAGGTAAAGAAAGTTGCTGAAAATCTATAGACGGTTAAAAAAAGGTGACCTTTTCGATACTGTGTGGTATTCCGTCGAAAGTTCCTTATACTGCTTCAAAAAGAAAAAAATCGGTGCCCTTGTAATAAAAGTTTTATTTTTTAGTTTTTAATAAACATTAACTAAGCTTTTTGTTTCTTACTAAAATGTAATCGCTCTCTAATTTTTTTTGTTTGAAAAATGTGAAGATCGCTTAAAATAGGTCACTAGAGCGAAGCCAGATGGAAAAGTTATGTAAGAAATGACAATGCCTCAGTTCTTATCCCAGTCCTATTTTTAGTACCTAATTAACACTTTGATAGGCAAGCTCGAATTTTGAATTGAAAATTGATCTCAAAGTTGACTACGCCATCTAGTGTTACAAGACACGAAACTCATAAGCAAAATACTCTTACACATGCACGGTTCCTATAGCCAATTACACTCAAAATTTGGTGAAGTGAACAAGAGCTGAGCTGTTATTCAAATTTATGCCCAAGATCGCCACATCACCTAATTTATCACGATTAGATTGTTACAGATAAGCACTAGGGGCCACAATCGCAGAACAAGGCAGAGTTGTTTATGAGATCAATCTGATCTTTGCGTAGGTATATGTGAATCACTACTAAGAACTCCTGAGTAAGAACACATATCACAAACCGGTGCCCAGCATGAGAGTAACTTCTGAACACAATATTTTGTTCCGTTTGACTAGAAAACCCGCAAGCGTAGCGGTGAAAGCAAACGTAAAACTGTGCGCTTTGCTTCAAAAAAGAAAACCGACCATATAAACATACTCTCTTTTAAACCCAGTCGAGTAAAAATAAACTAAGCACCATCATAACTTCTCATTCAGTCAGGTCAAGCTATAATAAGCCTTCCGTGACGCAATAACTATGATGTGAAATAGTAAACTTCAAAGCAAAAGAAATAATTGGATGATTATAAACTACGGTAGAAAAAAGCTACCGTAGAATAACACGCAATACTTCTTAGTAGAACACAGCTCTTTGATTAAACTAATATTTTTTTTTATAAAAGTAAAGACTACACTTAGTTTCTGCTTTGAAATCGTGTAATGAGTAACCAGTTATTTTATTAATAATACGCTTAGCATAACTCTTGCATTCAACAAACTGTGGCCACAGTATTAAACTTATTTGTACTGGGATCTACCCTGATTTCCAGTAAAACATTAATAAACGTAAGATATCAGTTAACTGTTAAGTCAATTCGGAGAATTCATATGATTTTATATAAAAAACTGAATTAACAAAACTTATAACCAATATTAATCAGAACGTAAATAGTGGAAGAATATTCAGAGCCGTTTCCGCGAAATTCAAATAACTTGTTACCTAATTACCGACTTTTCAGTTCTTGGAACTTCAGGATATAGAACTATAACAGTAGGGAACCTCGCTCATAGTGTTACGTAATAATTTCGATAATTAAAACATAATTTGGGATTTAACCAATACTTACTTACGGCATTTGCCTTAGAATAGCTCTCTTCTACACACATATGTACATGTTTTTATTTAAAAACAATCCATATTTTTACATTCGTTATTAAAATACTATTTATGTACATTTCTTCCTGACGCTTCCAAGTTTCCATGGACTAACTTGTCTGCCATTGACATTATTTACTTAGACAATATAACATACATACACATTTGTTTTGTACTCGTCAAGACCTTTATTTTGATACCAAACGTGTCATGATTATTACGATAAAAAATATCTAAGTCAGAAATGTATGTGTTAATTCCCACATATTAAATGTTGTAAAAATCTATATAGCCTATGTGACCTGGAATATTTTAACGAATCTATTGATACCTCATTCGAGAACATCAGTTCAGTAGTTTAGGCGCTAGAGTGGAACATACATACATCATAATAATATCATAATCAACCTTTTAATGTTCCCACTGCTGGGACACAGGCCTCCTCTCTAGGAGAGGGAATGGGCCGTAATCCACCACGCGGGCCCAGTGCGGGTTGGTGAATGTCACATGTCTTCGAATTTTAGGTTCTAGGACATGCCGGTTTCCTCACGATGTTTTCCTTCACCGTTTTGAGAGCAGTAGTGATGAAATTAATTACACAAAGTAATGCGCCTGGCTGGGTTGGAACCCGCGACCAACAATTCCTAATTCGGGGCCGTTACCATTCGGCCACCACTGCTCTCACTTATGTACATACATACAGTCAAAATCGGTTCAGTCTTTTCGGAAAATAACGACTTGAAAATTTATATGAAATGCCGTTTGGCGTACACGCTCTTAAGTAGTGCGAGTTGACGTGTTAAAAATTCATGAAAACTCTATTCTGTCTCAAAAAATATCATATTCCAATTGTAATCATTATAAATGAAATCATCGTATAGGGGTAGGTAAAGATTGCACCTTTTATGTTTGATTGGTTTATTAGAAAAGCCTCTGCTGTCCCCCTGTGTGTGTACGTAAGCGGACTGAATATTATAAACGCTTAAGGGTATCGTTTCGAATAACCAGTACCTACTGAATAAATTAAAAAAAAAACGAATACTGTTTGTATGAAATTATCTGCCAACTCAATCACAGTCGTTAAAATATACCCTAAGCACAACGCTCATACAACTGTCGGTTCCAATTTCAAATAATTATTTGTGATCTAATTAAATTTTTACTTAATTTAATACGGCTAATTGATACCTTCGTAAACTAATTAATCTGTTAGGTAACAGAGCCCCTTAATACATTTGTATGGCTTTCTGTCTCTATTACATTAATTAGTTTAGTTTTGTCGAATTTCAGAACCAAACGAAATTGTGTACAGACCTTTTTCGTGTCATTTATTAGGTAATTAATCAAGTTATTTTTATCTCTAGCATAAGAAGTTATCCTAAAAACTTCATCAGGCCTAAAGTCACCCAAAAAAACAAATTAAAGGGCTATGCTCGGAGTTTCATTGCGTGTTCGAATGAAAAATAATACTCGTACATAGTACTTGTATTATAAAAATGTGCAAGATTGTAAGAACTGTGTTCGTTCGATCGGAAGCTGGTCAAAAATACGTAGTCATAATTCCACCGGATTATGTCAACGATCTCAATAGCTCTCTGGAATTCTAATACGTTTTATTTTTTTTGAAATTTTCCAGGAATATACATACATATTTATGTAAGAATATTATATTTAATAAAATATCGTTCATCACCGCTCCTTACTCCTTAGGGAGCGGTGGATTCCAGAGGGTCATGGCCATCCGGCTGATCCAGGGATACCGCACGGTCTCCGGCGAGGCGGAGAATTTCCTTGCCGGATTGCTGCCGTGGGATCTTGAGGCGAGAGCCCTCGCGCACGTCTACGCGTTGCGCGTGGAGGCGCTACGCCGGGGTGAAACTCTGCTGCCGCGGCAAATTGCTGCGCAGCGGACGGAGCTCCGGCGGGATCTCACGGAGGAGTGGAGACAACGACTGCTGCAACCCAGCGCTGGGCACGCCATTGCGGCGGTAAGTCCCCTCTTTGAGGAGTGGCTGGAGAAACGCCACGGCGTCCTCACCTTCCGCCTGACGCAGGTGCTCACCGGACACGGCTGTTTCGGGAGGTACCTGTGTCGGATCCAGCGGGAGGACACGTCCGGGTGATATCACTGTGTGGATCGCCCGGAGGACACGGTGGAGCATACGGTGGAGGTCTGTCCTGCTTGGGCGGAGCACCGCCGTGTCCTCGTCGAGGCGATCGGCGGCGGCGACCTCTCACGTCCGGCCCTGGTTCAAGCCATGGTCCGGAGTGAGGAGGCATGGGAAGCGGTCGCCTCCTTCTGCGAAGCAGTAATGCTAGCAAGAGGAGGCGGAACGCCCCGGGCGTCGGGAAACGCAGGGCGATTCCCGGCCACCGTAGGCGCGGGCTTGCGGATGGCGAGCTATGGGTGGCTCGCCGTCCGATAGCAACCAGGCCCGAGTCGACGGCGCGTCGTGTTCCACGCGCGCCTCAAAGAGCCGTCAGCAAAAAAGACGGGGCCCCATAGGGTCAGTGCCTGTTAGGGTTGCGGAATTTGTTCGAAAGAGTCACCGCGGCTCTGGAACGCAAAGGGCACAAGCAGGAACACGGGTGGGTTTTAGTCAGTAAGAGTCTGACACTCTCTTCCGCTCCGCCCAGAGCGGGAGAAGTCATTTGATGAATTTCCCATCCAAAAAAAAAAAGGGAGCGGTGAATTTTCGGCACTTCTTCCACGTGAGTGTTTAATATGAAGAGGGAGAGAACCTCACACGATTTTAAACTAGAAAACTATCACACATGTCGGGTTGAGGACTTGGTTCCTACTTTTTTTTAATTGGTTTAAAAGGAAAATAACTGGTTTTACAGCCTTCCAACCATGCATGTATTATATATTTACAATTTGATACCTACACTACAGTCTTAAAACTTAATTTAAACGCGATGTCAAGGTTCCATGAGTCAACTCTTAAGTAGGTAACTATTATAAAGCAACTCCGAATAACAATTTACTTAATTGGAGATAGTTATCAAGAAAAATTAAAGCACATTTACCTTAGCAACTTAAATAGGGATAAAAATGCTGCTCATTATTATTTTACAATACTCGTGCCGAGATATTTTCTGGACGAGTTTAGAGCTGTTAAATAGGAGTTTTATTCTTGGCTTGTTAATCACTACATAGTATAAAACAAAGTCGCTTTCTCTGTCCCTATGTATGCTTAAATCTTTAAAACTGCGCAACGGATTCCGATACGGGTTTTTTTATTAGATAGAGTGATTGAAGAGGAAGGTTTATATGTATAATACATGCATATTATAGCGGGGGAAATATTAGTAGGTATCTACATTGCACCCGTGCGAAGCCGGGGTGGGTCGCTAGTATTACATAACTATTGCGATTTTTTAGGGTTCCGCTCTTCGAAAGGAAGAACGGAGCCCTTATCTGATTCACTTCGTTTTCAGGACCCTTTTTCTCAGGAACGTGAAACCCTCAGGTGAAATCAAGTACCGAAAGAATTTAAAAATATAAGAACCTATAAAAATAGTAAATTAATGTTTGTTGTATGTTTTCAAATAATGGTCCTATTAGGGACTCTTAATGAGTAGGTAGCAACCCTAATTTCCTGTCTTCGTGAAAAACAGGTATTTAGCAGAAAGGGAATTATATTCTTAAATACACAGTTAAATTAATTATTTGTGTTCGTAAAGCGCTGTCTCTGTCTAGATAACTAAATAATTGAGAAATGAAAATCGAAAAGTTGGCAACGAGCCACCCGCAAGAAATATCTTCGTCGTTTTTCAAACTTTATTCTAGAGTTGGCAAAGGGTTGTGAATTTGCAGTAAGTATCGATAACTGGTGTTTCTCACTTAAAATGGACACAACAGTGACGTAACATCCTATGTTAATCTAAGGCTATCATCATCTGCCTAGACATTTCCCAACTATATTGGGGTCGGCTTCCAGTCATACCGGATTCAGCTGAATACCAGTATTTAACGTGGAGCGGCTGAGCAGACCTTCACAACCCATTCACTGGGGAACACGGTACTTCTTGGCAAGACTGGTGTCAGATTTTCTGCCTTCTGACATCAGTCTAAGGCTATCGAGGCCGCCAAATGTTATGATAGCAGTAGCAGCACCTTATTTTGTATTAGTTAACTCATTACTACTGTAATTAAAATGGTTTTTTTTTTGTTTTGGATTTCTTTGCTTCTCATAGAACCCTTTAAGCGTATATTCCAACTCCTAGACTCGGTACCTAAAACGACCCACTCACGCCTGTACTTGGAATATTATAGACCCATCATACTTATGTAAGATAAATATCACACCTAATAATGCAACCTGCGTACGCATGTATCGGTCTATATCTGATAAGTAGGCGCATCTTTTGTACTGATCTCTCTTGCTTTATATGCCTGCTCAACGTTTATGTGGTCGACTAAATTTACCCAACTTACATCATTAACATAATCAAGCAGTCTGTCATAGCACTTGCGTGATATACATCTTATTTACTTACTAAGCCATTATCTTCGGGCGTTTGCCCGCATAAAGCAAATATGTAGGTACCTAGAAGCTCAATCCAATAACTTCATACTGTTATGCAAAGGTATGCCTACAACACAGGCCGTGCCCTATAACAGTAATAAACGTCTAAATCTAAACTATTCCCTTTAATCATTCATATTCGTTATGGAACGTCTTTATTCCGTAGGAACGAAGAAACTGGGTCCGTTCATGAAATGGTAGTATTTAAACTTGATTTTATAATTATTTAAAAACTTTTCTCTCAATTTCTCCAGAAACCCATACTCAGACCCTGACCCAACCTTCCACCCTTTAAACCAAGAGAAGAATTTTCCAAATCGGACCTTTTATTGAAAAGCTACATAGCTTTTTTATGGATGGGAAATCATCAAATGACGATGAGGGAGTGTTTGACTCTTACTGACTAAAACGCACCCGTGTTTCTCTTAATGCTGACTCATACAAACAAATTCTGCAAATCTAGCAGGTACTGACACTATGAGACCTTCATTGAGGGCCGCGTGGAACACGAAGTCCCGTCAACCCGGGTTTAATTGTTACCGAACGGCGAGCCATCCATCACTCGCCATCCGTAGGTCCGCGCCTACTCCCGTCGCCCAGGGCGTCTTCTTCTGTTACGGCGGCTGGGGCGTGAGGTTTCCATCTTCACCACGCGGCCTGCCTCCTCCTTCGCTAGCATTACCTACTGCTTCGCAAGGAAGGAAGGTGACCGCTTCCCATGCCTCCTCGCTCCTGACTATGGATTGAATCAGGAAGGCGCCGCAGCCGATCGCCTCGACGAGTACATGGCATTGCTTCGCCCAAGCAGGGCAGCCCTTAACCGTATGATCCCTAAGCTTACAATAAAATCGAGTCTAGGGCAAAATATAGTTTTAATTGCCGTATAAGAATTTATTCTCTTGCTTGTATTCAAATTTATATAGAGCCGGCAAAACGTATTTACTTCTTCCATATTCTTTATTATTATTGTCATCTTAGTTTTCTAGACATCCTAACCCATCTTAGTAGACATATTTCACGCAATAAGACATCGTTACTATAGCATCCCAATTGAAATTGCCGAACAAGAATACACATACAAACGAATTTCTTACATTAGATATTACTATAACGTAGGAATGTTTCAATCAGGTTAATTTACACGTTGGCAATCAAGGCCGCATGTGAATTTCTCATATCTGTGTAATATATTTTTTCGCAAGCAGAGGGAGACGCCGTTTCCGAATTCCTTTAGCAAATACAGTGAAAATTCACACTCTTGGCTTTATAACTGTAGGATGCGAGCACGTCATGTAATTAGTATGGTTCAGTTGTTTAATACACGCGTATTTAACTTCGTGCTACTTTAGATGTATCTTACCTATTTTTAAGGTACTTTTAACACCTATGTATGTTCTAAAACCGATTATTTGAAGGAAACTTCCTCGACCAGTCAAATCGATTCGAGAAAACAACGGACAAAAAACTACTTTACAAAACAATACAACCGAAGTAAAAAACCCACTAATAAAAAACAAAACTTAAACTTACTTAAATTTCGGAAGTCGGTGTTTTTCATAAAAAAAAGTCTTTACTTTTCACTTGTTAGTGGTACTCTACAACTAAATTCACAATTATTATCATGGTGAATAATAGCGCTATTTACCGTTAAGGAGCTATTTTGTGTACTTTCGTAGCTCAAGGCAAGACCTAACAAAAACCTAACAATATTTCACTTTACTAAGATTTATCTTTTATGTATTTAGTATATATGTATATATTGTACCGATGAAAACCCCATTTATGTCCGGGCAGTTTACTGTACATTCCAGGTTGCCTGGAAGAGATCGCGGAATGCAATAAGGCCGTCCATTGTACATGTGTTTTAGTTTGTAGTTTTATTTTATTTTGTTATCCCCGGTGTACAATTTTATTAGGTATATAATAAATAAATATTGACTTTAATTCGAGGAGATCACTAGTTTATGTCTGAAGTTCAACGTCCAATGCGAATTCAATATATTTAACCAAACTCGAAGCAAAAATAATTATCAAGAACAATTCATAAACAATGTTATGCCCGAATAAATAACCCCCAAAAACATGCTTGACTTGTACTCATTTGCGCAAAGCTACGGCTGGTATAAACTGGTGTTAAAAAAATAGACATGCGGTTTCAGCAATCCCGGAAGATTTGCTGTCATTTATTGAAGAGTTCTGTTGACTATCTATTTATTTATTTATTTATGTACCTACATGGAGGACTTACAGTTAACAAAAATAGACAAAAATGGAAACATAGCCAAAGTTCTCCATCAGATCTAAAAAAAACATCAAGACTCATTCCGTTTTCAAAGTCGTTAAAAAAATCTTGATTAATGTCAAGATTTGGAGTTCAAAACTTAAAAATGTAGAAATTTTGAGTCGAAGTATAATAAATAGACTGTAGGAAATGACTCAGACAACAGCAGACAAGAACGTTGTAAGATTCTCCAAATAGTCAATAAAAGCAATCCTATGATACAAATAAAGCACCCATTTAAATCCGAACACGAACACACTTTAATGTAAGTGCTTCCGAAAAAAGGAATTACAAAACTCTTTTTTCTTCCAAAGCTAATTTAACTTCCGTACGTATTTGAATGGGTTCCGTGTTAGTGCTGATTCGATAATCCGTATAAAACAAGTCTGAAACAAAGCGAGTCGAAGGGAGAACGGGGATTATCAGTTACTATCCCATTGTACCTCGGCCAGTTACTGAGCAGCTGAGGCTCAATTAAAACAGGATTTAATTTAAGTTTACTAGACATAGGCGGAAATGCCTGCCCTTTAATATATTGCCGATTTAGGGAATTTGGCAAATTAATTACCGGTACCTGGAAATACCTCTGTATTTTAGTAATCTCCTATGGATATTTAGTGCGATGTACAACGTTTTAAAAAAAAAACAACCGACTTCTAAACAAAAAAAAAAGTATGAAATAACTTTCATTTCGGAAGTCTGTTTTTGGTTGTTTCTTAGTTATTTGAACACCGGGTAATTTGCTGTAAGTCGTTGAGGAGTTCCCTCGACTGTCTTTAGACTTCATCATCAGAGCAGGTTAAAAATAAACAATATGACACCTTTCCTTACTTTCCTTTTGAAGCCGCTGCCACCAATTCAACTATAGACTTCAAATAAAAACAATAATTCAATCTGTTTAGCCTTTTCCCATGTTGGAGTCAGCTTCCAATCTAGTATCGCGAAATTTGTTCGAAAGAGTTACCACGGCCCTGGAATGCAAAGAGCATTTGTAGGAAACGTATGGGTTTTCAGTGGTGGTCGAGTGGTAACGGCCCCGACTTACAAATTGTAGGTCACGGGTTCAAACCCAGCCAGGCGAATTACTACATATGTGTAATTAATTTCATTACCACTGCTTTCAAAACGGTGAAGGAAAACATCGTGAGGAAACCGGCACGTCCTAGAACCAAAAATTCAAAGACATGTGACATTCGCCAACCCGCACTGGGCCCGCATGGTGGATTACGGCCCATTCCCTCTCCTAGAGAGGAGGCCTGTGTCCCAGCGTAGGAACATTAAAAGGCTGATTATGTATGGGTTTTAGTCAGTAATAGTCTGATGCTTCCTTCCACTCCGCCCAGAGTGGAAGGAGTCATTTGATAATTTCCGTATACCAAAACATTACGTAAGTGACTTTCTATCTGACCTCCACAACCCAGTAACCATAGATTAATTACTGTATACCAGTAACTAGGTAACACGATATCCCTTGGCAAGACTAGTGTCAAATTTTGGCCCAAGTCTGCTATTTTTATGAATTTGTCATTCCAACACGATCCCATTGTCATTTTATTAAAAGTTCGTAATCTGCTAAAGTCATAATGGTCGATCATTGGTCTATAAATGGCCTCGTAAGACTTTTTGACGACCGAGCTATTAAAAGCAATGAATGCACAATAACGTTCTAATGGTAGATCACTGATCAAAAGAACTGTCAAAATGTTAGCAGAATTACCGCATACGTCTATCATTCATTTGTCATTATATACGAGATTACCATTCTATGCTATTTCTGTCAATGGAATGTCAGTTGTTGACCACTGGAAAGTCATAGTGACGCTTTTATTGTATATTAGTAGATTACCAAACTGGTAAAAATCAACCATTTTGAAATCAATGATAGAGCATTCTGACACTATTGTACTAGCAGACTTGGGGCCCTGGCCTTTGACTACCCGTAACGACTCTTCTCTGTCTTCAAACTACTGCCGGGACCGTTAACTTGCTTTCCGACCAACCGATATCGGCAAACGTAGCTTAACCTCGAAGTTTTTTTTTATTTGCTTTAGTAAGTTAATTATCTTTTTTATCGTACCTCTCGACCAAAACCTTATTTTTCCCTTTAAACTCGTTCTCGAAGCGGTTTTTTTTAGACCAACTACTTTTAAATGTCCGTAGGATGCCGTACCTAATATCACAGTACATGTAAATGTATACGTAAATAAGTATTGAGTAATGTTCCATATTTTGAAATCAAATACAGGTAGAAAATACAAAACTATCGAATATTTCAAAATGTTCCACGTGTAGCCCAAACTTTCTACTTTTTGGTGGAAAAGTAATTGATTAAGAAACACATTTCACTAGGTATCGGACTGTTTTCGTAACGTGTTGTGTTTCTTTTTCATTCCTGAAAGTTCCTTCTATTCGTTTGTAAAAAAATAAAAACAAATCATCACGAATCTAGAATGTAATTGTATACAGGCAAGCAAAAGAAAAGAGCCTGTTATTTACATACATATTACGTAACTTGTTCGTCAAGCCCTTGTCAGTCATCTTGAATGAACATGTTAGTTGAAAACATTGTTTCTTTATTTCATTTTTCTTTCTTCCTTGTAACGTGTGTGGAATATGTAAAGGCACATGTATGTTTTTCAACTTATTTCGTAAAGAAACTCTAAAGGAAAACTCGTTTTAATAAGTCACTAGTAAAATACACATGACCCAGTTTAATTCCTGGTGTTAAAGCGAGTTCTGTATTTTCGTAGTTATTAGTGTAGTTGCTAGTTTTAAGTTAGTTGGTTTTTGAGCTTAAGTAACGCAAGTGGTTTTCCATAGCACACTATTTAAGACATATTTTTCTAGAAAATGCAATGTTGAATTCCCTATTCAAATGTTGACCACTAAAAATAACCGATTTGAAAAGTTTCAAATTGATGAAAGGGTAGAATTTAGTATGCTTCGTTCATTTTATGGAGATAAGTTGTTTCGCAGCAAACTGACTTAATCAGCCGTTTAATTGGCGGCCTAGCATTTTGATTGAACCTTGCATTTTAGTCAGCGGCCTAAGTGGCATCCCTGTATTTAATTGAACAGCTAGATAAATAACTTGTTAAAATATCATTGAATGACTAGCTTAGCCAGGAAGCGGAAAATAGAGCACAGGGAATATAGGGCACCCCGACACGGATAGGTTAGGTTCGAATAAATGAAAGAAAAGAAAGAAAGAAAGAAAGAAATAGTATTTAATTGCTACAAAACGACAAACATTGATGGATTTTCCACTAAAACCTAAACGAAAGTATTAGTAGTACTTTTAGTAGTATTATGTTAGTAAAGACAAATTTAAATTTAATAAAAATACAAATAACAAAAGTGATAAAGTGAGTAGGTAAGTATACATATAAAGGAAATATGTTGTATTAGTCGCTAAAATTGACTTATTTAAGTTAGTACATAAACTGGATTTCCGTTTGTTATTGTGATCTACATCTAAAATTTCAGAAATCACAATTATAAATCATTATTATCATGAAAACATATTTGCCATTTCACCCTCTCTGTTCCCGTATTTTTGTTCCCTATATAAAAACATAGCGTGTCAACATTTACCTATTTATTGACAGCTGCCAAACATAACAATAGGTGATAAATCAGATACATCACAACGTTATGTTAGCCATAGATTGTAGAGCAACAGGATATAAAGTGCTTTTGTCGATCGAGATTCCACTTACTGCGTGCATTGTTACATTCTTGTTACAGTGCAAATATTTTTTCTATTTATTCGTTATTTATTTTTATAACTTTCTGCACGTATGTCATTTCTTTCTACTTTGGAGCCTCTGAGAAAACGGTTGAAAAATTTTGCATAGAACAGACAGGTAGTTCTAGTATTTTAAAGAAAGAAGTCGCAAACGTCAAAAACAACTCTAATTTTCTTACATTTTGACACGAGTATTTGACATTGATTCTCTCTGCTGTTCAGTTCTCCAGTTTTTGTCACTACGGCTGTATCGTAAAGCAGTTTCTAAAGTGTCAATAGCTATAAAAGGAAAATGCATCTCGATTTTTCTCTTTTAGAGATAGATTAACAGAAAAGATATATATTGTAAAATATTTAACGGTTTTATGGCAATACGGAATCCGTACGATATGGGCTATTAAAAATGTAGTAGTGCATGCTTTTACATAATAATCTTCAATATGAATATTTTTCCTAACTAGAAGTAAAGAATGACAGTTCAACTAAACCATTTATTAGTCGTCAATTCTTAACACACGTAGTCGACATACTTTTTCTTCATTTCTCCAGACTCCACATTGTTGTCTAATGGAAAAATTCTAGACGGATGGCTCTGAATATTACTTTCACCCGTCAACTGAAATAATGAACTGTAATGTAAAAACTCCGAAGGTCACATACGAACGGATACAGGAGAATAAAATAACAATTTATTAGAGATGGGACGTCTATTGAGTTGGCCGACTTACCGACTAGATGACTAGTCGGCTGGTAGGCGCTTAAATGACTAACTGAACTGTCAACTAGATGCCAAATATGGTAGGCCTGGCGTATTTCAAGCCAGGACTTAGCTTTCTCACCTAGATTTTTTTAGCAAAATCTCCATGTGAAAAGGTACAGTGGCGGACTAAATTCTTTAAGAACTTTCTGTGTGTCAACATAAGGTGGTGAAGAGATAACATGGCAATTTCATGAAATGCAGTGCAGTGAAGAGATAAAATGCAGTATTGTCTAGTCTGTGACTAGTCGGTCCATCTGTAGGTTTTATTTATATTTGTTAAAAATTGCTCTATAGTCGTACTGTACTTGTAAACTAATTAAATTCATATACAGGTTTTTCTACTCCTCAAGTTCCGACTAGACTACCGATTGACTATAAAGTGCCCAGATAGTCGACTTTCCCGAATAGTCGGGATCCATCTCTAGAATTTATTGAAGAACAATTTGGTAGTTACATTATTTATGTGGAGGATTGTCGGCTCTAATAGAGTTCCAATAGGTCAGGCTGTGCTGCTGACAAATGAAGCTCCGCATTGATATTGATGAACTGTAGATTTACGGAGGCCTTTTTTGTAGTTTTAATAAACACGCGTTCTATACTTACACACTGACTGACGGAATTGTGAGTTTCGAACGTGTTGTGTAGCGCTTTATATTTTCATATCATATTATTATACATATGGAGGTGAAGAGGATAAAAATAATATCCACTCGTAACAAAGTAGATTATATTGCTTATTTTGAAAACTTAACTTGCTTATTCATGAGGAGAGACCGCCAACCACGTCTTAGCTAGCTAAAACGTGGTGAGCAAGGTTGTAGGCAGTATAAGAGTTCTAGGTTGTTCATATTACAGAAAATCTTCTTACATTATTAGACTTTTATATTTGAAAGCCAGTCATAAGTTCACCTTTTTTCTGAATGGAAAATCATCAAGTGACTTCTCCTGCTCTGGGCAGAGGGAAAGGGAGTGTCAGACTCTTACTGACTAAAACATACCCGTGATCCTTCTATTGCCCTTTGCATTCCAGGGCCACGGTGACTCTTTCGAACATATTATTATTCCCCAACCCTAGCAGGGTCATAAGTTCACCTGGTGTCTCGTCTTATTTAGGCCTGTGGACGCTTAATATAAGTGTTCAGGTCATTCATTACTGAACTGCTACTAACACTTTTGTACCAACATTATAATTTCAGCCGAAAGACGTCCAACGCTGGACAAAAGCATTCCCCAAGTCGATTGGTACAGGGCCAGTCGATGTTGCAATACTTGGTGGAGGATGGGTCTCGTATTCAGCGAATTCCCGCGGCCTTCTTAGGTCATCGTTCCACCCTGTGTGCGTTCCAACGCAGCGTCTGTCGATATGTGGCGATGACAGAATCTTTCGGCCCCATCGACTACCAGTTCTGCGAATAATGTGCCCTGGCGACTGTCGCTTAAGTTTACGCAAGTTGTTCCACTTGAAAGCCAGGTTAACCCTTTTTCTTCACATCACAACAAGAAACACAGTCACTTCGAACAAAGGATGTTTTCAGCCCGTTTAAAGTCCAACTAAACAAAAAACTTACTTAATCGAATTACTAAAGTGACTTACTAGTGACAATGGACCATTCCTCTTAGCGGACCACGACAACTTGGGTACGAGCAGCTGTTGCGTATCCAGTTTGTAGATGTCTTTCTTAAGATGTTGTTTCAGCATTTAAATGACGTTGTTAATTTGTAAAAGTTTACTTTTACTTAGAAGACAATCAATTTACGAAAACATTTACTGTTTTTATACGACTGAAACACAAAAGATTCGACTCTAGCAAAAAAACAATAGTTTGAAGGTTCGCTTCAAACAAAGTTTTTCAATGCCAAAGGCATTTTAACGAATGCCAAATTCCTCTACGACAACAACGAGATATCCTTCAGGCAAACAGTAGACCTTTTAAAACTAAAATTGCCAACTATCCTATTTGGAAACTTCTCACATACGTATGGTCATGTTGTCACAGTGGCAGTATTCTTATATATTTCTAGCAGCGCCCGCGGTTTCAATACAAACAAACAATCAAATCGTTTCTCTTTATAATACTAGTATAGAAAACTACGTATCTATGTATTTTTTAAATCTAAAGCGCGCTTATTCCAAGAAGAGTCAATAAGAACCACGTCCGTTCGCATTAAGAGTGACAATGTGAGTGAAGTCGGCGAGTTTTTTTTTTTTTTTTAATGGACTACTCGCTGTTCAGCACACTAAGGCTCCCAGCCAGGAGAAGTCGGCGCGTGAGCCGCCCTCGCCTTTTTATAGATGCAGCCGGATGGCCGTTTCGAAAAATCAACCGTATAGCCGTACCCATACGGCGCGGCGAGATTTGGAAGTTTTATTACATCTATATCTTGTGTGTTTATAAACCGATTTTCTATTTTTTAAAGTGTACTTTTGAATATGGGAGGTTGATAAAGATATTTTTATGTGAAATACATTACTTCAAAGTAAGTACATAAACATATTGAAATACAATATGTTTATGTATTTACTTTGAAAAATGCCTAACGATTAAACACGTTATTGTGGCTAACTTATAAAAGATAGATATATACTATTCAGGGCTTTTTAATAGATCTTTTGAAGACCATCAGCTTTGTAATACATACTTTTGGTGTATGATCAACGTATGCGAGGTTAACAGCTCGAAAGCGCATTTTCTTCCGACTTGCTTCAAATTTATCGTCCCTGCTCAGCTCCTATGTGTCTTAGCGTTATGTTATAGTATGGACTACAATCGTACTAAGTTTGGTTAAAATCCCTTTATTAGTTTTTGACCCATGCGTGCACATACATACAGACAGACAGACAAAAAATTTATTTATTTATTGCATTCATGTCGTGTACAAGGTCTTGTTATTACAAATATAAGTTTCGTACATGAACCCTGCTAGGGCACTGCAACATTTTGTTTCTAATATTCTTATTATAAATCAAATTGTTATTGCATGCATTATTATATAAAGTTATTTAATTAAAATTATAATATTACATTATTTTTGTTGTCATTATTTAATTATTAATTAATTTATTATTGGATGTCTTTACTTCATTTCTACATTATCAAATTGCGTCAATCTCCAAATAAACTACAATATTTATATTACAGAATGTCAATTTGATAAGAAGTCATTAAGGCTATAATAACACTTCTGTACTAGGTGCATTTTAAGTGCGTTTACAAATTTATTGTCAAATTCTATGTCTTTAATTTCATTGGGTAATTTATTATAAATTTTTATGCACATTACCTGGTCCTGAATGAAACATAGCTAGTTTTGAACTCGGCAATGCTAATTCATTTTTTACTCTTAAGGACCGTTGTAGCGGTCTTTGATTCTTAGCTACAGGGAATAAAGACGCATGTTTTCTTACAAACTTGCTTACTTCCAAAATGTAAATGCTTGTTAGGGTGAGTATTTTATATTTTATAAAATAAGGTTTACAGCTCTGCATTTGATCTATGTTCGCAAGAATTCTCACACATCTTTTTTGTAAAATAAAGAGTTTTCCTACGTCAACGCAATTTCCCCACACTATAATGCCATAGGTTAAACATGAGTAGGCATAGGCGTAGTATGCTGTCATCGCTGTTTTAAAGTCGGTTGATCTTTTCAACCCATTCAAAGCATACGCGAAACTTGCAAGTTTGTTTGACACAACATTAATATGTGCCTTCCAATTTATATTAGTGTCAACTGTTAGACCCAAGAGGCTAAATTCTTCGACACACTGGAGCGGTATGTCATTGTACGAGTAGCTTATATTCAATGGACGTTTCTGATAAGGTCTGTATTGCATAAGTTTTGTTTTAGAGAAATTGATTTCCAAATTGTGGTCCTTTAGCCAATTTACTATTTTTGTAAGGATATCGTCCAGTATTAAATTTAATTCGCTACCGCCGTCACATGGAAACACTATTGAGATGTCGTCAGCAAAAAGTACACTCTGGACATTTATTTCTCTCGGCAAGTCGTTGATATATATTAGGAATAAAATGCACCCTAAGACACTGCCTTGTGGTATAGACATATTAATGTGCTCCATTTGTGATCTCACGTGGGTCACTATGCCAGTATCCGGATGAGAATATTCCACTTCAACGTACTGTGTGCGATTTTTTAGGTACGAGCAAAACCACTCATACGCGATACCTCTCACACCTATTTGGTACAGTTTGTTTAATAGTACTTTATATGATACACGATCGTAGGCTTTACTCATATCCAACAGTAAT
This sequence comes from Hecatera dysodea, assembly GCA_905332915.2. NCBI lineage: Eukaryota > Metazoa > Arthropoda > Insecta > Lepidoptera > Noctuidae > Hecatera > Hecatera dysodea. The sequence continues at coordinate 13,219,039 of HG995297.1, forward strand.
CCAACTGCATATTTCTTATTATTTATTATTTTTAATGCTTCTTGGACGTAATTAAATACTGCTAATGTTGTAGACTTATTTTTTCTAAATCCATTTTGACTGGTGCTAAAGATCTTATACTTCTCGCAAAAATTATTTAGCCGTTTAGACATTGCAGTTTCAAATATTTTAGAAAATGTAGATAATAATGCGATAGGGCGATAATTTCCTGCGTCAGTTTTTTTACCCTTTTTATATATAGGTTTTACTATTGATATTTTTAGTAAGTCTGGGACAACACCCTCCATGAATGATTGATTGATGAGAAAAGTCAAAGGCTAGTTAATTCGTCTAAACATGATTTAACAAGCAATGGTGGTATTTCGTCATGACCAAAACTTTGTTTATTTTTTAAGTTTTTAATGATAAATTTTACTTCACTTGGATCAAGTGTTTGCAAATATATGGAGTTTTCGCAAGTAGTAACAACATGTCGACCAGGTGGGTTCTCGTCCCCCACCGAATGTGTCTCCACGTTGTCGTCGTGGTGGGGCTTGAGCGTCCCAATGATCTTGCGAGCTTTCCCGGTAGAGCCACTCATGCCGGAAGGTCGCAAGTGAGGGATCAGACCAAGAGAGACACACGCTTGCTCGCTGCTCTCTGGTACGCGTCTGATCATCAGACGTGACTGAGAGAGCAGCGAGCAGGTGGAGAGGTGAGGTTGGGAGAGAGGGCCCTGAGAAGGGGCGGAGCGAAAAGGGACCACACCCTTAAAAGGAAAAAACCCAATGAAAAAAGACGCTTGCAAAATGAGTCCCCAGGTGGGTCCCGACTGCTCAGCGGTCGGGGAATCCCACCCCGCTTCGGCGGGCTGCCCTCCGTACTCTGGGGTGGGCACCAAACGTCTTCCGCTTGCCAGTGGCAACAAGAGCCGAGGAGGCTCCAATTCGTCGTCGTCATCCGGATCCGCCTCCTTTAAGGAGCTGATGGCGCACGAATTTGCAGAGGAGGGTTCGCCTGAGCGCCGGGGTGGTGCGGAGTCGGATTCCGGCTCCGCGCCAGACCTAGTAACGGTCAGCTCGGCGGGCTCTGGAGAGGAAGGAGGGGGGGCTGCTGCGGAGAACGTGAAGTTCTTCCGCAAGCGGCCCAGACGGGAGGATACCGGGGGGTCGTCCTCCGAGGGCGAATTTGCCTCCGCCCGCAAAATCCCCACCGCTAGGCGGGGCAGGGGCAGTGAGGCAGGGAGGGGGCTGGCTCCCTCTACCCGGGAGGTGGAGAGTCGGGCCGGGAGGCTGGTGGAGGAGGGGCGTCGCCCTGGAGGGAGCGGTCGTAGGGCTCCCTCTACTCTTCCGCCTACTCTCGACTCCGACGACTCGGAGCCCCCGGGAGAGGTGCGTCCCACGGTTGAGGAGAAGAGGGCCAAGCTAGAGGAGGTCGTGGAGGCCGCGATCCGCGCTGTGGCCTTCAAAAGGAAGCAGTCTTCCAAGCGGGAGGCCATTAGCGCGGCCAAAGCCTCCATAATGGCGGCGGCGGCGGCCAACGTCGGCGGGTCCGGAGAGGCGACAGAGTTGCGGGCGGAGGTCGCCCGCCTCGCGGCCGTAACGGAGCGACTCATCGCGGAGAATGAGTCGCTCCGGAGGGACCTGGCTGGCATGGCCAGAGCGGCCTCGGAGGAGCCGCAGGGGGGGCCGAGTCCGGCGGCGCTGGAGGGGAGCCAGGTGCTGAGCCAGGTGCGGAGCCTGGTGCGGCAGGAGCTGGCTCCCTTCCGGAGGCAGGTGTCCGTCTTGGAGGACATGATCCGGCGTCCCCCGTTGGCGGCGGCACAGAGGCCCCCGGGACAGCAGAAGGCGGCTTCGTACGCAGCCGCGGTGGCTGCTGGCCCGGGAACGTCCGGCCGGGCGAAAGCCAAGGCGGGAGCCGCGCCAGCGCCTGTGACGCCGGCGCCTGCGACGCCGGCGACTACCAAGACGGCCCCGGCGAAGAGGGGAAGGAGGAAGGCTGGAGGGGGAGCGGCTAAGGCTGCTGCGCCAGTGGCGCCGCAGCCGCCCCCACCCCCAACCTCGGACCCTCCTGCGGCCGGGGCCGAGTGGCAGGTCGCTGGCCAGAAACGGCGGGCCGCGAAAGCGGCCAAAAACAAGGCGAGGAGGCAGCGGCGGAAAGCCAACGCCATTGCGGCGAGGCTTCGCGCCCCGAAATCCGCGGCTGTAGTTCTCACACTGCAGCCGGAAGCGGAACAGAGGGGCGTGACGTATCTCGCCGTACTGAAGCGGGCGAAGGAGGCGGTGAGCCTCCAAGAGCTGGGCATCAGCGGGGGCATCGGGGTCAGGAGGACCTTGACCGGTGCCCGGAAGCTCGAGCTCGCCGGAGCGGAGAGTGGCCCGTTCGCGGACGCCCTGGCTGAAAGGCTGAGGGCGGTTTTACCCGCGGACGAGGTCCGGGTGTCCAGGCCGACTAAGCGCATCGACATGCGCATAGTGGGCCTGGATGACTCCGTGACGGAGGAGGAAGTTGTGGCCGCCGTCGCCAGGACTGGGGGGTGCTCTGCCGAGCTCGTCAAGGCGGGCACCCTCCGGCCTGACAACACGGGCATGCAAACCCTTGTGGTGAGCTGCCCCGTGACGGCGGCCAGAACTGTGTCGGAGGGCCGAAGGCTCTTGGTGGGATGGGTGTCTGCGCGGGTAAAACTGCTGGAACCCAGACCTCTGAGGTGCTACCGCTGCCATGTGGGTAACCACACGGGAGCTATGTGCCCCTCGGAGGTCGACCGCAGCGGACTCTGTTTCCGCTGTGGTCAGCCCGGTCATAAGGCCGGCTCGTGCGAGGCCACGCCGCACTGCAGTGCATGTGCGGCTGCTGGCAAGCCGGCCGAGCACTGGGCTGGGGGAAGGGCCTGCGCGCCATCCGCCCCGACCAGGGGCAAGAGGTCCGCCGCCACCGCCGCCTCTGCCGCCGCCGCGGCTTCTGTCGCCGCCGCTGCCGCTTCTGCTGCGGGTGCTGCGGCTCCCAACGCTCGGGAGGGTGCTGAGATGGAGTGCCAGTAATGGTCCCATTTCGGCCCCCTCCAGAGACAAGTCGGCCGCTGTGCTATCGCGCAGTGGCTGATGCCTGGGGACGGTGAGCGTGGGTGGCTCGCCGTCCGATACCAGGTTGAGTCGACGACGCGTTGTGTTCCACGCGCGCCTCAAGGAGCCGTCAGCACCGAGGACGGGGCCCCATAGGGTCGGTGCCTGCTAGGGTTGCGGAATTTGTTCGAAAGAGTTACCGCGGCCCTGGAACGCATAGGGCACAAGAAGGATCACGGGTGGGTTTTAGTCAGTAAAAGTCTGACACTCCCTACCGCTCCACCCAGGGCGGGAGGGGTCATTTGATGATTTCCCATCCAGAAAAAAAAAAAAAAAAAAAGGTGGGTTCTCGTCAGATCTCGTAGCATTTGTTTTCCCTACCGATACGAAATAGTCATTAAAGGCGTTTGCGACCAATCTCGGATCTTCAACAAGAATATTATTTACGTCAAGTTTTATACTTTCTCTAGTTTTCTTAGACAGTTTGTTAGTACGACTTTTTATGATGTGCCACATTGATCTTATTTTATTACTGGATTTTTTCATATGGTTTATATAATTTAGTTTTTTAGATGTAAAGACTGCCCTTTTGAGGATTTTCTCATATTGTTTGTAGTATCTTCGAAGTATATGGTTATTAGTAGTATTGATTAAAATTTTCAGTTCTCGTTTATGTTTACAAGCTATTTTTAGGCCAGTAGTTAGCCATGATTTAGTTTTCTTGTTTTTGACCTTTATCAACTTTTTTGGAATACATAAATTTAACAGCTTTTGTATGATTTTATGGAAGGATGCGTAATTTTCATTTATATTTTGGTTATTTTTGATGATTTCATTCCAATCTACTTTGCCGAGTTCTGATTTGAACAGTGATATATTATGGGAATTATACAGTCTCCTTTTTGTATAGCGTTGTTTTGTTCGTTCCGATTGTATGTTGTTATTTGGTAAAGTAATAAGGATTCCTTTATGGTCTGATAGTCCCAGTTCTTTAACATCTATCTTAATCTGATTATCAAAGTTGGTGAATATAAGATCTATACACGTTGAACTGGTAGCAGTTACTCTTGTAGGTTCAGTTACACGTTGGCGGAAGTTGTACCTATTCATTGTATTCAGTAAAGTATATGAGATTGGTTTCTTTTCTAAAATGTTTATGTTAAAATCTCCACCAATTAATATTTGTTTTTTACTGTCTTTTAAATTAATTTTTTGTAAGAGTTTCTCTAGACAACTAAAGAATGTTTCGGTTTCCCTATTACATTGTGGCCAGTATATTAAAATTAATAAAGTGTTTAATTGGGGAATTTCAACTGCACAAGTTTCAAATATGTATTCAACTGTCAAGTCCTTAATATCTGGCCTTTCATGGAAATCTAAATTTTCCTTAAGGAATATACATACGCCTCCGCCCACATATTGGTTACGGCAGAAAGCGGTAGCCAGGTTATATCCCTCAAGTTGTAGTAATTCTTTTTTTGTTTTTGATATCCACGTTTCTGATAAACAAAATGCTTCTATATCATAACTGTCGTATTTTAATGATTCTATTAAATGTCGTTTGGTGTTTATACTTTGTATGTTTTGATATAGAATATTTATTTTTTTATTAACGAAATGTCATATTGCTGCGATTGTCAATAACTTCACCCACGTCATTAGAATTCGTCAGAAGTATAGGGTCACTTTGGGTCATTTGATAATCAGGGTCAACATATGGGTAGGTCAATGTATCCTTGATATAGCTATTTATTGTGGATTGTATGGAGATCATCATATCTTTGATGTTCTTAAATATTATTTGCAACCCAGCGTTTTTTAAGATACCGGTGCGTCTATCGAACATAGTACTATCGTAATTTAAATTGAGATTACTGTCTAGGAAGTAAGCATGTTCGTGAGTAAGTACATCAAGATACAGCAGGTTATTAAATGTCTCTACTCTAGAATTGTAAAGATAATAATTATTAAAAAATTTATATGTTGGCGTACAAATAATTATGTTTGTATGGTTAAGTTCTTGCAAAGTGCTTCTTATATGAAGGATAGTGTCCAGGTAATTGTTTGTAGTCTGAAATCCTCTTCTCCCAGTAGTATAATGCAATAGTCTTGGGTAGAAAAGTTTTTAAGCTTCTCTTTAATTCCTTTTAGTAAAAGCTGTGTGTTTCCTAAAGGTATGATATAGTGGCAGAGTTCAAATCCATCCAAAATATTTTCCGCAATCTCGAGTAGTTTGTTTTTATTATCTGTGCTTATAATACATACTTTAGGGCGTTTTAGGTAGGCTGGTTTATTTGTAAATATTTTTACTGATTGCATTTTTGGCATCAGTCCTCTCTACAGTTTTATTATAAGTATAGATATATAGAAGATAGATAGGAAAGACGAAAAAGTAGAACCGCGTCCTTGTCTCACCTTGAGTACTCCACCTGTGGGCTAGGCGCGTTTGGTCATCAACCAATCAACATATTTTGACTATCAAGAGCGAAAACGATGATGATCACTCGCTAACCATGCTTTGTTCTGAATTAAAGAAAAATCTCATCTCATAACTCCGCTAAATGAGCGGACGATCTCAATGCCAAACATCTCCAAGTAACTGCTATACGACCAATGCCCCAGGCAAGTTCGTATGTAACCTATGTAAGTACAAACCTTAACTTTGACGAAATGGCTACTGGTGTCCTACTCACTAGTCTTATAATCCCAATCATAGTGCTAGGATTGTTTAAATCCACGTTAGCTTATCCACGATCCACATCACAATCTCTTCTCTCACAATCTCTCCATTACTAAATAACCTCGGAAATCTCAGTGTTAATGTCGTAGCAATCAAAATAAATATAAGGCGATTCAGTTCTGCATTACTTGATCAAAATATCGTTTTATCACTGAAAGGTTATAAAAAAACAAATAATTAAAACAAACACGCCTGCTATGCCTAAAAAGGCCCCGAAAATTGAAGAACAAGCAGTGTGCTTAAAAATGAGGCGTCATTATTTTTAACATTTTCGAGACTCCATAAAACTTTTATGCTTGCAATATAAAAGTAATAAGGTGTGATCAAAAATCAGCCTTTATTAGAAAAGTTCCATTTTGAGCGTTAATAAACTTCAATGACATTATTATAGGAAACTTTAATAACTTGGGCATTTTACTTACATTAATTCTTTTTGTGATCTTGTCACTTTATTAATAGAAACAGATACATACAGTGACGAAAATTTTCTCAAAGTGGTATTACTTTCTACCTCAGTATCAAATTAAATATTAATCCTAAATTGCTCATTTAACTCGACATCTATTACGAAAAGTCAAAAACCAGGTGCTTATAACATTGAAACTTATAATTAGTATCAAAATCTCCGGAATATAATCACCAAAATCTCATCTAATTTCCTCGATAGCCCTGAGACCATAAAGTAAATGTCTTGACGCGGGCGTCAGGGACTTTCATCGAAGTTGGATACCATCACGTGTGTGTAATACCCCTTAACTGTACTTCGGTAGCTGTTACTTTTTATTGCCCCAGTAACTGTTCTTAATTTCTTTCGCTCCTACTATTTCTCGTTCCCTAAGTCCAGGGATCAGTTAGACAGGAATGACCACAGACGTCGAAAGGCTCAGTAATTTATAGTTTCTCATAAAAAAGAAAGATTTATCGGGCAGTGCTCGGCCGTGCAGTTTCCTTTGTGGCCCAGTCACATAAGTGTTATAACATCAGAATTCATGTATTCGGTTATAACCGTTATTCTTGCAAAAGGGTGACAGTATCAGGTTTTTATGTTTGGCATTTGAACTATGACCGATATTTGGTCATCTGTTGCGGAATTATGAGGTACGAAATTTCTAGATCCTTTCGTCAGCCATCGTTTTATGTTGTCAGCAATTGTTTATAAACTGCCCGTATAGTTACAATATTTCTAGAATGTTATATTCGTGCTTTTGTTGCATAATATCCTAAGAAAGTTAAAGTCAAGGGCATTATGCAACAAAAGTTATAATTTAACCGCACCCCCGACAATATGAAAACAAATTCTCTTTTAACTTTTTCGTGTCCAAGCTTTTACTAACAGTTGATTAAAAGATAGAACTTGTAAAAAAAACTTATTAGATATTTAAAAACCTTTTTAAAAACAAATCACGTAAGTAATCCAGTTCTTTTTGTTTTAAAGCTCATTTGTTTTACTGACTAACTAAAAATATTCGAACAACGGACGTAGTTATGAATTTAAAGATTAAATAAGATCTATTTAATAAATTACCTGTCATTTAAGTAGGTATATTATATTTAACCGTATACTTCGGTACTAGTACCAAATGGTACTAAGAGTAACGTCGTACGACATCCGAATTAAAAAAGAAATATCTTATGTATGGGCGTTAATGAAAACAGTTGGATAAAAAACTCGTATGTCAGTGCCAATTATTCTTTCATAATTAACCCGCAAATTGACTCATTTTCATTTTAACAATATTTTTACAAAATAAAAATACAACCGTCTTGTACATAAGAAACACTTGAAAAGTATAAAATAACTTTTATTTCGACAATATGGTTAAATAGTTAGTTCCATAAAATAAAATAAAGGCTTCAGCATAAAATAAAATAAAGGCAGAGTCGGGCAAAAAGACTTCTAAAAAATAACTAAAATTTAACTGCCTGTTTGTAATATCAAAATAACAGCTTTTTACTAAATGTATAATTATGAATGTAATTATATCAAAAACACTTTTTCATCTGTCTGTCTCTTTCGCCTTACTTGGATGATACTTTCATTGCTGCAAATAAGTAGTTTATGTTTATGAAGTAATTTATTTTAGAAAAAGGATGTGGGAAGGAACCCATGTAATTACAATTTGCTTAGAAGGTAGTGAATATAAAACTCTAGTTAATTTGAATCCAGTAATATAGTTTTGAAACATCTGAATTTAATTTTTTAATAAAAAATATAATTCGCCGAGAAATTGAAAGAAAGAAAAATGTTTATTTAGGACACATGATTGTTGTGTAATACATAGAAATCTTCATTTTAAACTCTGCGAGGCCAAAAAAGGTGCCTATCTCAGTGTATGCTGCGATATAAATAGCAATGGGTCTGAATTTATTGAGTAGGTTTTATTCCTTGACGTTTTAAAACCTATTTAAATTAAATAAGAAAGCATTTTATGCCTATAAGGTATTTTTCCCAAGTATTGATTTATGAAACATGAGGTAACACACAAAAAGGAACGCATGGAGAAATCCACCTAAAATTAAAAATACTTAGGTATGCTACCGCTGCAGCAGCGAAAAATCAAACTCCTAATCTACAGGTAAGACCGTTTAACTAAAAAAAAAAAAAAAAAAACCGTACCCGTAACCGTACCGTTTATACTCCTTATATGGCGCATCTTCTGACGTTCACGAGGGAATAAAAACCGATAGGATACTTCCCGTTGGTCTAAGGTCATGAAGTTTAGCAAGAAAATAGCTCTTAAAGTTCAAGTTAAGGAAATGTCTAAAAATTGAGAATTTGTAGTATTACCATAATTATTAAAAAAAGAAAAACATTTTTTGCGAATAAATCTTATATTTTCGGTTGATGAATGGATCGTGACGTACATTGATGTACGGGACTATTTTTTCAACAACGAAGTTAAGTTAGTCCTTCAATGTTACTTGCTATATTGTTTTCACAGTAATGAGAGGGATTTTATAGTCTTTAAACTTCCGTCTGTAATTTATATTTGGAAAAAAATGAAGACAGAACCCTCGGTGCATGAGTTAGACTCCCACTTATCCGGTCTTTGCCTCAAACACCACAGTCATTAAACTTACAACGACTTGCTTGCACGGTAGATACATATATTATGATAATATAGGTACCGGTTGACTTAATAGAAATTTTGTACGCCCAACGACTTTTCTTTTTTTTCCTGATCATTGCCCTAGATTGATTTCACTATTTTTTTTATATATTTGAAAGCGCTTGTCGTAGCAAAATATTCAGATTGTCACCTCATCACCTGTCAATATACCTACTTTAAATACACTCTTAAAACCCTGGCACCATATTTTATAGCATAAGTAGGTACTACATTATCTGTCACAACTTCATAACATTATACTATTAAGGGTAAAAGCCCCAGTAAATCCTGCCGAGCATCTGAACCAAATTAAGGATGTTGATGTTTTCTTTGAGAACACAATTTCATCGGATGTCACAAGATGAGTACAAAGCCTACACGCATTCCTGAACAAACAACGCTCCTTGGAAAACATTACCCTCTTTATTCGATTGTAGGATGGCTCCACAAGGCATTGTACCTATGTACTTTACGTTCTTTTGTATGTACTTTTCAAATTGTAAGTGAACTGTGTGTGAATATCAACTGCCCTTTTTGAAGAAATATGGAGTTTTAAGCGACAATGAAATTAGTATTATTAGTACAAACGTTAATATTATTACTAGCTGGTGGCCTATAACCGTCTTCAGGGTACCATCTAGCTCTTAACCAAAATTAATCTAATTGGTTCAGCGGCCAAAACAAACAAACATACCTACTCACTTTCGCATTGCGAATGTTAGGTAAGATTTTATAGTGGTTTTTTTTTCAGGATACCTTTTTCGTTACACACATTACATAAAAATGTTTTTTTAAATGTAATAACAAAAAGATTTTTTTTAACGAATTTATGTACAGATGCATTCCGGTTAGATCTGAAGGTGTAGAAATTGTACAGATAACGATTCAATAGGATCAATTTTGATACGAGAAGTCCAGTTAAGCCAGACCTGGCTTAACTGGACTTCTTGATAGATCGATCAGGGTTCTGTTTTATATTTAACTAGTTTCTCCCCGCGACTTCGTCCGCGTGGAATAGTTACTAACCCCCCGATTTTGAAACATTCTTCATTGGTTCTCCGCTCCTTTAGGTCTTGCCGAAATGATATATATAGCTTATAGCCATCCCCGATAATTTTTCAAATCGCACCTGTTTTTTCACCTGAGATTAGTGCGTTCAAGCTAACAAAGAAACAAACTTTTCAACTTAGTATATATTATATATAATTATATATATTGCTAAAAGAGCTTCTGTCCGCGATTTCGTCCGCATGATATAGTTGCTTACTATATAGTTGCTCCGCTCCTATTGGTCTTGGCGGTTATGATATACATACTCGTATATAAATCCTCGATAAATGTGCTATCAAACACTGAAAGAATATTTCAAATCGGACCAGTATTTCCTGAGATTAGTGTAATCAAGCAAAATAAACAAACAAAGAAACTCTTCAGCTTTATATATTAGTAATAGATATAGATTTACTTTAAGCCGGGTACGCATCCCTTAGCAGATTTCCGTGAGAAATGTTCATGGTTTCGAATTACTATTACCCGTTCGTTATTTAACCGTGAGTTAGGGAAAGCTTACATTTGTTCTGCATTCTCCCCCTTTTTTACAACTCCATAAATTGATTACCTTACCTTACATTGAAATACTTTTGATCAGTTGATGTGCTATGTGTATGCCTATTCAGGCTTTAGTGTCCCTACTCCTAGGATTCAGTATTCCTGTGTAATAGTACCGTAATAATAAATAAATAATTTATATTTATTTATATACATATTTGTTATATTTCTAAATATTAGATAAATAAACGAAATAAATAATTTCCACTACGGCGTAGGTGACTACAGTAGTTCTACTTTTTGAATTTCGTATCAACTCATAGACTGTTCATATACCAAATGCTATAAAACATATAGACCTACAGTTCCATGCTATATGTACTGTTGTAACAAACAACCTTCGCGCAAATCGTGCATTCTAACTGGAATAGTTCGATAGTAGGAACCTACTGTAATCCAAATATCCTGCATAGAACAGCAGCCCTAACATGACGTCTTAAATCCATCATGATTCCTGTGTCAGAGAGAGTCGGAGTTAGATAGGACGAATAGCACTATCCCTTTCCCTCACACTAAACCATGATAGCATTGGTACTTCGTAGTACGGCCACAGGTTTTGAAATTGATACGAAATAACGATTTTATTTCGTTTTTTCGTATCATTTTGAAGCCGTCACACTTCTAATAGATTACGTTGATTTCGCATCAAAATAAGTACAAAGTCACTTCTATGAGTTTTAGTATAAGTAAAAAAAAGTCACACAGGCTATAAATCTATCTGCCTAGCCTTTTCCTAACCGTGTTGGGGTTTACGGTCGGCTTCAAGTCTAACCGGATGCAGCTTAATACCAGTATTTTAAATGGAATTACTGCCTGTCTGACCATTACAAGCAACTCATAGGAGTATACACAACATACTCTTTTTTATGAATGGGAAATCATCAAATAACTTCTTCCGCCCTAGGCGGAGCGGAAGGGAGTGTTAGACTTTTACTGACTAAAACCTATCAATGTTCCTCCTAATGCTCTTTACCTTTCAGGGTCGCGGTGACTCTTCCGAAGAAATTCCGAAACTCAAGCATGCAATGGCCCTAGCGAGCCCCGTCTTCTATGCTGACATCTCTTTGAGCCGCGCGTGAAACGCAAAGTGCCGTCGACCCGAGCCTGGTTTTATCAGACGACGAGCCCACGGTTGCATGGAATCATCTTACGACTCCCAATGCCCGGAGCATCTTTTTCTGTTGCGGCGGCTGGGTTATGAGTTTTGCCTCTCTCTCGCGTGGTCTGCCTCCTCTTTCGCTAGCATTACTGCTTCGCAGAAGAAGGTACCTGCCACCCATGCCCCCTCACTCCAGGCCATGAATTAAACTCTAGCCAGAAACGAGTGGTCGCCGCCGCCAATGGTCTCAACGAGGACACGGCGTTGCTCCGCCCAAGCAGAACAGACTTCCATCGTATGCTTCACTGTGTCTTATGAGTTATCCACGGAACCACAAATAAACATTTTTCTTTCTTTCTTTCTTTCTATTTGAAAGAAAGAAAGAAATGAAAATGTTTATTTGGGACTCGCACAAAACAGACAAAAATAGTATTAAACAAAAAATAAAAATAAACCACAAAAAAAATTAAAATGAACGAAAGCTATATTATACATTTCAGTTATACCTTGTAATTGTGCGAGGCACCTTCTAAGACTCTTAGGTACGCAATAATGAAGTACAATAAAACATTCTTTGTTACATTCATACAACTTTGCATTTAATTAAATGCGTTTTTTCATAATAAATAGTCAGTTTCAGCTGTGCCTGTCTACGATTTAGAATTTAATTGAACTCTCTTCTAATTTGTAATAGGAGGTATTTTAGACACACTTTACTAGGCAATTTTGAACGCTACGCTACGATCATTGGGTGAAAGTGAAAAGGGTGCCTGAAATAGTGGCTGGTTTTAAATTAATTAAATATGTCGGTACTCTAGACTACAAAATAAATGAAAATGCGATATATTTGTTAAAAACCGGACAGAAGACGAAAGGTTTCATGCTATAAATTGAAAAAATCCTGTGTAATCTCTGAACTTTCTTTGATCATGGAAATATTAATTTAGTTTTCATTGCTTTTTGTTATAGCGGTAATAGACATGGGTACACACACTCTGTGAACTGTATGCATACAATCAGCTTACAACTGACTGCTACCCTTCGGGTACAAATCAGTATTTATCCGCATAGAATGTAGGTATTGTACAATAAAGTTGTTATAAAATATAGTGAAGCAGGTTCATTCTGCATACATTTTGACGTACAAAATTATAACAAATAATGTCAATATCAATAAGACTTCAGTAAAAAATATTAAACAATAAAGTAAAATGCTTACTTTACCAATAAATAATTATCAACAACAAGTTTAGATTAAACAAAATAGTAGATGTCTAGGTATTTTAGTATAAACTCGTATTATACCCATGAAAAGAAAAAAATCTAAGTAGTGCTATTTTATAACCAACGATAATGAAGAGGTTTGATGTACTTCTTGGCGTCTGAGACCTTGACTAATTTTTTTTTTCATAAATTTCCATCTGTAAAATATATAACGACTGAAAAGTAAAAGAATTTTCAGACTTAAATAGAGATTCATGTCTAGGTTTAGGACTGTACAATTATGCTCCAATGCTAAATTGTTTGCACACCTCTTCTGCTTGCAGTTTTCAAGTTAATTGATCGTCGATTTACTAAAAAAAATTGCGAACTTTGTATGATTAATCAGTTGTCCATTATACCATACCTTGACGTACGGTGGAATTGCACATAGATTAATGCATCACATTAGTATTTGTTAATTTTGTTTCCAAGTTGTATTTATCAAGCCAATCAATAATATTTCTAAGGTAAGGTGCTATCATCGGCAAATAGAACCATCTAATTGGGTAGCTGACGCGGCAGATTATTCAAATACAGCAAAAATAGCGGTGGACCCAATAGACTCCCTTGCAGTACATGATATTTATCAATTTAACCTTCTGATTGATATTTTTGTTCATATTTTGGTTTAAGACATTTTCTGGAAATTTCCCTATATGTACGGTTACTGAAGTAGTGTTTTAAGAGTTTCAGCACACCTAGACCGTAACTATTAAGCTTATTTATTCAAATATCGTGTATTAACACAGTCTAAAGCTTTAGTCATATCTATAAACCTGGCACCAATAGGTGTTTTATTTTCTATATGTATAATAATTAAAGCAATTAGTCTATAAATAGTTAGCTATATATATGACTGTTTTTAAACAGTTAGGAAACACACCAGTGCTGATGGCTAAGTTAATACGACGATTATGATATTTGATACGAATTTTATAACTTTCATTGCTATTTCATTATTTAATACGCTGTTTTTATTTTTCAATGATCATATTACCATGAGTAAGTCTTAAGGTACCTACTCAGGACTGGACTCATTGTGTTAGGAATTTCGAGTAAACCACTTGTTTCAAGTGATGCTTTAGGTGAAATTTTAATCTGATTAATGAAGAAGTTGTTGAATACGTTTGCAATTTCTTTGGGGTTATTAATAATTTTATTATTTCTTTTTACCTGAGAATTGGGTTCATGAGTATATTTTGTTCTTGATAACTTACCAGGATTCCTTTGGTTTATTGAGTGAATTATTGATGAAATAGTTATTTTGAGCCTTTGGATTGATTTTAGAATTTTCCTGAATTGCTGAGAGTCATTTAAAAATTGACTTTTGTATTTATTTGATTACCTAAGTCTGTGCTTCCATTGAAGGTGACGCTGCTTCCTACTACATAATCGTATTCTCCTAGGAATCCATTTATTTTTTTAAATGGTTTTATTTTAATTTACTTGACATGATAAAATAATTTATATTACTAACTAAATTTCTGCATAAATATGTTATACATGCTTCATTGAAATGTTCTGCCACATATATTTCAGTAAATGAAAGGCACGACAAGACGGTTCGACGTCATTGTATAAGTTTCGCTCTCCTACTAGAAACATGTTTTTTTTTGCTGTTTTAGCTCGGTCTGAATAATGGCAACAAGTAAACACTTCAAATGCCCAAAGAGTTTGTATTGCTATTATCGCTACAAAAATACAAATTACTTAAAAAAAAATAAAGTGTCTGGGGACACTTTAATTTTAATTTACGAGAGAAATGTTTTTGGAGTTGTTTTTTTTATTATTACGGCATTATTATAGTGAATTATAATAAAAGCGCTGGTACGAAAACCTTCATGCAGAAGTGCGAATAGCACTTGGCCGGTTAAAAAAAAAACCTTAGGAAATCCGCAGATTTTCAAATTGTAAAAACTGTCACTATAATTATATTTGAACTAGCTGCTGCCCGCGACTTCGTCCCCGTGGAATCCCCGATTTTAAAACATTCTTCATCGCTGCTCCGCTCCTATTGGTCTTAGCGTGATGATATATAGCCTATAGCCTTCCTCGATAAATGGGCTATCTAACACTGAAAGATTTTTTCAAATCGGACCAGTAGTTCCTGAGATTAGCGCGTTCAAACAAACAAACAAACAAACAAACAAACAAACAAACAAACAAACAAACTCTTCAGCTTTATAATATTAGTATAGATAAGTTCCTGGGCTTGCCAACCTTACTTGGTAAATATTCCATACAAAAGTATATTTAATAGAATCTCAATATTATCGTTTTCAATAAAACAGCGACGAAATTCAAGCTAAGTTGGTGACAGTCACTAATCTGATCGTTGAATTAACTCAAACAAAGCGAGGCGAAAGACGGTAGGTAGACGTGGATTTATTTGATTCATTTCATCGGAACCCTAGCTTTATTAGTGAGCGAGGAATAATACTGCGTGCGTTACTGCAGCGGAATGATGTCGCTTTTCGGGATTTCAGCTTAACAGATAATTAGTACCCTATCTCGTGTAAATGTGCCGGAAATTTAGAATTTGTGCGTCCAGCCGATTCAAAGATATTCACGAAAAACAGATTCCGCTGGAGTAACGTTACCCCAGCGGCATGTTTTTTAACCGGTGGTCGTAGCTGAGTACAAACTAGCTGCTTAGATAGATCACAATTGTGCCTAATTGTGCCAAAAAAATTAAATTTGTGCGTCTTGAGGTATCAGAGTTATTCAAGATGCCGCTGGGGTAACGTTTAGCAAATTGCTGTACCTCTCAAACGGCATGATATATAACCACGATTTTTTTTACGGTGGGTCTTAATTTGTGCTTATGCTGTGTAACTTTATTTCTTCTAAAATCGACACTATTGGAAAATAAGAAATTATTTTCAAATACCCTAAAATCGATCCTGGCGCTTCAATGAGAAACTCTAGAAACTTAACAATTATGGTGGCTTGTACCATTTATGACCTCAAAGCATCATGCAAAATTAGATGTTTCTATTCCAACTCCTCATGGAGATATTCCATTTTAATTAAAATCTGGCTTGGCTAAAATGTAACACTCCAATACATGAGTAATTATTGAGTGACGGTAATTATGATTCGACAAATAATTAGTACCTTTATTTCTATTTTCAATTGCTTATCCTTAAAGTTTCAGCTGAAAAATCCTTGTAACTACAAAGATATAAGCAGAAAATCATAGGAAAAGAAATTTCACGATTAACCGAACAAATTAGAATGACTGTATAAAAGCGGCCGTGCAGTACATTGTGCCAACCTTCCTAAATGTTGAGTATTATAATTAAATTTTGATGGGTACATGTGCGTACAAATGGTTTGAATAACTTTTTACTTACTTTTATATAAATATGTAACATAGGGAGTTATCAGAGTTGCGGAATTTGTTCGAGTCACCGCGGCCCTGGAACGCAAAGAGCACAAGACGAATCACGGGTGGGTTTTAATCAGTAAGATTCTGACACTCCCTTCCCTCCCTTGCAGTAACGCACGCAATAATACTCAAACATCCTACAGCTAGTTTAAAATATAGTCAATAACACAAAGAATCTCAAGATCTAATTCTATCATCCATAGACTTACCAGGAAATGTTGCTTGAGGGACGAAACTAATGTTTGATGAAATAGTCTTAATATTGAATAAATGATGGAGAGCATAATATTAGTCTAACGTATGTACAGTGAACTGGACAAAATAGTACCTAACATTTATGTTTTCATCAGTAATGGCGATTATTGTTGCTCCTATGATCCTTATCACTACGAAGGTAACGTTACGTGGTGCACTGACTCACCACTACACACAACTGTGTCCGTCACTACGTTTACAGCCAGACCGCTCGTGTACGTGAGTTTATGTCGGTTCAAAATTGGAATGACTTCGAGAGATTATAGACTATCAATTATTCATGCGTAAAAAAGTGTTCCAAATGTTCAGTTGACAATCTCTCAAGATGTTTTATATTCTTAAGGAGTTTGCCATTTTCCGGTGACAGATACAAACACTATAAGTGACTGGAGTAACGAAAAACCACCTAATTGCTAAATACAATATATCACTCATGAATCTGCCAAGCTTTTATAGTGGTGTCGGCTCTAAGACTAATCAGATACAGCTGAATACCAGTATTTAACATGGAGCAGTTTCTCCATGGATGTGTACGTCAAAAAGGCTCACCTGTCCGTCACAAACCAGCTAAGGAAACACAGTAAGATGATACCTCAATCTTGACAAGATTATTTTCAGATTGTCTGCCATATTGTTTAATGGAACTATCTGAGTATGTAACCACGTAGGCAATTAATCGAAATAGCAAAGTCATCAACATACACAAACAGACTTTGTCGACTGCCAGCTTCGTCCAGATTCTCCCGGTGATAGCAAAAATTCATATGCCTATCTTGCCGCCGGACGTCCAACACACCTTCCAGACCGCGGACAAACAAAATAATAAACAAGATTGTTTTACGTGTTTCAACTTCGTATGAACTAAAACTAATGTTGTACACAATAACGTCGCCAAAACTATAACAATGAGAAACTTTCTCTACAGCAATTACATAGCAATAAATCTTAAGAACAAAGAAACTGCGACGGTTATTGGAATATGAATATTCATAGTCCAGACTTGGTCTGGGTTATAATGAGGTTAATTCTGAGACTTCTCTCAACTTATACTGTCCCACTGTTCCAGTCCCTGCATTGTAGTTTCGGAGTATATTTTAATAATTGCAGCTGGGATAATGAGTCCTTTTTCTTGAGAAAATTTCAGCTGCAGGTACGTTTTCTCAACGAGACAATTGTGCAGTTTTTGAGGGTTTTTTTGCATTAACCGTTATGTAAAAAGACAAAGAATTAGAACTTTAAAGTGGGGCACCACATAAGAATTCGTCATCTTCTTAAACTAGTCACATGTTACATGGGGTCGGTAAAACATGGTTTCTTTATCTACACCTATGCAAGGCAGTCAACCGTCACACTATCATTGTCTTTTGTTTCTTTCATGTTCACACAATCCATTCACTTATTTTGCTTTGGTCTGCATCTTCCTCTTCATGACATAATGTACATCAACATTTATATTCTTCGCTATAGTCACAATGCGTTTCATCCATTCTTATCACGTGACCAAGTCAAGAATCAAGACCAAAGATCTATCTATTAATATTGCTTACTGAGGCAATATGGCATAAGATTTTTTGGCAATACAAAAAAACTTATATTCGCTAAAGTTAACCACGTCATTGTCCTCTAAACAAATCACATTGTATCAGCAGCAGCGTGGCGAAGGCGATTCTCAAACCGTTAAAAACTATCGAAATTTCACGTAAGTAATTCATCATCATCATCATTTTGGCATTTCTAAAATCGCATTCGTTCATAAAATAGTCTAGAGTCTGATTTACTTATATACTTAATTCCCTACTATACTAAACTAAATCCTTACCTCTACACTAAATTAACCACGTCTTAATACAGTTATTATCTTGTCGTTTGCCCAGAGGCAATTGTCAAATAAAAACACTGCAGTCGAAATGTTACGTGATCAATCCCTTAATTTTTTTAATTTCGATATTTTTAATTAGAATACCAGTTTGTCAAGACCCTCTTCGATCCTCGTTAGAAACGAGGAGTAAGGTTTTATATTCTTTTGTTTTTCGCACCAGAGTCCTTACCTATAAGCAGCCATTTCAATCAAGCTTCACAAAGTATGCGGTCAAGCATGAGACTATGGAAATTTTCCCGAAGACAATGGCTTTAATCAGCTGAAAGGCGATCCGTGTAGGCCCATTATTGATCAGAACACGTTCAATGGCCACTGTATTCCACGTCGTGTTACGCATAACTTGATCTTGTGTATTACGTTATTGGGTGATGGTCTTGCAACATTAATTGGTTTGTATATACATACATATGTGTTTATATCAGCATTTGATTAAAAAAAATATTTTGCTGATAGAAAGCCATAGAGACTAAGAGATCCAGGTACTAGTGCAGAAAAATATGCAGAATACTATTTGCAGAAAAATGCATTGCACAGAGGAGGTTACCGAGACTCTTCCATAAGCTGATCAGGATAACCAGGTTTAAGTGAGTCAAGAACTCAAGAATCCCACTCTTTGCGCCTTTTAAAGATGTTATCTCGAGAGCAAAAAATGGTATTTATAGAAATTACCTCGGAAAAAGCAAAGCGCAAGCAAATATAAGTTATAAGTTTAACTACTTGCGTTCTCATGGTATTCAGTTGCAGTCACAATTACACTGTAATATCAGCTGTTTTTCCGTAAATTGAAAACGAATTCAGAAAACTAGGAGTGCCAGAGAAACTATGTAAATAGTTAGATGAATATGCACAATAGTTTGATATATGAACGTTGGCTCACTTTTGCAGCTTCTCGCCCACGTTCGTGGTTAGAACTTTTAACAAAATTATTGGCCCTTTCGGATCGTGATGAAATACGAATATATTTCATGCTGGATCCCCGGGGTGCTATATATCGTTACGGTTTTTTAATAATACATTTTATTTGTATGGGAGGTATTATGGTTAATGGATTTGGTATTATGTTAGGAATCTTGTGCTTTTGTAAGAATAGTTCGTGTGTTATCTAAAACCTAACGATACTAAATAAGTATGTATAGTTTTTTAGTAAGCAGTAATACCTAGAAACAGAAAACCAAATATAAATTAATCTACTCGTATCAAAAATATACTTGCTGGTTTTATTTGTAATTTAAGGTTAAATCCAACCCGCAAAATTAGCATCAGCGGAAAAATACCTCGAATTGGCATACACTTTTTTTTCTTTGTTTTTCTGTGTACCAGTCACGTTTCATGTACTGTGACTGAATCAGATATTTTTGCTTTCTTTCTTCTACTACAAACTGATATACAAGTTGAAAGCAACATTTCTGTAAGAAAAAGTCAATTGGATTGAACCTGTGGTGCCCGCTTCAATGGGACTTTTGATGAAGAACTCTTAAAACAGTCAATAATAAAACGAACAAATTAGCTAGGAATTTAACTATGCTTTATGCAAGATACATATGTGTTGGTATGATTGACTTTGTGAAATAATTGATGAGTGGAATTACTTTCGGGTATATGGAAACTCTTTCATGAAATAATCCCCACGTTCACATTTTTAATTTAATAGCATAATCAAGCCTTTTAATGTTCCCACTGCTGGGACACAGGCCTTCTCTCTAGGAGAGGGAATTTTTAGCAAAGTTAATAGATAAAAAATAATGTCTGATTTAAAGCACAGTATAGATAACTTCTAGAACGTCTTTGTTTTAGGTGACAATTTCAACTCAGATTTCAATTGACGCTGGCTACATTTAAAAGTTTTGTTATGCCTTTTTTTCTCTCGGGATAGGAAATCATCAAACGACTTCTCTCGCTCTGCTTGGAGTGGAAGGGAGTGTCAGACTAATACTGACTAGAACCCACCCGTGATTCTTCTAGTGCTCTTTGCGTTCCAGAGCCGCGGTGACTCCTTCGAACAAATCTTCTTCTATTGCGGCGGCTGGAACATGAGGTTTCCCTCTCCCGCACGCGTTCTGCCTCCTCCTTTGCTGCATTACTGCTTTGCAAAAGGGGCTGACCGATTCCCATACCTCCTCGCTCCGGACCATGGATTGAACCAGGGCTGGACGCGAGAGGTCGCCGCTGCCGCTATCGACGAGGACACGGCGTTGCTCTGCCCAAGCAAGGCAAACCTCCACCATATGCTCCACCGTGTCCTCCAAGTTTTGTTATACCTACAAATAAACCTTTTTCCCGTATAGGTTACCTATTCTTACCTTAGAACATCTTAACAATAGGAACAGTGTTCTACTTACCTTTGCTTATATGATACCCTAGTACATCGCCGCAACGTATTGAAACGCTCCTTTGCAATTTGTCCCCTCGTTATCACCTAGTTTGCTTCGTTAAACTCATTAGTCAAGAGTTCAGGGCCTCGTTGTACGTACATTAATACAAACTGTTGTATATGTGTCAAGGAAATAATTTTTAATTGGGTTCGTGATGGTGGTAGAAATGAATTTAAAGCTCGCATCACGTGTAAAATGGCTACAAAACTCGTTTAATTATGACGTAGGCCGAAACAGATTTCTGACGAGCGTTTGCTTGTTGTAACCCTCAATATGACATACCCTGATAGACCTTTGAAATTATATAGTGAAAATGTAATCTATGATCAAAATGAATTGGAATACGAAATAAGGTGACATATATAATATTTGCCTTATTTTAAAAGGATAATATTGTTTTTCCTAATATTAACTGTACGTCTTTTGTTCCTAGTCCTATTCAGACGAAACGAAATAAACAAAGTAGTTAAAATTTTTATAATCTACAAATTTCATGATACGAAACTATTCGATTCCGGAAAACTTTATTTCATTGTGCTTTTTTATTTCAACCAATATTTCTGACTCTGATAACTCCATCCAATTCAAACGTCAAGAAAGGATCTATTCCTGATTTGGATTACTCTTCACATTTTTAAGAATTTTCTTTTAACCAAATAAAGTGATTCCCTACACCATTCACTCACTCTTTATAAATTCAAATTACCCAAATTTGCAGAAAAAAAAAAACAACTTTTCTCTCGTCCGTCACGTTTGAAGGAAGATCAAGGAGTGTTTGCTGACGCGACAAGATAAATTTATTTCCGTCGACATAGATTATGGGTCTTTACGGGAATATTCTATAAGTGGCGACACTTTTACGAGTTTGATAGGATCCCATCGGTCGGTTGCTGTTTGGATGGGTTTCAACCATCTGTCAAATGACTGAATAATCTTTGACACTTTTTCGTTGTGGAAGTAAACCGTGGTTGCATTATGAGGCAAATATAACCGATCTATCACATACTGGAGATAGAAAAACAAATGAAACAACAGAAAATTACATATATATGTTTTGACTAATATACTTTTTTGGGTCTCATTACCTATATACGGGTTTATTTGCGTGAGCTTTTTTTCTGCTGATTCCCAATATTCGTAGAAAAATCATTTAATAATCGAAGGATCAAGTAGTACTGGGATCTGGTTTTTTTTTCCATTTATCTGTTTGTCTGTATGTTTGTGGAAATAACACACAAGAACCACTGATTGGATTCTAAATCTAGATACTTAAACATATATAGTGTTATCTCGAATTTCGTTTAACGCTTATTTCATCAAGATCGATTCACTAAATCAAAGGATTGAATTTCTCCTGTCCTGCTTCCATCACGTAAAAAGTACAAAACCAATATTGTCAACTTTTATTTAATTGAAATTTGCATAACTTTGAGTACAACTTAATTTTTATTGCGTCACAATCGGTTGATTAAAAGACTAAAAGGTTAAAAGATTATTAATTTCATTACATATAGTATTGAGGAAAAAGAATGCCTACTAACAGATGAATGAAAATAACACTCACACACACATATTGTTGAATTATATGTGAATCTTTAAATACATGTCAAAAGAAAAGCGAACAATTTGATATTTTATCATTATTCAACTACAAAGTCGATTAATGGCACTTTTTCATTTTATTTACTTTCTGAATCGCCGTGCTAGATTCTCAGCAGATGAATGGCCTTCACACATCTTTGGCTATGAATGTCTTTAAGCTGAACCGAATAAGTTAAGAAATAACAATAGGTAGATACATTGATTCACAAAAAAATAGATCGTTTTAGGGTTCCGTAGTAAAAACGGGAACCACAAAGTCCCCCCCACCCACTGCCCGTCCGCTGTTTTACTCAGGGACTACTGATGCTACAAAGCTTTAATTTGGCTTGGTTACAAATATAAATCACCAAATATGTCTTTGTTTTTCATGCTTTTGTATGAAAGTTTCATCGAGATATCGTAGGATAGGTCAATGAAAATCAAAGAAAATTGTTTATTTTTGGCTAATAGTATGTATTGTACATTAATATGAAGTTCGATATTAAGAATCAACTTGATTAAACTGTTCCTTTATTTCGTAGTTTGAAGACTACCACCATTCGTTCGATAGTCTGTTTTGTTTGTTTTTGATTCGAGGTACCAAGAGATATCTGATTCTATAGGCATTCTAAACGACGAGATAGTCAGTACCCTGAATAAGTCTGTTTCTATTATATTCTTAATTGTAAGCGGTGTCAGGCTATACAAGATGTACTGTATGAACGTGCCTATGTATGTGACAGTTTTTTTTTATCCCAAATCCAAGCGAACGAAGACGTGGGCACACCTAGCATCAAATAAGGACCAACTATCGAACGCTGATGGAAAAAGATGGGCCTGACGTATAAATGGCTTTCATAACATTTTGCTGTAATTGCTACCGTAGAGAAATGCAATAAGTATTAAAATTGTTTGCATTTTATCACTAACTCAAACAATTACTATGGTGCATGAGGGTTTCTAAATTAGATACTGTCATTTCAGAAAATGCCTAAGCTATGAAATACTTTTTAAATTCATTGGTATGAAATATTATCGGTACCAAGATTAACGATCACCAAACCTTAAAAAAATGTCACCTTAAACTGTCACTTGAAAAGTTTTCAAATTATATCAATTCAATTACTGATTGGCAAACTGCCCTAAAATATAGTTCGAATTCATATTAATTTGAACGTTAACAACTAATAGCTATTCAATGGATTTCATTTTGCTAACCGAAAGTGTTTTGAAATTGTTGAAAGTAATTTATTAGCTCAACTATTATCCGATTATATATTTTAATGTGAAACAATATTAATCTCTTACGGACCAATCTAATCAATGCCTTTTGTTTTAACTTCAATGTATAACGGTATTGTGTAAGTTGGGGATTACGCAATAAATAGTGATTCTAACTATGGCTTTAGTAATGTATTTATCCAATGAAATCATGTGAAAATTTGCATATTATTGTTCTAATCTCGCAAAAGTGGCTGAACAGATTTGCATGACATTTTGCTTACAAACAGTTCATATCCTGGATTAACTCATCGGATACTTTATATCCCGTAAATGGTTTACCAGAGACTGTATGAAGGAAACACCTGGAATGATGAGCTGTAGAGACTCATAGAATACCAAGAGACAAATATGGACACCAGTCTCAGTCAGTTATCCAGTTACTCACAAAGTGGGGCTACTATGACGGATAAACTGCAGGCTGTGGATGTCAAACTGACTCACAAACCATGCCCCACCTCCTATCATGACTTCTGTACTCCAAAACATGCAGCCGAAATGACCTAATGTGCTCCCTCCGACGATGCCAAATTTAAACAACTGTCACGCCAAGAAGAAGACCCGGTTACTGGTTTGTGAAAGTCAGATAAGTGATCGCTCCATGTAATATACTGGTACGTACATATTACCTATACAGTAATTAATTCTGTTAGACTTGAAGCCCATCCCAATATAGTTGAGAAAATATGAGACAGATTGATTGATGAAGCAATTGATTGAAAATTCCTTTCGATTGTGAAAGAATTGCGATTTTATGTGTTAGGTAATTGGGATGCAAAACTTGTTTCACCTCGGAAAAGTTGATAGCAAAAGTAAGAAAACAATATTAAATTACCTACATAAAAGCGCAAAGAAATTGTGAGAAGAAGGAAGATATTATAATATAACATATTCATATCAAAGTTTGCGCAAAGATGTACCATAAATAACTCAGTAAATGAATAATTAGAGGCAAACTTTCCTTCCTACCTTGACAAAGTTACTCTTAGCTGTTATTAAATTTAACACCAGAAACGCCTGCGGTTTATTAAAACAGCCTCTAATACTATAGCATAATGTTCGTGCCAGCAAAGTTACGTGGTATTTTCCGCAATGAAAACCTACTTTTATGTATTTTATTTAGGTTTGGTGTAAACTTGACCAACTCAAAAAGAAAATAAAAATAAAAACCTTCAAAATACTCGATGATTTTTTATGATGTTCCAAAAATTTTCAGGTGTTTTGGGTTAAAAGTAAGGAACAGAATTTTTATTGAGAACTCGTTACATTAGGTAAGAAGGAAATATAAAAATGATATTTTTCGATGTTTTCTAATGTTGAACATCATTTCCATAGTATCTAGATTGCCACTTACTATCTTTTTAATAAATTGAAATAGGAACACAATTGGTTTTCCAAATTCATGGCCGGATTCTACAAAAAATATAAATGATTCAAATGTGAAGTTTCATTAATACTCCGGCATTTTATTACCACCGAATGACATTTTCACATTAAAACCAACAACAATTCCGCTTAGGATCTCTCTTTACACCATTTTAAATCGTTCAGTTACGTAACTGCGCGCCGGCCGTGAAATTTACACCCGAAAATAAATCTTTCAAATACATTAGCCTAGATCCCAAACGATTACAGTAATATTAATGGCCTGTTCTAAAAAAAACACTAATTAAGTAAAATAAAGTTAATTATTATCTATAGGCACTCTTAATAACAAACCGGTTTTTGATTGGTTCCCAAAAACATAAATTGTAATCTAATGATGTTCTGGACTTTCCAGGTTTAAGCTGTAATATTGTGACAGATATTAATTGATTCAGTAATTAATTTGTCATTTGCAGAATATCTTCTCGGACATTTATAATATCTGCCTTCAATTTGATGCTTAATTAATGAATGTATAATAACTAATTATGAAACTCAAAATTTAGTGGAAGCCAAAGACTTCACTAAACGGTTTTTTCAAGATATATTGTATTTAGACGTAAATACCGGCCAAGTACGAGTCCGTACCAATTTTATTTTATTTTCTGACGAATCTATACTAATATTATAAAGCTGAAGAGTTTGTTTGTTTGTTTGTTTGTTTGTTTGAACGCGCTAACCTCAGGAACTACTGGTTCGAATTGAAAAATTCTTTTTGGGTTGAATAAACCATTTATCGAGGAAGGCTTTAGGCTATATATCATCACGCTTAAGCCAATAGGAGCGGAGCAGCGATAAAGAATGTTTTAAAATCGGGGATTCCACGGGGACGAAGTCGCGGACAGAAGCTAGTATTATAATATATCTTAAATTGAAGGACAAACCTAACTTTGTGCTAGAAAAAATGTTTTGACACGGTTTTCACTGATATACAGAGCGATAAAGGAGAAAGGAAGATTAAGTAATAAAAAAAGTTAAACTGATGTTGCATCAATGACAGCCCCATTTTATTTCCAGACAATTACTGCCCATCCCAGATTGCTTGGAAGATATCGCGGAACGCGATAAGGCCACCCATTGTACATGAGTTTTAATGTGCAGTTTTCTTTTTATGGTATTCTCAGTGTACTATTGAGTAATATAACAAAAATAAATAAAGGCACATGTGCAAAGGCGGGGCGTTTTAGTTGTACACTTCTGCTGTCCTAGCTTGAAAATACAGTTTCAGACAACATCAAGAAACAATAGGAGAACATCTTTTCTATGTTATAAAACTAACTATAAATATATTGCTATGATGTTTTTTTATTTGTTTTTCTGCTTGGGTTTCTTCCGTTGATTTTTTCTCAACCCCGCTTTGAGGCCCTCAGGGTAAAGAAGCTTGTTATTGCTTGCTATGTTAATTAAAGAAATACTGTATCTTTTATTAAGCAAAGTATCTACAGGGTCTTTGCTTCATAAATATTTGCTTACTATATTACATAATCACGTTTTATTCGCAACATTCAGGTAGAAAATGCCTCTATAGATTTGTAAGCGTTATCTATACTACCATTATAAAAAGGAAAGATTTATTTGTTTTTTTTTTGTATTAAATAGGCTCCGAAACTACTGAACCGATTTGAAAAATTATTTCACTGTTTGGAAGCTACACTATCCCCGGGTGACATAGGCTATATTTTATACCCATATTCCCACGGGAACAGGAACTACGCAGGTAAAACCGCGGGGCGCTGCTAGTATAAATTATAATGATACTAGTCGACCACATCATAACTTATCACTAGGTAATGCAATGATCAAATCCAATGTAAGTATAAAATTTCTCTTGACAGCAATTTCCATACTCATACCACATCATAGCAGAAGTTCAATTTAAAGTGCAATATATTCAGTTTGCGGAAAAACAGATACACACTACAGAAGGACCAGTAGAAATTTTGAATTAATATTTACCAGACTCATGAAAAATTTTCGGGATGGTTTTAATTCAATTACCACTATTTTATCTGAACAAAGTAGTATCTACCTAGCATCAATGAATTTACATTAAAATGTACAAATAATACTGAACTTTATGTCAAAGAAGGTGAGAATTGCTTTAAAATAAATAATTAATGGTGGACAGCGATGTGGAGGAATTTTTCGACGACACATTTTTAATTATTTTACAATAGATATGTCGCGGCCAACTGGCTTATACAGCCGTTTAATTGGCAGCCTAGCGTTTTCATTGAACGGTGCCAATTAATCACTGGCCTAAATTAATTAACGGGCTGGCAGGTGCTTATTCCGATCATAGAATAAGGGTGCGGGGGACAATTTATATAGTATAAAAATTTTAGGAATTCTAAATTCTAACAATCGATATGCAACATTCTAATCTCAACAACGGAGCCCTTGCCTGTTTCTGTCTGCCGGTTTTAAAGAAACTTAACATGAATGGTATGATTTACATACAACTTAGCTGTGTCGGGGTACCCTAAGCTTCGTGTGCCCTATGTTCCGCTATTTGGTTAGGCAAGGCAAAAACAAAATAGAACCAAGTCATTTGCTTAGCTATTTAATAAAAGCCAAGTAAGCCCAGTTCAATAAAAAGACTAGGCTGAAAATTAAACGGCTGATTATGGTAGTTGGCATCAATGAAACCATTAAGAAACCAAAACGTTGAGGCTCCTCCGGAAGGGAAGATGGATAAAAAAATAACAATAAAACTGAATCACTTTACATTATTAATCTGTGGTTATTTTTGCGAAAGTGAGGGATTTACCTCAATCCCTCACTTTCACAAAAATAACCACAGATCTCATCTTGAAATCTACTAAACACAAAATCTTCATCAGCGATTTCATCTAGGTATCTATATAAATCCATAAACAATTGACAATAGATAAATTGAGTAGACCTGATATTCCAGTTACCTACTATGTGAAAGACGTCTGGACTATTTGACAAAACAGACCAATAATTCCACAGAAATAATGAGATTTCAATAGAAATGTGTCGCTTGGGGCGAAATAACATGTCCATAAAATAGCAACTATAATGTTCTTATACATTTTTGCTATTCGATAAAAGATATAAGAATACAATAAAATAACAGCATTATGCACATTTCATAACCCTCAGCGCCATCTGTCCAAAACATCAGTAACTATAAACTACGCACGCCGCAGTAGTATAAAAATGACAACCAAGTCCTATTTCCCGATTAAATTTATTTGTCCCCAGATTGTAGTAGTCATACCACTTTACATTTACAACCCCCTACTTATCTTTTCCATGAAAATTTAGGCAACGTACCCCTGGGGTTGCGAAGCAATTGTTCTGATTGTTAAGATGCCAAGACATTTTAGCCACAAATGATTCTGCGTCAAAACCACTGTGTGGCATGGAAGATTTTTCTTTGTCATAATATCAATGGGAAGGAAGTAATCGCGAAGATGGTCGTTCGCAGATTGAAGAGGGGGAAATAAACGAAATTATGTAAGAAGGTTATTTGTAATGTTATTACTTATTATACACTTGACGTGTAGCTCATTTTTATGACTTTGTTCCTGAATTGCTTCCATTCTTCGTTGACTTTTGAAACAGCTTTTGGTGTGTATTACGATAGCGCACTTTTTTTTCTAATATTATTTAATCATCTTTTTGAGTAAGTGTTCAGGGAGATTATGTGTAAACTATAGCTCAAACTCAAATAAAAAGGTTGGTCAGACAAAACCTTGTATATACAGTACACGGTTAAAAACAGCCTAAAATAACCGAAACTCTCGGCACAAATATTATTTCACTCTGGCCAGATGGATCAAAAGCTTGATGAGAAAATAAAGACAATACAATTTATTTTACGCAGTACCTAATACCTATAGGCATAAACGAAACGTACATTAGTCCCGCGATAATCGTCTGTGTGGGACACCGAACAAAAACAAAGTAATCGAGGGTTAGTTTTTGCGTGGCCGACACCAAAGCAACGCGTCCAGAATTTCCCTCATTAATTTTGTCCACGGAAATCGTTTGACGGACCACTGGGCATGTCATGAACCTATTAAGACATTACACTGACCCTTTTTATGGTCGACGTAAGAATAAAACTATACAGGTTAAGCATTTAAGTTTGGCAATACTAGCACCAAGTAATGCGCTCATAAAAGAGCGTTTATTTTTCCTTGAAAATATATAACGGACGGATTAAATAGAATTATGATATATTGTTTTACAACTAATTCATAACATACGCTAATTTGAAAAAAAAAATGACAACGCGTGCGAAGCTGGGACAAACCGCTAGTATTAGTAGTTTTTTTTTTACATTTATAACGTGTTTTACGCTACAAACAACGTCATCTCAGTTATGTTCAAAGCAGTTTGAACAAAAATTTCCTATATACTATTATTCAGTAACTTGTGAAGCTTTCTTAGCCGTGATAGTTTTCCTTTTAAATTCAGCATATTTCCTACTCCCGTAATTATTTTTTCACATTTCCAGAAACAACCTTTTAACCGGTACAATGGGGAGACACTGGACTCTAACGATTTTTTCCACTTTCTTTTTTATTATTACACAAACGGATCTCTAAATCGGAAAATGAAAGTACGCATACCCTTTTTTAATAACAGCACAATAATTTCACACTTACAATCATAGTCATAAAAATAATCATTCATTGAACTGTAGTAAAAATTATATCCTCTAACTAAAGCATGACATTTAAATTTATACATTTTAAACTCGTCGAAAAGTAAATGAAAAACACTGTCGAATTTCAACATGCCTTTGTAATCGCAAAAACGTCACCACGACTGGCGACTATCCATTTTATAAGCTGGAAAAGTCCATGCTCTGTGATGGATGTATGAACTTTATACGAGTAGATACCTAATGTATCCAGCCATACAGAAAATGTTTTGGAAATATTGTTAGCAGAACTCCGTGCCAGAGTCAGTGTTTCCTGTTAGCTATACTTATTCTATAACATTACACACACACAAGCATTGACTTTGGCTTCCGATCTCATGTATAGATTTCTGTACCCCAAAAACACGTACCAGGCATAAAAAATAATTCAGTATCCACCACTTCCGCCCAAAATACGGGAAAAATCCTGTTATGACCCGAGTGCCAGGCATTTACTCTGAGAGTTTTGAAAATGTCGATATATTTCATTTATCCAAGCAATCATACTGGAGACAAGCCAAGCAGATATTGTTTAGTCTCATTTAAAAATAATTGTAATAACGAGATATATGTACATATGTATACTTCAATTAGGCACGTTCTAATTACCGAATAAGAATATTTTCACAATGTAAGATGTTACAATATTTTGTTTTCCCTTTGTGTAACCTATTCATATAGCCATATTATTTATTTACATACTCTTTACTTTGATTTATTGTAAACGATGTGTCAACAGTCCCACATTGATATTAATAGCTGCACTTATAAATTTATTTCTTTCGCTAACTTCTAGTATCAAAGTCGTGAAACTATGTAATTGGTTTTACAGATATGTAGTAAAGTATTTTAGTGAAAAATGTCATTAGTCCGCCGAGATAGATTTCCAAAAAATATTGGACACGTATTTTTTCTTTCTTTACGTAAACTTTAAATGAAGACGATAGAGTGCGTTGAAAAGACGCGTGACGTCACTCGTGCTACAATTTTTGCTAGCGTCGTGACGTCACCAGCCCCCACTCTTGAACTAAAAATAAATATAAAGATAAATCTTTATATTTTTTGACGATTTGAAATGACAAAAAATACGTCGTATGAATCGATATGAAAAATTGATTTTATATAATATTATACTTACTTTCCGATTGTTCCCATAGAAATTTCATCAAAATCGGTTCAATGGTTTGATTTTTAAATCTAAATAGCTTCAAAATATTTCGTCCAAGTAAATGAAATTGCGTATTTTGATTTCCTGTGACAATTCAGTGGTGTTGTTAGCTGTGGGCCGTAATACGAAAAAGTGAAAATTAAAAAAAAACACTTTTTATTAAAAAAAACACTGCAAAGTATAAAATAACTTTATTTTAGGAACTAAACAAACCCGAAGAAACCGCCAAAAGGTTATATATTTTTGGTAAAAAAGTTTTTTCTGTTGTAGTACAAAGAAAACAAGGCATAAGATTCTCATAGATAAACAAAGACATTATAAAGAGTTTTCATAATAATGTTTCTATCAGGTTTTGAGCAATTTTTATGAAAGGTCGTTGTCACATTACCGGGACGCATCTGTCAGCGAAATTCTTACAAGATTCACACATAAAAAACGTTATCTTTTTGCTAGAACATTAAAAGGCAGCGAACTGAAAAAGGGTCGGATCTTGAAAGCTAAGGATAATCGTTTTGTAATTAAATTGTCACAGCTTTGCGCTATTATTATCTAGGATCAATTTTATATAACAAGGAAAGATGTGGAATGGAACTGAAGGTCTTACTGTTTATTGTTACCACAGACTTATAGAAAATACTGGAATAACAGAAATAGAAATCCAACGCCATTACAATATTTAACATTAGACCTTCATACAGCACAATACATGTTAAAACCGAACATGGGTAAGTGCCTACGTAACTATTTGCAAACCAAAATAACAAAAAAATTGAGTTAAGTATCCGATAATGGTTTTAACATAAAAAGTATACGTTTATAAAAATGTAACGGTATCCCAGTTTATAATGAATGTGCTACTACAATAAACGCAAAAATTGGAAGAGAAGGATGTATGGACACATGGATGATTGTTGGGATAAATTCCGACAGACACGCGGGCGAAGCCGCCTTCCGAAACTTGTATTAATTAATCTTGTACCTATAGATTGTAGCATACATAGAAGAACTAAGTATAATTACCTTTTAAATAAGTCACATACTGGTGTGTAGGTGTATAGACAACTACACTTTTAAGGACCTAATGAACGCCACTAACCCTGTAATTCATATGACCTACTGGAATGAAGCTTTCTAAAATTGCTTGTATATATGAATACAGAAATACTGCTCAACTTCACTAGTTCATACATCATAACTATAACTACATAATTATCACCAAGGTCCCTCTATCGCGTCTGTCTGTATGTCTATGTGTACGCGATAAACCCAAAAAATACGTTTTCCTTTGATTTTCGATTTCTATAAGGCTTTCAATAACGGATGGAGTGATTCAGCAGAAGTTTTCAGTGTATAATTCATTAAACTTTTGTGTGAATCAGCTAAAATATGACAATTATTGTTGAATAATAAAACTTATTTATTATTATTTAAATATAAGATTTTTTTTTCTAAAAAATTGAGGCAGCCACGGTAAATTTTATTCTAATAATACCTTAATACTCTAATAATGATTGGGTTAACTCGTAACTTCCCATGGGTTGCTATCTACAATGTTAAGACATCATTAAAAAGGAATGGATAAAGTTTAGGTTTTAGGATGTTACAAAATTATTGTAGCATGTTTAGTGTTTTTGTGTACATATGTGTGTCTGTGGGGGAGGAGGTTGTTGCGCGGAGTGAATGTGTGGGTGTGTTAATGATCGATTTATTGATGTATGTATGTTATGATTGGGTACAGGCACGTTTGAATTGTCAAGTTCGGCCTATCAAAGAAATGAAGTTGTTTGCACATTCCAAAGCGTAGATCTCTATAAAGAAGAACGCGCAAGAAACTCCACGGAAACTCTTTTAAAAATAACAAATTGTAACAATGTTATGGTTACATCTATCACGTCAATCACAGTACCTAAGTAGCAACTATATGTGGTCGAAGTCTAACTAATAGTGCAGTGCGTTCATCGTCGACAACTAGTGTTGTGGTTCTGTCGCTAGTTATTAGCAAGAGGAGGCTGACTGGTCCATTTATTAGTGGTGTGCCAAGACAGAGGGCGCACGACTTGCGAGATATATCACTTGACCAATGGTTACACATAGGCCTACCAAGGAATTATAAATATTTGTTTGTGACAGGTAATCTGTGGAAGTTTTGATCCTATAAATTTTAATTAATTCTTTATTATTATTTATATATCACTTACACATATGTACAGAGGTGCACTTAATGTTTTTGGGTGATGCAGAGTATAAAAGTAGTAAGTGAATCTTAAAAAAAAAAACAGAAACGCGATTAATATTTAATTAATAGGTACGAAAATATAGTATACATTCATCGCAATACCAAAATATATACTCAAATTAATAAACTAATACACGAAAATACTTAAACAGTTGACGCAAACAAATGATGAGAACAAAATTTTGTGCTGTGATGATACTACTGCCAACTTCTTATGAATGTGATCGCGGACTTCTCATGAAAAAATACACTATATGGATGCAAGACACTCGTTACTTTTTCCTGCAAAAGTTAGGACAATGGGTGGAGCCACGAGAATTGCAGTTATCTTTTGAAAACAATTGATTTCTAAACTACGAATATAATAAAAGCAAAACATGGTTCATCATAATTTAACTTCCCTTCCAACGGAACCCTATAATTAAGCCAGTGCTATCCATCCATCTATCTATCAGCAAGGTGTATCTCATGAACCATAATAGATAGATTTTTGACAGACTTAAAAATCAAAGAGAACTACAAAACGTATAAAATAACTTTAACTTTTAGAGTCGATTTCAAAAAACGAACAAACAACCAAAAACAACAAAAAAAAATGTTGTTTTTTTTTTATTAAGAAGTCGGTTGTATTTTTTTTTTGGTTTTGTCACAGAACACAAAGTGTGCGACCCTAACTCGCACTTGGCTGGTATAGGAAGATACACACAAAAAACATGATTATCATAATTCACATCCTTCTTGCAAATTATGCTCATATCCAAAATCCATTATATGAATAGATCTTTGTTTTTCTATGAAAAATATGGGTAAAGAGTCGTCTAGGATGTGTAGGTATATTTTGTAACATAGCTTAGGAACAAAAAATAGCAGTCACGCTTAGAAAATTAGACCCTTGGAGAGGAACAAAATATCGTCGACGATGACGTTTTCAAACGATTTGTATAAATAACCTTATATTATATGTATAGGTATGTAACTTAATAATCAGAACTAATACATATCTTCATTAAAGTTATAAAAAAAGTTAAAAAACAAAAAAACAAAACGGGGTTCGAATATACTATACCGACATAATACTCGTACATATTTGGTAGTAACAGTATGTTATTTCAAAAATGTGTCGTATAAATTTTCAAATTTCAATTAACTACTATAAAAATTAAACTAAATACCAACACACTGCGACCCCATATTCAACATTTTCATCTAAAAATTCCTTACATTTTAATAATGAATAAAATCCAGGACCAATACTATCCTACTAATATTAAATAATAATAAAATCATTTAGGAATGTTAGCACGCAAAAACTACTGAACGGATTTTGATGAAGCTTTATAGTAACATAGTTTACGCATTGAAATTAGAGATTGGATATTCATACTTAAGATACGAAAGTAACTGAATCTTTCAGCCTATTTGTCACCTCTTCATGTCTTTACGGTTTAACGGATTTTTAGGAAACTTGGCACACGAAGAGACCATGTCCTGGAATAGGGCATAAGAAATATTTTTTTAATGTTCCCTTGCGATTGCATGAAGCCCGTTGCAGAAGCTAGTATAAGCCGATGCCAGGTGGTTTATATGAACTCCGGTCCCCAATCCGATAGCTTCAAGTTTTTTTTTTCAGTTCAAAATTGCCTATCCAACGATGTTCCTACTGCATTTCACCCACACGCGGGTGGAGTCGCGAGCTCCATCTAGTGGAATAAATCTAAGATTAGCTTTCGAGTCTCGACAAAGTCGGCTCGCCACATGACCGATTATGCGGAACCTAATCGATCCTCCCGATTAGACGGAACAAAAGGGATGAGCTTAACTTCGTTCACGGCCACTAGACAAATTGACAGCGAGCACAATTTACAAACTTTACGTATTTTTAATCGACTTTTATTTCAGCACTTTTATAGGAATCCATAAAATAGAGCTTATTAGCAAAAATCCATGTTCCATAAAATGTGTCTGTAAAGAGAAAAATATGTTTGAACCAACTAATTAGTACCTAGTAAAGCCTTATTAATTGAAAAAAACTTGTAACCACATACCAAGTAAGAGGTTTTATTTATATAGGTAAGTAGATATAATAATAATAAACATATATTTCAGACCAAGACCCATAATTTGTAAAAGTCTTAACTTAATATGCGTAAAAAATAAAAACAAAATTGAAACGACTGCCTGACGTGCGTTACCTTGGGCAAAGGATAAGCATTGCCATACAACGTGGGTACATTACCAGTAGCCAGCGATGCGGAGGTATTTTTCGGCGCCCTTTTTTAGACTATTTTTGTTTTAGAAGAGTTTATGACCACATGTTTAGTTTAAGTAACGATTAGCATATTCTTGATTCGAATTTCAATAGTAAAAATCCAAAAATGTTGGCAGGCAAAGAACGTAGGGCAGGGGTATAGGCAATCTATTATTTTGATATTTATTCCTAGGCGACCACTGAAAATCAGCGCCGCGTTGAGGGCACGGCGTTATGCTGAGTGGAGTGGCGTTTTTGCCACAATCACGACATGCATTTCTTTTATATGTATACTCACATAATCACTTCTGTTATTTTTGTCTTTATTAACATAGTTTAAGTAGTACTAATACTAGTAAGTTTTAGTGAAAAATCTATTAATGTGCGTCGTATTGTAGTAATTAAATACTTTTTCTTTCTTCTTTCACTCTCTTCCAATCAAATCATGGATTTTTTAACATATTATAAAAAAGAAAGTTTTTTTTTTGTTGTTTTGTTTGTACAGAATAGGCTCCGAAACTACTCGACAGATTTTAATTATTTTTTCACTAATAGAGTGCTACATTACAGCGAGTAATCTTGACTATTATATTACTGCCCTGTTAGTCTATACTAGATTATAAAGAAGAAATATTTGATTTTTTAAAAAGCTCATACCCCCGGTTACTTCAAAGTAATTATTGACGCAACAAAGTGTGGCTACATGTTTCTAACGAATTTTTTTTTCACTTGTCAATACAATATAAACAAAAAAAAACAAACTTTTAAGATGGTTTAGAAGAAGAACACCGTAGTATTTCGAGGTGGTCACTTTCTGGTTTGGTGATGATCTGATGAAGAAGTTTGGAGATAGAACAGAACTCTTCAATGACTTCCAAGTAAAGACGCTACGAAGTATAAAATAACCTTAGCCCTCAGCAGTACTATAAAGTATATCTATACTGTGACTTACAGGCAATTACACAATCCATACACATTAGTACATACATAGATACATTTTCACCCTGTAACGATCGCTACTGATCAGGCCTAATAATTAACAGCTACAAAGGACGTTAAAGGGATTCATAGCTTTAATTAGCACACTTGACAAGCGAGTAAGCGATGGCTGAATGGCGTAATGAGCACAAAGGGATGTAGCCGGCAAACAGCCTTTTATCAGAGTTTATGGGACCCTAGAGTATTTATTTTATTGTATTTGTGCGTATAATAAAATATGTATTAAATGGTATTATCGTTTTCGATAAGACTCAAATATCTTTTTCTGGCACTATTTTGTTTTTTTTTTTCATAAAAGGATTTTTTACGAATACGAAGGTATAATACACAACCTTAAAGAGATGTCAGCATAGTACTCGGGGCCCATTAAGCCACTACCTGCCAGTGTTGCGGAATTTGGTCGAAACAGTCACCGCGGCCCTGAAACGCAAATTAGGAGGAACACGGGTTGCTTTTAGTCAGTAAAAAACTGACACTACTCTAGATACTAGATGATTTCTCATCGTAGAAAGCTTTATTATATCACTGGCATAGGCCATTTTTTTTTTAATTCAACTAAGTCGCGAGCGAAGCGCAAATATTTAATGGGACTAGGTACGATTACCTACAGTTTCTGGAAAAAAATAATCATGGTGACGCAAATTAAACGCAAGTCAAGTGATGCGATTTAATATTAAATTCTAATATGGGTACGGTTTTAAAGTTAAAATTAGTTCAGCCAATCACAAAAGCAAACGCGCGATTGGCAATTTGTCACATTTCAATAATTTTCGTCTCAGAAGGTGGGCCTGAGTCATATAAGCTAAATTAGATTAAAAAGCACTTAATTATGAACATTTTTCCATTCATAGTCGGTCAAACAAAAATCGTTAAAAGTAAAACTTATTTGACTTCATAACCATAATGCTTTGTAGGCATAACGACTTTCAACTGAAATTCGTCATAAACTTTTATTTTATTTTTACAACAGTAATAAATTAGGTTCTTTTTAACGTTTTACGGCAATCAACATATTTTCCTATTTTTTATTCTTTTTTCCCGAGTAGGAATGTTTCATAATGCCTAACGCAGTTTTCTAAATATCATATTCTATGCCTAATATCCTGAAGCCGCCAAGGAAAACTAATGGATCTTTGATACTAATATTTAACTGCCTTATTTATAAAAAGACCAGAATTCCGTACAAACCAGTATGTAGATAGTTCGGTGATTACGAGAATTGAGTCTCGGTATTTTTCGAGTACATTACAGACTGAAGTGTAAAACTATGAAAACAGTAGGACAAACTTAACCTTTAGTTATAAACATGTTTTCTCATAACATAGAGATGTAAATCGCGCAAAAAGTGTATTTTATGTGATATAATATATTATATTATAATATATAATAAATTATATTTTTCAGTCCCTGCTTCGTACCAAATTTATTTGTTCTAGGTCGGTGGGTAATACTCAATAAATTTTAATTTACTTGCGATTATCAAAATATGCCAAAAGGGTCCGGTTCTATTTTTCCTTTTGAGTTACGGTTTTATTTTAGGGGAAAAGAAAACTACGTACTTACCTTACGGTACCTACTTACCCTATAGGTTAAACTCCGATTAACCAATTCGAAATTCAAAGAGAAATTCTTATTGAAAAAACTGTCAAGACGTTTAGTTGACACTTCGCGTGACCCAAGGGCTGGCTTTTACGTTAGACAAAGGATTATCATTGCCATACAGCGTGGTAATGCTGCCAGCCTTTTGGGTAAATTACCAGTGGCCAGCGATGCGGAGAAATTTTTCGACGCCATCTTTCGTCTATTTTTAGTTAGTTAGAAGTTTTTTTTTAAATTTAATATATATGTAGTTATAGTTAGTTATTATAGTATTAAATAAATCAGCCTTATTGATAAAAACGTGACACATTCTTAGTTTAAATAAAGTTATCAGATTTTAAATAAAAAAATAATGTAGGTATGAGAATGATAATTATCATAGATTTGAATAAAAATCTGTTAATTAGTATTTAATTAATCATATAGTTTGATTGTTTTATAAATAAACCTGATGTATTATGATCTTCTATCTAATCAGTACTTTAACCAATTATATGATTTTACTTCAAATAAGTACCTGATTGAGGGTTCTCCGTTATTTCAAATAACGGAGAACCAACCAAAAAATCCAACCAAAATAACGATCGTAAAAAAATATTATTATTACAACTGAATTATTATTCAATGTCACAGGTATGCCATTTTTCACCTTTCATTTTTTTATATTAGAATATGTTATTAATAATCTCAACAAAATGGGACACTAACTTTATTTTTTTTAATGCAACCTTCTTATGCATGAAACTTTCCCAAATTCTGGACTGTTTCAAATTTATTTCTTTCGTAGATCCAACAAAAGTGAATAAATCATGTCAATCAACGACTCAACCTAAAAAACAGGCAGAAAATGATTTCCAACAATTCCAAATTGCGCTACGAAGTCAGAATTTTCTCCCTCGAATTAATATATATTTTTTAAACCTATCATCATAATTATTGTGCCGAAAAAAAATACCCATAAATTCCACTATTGTTCTTGTAAGATTTTCTAAAGCAGCGGTATCCACCTAATTTAAAACTTTCACGAGCATACTCCTCATAAATACACTTGTCTACTTAAGTATCTGCCTACTTACGTGCAAAGTTCTGAAGTACATCGTTCAAAATAATCAGAAGTACGTTTATAACAATCAAAATTTACTCACCTTTAAAGTTTTGTACGGTACTCCTCAAACTTGGAACACAAAAACAATATTAAGTATTCGAAACACAACAGCCAGTCACACAGTTTAAATCACTTTAACAATGTTTTAAAACTAACTTCAAAGTTGCCATTTAATAAAAAAACGACACAATTTTTTAAATTTCAGTCACTATACAATAGATATGTTCTTTTTTTAAATACGATTTTTTTTGAAGTCGTAATTACGTGAGTACGCGGCTCGAAAGTCGAAACAGCCCCTGTCCGCTTTCAGGCGAGCTTCGGTACAAACTGGCTCAACAGAAAGGGTGCTAGTATCGCGCATGCGTAAAGCGGCAGATGACATTCTTAACAGATAAATTAAAAATTAAAACTGATGAACTTTAATATGACAAAAATAAGTGAATCAAATGGGAAGTAGGTATACCTTGATAATGAGTAGATGCTAGAAATATTAAGAAGTCGAACCAAGCCAACCAGAATTGTTCCACAATTTTCTTTCTTAGTTCCGTGATTATTTCTAAAACCATGAAAATAGAAAAGCTACAGACTTATGATTATGAAGAAAACCAATAAAAACGCTTTGCGCGTGTATTTGCATGTCTGTGTTTAACTTAAAAACTTAATCCGTAATTAATTGGTACTTATACAATTTAACCTTCGCGCACCATAATGACTATAGTATAAATCTTTCATTTGGTATCTTGCTCTTATTGATTAAGTGGAATATCATTAGTCTGGATTATCGAACTTTTCTCATATGAATATTCCAAAGTCAAGGCCAAAGTGAAGGTTGTCTGGTAAATCTCGCTACAGCGATAATATCGCTAATGTACCCATAAAAAGTAAAATATTATATGTTTTGATTCATTTACTTCAATATAGGTACCAATATTTTGGTCCAAACCGTCGTGGTCTCCCGAGAGACCGCAATGTTTTATATGAACTAAGTACCTATTGTTTATTTATTACTGTACAGTGGCCGTACTACGTGCCAATGCTATCATGATTCAGTGTGTGGGAAAGGGATAGTGCTATTTGTCTTGTGTAACTCCGTCTCTATCTGACACAGGAATCATGAATGGTAGGGCTGCCATGCCACACGATGACGCTTGACGAATGATTTCGAGAATAGGGTAGTTGACTAAAAAATCTAATTAGTCCGTCAGATAGATTTCCAAAATCTATTGGACACGTATTTTTTGCATTCACATAAAAAAGAGCATCCATATCAATTCACCCGTTTAAGCTGCGGTGCCACAGACAGACACACACATAGCGGTCAAACTTATAACACCGCTCTTTTTGCGTCGGGGGTTACTAAAATTAAAGTTTCTTATAGTCTGCTGCTTCAATGGATTACTAATTTAAATTAGACCATTAAAAGGCACTGAATATTTAGGTTATGAATATCAAACAACATTAAAAGGAATTCTTCTAAAATGTTAACGCAGCCCTGGAAAGCAAAGGTCATTTGAAGAAAATCAAGTCACTTTCAGTTTACTCAATAAGTTTCTAACACTCCCTCCCGCTACGTCCAGAGCGGTAGGTAAGAAGTCATTTAATAATCACCCATCCGCAAAAAAGTACGGATAGTAACAAGAGTCATAAATCATTACCTGTTTCAGTCGAAATACTATAGTTAAATATCTATATATATATATATAATAATATAATATCAGTGGACTGAAATACTATAGTTAAATACTGCTGGGCATAGGACTACCCAAAATATTATTTTTAGAGTATTATTTATTTCAAACTAAAAACGCTATATTGGTCTGGAAAATAGACAGGATCAGGCCAGCAGTAATATTTTCAGTTTTTTTGTAAAATATTAGAAACATTGCAACGGTGAAGTGTGTTTGGATGTGTGTCATGTCACATACGCCAACGTGACGTAACTAGAGTTCAAATAGTGTTTGAATCATAAAATACACAAGTTAAAAACGTAAGGAGAAGTATGATATTATTCACTTTTGTGACCTGACTTCGAAAATGGAGAAGGTTTTTCGAATGTTGATAATTATATATTTTGTATGTCATGTGGTGAGGCGTGTAAATAGCCTGCACCTTTGTGTAGGTTGTGAGAGAATTTGAATTACGAACCTATGTTAAAAAGTGTAATGGCGGACCTCAAAATAAATTAATTTCCCCTTTGATGAATCCGCGAGACACCAATACCAAAGACTTATTAGCAGCAAAACATGCCCACGTACCTTGGCAATCCAGAGATCCCACTTAGACCCAGGGTGATGGGAAGATACCACGTTCATGCCGGCTTGATGGTCTTGTAGGTATAGGCTGCCGGCCGGCGAGCAAAATCTTGTTGAATCCACCGGTGCAATGGTTAAAACTCCAAAAATCAACACTGCACTATAAGTTCTCAATGAAGCACAGATGCAGGTCCAATTATTTTACGAGTATCATCAAGGTTTCACCAAAAAAGGAATTTTCAAAAGGCGGAGCGACCGCACAAACAGCGTTGCGCACGGTCACACAAAGAAGTCTGCCCGCTAACGCCCTCTATCGGCCGCATGGCGAGAAAACTCAAGAAAGTTTAGATACATGGGCGCTGCGGCAACAAAGATTGGTGCGAGGATTCATCAATTGAGAAACTAAAATATTTAATTTGAGATACTAATATATTATGCGTATTATATGACAAATCCTAAAATATTATTATTTTATTTTTTTTTTATATTGAAAAAGGCATTGACGCTTCACCATCATGTTAATAAAAATAACTCCGCCATATCAACGGATTTATGATTTTTTTGTTCGATATTGTCCCATTTTATTGTTTGTAAAGATCTGGTGAAGACACACACACACACACACACACACACACACACACACACACACACACACACACACACACACAAATACACACACACACATATTTGCGGAAATTAAAACTAGATTTATATTATTATCATTTTCAAAATTAAAATGAATTTCCGCAAAGTAACGCCTGACTCAATCAATTTTATCTGGTGAAGAGTTTCGGAGATAGACAATTAACTTGATATATTACATGTACATACATAGGTACTTAGACAGTTTTGGAGGATAGCACTAAAAATGAAAATTAATAATAAATAATACAAACGTATTCAATAACGTCATACATCCAGACAGTTGGTATCAAAAAATGAAGAAACCACACCAGAAACACCTACTTTCAAAATTTAAGATATGTTGTACTTTGTAGTGGTTAACAGTATTTTAATATAATATGACATTTAAATATGTAAGGTACATATTTAAATGTATATATGCATCTTTTTATCCTTTTAAAATAAATAATTCCAGATAAATCATTATTATACTACTCTATTATGAAAGTACCGGGAAAAGATCAAAATGTAAGTTATTTATCCAACTTCATTTTATCACCTTCAAAGTACCTATGCACCTTCAGAAACGATACACTTACGCCAACGAATAATCCCATCATCAAAACATTTTTACACTTTTATATATTATATACATTTTCGGACTTTTATGCCCTAGAAATAAGGGAACAAATAGCCTATTTTGCTTCCGGAGTTAAAACAAATCTAATGAGACTTCATTTGCTAAAAATTATCCAGCCTTTTAGGCTAATGAATAAAAAAAAACACCCATAACACACCTATGTATGTATATTAACTCTCGAAAAACATTACCATCCTTCTGAGGAAGTAGTTGGAACTTGTAAAAGTACTTGCCTCATCTGAGAAGATTAAAAACGTTACACGGTCTAGGTATACGATATTAGGTACAGACGAGATTTCAAGTACTTGTTCTAAGCAATTTCAAAGTTTGAAATCGTTTCAACTGGAACTCGTTTAAACGGGCTAACATTGGATGCGTTAAAAGCGCTTCAGGCTGACATGACGCCTATCTAGATACTAGAATGGAAATTGTCGTTTGTCCGTAAGGCCAACATCACTGAGAATAAAATTATACGTGAAAACGCGACCATTCGATGCGTTATTTTAGTGAGACTGCTTTGAAATTCTGATGTAGATGAATAGATATAAATAATCTTAATTATACCACATAACCAGTGAGAATCGCTCGTGGCTAAACAATAAAAGCCCATCTATCAGATACACAATTATGAGTGACGATCATAATTATGATCATTCATAAGCAGGATACATAGTTCTAAAAAGTTAATAGAAAACATTTTCTATAAATAGTGTTACAGTCAAATTAAACCCATTTTAAATTTTCCATGCAAACACAAATTTCCAGTTATCTTCTTTAAATAAGACATTTCGAAAATATTTTTAACTTACTTTTTGGACCTATATATCCTGCTTATATGTGTAAAGTTTCATTAAAATCGGCGCATTCATTTCGCAAAACCTCTCGAAAATTTGTGTGAAATGCCATACGGCGTACCTACACGCTCTTAAGGAGTATCGTATTTGTTATATTGGTGCGTACACAATTAAAATTACTGACAGCTAATAGCACATTGGATTTTTACTAGGTTAGCAAGCTACCGCACACAAATATAACATTTCCTCCCCTTAAGGGACCAACATTTTGTTACAAGTTGTACACTAATACAAGATTTATACATAATTTTCTACGTTATAGAAAGTTTGTAATCTACCCTGGGAATGTTTATCAATAGTCTGTCTGGATTCCTTGATATCGTATGTACCACTGTTTCTGAGTCTGCAGATGGTGTTGATTGCAACCTTGTCATCAGTATCCTCCCCATTGCATATTTATGTCTCGCCCATCTGCGACGCTGTATAAAAGTATTACAAAGTTACTCAGTTAAGGAGGTTAGACAGGTAGTAGTTCCATGTATGTATAATACTGGTACTCAGCTGCATTTTAATAGCCGGCTACTCTGGAAGTCGATCCCTACATAATATGTAGTTGGAAAAAGGCTAGGCAGATTTCTTGCACACCAAGACCAGAATAGTGTTTACCCTTTAATAGAATTTAAATAATTGTAGGTTGGTAATGCCTTTTCACTGGAAGTAATACAAACAATAAGTTTAAATAAAATTAATAAAAATAAAAAAAACTCTGCAATTCTTTACTATTAATTCAATTAGGCAACTACAACTGACCACGGACTCAACGAATTCTTTTAATGTCTAGCTAGTTAGCTAGTGACTGGGTATAATATCTAACTTTTTTTATTTTGTCATCAGTACCTACTGCTAACAAGGGTACCCGTGATCCTTCCTGTGCCCTCTACGTTCCAGGGCCGCGGTGACTCTTTCCAACAAATTCCGCAACCCTAGCAAGGAACCTTATGGTACCCCGTCTTCTATGCTGAAAGCTCTTTGAGGCGGGAGCCGACTTTTTACAAAAAAAAAATCAAATCATCTCCGTCTCCAAAGCCTAGTTCAAAACTCAAAGCATTTATTTCAATTAAACCCTTAACAGGCACTTTTGAATTGTCAAAGTCGAAAGAAGTGAAGCTATCTGCACGTTCCAAGGCGTAGATCTCTATGGAGAAGAACGTTCAAGAAACTCCACGGACGAGTGTCCGTGGAGTTTCTTGCACGTATTTCTCTTTTAAATCAATAAATTGTTACAAAGTTGTGGA
The DNA here is from genome assembly GCA_905332915.2 of Hecatera dysodea. Lineage (NCBI taxonomy): Eukaryota > Metazoa > Arthropoda > Insecta > Lepidoptera > Noctuidae > Hecatera > Hecatera dysodea. Next base: position 13,263,725 of record HG995297.1, read on the forward strand.
TACATTGTTCTTCTTGATGTTATTCCTACACGTGAGAACGATGTAGAAAGATGTGTTACATGATACAGAAATCCAGAGTGAAAGGAACAATTTAAAGTACAAATAATTAAAATAAACCGTGGCAGCTGAGAGATGACCCGTCCCAGCTGACGGAGCCAAATGATCAGAGAGACTTTTGAGTGAGCATGACACTCCCAACCGCCAGGGCACGTTCCAGTCAGACATACTTAAAAAATATAGTTTATGGTACATAGTATAATGATAAAAAGATTGAGTCTATACAATATAGTTGATAATTTAGGTACTCTTTTTGAGCTATAACGTTGCTTTTAGCTTGATCAGGATGTAATTTGGCCATGCGCCACAACAGTCACCACATTCATTAAAGCCTGTGAAATTGTTCATAGCAAATGTTCCTGCCGCGAGTATGTTTGCCTGTAATACTTACCAAATACACTGAGGAAGTTATGCTTTAGTTATAGTTCAGAAAAAAAAAAAAAAATTGTGTTGTTGTTAATCATTGTATCACTTCAGTCTCGATACTAAAGGTTTTCTATAAACGAAAAAGGTTTTTAGCATAAATACACAAAGTAGGGAGTTTTACTATTATTTACTAGAAAATAAAAATTACAACGTGCAGAACATCAACTAGGTACCTGCGTACATTACAATATTAGGTACCCACTCTCAAATTCAGAAATCATTTCTAAAGTCTTGTTTAAAGTCCTTTTCAAAATCTTGTTTGAAGTCTTGTTTAAAATCTTGCTTGAAGTCCTGCTTAAACTCTTGTTCGAATTCTTTCTTAAATTGTTGCCTGAAATCCAGTTCAAAATCTGGGCTGAAATCCTGTTTCGAATTATTTTTTATCGTCGGACAACCATTCATCGTACTATCTAAGTATGTATTCTTATTTTCCAGTAATAATACGTGCTCGTTCAAGCAAAACAAAGACCTAAGAATTATAATAAAATGATTCTCAATGCTTTCAACAAATTAGCTAAAATACTTTAATATCAAGTCACTTTTCAGCTGCTGTCATTATGACTTCAATTTTGAGCGGTCAAAGAAGTATTTTATATCTTCTTGAACAGGTTAAGGTTCTTTAAGAACTTATAAGTACCCACTGCTGGATATAGGCCTTTCTTGCCATTTAGGCGAGCTTATGATCCATGTTCCAAAATCAATTCGAACTCCGACTTCAAAATAAGCACGAAAACGTCAATGACACCTTGTCTAATTGATGTTTTAAATTAAAGTTTTCGTACCCGAAAGATGTGCTTTAGCTTAGCAAGCGCGTTTACGCATTTGTTTGCTCATATCTGGCGCAGTTTGATGCTCCGATGGATTTGGAATTCGAGTTGAGTTGGAGTTTACGTTTTTGAATATGGCCCTAAGATCCCAAATATCTAGTATGATTTACCAACAACTATTGATTTGTGTACGTAGGTGTAGATACTTACTATGATGCAAGTTATTTGAAGACTACTATGTTCTAGTTACGTGCTTAGGGCCACTATTCCACCAGTCAGCAGCTCGCATACAAGTTGTATTACATTGCGGGCTGCCGTGGTTTAATATAATTCATCGCTCGATTATGCCCCGCAATGTAGTTAAACTTGCATGCGACCTGCTTGCATGTGAGCAGACTATCGCTATTCAACTTGATCTTCTGCAGGCTTCAGCGAGGTACTGCAAGCCAGTTAGGCACGCCACTTTGCTGGACACCGATGAGTTTGGGGAACCCTGGGCTAATACTTCCGAGGAGCCTACCTTTGCTATCAAATAAATAATTCTACTGTTTAAAAAACGGTTTTCAACAATAATGTATACGGTAAAGGAAAAAGCAGTATGTATTTTAATTTTGTGTACGTCATTTTTAAAGGAATTCTTATGATAATTTAAATCTACTATATAAAAATAAGTCGGGTTTTCTTTCCTGACGCTATAACTCCAGAACGCACGAACCAATTTCCACGGTTTTGCATTCGTTGGAAAGGTCTCGGGCTCCGTGAGGTTTATAGCAAAGAAACTTCAGGAAAAATTTCAACAGAAAAGCGGGAAAATATTTTTTATTTTTTTATATATGGCAAAACAACGTTTGCTGGGTCAGCTAGTTATATATATAATTTTCATGTACATTTTATCTATAGGTCGAGATATTCTTAAGACTGTCAAGCCTGTCTACTTAGCTGAGATAGTTTTCCTTTGATTCTCGTAATAAGTATGTACTTTCAACGTATGTACATTTCATATACCCAAAAACAACGGTTTATTAGATTGGTCGCTTTAGCAAAAAATACCATTTTAATTTTAATATTTCGCAAACGGATCTCTGGTTCAAAAATAGCAATAACCAACCCCTAATATTTTTAATTAATTTGCTTGCCAAATTACATCTTCAAAGCATCTCCATTTTAAATTGAAATGACATTATAAGGATTCCCTGCGTTACTACGGAACCCTAATTTACATTTTTTTTACTTTAACATTAACATTTTTTTTTAGACACCAACAAATCATCAGGGAAGCTTTCTGCATTTTTGTGCTGCAATATCCCTAAAGTTGCTAATCACATACATAACCCCTTTGTTAAACGGATTTTAAGAAGCATTTCTCAAAAAACACAAGGTCACCATATCATATCAGAATTCTGGAATAGCGAAATATTTTGACAGTCTGTTTTATTTTGCTAACAGAACAGTATTATGAAAATTATTGTTAGGTTACTTTATTGCAATTTTCGAAGGGATCTCTATTTTTAGTATATAATAGCCTGTGTTTTAAGTTACTAATGTAGCTTACTAATAGCGAAAGAATTATTAAAATCGGTTGATTGTTTTTGAGCCAAATCGTAACAAACAAATAAATATTTTTTCCCCTTTATAATAATAGTTTAGAAAACTTCATGCACAAACGTACTATGGCGGACTAAATGCCTTGGGAGGTGCCTAGGTGCCAATCAACGAATTGGTAATAAATAGGATAGTATGGCAGATACGATGTTTTTAATGAAAAAAATTCGCTCTCAATTACCTACAGAATTAATTCGAGATCATCATTTCGCAAACAGAGAGCAAATTAAATTGGATTTTGAATACTCGAAAATGAAACTGTCATTGCTACCGAATGGTGGCCGAACATTTTTTCTTTATTAATAATGCAAATATCTCTTTTATCCAAACTCATCCAAATACTAATTATAATTATTCTTATGAATAATATCTGGGATCCATACTTTAATTTCCGCTGCGGCGATTGTAGGACATTTTGTTGGAATGAGATTTAAATTGGCTTTTGTCTTGTCTTCGCATGATTGGGCTTATCAAGATTTTTGGCGTAGTGCCTATTTTTTAATCATTGCGGCTGTGTAAATTCAACGCAGTTGTCTTTCCTAATATTGGTTTATCAACAGTCTAAAAATAATACTGTTATTAAGTTTCTAAGGGGGATATTTTCGATTTGACTGTATAATCATTAGATAATTGCATAGCAACAGGAAGCGATAATCGCTCCTAATCCTTACGTCCCTACTAATATACAAATACGAAATTGAGTTTGTTTTTTACGCTCTCTCGCCTAATCCCCGAACCGTTTTTGATCAATTTTGGCAAAGTGGGACCCTAATGATTGACATAGTCTGCTTTACCGCGAGTAAAGCCGAGGGCAAGAGCTAGGTTACCTATGATGACTAAAAGCATGTCGCGAGGTTTGCGGAAGTACCTATATATTATGTATTTAATTAATGTGAAATTAAAAAAAAAACTTGTTCAATTAAATAGGAACTAGTTTAGGTACTTACACAAGTAAATCGCGCCACAAGCTTTTATGATCATATAAATTGTGTATAAGGGAGGCTATAAGTTGATAGTTAAAATGTTTAGAGCATTTAAATAAAAGCTTTTTTTATAAAGGTTTTTTGGCTACTAATTTATTATTTGTTACGCTTATATTGCAAGATATGTTTTTGTTGTGATTTTTAAACCCAAATGTCTAGGAATTTTAAAATGATGTGTCAGTTGTTAACAAATTAGGTGATGGCAGCCCTAAGCATAATACACAAAGAAAAGTCGAGACAAACACCTATATAATTTGAAGATAAGATCATTTCCTTATGTTCGATTCAACCTACTAACAATCAGCACAGCTAAGTACTTAGGTAGGTACTTGGATAAGATTTAATTGTATTCCGTGAGCAGGTAACCAAGTAATTCGCACTGACTAAGTATGTACTTACCCTGATACTTAACTGTTATCTCTCAATCCGGAAAGGCATTAAAAACAAAGTATTTTCCTAATAGGTAGGTATTTTATTTTGACCTTTGTTTTACAATTAGAAATAATCTTGAGTCCAAAGAAGTCGTGGAAAAATTAAATCTTATACATAATTTTGTTTTTCAACGGAAACGTTCGTTTAATCCTTTCTGTGAAAACATTTTAAGGGCATTAAAAATGTTGATTTCTCCGATGAGTTTCGCCTGTCTAGTTTTAAAGATTTTATTTATTCGAAATGTGTGTTGAGTGGTAGTAGTATTTACTACTATGGTTGTGGAATTTGTTTCGAAGAGTCACTGCGGCACTGGAACGCAAAGGGCATTAGGAGAAACACGAGTGGGCTTTAGTTAGTAAGGGTCTGACACTCTCTTCCGCTCCGCCCAGTGCGGAAGAAGTAATTTGATGATATCCATAAAATATGTAGGTGTTCTACTAACCAGTCAACATTTGGGTTACTAATCCGTCTTTGTTCTAGGTGTATAATAAATAAATAACAAACGTATGTTTGTTTAAAATTATTAGTTTCGTTAAGATTACTTATACATATAGGACATACTCGTACCTATGTAAAAGCAACGAAGGAAAATTACAAATATTTTGAAAAATATTCTCCCATAAATAAAGTCAAGAAGGACATGGTATATAGTGAAAAAATAACTTCCACCCAAAAAGGGCCCCGAGCTACGTAATTCAGTTTTCACCTATCCATTCCTGCCGTATTTCGTAGATGTGTACCTATGTTACCCTATTCCTAAGATTTGTTGGTGTCAAGAAAGCATTTCATCTGATTTTTGTTTCTTCTTCCGGAAAACGTGCACTATAATTTAACTATTATGACTATTTTATTTAATATTAAATGACTTTTATTTCTTCCGAAAGTTACGGTGATAAGGAAGGTAGCAATTTCCTTGATGATGTCTGCTTAATCATTCATTATTATCACTGTCTTTGACCTATCTTTGACCCAAATAATTTATCGCTTTTCTCATATTAGGAGGAAAATGCCCTCTGAGGGAAATGGGCGTCCGGGTAAACCTCAACAAAGGTCGGGAGACTGATTGCATAGTGTTACACATACCTTTTCATTCGGTTTGTGATCAAAGTGTGTTGTTGGCTCACAGGTGGTCGGAATTGGCCATCCCTCTTGTATAATCTCTTTGTCACCTATAACGATACTCGCGGGAGCCATCGGAATTAACCATGGGGTAGGTAGCTTGGTAATTTGGGGTAAATGCTTATGCATTTTTATGGTTAGTATAAATATAGAATGTGGCGTGCATGTATGTGATGTGTTGGCGTGATCGAAACAAAAATAATATGTAGGTAGGTAATTATCATAGCATTCCTCCTCCATTCCTATAGTTTCTGCCAAACCCCGTGGATAAAAGCGTGAGTATGTCTGTAGGTAAATGTGTAAAAATTTCAAACAGTCCAGATGTCATCTAGTAGACTATATGAATTTTATATACCTACTTGAATTTACAATTCGTGATAATTGTCACATTTGGTAACAAGTAACTTTATGTATACACGACATATTAAATTAAATTCCTGTGCAACCCAACCATATTTTAAAGGACCTTTTTAATACTTGAGTTGATGGCGAATGGCGTTGGATAAACTCGAATAAACAACTTCGACAAATTACTGAGGAGGACAAATTAATTAGAGAGGTGGCTAAAGAATAACCGCCGCACGGGTCGACCATCAAGGTTAAGCAACGCTTGCCAAGGTTGGTCTGTGGATGGGTGACCATCTTAACATAACGAGTTTCCTCCATGCCTCCGTCCCTGGCAGACGATGAACTTCGACAAATTACTGAAAATTGTTGCCAGAAGTGGCATCAAAACAATTAATTTCTCTGACTTTACCTACTGCTGACACAGCTATTCGACAGGGCCTGCCCAAATTGGAACGAAAAGAAATCATTACGAGTCATTAGCATTTTAATTGGTCCAATTTATCTACTTAAGCCTATTCTCGTAAATAACAACTTTCGGAGAATAATTTAACGACTGTAAGGGTAAACTGGTCGAAAATAATTATGGGACATCAGTTTTAGAAAAAACAATGGTTTTATACGGTAACGTTTAGCGAGGTCGGTCCGAGGCAGGGTGACTAAACAGGAACCGGATGTCATTTTATGCTAATTATTCGTTCCGAATAATAATAATCACTCTAGAAAAGAAACAAATAATGTAATGTCCCATGTTATGGTACAGTAGCTCGATCAACTTCTCCCATACCACGTATGCTAACTACCCTCAACACGCTCGTGGAGACCAACCCTTTTTTTTTTTTTTTTTTTTGGATGGGAAATCATCAAATGACTTCTCCCGCTCTGGGCGGAGCGGAAGGGAGTGTCAGACTCTTACTGACTAAAACCCACCCGTGTTCCTGCTTGTGCCCTTTGCGTTCCAGGGCCGCGGTGACTCTTTCGAACAAATTCCGCAACCCTAGCAGGCACTGACCCTATGGGGCCCCGTCTTCTTTGCTGACGGCTCTTTGAGGCGCGCGTGGAACACGACGCGCCGTCGACTCGGGCCTGGTTGCTATCGGACGGCGAGCCACCCATAGCTCGCCATCCGCAGGCCCGCGCCTACGGTGGCCGGGAATCGCCCTGCGTTTCCCGACGCCCGGGGCGTCTTCTCCTGTTGCGGCGGCTGGATAGAGGGGCTTCCCTCTCTCGCACGCGCTCCGCCTCCTCCTTCGCTAGCATTACTGCTTCGCAGAAGGAGGCGGCCGCCTCCCATGCCTCCTCGCTCCCGACCATGGCTTGAACCAGGGCCGGACGCGAGAGGTCGCCGCCGCCGATCGCCTCGATGAGGACACGGCGGTGCTCCGCCCAGGCAGGGCAGACCTCCACCGTGTGCTCCACCGTGTCCTCCGGGCGATCCACACAGTGATGACACCCGGACGTGTCCTCCCGCTGGATCCGACACAGGTACCTCCCGAAACAGCCGTGTCCGGTGAGCACCTGTGTCAGGCGGAAGGTGAGGACGCCGTGGCGTCTCTCTAACCACTCCTCAAAGAGGGGACTTATCGCCGCAATGGCGGCGTGCCCAGCGCTGGGTTGCAGCAGTCGCTGTCTCCATACCTCCGTGAGATCCCGCCGGAGCTCCGTCCGCTGCGCAGCAATCTGCCGCGGCAGCAGAGTTTCGCCCCGGCGTAGCGCCTCCACGCGCAACGCGTAGACGTGCGCGAGGGCTCTCGCCTCTAGATCCCACGGCAGCAATCCGGCAAGGAGGTTCGCCGCCTCGCCGGAGACCGTGCGGTATCCCCGGATCAACCGGATGGCCATGACCCTCTGGGCCGAGACCAGGTGGCGCGCTGGCAGTCGCCTCAGCGACAGCGCCCACACCGGGGCCCCGTAAAGGGCCATGGACCGCACGATCCCCGCGTACAGCCTCCGGCAGGAGGCGTTTGGTCCCCCTAGGTTGGGCAAGAGCCGCTTGAGCGCAGCCCCGGCCCGCCCCAGTTTGGGAGCCAAACGGCGGAAGTGCTCCGCAAAGTTCCACCGGCTGTCGAGGACGAGACCCAAGTAGCTCATCGTCGACCCGACGCCGATGCAAACCCCTCCCACCGTTATCTGGGATCCCGATGGTGGCCGGTTCCGAGGGCCGTGAAAACACATGGCCTCGGACTTGTGTAGGGCCACCTCGAGACCCAGTTGCCGGATCCTCCCAACGACTGCTGCAACCCCGCGTGTCATCAGGTCGACCGCCGCCTGGTGCGACCCCCCCTGCGCCAGAACCAGCGTGTCGTCAGCGTAGCAAACAACACTGACGCCGCAAGGGAGGTCGCCGCGCAGCACCCAGTCGTAACCGATGTCCCACAGGAGCGGCCCCAGAACCGAACCCTGTGGAACACCGCACGACATCTCTCGCCGATTCCACTCTCCCCGGTGACCGGGGTAGATGACGGCTCTATCCGTCAAGTAGTCCTCGACCACGCGACAGAGGTAGGTTGGCACTCGGTGATACCGGAGTGCCTCCCCGATGCAACTCCAAGGCAGGGTGTTGAACGCGTTGGCGATGTCAAGAGACACCGCCACCACCACCCCGCCCCGGGAAATCGCCTCCCCCGTCGTGAGGGCTCTCACGCGCATGATGGCGTCCACCGTCGAGCGCCCCGCGCGGAAACCGAACTGGTTCTCCGCCAGATCCGGCCCAACTCTCACCAAGTGCTTGACGAGGCGGTTTGCAATGACTCTTTCAAAGAGCTTGCCCACCTCGTCGAGCAGCACGATGGGCCGGTATGCGGACGGAGAGTCCGCAGGGCGCCCTGGCTTCGCAATGAGGACCAGTTTCCCCGTCTTCCAGCGACGTGGGAACTGGCCCCTCTCCAAGCATGCGCTTAGGAGCCCACGTAGTCGAGGCCCGAGAGCCTCCGAGGCCAGGACCCAGGCTTTCCCAGGTAAGCCATCGGGTCCTGGGGCGGTATTTTTGGCCTTCAGCCTGTTAACCGCCGCTCTCAGGTCTACCTCGGTCACCTCCGGAGTATCGTCGTCGTCGTTGCCGTCGTCGGTGTGGTCCGCATCGGGCACCACGGGTAGCGGAGCCATAGGCGGGGGAGCATGGTCCCCTCGCGTAGGGAACAGAGCGCTCACCACGTCCTCCACCAGCTGGGGCCGGAGACTCTGCGTCAACGGGGGGGCCCAGGTGCGGAGTTTGTTCCGCACCATTTTGTAGGGTCTTCCCCACGGGTCCCCGTCCAGGTGGAGACCAACCCTGGATTGGACTTATTTGCTGATGAATGGAAGACGATTTTGCTAGAATGTTTGCTGTTCTGTGAGAAGACAGAGTGTAAGGTTTAATTAATTTGGTATAATTGGCTAATTTCCTATATTAAACCACTTTTTTACTGTCTGATGATATGCTCTTGATTCTAGTCTAGGTCGCAGGTGACAGAGACAAAGTCGACGATGGAATGAGCTTACCCAGAAGAAGCCTGTTCACTCTAACTTTGAAGAGATCAGGGTTGAATGTGTTCGGAAATAATAAATAAACAAATTGAACATATATCTTCGACAATCTTAACGGTTTAGTCAAGAGACAGAAAATCTGCCACCAGTCTTGCAAAGTTGTAATTAGAAAAGCAGTCAATTGAATTAGTCAAGGATAAACAAGTTCCTTTCTAAATCTAGTGCCAGAAAATAGCAAAAAGAACATCTCCGAGAAATAGAGCATTCCTCAAAGAGCCCGGAACGAATTTAATCAGCAAAAAGTAGTCTAAAAACTACCAACATTGACGATGGAAGATTAGAAAATTGGCTTCATAAAAAAGACAGTATTTTACCCCTAAACAATTGAGTGGTATTAGCTGAGTGCTAATCCTCGTAGTATTGGTACCTATAGGATTTAGCATTTTCAACCGACTTTAAAAAAGGAAGACTTTTCAATTGGACTAATTTTTTTTTGTATGTTCGTTCAGATATACTTTGGCCAATTGTCAACCGATCTCTATAATTCTTTTCTTGTTTGAAGAACTTCGGAGATGCAACAGAACTCTTCAATATATGATAGCAAATCTTCCGGGATTGCTGAAATCGCATGTCTGTTTATTGTTTACACCAATTTATAACAAAAAAATACACCGGTACGCTGTGAAGGGGTGCGCAGAGAGACATGACAAACATGTTTTTGGAGTTTTAAATTCGTTTATATCCATTTATTTATGAACCGGTCTTGAACATTCTTTTTGCGTTGGGTTTAGTTAAATATATTGAATTTGAATTCTACGTTGAACTTCAGAAATAAATTAGTTACCTCAACTTTAAACCAATAGCTTTATGTTGATCCCAAAGCGAAATACTTATATATTTAACTATGACCAGCTCATAGTTAAATATATATTTCGCTAGACTTAAACTACGAAGGCACACAAAGTAACTCTTTAACGGTAAATACCCCGCAACCATGTCAATTTAGTTGTGTGCGATCCACTAAAAAATAATTTTAAAAAATTAAGAAACAACCAAACATATCGACTTCCGACTCAAAGTTATTTAATACTTTGTAGTGTCTTTATTTGGAATTATTATGTATTTATTTTGTTTAAATCAAAATGTCGGGTCATTGTCAATATTGTCGATATGAAACGTAAAAATGAATGATTTCGAGAAACAGCACCCTATTACATAACATACTTACTTTAAACCCTAAGGATTTCTAAAATCTTCATAATGTGAGAAAAATTCGTCTTCTCGGTAACGTACAAATCATATTCAAAATCAAAAGCCATTTATTCAAATTAGGCTGAGAAGCAAAACATTTTGAACGGTAAAATTTATATAAAGACAGTCCTTCAAAAACGCCCGCCCGTCACCACTTCCTTTTCTTTTAATGTGAAAATAGAAGGACCCACAAACACCAGTCTTCTATTTTGTTCTTCATTGCAAAAGGTCGTGCGCATCATGGAGATCTTTGACGGATTCACCAACGAGGTGCTTCCAGGCTAATGTCTTTAGCAAATGTGATACCTCTGCAATTGCCATTGATTGTGACGCAATTAATCACAGGCCTTAGCCATTAGCTACTTGCAAACAGGATATTTTTTCCTATTTTGAGAAAAAAGTCTGTACTGGACTCAACAAAACAAAAACACGCACCTAAAATAAACGCCAGTGCCACAAAATAACACAAACTCAGACGTCAGTTACCTAAAAAGGCAAACACTATTCTTGCTTATCTACACTCGCGAGCAATAAAGTGGAATCACTTCATCGCGAGTTGCTCAAAACATTTTCTTACAATTTCTATGCATTGAATATATGTATATGTGGTACATCATTGGAAAGGTAATTTCGTTAGCTCAAATTACTATTTCAAACACTGGTCTGCATGGTCGTCATATAACGTATTGTGAATGTGAGGACCATGTAAATCGCTATGTTACGGGTTCATTTCAAGTTAGTCTGGCGGTTTGAGTTCTTTATGCTGCTTACCCAAATTTCCTTAGTAAAGTATTGTTCGTAAAATTGTTGAGCTCCTTAGAGTTCTAAGTTTGAGCTATACGATAATATACTAATGACTGCACTGTCTGGACGGGTGCACACAAATCTGTGTGGAATTTTCCTCAAATCTTCTTTTTTTTCTTCTTGCTGTATTTTGCAAGCTACAGACGATGACAGTTTACGTAGTTTAATTTTCATGAAAACAAAATATTTTTGTTTTATTTATGAACCATGGCTCCCCCTTTTAAAGGTTCCGTACCCAAAGGGTAAAACAGGACCCAATTACTAAGATTCCACTGTCCGTATAATAGCAGCAGCGTAATAGTCAGTTGAAATTTTCACAGATGATGTATTTCAGTGGCCGCTATAACAATAAATACTAAAAAAATATAATAAAACAAACATTTAAGGGGGCTCCCATACAACAGACATGATTGTTTTAACGTTTGTATAGATAATGGTACGGAACCCTTCGTACGCGAGTCCGACTCGCACTTGGCCGGTTTTTTTTATTTATTTATTTATTCACTCGCCCCACATAATATGTTTAATTCGATTCAAATCGGGACTGAGGGCTGGCCAGTCTAATGTGGGAATCCCGACTTCCAGGTACCATCAGTGAGCACACTGCAGCAGTGAGGCAGTGGGTATTATCATACATTAGTCAATAAACCGGCATAGGGGAGTACATGGCTTAGCTGAGTATCGTTGATAAGTAACGTTCTACAGTTAGCTGATAATCCTACCTGTTGGAGGTCGCGGTGCTCCGTGACTTCCACCAGTTAGGAATATCAGCTACATTTTTGCTTCAACAGAAATACCCAACGCCCACTTTTTAAAGGGTTTCATGACTAATAAACAATATGGTGTTTTGTTTTAAAAATTGAGGTCTTTTGTTTTTACGTTCCATGACATAAATTGTGTACCTAATCTACAGTTGATTGCATATTGCAATAATTTGTTTTGAGCATTGCGCGATGAATTAGTTCCAGTTTGTTGCTCGCGAGTGTAGCTGTTGTAACCCGACGCCACTGTAAAATGGTGCCGACTCCTACTCAAGTACCGGAACACATCAAAAACGACGTGACGCACCCTTGATATTTACTGACGGACTTTCGTGGTTTCCCAGATTAACAAACCCTCTCTGGAAATGAAACTTTATTTGGCATGTCACATGGTCTCTTTTATTCGGTGCTGGTTTAGTTGGGTCTTCTTAGTTTAGGTGTACTTTACCTATGTAATCTATAATCCGGCCTGCTTTCGTAACAGGCTCGCAGGATAAAAGTTGTGTTCGGACTTTTAATGAGCTCTTGCCATGGCTCGGTAAACCATATTATGTAAATACAATTTTAAATAAAACATGTGGGTTCAAATGTGTATTACGCCATCATTTAATTTGCTAGGATTTTATATTAAGAAGTAACGTATGGATGTCCTCTCGTTCAATTTTTTTTTTTCATTCTTTCTACCTTTACTAGCTGACGCCCGCAGCTCAGTCCGCGTGACATTAGTAGGCACCTCCCCCATTATGAATTACAGGTTATGTTTTATTCTGATGTATGATAAAGGGTTACAAACATTCATAAGGATGGATGATTGCTAGGTACTGGCCCATAAAGAAGAAAGATTTGTATTTTTGTAACAAATAAACTCAAAAACTACTGGACCAATCTCAAACACTCTATCACCACTATAATGCTGCGTTATCCCTGAGTAACATAGGCCACATTTAAATAAAAAAATGTCCACCCGTGCCCAGCCAGCGGCTTCGCCTGCGTGAAATTAGAGAATTATCCCAAAGGAACTTATTCCAGGGATAAAACGTATCCTATGCACTGTTCCAGGACAATGTCTGCATCATAGTTTAACGCCCTTTTACAGTTTTTTAAAGAGTTAAATTTCAGAAAATGTCGAAAAAACTGTTTGCTTAATTCTATTGGGCTTTTAAATCAAGTATAAGAAAGAAAGAAGAAGAAAGAAAGAAAACTCATTCATTCCGCCAGAAAAGACGAACAAAAAACTTTTTACAAAAAATAAAACCGACTTCTAAACAAAAAAACAAAAAAGTATAAAATAACTTTAATTTCGGAACTCGGTGTTTTTGGTTGCTTTTTGTTGTTGAACACACCGACTTCCGAAATTAAAGTTATTTTAAAAATAAAACCGACTTCTAAACAAAAAAACCAAAAAGTATAAAATAACTTTAATTTCGGAACTCGGTGTTTTTGGTTGCTTTTTTGTTGTTGAACACACCGACTTCCGAAATTAAAGTTATTTTATACTTTTTGTTTTTTTTTGTTTAGAAGTCGGTTTTATTTTTTGTAAAAAGTTTTTCATGTTTCACTTTTTAGTGGTTCACTCCCAGCTAAACATTCCCATCACAGCGTACGTGGTATAAATAGGTGTAAACAATAAACAAACATGCGATTTCAGCTATCCCGACAGATTTGCTATCATTTATTGAAATTAACAAGTAAACCGCTTGTTCGATTTCGATAAAAAAATTATGGGACCATTTGGGAAGTATACCCTATCCAACAAAAAAAGAATTTTTCAAATCGGTAGGCAAGCGACGGAATTATGCGCGAACAAACATGTTTAGGCTACGCTTTGATATATCAGTCAAGACAAAGCATTTAATATGTAGAGATATTACCTACACAAAACATAATTTCATAAGATCAGCAACCGGATAATAATTATGGAAAACCATAATTCTGACAATCATTATTGGATTACCAGATGACCCTATTTTGTTAAGCAACTGCAAACACATTTTACAAATTGTACTCGCGATTCCGAACAACAGCTTTGGGTCAGCTTTAATTAGAAAATATTGATACATGTATGTAATTTGCAATAAAATTTCCATATACGTAGTCATTAACGTTTCTGGCTCAATGGCCCTGTATTATCATGAGAACTGGTAATTAAGTGCAACGTAAGCAGAAAGGATGATGTAGGTTTCGTTAGAATTCAGTACGTACTTCTTTAAAAACCTAACAGATGTGTTGCTAGCGAGTTAGTTGCGCCACTTCTTCGCGCTCGGAAATGGAGACGAGCTCTTGGGGGACTTTCTTTTAGTAAAACTTTGAAGTCCGGAAAGTGCTGGCTCTCAGTCTAATTTGAATAAATTACTTTTGTTTTAAGAGTACCTACAGTTTTTTTTTTCTTTCACATAAAAAATAATCCGTCATTAATCCATTTATGTATGTCGTATTGTGGCAATTAAATGCGTTTTCGTTCTTTCTTTCTTCGTTCGTTTGTTTTTTTTTTTTTGTTAAGCAGTATTCTTATAGGAACATTTTGTTATCCGTCTATCGATCTGTCATGACCCTTTTTCTCAGAGCCCCTTGGAATACAAATATCCGTTCTTTATTATTACGTTGCTAAAAAGGTAATTCTTGCGATTATCAATATTTGTTGCAATAATGGTGCATTCATTTTTGCAACAAATTTTGATCATCAAATCATCATCAACAGCCTGTTGCAGTCCATTGCTGGACATAGGCTTCTCCAATTGCACGCCACTTAGTTCTATTTTCGGCTTCTCGCATCCAATTTCTGCCAGCCGTCCTGCGCAAATCGTCACTCCACCGTGCCTGAGGACGTCCTACTCTACGTTTGCCAAGACGTGGTCATCACTCTAGAACTCGTTTACCCCAACGGTTGTCGGTTCTACAACTAATATGGCCAGCGCACTGCCACTTCTCAATTCAATTTTGATAATCACAAGTAAATCAATACCTATAGGGTATTTCCGTTGACCTAGAATCATGAAATTCAGAAAGAAGTATCTAAGTACAGTAAAAGAAAAATAAAAGAAAAATCTGAAAATGGTTAATTTGTTGTTTTATGATATAAAAACCACTTTTTACGATTAAAAACTTGTATTTGCAGTTGAAGAATTGACAATGACGTATGTACATCTATGTATGGAAGAGCACTTTTGAAGTTTGTTCTTCAATCCTACCTCTTATCTTTTTTTCAAAGTAATGAGAGTGCTTTCATTGTTTAATACTTCAGTATGGAATATATACTAGGAATAAAGCGACAATCAATAAAAAATATGAATAATAAAATACTTATAATACTTATATAAAGTAAGTTGAAAGAGAAGTCCGATACGAACTCCGACGTCAAATTCCATGACACCTGTAGAGCTTCCATAGAAAACAGCGTCGCGAGAGAGACACAGGTATATATAATTATTGCTTAAATCGTATGTTTGCTTATTGTTTACACCAATTTATATTTACCCATGTAGATTTTTTTCGTGTATATTCCATAACCTTCGGGGTGCGAGTCGAAGTCGCACAGAATGACGCATTCAGGTTGCTGTTGGGGCTATCCCAGTACGACAGTGAATCAGAGATGTTCTCAAAAGCTCGCGTGGACTGCTTCCACGCGATCATGAGGAAGCGAAGCTTATTCATAGTATTTAGGATGCGGGCCAGCCACAACAGTATCCTGATCATAGTAGCAAGTAGGCTAGACTGTGTGATTGTGAACCACTGCTACAAGGTTTCGGCTGAGCCTTTTTTTAAGTGGAACTCTCGCTGTGTACTGAACAGCGAGTGTCTATGGCTGGTTACTGCTTAACCGGACTTTCTTATGGTGGCCTCAAATAAATTTAAGACCACAAGCCAGGGCTGAAACTTACAAACTAAACGACCGTTCGCTAAGGGCATCCCCTGTGGGACACGGGCCTCGGCTTAGCGAGGTCATTGAGGGAGGGCAGCAAGGGACAGGCTGGGTCAGGTTAATATTAGTTAGGGGATTTAACGCTAATGACTCAGCGGCGCGGGTTGGCTTGTTAGGCAAAAGCCGGGGATTCGGACGGGGGCGTCGCGATGGACCTCGTCGGCGAGACCGATATACACAACGCGGTCTGTTTTTGTGTTTTCTAAGAGTGCTGGTTGTTGGTGGTGGTGGGTCTGGATGATGAGGTCATCGGGCTCAACAAGGATCTGCCGCCATCGGCGGATCTTGCTAATCTGGGAAGGCTTGTATCGGGCGGGGCCGATACAATTAGGGGGTCCTGATGCTTTTCAGCGGACTCTATGAAACGCTTTGAAAAGTGGTTGCATTTCAAGGATAGCTTGCTGCGTGCATTCAGCATAGAGTGAAGCCTAACGAGAGCGAAGGCGGCCCGATTGCGTACCTGCTTTATGTGCTCTCTGAAAGTAAGCTTTCGGTCGAGGACCACAACTAGATATTTGGCTTGCTCCACCCTAGGGATTGGCTTGCCAAACATCGTGATCGGGCTGGTGGCTGAGCCTGTGACCACAGCCCATTTTATAACCTATCGCGTCATACGATATCTTCTGTTCCAGAGAAACGAGGTATATTTTAAAATTGAATAAACCTCGTTTTGATTAATCAAAACGAGACCAGCCAGAGTAAAATAATGACCACAAAACAATATAGATCCCATAAAAAGAAAATGCAATCACTGACTAGTGACTTGAATATTTTATGGATTTCTATCTAATCAGTCTATGAAATTATACTATATAGTTCATCCCGGAGAATGGGTGGTACCGTTGATACGGTAAATTGTCTCCCTCATGAAGTATTTTATCTTTCTACTGAACAACATAATACCATTGTTTATATTATTACATGTTTGGATGTCTGCCAGATGTATTTGGTAACTACCACTACACTTCAATTGGAACTTTGCAAGATTGGAACTGCCAAGTAACATATTAGAAAAGTTTGTAATGATAATGATGGAAGATATAGAAGTTGGAATAACCTTAGTAAGGACAGAAATTACGGGTGAGACATTTGTAAATGTGATGTGTGTAATTAACGATTGTGTAAACACAATCGTTAATCGTACAAGTTTGAGGTTTTGCAGAAGTTCAACATGATGCCTGGGCCCCAAGTCTGCTATTTTTTTATAAATTCATCATTCCAACACGCATTGTCTTAAAGTTTGTAATCTGCCAAATTACTACTGGTCGATCAATGGTCTCGTAATAGAATCTTGGTAGAATGACATTGTCGTATTGTCATTATTATAAAATCCGTTAGTAGAAATGATTTTCGAAAAATTACAACTAAATTTGAACATTGATTCATGCCAGATTTATTTCATATATATTTTTACATATTGTATATTAGTGTTCTATGCAATCTAAAGTTACCGCATACGTCTGTCATTTATTTGTCATTATGTACGAGATTACCATTCCATGTCATTTCTTTCAATTGAGTATGAATGGTTGACCATTGGAAAAGTCATAATGACACTTTTATATTGGTAACCTATCAAACTTTCCGAAATCAACAATTATGAAATCAATGATAAACTATTCTGAAACTATCGTAGCAGACTTCGGGCCCTGAAATTTTATTAAATGTTTAATGATAATTTAAGAAAACATTTCGCCGTAGTAATTCCTATAAATCCTATCTAAATATTCAGATAGAATTTATAGGAATTCTTACGGCGAAATATTTCTGACTACTATCAAACTTGTTAAAAAAGTGTTTTTGTAATACATATGTAAATAGAACTTGCCTAGAGCGCGGCGGTACCTAGGTGGCCTATAAAGATGTCAGCAATAAAATCTAAATATCTACTTTTTTACAAGAAGAGCTAAGAATTATTATAAAAGAGAGTACCTAAATAGGGTAATAGATTACAATAGACGTACCCCCAAAAGTAAACTTGATTAAAATTTATTTAACTTAATCGAAACTGAAACCCCTGAATCACGAAACTAAAGAGTTCTTAATAACTTTGTATACAGCGATGCATATTAATCGAAGCTAACGATAACGTTATATCAAAATTGCGGCAACTATGTATGTATATATATATTCAAAGTTCAGTTCTCCTGAATTAATATTATTATGAACTGACTCGCTGAAACGAGAAGTTTAGTTACCGAACTAACTCATCAGTTTCAGGTCATGTTTCAGGTCAAGGCGAGGAGGCAGCGGCGGAAGGCCAACGCCATTGCGGTGAGGCTTCGCGCCCCGAAATCCGCGGCTGTAGTGCTCACACTGCAGCCGGAAGCGGAACAGAGGGGCGTGACGTATCTCGCCGTACTGAAGCGGGCGAAGGAGGCGGTGAGCCTCCAAGAGCTGGGCATCAGCGGGGGCATCGGGGTCAGAAGGACCTTAACCGGTGCCCGCAAGCTCGAGCTCGCCGGAGCGGAGAGTGGCCCGTTCGCGGACGCCCTGGCCGAAAGGCTGAGGGCGGTCTTACCCGCGGACGAGGTCCGGGTGTCCAGGCCGACTAAGCGCATCGACATGCGCATAGTGGGCCTGGATGACTTCGTGACGGAGGAGGAAGTTGTGGCCGCCGTCGCCAGGACTGGGGGGTGCTCTGCCGAGCTCGTCAAGGCGGGCACCCTCCGGCCTGACAACACGGGCATGCAAACCCTTGTGGTGAGCTGCCCCGTGACGGCGGCCAGAACTGTGTCGGAGGGCCGAAGGCTCTTGGTGGGATGGGTGTCTGCGCGGGTAAAACTGCTGGAACCCAGACCTCTGAGGTGCTACCGCTGCCATGTGGGTAACCACACGGGAGCTATGTGCCCCTCGGAGGTCGACCGCAGCGGACTCTGTTTCCGCTGTGGTCAGCCCGGTCATAAGGCCGGCTCGTGCGAGACCACGCCGCACTGCAGTGCATGTGCGGCTGCTGGCAAGCCGGCCGAGCACTGGGCTGGGGGAAGGGCCTGCGCGCCATCCGCCCCGACCAGGGGCAAGAGGTCCGCCGCCACCGCCGCCTCTGCCGCCGCCGCGGCTTCTGTCGCCGCCACTGCCGCTTCTGCTGCGGGTGCTGCGGCTCCCAACACTCGGGAGGGTGCTGAGATGGAGTGCCAGTAATGGTCCCATTTCGGCCCCCTCCAGAGACAAGTCGGGCGCTGTGCTATCGCGCAGTGGCTGATGCCTGGGGACGGTGAGCGTGGGTGGCTCGCCGTCCGATACCAGGTTGAGTCGACGACGCGTTGTGTTCCACGCGCGCCTCAAGGAGCCGTCAGCACCGAGGACGGGGCCCCATAGGGTCGGTGCCTGCTAGGGTTGCGGAATTTGTTCGAAAGAGTTACCGCGGCCCTGGAACGCATAGGGCACAAGAAGGATCACGGGTGGGTTTTAGTCAGTAAAAGTCTGACACTCCCTACCGCTCCACCCAGGGCGGGAGGGGTCATTTGATGATTTCCCATCCAGAAAAAAAAAAAAAAAAAAAAGGTCATGTTTCAGGTATGTATGTATGTTACATTGATCAAATAGAGATCAACTAACTTATCTGTTGAAAGAACTAGAAACAGCTGTCAGGAGTATAGTCAATATTGATAGAAGAGGAGTAGGTAATATTTATTTAAAAAAAAAAAACATATTACATATTATAATGGAAAGCAGCCTGAATGTTGTAAGAAACATGAGGCAATGGCAAAAAATTGACAAATAAAGCTGGTATTATTAGCAACTAAAGCGATCACAATATCCGCAGGAGAACCAATGGTACCGATTTAGCCCGAAGAATCACTAATACAGATGGTCGATGGGTTGAAAGGTTGTGGAGTAGCGATCGGATACCGGGTGATGCAGCGTTGGAAGGTCACCCCCACACGGTAAGCCTGGTGAAGGCCGCGGGTATCCATTGGATACTAGACGTCCAGAACCGGTTGGTGTGGTGACACTTGAGGCAGGGGGTGCCTAAAATGATGATGAAAAATCTTTTCAACATGCACAATGAACTTGTTACCATCAGTCAAATTTAAACCGAAAACTTAATGCAGACTGATTAGTTTATGAATTTGAAGCAGTCAGTCATCACAAAGTCGGACCTGTACAAACTAAAATTATAACAGACTAGCTGCTGCCCGCGACTTCGTCCCCGTGGAATCCCCGATTTTAAAACATTCTTTATCGCTGCTCCGCTCCTATTGGCTTAAGCGTGATGATATATAGTCTAAAGCCTTCCTCGATAAATGGTCTATTCAACACAAAAAGAATTTTTCAAATCGGACCATTAGTTCCTGAGATTAGCGCGTTCAAACAAACAAACAAACAAACTCTTCAGCTTTATAATATTAGTATAGATAAGTAAGCCCTCTGACTCTGTATTCTCTAAGATATTTTGTAATTTCACTCGTGGTTTTACGTCGGTAAGTTTAAAGCGTATGAAGAAGCCGGATACAGCTACTATTTTATATTTTCAAAACTGTAAGTATCTTGTTAAAGAACAGTTAGATACTTCTTACTTGTTAACTTGCTGTGTCGTTTACTTATAAGACGCGATTGTTAGCATAACTTTGACTATCTCCTATATATGTTTTGTTAGCATCAACATACCCGCAACGAGGCATTACGTGAAGTAGGGTAACTATCTTCCTGAACTTAATATCTTCTTCTAGAAAAATAATTTTGCAACTCATCCTTAAAAAAGGTTTTTTAAAGAACAAGAGAAAATATATCCTTTTATAACATAATCCTTGTTATAGGTCTTCCAGAGATAGTTTCATTTTTTTAGTAGCAATCTTCAAGTAGGATACAATTAGTAATAAATTTTCCTGATCCTTGCAGCAACAACTCAATGCTTGTGCAGCCACCGGCAAAGAGAAGAACTCGCAGATCACGGCCTCTTGCGCGCTAATCTTTATTTGCTTAGTGTTGATGCTTAGATTCTACCACCGCTCTCACCATTTAACCAACAATCTCTCTAATGAAAAAAGGGCTGACAATTTTTGTTTAGATCTAAACCACCAAACAATTAGAAAACAATATTCTCCACACACTTCACTCTCACTCACCCAAATATGCAATTTATCGGCTGAAGTAGTATGGTTCATGAATCATGGTTAATTAAAACAGCTGTTAAGTTCATCCTTGTCAGAGTAATTTTCAGAACATTGGATAGGTAAATTTATTAGAACCAATCCAGCTCATTCGTCTTCCATTATAGATCAATTACAACAATTAACTCAAGAAATAATTACCCAATAGTGAATTACGATACTACCAAACTATAGAAACTGGCACTTAGCGAACAAACGGCT
The DNA here is from genome assembly GCA_905332915.2 of Hecatera dysodea. Taxonomy (NCBI): domain Eukaryota; kingdom Metazoa; phylum Arthropoda; class Insecta; order Lepidoptera; family Noctuidae; genus Hecatera; species Hecatera dysodea. Next base: position 13,284,971 of record HG995297.1, read on the forward strand.
GAACTTACATCCATATTCCGACCAGAAATACGTGAATATTAGAAAACGATTTTCTTAATCCAAGGAAACATTAGCCATGAGCCACGAGGCATGAGCATGAGCCATGATTCAACAGAGTTCTTTGTAAGAAACTGCAGAAAACATTAATCTTTTCTAATGGAAGGTTTGAATATGTCATTATTAGCTCTGGATGGGTGCCAGTGCTATTTTATTGATCTATTTGTAATCATAACTAATATTATAAAGAGTGTTGTTTGCATGCTTGTTTTAAGAGAGTCATGTCTGGAACCTTTCATTTGTCATTGCAGCTGTATTCAATACGTGTTCTATTCTATGTTGTCTTGCTGAGTTTTTTAAACATAATTATGAAGCATAAGATCTTTAATAATCACATCGAATTGTCAATGACATTGCGATATATCCAGCAATGAGAATGTAATCACTTTTTTAAATATTGTTTGTGGTTACTAGGTAACATTTAAAAGTAGTGACAACTACAATATCGCTGAGTGCTCTAGGCTATAACTAAAACTTGTTTGCTTAATAGAGATATTATATTGAACTATATTGAACTGCGAGTACCTACTAATCTGATTCCGGAAATGATTGCACTGATAGAAAGCTAAACTCTCGCGAGTTAACAAACGGTTATCCCGCAAAACTGAATGGATCTTGAGTTACTGGCCATAGAAGCAAAGCCGCACCAAAAAGCTGGTGTTGTTTACCCGTTAGTAGTGACCGCTTTTGTACTATAGGTCAGTGATTCCTTGGTAGTTAAAGGTCCAGACAAGAGACGTTGATTGTTGTTGACAGGTTTCTAATCAACATACACACAATTCAAAGGGTACGCCCCAAAAGGCAAGCTAAATCAAGCTTAGGCATACAGTGCGCAGATTCTGAGATTGGAAGAGCCTCCTAGTAGTAGGTGCCTAAGACTAACTAAGCTCTTGCCATTCGTTCTTGAATAGTGGTTTAATAGTATAGTCATTTTACACAAAACACAGATAATATAACACAAAAGTACGAAATAAGAAATAATAAGGTGAAAACTCGTATACACCTTCATTTTGAAATTGTAAGGTTTTTACTAAAAGACTCATAAAATCTATTATCTGCCTCGGTAAGTTATTGAAGGTCACAAAAATCAAAACGTATATAGCTCCAACGATGTAAACACTTATTTTTAAAATTATAGAGCGTAAAATTTGCAACAATTTTTGTTTCGAACATTTTTCATGAGCTCAACCGTTTTTGAGATACAGGTCGGAGAGCGCATTTAAGAAATCATTAAAATACACAGCCCATAACACTTCGTCTCTCCGATACCCTCTTTATAGGGTATGAACGCCCGCGACTTCGTCCGCGTTAAAATGATTGAATGAAGGAGAATAATATAAGTTAATTTAAAGGAAGGCTCCTTTAAATTAACTTACATTATTCTTCTTCATTCAATTTTGTTTCCCTCTCCTAAAGAGAAGGCCTGTGTCCCAGCAGTCGGAACGTTAAAAGGTTGATTATGCTTTATGTCATGCAATTTTTTTATTAGTTTATAACAACGTAAATGTGTAAATGACTTATTAAATAGACTTAAAGTAGGGCAGTTCGCTAAAGCCGCAACATTTTTCTGACTTAGTGCATTTTTATAGCCATCATACCATTTAAACGGAAGGTCCAATTTGAATAATTTAAAGTGTAATTTACATGTTCATAATAAACTTTGATTATCAAACCATTCAAATGGATAAGGATTAATATCATGATAGCATAATCACCACTATTCCATTCCACCCGGGTGTTGATTGAATCATTTTGACAAAAAGCGGTCATTGTGAATTAACCAGTATATTTAGACGTAGTCTGCGAGAGACTTTTTTATAGGTAACTAGCAGCGCCCCGCGGTTTCACCCGCGTAGTTCCCGTTCCCGTGGGAATACGGGGATAAAACATACCCTATGTTACTCAGGGTGAATTTAGCTTTCTAGTGATGAAAGAATTTATGAAATCGGTCCAGTAGTTTATTCGTTACATACAAAAATACAAATTTTTCCTCTTTATAATAATAGTATAGATATAGAAAATGCCAGTCTTGCCAAGAAGTACCGTGTTTCCCAGTTAATGGGTTGTGGAGGTCTGGTAAACAGCTGCTTCACGTGAAATACTGGTGTTCAGCTGAATCCGGGTTGACTGAGAGCCGACCCCAATATATGTAGTTGGAAAAAGGCTAGGCAGATGATGAACGCAATAATTTAATCATGTATTACATTATTTATATGTATCATCAGTAGTTTTCTCAGTGCACACCAAATAATGGATGTATTAGGCAAGGGCCTTTTTAGCCAATTCGATGTAAATGTCAATTTTTCAAATTGTCATGTATGGCCGCAATATTAACCTCGTTTTTACAACGTTCTTCATTGGTGCTCCGCTCCTATAGCTTTTAGCGTGATGATATGTAGCCATCCTCGATAAATGGGCTATTTAACAGTCAAATAATTTTTCAAATCGGACCGGTAGTTCCTGAGATTAGCGCGCTTCAGATTTATATATTAGTAAAGATATATGTATGTAGATATTAAAACTCTAGAAGCACTTTTTTCTTTTTGTTTGATATCTTAGGTAGGTAAACATTTACTTGAAAATGTTAACCTCTAAACATTGCCACTAATTATTTTATTAATGGTTATATTCCAAGGTAGCCTAATTGCAAGTCGCAAATCTCCATTATAATAAATATTTATTAAGTTGCTCCCGCTACTGATTTCTTCAGACTTCGTAGACTAACTAAGGTTATTGAACTTGGGCTTATGCCCTTAGAGACTTAATGATTAATGCAAAGATTACTAGTAGAAACTTGTGCTATTCAGTGTAAGGGTTATATTCTTCATATTCAATTAGTTTCTTGCCAAAGTTCCAAGTGATCCATTTCTTCGTAGCGTATCGATCGTACATAGGTACTATTGTTGAATATTATTTTTGGCCAAGTGTTCAGCTATTGTAACACCATTTGCTGAATCAGCCATCAGTCCCTTATCTTCAGGTGACGGCAAGACGAAACGGACTTCACCGCGGTCGACTTGAGTGCGGAACTGCGTTAGAGTTTTCAGATCGGTCAGTCGATTTATAAACATACCTACCAACAAAAGGCAGATCTTGTATAAACTATGTCTAGATGCAATAAGCTGCAGAAACCTTATCCCCATTCAAAGTCACTTTATTTACTCAACTCATTCCAGTGCAGTTGATAGTTATATCTTGATATTCTTAGACATTTATCAAGGGCTCTTTTCCGTTGTCATAGCGACTGAGTCTCTTTTGAAAGAACTTACAATCTAAGTCTAAGAACTAGGAGTAACTAAAGCTCCACGAAAATCCACAATTCAATCTATATTTAATCCCACTCAAGCACAATATAGGCTTCCCTTACTTATTTATTATCTGTTAAACAATATTGTGACGTCATTTACACGGTAAACGTTTTGTAAAATGTTGCCAATTCCGCGGTTTTACAGAGAGGGTAAAAGCTGTAAGTGGTTTAACGAATTTCACTTAAAAGGGTGATTCAAACACTTCACATATTTGAGTGTTAGGAATCTTAAATCTGTGGTGGCAAATGGTAAAGGAATCTAATTAATTTAATTTAATTTGTAAAGATTAGGTACAGAACCGTTTTTTTTTTGTTTATGTTTCATGGACTTTATTCTGATTTTGTTTTAAGAACACTTATTTATCACACTTGAAAGACACCATTTAAAATTATCAGATGCATAATGAACATTTAATACTAACTGAATCGATAGCTTATGTAAAAAATTGTATACATGAACCTAACTCTATACCTAGGTTAATAACAATTGAGGTGCCTATCTCGGTACTAGGAGACACTTCTAATTAATTAGAAAGCTCAGTCTACTCAGCACTCACACCCTCAGAATTCATGTGTCATTTTGAAGACAAATAGCTTACCTTTCTCAAATCTGTTGAAACTCTACGTAATTTAAGTTCAGACTTTAGTAGACAAGTTTGACAAATAGTTATGCTACATTCATGTACATCATGACAATGAGAAACGCCTACTTAAAATCAACAAGCAAAACAATGCCAGACATCCATTTTATTTTAACTATGTACCTTTATTGATCAAGCTAAAAACATACGTTAGTATGTCATTATTAATAAGGGTTTTCAGGATCGTACATAAAAGGTTCTTTGATTTAAAAACGTAATTTATGACGAAAACACGAATTTGTCATAACATAATTATGTGGAAAAACTTAAGTGTTCCACATGATACTGGCTGAGGGTCTTATACCCTTTATAGTCATGCCCTTTTAATGTCATAATATTATTTTGCATAACAACGGATAGCATAATTTTCACTTCGCAGAAAATTGTTAGGTCAGTATATCCTCATTTATTATTCATTAAAAACTCATAATTTTGTTAATCAGAATTACCTTTAGGCATAAATTTCATATCCATCTATACTTAATATTATAAAGCTGAAGAGTTTGTTTGTTTGAACGCGCTAATCTCAGGAACTACTGGTCCGATTTGAAAAAATCTTTCAGTGTTAGATAGCCCATTTATCGAGGAAGGCTATATATCATCACGCTAAGACCAATAGGAGCGGAGCAGTCATGAAAAATGTGACACAAACGAAGTTGTGCGGACAGCTAGTAATTAATAAAAGCAGAACCATCATATCGCAGAAAGTTCACAGTCAGAATCGTCTTTTGGCATACATTTTATATCGGCAGTCATTAAAAGGCAGAACTGTCATATTTCAGAAAGTTAACAGTTAGAATCATCTTTTGGCATACATTTGACATCGGACAAGTAGTAAGTCATCGCACAGTTATAAGGTTGCGCTGGTCAGATCGGCAGTACGGTATACGGTACTTCTTGGCAAGACTGGTGGACGGCTGCCAAAGATTTATAAATGACAGCTGAGACCAACGGCTTAACGAGCTTTGCCGTCGCAAAGCACGGGAGAGATCAAAGATTCAAAGCATTTATCTACACTATCTAAATCTACACTAATATTATAAAGAGGAAAGATTTGATTGTTTTTTTGTTTGTTTGCATTGAATGGGCTGATTGTTTTTTTGTTTGTTTGCATTGAATGGGCTCCGAAACTACTTGACCGATTTATAGGTTATAGGTTATAGGTTCCCAACAGTGAAAGAACTGAACAAAAGCTATATTATATCCCCATATTCCCACGGGAACGGGAACTACGCGGGTGAAACCGCGGGGCGATGCTAGTTTCAAATAAACAGGCACTTTTGAATTATCAAGGCCGGTCAGTCAAAAACATAAAGCTATTTGCACTGACTCTCTGTATCTGAAAATGTTCACCTATCCATAGACGAACCTCGGCAAACGTTGCTTAACCTTACAGTCGTGCGGCTGCGGTTTGTTTGTCTCTATAGCTCCTGTCATATCTCAACATAACATATGACAACTTAATCCGTCACCTATTAATAATGAATTAATTAAAGTGATTAGTGTATTATTAGGATCGCACTGCAGTCAAATGTAACAGAAGCTGATTTCAGTGACCGCCTCTAAATGTCGCAGTGCGCTGAACCCTGATAAGGGTAGTTACATTGATACTTGACGCACAACGGTGCTTTGTATCCAATTTGGTGGCAGTTGGTAAAATTTGGAAATTAGTAGGTAGGTCTATTTTGTAATTGGGATTTAAAGTATAATATTTTTAATCGACTTCAAATAAATGATTATATCTATAATAAATGATTATATCTATAAATAGATAATATATATATAGTATGTACCTATGTACACAAGTTGTGAATATATCTGACATATGTTATACTTACTCTGAACTGAATACTTAGTAAACATGAATACACCGCAAATACGATACTAGAACTTAGCATGCATCCGAAGCCTCACAAAGGTAGGTTCACCGACTCACCTTCGACTAGACGAGCTCAATAGGAACGTTATGTGTCTTGGCGCAAGGCTGAAGTCCTAAATACACAGTACTGGGATAGCTTGACCTTTATTGTTGTAAGTAAGGCGTTGGCTATCCAGCAATTCATGTTGGATTGTGTTAGCTAAACGAAATAAACTGGGTAGATTAGGTTTGTTCCACAAGTACGCCAAATACGCGCGTAGAGCATAGACGTGCAGTTGCGGTCCCCATCCCAACATACACACCTTTTTTTTGGATAAGAAATTATCAAATGACTTCTTCCGCTTTGGGCGGAGCGGAAGGGAGTGTCAGACAGACTCTTACTGACTAAAACTCACTTGTAGTCCTCCGGATGCGTTTTGCGTTCCAGGCGACCTATTATGACGTCTTAAATCCATCATGATTTCTGTGTCAGAGAGAGACGGAGTTACACAAGACGAATAGCACTATCTCTTTTCCTCACATGATAGCATTGGAACTTCGTAATACGGCCACAGGGCTGTGGTGACTCTTCCGTACAAATTACTCTAATTACTTCTATTAACTATGGGGCCCCGACTTCTTTTCTGACATCTCTTTGAGGCTTATACTCCCACCGAATCCGAAACAGGTACCTCCAGATGTGTCCGTGTCTGGTGAGTACCTGCGTCATGTCGAAAGTGATGACGCCGTGGCGCCTTTCCAATTACTCCTCAAAGAGGGGACTTATCGCTACAATGGGGGCTTGCCCAGCGTTGGGTTGCGACAGTCGATGTTTCCATAACGCTATGAGATCCAGCCGAAGCTTCGTCCGCTGCTCAGCGATTTGCTGCGGCAGCTGAGTTTTGCGTAGCGGCTCCACGCGCCACGCGTAAACGTTTGCGTGGGCTCACACGTTCAAATCCCACGGTGACGATTTTTAGAGAGCATTTGCCTCGTATGTATAAGAATAATATGTTGAAGAGCTCGTGCTAAACAAAAACAGCCGCAAGGTTCGGTCTTCGAGGTTAGACAACGATTGCCGATGTCATGGCAGTACGTGGATAAACCGAGACCCTGCCTCGGAAAGCACGTTCAGCCCTTGGCTGACTGGCAGCCCAGGCACATCTTTGGCAGTTGATCCAAGGCCTCAAGTCTGCTATTACAATAGTATCAAAATGGTCTATCATTGATTTCATAATGTTTGATTTTTATACAAGTTTGGTAATCTACTAATATAAAAGCGTCATTATGACTTTCCAATGGTCAAACACTGACACTCCATTGCAAGAAATGACACTGATGAATGAATGAATCACAGACGTATGCGGTAATCTGCTAAAATTTTAATAGCTCCTTTGATCAGTGACCTACCATTAGAACGTCACTGTGTAATTATTGCTTTTAATAACTCGGTTATATATTTTATAAAAAACTAATAGACACGAAGTGCCGGCAACATGTTACGCTGCGAGGATCAGCGTAGCCATCCGCAGAAATGCCGATACACCACACCTTCCGGCCAAAATTCTTCCTTGAGGAAAGTCACCAAGTGATCAGTCGGAACGCGCACCACTAACGACTAGAAATTGTTTTATGGCACGCTGCCAACTTCCCCACCCCAAAGGTCCAATTGGTTTCACCCGTAAGTACTCTACGACATCCTCAGTCTTCGCAGAGCAAACGGGACACGTACAGCTGCGTCGTCGGCACTGTTGGACGAAACAGCATGTTAGATTCTGCCGACGCTGACCCACGCTGGTTGCGATAAGTAGGCTTTCTCTTCTCACTCTCCACTAGATGATGCCGTCCTCATCGCATACCGCATGGTTATATAGGAATTAGGATTAGGATTCGATGTGAAATACTGGGAATCAGCTGCATCCAATTAGACTGTTAGTCGACTCCAAGACTGTTCGGAAAAGACTAGGCAGATTGATTCATTGATTGTAAGTGCATAGGTGTGACATTATTTTAATGAATTCGACTGTAGGTGAGAAACATAATATTATTATTTTTATTGTTAGATAGATATGCGTAGCGGTCAGTAGGCAACACCATCATGGTCACTATACATAATTTCCTGATCCTCGTTTTGTGACAGCAACATTTTTAATAACATTTTCTTTTTATTGTGATTGCTTCTTTGATCACATTTTTTCTGTTAATATTATCAAGATTAAAATCGTTGCAAAGCACGTTTAAAGGATTCACGGCGTGCCCTTAAAGTAACGACCAATAAAAATGTCAGCAAATTTTTCAACGTGACAAATAAATTCTTAATCTCAACTATCTAGACATAAAGTACCTACTAGTAAAAGATGGTTATTAAAGGTCAAAACACGGATTCAACATATCAAGTGACAAAGTGATATATGTTTATCCTAGAAGTGGATTCTTCCTTCTTGGATTGAATTATTTATACGTACAGGGCCGTAGACAGCAAAAACAAGGTTAGATTGCAAACATACAAAAGAAATACTGGAACAGTCGCACATGATATCAAAACTTTAAAGTATGAATCAGACAAGCAACTCTTGTAAACGCACCTAGTGTACGATACGGTGAAAACCCGATCAATTTGGCGACGCTTAGGGGAGGTCTTTGTCCAGACGTCATTCTGATGAAACTAAGATTATTCTTACTTAAACGGCTACAATAGTGCTATTTTGTTATGATCTCACAGTGATAGCGAAGCAAAGAGAGCTTTAAGTCATCTGTCAATCCCTAGCATCAATTATTGGAATAACAGCTCACTTCAAGCTCCCTTCACGAATGAGTCGTTTTACAGAATCGACTGATAGATTAACTTAATGTTGGCACTATATAATTAGTTTAAAGACCGACCCGAAAAAAAAACAGCGGTTTTTATTATGCTGTTGTTACCGTTTTATTGAATCAAAACTAATAATGTAAATAAAGTATTTAATCTAAAACTAGTTGACGTTACACAGGATTCATAGGAATCCTTCTATTATATTGCTTTGACAGCTGCTACATAATAATTGGGTTTTTGAGTTTTAGATCCAAATTATTTAATTCATTCAAGCAAATTATTTAATTAGTAGTCGTCGTTCGTTAGGTGGCCCTTGCCTCATTCCTACTCAAAGGACAGCATGAGATAGAAACATTTGTTCTGGACGACATCGTCCGTTATTTTCGCGTCCCAAAATCTTCGCAAGGCAAGCGAAACGCTCGAAATAGTTCAAAGATAGATGATCTTAGGAATTCATCTTTATAGTCGACCCCGTTGCCGCTTTAGCGCATTGGCAGAAGTGCTAGCTCGTTCATCATGCTACTTTAGTATTATCTAGAATCATAAATTGTTTATTTATGATTTTTATCTATGTTCTGTCGTTCTTCACTTGATTGATTATGTTGGAACGATTCCGAACTAATAAACACTAGTTCGGAAAGTATTTAAGGAAGTTTTGGAACTCGTGATATACCGTTCGTGATAAATTCACTATACCTAATGTAAACATGGGCACTTTACACTGGACCATTTTTTGGAAATTACGAGTTGAGAATTCACGGATACCGGAGTCGATGTTTCCTGAAAGTTACAATATGGAAACTTTAAGTCACAATGCTATAGGTCAATTCTAGATAAACGAGCGCCAACGTCGCGACGACTATATCATGAGTTTCCATCAGATGAGAATATGGTGAAATGCGAGCCAATCAATGATAAAAAGTAGGCTAGCAGAGGCACCCTATACCCTGCATTGCAAGTAAGTGTAGTGAGATTATTGATATCCAAGCAATTATAGAAGATCAATAGTATGACAGATAAATAAATCTATCAAGTCATATGGCGGCCTCTACAAGTCAGCGGCGCCGGCGTAAGTTTGAGGGAATATGTTAACGGTATTTTTTTTATGTCTTGCATACCACATTTAAAATTACTTATTATGGTATACAACTCACACACCTAGAATACTTGATAGAAATATGGTGCTCAGCTGCCAAAACTAACTTAAGACAACTACAAATTACACAAAACAAAATTATTAAAACACTATTTTACTACAATCACTTAACACCTACAAAGGAAGTATACTCAAAGACTAAACTATTTAACCTTGCACAGTTGTATGTTTTCAGTACTTGTCAAATCCACTCAAATATAACATTCACTCAACAGACACACATTTGACCTAAGAAATAAACACACTTTTCAACTGACTCAGCCACGCACACATAAGGCAAAAAAAAACATTATAAATATATATGAGGGAGCACAACTGTACATATATTGGCATTTATAAAAATAAATTAAAATCACATATTGTAAGTACTTACTGTACCGATGACAGTTAATAGATATTATTATAAACTGGAGTAATAAATAAGTATATTTAAAAAATTATAAATGTATAAATCTCATTTTAAGCGAAGCACGAGTATGTTGTTCTTATCTATAATTAATATTATAAAGAGGTAAGATTTGATTGTTGGCTTGTATTGAATAGACTCCGAAACCACTGAACCGATGTGGAAATTCTTTCACTGTTGGGAAGCTGCACTATTCTGGGGTGATATAGGCTATAGGTATATTTTAACCCCATACTCCCACGGGAACGGGAACTATGTGGGTGAAACCACGGGGCGCTGCTATTGCGAAATAAAGCTCTTTAAACCATAACTTTCTATACGTCCTACTCACAGAAATCTTAATATGTAATTAAGATTTCTGTGGTCCTACTATATCACAGGAGCGGCATATATTTTCGGGATACAAATGTATGCGTAAACTTACCATCAGTTGAAGCGACATCGGAACAGTACTTCCGAAGATTACAAGACAAACAATTAGTTACCTCTTTATCTCGTAACGACAAACATTAAAAACAGACATTGAAAACTACGTTGGCAAATGGTTTAGGTAGCTGAATCAGTTACAAAAAATAATGTTGTTTGCGAACTGACAGGCCATTAGCCCCATTTTGCGACACCCGCGGGAAGAAACTGGGATTAACTATTCCATTCTTTATCACTTTTAAAGGTCACTGAAAACCTTCACTTGAATGCTGGTTCTAAAGTATTTCTTCATTGGACCTTAAGAAATTATTTTTAAGGTTTTCCGTCACCTGAATGAGCAGAGCATCTAATCTATCAGATTCATCTTCTTTCCTTATTTATCTTTAGAGGCAGCAAAAACAGTCTTCATCTATACATCCCTATTCACCGTAATTTCAGAAGTAATCTCTTTCCTAGGCAAGTATAATACGGTGTTATACGCTACAGTAAACAATCCACAAAACATAAACAGCCTACAAAGCGTTGGCAGCAATGTCAAAAGACGCCCCACATATTAACCGGTAACATAAAATGTAACTATCAGCAAAGTAGTTTATAACAGAAAATATGGCTCATGAGTCGTGCCACGGGAACGGCACGGATTTATGAACACCCCCTGAATAGCACAACTTCTTCCCGGAGTAATTTATACGGTTACCAGCTAATGCTTCGGATATTTGAGTCTTTTGAAAACTGATACCTATGGAATTTTATTGAAATAGACATTTTTTTTTCGGTGTTCGACTAAAGCAGCGTTTTTAAAGGATGTAGTCGCACTCATAACTTCATGTTATGTAATTATTTAAGGCAGTATTTATGGGTAAATAGCGACAACTTTACCAAAAAAGTGATTGAATTTAATGATATTTTCTTTCGTAACTGTTTTCTTCAAATAATGTAAGAAGATTCGTTCGACCACAATAGTTGTCAAAAGATTTAGGACACTTTATGAACACAAAACCATGTGCTACCAACCAAATATTTCATTTGTCTCCAGAATAATACTATTTTAACAAATATCAAAAAATCTAACATCACCTAATACTCATTGACATAGGTAGGTAATTGAATAGTCATATGAATACGTACTTTATATACCGAAGGAAGTATATTTCGTGGTTCATTGAATTCTGCCTCGATTTCGTCTTGAGTATTGACATAGCGAACACGGGTAGAATTCCTCGGTTCAAGACTGGGAGACTCTTGCTTATTGAGATACGACATGCACCCGAGATGAATAAACTTCTCCGTTTAGACGGATGTATTCTGATGATGAGCTTCTTACACACTATTAATGAGATTATGTTGTTTCATAGAAAAGAGGTGAAATTGGTACTTTTGGTTTCTACATATCTTTGTCAAAAGTAATCTCGGTAAGTACTTGCAGATCCAAAATACGAAATTTTATTCACTAATTGAAAAACACACTCGCTTTTTGCCAATATCTACATTGTATATGATAAAAAAATCACGTTTTCTGAGTGATAGATCACGGAAGTAAAGTTGGGGCAAAATCTAGTGTTATAATGTAAATTTGAAATGGTCATTTTTACGTACAATGTACGTAGCTCGGAGTCTGGGCTTGTCCCCGGTTAATTACTAGCTTTTTTACATGAAAATAAAAACTACCACCAGGAGGAGGAGAGGCAATGTGGGCTCTGTGTCAGTCGTGTCAGTTGAATCATTCCTCCGGGATAAGTAAATGCCGATTTACCGAGTCAATGAAACTTGACGAAAATTTCATTGACTCGGTAAATCGGCATTTACTTTTCTGGTGGTTGCCACACTTATTGCCACTCACTTCCAAAAGTGATAGTAGTGGTACATGGAAAAAGTGTGGCGTGCTTGGCTCAAACAAAAGTAATGTTTGAAAGAATTCTGTAAAAGAAGAATGTGCGGAACTGTACATAATTATGTTTACTACGCTTCCAATGAAATGTACATAATTATGTTTACAACGCTTCCAGCATAAGGTTCAGTCCTCATCATTATCTTGACTTGACTTGACTTTAAAAGAAATGACTCGTTCTTGCGAACGTAAAATCCGTCGCTTTTTGGTTAAAGGCACTTTTTATTTTAACGGACTCTTTAAGCTGCTATCGCTTTAAAATTCACATAAGACATTCAAACATTTCGTCTTTATTTAATTCGAGCAAAGCCGGCAAGATTATGGAATGTTGTTGATGAAAACGCTTTCCTCTTTTGCGAGAACAGGCTTTAAAGTAGGAATTTCCTTTCTATGGCGATACGAAAACCACTGCGCACTGTGCAATATCCGGCCAAAAGACTATAGGAATGGTTTGCTAGGTAAAATGTGTCTAGAAATAATATCCAGGGATACAAGATGGTCGTCATTGTGACATAAACTCAACTTCAACTGCTCAATTCAGAAATCGGATTAATAATTCCTTTTTGGAAATTTAGCAACTCAAAGTAAGTAGGGTACTGTAGAAATTGCTGTCCAAATGAAATATTTCAACATACTCGCTGAAATAAAGGAATCTGAAGTGTGTTTTTTTTAGTAAAGAACTATAGACCCGGTCCTGGAAGATTCCCCCCTAGACAAAGTCAATGCCCCAAAGGTCAGATGTCAACAAAGTATTAAAAAGTAGGCATATAAATCAAATTCCGTTGATAGTATATTCATCCCCAAGTGTACATGAGGGTACGAACTAGTATATGAGGTTGTTGGTTTGGAAAATTCTTTTTTTAAAGGATTCTTTTTTTTGTAGGACCGGGATTGCTGAAGTCGCATGTATGTTTATTTTATACACAACATAACATAACATCACGCCAGTGCGCTGCAGGCTTTAAAGATAAACGCACATGTGTACAGGTCAGCCTGGTTGGGCCCTGGTATACCCTTACCCAATTATGTTCAATTTACATGTTTTACGGTTCTCTAGTTATGCGTGATTATATTTGCGTTGGGTTTAGTTAGTAGTAGCCACATTGCATTTACATTAAACGGTGAACTTCGTACAAACACCAGTGATCTCCTCAAATTAAAACACACCGGAATTATAAAGGACTTTAGTATGTAGGTGTAATAATTAGTTCAACTACTGCGAAGCCTAAAAGGAGAAAAATCTTTTTTTTTTGTTACTAAATTAAATTCGCTAAATGGCTTTGAGTAGGTAGATAATTTATTGAAAAGCTATCACCAATTCTTAAAATGGTTTAGTGGACATTTTAGGAATTTGAATAAATCATATCGAAACAAAAAAACACTTATTTTGATTTCCGTGAGGTGATACAACGATTGACTGGATCGATTCAATCAGTATTAAATATGATCATCTGCCTAGACTTTTCCCAATTATGTTGAAGTCGGCTTACAGTCAAACCCGATTCAGCTAAATACCAGTGTTTTATATGAAGCGACTGGCGATTTGCCTCTTGGCAAGACTGGTGTTTTCTGGCTTCTGACAATCCGTAACGGTTGCCAACGACCTACAAATAACAACCGAGATGAACGACTTAACATGTTTTCGATATGTTAAGATGGTCACCAATCTATAGGCTGACCTCGGCAAGCGTTGCTTAACCTTTATGAACGCCAGTGTGGCTATTATTATAAAGCTACGAGCTGCTCATTTAGCATTATTCCTCATTAATAGTTCTAAATATCAATTAAAAAACAATGTTCGATGAGAACAAGCCAATTTTATTTGAAGTTAAGTTATATACCCCCTGTAAACTGTTTAACCATGCAATAACGATAAATGTCCCTGTTTACCTCGTTTTGAGATAATTGCGTTTCAATTTTATTGTATTAATGGGAAAAGGAAAGTCGTGTTTAAAGGTATGAATATATTACAATATTGGTTACAGCACATTTTGATTATTGATATTATGTTTCTTTACTCAAGCTTTATTTAAGAACTAAGTAAAAATATATTATTTTAGTTTTAAAAATCCAGGACTTTATTGAGTACTGTCCTTATCTATACTAATATTATAAAGCTGAAGAGTTTGTTTGTTTGTTTGAACGCGCTAATCTCAGGAACTACTGGTTCGAATGGAAAAATTATTTTTGGGTTGAATAGACCATTTATCGAGGAAGGCTTTAGGCTATATATCATCACGCTTAAGCCAATAGGAGCGGAGCAGCGATAAAGAATGTTTTAAAATCGGGGATTCCACGGGGACGAAGTCGCGGGCCGCAGCTAGTCTAGTATAAGCGTGATCTGTATAAATTCAAATTTCTTAAAACGCAATAGACAGATGTGTTGCTGGGGAGTTTGTTGCGCTACTTCTTCTTCCCAGCTAAAACACTAGGAAGTGGTGACGGGTGGGCGTTTTGGGGGACTGTCTTTAATTTGACGTTCAAAAACTGCTGTCTCTCAGCCTAGTTTGAATAAATGACTTTTGATTTTGATTTTGTCTAAAATATCGGGATTCTAAGTAATATTGCCAAGTTTGTTAACGAGATTACCAACTACAGGTACAGATATCCAGTAGCTGAAAGACGTGCTTACTTAATTTTTTTACAAAAATGAACTTTCATCATTATTGCAGTGTACCCTTCAAATGGAAAAACAGAATTGAATGAACCAATGTTCTATAATATGTTATTCTCTGCTGGTGGTGAGGTGCTGATTCGTAACGTTTATTCACTGAAGTATGAAATTAAGAATCAACTTGATTCATCAGTTTCTTTGTGCATTAGTTTGAATATTGCAACCATTTGTTCGGAATCGTCTGTTTTGTTGACGTTGATTTGAAGTGATAGACAGTGAGAACCTTAGGCTAGTTGGCATTTGAAACGGAATCGTCGGCATTTGAAACGGAAGAGGTGATGTATGTACTACATTTTCCGTTTCAAATGCCAACCAGACAAATAGGAAAGGAAGATGGTAATGTTTTTTGCAAAAAAAGATTAATGTACGTTTACTAAACTATTTAGTTTGGTGTAACAGGGGACCAGCTCTTTTTGCAATCCTAACTATTATAATATAAATG
Organism: Hecatera dysodea; assembly: GCA_905332915.2. Taxonomy (NCBI): domain Eukaryota; kingdom Metazoa; phylum Arthropoda; class Insecta; order Lepidoptera; family Noctuidae; genus Hecatera; species Hecatera dysodea. The sequence goes on from HG995297.1 coordinate 13,300,638, forward strand.
CAAAAGTGTGTTGTGTGTGTATATTCTCCTAGAGTAATTTTCTACTTTCATGTGGGCGAAGCCACTGACCAAAGCTAGTAAAAAAATGCTATAAAATCAATCCTATTTATATCTAAATTGTATGACTGTTTCTATATATTCTTCGTTCTGTATGTCTATATATACCTATATTAATACGTGAAGCAAAAACTTAGTACCCTATAATGGGTTCCGTTGATTGATGTGGTTAGGGAGACCAATGACCTGATTTGTGCTTACATTTAGGCTAACATTTTGATTTTATTCATGTTTATGGGTACGCTGCGTGAGAACGCGTTTTATCTATTATTGGTTTCATCTGCGTGAGAATCTAATCACAAGTTCTAACCACAGTATAGACATCTGTATAACAGTGTTGTGACTCAGCCCTGCCCTTGATTAATTATAAATAACTATATTTTAATTACAAAGTAACAAAGTAATGCGCCTGTCATCCAGTTATATTAATGCAAAAATATTCAATTTATAGATACGGCTAGTTTACAATTTTATTTTATGTGTAGATGGAGCGACTGCTTATTTGACGTTCACAACCCTGTAATTGGGTAACATGATATTTAAATATCCTTGGTAATACTGTCAAACATCTTCAAATGATAGTCAAGGGGCTTAACGTGCGTTCAGAGGCACAGAGGAGTCTCGGTGTGTTAAGATGGTCACTCATTCATGGAAAGAGCTCAGCAATCATTATTGACCGGTGCAGCTTTTATTGTGTAGCTCCTCAAACAAGAACGAAGATTTTGAAGAAAACTACATTTGTCATGATTATGTTCAAAACTCGTCTGCTCAATCATTTCAAACATGAATTGCGTAAACTTATCATTCATCTCTGGGCAAGTAAGGACGTGGCAATTTAATTATAATGCAACGGTTCCACTCCTTCACATCTAAATTTCTATGACAAATTGCCACAGCTAACGCAGTTGCCACAGATAATCTAATACCAGCGTATTATTACACACATCTATAGTGTTACTATATAAAAATAGATTCCTTGTCTTTTTGGAAAAGCAGCGTCGCGATAGCTTGGCCTCAAAAATTTCAATTTATCATGCTACTCCTTTTCAGCTATATCTATGTATAAGGAGTACATATTCTAAATCACATTATTTTATTTTACCGTGGCCTTTCTTCTGTTTTATAAGAATAAAAGACGTGTCATGCCCGATAGGAAAATACTTCCCCACACAAATTCTACGCAGTAACTATCTTCATTCGAAAATCCACCTAATGGCAGTGGCGTGCAGTGGTTCGAGTTAGGGTAGGCCAGAGAAAATGTCCAAATAAATTTTAAAAAATAACCACATTATTCAGGGTTGATTTTTAATGAAAAGAGTTTTTTTAATATTTTTTTAATTGCCTATTTAAAAAAAATAAAAAAACAAAAAAAGACACCAAATTTCAACCCTGAATAACGTGGTGTGTTTTTTTTTGGACATTATTTTCTGGCCTACCCTAACTCGAACCACTGCACGCCACTGCCTAATGGCTTAAATGAAACCCCCATTTAAGCCCTCTATTGGATGTATTTTGAAAAAACCCTTTCTTAATCCTCCTATACATTTATTATGTAAATAAGTCTTGTGCATTTCATGCTTCTAACTATGCGCAAATAGCGTGGTCTATTAGTATTTTGGCACAACCAAGTTTGGTGGCAATTACCTAATATCTAAAAGAATGACAAGAGTCCAATGAACCTTGTCAAACGTGCCATCTGCATAGGTCCATAGATCCTGTTTAGCCATCACATCAGATTAATTCTAGTCAATAATTGAACCGTAGTACATATATAACCTATGTATATCTCAGTGGTTCTCCCATTTCTTCGCAAAGACGGAGTCCTCTTATATTAGAAACTGCATTGCACTGGTTGTTGAGTAGTTTCTCAACCGAGTAATTTCTATTGAGCTATTTCTATTGAGATATGAGATTAAAATATCAATTAGGTTATGTGTGGGTGGAGTGAGGTGTTTGACTACTTGAGAGGGGCACACGGAAACACCACGCGCCACCGCCTTGAGTTCGAATGAATCAGGGCGACCGATGTCCCCAAGTCCGCCGCCCCTAAAACATGTTAGGGGGGCCAGAAGAGGGCAGCATATGTAAGATCTCAACCTCCTCCAACGCCCAGTGCGCCTGCTGCCACAGAGATAAGCACATGGCGCGGCTAACCCCAAGCGGCGAACTGCCGGCGTATGCTGCGCTATGTTCTCCGACAGTCAACGCAGTGTGCATTACCCTACCTATGAGACAATGGAACCTTCCGAAGCAGTCATGCCCAAGAGGACCTGCGTCGCACGAAACGACAGGGAGCCGAGCCTTCTCCTGAGCCAAAGGTTGAGCACTTGCCCAGCCCGCAGGCCTATCCATATCCCACCATTCCGCAACCATGACCTCGCGCAGTTGCGACTGACTGATGTTTGCGCCACCAATGCAGTGATGCGCGAACTTTTGCCTCCAGCAGCCCTACCATGACGTCTTAAATCCTTCATGATTCCTGTGTCAGAGAGAGACGGAGTTACACAAGACGAATAGCACTATCCCTTTCCCTCACACTGAATCTTGATAGCATTGGCACTTCGTAGTACGGCCACAGGTCCCAGGGCGAAGATCCGTCCATTGCACAAGCCACCACGTAGGAGGTCGTTAGATTACCCCTGATAACTCTGACGGCCATCACCTTTAGTAACTTTCGCAGAACAGTGATGATGCTGGCCGACAGATACGCTGCCCATATTCGAGACCGTAACGTACGCTGAGCCAACTTTCAAAAGAGAATGTGTTTCGATTTGGCAGACAAATTCACTTAAAAATTTGTGAAAACTTCAGTGTTGGTATTAAATATGTAGAACACCAAAGTAGACCATCATTTACCTAGCGTTTACCCAACTATGATGCAGTCGAAATTCAGACTAATAGCTGAATACCTGGATTTTACTTGGAATTATGTAACCTCCTCAAAATCAACAGTTACGTTCATAGCTGTGTTTTCTTAAGGAGATGGATATCTTGAATAAAATACTCAATGGTCCTATCTAACCCAGGAATTAAACCCAGAACCCCAAATCTAAACAGTACCCGTTATAAGTTACGACGTTAAAAGTAAGTATCTGCAATTTCGAGAAAAGTTCTTGTAAAGTGAAATATTTCCCGCAAACAAGAGTAAAGTTTTCAAATATTTACGCTACTGTCAGGAAAGCAATTCAACAAGTTAATGTGAAATGGAACAGTGGAACAGTGCTGTACTGGCCCCCGTGATGGAACTACTAAACGAGGCTCCGAGAGAGATGAGTTATAGAACCAACGTGAGGGCGTAAAGAAAGATAGGTCTGAGTAACTGCTACATGGAAAGGAATCTTATTATTTCCAGCGAACATTAGAGTTACCTATGGTTCCTGTATTTTAAGAATAGGAGGTCAAATCCAGAACAATCTATGGTATACGTATTTATTACAATTTTATTCAACACAAAACTAATGGTGGACTACATGACTTAGGCATTTGCTACCAGTTAACCAAGAGTGATCAACAGATAACACGTAGAAACGTGTGTGCTAGCATTTTGCAAATATTCACATGCTTTTTCAAGTATGTTGTTAGTTTCCTTGATAAGAAAACAAAAATGCGAAGTCTAAATGACGTTGGTTTATTTATGATCCGTATTTAACAAAGTACGTTACACTGTATACATGATGTTATATTTCTGTTTTTTAAATATGTAGTTCTGTTATTAATATAAATGTTTGCACGGGAAGTTGTTTGAAATTAGAAGTTTAAAAATCCTACAACATCACAATCAATATCATAATTTCTGGATATCGTTTTTATAAAATATTTATAATTTGGATAAGACTGTCACAGCATGGGGAAACCACAATCAATAAACAGTACAAACGGTGGCCTTATATCTTAAAAGCAATTTTACAATGATAGATAATATAAGAACCTTGAACTTCAATTATTTACTTCGGATCATTCTGTATAAACAGGTCTCTATAAATATTTTGAGGTCGAATGGGCATGCAAACAACAAGAGATTAAAAAAAATATCAGTCGACGTTTACGCATCATAAATTCCTGCAATTTATTAGCTACATCCGCTTATTGGCACAAAATTATATGTTTTGTGGAATCGCTAGTTTATTAGAGATGGCGAAATTAGCTGGACTCCTTCTCGAAGGACTGGTCCAAAATGTCAGACTTCTTTAGTGGAAGTAGGCAAAAGGGGCCTTTAGTAGGCAATGGGACAGCACAGGTTCATGATATTTGACCCTGCAAAATGGTGCGGAACAAACTCTTCACCTGGGCCCCCTCGTTGACGTAGAGTCTACGGCCCCAGCTAGTAGAGGCCGTGGTGAGCGCTCTATTCCCTTTGTGAGGGGAGCATGCTTCCCCGTCTATGGCTCCGCCACTTGCCGTGCCCGATCGACGGCACCGACGGCGAAGATACTCCAAAAGTAACCGAGGTAGACCTGAGAGCGGTGGTAAATAGGGTAAAGGTAAAAAATACCGCCTCAGGACCCGACGTCTTACCTGGGAAAACCTCAGTCATGGCCTCAGACGCGCTTGCACTTCGACTGCGGGGGTTCCTAAGCACATAATTGGAGATGGGCGAGTTCCTACTTTGTTGGAAGACGGCGGCTCATTGGGAAACCAAGACGACCTGCGGACTCTCCATCCGCATCGGGCTGCTCGACGAGATGGGCAAGCTCTTTGAAAGAGTCATTGCAAACCACCTCTTCAGGTGGCGGTTTGCAATGACTTTGCACGCTAGCTGGTGAGAGTGAGGCCAGAAAACCAGTTCGGTTTGCGCACGGTGTGCTTGACGGTGGATGCCATTATGCATGTGAGCGCCCTCACGACGAAGGATGCGGATCCCAGGCAGGGTCGTCTTGGTGGTGTCTCTTGACATCGTGCGACAACGAAATACCTGGGTCTCATTTGCGGAACATTTCCGACGTTTAGCTCACAAACTGAGGCGAGCCAGGGTTGCCTTCAAGCGGCTCGTGCCCAATCCTGGGACCCCAGATGCCTCCTGCCGGAAGCTAAACGCGGGGATCATGCGGCATACGGCCCTTTATGGTGTCCCAGTGTGGGCGCTGTCTCTGAAACGAATAGCAGCGTGCCATCTGAACGCGTCCCAGAGGGTCATGGTTATCCGCATGGCTCGGGGATACCGCACGGTCTCCGGCGAGGCGGCAAGCCTCCTTACCGGATTGCCATCGTAGGTCTAGACCTACGGTGGCACGTAAACGTTCGTGAGGGCCTCTAGAGGCGAGAGCCCTCACGAACGTTTACGCGTGTCGCGTAGAGGTGCTACTCTCGATAAAGCGCCGCGGCTAATTGCTGCGCAGCGAACTGAGCTCTGGCAGGATCTCATGGAGGTATGGAGGCGGCGACTGCCGCAACCCAGTGCTGGACATGCATGCAGCATGACATTGCGGTGATAAGTCCCCTCTTTGAGGAGTGGTTGGAAAGACTTCACGACGTCCTCATCTTCCGCCTGACGCAAGTACTCACCAGACAGGGATGTTTTGGGAGGTACCTGTTTCTGATTCACGTCTGGATGTCAACACTGTGTCGATCGCGCGAAAGATACAAGAGAGCATACGGTGGAGATCTGCCCTGCTTGGGCGAAGCAACGCCGTGTCCTCGTCGAGGCGATCGGAGAGATATCAGCAAAGAAGACGGGGGCCACTAGGGTTGCTGAATTTGTTGGAAAGAGTAACCACGGCCCTGAAATGCTAAGGGGAAAAACACGGGAGAAACACGGGTGGGTTTTAGTCAGTAAGAGTCTGACACACCCTTCCGGCTCGCCCTGAGCGGAAGAAGACATTTGATCATTTCCCAGCCAAAAATAAAACTCATAATATGAATAAGCATACATTTAAATATTTAGGTATAGACTAGTTCAACATGGAGTGCAAATATGCTGTTCCACAAACGATGGGACACATATTATTGTTCCATGCATGCTTGCACGTGCTGTAGGGAAATGGATTTAAGTCATGGCACCTAGCTCGCAGCTATGTTGGGGCTTGGATTTAATATACACTCGCGAGCAAGAAACTGGAATCACATCATCGCGCGTTGCTCAAAACATTTTTTTGACCATTTCTATGCACTGAACTATGAAGTGTGGTATCATTTAAAAGGTAATTTTGTTAGATTTCAAAACACACTTTAGTTCTGAGACACAGGCTTGCAGCTTAGCTCATGCACCAGTCTCCCACAACGATAATTTTATAATAACATTGTATTTGATGTATTGTTAAAATATTGTGGTGTGAGAAAAAAAAACTAAGTTCCGAAATTTAAGTTATTTTGTCAATTTTAATGTTTTTTGGGAGTGGTTGGTATTTTTTTTTAAGTTTTTTTCGACTCCCAAAAAGCTGCCATTATTATTTTACACTTAATTAAAAAAAACATCAATTGACATAATTTACCGATTCCCTCATGAAAATAGCAACTCAAATCGTACAAAATTAACGTGAAATATTTTTTCATCAGAATCAAAACATGCAGTTACAGATTTTGCTCGAAATGCTTTAGAAACGTATTCGTAATCTAATTTGAGTTAATAATTGTAGTATGATATAATTTAAGCAAAATTGCAGCTACTACATTATGTTTTGATTATTACAGATGTTTTCTAATTCAGATAACGGGCCGACTCAAGTACAATATTTGTCATTGTACTATAAGGTAGCAATTCCCTATCCCAACATCTTTTCTCCTTAGCATTGTATCATTCTCAGTAGTCATTATCCGAAGCACTAATGTCATCACTTGCTTTACCCATGTCATATGCGTTTGATAAGTGTGACCTTTGTTATCGTAATTGTTAGTCACTTCAATTATTATCGCAGTTAGTATAAACAAATGAAAGTGTAGTGATAAGTCGTGGTCGCTGGTCACTTCTTAATTATTCCTCATTGAGTTAGGACCTTAGTACCATGGCGGTCAGGAGCTTCTTACTGCTTACTTTCACGTGTTTTGTCCTTTCGGAGGGAGGTATGTTGTTTCCTACATTATTAATTTTGATAAAATTACCGTCAATTGTTTCTTTGTCCTGGTTAGCGTTATATTCCATAGCTTTGACAAAGGATTTATTGTTATTATGTTTTGTTTAATCGTAAAGGAACTGTTCAATTATTGTTTTCCTCATACTAATCTGATCTGTGTATAAAGAAGTACAGATTTAAACTAATTCAGTTTTCCTCCTTCAATTTTTTTTTTAGTTTTGTGTTAAACGTTAAACTACCACGTTAAACTGAAATAAAAATGAACAGTTTGAAATACATTATTCAAGAATTGGAATTTCAAGAGTGAAATCTCCTTATTATTACTTATTCACCTTTTTGACGTTGCAAGAAAAAATCTAATGGTAAAAGTTCGATACGTTGTTGATTGTAGCAGTTTGTTTCAGTTATTTTAACTGAAACAAACTACCACAGTAAAAACATCGAACATTCAGAAATTTGCTAAGAAAATTATTTATTTTCAGAAAAGCTCTTCGACCCATGTAACAAAAACGACATTAAATGCCTGAGTGAGGCCACGGAAAACTTCTTGGAGAAGTCCTGCAATGGCTTGCCAGAATATGACATCAAACCTCTGGATCCCTTGATCATCCCTGAATTGAAAGTCGTTGTCGACCCAGATTTAGGACTCGACTTTGACTTCACCAATATCAATGTCACTGGATTGAAGAGCCAACAAATTTCCGACTTCCAGTGAGTATTTTTCTGTTTTCTTTCAATTTAAAATAGATATAATATCACAATCGCTTATTTTTTTTTAGATATCGTAATGTACGTGGCAATCCAATCAATAAAGCTGAGCTATACAAATATTTTTCTCTCTTTATCTTTACACTAGCAGCGCCTCGCGGTTTCACCCGCGTAGTTCCCGTTCCAGTGGGAATACGGGGATAAAATATAGCCTATGTTACTCAGGGTGAATGTAGCTTTCTAACGGTGAAAGAATTTTTAAAATCGGTCCAGTAGTTTTTGAATTTATTCGTTATACATATACACAGAGTACTTTTATATGTTACATACAAAAATACAAATCTTACCTCTTTATAATATTAAGCAAAGTCGCTGATCCTCTGCCTATTTCTCGACTTACTTCTTCTAAACCACGCAACGGATTTAGATATCATTTTCACTAATAACAAGAGCAATAAACGAGGAAGTCTTATGGTATAGCGGCGGCGGCGGCGGCGGCGGCGGCGGCGGCGGCGTGGTCTTGGTGGTAGCTTTTTCTTTCTTTCTTTTCTTTCTTTCTTTGTATAGTTTTCAACCGTGCAAATCCAGCCGCTTATTAAAACATAACAGTAAATTCATTGGAAAATATAAAAACATATTCAGACTCCCTATTCGATTATTGTAAATGTTGATACAGTAAATGATGCTGGGTGTATTGCATATTATATCTAATGGTATCTTTTGGTTCCGGAAATGGTCCCAGTCTCAGCAACACATCAGATATGCAACGTTGTTAAGATCTCCAGAATGTATCCAAATATCCAATTTCATTAAAGCATTGAGTAAGTCCGATTCTGTTTGTGTGAAGAATTGACAAAAAGTAAGATTAAAACTGGTTTAACTTTGTTCTTGCATTCGTTTTATAAGCGAAACCAGGCAATGTTCCAGATAAGGAATCTTTTTGTATGACTAATAATCGAGAATCTCTAAGGTCAGAAACATCTTAATATCGCCCTTGGGATATGAGGAAAAATTTAGGATACCCTCATCAAAATGTAGCGCGCTTATTACTTTTTTGAGAATTTACAAGCCTGTGTGAAAAGCGGCCAAAACCATTTATTTAACTGCAGCCATGTTTGACATTGTTTAAGGAAATCAAATAAGTACCACTTTAACACAATTTTACTTTGTCGGTAAAACATTTGTTACAACCGGCCTTTATAATTTTCATTATAAAGATCGATTGCTTTGCGATATGCAAAAAGGTAAGTTTTACAGTACATGAATTTAGTAAAAAAAAAGTAGGTATAACGTTCAACACCATAAAGTTTTGTTATTGTATTATTTTAAGATAAAACAACTTTGAATTAACACGGGTTTTCATGAAGATCTTCTTGTTTAAAAACTGGTGGCGTTATAACTACGGGTAGGGAAATTGAGGTCTACTTATTATTGCAATATGTAACTAACTATCACTAACAAAACGACCTTTGAAACTAAACAAAACAGTTGATAATTACAACATTATAGACTCCTTTACGATTTTCTCCGTACAATTATTTTTTTTTCACCGGAAAATTAAATACCAACGGAACAGACAAAATTCTGGCGATAAAGAATTTGTAACATAACACGCCCTTTTTTCTGGATGGGAAGTCTTCAAATGACTTCTGCCGCTCTGGGCGGAGCGGGAGGGAGTGTCAGACTCTTACGGACGAAAACTCACCCGTGATCCTTCTTGTGCCCTTTGCGTTCCAGGGCCGCGGTGACTCTTTTGAACAAATTCCGCAACCCTAGCAGGCACTGACCCTATGGGTCTTGACTTCCTTGCTGACAGCTCTTTGAGGCGCGCGTGGAACACGACGCGCCGTCGATCTGGGCGTTGTTTCTATCGGACGACAAGCCACTCGCCGTCCGCAGGCCCGCACGCGCCTATGGTAGCTGGGAATCGCCCTGCGTTTCCCGACGCCCGAGGCGTCTTCTTCTGTTGCGGCAGCTGGGGCGTGAGGTTTCCCTCTCTCGCACGCGGTCCACTTCCTCCTTCGCTAGCATTACTGCTTTGCATAAGGAGCTACTCGCTCCGGACCATGAATTGAACCAGGGCCGGATGCGAGAGGTCGCGGCTGCCGATCACCTCGACAAGGATACGGCGTTGCTCCGCCCAAGCAGGGCAGACCTGCACCGTATGCTCCACCGTGTCCTACCGGTGATCCACACAGTGTTGACACCCGGACGTGTCCTCCCGCTGAATCCGAAACAGGTACCTCCCGAAACAACCGTGTCCGGTTAGCGCCTGCGTCAGGCGGAAAGTGTGGTGAAGGTGACTTATCGCCGCAATAGTGACGTGCCCAACGCTGGGTTGCAGAAGTCGCTGTCTCCATAGGAGCTCCATCCGCTGCGCAGCAATTTGCCGCGGCGGCAGAGTTGCACCCGGTTTAGCGCCTCCACGCGCAACGCGTAAACGTGCGCGAGGGCTCTCGCTTCCAGATCCCACGGCAGCAATCCGGCACGGAGGGTCACCGCCTCGCTGGAAACCGTGCGGTATCCTCGGAGCAGCCGAATGGCCATGACACTCTGGGACGCTACCACGTGGGGCGCGGACAGCGGGGCCCCGTAATGGGCCATGGATCGCACGAACGAGGTTTGGCCCCCTTGATTGGGCAAGGGCTACTTGAAAGCAGCCCTGGCCCACCCAAGTTTGGGAGCCAAACGACGGAAATATTCCGCAAAGTTCCACCGGCTGTCGAGGACGAGACGCCGATGTGAAACCCTCCTACGGTTATCTGGGATCCCGATGGTGGCTGGTTCCGAGAGCCATGAAAGCACATGGCCTCGGACTTATGCAGAGCCACCTCGAGATCCAGTTGCCGGATTCTGGCAACGACTATCGCAACCCCGCGTGTCAACTCGACCGCCACCTGGTGAGACCCTTCTTGCACCAGAACCAGCGTGTTGTCAGCGCAGCAGACTACGTTGGCGACGTGAGGGAGGTCGCTGTGCAGCACCCAGTCGTAGCCGATGTTCCCCAGAACTGAACCCTGTGGAACACCGCACGACATACAAATCATGCCCTCAAGTTTGACTTTTTCTTCAGACCATATTTATTTCATTCACTATATTAACTACTAAGAATTGCAATGTATTTATTAGTTTTCTGGTTCTCGGCGAAGAGCTTCAGCAGAAATTGCATATGATGATATTTTTAGTCGGCGAGGACTTTGAAGATAATTTCGGTAAGATGAATCGATCTTCAGAGTCCTCCCTGTCTGTATTAATTAAAAGAGCACGCACTACCTAAGAATACTTGCCAGAAGATAGGGATCAACAGACTATGCCTTCTAACTCTGGCTCCACGACATCTGCTAGTCGTGGAATTCTGCAGTTACTACAACCCCAGTTGTAGTAACTGCAGAATTCCACGACCACGACAAAACTCAACAATAAAAATGTGGCACAACAGGCATTTTACTTCCAAGATATGTTTTGAGGGCTATCATTCCAATGTTTAGTTCTTAGGTAAATAAACCATTATAAGCAGTATGCTGTTTAATTTTATTAAGAAATATCTGCTATCAATGCATTGGTTTTAGTAACCGATCTTACTTCCGGGCATTATTACGCCACTCTTTTTTCGGTTTTCTCGGACCGCCATTTTTTTCAATATCCCCGAATACTACGTTACCACAAAACAAAACATTTACAAATCAATGCAATCTGAAACAAACACTACTTCCAGTATTATCAAGGTTAAAATATACCAGTGCCACAATTCAGCAGCCCTATTATGACGTCTTAAATCCATCATGATTTCTGTGTCAGAGAGAGACGGAGTTACACAAGACGAATAGCACTATCTCTTTCCCTCACACGAATCATGATAGCATTGGCACTTCGTAATACGGCCACTGATCTAAATTCTTAAAAACCAGCCCATAATCAAGTCCACAAATCGCATCACTCGAAGCTTTGTCAAAGAAAACCAAGAAACAAAGATGCAACATTAAATCAAGTCACTGATAGCACTAATTGCCTATTTCTACCTCTTTATCTCATTGATAACCTTTTTACATAATTTATTTGCAGAATGGATACAGACAAGAAGTCTGTAGTACTAAAAACGAAAGCCGTTTTGAATATTGCCGGTGATCTTAAAATAATATTTACCAAGAAGAACAAGGAGCTTACTGGAACTTACACAGCTTTGACAAGTGAGTATAGAATGCAAATTAACACAAGAAATTGAGCTTAAAGATGAAACTGTAGAGCTAAATCTAAAAATAAAAGGAAGGGAATGAGAAAAACTTTAACCTCTTTTGGAAACATCTTCTATGATAAATCTGAACATGTTTGCTCCTTGTCACGTGCCATAAGTTAGTATTATTTCCTCTGAGATGGATATATTTCACTGCAACCTGCTGAGGTTCACAAAAGTGAATGTATATTGATTTGAATTGTTCACGACATAAGATAAATACCTATGAATAGTAATAGCATTGCAATAACGTGGCGCAATATACGTGTTACTTTGTTATTTACGACATTTTAAATAAATAATTAATTAAGTAATTCAGAAAACTTACTCCCCTCATTTTAGAACTAGATGGTTCTATTCAATGTGCTTGCTTACTGATACTAACAATCTTACCAATGCACCTTTACCTTTTAACAGCTGCTTTGGGAAGCTCACAGTACGGCTACAGTCTGACAAAGAAGGGAGATGACGAATACTTTGAAGTTGGTCCAGAAACAAACACATGTGAAATAATTGGAGAACCTGTGGTGACCGTTGGAGAAGCTTTGCAAAACGCTTTGGATAACGGTACGTAAAAAAATCTTTTGAATGTAAAATACAGTGTTAACTCCATATAAAGCCACACGGTTTATTTGTTTACACATTTATTTCTTACATATATACACTTAAATAAAAAAAACTCTTAACTCACTAAAACTAAAATTTAAAAAATACAGTATTGCCACACTCTATGGCAATGCTTATCATTTGTCCAAGGTAAAAGCCAGCCCTTGGGTCACGCATTGTATCAACTAAACGTCTTGACAAATCTTTAAATAAGTTATGAGCAGTCAGACCCCACGAACTGAAAGTTTCGACCCCAATTATTTATATTTATTTAAACTTTATGTACATTAGTGGTACATGGGTGGACTTAATGAAATAAGCCACGCCACGGTACGGGGTTGGCGTTGGGATTTAGCTATAAACTCTCTAAAATATCGAAATAACTTGACTTAGGTTGTTTTAAATTTTTGTCCATTCAATGATACACTATGTCGCATCACACGCACTCAAAATATTAACGACATTACGTCATTATTAAACAGTAAACAATAATTTCTGAGTAGCCGAAATTTTTTACTTTATTGTTGTTACTAGATGTGCCCGCAACGTCGTCCGCGTGCGCTTAGATCTATCCCTGCCTTTGCTTTTCTTACATCTTGCTACTGTTATAGATGGATGCTTGCAACTCCATCATGCCAGTACGGCTGAGCGAATCTGGATGTGATTTGCAGAGATAGTCTGGATTACACAAAGGCTTCTTATTCTGGGACTACCTAGTCACCAGACCTATGTATATTCTAAGATTCCTTTACTTCTGTAGTTTTGGCTGTAAGTTGGTAGTCTTTCAGGGTTGAAACTAATATAAGAATATTTTACCAACAGATTCTGACGCGAAAGCCATAAAGCCGTACTATGAGACCAACAAGGTTTCATTAAGGAAGAAGACGCTTTGCAAGATAGTGGAGACCGCCTACATCACCGTCATTCACAACATCAGGGCATCGGCAAAAACCTTCCCGAAGTCTGCCTTCTTCACAGACATTTAAAAACTAATATAAATATACAATACTACTAAACTAGTGGATCTTATTGCCTACATAGGTCGTATTTTGTTTTTGTTTAATTCGACTGAAAAAACACGCAATAGGTAGAAGTCATGGTAAAAAAAAATGTCATCTTTATTTAAATTATTTTTTTGGCTGTGAAATTAATGATTCCGTCCGCTGTGGGCGGAGCGGAAAAGAGTGTCAGACTGTTACTGACTAAAACCCACCCTTGTTCCTCCAAACGCCTTTTGCGTTCCAGGACCGCGGTTATTCTTTCAAAAAATTTTAGTTAGGTCAATTCATGATGGATTATGCTTAATTACTTTTAGACCCTTCACTTAAAATATCGAAGGTCACAAAATTTGCACTGAATTACTGAATTGCACTTTTGGATAATTCATGACAAAATGTAAGTACTAATTATCTGAAACTCAAGAGCATCAGAACAGTTACTTTTCATATTCTGAACTGCTCTTCTTATGAAAGAAAAGAAAATAAGTTTCATTTACAGCCACTTAAAATCCGTCATTGGCTAGTAGATTGCACTTTTCTTTTAAAAAATATTTCTAACGAGATTGTCCAGAGATCAGTTATATTTATCTCTATATATCTATCTGACTATCTCTATTCCTTTACATACATAGTGCGAGCGAGTAAGGAGTTCAACATCATTTGTAAAGAGTTCTCATTTGGCCCATTAACCACCAAAAACTACTTACTCTAGAGTAGACGTTTTCGGCTGAACGTTTACCTGTAACATAAATAAATACTTGGAAGTAAATAAATCAATTAATAAACTGGTATGAAAATGTGGATTAAAAATTTTAATCTATTAAACGGATTCAAAAGGATCCAGTTAAACTCAGTTGACGTTACGTTACTACAAAACTCGACTCGAAAAATACTTCTAATGTAAGCCAAGAAATGTAAGTAGTATTTTTTTATTTCCTTTATATTTATTCATTGAATAATGTATTCAATATTTCCTTATTCGATAAATAGGTAACATTACAGTCAAAGGTACGATACTCCATTTATGTAACGTGACCTTTAAAGATCTACTGAAGCTTTAGTTGGTTCGCTTCGTTGTAAGGAAAATGGAACTTTGAGACGAACCCACATTTATTTCACATCTCAGATAAAATGTTACACGTTGACAGGAGACGTCAGAAGCCTAGAGACTGTTGACCTTCTTGATAAAATAACTTTTTATAAAAAAAAAACTGAATTCTAGAAACAAAAAAAAACACAAAACGTGTAAAAGAACTTTAGTTTCGGGACTCGGGACGGTGTTTTTGGATGTTTCTTCGTTTTTTGAACACCGACTTCCGAAATTAAAGGTATTTTATACTTCTTGTGCTTTTTGTAATCTATCAAGAAGGTCAGCAGTCTCTAGGCTTCTGTGTCGTGAAATATTTCTCTCTTTTTAGTGGTAGGTGTGGGCGGGAAGCCCACACCTAAACGTACCCATCACAGCGTACATGGTATTCATATCTCTGTTCTTCATCAGATTATTTATTATTTCACCAAACTAGAAAGAGACGACCTTGAAATACTAAGATGCTCTTCCAAACTATCGTACACAATTTTATTTTTTCATTTTACATCGACAAGAGGGAATGAGAACATCATCAATTTAGACAAAAACTACAGCCGAATCGAGAACCTCCTCCTGCTTTGGAAGTCGGTTAAAAATATGGGTCTTACACAGACCAAAATCGGATAATTCAGGAATAGATAAGAATAAATTCTTCCAGCTAAATTGTTCGATGGTCTATAAAGGTGACTTGAATATATTCTTCCAAGGTAGATTGTACGGTGGTCTTCAAAGGTGGCTTAGCAAAGTCTGTTTGACTCATCATCATCATGACACAGTCCGGCTTCTCCCACAGCTGACCATCTCTCTTTTCTTGTGCCAATCCTCACGTTCCTGTGAAAAACCCGACAGTCGGTCTCATCGGGCTCATAACAATATGTAATAACCCACTTTCGGCTGGATGATGCTGATAATATCCTGAATCTTTTGGTTAACCCATTCACACTCAAAAATCGATTGCGTCCGGCAAGGATTTTCGTGCAATAGTAGAAAGCACAGACGCTAAAATTCCATTGATTATTAGGAACTTAGGTAATTATTATCAACTAAAGTTCAAATAAACATGCTAACAACTGTAATTAAATATTGTGATGCAGATAGTGTAACATTCAATAGTTATTTAATAAGTAAATATCTACCATTAGACATGGTAAATACTGAACTTGAATTGTGGACGATAGATTGGAATATTATTTATAGTTGTGTTTGAAGTGGCTTACCTGTACGCAGTACGGAGTCTACTCAAGACTAGTGCTATGAAGTATGACGGCACACAGAGTTGTACGGAAGAAGAAATGCTGCGAAGAAACGCTGAGCATTTTAGGGTTCCGTAGCCAAATGGCAAAAATGGAACCCCTATAATTTCGTCAAGTCCGTCTGTCTGTCCGTCTGTCTGTATGTCACAACCTTTTTACTCGGAGACTATTAAAGCTACATAAATATTGTTTATTTATGTAGCCTTTGGTTTTTAATTGGTAGGTAAGTACAACTTTTGTATCCCTATTCAATATTGCTGTGATATTATGGAAAAAAAATCCATACATGTAACTGAGGGATGAAAAGATAAATTCCAACAAACATAATCATGTGGGATATCATTAGATAGCTCTTTCAAAATGAAATGGAGATTTCTAAGAAAGTTGTTTATTTAAGGCAACAGTTTTTGATATATGTGCTTCCAAATTCGTAAAAAATGTGTGTCGTCCGTCCCCATCTAACTTTTAAACAATGCAGTTGATAATTTAAAAAAAATTGAGATACTTCCAACGAAAATTGGTTTGAACATCACAGCTTATATACTTTTAGAGATATGAGATTTTAATAGTGAACTACGGAACCCTTCACTTCACTATACGTGTTTACCATTATTACAGGCTTGCGTTTAACCGCTATGTCACCTGATAATAAGCGACGTCAACGATGGAGCACGCTTACCAAAAAGTAACCTATTCACTTTTGACTTAAAGACCCCCGTTCTAGCTACATATCAGGAAACACAGACTGTTTCAGAGAATTCTTCTCCTTAACTGTACTCATATACTTACATATATTATAATAATAATAACTTTATTTCGGGTGGCATAGACCCATAGACATCTTAACCTAGTACACATTTATTTTATTTGGCATGACTCGCCACACTAACACAAGCCTTGAACCACTGGTTTTTAAAGGGTCAGTCAAAACGCACAGTTATTGCGTTCAGAATGCAGTTGTTGCCACTCCGCATACGGGCCAGCAGAGAAGCTGTTTTTTTGCGCATAATAGCCTGGAAACCATCAGCGCGCACTTCAGCAAACATTCCAGATGCGCTGCACCGCCACGGCAAACCCAAAAACATCCTGAACGCATTATTGTACTGAGTGCGCAAGGCTCTGTAGACTCGCTGCGTATATCTCACCCACAGGCCGCTTGAGTAGAAGGACTGGCAATAAGCTTTGAATAGCGTAACTTTCACCTCTCTCGTGCATCTTGCGAACCTGCGGGTGAGCATATTAGCTCTCACCGCCAGAGCCCTGCGCTCCCGCTCAATGTCCTCATCGTCCCTGAGGTCACTTGTCACAATGTGACCCAGATATTTAAAACTTTGGACTCGCTTTAGGGCTATTCCATTGAGAAATACAGAAGGCACATGGGTAGGCTGTTGCTTGCCTGATTTAAATACTAAAATTTCACTCTACTTTCACTGTATTCGCAAGACGTTATGTGCGGATAGGTGGGATGTCCACCATGTACCGATATACACGTGGTGGTGAGTTTTTTGATTCGATGACACAGAAAAACATTACTGTTTTAATTCCCAAACAATAAAAAAAAGCATATTATTTCCTCTAAACTTACATTTCTTATAAATTTATAATAAATGCACGTGTTCCACGTGTTACTTTGGTTTATTCTATAATTTAATTTAACGGAACCCCAGAATGCGTAAAGGCGTCCAGTGATGCCCATTTGATTCTGCCTTGAACTACTTATCTCCAGTTTGGACCAGCTATTGTTATAATTTCGTCTTTCCATCTTGTAATAGGTTTCCCTCTTGTGCCTATTGGGCCATTCCATTTTTTTGGTCCATCTAAGATCAGTTCGTCTAGGATTTTATCCTGTTATTCCCAAACAATAACAGGAAAAATACGAAAAACGTTATAAACATTGTGTGAACATCTCCCAGATTAGTGGCAAACAGCTCTACGTAATACCATAACACACAAACCCCTCCAGATCAAGAGGCAATTAGTAACAGATCCCCTCATTACATAAAGATAAACGATCAATCGAGAAGTTTGAAGCACGATGAAAGCTTCCTGCGGTCGTAAACTGCTCATTTCTAAGGTCAAAGTAACATAACAAACTACGTCCCAAAGATGTTTGGTATAGTACGAGTAGGTATGTACTTTATCAAAACTTTAGACTAGTAAAAATATTTAAATATTATTATATGTAATAGACAAAAAAACTCTTCACTAACTAAAACACTAGAAAATTCCTCCGCATCGCTGGCCACTGGTAATGTATAAAAAAACAACCGACTTCTAAACAAAAAACACAAAAAGTTTAAAATAACAGTACAAAATAACACCGAGTTTTTTTCCCATCACAGCGTACACGGTGTAAACAAACATGTGATTTCAGCAATCCGTTCAAAAAAGATTTCCGTTTCCTATCTCTGTTCTTCATCAGATATTCACCAACTAGAAAGGGACCACCTTGAAATACTAAGATGTTCTTCCAAACTATCGTATACAATTTTATTTTTTCATTTTACATCGGAAAGAGTGAATGAGAACATTATCAATGTAGTCGACGCCACGCATTATTAGCGATAACTGAAATACTTACTAGTCGTCAGATTTCAATAAAACTATCAAAATCGGGGCACCCAGTACAAAGTTTGTATGTATGAGGTAAAACACATATTCACGGAGGTATGGAGACAGCGACTATCGTAACCCGGCGCTGGGCACGCCACCATTGTGGCGATAAGTCCCCTCTTTGAGGAGTGGCTGGAGAGACGCCACGGCGTCATCACCTTCCGCCTGACGCAAGTGCTCACCGGACACGGCTGTTTCGGGAGGTCCCTGTGTCGGATCCAGCGGGAGGACACGTCTGGGTGTCATCACTGTGTGGATCGCCCGGAGGACACGCTAGAGCATACGGTGGAGGTCTGCCCTGCTTTGGCGGAGCAACGCCGTGTCCTCGTTGAGGCGATCGGCGGCGGCGACTTCTCGTGTCCGGCCCTGGTTCAAGCCATGGTCCAGAGCGAGGAGGCATGGGAAGCGGTCGCCTCCTTCTGCGAAGCAGTAATGCTAGCGAAGGAGGAGGCGGAACGCCTGCGAGAGAGGGAAACCTCTCGCCCCAGCCGCCGCAACGCAGGGCGATTCCCGGCCACCGTACGCGCGGGCCTGCGGATGGCGAGCTATGGGTGGCTCGCCGTCCGATAGCAACCAAGCCCGAGTCGACGATGCGTCGTGTTCCACGCGCGCCTCAAAGAGCCGTCAGCAAAGAAGACGGGGCCCCATAGGGTCAGTGCCTGCTAGGGTTGCGGAATTTGTTCGAAAGAGTCACCGCAGCCCTGGAACGCAGAGGGCACAAGAAGGATCACGGGTGGGTTTTAGTCAGTAAAAGTCTGATACTCCCTTCCGCTCCGCCCAGAGCGGGAGAAGTCATTTCATGATTTCCCATCCAGAAAAAAAAGGTAAAACACACATAGAAAAATAAACAGATGACTTGAGAACCTCCTCCTGTTTTGGAAGTCGGTTTAAAAACGCTGGCAGCATAGCCACACTGTATGGGAATGCTTATCCTTTGTCCAAGGCAAAAACCAGTAGTTGTAAAAATGCTAAATAACCATATCAGGAGCCAAATGACTGAGCACGCCACCATTGTAGCAGTAAATACCCTCTTTGAGGACTAGTTGAGAGGCGCCACGGCGTCCTCACCTTCCAACTGATGCAGGTACTCACCGGACAGTGATGTTTCGAGAAGCACCAGTTTCGGATTCGGTGACACCCGGGCGCATCCCTCACACGTCCGGGTGTCAAGACTACATGGATCGCCTGGAGGACGCGGTGGAGCATGAGGTCTGGTCAGGTGGAGACAGGTTATATGAGTTCAAAAGTTAGTTTTTTTTTTTAAATAATGACTATGTAGGTCAATCTAATGACTTTTGATTTTGATTTTGTCAGTGCCTAACAGTGTTGCGAAATTGGTTTGAAAGAGTCACCGCGGCCCCGGATCTCAGAGGGCATTAGGAGGAACACGGATGGGTTTTAGTCGGTAAGAGTCTGACACTTTCCGCTCCGCCCAGAGCGGAAGAAGTTATTTGATGATTCTGATGAATGATCAAAAAAAGAGGCGTAAAATGATATTAGCCACAGTATATCCAGCCCTGGATATAAACCTTTTCCAAAAGGCGTTAGAGAAGGCGCTATACTATTTGCGAATGCAATTCTTTAAACTCCAAAATATATACAGGATTATTTTTAAGCTGCTCGAAAAATTGGTTGTTCCATCAGTAACAGAACACATTTCCGTTATGTGTTCACATATTTTATTATTTTTTTATCCGGATTTAAATGAGCAAAATATGGACACTGTCTATTCGTCATAATAACAAACCGGCTGACCGCAACGTTCACGGCTTTATTAGAGTGGGGGTCCGTAAGAGCCGCGAGTGGCAGGGTTAAACAATTCAACATCTTTTGTTAACGATAACTTTGTTTTTCTATTGTACTAAGACAAAATGAAAAGTACATTTTTAGTAAAATTCGTTTAGGTTTAATTTGTCAAATTTTGTGCACTGAATAAAAAATATTCCTCGTTAAGCGTGGTCAATACCACGTCATACATCGACAGCGGCTGTAAATCCCATTCATTTTTGACGGAATGAATTCCTTCGTCAGACAAATTGTAGTAACGCAGATTGCGACACATTGCAACTGAATTGCGAATGCGAACGTTGATTGAAAATTAATAGAATTGGCATTCAGGTCATTGATCTGTCTGTGGAAGGCCTTCCAAGTTCAGATATGACACAATACCTATATAGATGCATCTAATACTCATGCAATGCTAGTTATACCAAAGTTACAAAAAGAGAGTTTATATATTTTTGAGATAAGATATATGTTCCTTTCTAGTTTGATGAGTGGATAAATATATCTTGGACTTAACTGCCTTCGATAAAGAATCGCGAGATAAAATCTTGTGCTACCAGAGGGTCTCAATAAATATGGAGAAGAATAGAGGACATTATAAACTTGCGTAGATAGGAAAGCACATAATATATATGAGCTACCGTTATGAGTTGTTCTTTTTAAAATTTTTGATTTTATTAACATTTACTTTGATATGCACGGTCTCCGGCGAGGCAGCGAACCTCCTTGCCGGATTGCGGCCATGGGATCTGGAGGCGAGAGCCCTCGCACACGTTTGCAAGTTGCGCGTGCAGACGCTACGCCGCCGCGCCGGGGTGAAACTCTGCTGCCGCGGCAAATAGGGTATTTTACTGTAAAAATCTAATTAGTCCGTCTGATAGATTTACAAAAAATATTGGACACGTATTTTTTCTTTTTTCACGTAAACAAAAAATGAAGACGATACAGTGCGTTGAAAACTCACGTGACGTCACTACGTTGCTACAATTTATACCAGCGACGTGACGTCACGTGAGTTTTCAACGCACTGTATTGTCTTCATTTTTTGTTTACGTGAAAAAAGAAAAAATACGTGTCCAATATTTTTTGTAAATCTATCAGACGGACTAATTAGATTTTTACAGTAAAATACCCTATTGCTTCGCAGCGGACGGAGCTCCGGCGGGATCTCACGGCAGTATGGAGACAGTGACTGGTGCAACCCAGCGTTGGGCATGCCACCATTGCGGTGATAAGTCCCCTCTTTGGGGAGTGGTTGGAGAGATACCACGGCATCGTCACCTTCCGCCTGACGCATATGCTCACCGGACACGGCTGTTTCGGAAGGTACCTGTTTCGGATCCAGCGGGAGGACACTTCCGGATGTCAACACTGTATGGGTCGCCTGGCGGATACGGTGAAGCATACGGTGGAGCTCTGCCCTGCTTGGGCGGAGCAGCGCCGTGGCCTTGTCGAGGCGATCGGCAGCAGCGACCTCTCGCGGCCGACCCTGGTTCAATCCATGGATGGATCCGGAGCGAGGAGGCTTCTGCGAAGCAGTAATGCTAGCGAAGGAACAGGCGGACCGCGTGCAGGAGAGGGAAACCTCACGCTCCAGCCGCCGCTCTGAACAGAAAAAGACACTTTGGGCGTCAGGAAACGCTGATGGCGGGTCGTCGTCGATTTCGTCAGGACCCAGTCGGGATGGCGAGCTATAGCTAGGCCCGGGTCAACGGCGCGTCGTGTTCCACGCGCGCCTCAAAGAGCTTACATCAAAGAAGACGGGGCCCCATAAGGTCGCCGCAGTCCTGGGACGTAAAGGACACTAGAAGGATCACGGGTTGATTTTAGTCAGTAAGAGTCTGACACTCCATTCCGCTCCGCCCAGAGCGGGAGAAGTCATTTGATGATTTCCCATCAAGAAAAAAAGGCTTCGTACTAGGTAAACAACGGTAGTCCCGTTTTTACCCTTTGGGTAAGGAACCCTAAAAATGGTCCAACAATTTGACTTAAATCAAACGGCCAAATTTATCTCTTATTTTTAGAATTTACCTTTGTTTGTACAAGTTTTCTTACAAAAATGGTACAAAAACCTTCAAGATAATTCCGTATTTATCGTTTAATTTTATTTCTCCGACAGTCGGAAGCCCTTTACGTTACATTATAGTCCGCTAGCTGTCTCAGGTAACCGTACCGATAAACAAAGGAATCTCTTACTTTGATTAATGTTCATTAGATATTAGAAAACACCATTTTCTTCAGTCAGCTGGATGTCAGGTAAAATTGTTTTTTGCTACCATGGAATAAGGAAAATAAGCTGGGGAGGCCGCCTGTTGGCTTTTTGTTTTATTTATGAAAGATTATAGTTACGGTAAAAGTGTGACTTTTTCACGGGAAATTATAATGTAGGACTTTTATGTCTTGAGTATTAAAATAAGATTGTGAGCATTTGCGTTCATTTGTAGCACAAATCTTTGGTCTTTGTTGACGTGATTGAAGTTTAATCTTTGTTCTTTGTTGACGTGATTGAAGTAATTGTATTCTTAGAAACTACTTCTACATCATTTAGATGTTACTTCGAGGCTCCTAAATTGTACTTACAATTAGCAAAACTGCTACACAGATATATTTGACGACATGGTTGGCGCAGTGGTTGAGCGATTGGCTGCTGCGCTACGTGTCGTGGGTTCGATTCCTGCACGGAACAAATATTTGTGTGGCCTACAGATACTTGTTCCGGGTCTTGCTGTTTGTGTATGTGAGATTGTATGTTTTTAGACGCACCCACGACACAGGAGAAATTCCTAGTATAGGGAAAAGTAAAAAAAAAAAATGAAAAACGTTGTCGCATCGATATGGCGTTGGCACTGTCAACAAAAACCTTCACCCCTGGCAAACAAAACATTGCAAAATCTAGTCTGGAGACTAAACAGTCGTTCCTCGTCTCACCGCGTTGTTTCCCACGTATTTTTAGTACGAAGATTAATTGAAACCCCGCTGGCTTTGGATGTTAAGATTAGCCTTGTTTCGTCCGGCTAGCAGCTGGGCATAAAGCGAGAAGGTGAACTCGAATTTTGGGAAATCGTTAGCAGCTTTCCCGGATTTCACTCTTCGCAAATAATAAAGAATATGAGAATGCGAGGTACGTGTTATCTCTAAAAAATCTAAGTACGCTACTCGGAATTCAGCGGCGCAAATGGCGTCGGTATCGATATATCACTAACTGTCAAAATACATATATTCACTGCTATTTCTAGCTGACACGATGTTAGTGCAATCTGCAAAACCACACATCATGTGAAATCGTACAAGAGGATCTCGAAATTGAAACACTGAAATGCCATACACTTTTCATGGAATTTCTGTTTTAATAAACAATACCGTCACTTTCGGATCAGAAATGGTGAAATACTATTCGCAATTTTGCTTAATTAGCAATAATTACAACTTTGCCACCTCAGCAAACATGAATTATAACCATCGTAATACCGGTAACTTCTTTGTAAAGCCCCAAACTTCATTAATCAACCCCTAAGTTCACCAGAAATAATTTTACAAAAATCTATTTCCGTACCACAGAAGGCACAATGTTCAAAGAAAAATTGAAGACATTTTTATTTCTTACTAAGACGGAAATTGGAATTATAATTCAATCAAACTCGAAAGAAAATTCTTGAAGTTTTGTTTTTATAACATGGCAACACCCAGGTATTGCCTTGTTATAAAAACAAAACTCCTTTGATATTCGTTTTTTTACGCAACCTACAATATAAACAGAAATCCCTTTCGGCAAATGCTTTTAAAAGCAAATGTAAGTTGTGTGCCTAAACAAAGACTGTCTGTGTACACTGTAGTGAATAATTTTTAAAGAATCACAAAAATTACAAGAGCTAAAACAAGAATCAATTTCGAGTTTGATTTGTCTGTTAGGCGGCATATTTCCTCACGGTGGAGGTCTGCCCTGCCTGGGCGGAGCACCGCCGTGTCCTCATCGAGGCGATCGGCGGCGGCGACCTCTCGCGTCCGGCCCTGGTTCAAGCCATGGTCGGGAGCGAGGAGGCATGGGAGGCGGCCGCCTCCTTCTGCGAAGCAGTAATGCTAGCGAAGGAGGAGGCGGAGCGCGTGCGAGAGGGGGAAGCCCCTCTCTCCAGCCGCCGCAACAGGAGAAGACGCCCCGGGCGTCGGGAAACGCAGGGCGATTCCCGGCCACCGTAGGCGCGGGCCTGCGGATGGCGAGCTATGGGTGGCTCGCCGTCCGATAGCAACCAGGCCCGAGTCGACGGCGCGTCGTGTTCCACGCGCGCCTCAAAGAGCTGTCAGCAAAGAAGACGGGGCCCCATAGGGTCAGTGCCTGCTAGGGTTGCGGAATTTGATCGAAAGAGTCACCGCGGCCCTGGAACGCAAAGGGCACAAGCAGGAACACGGGTGGGTTTTGGTCAGTAAGAGTCTGACACTCCCTTCCGCTCCGCCCAGAGCGGGAGAAGTCATTTGATGATTTCCCATCCAAAAAAAAAAAAAGAAGGCGGCATATTTCCTATACCCCAAGCTGTTTTATTTTTGATACACCTATCTCATGCACAATGCACAAAAAACTGGATTTAGAACTTTTGTAATAATTAAGTTAACCAAGGTATGCGCGATAATAATAAGCTCCCCGTAAACAGGCTTGACGTGACATACTGCATTTTGTCCCGTGTTATTTAAACTAGTGTCACGGTCGGTAGCATCCTCCAAGTTCATTTCGCGATCCCTCAATCTTCAGTTCTATTTATTGTGGCTAGCTGTCATATTTCTATAGGTATTTACGTAGTAGGTACCTAACAATAGTAGAGAAACTGTCCCCCCTACCCCCAAATTCAGCATTTGAAGTTGAACATTTCTCAAACTCTCCTTACCCTTAAAATCTGTTATGAGTATGGCGATTCCGTCCCAAAATATGGCCCACTTATTGGAGTGTTCCGAATGTCACTGATGTCGCTAGAAACGAGGCCACCTACTGAGCACCAACATATTAAGGGTCACCATTGACTCGAACAGAAGAAGGAGGGGAGTAGGGTTTGACAAATTCTGAAACTATTCAGACGTCAGTCCATGTCTTTTTATCACTTAACCATTAAGAACCAACAAAACTACATGCAATCGACTAGACTTTTCACCCTCATACCCCTAGCAATAAGGTTTAAAAGTTAACGACTGGAATATTCTGCAGATTTACCAACCAAGCACTGAAACCATTTCGAGCAACAGTAATGCTGTTCTGTTTCGATACAAAAACTGAGACAAGGTGTAAATAGTTAACAAAGATTTACCGAAATAGAAATAAATCTCTATTGAGAGCAGAATAAAACCTTCGTCATCCATTTCCCTGACCTATTTACCAGGATCTGCTTGGCTGAACTAACTTACTCAGCTCATTAGCGGGCACAAGACGTAGTTATTATTTAATATTTTTTTGCAAAAGAACTAACAAGTTTTGCTAACGATTCTGCTATGGCAGTAGAACGTTTTGTATCCTTGGTGAAAGGCAAAATGTTCAACGTTCACCTGTGAAGTAGGTACTGACTGTTCATTTTAAAATACCATAAGCACCGTTAGTATCAATTTACCTTTACGTTTATTTACGTTAAAATATAATGATTTAAAAAACTGTTCAACAAATCTAGCTGGTGGCAGCAAACAGCTGGATACATTCACCTTCCGCCCTTACATAGTATAAAACAAAGTCCCTTCCCGCTGTCTGTCTTTCCATGTGTATACTTATATCTTTAAAACTACGCAACGGATTTTGATGCGTTTTTTTTTAAAAGATAAAGGTATTCAAGAGGAAGGTTTATATGAATTATAATAGATGCATAATATAGTAGAGATTTAGTATCAAAATTGCACCCGTGCGAAGACGGGGCGGGTCGCTAGTTTAATAAAGCATTTAAAATTTAATAATTCTCTAACTATAGTACTTTGGCCTTTGACCATGATAAAATTTAACATAAAAGTATGGAAACGTTCATTGCACAAAATACTCATTCGGAAACCCACAAAATTAAACTTAAAAGTCTCAGATAAGTATGAGTCAGTCAAAATAGAGATTACTTCACAAACAAAAAGGTAACAAAACGCCGCACTATGGACGGGATTTCGAGCCTCCCTTTCGTAGGATTTTTTGAAAAATGAAGTTGCTTTTTTGGTTGTTTCAAGTATGCAGTCTTGTCGAGACCATCAAAGCATTGAATTTTATAGTAGTCACAACTTTTTTATTTTTATTTAACACCATAAAATACCTACTTATATGTTTCAAATGTATGAAAATGGAATTTGTTTTCGTCATAACTTTTTTGTGTTTTGAGATGTAAAGCTGAAACTTATATATTTGATTGCTGAGTGGGTAATGAAGCCATGTGACCTTTGACCTTGACCCCGACCGCTCCGATTTACGAGATATGAATTAAAGAAAATTTAGTTTTACAGGGTACTGTTATTACGGAAAAATACCTTAAAATAATTATTTTAGTACTTTTCACTCTCAAGAATTATTACAGAGTTACTAACGAAGCCCTAAGACTTTTGACCTTGACCTTGAACGGCCCCTTTAAAAAGATATATATTAATGAAAGAAACATATTTTGATGACTTTATTATTGCGGTAATGTACCTTGTACTGTCCTGTATTGTTACTAAATTAATAATAGGTATGCCTATTGTAGCACACATATTTATTATAGTATGATACTGTATGTTTTTTGACCTTGAACATAAGCGTCCCATTTAAAAACTGTAACTTAAGTAACAAAAAATAAACAATACTTCACATTATTATCTTATATTGTGGGTAAATAAATAAAATACATAAAAATATAAAAACAAAATAATAAAAAAAATAACCATTATATAAACTAGGTAACTATATAGCTAACTATCCTTAATATTTATAAACAAAGAAAGAAAAAAGTAAAATTAATCGAAGTCAAACTGGTTTCCTGCATCTACAAATTCAAAATTTTCTTTATCTGGGCTACATAATAATAATTTGGCTTCATCTGACAATGGCTTATGCCGAAGTTGACATATCTTGGGTCTGATGCTGGACAGGTATGGGTCAGAAGAAATCAATAAGTTATGGATAATATCTTCATTTGTTGCAGTTCTACTAACTTTTCTCGAGTGGTAGGCTCTAAAATTTTTGAAATTCTTATTACGCGCTTCAGAAGCCTCCTCAGAGAGTTTGCCAATTGGAATAAAGTTATGGTATTCAATTATGTCGGTACCATGCATAAGTAATTTGTGCACACTAGACGGCATATAATACCATGCATATAACTCAATGTATTTGTTATATGTTGCATTACAATATTGCCGAAACCTATCCACGTCAACAAACTCTCCACATGAGACTACCTGAAGAATCACTTCAAATCTTTTGATGAGTTCTTCATCAACGCCTGTGATCTGCGCTGTTACTTGGGGATTTGCAAAAAATCTTCTTGCAGTGTTTCCGTCATTAGTAGTTCCTGCACCTTGTTTAACTATGTCTACAAGTAGCCCCATTTCATTTCGAAACTTTTCTTGGATGGTCTTCTTTTTGTTGGCTAATAGAAGCTTGTGCTCTTCTCCTTTAGCTTGCCATTTCTTAAAATCTAGGCGGTACGCGATATGCAACACGCATTCCATACATCTAATCCGAGCATGAAGGGATGATAAGCCAAACTTAAACATGTCTACGGAAGGACTTCTTTGCGATACTATGTCGATGACATTCATTTCTTTCGGCTTCGCGTGACAGATATCACATACTGCTGTTGATGTATCTGAAAGATGTGATGTTATCTTACCATCAATCATGGTCAAATGGAGTTTGTGATTGACATTTGCTTCTTTAACTATTGTTGGATGCAGTTCGGAAATTTCTTTTTCAATCGACAGCATTTCTTCTTTTATATTCAGATCGTTTTCCTTTGCAAATTTAAAATAACTAGGTCTACAGTAAAAAGTAGAAGATGCATTCGGATTTTCCCATACGACTTCATCAGTATCTCTAATCAGTTTTAACGGTACGAATGAGCACATAAAGACACTCGAATCATCACCCTCCATTATCTGTTTATAATTACTTTGTCCAGATGCACCATCAAAACCCCATTTACTGACAAGAGTCATGTTACTGCCAGTAACATCTCTATCCACAATTTTAAAAAGCCTTTTAACTGTTATATCCAAAACTGCTTGCAGTTTTATTTTAACCTCACCCTCAGTTATTATCATGTCTTCTTTGTCCACATAGCACTCTTTTTTCTCATGTTGTATGACATCGTACGATGGGAAAAAATTACAACCCATATCTTTTGTAGTCTGTCTCATTATTTTATATTGCCATTTTGATAATTTTAATGAAGTTTTCAATGCCAGTGCTTTGTCTGCGGGATATATTCGCTTTGTAGGTTTCAAGCAGGCTCGAAGCATTGTTGCATCTTCAGGGTGTTTTATTAAATGCTTCAATAATACAGCTAAATCCATGTGGTCTTCATTTTCAGCTTTCTTCACTAAAGCGTATGCTAAAGTATCAAAATCGTTATCAGCGAGAATACTTTCAGTTCTTCTTCTTTTTTGAAGTGGACTGAGGTCCGTAAATTCTTTCCGAGTTGCAAATGTAGTCGTTGACGTCGACACGGAAACACTGTGGGGCACAAGAAATTCTCGTGATGTACTAGGCACTGGGATTGGCAACACATTTGTGGATTCATCTACGTCTTCATGTCTACTACTTGAAAGCTCTTCATGTCTTAAACAAGTAGTGCTTATTTGAATAGATTCTGGCCATTGTACTTCTAAATCCAACCAATTAGCGAACTTGCTTAAAAAGGTTTTCCGCGTGCTGTGAACAGATTTCCACTTTCGTTTCAAATTACTTGTGTATGTAGAACAAAACGATTTAAGGTTTGCTTTTTCGTCTTCCGATAGAGGCAATTCCACTGAAGTTAACACTTTTTGAAATAATGCATCTGCAGCAAAAGAATTTTGTCTTAGATACACAAAAATATCAAGATTTGACACCAGACCTTCCATAATGAATTACTGAAAATTTGCGCTAGGAGAACGTTAGGGTACGAATCAATGATGATAAGTGAACTAACAAATTTTTTTTTTTTTTTTTTTTTTTGAATGGACTACTCGCAGTTCAGCACATTAAGGCTGGTTACTGCTCAACCGGGCAATCCCGTGGTTGCCTTAGATTCTAAGGCCCCCAGCCGGGGTGAACTAACAAATAGCTACATTCGGTATTTATACTACTTACATTTAGACCCTAAGCCATTTCTCGGAACCATATAAATTTTCTAGATGATCCAATAGTAACCTACAATAACAACAAATCGGTAACTACAATCAATTCGACATTCTTTAACAAAAGAAAAGGGCTATTTGTGTTACCGGCATTCTTTAACAAAAGAAAAGGGTTATTTGTATTACCGGTAGTTATTACCTGGTCTCATTATATTACTTTACAGGTGTCAATATTTTGGTTTTGCTAATGGGTCCTTATCTGCCACATTGTTTATTATATTGTTCCACACAGGTGACACCAATAATTTTAGTGTTATTTGACCCTTATCTGCGCCATTGTTTATTATTTTTGTTTCACAGCTGACACCAAATGTTTTTTTTTTGTTTTGCTAATTAAACCCTTACCTGCCTCACTAACTATTGATCTTATTACACAAGTGTTACCAAATGTTTATGATTAAATTAAGATTTACTAACTAGGCTCTTGTCGGCCCCTATCAATACCTAGAACTGGAACTAAATAATAATCATGCATCCCCACTGACTACCAGTTAAGTAATTAAGAAACGACTGTTAAACCAATTGGGTACATTGAGATTTTTTATGAGGTGAATTGGTATAATTCTCATTTTCTGATTATCTTTTTTGATTCAATAACACAACGGCTTAAAATAATATTTATACTTATGATTTCAAACTGTCAAGGTCATAAGATTTCTTGGGGACACCCAAATAATCATACTTGTCATTTTTTAATTTGAACAGTTAGTTTTTGAAGGTCAAAAAGCATATACTTATTTCAATTTAGTAACAATACAGGACAGTACAAGGTACATTACCGCAATAATAAAGTCATCAAAATATGTTTCTTTAATTAATATATATCTTTTTAAAGGGGCGTTCAAGGTCAAGGTCAAAAGTCTTAGGGCTTCCTTAGTAACTTTGTAATAATTCTTGAGAATGAAAAGTTAAAAAAAATATTATTTTAAGGTACTTTTCCGTAATAACAGTACCCTGTAAAACGAAATTTTCATTGATTCATATCTCGTAAATCGGAGCGGTCGGGGTCAAGGTCAAAGGTCACATGGCTTCGTTATCGACTCAGCAATCATATATATAAGTTTCAGCTTTACATCTCAAAACACAAAAAAGTTATGAGGAAAACAAATTCCATTTTCATACATTTGAAACATATAAGTAGGTATTTTATGGTGTTAAAGCAAAAAAAAAAGTTGTGACTACTATAAAATTCAGTGCTTTGATGGTCTCGACAAGACTGCATACTTGAAACAACCAAAAAAGCAACTTCATTTTTCAATAAATCCTACGAAAGGGAGGCTCAAAATCCCGTCCATAGTGCGCCGGAGAAACGAAATCCATTTAGGCATTATCGTCTGAAATATTCATATTTCTTCGGCTTTATCAACGTGTAATGTTGATACAAGTAATAAAGGTAAATAAAAAGCCATTTGAGTAATGTGTACCCAAGAACGAAGGTTTGCAATAATTCTTGTGCGTGTGATGATAAGCTTTTACGTGAAGTCGATGAACTTTGGTGAATCAGTAAGCCTATTACACAACACAAAATTTGCTTCCATTGGACAATAATTTTGCAATCGTTGTTATCACGAAATTAATGGGGTTCCTGGTTTTGTCTTTGGCGCGTTTATTAAATACTAACAAATCAACGAAATTTTGATGAATCAGGGGAAAAGGCGACTGTAGTTTGGAGACAGATGAAGCTTAAAATGAAACTCTATGGTAGGGGAAATAAATTTAAGCAACCGATATAAACATTCGATGATTTGCGGTATTTATGTGGGTCATGCAAAGGCTACAAAATCCAACGGAAGCGTAACCCAAATTATGACAATATAAAATATAGAAGTGCGTCACGATTGCCCAAATTTGACTAAACCGAAGAACGTTCGGCGACTTTCGCTCGAAAGATCGTAAGGCCTAATGACGACTCGCACAAAATAATCGATATTAAAATCAATATTATGTACTAGTTTTAGAATAGAAAGTGTGCAAACTGGAGAATATCCATAGGCTGATATAATAAACCAGCAAGCTGGCAACTTAAGTACAAAGGAAAAATCAAGACACTATTGTGTAGCGACATAATTGTTGAATCTGACAACCGGTTGCGCGCTCCATTTGCTCTGTAAGTCCCCTCAAGCTTGAGTAACGGGGTTGATATGAGCAAGAAAATGTTAACAATTTAAACTGCATCTCGCAAAGTTTATTACCAAGAAACTGCTTTAATAGTTCTTGAAACCTTTCAGCGTTGTTTCGCGAGCAATATGCTGACCGGAAAACTTGTAAAGCAGACTTCCTGAAAGTCGAGATTGTATATAAAGAGATGCCGAGGGATCTCTACACTTATCCAAGGAGCTACTCTATATTAGTGCCGTAATATCTCAAGAAATAAGCGCAAATATCTACAAGAAAATTTTGCATAATAAATAAAGCAGAGGCGTTTTATACACTCTAAATAAATTCAATAGTAACAGTCCCATAGAATCTCTTATTTAGCACCATTACAAGGCCAGGAGTAGTTTTTAGTTAGTAAACGTCCACTGATAAAAGATTTCAGGAAATAGGGGGTGGAACTTAAAATATTATTCCATTAGTCACTATTCACTATTCGTTTCTCAGAACTACCACCAACCAAGATTTTAGGGGATGTTAAAGTTTGTATACAATAATCTTATCCTTTGGGTTTAAAAATTTGAAACTTAGTAGAAATATTGACCCAAATAAATAATACCGTTATAAGGTTTTTAAAAACTTATACCCCAAGGGGGTTTCGAGGGTGTTAAATTTTGTATGATAAAATCTTAACGCTTGGTTCCAATGAAATTAAAACTTCTTCATCATCTGCCTAGCCTTTTCCCAACTGTACGGGGCGGACGTGATCGACTGGACTGTAGGGTGGCCAGGGTAGGTTATCCTATTCTTCAAAAGTGGACTGTATGGTGACAACCCACCTAGGTATAAATGATCCAGACGCGTTGACGCTCCGTCTATAAGCTACGGGCCATGAGGATGCAACCCTTAGCTGAATACTTCGCTATACTTGCTGTTATTGACACAGTATATAGGGGTAGGTATAGAGGGCTTACCAATAAAGTCACAATAAAACACTATTTAACTTGTTCACTATTCACTTAGCGATTTGAAGGGTGGAATTCGCGACTATATGATTCTACATTTAGTTATAGATCCAAAACTATCTTGCAAATGACTACAAATTTCTTTAAGTTTCTAAGTTTCTATTGTACGGCGCAACTATACCGTATCGACACCCAAAAAATCACCGTGTGTGATGAAGTTTATTAACCAATATTTTCATTATGCTAATCCTAGAATTTAGACTATATCTAGGCTTAGGTCTATGTGAGTAGGGGTTGTCGTACCTCTATGGATAGCCCTCGGTATGCTCCATGCAGAGGAGACTAATTCACCCCTTCATCCCCCTCCATGTAGGGGTGGGATGCCAAAAACTATACAAAACTATTGTAGGCACGAAGCTATTACCTACTTGGGGTGAATTTACCGTAAAACTATGCTAGGAGGGCTATACAGCTATATGTATCTCTATAGATACGACAACCCTCTACAAAACTACATATGTTTCAACCCTGTCACTTAAGGGGTTGCAACTCTATAAGCGTATATGTTTCAGGGGGATAAAAATAAACAGTTTTATTTAAACCTAAATTACGGCTTTATGCCTGCATACACTATAAACATCTATATATCCCCTGAAAGGATTTTTCAAGGCGGTTCTGTTTCAGACATTTAGAAGTCTAGAATCTAGACTTGTTTTTTCGGGAAAGGAAGAGGGTAGATGCAAAGTGTTTTATTTTTGTGCATACCTTCACCAGGGCTATTTATCAAAAACCATTGACCAATCACGTACCAGCACCCTCCTGCTCTGTGATTGGTCAGTGTCGCTTTAGCTATGCGACTACCTTTGATCTAAATATTTCAGATCTCAAATTACCAAGCCCTTTCTATTACCTATGTATGTCTGTCTGTGTGTGTATATACCTTGATTACCTTATATACCACCGATCACCTTTATATACCTTTATATACCTTGATTACCTTTATATACCTTCGATTACCAGGGTTACCGTGTGTTTTCTGTTATGTGTAAGGGATAGGATACCCTACCTAACTATATTCTATTTACTTGGGAGAAATAAAGGCTCCAAGGGCTTATATACTGCCTCTTGAGAGCAAACGACTGTAACGAATGTGTTTTATTTCAATAACAAACTATGTATCAACTATAGCTACCTATAACTATCTATACTATGCAGCTTTATCTGTTACAGCATTCTATGTGCTAACTAACTACCTATAACTACCTATACTATGTAGTCGCGGTTTTATTTATTTGCAACATTCTATGTACTACTATAGCTACCTATAACTACCTATACTATGTAGCTAAGACGCATCGTCGCGAACACCAACTATATTGGAGTCGGCTCCCAGACAAGCCGGATTCAACTGAAATACCAGAAAATGAAACTTCATATTCAATCAAAATAGCAATCTTGAAAAAAGTAATATGAAAAACTTAAAAGTTTTCAAAAATCAAACCCCAACGGAGTGAAGGAGACAACATCAGCGTAGCTGCGCTGATACGGTGGTCTCTCCCTCCGCAAAGGGTTGATAGGTGGTGGGTACAAAATCTTATTAGTTGGGTCAATACAGATACTTGATACTTGCCATGACTATGGAATACCGTCATTATTGAAGTTTTAAATCTGGCAGTTGATTCCAGGTACCCTCAGAAACGAGTGAAAGAGGTTTGAAGTTCGTAACGGTCAGAACGAAATTAATGCGGACAAAGTGCTAGTCGATATACAATAAACTCTTCCGGTACTGGGTGAGTGACTGACTGACAAACGTGAAACCGAAACTACCATTCCTAGGGTTGAAAGAATTTCTGGAAATCCTACAAGAAAAAACGCGTACGAAAACGCGGGCAAAAGGTTGTCTATTGTAACTGTGAGTGGATTTATATGTATAATAACAACTTGTAACTATCTGACAAAAAAAAGTAAAAGCTTTTCCTTATAGGTTCAAAACTTGTAATATAAGAAATGGCAAAAATCGAAGTCTGTAAATGCCATAGAATGCACCACGAACCCAGGTTTCCGAGAAATGTCTGATGAGTAAAACCCAATAGCATTATTCCACGATGTTTCACAATCAGAGTATTCCAACCAGTTAAAAGTCTCTTGTTATTTAGAGTAAATACGAGCAAATTTTGTTTTATTTATTATTCTTAAACCTGGTTGACATTACAAAGAATGCAATTAAATTGTAAAGGCATTGTGAGGAAGTGAATCGACAGATGTGGCTAGAAATGAGACAGGTTTATATTTATTAATAAGTTTAGTGATCTCTTAGTAGAACTGATAAATAAAATATTATTTAATTACATGACTACATAACGAAAGAGAACAAAGGAATGTTTATTGATTTTGATGATTCATCACTAACCTTCTTTTTTCTTCCTTATTTATTTCTTTCTTTCTATTTCCAGATGAAATATTGGCCTAAAGGAACCAGTAGCTCCACTTAAGAGGTTGGCATTAAATAGAAGAAACTTTTTAAAAGAAATCTTTTTTAATAGAAAAATGCCAGGTGCCAAAAGGATAAAATTGCGACAAAGCATTCAATAGAATTTCTTGACCCCACCTAGATAGTACAAATAGTACAAAATGTTGCCAAAAGTTAGCCCATTATTTACAAAGGATACGTATGCTATGCATAATAAATTCATAATGCATTTCATGAATGCAACACTGAACATAATATGCTAATATGTCATCCTCTATGTTCACTGATTCACATCTCTTGATATAGTACCGTGTTTTGTATTGTTTTAGTTCGTATTAAAACTGGTCTGAAATGAGATTGTCTTTGACGGTTCCTGTACCTATTAATTTAAAAAAACGAATTTTCAACAGTCCATTACTTTACCTATCT
The DNA here is from genome assembly GCA_905332915.2 of Hecatera dysodea. Classification (NCBI taxonomy): domain Eukaryota; kingdom Metazoa; phylum Arthropoda; class Insecta; order Lepidoptera; family Noctuidae; genus Hecatera; species Hecatera dysodea. The sequence continues at coordinate 13,336,253 of HG995297.1, forward strand.
ATCGATCTAGGCCTTTTTATCCCACTGCTGGGCAAAGACCTCCTTCTCCCTTTTCCTCAAACCTGCAATGCTATTCTGTAAGAACTCACTCCAGTGCTCACTTCTGATTCTGCGGTGAAAACTGTATTTGGTATTCTGTAACTTGATGAAACTACGCTAGAGCCACTAAGTGAGAACATATTATGTGAAGCGAACTACTTTTAAGTGAAAAGTTATTTAACTTGACAGTCAGAATATCAAATACTTTTCACTTCAGGTGAGTTAGGAAGTGTAATCGAAAATGAGATATGAATCGTATTCGCACGTGAGTTCTTACAGAATAATAGCACTGCTGGTCAGAGTTGCGCGGAAAACGGAGAAGGATGTTCACTAGTTTGGGTAATCTTTTCGGTAGAAGAACCATTTTTATAATTCAGTCAAAAAATACCCGACTCGAAAAATCTGCCTTTAAAGTAGTCATTAAGGAATTAATAAACCCTATGTATGTTGAAGTGGTTTTAACAGCAACTAAAAGATTTCCAAAACTACTCTTTGAATACTCTTCATACGAAGTAAAAAGACCAAAACTAGTAAGCGCATTTTAAGCTAAATGAGCAAAATAGAATTATTGTCGCAAATAAACTACCTAAAGGAAATCCGCTTTGACGTTTTTCTCCCCATATCCACACTAATGTGTAAAGCTGAAGAGTTTGTTTTTTTGTTTGCTTGAACGCGCTAAACTCAGGAAATACCGGTCAGATTTGAAAAAGTTTATTTCATTTAGTGTTAGATAGCCCATTTATCATCACACTAACACCAAAAGGAGCGGAGCAATGAAGAATGTTTCAAAATCAGGGGGTTAGTAATTATTCCACGCGGCCGAAGTCGCGGGCAGAAGCTAGTAAGTATAATAAGCTCTTTACGAGATCGTCTACACAACCAATAATATTACCTACCGTATCTTTTAAATAGTAGGTAGGTACTTATAGAATGGTTCTAAAATATCCCGTTAAAAGTAAATGTTTTAACGCGAATTCCACCCACTGAACAAAGGACGCGTTGTCGGTTCATCTCTCAAAATTTTTCATAAAGGAAGCTATCATCAAATTTGCACAGATCATTTATCAACCAGCCACAAACCAAATTAAGGGTGAAGGAAGAAGCGAAATTCGTCTTTTTACACATCGCCCAATTTTTCAACCTTTTTTTTCTTTGGTGGACAAAGACGTGGTCAACGGTTTTATTGACTTTCAAAGGAATCGCTAATCGATACTTAGACATGTTTCGCATCGGTTCGATATGTGGAGCATCATCATAGAAATCAAATTTCTACTTTGATTAAAATATCGAACTTCTACATACTTACCTATTTTGTTTCAAAAATGGAACTCGATTTTGCTGCCAGTTTCTTAGTTGACGTCAGTCATTATTTCTTGTCATAGCCTCGTCAATCTAGTTTGGTAATACCTACGTTTTAATACGGGACGACAATCCCTATGATTGTTGAAAAAAAAACAATTGGAGTTTAATGTATGTCATTTTATTGTCAATTTTCAATTACTAAAGAAGGTATGTATCATAGAATTCTTCAATGACCTAATTCATAACAAACGTATTGTTGAAAACAGTCTGTTTCTGCATATGTGCTGTACCTTTAGGTGCTATCAAGGTTTTTTCAAAAGACTTCGTCGAAATTCACAAGTGCAATTAATTTTAGTCTCCAACAAAACTTTTAAAACGTTTCGCACATTAGCGAGTGAAACGACACATGCGGGTCGCAGCACAGTGTAAACGCACCTTAAATTCGCTCCAGCGCGTTCCGAATCCGGTTTTTGTTTTTGATAAAATAAACTCCGTTCGTATATAAAACGTTGGTGCTAACAACGGACTTTTCTTCGCTGTTATTAGTGCAAGCGAGATGGTTCTCGGTCGTGTGCACTTCGTCTTTTGTGGTTTACTTGTGTTCCAAACTTTATTCGGTTGTGACGGTCAGTTGGTTGCTCATAAGAGTTATGATCCAAGTGAGTATGTTTTGGCATTGTTGTGACATTTTGTGTTTCAAATCTTTTGTTAGAACTTAGAAGAATGTTGCGGATTTGTTGACCATTTAGTAGTGTAAAAGAGCTTGAAAAGATCCGCGTTTAGGAAAGCTCAATCCTAGTGTAGTGTCTAGTAAAACTTATGATAGTTTGTTGGTCAAGTTTCTGCGCCGATAGGATTTTAATTACCTCCAATCTTCTCTACGTCTTCTAGGAATATTTAAAACCACTTGTTAGTATCACAAATTTAATGATTACCTTATTGACTTTGATTATAATAAATAAGTCATGATTCCTAGAAAAGCACCCAGGGTCTTATCAATAGGGTAGACGACTAAAAAAAATCTGATAAGTAAGTAGATTTCCAAAAAATATTGGACACATATTTTTTCTTTTTTAACCGACTTTAAAAAAGGAGGAGGTTCTCAATTCGACTGATTTTTTTTTCTTAATTCTTTATTGTACACCAAAAATAATTATTATATTATCTATCTATACTTATAATAAATCTGTAGAGAGGTCAATTCTGTACAAGGAATATATTTTCAAAATAACTATCAGGGGGTGATTAGTGATCGATACTGGTGCCAAAAATGCAATCAGTAAATTTTTTGTCTGTCTTTCTGTCTGTCTGTCTGTCTGTCTGTCTGTCTGTCTGTCTGTATGTTCTTTATAGAAACAAAAACTACTCGACCGATTTTAACGAAACTTGGTGCAATTATTCTTCATACTCCTGGGCAGGTTATAGTATACTTTTCATCACGCTACAATTAATAGGAGCAGAGCAGTGAAGGAAAATGTTGGGAAAACGGAAGAAGTTACTCCATTTTTTAAGCTTCTGTCGCGTGTGTAGCCTTAATGGTTAAAGTTACATAGAAATCATGTATTACGGAAATGTTCTACATAAAATTATCTAAAAAATATCCCGAAACAGCATGTCTATCTTTTGTCAATTTTAAAATTTAATTAAACCGATCGGGCTGAGAGTTTCAAAATCGGGGGTAAAGTAACTATTCCACGCGGACGAAGTCGCTGGCAGAAGCTAGTACATTAATAAATTGCATGTACAAATATTATCTGTGCCCCAGGGATGTGCCCTAACAGGGTTTACACAGAGGGGACCACTGTGGGGGTCCCCACAGTGGCCCTCCTGTGTAGGTGTGGGTGTAAACCCTGTTAGGGCTTTTTAGACGTACAAAATCCCCTATCTGATAGTGATCACCGGGGTGTTTATAGTGAGGTACTAATCTCACACTCTCTGGTCGTGTTCTCAAAAAGTCCCCAAATGGCTCATTTGAAGGTTTCCCACCCGAAACAAAATAATAATTGTACCTTAGTTCTGCTAAATGTCACAATAATTTGAAAGAATAACAAGAACAAACGGTTTAATTTTATTCAAATCGTTTAAAGGGTACTAGACAAGAATTTAATTTATATCTTCTCTAGTAGCTTCTTGCTTCTTTAATTTTGTTACTTACAAAGGTTTTCTATCTATCCTTATCTTGACCCAAATAAAAATTGTCGCAGCTTGATCCATTTATTTTTACTGGAAGTTTATCTTTTGCACAGAATTTATGAAAATATTAGCAATGTACCTACTACCTAAAAAGAACATAAAAATAGTGAATTATTTCGTCCTCATTTTGTTTTTGTATCAGATCTAGAATAGAAGTCATTGGGATTAGAATAACTATAGGCAGAAAATTTATTACTCATAGTAATAAATTCTCAGTAAATATGGGTTCTTTGTTAAGAATTTGTGAATTTCTTGGCTTTGACTCCAAGGCCCAAATTTACACTAAAAGGAGCACTTAGTGAGATTTTATCTAAATTGAATTTAACGTAACTAGAGGAAGTCGGGCCCGGATGTGAATGTTTTCTTTGAAGGGATGTCACTCGCGCAAAGTTCCAATTTTAGTTTACATACGTAGGTACCTAACCGTTTTCATACCGTGGCAAATGGAATTGTTCTTTCGAGAAAAAGACTTTCCTACAGGAATCTTCCTATAACTCTTTTTTTCGATTGCCTTTAGGCCTACCCCTTTAGGCCTTATTGCCTTTTTCCCATAGACTTACCTTTCTACACTCTTCAATCTACTTTTGAATTATTAATATGTATCCTTTGCCGTATTGCTTTGTCTTAATGGACTCTCTCTTCTTTTGACTGCGGGAATAATTTATTTCATAACTTTCGTATTCTTCCTGCCATCTGAGCTTGCGATGATTCCGTCGATTTATTTCATTTGCTCTTCATCGTCTTGGCTACGGTTTTTCCTGTGATTCCTTTAGTCTCATGCGTCGTTATCTGATAGGCTCAGCTTCTTCATGTCTCTCTGGTCATTCATCATCCAGGAGGTTTGTGGCCTACCCCTCCCCCTATTTTCGTAGCCATGGAGACACATTTTCATTGGGACGTCACTATATACAAATGTCTGTAATATGGTTTTTGTTATATTGTGGCTCATCGGTGTTGGTTAAAATCTGCCCACCCTCCTCTTTTTATCTCTATAGCTCGAATTAAAAAAAAGTTTGACTAGAACACAATTAATTAATCAAACTTATCAGTTTCTTGCAACAAATCGTGGGTTAAAGAAATGCCACTACCAACGTAAACCTTTATATTTATGTAGTCGTAACATCACAGCTCAAGGTAGTCGAACTGTAAAAGAAAACTTAATAAAGGCAAAGATTGTAATCTTTCCTTTGCTAAGTACATAATATACTGTAACGATGTTAGTAACCCCCTATGACCTCATTCAAGCCAGTTTTATGAGCTGAGTAACATGCAGGCGACATATTTATTTTTCTTAGTAGGTATTAAATAAAAAGTTCGATATTATATTCCTATTCATGTATTAATTGTGTGAACACAGGGTAAGTAAACCGCGGCCCTGGAACGTAAAGGGCACAAAAAGGACCACGGGTGGGTTTTAGTCAGTAAGAGTCTGACACTCCCTTCCGCTCCGCCCAGAGCGGAAGAAGTCATTTGATGATTTCCCATCCAAAAAAAAGAGTAGGTACAATGATTTTATATAACAACTAGCTGCTGCCCGCGACTTCGTCCCCGTGGAATCCCCGATTTTAAAACATTCTTTATCGCTGCTCCGCTCCTTTTGGCTTAAGCGTGATGATATATAGCCTAAAGCCTTCCTCGATAAATGATCTATTCAACCCAAAAAGAATTTTTCAATTCGAACCAGTAGTTCCTGAGATTAGCGCGTTCAAACAAACAAACAAACAAACAAACTCTTCAGCTTTATAATATTAGTATAGATGTTGGGCATATCGGCATATCCCATGTCCCAACGCAAGGCATACAAAATAGTGTCTAACGTTAATACTATCAAAAGTAATTATAAAAGTACAAAATGTTATAATACAAAAATTGACAAAAAAATGATATGTCAGCAATAAACAATAGTCAAAGTTAAAATTAATTTTAATAATACAAAATGTCATGTCACATGCTCAGCGATTCATTGTCAGCAAAAAAATTAAATTAAATTTAAATTAACTATTACCTTACCGAATCTCTTAACACTACAATGTCAAAATTAATTTAATTTGTACTTCGAAACTTATAAAAAATTGTCATTAAAATATTCATCAATACAGTAATATGCCTTGTCATTCAATAATTTAAAATGCTGACGTGTTTAAAATGATTTATGTTGTTAAGTAATATAATTTGTTTAGGTAATTTATAATAAATATGTACGTACATAATTTTGGAGCCATTGCATTAGCTTTTGTAGAGAAATTTGGTTTTTGTGTAAGTAATAGCAAGTGCAACTTATTTGAGCGTCGTTGACTTCCGACAGTGTATCATGCGACAGTGTGTAGATGCAAATTGTTTTTACAAAGATACAGGCTTCATAAATTGATAAATGAACGTTATAGTACGATCTGAAGGTTAAACTGTTCTCATCATATTTCTGTCTTATGGTACTATAACACGGTATTTTCTTCCATTCTTCCTTGTCTACTGTCATGTTAATAATCTCATTTTTGTACATCTCCATCTATAAACATTTCTTCTCGCCCCTTGCAGAGCCTACCTACAATGTTAAACTTTTAAATATTAATTTCACTTTAATACATATAAAATCACTAGTATTTTACCATATTTACAATCGTCGGTTGGTATAAAACATTAAAACTTTGTAAAAAATCAAAATAGAAAATCACTAAACAGTGAAGGTCGATAACAGTTTGCAGTTTTCAATTTTTTTTAAATCATTAACCGATGTTGATGGAACTTTTATTGGCAGATAGCTGATAAGAAATAACTGGGAGAAGTAACGGGTTCCCAAATTTGAGGAAAAAAAAAGAGTTCCATGCGAAAATTAAATTGTGAAAATACTTCCAACGTGGGTGAAGCCGCGGGTTGAAGCAAACAATAAAAGGGGAATGCCGGTTTTAGGCCTTGCAATGCCCAAGAAATTTATTTACTAAAAAAAATATGTAAATTTTACGTAATTAACTCTTCTATTTACGACGCGATACAAGTTAGCAACATTTTTTAGTAAAAAATAAATATTGAAACGATAAAACGAAATAAACAGACATTTGCTATGCTGCCAATTTAAAAACTGTACAAAATAAAGATTTGTTGCAAAACATTTACACATATTTGTACTTTATTTATTCGTTCTTTTGTTTATAGAAGTCCCAATGCATTTTATGTTAATATATTTAGATTTGTAAACTTACAAAATATAATATAATGATTTTAAAATGATCTACATAATGCACCGATCGATACTTTGTGCAATGGCAACACTAAAACTTGTCAGTTGACAATATTAGAAATGTCATTGTCATTGTCAAATCAAATGTAATATTAGAATTGTCACTTTGTTTGCATTTGCATCATAGTGATTTGATGCGTGTATTTTGCTATTAAAATCGACGTTTTTGACCATGAATACTGACTCTGGCGATTTTCCTATTCTGATAATGACAACCAACAACAATTTAGCTTTAATATGTTATGTAGGAAGAGTTATCAATAACTTTTTAATACTTGTGTACGGCACGTTAAAAAATCCTTATAATTTGGAAACTCCAAGTTTTTTTCAATAATGTTCTTTTATCAATATATTATTTGTGGGGCATACTAATATTAACATCCGATGTTACTTGTGGGCACTCAAGGCTTAAATCACTATGGCGGCTCGGCATACCCCTTTGGCTGTGTGATCAGTTAAATAAATTAATTTATAATTATTTCCTTCAAATGTTTATTGCAATATTCTAGACTACTACAATTCTTATCATTTTTCATTCAGCAAAAAAGTAAGCCACCCGTCCATTTAGTAAATGACATTTACAAGCTATTAAATTAAAACCATGACAAATTATGGAGGTCTATAGGCTGAACCGCCTTTTTCTGGGTGGTTAATCATCAACTCAAATGATTTCTCCCGCTCTGAGCAGAGCGGAAGAGAATGTCAGACTCTTACTGACTAAAACCCACCCATGTTCCTCCTAGTGCCCTTTGCGTTCTAAGGCCGCGGTGACTCTTTCGAACAAATTCCGCAACCTGCTGGAACCGCCTTTAACAAAACTTAGGAACCTACATAGACTAAGTAGCAAATTAAAAACGACTTTGGAATCACATGAATGCACTTCAGTGCATTAAACCAGGAAGTCACAGCAACGATTATATTATCAAACTGTTCTTATACATTTTAGCAACAAAAGTAAAAGTAATGTCGGGGGATATTGAGTCCTTGATCTTTTAACTGAACCAGTTAGTGACAGGAAGAAATAAAATAAACAGTTTTTGGGGAACAATACTATGACATCGTTTAAGAGTAGGTACCTACATACTTTTAAACCTGTTATGTTTTATTACCTCGCAACTAGCAACCTGCCGCGGCTTCGCACGAGAGACAAAGCATCTTATTTATAAGCTCCCAAGTCGCCATGATTCTTTCTGTAATGTTCAATAATCGTCGTCAATTATCAGCCAATATATGCAAAACCTTAATAAATAAGTTATGTAATATACACCTAAACCTGATGTAACGTAGGTACACGTGAATTTCTCCGTCTATTGGTGAAAACCGTTACGAGTCCGTTTGGTAGATTTTGAGGTTATCGGGGACAGACAGACGTGTCAAGTTAGAGGACTTGTTGGTGTTATAATATAGCAACACTAGGAATTTCTCCACAAGCAGACCCGGAAATTCGGAACCACATCACTGTAGGCCATACAATTTTTCCGTGCGGGAATCGAACCAACGGCATGCAGCGGCTAGTCGCTCAACCACTACACCATCCGTGTCAACAACTATGTAGTGATAAATATGTAGAACAAATGTGTAGTGACAATTTGTATGTTATCTCGTATTATGTGAGTGCAATATTAAATTTATTAGGTATCTACGGTTTAACATATAAATGAATAATATTAATATTATACAAGTCAATTACCAACATTGGCTTGTATAAAAACCCGACATAAAAGACATTCGAAATTAGCCAGTTTTTAAGACGATGCATTATTTGATTCATTTATCATTCATCAAATGCATCAGACCACAGCACAGGTAATATATTTTTGAAATTTCTTCCTTGTTTGAGTTTCACTTTTAGATGTCCATGTCCTCTTGATTTTTTATTTTTATTTTGATATCTCACATGACAATAACTAACCTATTGGGGTGATCGCCATCTTGTATAATTTTTCACCGACTTCTAAAAAAGGAGGAGGTTCTCAATTCGGATGTTTGTATTTTTTTTTTATGTTTGTTCGCGCATAACTCCGTCACTTGCCAACCGATTTGAAAAATTTTTTGTTGGAAGGGTATACTTCCCAAATGGTCCCATGAAAATTTTATCGAAATCGAACAAGCGGTTTTTGAAAAATCAACAAAAATCTAAAAAAAATATCTACATTGTCTACATTGACGACCTTTTAGTTTACTCTGCATTGGAGCAGAGCATTTTTTTACACCAATGTAATTGGTTCGTTTAGGTGGGGGAGGGGAGGGGGTGTAGGTACCACTAAAAAGTGAAAAATAAAAAAACTTTTTACAAAAAAAATACAACCGACTTCCACAAAAAATCAAAAAAGTACAAAATAACTTTAATTCGGAAGTCGGTGTTCAAAAAACGAAAAAGGAACCACAAACACCGAGTTCCGAATTAAAGTTATTTTGTACTTTTTTGATTTTTTGTGGAAGTCGGTTGTATTTTTTTGTAAAAAGTTTTTTAATTAAAATAACGCATTCCAATACGCGTACCAACTAAGGTATTGTGTTGAGTTATTGTGATGGAATAATCGAACGTGCTCTGACTTGGAAATGCAAAAAAGGATGTATGCACATAACTACTCAAGGCTCAAGTTTACATATTTATGTACTCAAACCTTCCTACTTAAGTACCTATGCCCGATTAAGTACTTTATCTACCTAATTTATAATATAATATTTTAATGCCTAAAATATAATTTTATTACGTCAGGACTGAGGGTCACTTTAAAATAAGCTCGCCAAAGTTTTAGTCTATCTATTTTTGTTGAGCAGAATTCGTAAGCCACGCATAAACGTTCGGCAACACATGATACACAACTTTGTAAGTATAGATATCTCACGGTACAGTGGGAAAAACGTTTTTTTTTCTTTTTTTACTGGCTCCCAAAAGGTGACCACATTTTCAAAATTTATTTTCGTTATGCGTCTGCTTGGAGCACTTCAAAAGCGTCAAAAATTTCAAAAGTTATTGTTATTGTCTCGACTTGAAACGTCGAACTTGAAACTTGAAACTGACGTGGGTAAAGGTAATTGTTACCACTGTACGTGCATGTTGAACGTGATAGGCCTTCTAAGCAATTTGCTTTTACTATCATTGACAATTATTACGTTGACCCACTGATCTATGGCAGCTAATTTGCTATCTAATTGAATATACCTATTTTACCCAATTAATTCTCAACGGTTTAATTGATTTACACAAGGCGTAATGACCTATTACAACCACGGCTCCTGGCCTAATTAGACCCTAGTTAGGTAGATATTTGGAATTAGGATCCTGAATGAAATTATGGAAGGAAAGTACGCAGCTAATGGACTGTGTAGGTTGAAAAAGGCTTTACGAAGCGGAGATGATACCACTGCATAACTAATCTTGAGGAAAATCCAAAAAAGGGCATTTGAGTTGGGTTTTCAATGAATTAGATTTCGATAACGTTAAGATGTCGATAATTCACAGACACTTTACGTATCGGTTTGATACTCGTTCCTACCAGCTATGCTCCCCAATCATAATTTCAAGGCTCAAATACCTCCGAGATTCAAGATTCAAAGCATTTATTTCAATTAAACCTTTTACAGGCACTTTTGAATTGTTAAGTCGAAAGAGGTGAAGCTATCTGCACGTTCCAAAGCGTAGATCTCTATGGAGAAGAACGTGCAAGAAACTCCACGGACACTCTTTTAAATCATGTTCTGTATTACATAACCTTGGTTACATCCTTGGTCGCTTCTATATGTGAGGACAATGCAAAGAAACAAAAAGGAAACTATAAAAACAATTCAAAGTATAAAGATTAAAACAAGTCAGTGGCAGTTAAGAGGTGACCAGTCTCAACCGACGGCGCCCGTTCACGAACATGACGCGTGTATTGGCACCATTTAGCTCAACCATTTTGAAGGGAACCGAATGATCCAACACACACGCCACCATCAGCGAAACAACGAGGTAGACCTGATAGCGGCGGTTAATAGACTGAAGGCCAAAAATACCGCCCCAGGACACGATGGCTTACCTGGGAAAGGAATATCGGCTACGACTGGGTGTTGCGCACCGACCTCCCTGGGTACTGGCGCAAGTAGGGTCGCACCAGGCGAAGGCCGAGTTGATACACGCGGGGTAGCGATAGTCGTTGCCAGAATCCGGCAACTGAGTTTCGAGGTGGCTCTGCTCAAGTCCGAGGCCATGTGCTTTCATGTTCTCGGAACGGGCCACCACCAGAATCCCAGATAACGGCAGGAGGGGTCACATCGGCGCCCAGAGCGGGAGAAGTCATTTGATGATTTCCCATCCAATGCCTGAAACTCATCCTTGTTCTTCCTAATGCCCTTTGCGTTCCAGGGTGCAGTGACTCTTTCGAACAAATTCTGCAAAAGTAGGTAGCCTAGAGACAGACTGGGAGACAGCTGAAGATATTCATGGGGTCGGCAGTCTTTTTATGTATCTACCTAACCTCTAATGCCTGATCTAATTCCGCGCACGAGGGTACGTTTTTTTTAAATTGCTATAAGTTAGGTAACAGCTTTCCGAATGTGGAGACCTACAACTGTAGGTACCTATTACATCATATTAAAATTTTTAAAGCTTCGTCAATGTGAGAATTAAAACAACACCTTTTGACAATTGACGAGTCGCGTTCCACATAAACATCAAATAGAGTCTTTTAGTGGTTATGTTGTACCCGGAATTTTACAAAAGCTGTGATTCAGTGCAACCTTTCTCACTCTAGCTAGCACAACAGTTTCTAAGAACTGTAGTGTTGGAAACTGTCGTTAACTTCCACGAATTACATAATTTTAACTTGCTTAAAAAACCTTGGTTAGACGTAGACTATCCTAAGCTAATACCTCGGTATCAAGTGATTTATCTGGTGTCAATGACCTCGCATGAGAAATAATGCCCGTGTTTCGTTTTTATCTCCAGTCGCTCGCAGGAAATAAATTAGAGCAAAATTTATTCAAAAAAAAGGAAAATACAAACACCTTCGGCTTGACAATTTAGCACAACCAGTATATTGTAGTAGCTTTTATATTTTTATTACGATGACTGTCAGTAGTAGGTACAACCGCAATTTTGTCAAATTTCAATTTTATATCCAAGACCATTGTTGTAAAAAAAATAATAAGATAGTGGCGAGAAACTGTAAAAGCAATTTCGTTTATGATTGTGATCACCTATTGAAGGAACAAAATTGATATTCATAAAATTTTATGACCGAAACATCATTAGATCTTACTGTAGTTGTGGATCTAATCAGGATTGTAACAACGTTTTTTGTTCTAACCACGTGACTTAACGTTGAAATAATTTCAATTCCATACATTTGATCGTTTTCGACTAGCGTTAACGATTACAGATTATCAACTGGCTGGATGTGCTATAAGGTCATGTTGCTTAAGTTGGACGACCGGCTAAGTCGTACCTACTCCAGCAATATCTGATTAGGTAGGTACCTGTTTAATTAGACTAAAATTTGTTTCTCTACAATTACACTATTCGATCATAATTATGAGTAAGCAAAAAACGGGTTGTCAACTCACTAGATGTAGAGACATTTTAAAAATACTTACTTAAGTTTTTATTTCCATTTTCATTAAATTTCTTTGTTTATCCGTATGCCACTTCACTAGCATTTTACAAAATAATGTGGTTCTCACGATTTTATAATTATACGTACCTACACTTATGTAGGTAGGTATTTCTACTAACTCTAATAATACACAAAAAAAATCGACTTGGAAACCTCCTCCTTTTTTGGAAATCGGTTAAAAATAAATAGATTTTGCAATAAGGGTACATAATTCAAAATTAGTAGGTACCTACGCACATTTCTTGTGGCAAAATCTTGTTGACCAGTGTAATAGGTAGGTAGGTGGTACCTACTTATGTAATTAGGTACTGACTGTTGCTTTAGGTAATATTAATATTTTTAAGGACGGGAAATCATCAAATTACTTTTTCCGCTCTGAACGGAGGGAGTGTCAGACTCTTACTGACTAAAACCCATCCATCATATCTTCTAATGCCTTTTGCGTTCCAGGGCCGTGGTGACTTTTTCGAAGAAATTCCGCAATAGGTAAAACCTACCTATACCTACTGAAAGTGATAATCATCATTTTCGGAAAGTCACGCAAAACGCAAGCCTTTGAACGCTTCCAATAATCAATTTAATATATCTTTCCTTCCAGTGTCACCGCTCCCGTTCCCAACATGTAGAGCGGACAACATCGACTGCCTGCGACGAAGTCTAAGGACTTTCTTTTTTCTAATGGACGGCGGTCATTTCGGCATGCAGCCAGTTGATCCTGCCATTATCAACAGTGTAGCCCTATCTTTACCCGAGCAACAAACGTCATTTCTAATGAGAAGGGTCAACGTTACCGGCGCCAGATGGACTAAACTCGTCGGAAGAAGGTTTTAACCACTATTCAAACTGAGTTTACTTTATTATTTTTCAGACTTATTCATTAAAAATCGAACCATGCCTATGCTTAGTTCAAGTAGGTACTGAAAACCAGATTTTACATTTGTATTCTAAAAATAATTTGGTTTTATACCCTGCTTGTCAGAATTTAAACATTTTCGGACTTATTCATAAAAAAAATCTTAGTTTAAATACCTATAATACTGATTAACAGATTCTAAACTCAAATTCTCTATCGAAAATTTTAATGTAGAACCTGCTAATCAGTACCTATACTTAAAGTAAGAATAAGTGTTGAAGAGATTTAAAGTCTCTAATTTTGGAAGAGGTTTTGACAGTAGATTCGAGTTAAGGGAACGATTGGGTTTGATGTAGGGATTTATGCGGCAGGCGTGGTCGAGAGAGAAGAGTTACTAGGTCATATATCGGTACGTACGCGGGGTTTAATCGACCAAAAACGATAGACCTCATGTCTCACTTAGTTATGAGTAGTACCTATTAGCAATTTTCAAGTTCTTCATCAACGGGGATGTAACTCAGTGGTAGAGTGTCTGCTTCGCATGCTGAAAGTCCTGGGTTCAAATCCCAGCATCTCCAAATGCTTTTTGAGTTTTGTTTACAGATAGATAAATTAATTATTTCAGATAAATGATAAATGATGATTAAATTCTTATATTTTTTTCTAATTCTAAGTATTACTATTTTACTTGACAGGTTTAATTTAGAAGGTGGGAAGAACGGAGTGGTATTTAGCAGTGACTTGCATTTGTCCGGACAGATAAGTATGGAAGTGGCTGGAAAACGAGAACCACATAACGCTTACATTACAATGGATATTCGTAAGTACAGTAAAAAAAAAAAACAATATTATGTACTTTTGCAGAAAGATGTAGGTATGGCCTCAGCCGGTTTCTGAGTGATTAGTCTTCTTACCGTCGCGTGTTCGATGATGACCAATTGTCCCTACTCCGTGTGCATACCCTTTTTATGGTAATAAAGAAGGTGGTTGTTTGTTAATCATCAAGTTACCGGTTATAACGAAGCAGGTGCGACAGGTACGGACAGCAAAAAAAAATACTGTTTTGTACAGTCTAAGTAGATCGGCTACGGGACATAACTTGTTTCTGAACAGTACCTACCTACCAGACTGTCGGTACAATAACAAGTGAGCTATTAGGAGTAAGAGAAGAGTAGGTACCTACCACAAGGTCGATTTAAAATTAATGTCGGCTTAGTACCTACGACAAAATATCAACTAATGAAAGAAAAGAGGAGCAGTGGTGGGCGAGTGGTAATAGCCCCGGACTTACGAATTGTAAGTCGCGGGTTCAAACCCAGCCAGGCGCATTACTTTGTGTAATTAATTTCATCACCGATGCTCTCAAAACGGTGTAGTAAAACATCGTGAGGAAACTGGCATGTCCTAGAACCAAAAATTCGAAGACATGTGACATTCACCAACCCGCACTGGGCCCGCGTGGTGGATTACGGCCCATTCCCTCTCCTAGAGAGGAGACCTGTGTCCCAGCAGTGGGCACATTAAAAGGCTGATTATGCTTGCTGCTACAAAATTATAAATTAACATCGACCAACGTTCAATGGCCCAGTGCTCCAGTACAATTATTTTATCGATGTCAAAAAACTTAACACAAGGCGTTCTGTGACTGTTTGAGAAAGGCACGCTGTCTATATCATTAAAATCCATAATTCCTCTAATGAAATCTACGATCGTAGGTACGTAGATAACCTACACTGAGGCGTAGATTTTTTCATTGCCTGTTTGCCCACGAATTGAACGGATACCTATTAATTAAATACCAATTAGTTAATTCCCATTTGTACCTTCGTCTAGTACACCTTTATTGCAATGTACCTAATAAGGATCTTAGGTAAGATAAATTTATGGGCATAACAATGGAGAATAAAAAAATCGAGGCCCTGACCCCTGTGCTAGGTAGAATCACCTGTGGTACAGGAATCTCTCACACAATAGTAGGTAGTGGCATTCTGTAGTTCTGGCAACCCCAGTACCATTTATTGTGGGTAGTTGTTTCCCACCTAATATTTTAGATTTCAACGCAAACACAAACTAAAACAACCTGTGTCCAAAGTAAACTAAATCCGCATTGTAGTTGACGCTAACACCACCACGCCTCATGCAATTAAACTTTGTCCAACTGCAGTTTAGCGCGCTTTCGGTAATTTCCGACTAGGTACCTACTTACCCAAAATAGCAACGTTTTTAATTTCAGAAGGCGTGGAGAGCAATATAACTTATGTGGGGATGATACAGCGTGGCATCGATAATGAGGATTACATTTTTATTGGCCCTGAGAGGATAGCTGTTAGGAATATGCGAATACCTTCGTATTATTTGCAACCAAGTAAGCCTTGATTTATTTGTTTTAGTTACTGCTGTATTTCGCCTGCAAACAAGCTTGTGCGGGTCAAAATGGTTTTTATCGCAATAGTTTATTTTTAATAGGTAGTTTCAGAATGTAACTCTATTATTTACTAGCTCACCCACGCAACTTGGTCGACGCAGAGCCGTCATTGTAACATTTTTCATTGATGTTTCGCTCCCACTAAGGTCGTAGCGTTATATTATAGCCTTTTTCTTTCTTTCTCCTTTCGTTCCTGAGATTAGCGAGTCGACTGTATTTTTCCTCATAACTTTTTACTGGGTTTACCGATTTTGATCATTCTTTTTATATTCCAAAGCTGGTGCTTGTCTTGTGGTCCCATTTAATTGAGATCTGACGACTAGTATTTGAGTTATCCCTAATAATGCATGACTTCGACTACATTGATTCAAGATTCAAGTTTGGTGAAGATCTTCATCAGATCTAAGATTTAATGAACATAGATAGGAAACGGAACTCTTCAATAAATTAGCAAATCTTTCGAGATTGCTGAAATCGCTTGTTTGTTTACACCAATTTATACTACATACGATGTGATGGGTAGGTACGTTTAGTTTGGGGGTGTAATTTTTTTTTTTTTTTAACTTCGACGTCTAAACACAAAAAGAATAAAATAACTTCGGAAGTCGGTGTACATAAAACGGAGACACAACCTAAAACACCGACTTATTTTATACCTTTTGTGTTTTTTAAAGGACCTACAGACATACCTACCTACCCAATCCCATAAAAAATGACACCTCCCTAAGTCTGGCTATTGAGTTGGCAAATATTTTTCTCCATTTTTTAATAGATGGCAGCATTAGCGACTCACTAATTGCCAAACTAACTGTAACTGACTGTAGTTTAACATTGCCATCTTGGATAGATAGATAGATGGCGTTGTTTTTATTATGATAGATCTCAAAATCTATCAAATATATGACATAATTATTTAGAGTTCTCACCGTGCGGTGCGTTCAACGACAAGTACAAGAATACAACAAACTCCGAGTTAACCTACCAAATATTTTTCTTCCATATAAAGACAAGTTTTTTCACTCGCAAACACACACACAAACACACCCCCTCTCTCTCACACACACACACCCTCACACACACACACACACATACATAAATACGCCACACACAATAAATTAATAATGTTGTAAAATGTACTTAGGTACATTTGCACAACACCACACTTTAGTGTTTGATAGGTAAATATTATTATTATTGTTACCCATTATTGTTTAAAAAAAACTTGAATGGCAGCATAGTCATTCAAGTCTTTTGTTTTGTTTTCACTAAGTAATTATAATTTGTTTGTTATTATAAGTTTTCACAAATAATTCGACAATAATTTTTTTGGAATTATTTTCATGCATCTCATATTTTTCCAATAGATGGCGCTCCTCCCCGTAATAGAAAGCAGTTTTTAAATTCATAGTTATATTTTTAGAGCGAACCGATTGCTACAAGACAAAAACGAATGAGTAGGTACTCAGACTTAGGCTAAAATCGGCCTACCTATTTAGATAGGTCTCACGGTATTTACAACAAGTTAATTTAAATAGCTTAGGCCAAACGAAATAGAACTAAACATGGTTGATTACTTGGTTAATAAATAAAAATTGCCTTAGATGTTTCCTATACATTTTTTTCCCTAGAATAATAAAAATAATAGGCTATTAGAACTCTCTCTCTCTCTTGTGATATAGGTAGTTGAGATAAATATTCCAACGGGTTCATCAGATTATACAGGTTTAAGATCTAGATAATCTGATGATCTGATGCTGTTACCTTACAGCTTCATTGTTCTTATTGATCAGTCTTCACCTTAGGATGAAAAAGCTATGGCTATACATCCTGTAATGCAGGTGCTAGTGATCTGATTTACATTACTTTAACATGCATTCAAAAGAAATGCCTGGTAATGGTTGTGGACTTCCACCAGACGCAAGAAACAGGTAATGCTTGTGTTGAGTAGTAGTTCAGTAGCATTGTTTTTTAGCCTAACTGATGTCATTTTGAAAGAAAATTGAAGAGGTGATTTAGTTAGGTATCTAATTAGTTTTTTCTTTTACAGATTCTCAAGATGCATACATAATTGATGATGCTTTACAGAAGAAACAATCAATCCTGGACCACTTTTCAAATGAAATCACAGCAGCCTTAATGCATTCCATAGTTGATAATTTTAGATTATTCTCTTCTAAGATACCTATAAAACATTATTATAAGTATTATAACAAATAAATAATTGTATGCATTGTAAGAACTATCATCATTTCTGTAATGTTATGGAACATGAAAACAACATTGTAAAATCAAATTTAGTTATTTATTAAAAATGATAAAAACAGGCACAATCGAGTTTATTTTTTATACTATTATTGTGATTAGAAGGCATCACCCATGGATTCTTCAACAAATTTCTTATAGATTGCCATAAATTTGGCCACAAATGCTTCAAGGTGGAATATTGCTTTGTTGCCAAGTCTCATCCTATGTTCATAGGTAGCAGCATGACTGGCAACTTGGCACTTCATAGACATGTCACAGTTCCGGACTAGTTCCTTCAAAAGTCCCCCAAAAATCATATCAGGAGGCACACCATGTATTATCAACTCATACAGCTTTTGTCGGACCTCACCAAGCTTTTTGGGTGTCTGTTCGGAAAGTATCAAAGCAGCAGTCTCTCTTATAAATAGCTGCCAATCAGGTTCAGGTATTTTTTGGTCTGCTGTAAATGGGTATTGTTGTACTTTACAAGCCTCACACATTAGTAATGCTCTTCTTAAGTTACGATCTGCTGCCTTAGCTAACCGCATAGCAAGCTCTGGAGGTATACTCAAGCCTTCTTTCCTGCAAACTAATTTGAGTACAGAAGCAATCTCAGTTTCCGTTGGAGCTGGTACTCGGATGGTCAGACAACGGGATCTGATAGCAGGAATGACACGGGATATAGAGTTTGCGATAAGTATAAGACGACAGGTTGCCACGTACTTCTCCATCGTTCGACGTAGAGCGTGCTGTGCGTCTTTTGTTAGGTCATCTACCTCATTTAGTATAACAACTTTAAATTCTCTTTGACCAGATGAGTCTATTTGATGGGTTTGTGCTACATTTTTCACCAAATCCATAATAACCACTCTATCATGGATACCGACATCAGTCGGGTTGACTTCAATGTGATAATTGGAACTTACAGTCATGATTTCTACTTTCTTGTTTGAAGGTGTTGTAAACGTCATAGTTTCTTGCCGCAGCCGTTCCACGCCAGATCCGTAAAGTTCTCGAAGTAAACACATGATTCGAGTCTTCTTACCGGCTCCCGAAGGACCGTAAACAAGCAGATGGGGAAAATCACTTTGCTGAATCAAACTTTTCAATCGAACCGCTTGATCTGTATGATAATCTAGCTTCATCAAATCTCTCGGTCTATGTTTATCAACCCAAAGACTCATTGTTACAATTTATTTGGTTGTTAGTGAAAAATTTCAGTTGTTTTTATTACTTACTTCTATCTTATCATAACGTTCACCATCAAACAACAGTCACTTTGCTCTACTATCACGAAACGTTCCGATTTCGTTAATATTCCGGACATCAAAAGCATTCTATCCTTCTCTCACCTTCACTAAAATGTGATGGGCTATCATGCTCTCACGGACATTACTTGCTTGTTGCTTGCCGGTTCGGCTGTCAAATTTTACATGTTAAGTACCTACATGACATTAAAAAAAGCGCGGGTTTCCGGGGTTTCATTCAGTGTTGCTCACAGTGGTTGATGGTGTTATAGTCTATTTGAAATGGATGTCGTAGATTGCCCTGTTGTTCAATATTTAGCCCACTTCAACCATTGCTTTTTATAAATTGTTAATTATAATATATACACAATCATTTCTTTGACGTACAGTTACGTGCCCTAGCCCACTATAACGTTATTTTTTATTTTTCGAATAGTTCGAACTCGATGCGAGCGATTTAACCGGTATTAACATTTCTAGGATAATGAATTAGTGATGACCAAAACAATCGGTCGTTGGAATAAAATTAAAAATAGGTAGCAAGTTGAAAAACAGTGTCATCGCAAGCAAACCATGAACCAACTGTCAGTCTGCCAACTAGGTAGGTATGTCATTTTAGTTAGTTGACAGCTGATAGCTTTTGATGATTGCGTCGGTGTAAATATTTATTTAGTAAATGATTTGATTGAGTAGTTTATCTAAAACAAATACATAGAAGCGCACGATTCCTGAAAAAAGTTAATGTGACTGTTCAGTCGTATAATGATAGCATAAATAAAGATGACCATGATATTTTGTATTTTACAAATCTTGTTTGTTTGTTTGAGTTATTCTTTTTGTGAAGAAATCAATTTATATGGTGATGCTGGGGAAGCTTACGCTATAGAAGTCAATATAGGTCACCCCCATCAAAAGGTAAGATTCAAGAATGCCACTCTTGTGAGTAAACTGAACACAAAGTACTTAATTTCAAACAACAATTATTTTTTTATATGATGCACTGCAGTAATTGGCCGGTATCCAAACGTAACCATCTGTTTTTTAACAAGCCAACGTGTTAAAGAGGTCATTGGAACAATGTTAAAAATAGACATTGCAACAAAGTTATGAGTTCTGTGTATTCAGTAATTTGCAGCCCATGAATAAAAATGTCTTGAAATTCTCCTAAGTAGGTGGGGATGTTACAAGAGTCATGCTCATGCTTTTGTTTATAAATATCTAAGAACCAATAGTTTTAAAGGCAAACTGTATAAAACACCTTTTTTCAGCTGTGAAAGATACAATGACATAAACAGAATCCACACCTATGGTATGTACATACCTACTAGACATTTGAGACACATGCTTTACTTTTACAAATTACTCATTTCCTATGTTAAAAAATCTTCACATTTTCCTACCGACATAAAAACTTTACTGTGACATATTCTAAAATGCACAGATTAGTAGCTTTTTCTCTTCAAAATGTTTATGAAGTTAATTTTAAGACAAAAATAATTCAAGTTGACATCAATCTGTCACTGTTATGATGCCTAACACAATGCTGTTTGTTTTATTGCTCTACTTCTCTATCCATGATTGTTTGACTTTGTAAAGACTGTTGTCACAAGAGACTATTGTATTAGCTAAGTTTATAAGAAACTTTGTTGTAAACCAAAAGAGAATTGGTATTAAATAGCAGTGCCGGCGGCCTCACTGTTTCATTCACCAATGTAGGTCCCATTTACGTGGGAATACAGGGATAAAATATAGCCCATGTTACTTGCGAATGATAATGTAGCTTTCCAGTGGTGAAAAAATGGTTTAAATCAGTCCAGTCGATTCGGAGCTAATTCAGTAATTACAATTTTTTTCGGTCTATGGTATGGAATCTTAGTGTGAGAATCTGACTCACACTTGACCCTTGTGTGTACCATGGAGCTATTTACATAATAAATATACATATGTGATAAGTTATATTTTACTTTTTGAATAATCATGGCTCAAATGTCTCGCTTCAAAATGGTTGAGCTGAATGGTGCCAATATACGCCTCATGTGTGTGATGGCCGCTGTCAGTTGAGACTAGTCATCTCTTGATTGCTTCTGGCTTATTTTGAATTGTTTTATTTTTTTTTTGGGCCTTTTTCTTTGTTTCGTAGTAAAAGGTGGGGCTGCTAGTCAGTTTCTTACTTTATGTATAACACAATATTTTCTTTTATTGCAGTTCAAATTACTTGTTGACACAGGGAGCACAACTTTAGCCTTAGCATCTTATGCTCGGAATGACAGTGATAAATACTTCCATGCAGATAACTCAAGCAGTCTTTATAATAGTGGGAACACTGTAAGTAAAAACCTTTTGGATCTTGATTTAAAGTCTCATATGTAATTTTTCTTAGGGTCTCAAGTTGTTATTATAATTTTTTTGTGAAGTAGCTTATGCTGTTTTGTTGGTCCAAGTGTACAGTCCTTCATTTCAGGTATAATAAGGAGCTCTGTAACGGTAAAATATAAAAAAACGGATAGAAGCAGAGTCTAAATGAGACACATTTTTTTAGGTTTTACTGCCTAGCATGGCCCACTGAGTGTGTCACTTGCGTGATTGATTATTATTACTATTGCTTAGTCATAATAAGAAGTTCCTGAATTCTTAAATATCGAATAGCCGTAACCGAATCTGTCTGAAAATAATTTGACCTATATCCGTAGTCATTTTAACCAAGTGGATAAAATTTAGGCAAAGGAGAGTGGAAAAAGAGGCGAGCATTCCGGAGCGAGGAAGTTGGGTTGTGTTTGAATCATGTTGCACTGAATAGAATGTCTGCCTGTTGGATCATGTACTTTTAAAGTCACTTCAAAAGTACAAATTCAGTAAGGACACGATTTTTATGACGAGGTTAATGGACACGATTTTTTTACGGACATCCTATTCTTATATTAGTTTGATACGTAAACTTAAACATAGGCTTATAAGTAAAACCTTTCTAATGCTTTTTGCAGATACAAGCTGCATACACTCAAGGAACATGGACGGGTCTTCTGGCTTCAGACTACATTCAGTTTCCATCATTGAAAAGCGTATCAGAAGTGCGCTCAGACTTTGCACTCATTACAGATAGTCGTGACTTCTTTACAAAATCTTCAGCTTGGCAGGTAAGCTGAAATTAAATGCATGGTTTTTCATAGGACCTTTAGAATCCCATTAGATCTATAGAAATCTATGGTCTCAGTTTCCATCATTGAAAAGCGTATCAGAAGTGCGCTCAGACTGTGCACTCATTACAGATAGTCGTGACTTCTTTACAAAATCTTCAGCTTGGCAGGTAAGCTGAAATTAAATGCATGGATTTTCTTAGGACCATTAGAATCCCATTAGATTTCTATAGATCTAATGGGATTCGAAAGGTCTTAACCTTGTTGCAATGTCTATTCAGTACTAAAATACGCCGTGGGATAACTTTTTACTAACCCAGGCGAATCCACTGGCCAATATTGGTAAGCTAATATTCTTCTTTCAAATCGACATGAACTAGTTATAATAAATTATGAGAATAACTGATGGTAATGCTTTTACCAAGCTTAACAGATTAGGGCGCGCCAGGCGTACGTGTAAGCACGCAAATACTTTAATTAATTCACGTTTGAGTAATACTCAATTGTACTAAATTGGGCATAAATTGTTGGATGGCATAAAGTATATAAAGTGATGAAGCGATGTTGATGAGTGTATGTCATAAGCTTTATCACTTCATGGTTATTTTTAAATTTTATATGATACAGGAAGAAATGGTATTCAGCTGAATCCAGTTTGACTTGAAGCCGACTTCTATATAGTTGGGAAAAAGCTAGGCTGACGATGATACAGGAAGCCCTTAGCGCTGCGGCCGGCAGACGTTATTTGTGTGGCCCGCGACATGAGCAAACAATTTTAGTAGACCCAATTTAACAAGGTAGCAATTACATACCCCTTCATCCATAATCTCTCCACGCTTGACATACATGACTGCACATTGGTCCATACCAAACTCCATCCTGATGGCGCTACTGAAAGTTTCAGTTACTTTAGTAGCTCCATCAGTTGCAGATTACTGGTGACGAAGAGTTTCAAATCATCAATGTAAAGTAGGTGAGATAACTGAGATATAACCTGACCATCTCTCTTCAACCTAGCCCTGAATTCTCCAGCAGTGTGCTTCAAGGCCATGCAAAACCAAAGCGGATTCAAACTATCGCCCTGAAATATACCCCGCTCAATCCTTACCGGTTCGCTATTTCTCTGGATATTTCTACATCTTGGATAGCGAAGAACTTTCCTCAATTGCCCCATACACAATATCAGGAAGGTGCGTCCTCCTGAGCACCCTCAGGAGCGAGTTTGTATGAGGCACCGAATCATAGGCCTTTTTATAGTCTATCCAACATGTCGATAGATCCTTTCTTGAACGCAGAACCTGTTTATTAATGGCCATATCAATGATGAGTAGCTCCTTAGTACCGCGGGACCCATTTCAACATCCATTTTGAGAGGCAGACATGATGTTATTATTATTAGATACAGAACAAAATTTCATTTATCATTTCAATTTCCAGGGTCTACTGGGTCTAGCCTACATACCAGTTGGAGCCTGGGGGTCTAAGACTGGCTCAGTGGAATCCTGGCTGGATGCTCTCGAACGCAAATTGAACGCCCCGATGTCATTCCATTTGAAACTCTGTGGACCAATCAGCACGACCAACACAACGCATTATGGTTATTTTAATATTGTTGGTATGTAATCTCTGTTTATAAAATGCTTTGTCCTGACTGATGGATCAATGCATAGCCTAAACTGCTGGCCGTAGGGAATTTAAATTTGGAGGACATATTCCTTATATAACGTTGGCATCTAATAAGAAAGTATTTTTGGAAGTTCGTCTTCAAAGTGGGTGATATAGGGGATGTAAATTTTGTATGAAAAGTCTTATTCTTTTTGCAAATAAACTTGAAACATGTACGAATATTGACCAAAGTAAATAATAAATATTGTCCATTTTCGTTTTTCATAACTATCAAAGAAAAAAATATTTTAGGAAAAAGATTCTTCCATACGAACTTTAGCGCTGCCTGCTAAAGTTTTTATGGAAGAATCTTATTCTTTGGCGCAATATTCTTGAAACTTAGTACGAATACTAGCAGAAGTAAATAATAAAGGTATTCATTATTCGATTTTCCCAATGAACACCAAAAGACGATGAAGCTGCTAAAGCTATGGGCATTCTAAAGTTGGTATGGTATATTCGTAATTTTTGGGTGAATAAACTTGCACCTAAGTACATAATAATGATTTTAGTATAAAAGCCCAGGCTTATCCCGTACACCTAGAAAACTACCATTTAACACAAAGTTTTTTTTTTATGATGAAAGTTCAAGGACTAGGAAATAAATTGGTTATGATATTAAAATAATTAGAGATCCATGGTAATTAATGGCTAATATCGGTCTAGTAGTTTCGGAGCATATAACAAAAAAGTCTTTTCTCTTTAAAATATGAGTGCCTATAGACATACGTGGGTCTTCCTCCTACCACAACTTTATTGCAAAAGGAGGACTTCGCTAAAAAAAAAGTGGGATTGTCTCCCAGTCTAATTGAACAGTAATATTTCTTGCCAGAATTTACAAGAACGTTAATCTTTTTTTAAATTAAGTTAAATAATTTTTAACGTAGAGCATTAAATAAATTAATTAATGATTGAACATTGGAACTATTTCAGTTAAACCCTTCTTGTTGTTGTTTCTTCAATAAGGAGACCTATTAAAATTTTATTTTCTACAGTCTGATATAAAAATAATAATCATGCTTTTGTTTTTGCTAACGTAGATGACACCACTCCAAATTCAAACACCAATAAAACATTCCGGACGCCAGTATTACGTCAGCGATGGTACGAAGTAGGTGTAATATCAATCAGGGTCATAAGTTCAGTGACCCCTGAAACTAAAGAGGTGCTAGTGGAAGATAAAGTCAAGGATCCTAATGAAAATATGTGTGTACAGCTGAATAATGTGAAAAGCATTGTGGATAGTGGAACAACACAGATTAAGTTGCCGGATAAGTTGTTTACACAGGTATGTTCAAACTAGTGTAATATTAGCTGTATTCTCAGTCGTACGACAAGTCGTTGAGGCGGTTTGTTAGTATGGTCAATGGTGTGAAGTCAGAACGTTTAATTTTGATGGATTTACTAAACACTGCAACATTAGTGATCAACTGGTGGATGTGGCGTCACTTGGGATGTCCAGCAGTATCCGTGTTTCGGCTGAAATCATGATGATGAATAACGGCAATTATTTTCAAGGCACCTAACTGACATTGTACTAATAGTTCTCTCGCTTTATGACGTGTTAGTTTGTTTTAATCTGTATTTTTTCATGCCCCAGGTGGTCGACGAACTCAAGAACGAGCTCAGAAAATCCCAGGTGCTGATATTAGACGAATTCTGGAATAGAAGAGAGGTAAATATATTTTTTATATTAAAATTTGAAATAAGACGGTGAACGGGTGCGAGTATATGAAGGTTCTAAATACAAGATAACATTTATAACCCAGATATTACAGTAAAGCTTTTAAGGGCCAAAAATACTTAAATCCACAAAATTGATTGAGTCAGGCGTTACTTTGCGGAAATCCATTTTAATTTTGAAAATGAAAACAATATATCTAGTTTTAATTTCCGCGAATATTAGTGGGTTGCAGGTATGCACCTCCCTCCATCCATCCATCCTCCTCCATCTTGCATGTGCATAATATAGCGGGCGGGAGGGAGGTGCATACCTGCAACCCACTAATATTCGCGGAAATTAAAACTAGATATATTGTTTTCATTTTCAAAACTTAAATCCACGTATTGACGTGAACTATACCCTAATACAAAAAGCTCAATAACTGTCCTTGTGGCGATGCTTAGGCCCTAAAGCTAGATACATATATCTGTGTAATGTCGTGTTGTGCTGAATCCGGCTCCCAGACAAGCCGGATTCAGCTGAATACCAGTATTTTATGTGAACCGGCTGCCTACCAGACTTCCACAACCCACTAACTGGGGAACACGGTACTTCTTGGCAAGACTGGTGTCAGATTTTCTGGCTTCTGACAATCCGTAACGACTGCCAAAGATCTCCTAATGAAAGCCGGGACCAACGGCTTAACGTGCTTTCCGAGGCACGGAGAAGTCGCGTTATGTTAAGATGGTCACCCATCCACAGCCCAACCTCGGCAAGCGTTGCTTAACCAAGGAGATCGACCCGTGCGGCTGTTATAATTTAGCCACGAGCTCCTCTCGTCGATACAACACAATAATATAAACCCGGCTTAAGTCCGTTGATGGTCGTTCGGCTAAACGACCATGTTAAAAACAATGACTTGTGGTTCGAAGATTTTGTTCAACTGGTTTCAGGCTGCCTGCTGGCCGGAGCCTCAAGTATGGACGCTGCCCTGGTTAGCCATAGACTTGCTGAGTGCTGATGCTGATAACCAGTACTTCACATTGGAGATACCACCACAGGTGATATAGATATAGAATTATATATAAAAGTTCAGAATGTTGTTCTTCCGGTTGTATGACATTTGGAAATGAAAACAATTTGGAATGTGTTTAATACTTTTAACGTGATTATTCCCAAAAAGATAATGTAAGCCTATAAATTATTTGAGTAGTGATAAGTGGATTACATAAAAAAGAATATACTTACTTATTAGTATTTAATAATTGTGTTGAAAATAAATAAATAATAAGTTTCCTATTCTTAAAACTGCACTTAGTGCAACTAACTCATTAGTCATCATCAACAGCCTGTTGCAGTCCACTGCTGGACATAGGCCCCTCCAATTGCACGCCACTTAGATCTATTTTCGGTATCTCGCATCCAGTTTCTGCCAGTGACTCGGGCACGCTTATATTTCTAATAATTCTCGCTTCAAAAGGTGTCTTTAACGCAATAAAAATAAACAAAAGCTCTCGACGATCGGACATTTGTCGTTCCTCTTCGGCAACATACCAGATATTGGCACTTAGTGTGTTATCCTCTGTATAACTTGTGCCGGATCTCCTGAGGGGTTACTTGGGACCTATTAACTTTGAATGCTATTAGTGTGATCGGTTTTTGAGAGACGTCTCTGAGATTGGCGATTCGTTATTACTTCGTTAACTTGGGTCTCTACCTGTGAAAACAATTGTGTGAGTGAATACTTATAATGAGAATAAATATTGGGAATGTTGTGTTTTTCTTTACAGAACTACATGCTAGTCGTTGGCGTTCACAACAGCAGCAACACAACAGGAACAGTATCCACGTATTGTTATAAGCTAGGACTGGACGCGGGAGGCACCGAGACAGTGATAGGGTACACTGCCATGGAGGGATTACAGGTAAACAAAACCGTATACATAATATTGTTTTCGCAATGAAAACAGGGTATCTGTCAAGGGCTTCTTCAATGATCTTGACTCTTACTCGTATTTAAACAAAGAAGATATATTATAGGGTTTTACAATCATAGATATATTATACGTTAGTACACGCAATCCTGCACTGAGTGAAGCACTGGCGACGCACATCGATGCCTTTTTCTAAACACCGACGCGAGCGCGCAGTTCTCGTGTCAAAAAACAAATGTCGCCTTTTCAGTCGATCGTAGTTCGAATAATGAAGGATAGATGGCGCTGCCTGACTCACATGTTTCAATACATCTGAAGAAAACTTTCTCAAGATACAGGCTCTTTCTAGTTAAGGACACTCCTTAAACTTATTAATTATCAATAAATTTTGCTAAGTAGATGATTATTAAACTGATTACGCCACTGCGGTATTAACGTGGATGGCTACAGAAAGTGTTTTTCGTGTCCAAGCTGGGATGGTAATCAACTAGTCCCATAGACACAATAGAAGTGGCTGAGACGGTATTCCTACCCAAAATAATGCATGGACTTACAACAAGTTCAAACGGGTTAACTATTATGATTAATAGGCTAAATATTAACGAATTAATAGTAAGATAGGCTGAAGATTGAATAGTTAACTTTTGTTACGCGACTCCCGTCTTCTTTCGACTCGACTTGCATCATTTTGTGAATAGGGTTTATATAAGTATTAGTCCGTAAGATAGACTCCCAAAAATATTGGACACGTATTTTTTATTTTTTGTTTACATAAAAAAAAAACGAAGACGATATAGTGCGTTGAAAACTTGTGTGACGTCACTTCGTGCGACGATTTTTGCCACGCCGTGATGTCACAAGCCCCCATTCAAAATCTTTGCAGCTTTTTATCTTCGTCGATTTTTATAGATTTGATAACGCAAAAAATACGTGTCCAATATTTTTCGATAATCTAACTGATGGACTAAATAGGATCATATTTTTATTCCTCAGGAAACATCCCTATTATCTGTTACACCAAAAACTCAAAACTCAAAGCATTTATTTCAATTAAACCCTTTACAGGCACTTTTGAATTGTCAAGGTCGAAATAAGTGAAGCTATCTGCACGTTCCAAAGCGTAGATCTCTATGGAGAAGAACGTGCAAGAAACTCCACAGACACTTTTAAGTCAATAAATTATTACAAAGTTGTGGATACACTGTTCTTCTTGAGGTTATTCCTATATGTGAGAACGATGTAGAAAGACGTGTATGATACAGGTATCCATGGTGAAAGGAACAATTTAAAGTACAAATAATTACCAGTAACAACTTCAATAAATGCGGAAAAGTTAAATAAATCTCACTTAATTTCGATTCTTCAATTTTCAGGTAACATTCAACAGATCAGCCGGCTGGATCGGCTTCCAAACATCGGACTGTGGTTCGAACGCTCGCATCTCCGGCCCATACAACGCCTCTTCGTCACTCAAAACAACTTGCCAACTTATAAAGCCGGTGACAGACATCGCGCCGTCTATCAAAGCGGCCCAGTGGGCTTTATGTGCGATATCGATAATAGCTTTTGGTGTGTTATTGTACGTGCTAGGGCCAAGCTTTAGAAACATTTTTGTGAGGAGAATGCCGAGGTCTCATCAGATTTCCCTGTCTCAGACAGCGTTGGTTGAAGAGGAATCTTCTTAAATAGTTTACCTTAATTTATACCCTCGTAATTTATTTAAGCTGACACAAAATAAAAATACTTTAAAATTTAAATGCAAGTTGTTGTGAGTCGGTATACAGGGTGGATAACTGACAATGGGAACTGACAAAATATTTTTGTTTTTGTCTTGATTCTGATCTCAAAGCATAGTGAATAAAATATAGAACAATGCAAATCTCATGGAAATGATTGTATCAATTCCATTCGAAGTATGGAAATAGTTACACCCTGTATTGAATATGTGATATTAATTTTTGTATGTTATATCTAAATAAAAGTGTGTGATTGTAAGCAAATGCTTAGCGGTGAAAAAATAAAGAAAAAGGAATGACTTAATTTCTCGACAGTTTTTCGCTGTTAAATATACTTTCTAGCAATTAATTTAATTAAGTTAACTGAAAAGTCTTGACAAGTGTGATTTTCTTATCGTAAGTTGTAGTAAGTGGCCATTCTTTCAGTTGTTTCTCTTGCAAATAAAAATAAGTTATAAACGATGTAATTAAGGACAAAATGAGGTAGTCAACTTGGTAAGTACAAACTATGTGTTTGAGAAATATCTGATCAATGTCGTACAAGCCTTTATCAGTGTTATGTCATTGAGAATAAGAATGCTTTTAGTTTGACCGACGAATAAACATGCATTAAAAGTGCTGCCATCTGTCGCTCAAATTGAAAGAGTCCCAGGAATGAATTTAGATATTCTTTTTTTTGAGATATTATTTTGTATAAGAAACTCATACCAAAATTCGAAAAATGTACCTAGTGTGATAGATTTTATGTAGTCGTTTGGGCATTGTGGTATCTAACCTAGTTATTTACTCTAAAAGAGTAGCGTTTTATTTTTATAAGTCTGAAGTCGATAGGCAGGAATTAGATAAGTCGTATATTTTTAATATCACTTTTCAAATTGCACGCACATTTTTTTCGTCGAATTTTCAGTTTATGAAGGAAATATTTATGAATCTAGGACAGGTTCATAGATATTTACAAACAAAGTAAAATGCAAGTATTTTCTGACCAGTATTTGCTACTAAAGATGGAAACATTTTTTTAAATACTTTTTTTTTATGTTCTTAATTAAATAATAACGCATATCAATGTAATATCATAAAAATCCTATAAAACTGATCTCAAAATAAAACCACACAAAAAGGCTTAATTTAAGTACATAGGTACTTAAATGATTCCCTCTTTTTTAGCAAACTGGATCTTTTGTAAATATACACAGTTTATTATAGATATCAGTATTCTGGCACCTTTTAAATTTTCTAATCAATATTTTGCCATTATTAATAATTGTTGTCATAAACATTTACATAGGTATTTACGCTTAGTATTTATCTTAGTATTAAAGTATGAAATAAGTTTTTATTTAAATAGTACATAGTTACTCATGAGTCGTTTTAAAATAGTATAATAATATTTCAGTACACAGATAAAAGGCCTAGAAATAAATGGACCTAAGAGGAACTGGTACTGGACCCCACTCCACGCGTTTGCGTAAGATTTAAGGCATATTGATACAGAAACGAAGCATAACGCTGAAATGTAAATATCATATTGGTCCTTATGTCCACAAGTTAATGCACACATTTCTATAAAAAAAGAATCCAAAGCATTTTGAAGGACCTCATCGACCTCATCCATTGCTTCATTGGCAAACAACGCAATGAATGTTACGGAGTTGCCAATACGAAATACGATTTTATCAATGATCTATTATTATTTTTTTCTGACTTTGTTTTTAATAATATCCTGAAATAAAAATGGTAGCTTGTTGACGTGAAATTTTACAAAAAAAATACAATAATACTTACGTGGTCATTATAAGTAGACATAAGAACTTAATAGTATGATGATATTATTGTTAGTAATGAATGTATTGTAACTACGTTTAATTTTATTCATAGAACTGTCGTACACTCTACGAAACCATTGAAGTAGGGCTGGGGTTTTAATTTTTAGAAAACTTTCAGTCATCGTTTTATTCGGGTAGTCATTTTGACTAAAATGTCATTGTAAATTCAGAAGTTGCACAAGTATTTTAATATTGCACAAACTACCTCCTCAATTCTAGAAAAGCCGCAATTATTTTTAACTACCTACTTTTTTCCTGCCAAATACTATGGCTT
This sequence comes from Hecatera dysodea, assembly GCA_905332915.2. Lineage (NCBI taxonomy): Eukaryota > Metazoa > Arthropoda > Insecta > Lepidoptera > Noctuidae > Hecatera > Hecatera dysodea. Next base: position 13,367,623 of record HG995297.1, read on the forward strand.
ATATATAATGCACCGCCAGGCGGCTTGCTTAGTGTCGAGAGATTAAAAAATTAATAAATACACAAACATGTGAAAACAGAATCAAAATTGAATGAAAAACAAGATATAACTGTTAGATACCAAATTAATTTATCCTTCGTGCTAAATTGTCTACTAAAGTGTTTTCTATGGCAGCTGTATGTGCGACAGGAAAGTTGTCGCAAGAGTCCGTATAGGTCGTACGTCGCTCTTTCTAATACTAATTTTGAACTTTATTGTTGATGAAGATATTTTTAAAATTCTATAAAAAATGTTTGCTAGCTAATAAGTATTTGATGTAGCTTATAAAATAATTAATTACATGTATATTTATAATGGAAATAAGGTTCTGAAAACTTCGTTACAGGCCGCACAGAGCGTTTTGGCACTAAGCAAGCCTCCTTTTTTTTCTGGGTGTGAAATCCAGAAAAGCCTGGGAGTGTCAGACTCTACTAAAACCCAACCGTGTTCTTCGAAGTGCCCTTTGCGTTCCAGGGCCGTGGTGACTCTTTCGAAACAATTCCTGCACCCTAGCAGGCGCTGACCCTAATGGGCCGTGCTTGGAACACGTCGCGCCGTCGACCAGGCGACCTATTATGACGTCTTAAATTCATCATGATTTCTGTGTCAGAGAGAGACGGAGTTACACAAGACGAATAGCACTATCTCTTTCCCTCACACGAATCATGATAGCATTGGCACTTCGTAATACGGCCCCAGGTTCTGATCGTTGTCGGACGGCGAGCCACGTAGTGTTGACACTCTGAAGCAAGCCGCCTGACTGTGTCTTCGGCTCAATCATTTTGACTGCAATACGACGTTCATGCTTAATATAGTAGGCACCTGATAGATTTGGAATAATGTTCATTGTTCCTCCCACATTTACCTACTGACAAAGGTTTTAAACTTCGAAAATAGAAATATTGAGATAAATCGTCCTGAATCGACATCTATCGTTATCCATTTTTTCTAGTAATTAAACTCGATTAAGAATTGAATATTCGGGTACCTTTTTTTTTTTTTTTTTTTTTTTTCTGGATGGGAAATCATCAAATGACTTCTCCCGCTCTGGGCGGAGCGGAAGGGAGTGTCAGACTCTTACTGACTAAAACCCACCCGTGTTCCTGCTTGTGCCCTTTGCGTTCCAGGGCCGCGGTGACTCTTTCGAACAAATTCCGCAACCCTAGCAGGCACTGACCCTATGGGGCCCCGTCTTCTTTGCTGACAGCTCTATGAGGCGCGCGTGGAACACTACGCGCCGTCGACTCGGGCCTGGTTGCTATCGGACGGCGAGCCACCCATAGCTCGCCATCCGCAGGCCCGCGCCTACGGTGGCCGGGAATCGCCCTGCGTTTCCCGACGCCCGGGGCGTCTTCTCCTGTTGCGGCGGCTGGAGAGAGGAGCTTCTCTCTCTCGCACGCGCTCCGCCTCCTCCTTCGCTAGCATTACTGCTTCGCAGAAGGAGGCGGCCGCCTCCCATGCCTCCTCGCTCCGGACCATGGCTTGAACCAGGGCCGGCCGCGAGAGGTCGCCGCCGCCGATCGCCTCCACGAGGACACGGCGTTGCTCCGCCCAAGCAGGGCAGACCTCCACCGTGTGCTCCACCGTGTCCTCCGGGCGATCCACACAGTGATGACACCCGGACGTGTCCTCCCGCTGGATCCGACACAGGTACCTCCCGAAACAGCCGTGTCCGGTGAGCACCTGTGTCAGGCGGAAGGTGAGGACGCCGTGGCGTCTCTCTAACCACTCCTCAAAGAGGGGACTTATCGCCGCAATAGCGGCGTGCCCAAATATTCGGGTACCTACGAAGAGATATTATGGAAAGAGCAATATACTTAATTGCAAATTTATCTTGCGCCTACTATAACTGCATAACACATATATATATAAAATAACAATTTTTTTAAAGGCATAACTTTTAAAGTACAACATTTCGCGTTCCAACGAAGTAATAGGTACTTCGTTGAAACGCGAAATGTGGAGTACAAAGGGAATATTCCTTTTTTTTGTGGCTATTTATCATATATTTTTGGACACACACTGAATTGTACCTAAGAATGGATTTAGAATATACATACATTATCAATAATAGCAGTTAAGTATATAGACCTTAGGGAGGTGTATGTATTTTGAGGATACTACCCGTACTTGCTTCAGATCGTAGTTTGTATATTAGTCAATTATGCCATTTATGTATTATAATATCACTTTTTGCTCTCGATTATTTGATAAAGTCGATTGTATTGTATTCTTAAAATCAATTGGTAACAATACCAGTATAAGTTAATCTCTTATTTTATTAAAACTCCGTTCTATGTCAGGTCAGCTTGTGATCAAAGCCTACATAGAACATTATCTTTGTCGTTTAACGTAAATTATCATGACCAATTTAGGCAAAAGGGTTGATGCTAATAAATTATAAAAATATATTTACAATTAATAAATTGATCTAACTTTTGTGGTTCATATTGTTTTTTTATTTATAAACCTATCTATGTTTTACATACAAAGGCTTGGTCTAGCTTCTGTAACGACAATTTAACTAAGTATAGCAAAATAATTGTCACGTCATCAATCATTGAATGATTTCCTTAAAGCTAAACTCATCAAATGCGTATAATTAGGTACATGGCGAAAATTTATTTCCTGAATTCCCGTGATCAAACCACTTCTTGTTCCAGTGATGTTCGTGCCAAGACGAGCCAAGGAAACTGGCTACTTATCTTTTCTCGAAGCGTTTCATCGTATGTTCAAATCTTTATAGTTTCAGTGGTGATAATACTAGAGAGATAAGAAAATAGTGCAAACAAGTCACTAGTTTAAGTTCAAGAATTTGCATTAATTTCCACGGACTTACGACAGTACATTCACTTGGTTTTAATACAGTGTCTTTCAATAGTTCCACGAACATTAAGAACGTCTAATGTCCAAGCCATACTACATACACTACAGGCCAAAAGTTTAAGACCACCTTAATTAAAGTAGGAAAATGTGAGGAGCTCGTGGCTAAGTTATAACAGCCGCACGGGTCGATCTTCTAGGTTAAGTAACGCTTGCCGAGGTTGGTCTGTGGATGGGTGACCATCTTAACATAACGAGACTTCTCCGTGCCTCGGAAAGCACGTTAAGCCGTTGGTCCCGGCTTTCATTTGGAGATCTTTGGTAGTCGTTACGGATTGTCAGAAGCCAGAAAATCTGACATCAGTCTTGCCAAGAAGTACCGTGTTCCCCAGTTAATGGGTTGTGGAGGTCTGGTAGGCAGCCACTTCACGTAAAATACTGGTATTCAGCTGAATCCGGCTTGACTGGGAGCCGACCCCAATGTAGTTGGGAAAAGGCTAGGCAGATGATGAATTAAAGTAGGAAAATAAAAGTCCAATAAAATAGTAAATGTTTAATTAACTTGTTTTAGTCATCTAATAAAACACTGATTAAAAACAAAATATAGTTTAAAAGCTTAAAGAAATATTAACAGTCCATGCTAAAGGCCATATTTAGCTAAACTGGTTTTGCTTAAAAATTGCTCCTTTACAATCTATGACTTTTTTCACAAGTCTCGGCATACGGGTAATCAGTTTATTGATGGTGTCTTGTGCAGTCTTGTGATATCCAACTTTCGCATAAAGCATTTCAAATTTTGAAGTTGCGCAGATGGGCTACGATTACGGACGTTCCTATAAAGCTCTTCCCACAAAAGTTTAATGGGATTGAGATCCGGGCTCGCGCTAATCTCTGAAAGTACCAGTACAATTTGTTTTTTTTTTTGTATTATTAGTACCTATATGGCCGCCGATTGTGTCACCCTATGTAATGTTTTCTTCATCTATATTTTCTGTAACATAAAAAAGAGTATTCTATTCTATATGATAGCCACATTCATGAGGAAGTCACATCTTTAACTTCTTTTTTTAAGTACCTATTGTTAATCGACAGATGGGTTCTTCCACTCTGGACAGAGCGGACGCAAGACTCAGGTAGATAGATACCTACTAACTAAAACCCATTCGCGATCCGCCAAATGCCCTTTGCGTTCTAGGACGGCGAGCCACCCAACGCTCGCCGTCCGCAGGCCCAAGTCTACAGTGGCTGGGAATCGCCCTGCGACTCCCGACGCCCGGGGCTTCTGCTGCGGCGTAAGGTTTGCTTCTCCTTTGGCTTGACCCTGGATGTGACAGACGTAAGAGCTTATAAAGTGACGAGATTAAAGAGAAGTTTTGCATAACATGTTAATTAGCGGAAGAAGTCGGCCTGCTGATTACGATGATGAGCGTCCTTGGTCTTTATTCACATTGTATGCAAGATTGGTCTATTTAGGTAGGTTTTCCTACAACGTGTCATTATACGCCTTTATTTATTTAAAAACTAGCTAGCACGTCAGAACAGGAAGCTAATAGAGCAAAATAATTATATTTTAATTTCCTACCGCCTAGGCAGAAGCGATAATTTCCTTGAACTTAATAACTGGATCGCGTAGGAAATTAAGATGCTCTTCGATTTCCGCACTGATTGGTCGTGATTTAAAATAATTTGCTGACATCTCTTGACCTAACTGACGTACCTAGGTAGGTTGAGAACGGGCCGTATGATGATGTACCTTCAGGATTTTGACAAAAGCACTGCCCGCGTGGAAGCCGCAAATCATCCCACGGATCGTTATCTGCTACCGGGGTTAAAATTCTTAATATTGTTCTAAATATTGAGAATTGAAAACGTTACGTGTAACGTTTCAGGCCATGGTGAAATTCAAATTCATGGCTTGACTTGACACGTGATTAACTCAAACATATCCATACACCTTAATAATTCGACATCCATATTAACATCAAAACATTGAGACTATCACATTCAAAGTAGGTAGATATTATGGTAAGAATAGGATTAGCGCCATCATAGTTATAGCTATAAAACATATCGCATCGCACCATTACCATCCGATTTACGCAACGGAACGAAACGGTACGGATTTTCAGTACCTATGGGAAAAGGACGGAGGTGTATCAGTCCTACAACTGGAACTGTAATCATGATAGCATTAACATGGCTCATGTATTTTACTAACACTGTATGGACAAAGATAGTCTGAAATAAAAAGAAATTGAAATTAACGTAATACATAAGATGGCATATATTCACCCATTCAGTGAACTCATCGAATGCGGTGGTAAAGAAGTCACGTGCTGCCATGACCAGCAAGAGCACGAAAAAGACTGTATGCTATACTGGCTTTCTGGGGGTTGCTCATCGAATAACCGCAAAAAAGATGGTGGTCGCGTGGATGCTACTATGCATTCCACTAGGATACAGTAAAATATTCTAACTAGGGATTCGCCCTAACAGACATGGCACAGAAGGGCTTTTGGAGGTAGTTTAATCAGATGACGTGGTGGTCTCGATTACTCTCGATCCTCTCTTGTTTTAGTGCGGAAGCATCCTATACTCCTGGGTATTAGGTATCCCTTCAGACTAGGTCTCAGGAAGGCTAAAATTCCCTATTTGTAACCCCCGACGCAAAAAGAGTGGTGTTATAAGTTTGATGTGTCTGTCTGTCTGTCTGTCTGTGGCTCCGTAGCTCGCGAACGGATGAAACGATTTCAATTTAGTTAGTTTTTGTATGAAAGATCGAGTTACTGGCGAGAGTTTTTAGACATGTTTGATGAAAATCGGTTGAGTCGTTTAAAAGTTGTGGTGGGTGAAAGTGGGGAAGAATGACCGAATGTCTGTAAATATACTCGAGTGGGGTCTCAAATGAAAGTGCACTGAAAAAGAATATTGATGACTTAATCGAGTGTTCTTATATGTAGCCTATAAAAAACATAAAATTAAAAAATTAAATTAAAGATTTAATAAACCCCCGACACAAGAACCTAACTCCCCTTTAAAAAGTAAAAAAAAAAACTCAATCTTAAAGTACCTAAGTATGAATTAATCATTCTAAAAATTTGGAGCAGTCCTCCAACGTGACATATTTTTTTATTTATTTAAGGTTTAATTTTAGGTTTTTGTGTCGGTTTTTTTTTTAATTTTTAATTTAAATTTAACCTTAGTTTTAATTGAAAAACCTCTGCAAAAGATTTCTCGTTAACGATTTCTAAGTTATGTGAGTTTCCTAGTTATCCTACTTACCCATAGGAGTCATAGGTACCTACACCTATGATTCCTTGGCAAAATCTATCTAAAAATTCATATCCTCCCCTAATTTTTTTACCGCATCCTTTCGAGACATTACGTAAGTGTAATGTTCCATAAAAAAAAAACCCATTCAAACGGCCCTCGAGTTCGATTAAATAATTCAGTCGTCAAGCGTTTTGGAGCAATTTGCATTGAAACGAGATAGAACAGAAGTCGCGACTCGAAACTGAAATTAAATTGCGATTATACCGAGATTGAAAAGAATCGTGCCTAATGCCCTGTAGAAAGAAATTTAATTTTGTACGCGACAGAATTTTTTACATTGGGTATTGTAAGTTGTTGCGGATTTACTGGATCACTTGCGGGTTACTGTATAAAGTTTTATTTAATTTTGAAATTAAATCGGCCTGTCTAGTCTTTTTCCAAATATAAGGTATAAGTAAAGGTCACAAAGCATTTATTTAAATACTTACGAAAAGTTTATGAATTGGAACTCAGAAAAACGAGTGGATGCGCTTACTTCCTTAAGCGAATCTTACTTACGTATTTGATAAACTTTCCAAAAAAATGTCAAACTTCAGCCATTTTGAACACATGGGATTTTTTTCTTATTTGTTATGATTGGCTAAAAATTGAGAAAGTACCTACACATGTTTGTGTGACCTCACTGGCAACAGTTGGTTCTTTTCTTGCAAAAGATAAAAAAATATCTATCACTAAACGCGGATAAACTAATTGTAAGTATTTAAAAATAGACACTTATGTATGTACTAAATTTGTACCTAGTACATCCAGGTACAAATTTAGTACATAGATAAATGTCCAAAAAAACACACCACATTATTCAGGGTTGAAATGTGATGTTACTTTTTTAATAGACTATTTAAAAAAACAAAAAAAAACTCATTTCATTAAAAATCAACCCTGAATAATGTGGTTATTTTTTTAAATTTATTTGGACATTTTCTCTGGCCTACCCTAACTCGAACCACTGCACGCCACTGCCTCATCAGCAGCCTGTTGCAGTCCACTGCTGGACATAGGCCTCTCCAATTGCACGCCACTTAGATCTATTTTCGGCTTCTCGCATCCAGTTTCTGCCAGCCGTCCTGCGCAAATCGTCACTCCACCGTGCCTGAGGACGTCCTACACTACGTTTGCCGAGACGCGGTCTCCACTCTAGAACTCGTTTACCCCAACGGTTGTCGGTTCTACGACTAATATGGCCAGCCCACTGCCACTTCAGCTTACTAATCCGGTGGGCTATATCAATTACCTTGCTTCTCTGACGGATCACCTCATTTCTGATGCGATCCCTCAGAGACACACCGAGCATAGCCCTTTCCATAGCCCGCTGAGCGACTTTGAGCTTATGGACCATACGAACCGTCAGTGTCCACGTTTCGGCTCCGTATGCCATGACGGGTAGGACGCACTGATTGAAGACTTTCGTCTTTAGGCACTGTGGGATCGACGATGTAAAGACTTGACGTAGCTTCCCAAATGCTGCCCAACCCAACTGAATTCTTCTGTTCACCTCGCCCTCAAAATTGTTTCTACCTAACTGCAATGACTGCCCGAGGTACACATATTTTTGAACAACTTCGAGAACGGCACCGTGAATCGCAATCGGTTCCGGTAGAACATGTTCGTTGAACATGACCTTGGTTTTATCCAAGTTCATCCGTAGGCCGATGCGTACAGAAGAGTCAGCCAGGTCATTCAGCATCTGTTGTAGTTCCTGCAGCGTTTCTGCCATAATGACGATGTCGTCTGCAAATCGCAAGTGAGAGATGTACTCGCCATTGATGTTAATGCCACGTTCTTTCCAGTTCAGCGTCTTGAACATATCCTCCATTGCATTAGTGAACAATTTCGGGGAAATAACATCCCCTTGTCTCACTCCTCGATGCAACGGTATGGGACTTGTTTGCTGATTCTGTACTTGAACGGACATGGTGGCGGCCTCGTAGAGACATCTCATCACTTGGATGTATCGCCAGTCTACTTGGCAGCGCTGCAGGGACTCCAGAACAGACCAGATTTCAACCGAGTCAAAGGCCTTTTCATAGTCCACAAATGCTAGACACAGGGGCTGATTATACTCTTCGGTCTTCTGTATAATCTGCCGCACTGTGTGGATGTGGTCTATGGTGCCGTATCCGCTCCGAAATCCAGCCTGCTCCGGTGGTTGGAATTCGTCGAGTCTTCGCGCAAGACGGTTCGTGATCACTCTTGAGAACAGCTTATAGACGTGGCTTAGAAGGGATATGGGTCGATAGTTCTTCAACAGGGTCTTGTCTCCTTTTTTGAAGAACAAGACGACCACACTTCTACTCCACGCCTCTGGAGTTCTCCCTTCAAAAAGGACAGCGTTGAACAGCTTCTGGAGCTCCCTCAGTACGGGGTTACCCCCAGCTTTCAGCAGCTCTGTGGTAACGCCGTCTTCTCCAGGGGCTTTTCCATTTTTCAGCTGCCCAAGAGCGATCTCGATTTCGCCAGTACTGACTTCTGGCAGGTCTTCGGTGAAATGGCGTGTCAATGTGGCTCTAGGACCCTCATTTTCGGGATCAGGACGAGATGCATGCGATGCGTATAACCGGCTATAGAAGTCCTCCACTTCCGAAAGGACTGCTGGCTTCGAAGAGACGACTTCTCCACTTGCTGTGGTCAACTTCGTCAGGTGGCTTCTTCCAAGAGATTGTACGAACACCTTTGACCCCCGGTTCTGCTCGATTGCTCTTTCAACCGAAAAAGCATTGAAGCGCCGGAGGTCGCGTCGTACGTGCTTGTTGATCTCTCGGTTTAGAAACCGCTTTGCCGACGAAGTGACGGGTGGGTTTTCACGTCGTTCCTTCATTAGCCCTAAAGTCCCTTCTGAAAGCTTAGACTTCTTGCCCTTACGCTGCATATCACAGAATCTTGTACCTTCTTCCCTGAGGATCCGAGTCACATTTTCGAGGTTCTGGTTTACGTCTGTTGTGGTTTCCACGGCAGCGAATCGGTTTTCCAGGTTTGCCTGGAACGTTTCAGATCCAGCCATGGTCTGGAGCAGAGTTGGTCGGAGTCTGGACTTCATCAGAAGGACACGTTCGGCCTTGAAGTTAATATTCAGAGAGCCTCGGACAAGTCGGTGATCGCTACCGGTATTGAACCTGTTGATCACGGAGACGTCTCTGAATATATGCCTCTTGTCCGTCATGATGAAGTCGATCTCATTTTTGGTCATAGTGTCGGGGCTTTGCCACGTCCACTTCCTTTGGGGTTGTTTCTTGAAGAAGGAGTTCATCAAGAACAACCCCTCCCGCTCGAGGAAGTTGACGAGCATTTGCCCCCTATGATTTCTGCTTCCAAATCCATGGTGTCCTACTACCGATTCGCAGCAATTCTGTACTCCCACTTTGGCGTTAAAGTCCCCCATGACAACGGTGTACTGTGTCTTTGTAGTGAAGTGGAGGGCTCTCGATATGTCATCGAACATATCCTCCACTTCGTCGCCACTGCCTAGTAGTTATTATTTCAAGTATATTATTATTTTTAACTGACTTCGAAAAATGGAGGAGGTCCTCAATTCGACTGCTGGTTTTTGTTTTGTATGTTTAATCAGCGATATTTTCGCCAATTGTCAACCGATTTGGATGATTCTTGTTGAATCTGATTTTTGTTTGAAAGAGAATGCAACCGACCTGTTCTCATTTCAATTTGGTGCAGATCTGTTTTGCCAGTGCCTTCGGAGGTATTAAAAAAAGAAAGCAAATCTTCCAGGATTGCTGAAATTGCATGTCTGTGTATTTTTACACCAGGCTGCAACATAATTATCATCACGCCGCTACCTACGGAGCGGAAGCGGAAGCGGACGTAGATGTGGACAAGTTATTGCCTAAAAGTAGGTATGTGCTTATTAGTCCAAGCTCAATAATTTATTTTTAAGAAATGGCTGCCTCTTTCAACTTCAACCTTCACTTAGACAGTCCAAATTATAATTTATAGAGGCGATAATACAAAAAATATATATAAGAATCTAGTAGAGTTGGATCGTAAATCTCAATTTTGTTTGTTAGAAAAATACTCCAGACATGTTTGCTTGAAGTATTACTTTAACAAACAGAAGATACATCTGAGCCGGCGGAAATTCTTTCGACTTATAATTTCTCGAGGAAATCCGTTTTTCTGTTGTTTGTAAAATTTTATAACGTTTATAATAGCATTTTACCAATAAAAATATTTTTAGTACCTAGATGCGATTTATTTGGAAATAAGCTACCTTATATGTAGGTACCTACAAGAATCTTTCCTTTACAAAAACAATGAGAATAAACGAATTGAAGCCATTAAAGATACGAAAAACATATTTTAGGAGAATTTTTGTATAAAGAAACATATTTTTTTGTATATTTCTGTTTTATCAAGGTTTGAATTATGGGAATAACTCGCCCTTCTTAGTAAGCCACGATCTAGATGCTAGAAGTTACTGTGTTGCTGTTAGTTACTTTTTAATTACTATTAAAAAATTATATACCTACACCATTTTTTAACAGTGACCATTGGCGTAACTATAGGTACCGTCGTGGGCCCGTGGCAAATTCTTTTGATGAGGACTTCCCAGTTTTATTTTCAAGAGCCTATGCTCTTCCCTAAACCTATGTTTATTCATGCCATCGTAAAATGGCAACCTCCTAAGATTATAAAATATCTTAAGAGATTGTAAACTCTCGATACATTGTCAACTGTCAATCTACGAAATCATTCCTAGAAATTCCAACGGATCTTGGAGACGCTCATCTTCGGCCGGGGCCCTTTCGGGTTGGGGGGATGACAACGTGAAAATGGATGCAATAATAAGCTAAAGAATTAATCAAACAATGGTCTCTGTAGGTTATTACCGCTAAAAAGTGAAAAATAAAATCTTTTTATTTTTCACTTAAAAAATACAACCTACTAAAAAAAAGGTATATAGGTACTTATTAACTTTATTTTCGGAAGTCGGTGGAAAACGCCGAAATTAAAGTTATTTTATAGGTACTTTGTACTGTCTTTATTTAGAAGTCGGTTGTATTTTTTTAATAAAAGTTTTTGTATAAAATAAGTAAAGAAAGTTGGTGCAGATAAACCATTATTTTTGTAGGTTACCTATTCAGAATTCAAAATTACCTACCTACCTAGTCTTATCTATCTAGTACTAACAGCGACCCGCGGTTTCACCCGCGTAGTTAGCGTTTCCGTAGGAATACGGAGATAAAATATAGCCTATGTTATTGGCTGATGTAATGTAGCTTATCGTTACTTAAACAATGGTTCAAAAGAAAAGAAGAAACAATCAGTCCAGTAGTTTCAGAGCGTATGCCATAAAAACAAACAAAAAATCTTTCCTCGTTACAATTTTAGTACCTACCTATAGATTTTGACAATATTCTTAAGGTCACAGGAGTTCAATGTCAATTCAAGAGTAGTAGGTATACTTATATCTAGTTTGGTAAGTTAGAAGTAACTTTCCATCGTCGACTATATTTATAAAAAACGAGCCTATCAATAAAAAAGTTGCAAAAATCTTAACTTTTTATAAGCTATTAGAAAAAGAATAAATTGATTTAAGTTCGCGGGAGGCAATCGCTGGACTTGTGAGGTAGGTAATTTTCTACATTATTCCCGAAATAACACTTTGGCTCTTATGGGATAGGCAACGGGACCAAAATCGCGGGAAAAAGCTATTTTTACATAGTCTACGGCAATTTGATATAAAGTTTTATTTAGATGTTTATCTAAATAAAACTTTAACTTAACCACCTTGATTGCATTTTACTACAGGAAATGCTTCATGCAATGTTTTTATAGCTCAGACTCGTTTTCGTAGTCAAGGATAAAGCGCCATCGCATTCGTGACTAAAAAACCGGCCGGTTAATTTAATTTGTATGATTACTGTGGCATTAAAAATCTGTGAAAAGCATTTACTACGCTTTCATTTGATATGTTAATCGGTTATTTTTTATTTGTCCTACTACCATGACCCCAAATTCAAAATTTGTTTAACGTTATGCGTTCGTGTTTGGGTCATAGAATTAGGAACATATTTTTACCAAATTTTCAACTGAAACGGTCCAGTAGATTCGGAAAATGACTGTGACAGTGACAGACCGACAGACAAACACACACGAGCGTATACGCCAAACGGCATTTCATACATTATCTATTTTGCGAAATTACTGAACTGATTTTAATTAAACCTCACACATATAAGCAGGATACATAGGTCTTAAAAGTTAATTGAAAAAAATTTCGATAAATAGATAGTGTTACAATTAAATTAGACGCCGACCTGAAACTAAAAACAATACATCATCAATATGTAGTATCCGGCAGGTGGTCTGTTTATTGTTACCCCTTTACGTTTGCACGGCCAAACGGATTAGGATAAAACTTGGCACTCGTCATGGCCATGTCACAGTCTTAGATTAGGAATTGTAGGCCCGTCACCATAAACACATTAAATGTTGGCAGATTACACTATTGCATCCTAACAACATCCCAAATAGTTTTTTTTTTATGACCAACGACATTTTAAATGACTGATTTCTATCTAAAGATATGCAATACTTGCCATACCTACTTGCTATAAAGATTGATTAAGACTTGGATTTGTTTGTTAATAAAATATAAAAAAACTTAAAAATATTTTAATGTCATATAAAAACTAAGAAGTAGCATATAGAAAAAGTCGTTGTAACATTCTTTTTGTAAAGCTCTTTCTATTATGGGAGCATATTTACTAGTACATTTGTTACTGGGCTCTGAATGGAAGCCTTAACTTCAGCGTTCAATTAGTTGCCTTATGTTACCGTATAATTGCAAAATCCGTAAGTATATAAAATATCTTGAGACATCGTAAACTCTCGATAAATTGTCAGCTAAAAATTTGAAATACTTTTTACGCATCAAAAGTTGATAGTCTTTCGATGTCATAACTATCAAGCTATTTTTTTCCGGTACTAAAATACTGACAATTAGCAAAACTAGTATTTGTAGCAAAGGTTCGTCTTGACGAGCTTTTAACTGGTTTCACTTATATTATGAGTAAAATCCCATGCTATGAACGAAATCCCAAAGGTTGACTGGCGGTAGAGAATGCCTTGTTGCATTAAGTCCGCCCATGCACCACTATTGTACATAAAGTTTAAATTAATAAATTATCAAAAGTTATGTTAATAGCAAATGCTGTTATTTAGTGGTATTTCCAACTGTCAGTATAATTTAGCTACAGGGTGCTAACTAATTTTTAGCTTCATTACACAAAATTACTAACCCATTTAGGTCATTAACACCGAACAAGCTAACAATAAAATTGTTACATTCGAATCAGTAGCAATTTTTCTTCTAGAAACGCTCTTTCCAACAGTATACAACTTGTAGTTATTGAGTTTAGTGATATCTTCCCATAGCTAGATTGCTATTATCTTTAATTATTACACACAAATACAAATTTATACAGTGGCGTGTTTATCTGGTGCAGAAATCAGCTCAGGTCCCGTTATCACATCATCATCATCATCATCAACAGCCTGTTGCAGTCCACTGCTGGGTATAGGCCTCTACAATTGCACGCCACTTAGGTCTATTTTCGGCTTCTCGCATCCAGTTTCTGCCAGCCGTCCTGCGCAAATCGTCCCACCACTGTGCCTGAGGACGTCCTACGCTACGTTTGCCGTTATCACGTAACGTTAATAATTTTCCTTAATTATCCACCAAACTTGAATACGACCACAAAGTTAATTGTAAAATTTGAGTTTGAAAAGTGTATACTTACGTTTTTATTTATTGTACTCGATTTCGAAGAACCATTTTCCGCTGAGCTATCATTAATATCCTTTACGAAAGTCCTTCACCTTGTAAGGCTTCGGAACCTTAGTTTTTAAACTATCTAACTTTTTGGGAAAAAACGGCTCAGGTTTGAAGCGCTTGCGCTGTACCATAATAACTATTAAACCTGCAGAGCTACGGTTGCGTTCAAAATGTAACTTGTGAAACTTACCTTTGTAAGTAAAATTCAGTGTTTAGAAATATAAGCAAAAATATGAAAATTTGAAAAAAAAAAACGAATATTTTGAAGCTTTCTGATCACTGCGAAGCACGCTTTCACAATTTCGGAAGCGTGTGCATAGCACTGTACTTCTGAAATTGAAAAATTGTATGTACACGACAGGCATCTATCCCAAAAACGTCCCAAAAAATCAGGATAGTGGAATTACGAACTAAGATGTTTTAAATGACTAATGTTAGTCTTTTTATCCCCGCGGAGAAAGTTCCCTTGGGATAATTGCAAGCAGACGAAACCGCTGGCAGAAGCTTTAACAATAGTATATGTAAGTCATTTTAACAATACCAAAAAGTCTATCTTAGAATTGTAAAATTATTAGGTAACATTGGAATGAAAGAATTCAATCTACAGTTTTTTTTTGCACTGGCGTTGTTGGTAGTGTTATAATGCTACGCCTGATTACGATAGGTTGCATCAAAATATACCCAGTTTCTCTGTTTGCTTTTTTAAGCTGTTATTTGTCTCTGCGTCAGATTGAAGAATAAATAAAGGTAGAAACCTGACTAAGAGTCGATTACAAGCTTTAAATAAAGTTATCTTATATGAAATTATGTGAACAATAGTAGGATATTATTGGGCATCTCACCCCACCTTCCGTTCCTTCGGCTCACTCCGTTCGCCTCCGTCACTCTCGGTGTGGTGAATTGCCCAATAATATCCCACGGAGTGGGCGCCGTTCCACATTTCAATAGTAGTCAATGGAGTGAGCGCCGTTACACATTTCAATAGTAGCCAACGGAGTGGGCGCCGTTCCACATATCAATAATAGACAATGGAGTGGGCGCCGTTCCACATTTCAATAGTAGTCAATGGAGTGAGCGCCGTTCCACATTTCAATAATAGACAATGGAGTGAGCGCCGTTACACATTTCCGTTCCTTCGGCTCACTCCGTTTGCCTCCGTCACTATTTTACCTTGTTATCTTAAGTCACATCAAGTCGAAGGGATTAGTCAGCCTAGACACTGCTTTTTCGTGTCTAGCTGCTTCCAGGGTGCGCCACGAGGAGGCTCCTTTCATGCACCCCGCTAACCTAAAATTCAGGACAGATTGTCTCATGTCTCTCCACAAAAGTAAATATCACTCTGTTTTGTGACCAGATTGGCTCGAGGACATCTGAACGTTAGGATATCGTATACATTAACCTAAAATTCAGGACAGATTGTCTCATGTCTCTCCACAATATTAGAGATAGCGCTTTTACACACATCACTCTGTTTTGTGACCAGATTGGCTCGAGGACATCTGAACGTTAGGATATCGTATACATTAAACTAAAATCTGGGACAGATTGTCTCACGTCTCTCCACGAAAGCAAGAAATAGCGCATAGGCACATATGCACATTCTATTTTTAGTGACCAGATTGGTTCGAGGACATCCAAATTTTAATTTAATCTATTCATATTAACGTGTAATGAAGTGTACATCACACGTTAACAAACAAGGCGTTCGCTGTTTGAACCGCTAGCCTAAAATTCAGGACAGATTGTCTCATGTCTCTCCACAAAGTTAGGGACGGTGCATTGTCGCTTAGGATAACACTCATACCCGTTTTCGTGACCAGATTGGTTCGAGGACATCTGAACTTTAGGATACCGCGTACATTAAACTAAAATTTAGGACAGATTGTCTCATGTTTCTCCACAAAAGTAAAAAAATGCACACCCTTAGGTCCGCATACATTTTTTTTTTTTCTGTGGCCAGTTTGGCTCGAGGACATCTAAATTTTAATTTAACATATTACAGACGATACATCCTTTTCACTTTACACGATAACATAATCAGGGTTCTATCTGAGCAAGCCAATAACCTAAAATTCAGGACAGATTGTCTCATGTCTCTCCACATACTTAGGGATGGTGCATTCCCGCTTAGAATAACACGCATACCCGTTTTCGTGACCAGATTGGCTCGAGGACATCTGAACTTTAGGATACACGTACATTAAACTAAAATTTAGGACAGATTGTCTCATGTCTCTCCACAAAAGTAAATAGCGCTTTTACACATATCACTCTGTTTTGTGACCAGATTGGCTCGAGGACATCTAAATTTTAATTTAACATATTACAGACGATACACCCTCTTACATCAACACGTAACAGTGAAGTGGTAAAGTTAGGGACGGAATATCAATCCTTGCTTTGCATTCAGAAATCTAAGGTGTAAATACACTTTACAACGGCAGCCGGATCAGAAACGTATCTTACATTATACAATCTAGCGTACAAACTGTGTGCGTCAATGTGTTCCGTTGACGGTAACCGTACCCGGTGGTTGCTACATAGATGTAAATTACCTTTATGTATGAGTCTGCTTTTTTAGTTTGAATCGGCAAAGTTCAATTTCAATGGAATGAACACTTCCCACACGAATGTACACGTACACATAAATTGCATTCCATGCATTTCTATTGTAATTTAACATAACCATCATGTTGTAAACCGTAAATTGGTCTTTTGTGAAATTACCTATTTGTGTAATTACTTCTAGTTTTAACGTGTTTCATTCTTCTGGGTACTAAGATAATATATTTTTATACTTTTATTTACATGATATTTTTTATATCTGCCACTTTTTATCGAGTGCGATTTAAACTTAATTATAACTACTACTGATAGTTACAACAGCCGGCAGGCAAAAACCAGGTCCGTAGCTGAGTAACAGTCATGATGGATATATAGAACATGATCATTTTTCAACAGCCGGCAGGCAAAAACCAGGTCCGTAGCTGAGCATTATGACAGCAAATTTAAAATTGAGAAGTATGTACTTACTTACATGTTAGAAAGTGGATTTTAAAGCACCGCTAGTAGGAACTACTTGTCACTTTGAAGATTCTGGAGCGAATGAAATTTATTGATTGAAATTAATTCGTTTATATTCACAATTAATACTATGTTAGCATAAAATAGGTCATTTCAATTTTAAACTCAAAGTACATGTCTTACAGTTGTATAAAAAAATATGACGTTTACGTCATATTGAACTGAATTGATTGCATATCAAATTTGCTAAACTGCAATTTATTCATGAGAACTGAAAAAACAAAGCCGACAAAGTGAACCCGATCCCTGGTATGCTTTATGATTCATTACTAAACTAATATGTATAATTAATTTAATATTTGATGTTTGTTTGTTGAGAATGTTTAACTTCACAATTACGTTTATGTGAGAGGTGAAACTAACAAAAGTCAAGTCAGTAAGGTGCATATTAAAGATTATTTTTTTTTAATTGTTCCGTTGAAAGTAAATTTCTGAGCATAGTAAGTTGTTGAAAATAAATCATAACAATTTTTAAAAACGTACAAACAAACCAATCCATGTCGCCGATGCATGTCATGTTAAGTTGCAGTTAAACTCAGAAGTACTCAGAACTTATTTTATCATCAAATAAATACTATTGTGGAGTAAGTTAGTATGATTAAATAATCACCTAAACCCACTATGAAAGAATCCAAGAAAATATAACGTGTGGGAATCGAACGTATGTACGTGTCTGAGTTATGATTTCATAGTTGTCGACTTTATCAATAATAACTTCAGTTTACTATTACAATGTTCCCAGTATTTATCCATTTATTCTTTACTCCTATTATCCCAAATGACTTTATTCTACCATCATTCATCATTCTATAATCTTACTTATAATTAAGTTTAAATCGCACTCGATAAAAAGTGGCAGATATAAAAAATATCATGTAAATAAAAGTATAAAAATATATTATCTTAGTACCCAGAAGAATGAAACACGTTAAAACTAGAAGTAATTACACAAATAGGTAATTTCACAAAAGACCAATTTACGGTTTACAACATGATGGTTATGTTAAATTACAATAGAAATGCATGGAATGCAATTTATGTGTACGTGTACATTCGTGTGGGAAGTGTTCATTCCATTGAAATTGAACTTTGCCGATTCAAACTAAAAAAGCAGACTCATACATAAAGGTAATTTACATCTATGTAGCAACCACCGGGTACGGTTACCGTCAACGGAACACATTGACGCACACAGTTTGTACGCTAGATTGTATAATGTAAGATACGTTTCTGATCCGGCTGCCGTTGTAAAGTGTATTTACACCTTAGATTTCTGAATGCAAAGCAAGGATTGATATTCCGTCCCTAACTTTACCACTTCACTGTTACGTGTTGATGTAAGAGGGTGTATCGTCTGTAATATGTTAAATTAAAATTTAGATGTCCTCGAGCCAATCTGGTCACAAAACAGAGTGATATGTGTAAAAGCGCTATTTACTTTTGTGGAGAGACATGAGACAATCTGTCCTAAATTTTAGTTTAATGTACGTGTATCCTAAAGTTCAGATGTCCTCGAGCCAATCTGGTCACGAAAACGGGTATGCGTGTTATTCTAAGCGGGAATGCACCATCCCTAAGTATGTGGAGAGACATGAGACAATCTGTCCTGAATTTTAGGTTATTGGCTTGCTCAGATAGAACCCTGATTATGTTATCGTGTAAAGTGAAAAGGATGTATCGTCTGTAATATGTTAAATTAAAATTTAGATGTCCTCGAGCCAAACTGGCCACAGAAAAAAAAAAAATGTATGCGGACCTAAGGGTGTGCATTTTTTTACTTTTGTGGAGAAACATGAGACAATCTGTCCTAAATTTTAGTTTAATGTACGCGGTATCCTAAAGTTCAGATGTCCTCGAACCAATCTGGTCACGAAAACGGGTATGAGTGTTATCCTAAGCGACAATGCACCGTCCCTAACTTTGTGGAGAGACATGAGACAATCTGTCCTGAATTTTAGGCTAGCGGTTCAAACAGCGAACGCCTTGTTTGTTAACGTGTGATGTACACTTCATTACACGTTAATATGAATAGATTAAATTAAAATTTGGATGTCCTCGAACCAATCTGGTCACTAAAAATAGAATGTGCATATGTGCCTATGCGCTATTTCTTGCTTTCGTGGAGAGACGTGAGACAATCTGTCCCAGATTTTAGTTTAATGTATACGATATCCTAACGTTCAGATGTCCTCGAGCCAATCTGGTCACAAAACAGAGTGATGTGTGTAAAAGCGCTATCTCTAATATTGTGGAGAGACATGAGACAATCTGTCCTGAATTTTAGGTTAATGTATACGATATCCTAACGTTCAGATGTCCTCGAGCCAATCTGGTCACAAAACAGAGTGATATTTACTTTTGTGGAGAGACATGAGACAATCTGTCCTGAATTTTAGGTTAGCGGGGTGCATGAAAGGAGCCTCCTCGTGGCGCACCCTGGAAGCAGCTAGACACGAAAAAGCAGTGTCTAGGCTGACTAATCCCTTCGACTTGATGTGACTTAAGATAACAAGGTAAAATAGTGACGGAGGCAAACGGAGTGAGCCGAAGGAACGGAAATGTGTAACGGCGCTCACTCCATTGTCTATTATTGAAATGTGGAACGGCGCTCACTCCATTGACTACTATTGAAATGTGGAACGGCGCCCACTCCATTGTCTATTATTGATATGTGGAACGGCGCCCACTCCGTTGGCTACTATTGAAATGTGTAACGGCGCTCACTCCATTGACTACTATTGAAATGTGGAACGGCGCCCACTCCGTGGGATATTATTGGGCAATTCACCACACCGAGAGTGACGGAGGCGAACGGAGTGAGCCGAAGGAACGGAAGGTGGGGTGAGATGCCCAATAATATCCTACTAACAATGTCAATGGTAAAATTAAATTATTTTACTATTTATTGTAGTTTGTATTGTGTCGTATTTTGTTTAGCCAATAGGTACTGATGTTTTTGTTTAGTATTTTTTTGCCAGTGGTGAGACAAAGTGTTCGATTTTTGATTTATTATTTGACCATGAAATATTTGTAACACGCATGCAGTAATTTTATAGCTAGTCAGTGTGCATTTTTAAATCTAGGTAACAATTTAAAAAAGCATAGCCCGTCTAATTATTTTTAAAAATCGATTAAAAAGTCACATTATGCCTGCACTATTATTATTGAGAGAGAGAGAGCAGTGGTGGCCGAATGGTAAAGGCCCGACTTGCGAATTGTAAGTCGCGGGTTCAAACCCAGCCAGGCGCATTATTTCTTGTAATTAATTTCATCGCCACTGCTCTCAAAACGGTGAAGGATAACATTGCGAGGAAACCGGTATGTCCTAGAACCAAAATCTGTGACATTCACCAACCCGCACTGGGCCCGTGTGGTGGATTACAGCCCATTCCCTCTCCTAGAGAGGAGGCCTGTGTAAAAGCTGATTATGATATGTTTATTATTTTTATATGTGAAGAAGTTGGAATCTCTAATCTCGTAAAGACTTTATATTTATTTTTCGGTGCAAATTTTTTTTGTAGAAAACTTCAAGCCTTTAAATAAGGCAAAAGTAGCAAAATATGGAAAAATGAACTGACTAAATAATTAACATGTATCCCTCATTTTTTTTTTTGAAGTTTAATAATAACTCGCTGGCATTCTCAAAGTACTTAAGATTTAAATTCCTCATCTTACTATTTTAAATATGTACGAAGCAGTTGCAGATTTTTTCCCACTATTTTTTATAGGATAACTCGTTCACTATGCCATATTTCTTGGAACATTATTTAACAGTATACTCAGTTGTTTTCTGCCAAAGTTTGTTTGGCGGCTTTTTGTATATTTTTTTGCAAAACAAACTTGTATGACCGTCATATGATTGATTGCCAAATTGAAAAAATATATTTGATTTCTATTTTTGGTTTATTTTTGTCTGATTATTTTGAGAAGGCTAATATGAAATAATAATATGAGATAAATAATTAGTTCAATGTTTGGCATATTTTTACGCCTTCTTTTCGGAAAAATAACTTATTCGTCTCAGTTAAGATCACAAAACAGATAATCTGTTCTGTGGTTAAGATATATTTTCTGTGTCGACAACAATTTTTTTTTTCGCATTTCGTTTTGCTTTCAAGGTGAGCCTATTAATAATAAATAAAAACAAAAACGTCATTTAAAAATAATAAATAGCTTTAATTGACAAGTTTATATTGGCACCAGACTACAATATCATTCTCTCATCTCATTATTATGTTTTCTAGTTGACATATTATTTATGAAAAATAAATCTATAGTGAACTATCCGAAAAGTACATATATACTTGTCATTAACTTATTAGGTAGGTAATCATATGAGTTATTACTTTAAATAAATTTAATAAAACTTTATCTGACAAGTTTTTTTTTGTTTTTTTACTATTGATAGGCACGCGTTTGACCACTATCTCAATTCTTAATCGCAAGCAATGATGTGGTCAAAGATAATAATAATAATAATAATAATAATAATAATAAAATATATTTATTTCCTTCCACAAATAACACTTATTAACTAGAATATAAAAATGGCACAAATATAAAATCAGTACAACGTTTATTTGTGGGAGACTGGTGCCTAAACTAAGCCGTGACTTGTATTTCAGGACACCAGGGACTCCCCCCTACAGGCTAAATTCTCTTTATTAATACATGCACAATGTTTAACAATAGTTACACTTTTGTGTTACAGTGGAAAAGTATTAGTTAAAAAAAGAAGAAAATATAATAATACTATAATTAATCTTAAATCTGTGTTAAGTGTCTGTGTTGTATCTGTGTGGGTGTGTTAGAGATACATGTGGGATAAGGATGAGGGGTAGATAAATGTGTGTGAAAGAGTGTGTATGTGTATGAGTGAGTATGTTTTTACGTCTTTGTGTATGTATTGGGAGGGTTAGTAAGTGGGTTCCAGTACGTGTCAAAATAGAAGAATGGTAAAAAAATACAAGGATACACCATTTCATTCCTGTTACGTTTTTATGACTAGTAGCTCTTCTGTTTTAGTATAGCTCAATTTTATTAGCCACTTTGTTAATATTTCTTTACATTTTGATCGATTGTAATTAAAAATACCTATTTCTTTATTTAACTTATTATATAGTTCAGGCCCTCGGAAAGAATAAAATTTTTGGGCAAAAACTGTATTAGCTTTAATGGTACTACATATTGCGAAGCGCCTTCTCGTTGTCAATTTGGAAAGATCGAAAGAAGATGGATCTGAATGCTGCCGCAGAATAGTAAAAAGGATATAAATCTGTCTAACAGTTAAGACTTCAGCTTCCTGATACAGTGCTGTAGTGGAGAAGAGTCGAGGTTTGGAAAGGCCAACTTTTAGGATCAGCCTTTGGGCTCTTTCCACTTCCAACATTCTAGTTTTACCGGCACCTCCCCATGTAGTTATGCAATAACTCAGTACAGATTGGACAAGGGCATAGTAAAGCATTTTTATTGTATCACCATTTGCTACGTGTCTAAGCTGTTTAAAGATATAAGTAAGTTTTCTTACTCTTTTACATACATTGTGAATATGTTCATCAAAGGAAAATCTTTTATCAATAGTTACACCCAAATAGCGAATACTTTGTGTTGGTTGTATAGTTGAGCAGTTACATTGATTTAAAGGAGGAAAAGAACACTGATGGACATATATGAGAGGCTTATCTTGTAAAAAGGTTTCTGCACTTCTGATTGAAAAAGGAATATATTTTGTTTTATCTGCGTTAAGTGTCAGAGAATTTGCAGCAAGCCAGTGGCAGACCGTGTTCAAACCTAACTGAGCTAAGTAATATACTTCCTCCCAAGAATCCCCCTTAAAAGTAAGAGTTGTGTCATCTGCGTAAGATATTATTTTGCAGTTATCTAGCTTAAGTTGACACAATTCATTTATATAACAAAGAAACAAGGTGGGGCCAAGAATACTTCCCTGAGGAACTCCATGTTCGATAGGAAGTTCATCGCTCAAGTGGTCTCCGATTCTTACACGCTGCGTGCGATCGGACAAATAGTCTACTAACAATTTCAGCTCATTTCCCCGTATACCCATATTATTTAATTTACGAATTAGGGTGGGGATACAGACTGTATCAAAAGCTTTGGCAAGATCGAGAAAAATGGTAAGGCATTTTTTGTTTTCATCAATATTTCTTACCACAAAATCAGAAAAAGTGTGAATAGCGTCATCGGTCGATTTGCATGCTCGAAAACCATATTGTGTTTCAGCAAAAATTTTATTTGACTCTAAGAATTTTACTAGTCTACAATTTATAGTACGCTCAAATACTTTCGATAGAGAAGAAAGGATAGAGATGGGCCTGTAGTTGTTGACACAGCCTGTATCCCCTGCCTTATGTATGGGGATTACAATTGATTTTTTTAGTGCTTGAGGAAAGACGCCTGTTTCATAGCAACGGTTTATGAGATCAGTGAGAACGGGAGCCACAAAATCCACAATATTTTGCAATAGTTTAGATGATATGTTGTCCCACCCAGGTGAGCATTCACTCTTTAAATTCAAGATAGCAGTTTTAACTTCGATACTATCTACTTTGAGTAGTGCGAATGAGTTGCTAGGGGATGCGCTCCTGAATTCAGCGGAGTTATTGAAAGGTGGCACGTTCGATGGTATGCGCTGAGCTAGTATCTTACCAATTGTAGAAAAGAAGGTATTGACATTATTAATTGATGATTGAGGGCTTTGATCTATATGTAGTAGTTCTTCTGGAAATTCACGATTTTTATTAAGATTTGTTATAGTTTTAATGGAGTCCCACAACAATTTGGAGTTACCTTTAGCCATGTTCAGTTTGTTTTGTTCATATTGTCGTTTTATTTTTTTAAGAAGATTATTGCAGTAGTTCCTATATCGTTTGTATGTTATGCTTAGGATCTCATTATTTGGTTCTCTTTTAGATTTAATATGCATATTGTCCCTATTTTTGATGCACTTCAAAAGTCCTGGCGTTATCCAGGGTTTTAAGGTAGTTTTACTTCGTGGCATCCTAATGATCGATATATGTTTAATTGTTAGTTTATATAATAATGCGATAAGCTTATTAGTTGCAACATTTAAATCATTTTCAGCATAAACTTGACTGAAATCTAAATTTTCACAGTCAGAGATAATCCCGGTCCAGTCAAGCTTCCTGATTTCTCTTCCACTTAAAGGTTTCTTTGAGCCCCCTTGCTTGAGACAAAAAAGAATACAGTCATGATCTGTCACTGTTGTGTTAAGGTTAAATGTAAAGGACTGTAATTTGCTTTTAACTAGAACATGATCCAGGCAGCTATTACCTCTAGTAGGTAGGTTATTTGCCGGGAGTAAACCGTGGAATGAAGTAATATCTAAATATGACGAAACATTATTATCAGTATTCAATATATTTATATTAATGTCGCCTACTATTATTATATTTTGAAATGATTGCAACTGTGCAAGAATTTTGTGGAGTGATTGCAGAAAGGTATCCAAGTTTTTAAAAGACGGTGACCTGTAGATTGCCACAATAACTATGTTAGTCCCAAATTTAATTAGCAGACAGTTGCATTCATCCACAAGTGGTTCTTCTACTGTGTAATAATGTTCGTTACTGACCATGACTACCACTCCGTCATTTTGGTTAAAGATTCGGTTCGTCCTATAAGAGTTATACCCACTTACAATAGGAAGATCTGACACCTGACGAAGCCAGCACTCGGATAAGACTATGACGTCGCATTTGAAGCTAAGTCTGGACAGAAGTATTGAAAGTTCGTTGAAATTACAATTAATACTACGTATATTTTGCTGTAAAATTTTTAGGTAGTTAGTAGCTATTGGCATGTATTTGGAGCAATTTTCTGGAGTACAACTCAAAGAGACAGAAGCATTAAATTGATCTAAATTATTCAATAAATCATTTACCATAGCGAATGTTGGTATATAAAATTTTCGTAGGATAATTTGTGAAGGACGAAGAAAGTTTAGGACTATTTTCGGTTTTATATATTATTAAGACGAAAATGACAGTTTTGCACAGTCCGGTTCTAATACCACTAAATATTAAACAAGAACATAGATTCATTCCAACGAGTTTATACGGAACATAATAGATGCCCTTTTGTACTATTTGTTTGTTTCTATGGAACCTGAATATGATTTTATGTAAGAATAGATGTGTGTGTATGTGTTGTTTTATTACATTTGTTTGCTTAATATTAACAAGTGAGAAAAGGATTAAAGATGTAGTATGTGTATGAATGATGTGCAGTGTATTAACATAAGTTCTAAGCCATATTTTAAAAACAATAGCAAGTAGTTTAGCTGAAAACATGAGTAGTCATATAATATTATCTAAATCTTCGGTGTTTTTAATGTAAATGGGTGAGTCACCCTCATTCTTCCGTATATATATTTTTCCGAAGGAAATCCAGCATCCATGAAAGCCTCGTTGTTTAGTAAGTTGTCGGGACAAGTAGAATAGTTGTTGTGTCTTAACTGTCAGAGAATCAGATACATAAATATTCCTGGGGGCTCCCTTTATCTTAATGTCGTTGGTATTTAATGGCATCCCTTTTTTAGCTTTTTGTGCTTTATTGTATTTGATCACTGACCCAATGACTTCAGTTTTTCGCG
Organism: Hecatera dysodea; assembly: GCA_905332915.2. NCBI lineage: Eukaryota > Metazoa > Arthropoda > Insecta > Lepidoptera > Noctuidae > Hecatera > Hecatera dysodea. The sequence continues at coordinate 13,393,323 of HG995297.1, forward strand.
CGACCGTTGTAAAGTCAACTACAATGGCCTCAGTTTTTGTTTTTGCCCTGTAAATGTCTCGGATTTCAGTTGTGTTTACATTTGAGTTAAGTTGAACCGCCGAACCTAATTCCATAACCATACTGACGAGTTGTTGCTTTGTCTCATGTTCAATCTTTGGAATGTTGCGTATCTCGAGGGTCGTGGCTTTAGATGATTTTTCAAAGTATTCCAATTTTTGTTCTAGGTAAGAGATCTGTTTTTTAGAGGCTTTGTTGTCTTGTTGGAGTTGCTCGACTTTCGCTAACGTTTCATCATATTTCGCGGTGACAAATTCGACTGCCTTCTTTAAATCAGAGTGTAATTCTTTAATTACGTTTAATGACTGATTGAGAACGTCAAATTTCTGATTTTGCTGATCTTGAAAGGATGTAAACATTGACTTCATTTGCGAGGTGAAATTCTCGAGACATTCTGAATGCTCGTCATCGAGTCTTCGTTTGTATCTTCTGGTCACATTAACCTGTCCTTCAATGTTATCCGGAAGATTCAATGCCGAATCCGAGTATGCTTGCGTCATATTTAAGTCGACAAAGTTCGGAGGTGTACGTTGCAGTGACATTTCGAACTGTGTTATAGAGAAAACCAGAATCCACAATTTAGAGATTCACAAAAAGTGTTGTAGAAACCCAGTTTCGAACCATCGATCACTGTGTAGCAGTCGGAGTATTTGCCACTAGACCAGCCGGTAGTTATCTAATTGGTGTCAAATATTAGTACAGTTGCTACGACATACGTCATTGAGTATACGTAAGGTCCAAAGGCCAGTTCTTTGTTTGAATGTTTATCACTCCACGTGTTTTTGCACTTTAGAAATATCACTTTTTCTTTTTATTTTCGGTATTGACCACTGTTCACTAGATATTAGATTAACGTACTTGTTTATTTAGAAGACCTTTCCTGTTATTATAGGTATATAATTTAGATGCAGTGTTTTGTCCGACTAGACACTTTACAAAAGAAAGTTAAGTTTATTTCTTTCACTTCACGAATTAGCGTTTGCCCACACTTGCACCAATTCCTTTTCGGTTTGTGAGAATGTTAGTCCTTTTTCACTGTAAAATATTGCCGCTTTGATTTATTGACACTAAAAAGATACGGAGCCGATGTTCGCGTACGCGACCTCTAGAGGGGAATCAAGAAGATGAAGCCTGTTTACCCAGTAACCTGTTCACTCCCAGTTGTAGTTATCAGGACACACCAGGGAATTTCACTCTTTAGCTGTACGCACAATGAATGTATTCCCAAAACGTTTTCTAAACAAACTTCTTAAGATTATAAAATATCTTACGAGATTGTAACCTGTCGATAAATTGTCAACCGAACATTTGAAACACTTTTTTACGCATCAGAATTTGACAGTCTATAATCTCTTGAAGGAAGTACGAGAAATTGTAGAATAGCAAGATAACGAAACGTTAAGTATTACAATCTCAAAATTATAACCGATGACGGAGCTGGGGCTACTATTTCTGTACGCAGGGTTTAAAAAAGAATGAATACCATTCGAACCTAACCCATCCGTGTCGGGGAGCCCTAAGTTCCTTGTACCCTATGTTCCGCTATTCTTGTAGTTACTATTATTTTCTTGGCTACAGTAATTCCACTAATTGTAGAACCGTACACTGATAGGTCGCCAACATGTCGTCAGTTTATGTCGGTTCGCAATTTCTCGAAAGTTTACAATCTCTCAAGACATGTTATAATCTGACGTATTTTACAATCATCCGGTGACATGTAGATATATTTGTCAGATAAAATTCACAATAGATAGTGGTACGGGAGCTAGCAACGTTTCTAAAGTAAGAATTTTAGGTCAGCTGATTTTGTGATATGTCGTCCTTCTTGCACTTTCGGTTAGAGTCTGGGCTATCTGGCTGGCGGTAGCGGTTGCGTTCATTAGTGCGCATCCTATCTGTCCAGGTAATAATCCTGGATTTTAAAAACATTTTAGAAGTCGTAATTTTTAATTTTTTGTTTTTAAATAAGTCTACCTGACATACTTTTTTTATTGCCAGACATTTTTGACAATGCTAACTATGTGCCATACGCGATAATTTTTTATTTTTTTATAAAAATTTCAAAGTATTTTATAATGTCTGTAATTTTAATATTATGTATTTAAAGATAAGAAAAACTTAAAATAAATTTGCCAGACATTAATTCGATTGTTAAACCTTGAATTAAAATGAAAAAGTCATGAAAAGTATTGCAGTATTATGCTAGTAGTCCGAGAGAGACAGTTGCAGAATAAGTCGAGAATGAGACAGGGAATCATTACAAAAGTAAATTACATGTCACTGTACATATAATAATAATAAATGGACTCAAACCGAACTCGACGCCCTGGATAGGAGAGTCCGCATACGGCATACTGCTGACTGCAAACCGGATGCATCATCCACGATCGCGGTGGTGGTGATCCCGCGGAAGTGTGGAGGTCGAGGCTTTTTAAATGCTAAGACTCTCTACAACCGCGAGATGTGCAGTCTTAGAGAATATTTTCTCAAAGCCGGTGTGGGTGTGCACCGAAATGTGGTCACAGTGGACAAGGGACTCACCCCGTTATCCATGGCTAAAGAGAACTGGCACAAACCTGTGATACCTACTACAGATGATCGTAAGGAGATATGGAGAGGCAACGAGCTTCACGGACACTTCTGTCGGGCTCTTTAATGGGTCCGATGTAGATTCCTCAGCGTCCGTGGCCTGGCTACGTTTCGGTGATATTTTCGGAGAAACTGAAGGTTTTGTTTGTGCAATTATGGACGAAGTTATCTTAACGAACAACTGTCAGAGGCATATTATGAAGAATGAGACGTGTGTTGGGCATGCCACCGTCCGGGTGAGTCCATCAGACATATTATCTCTAGTTGTTCTCGCCTGGGTAACAGCAGCTGGATTAAGCCCTTGATCCAGCTGCCCAACGAGAGCATCTTAAGATCTTGGTCGAGGCGCTTGGCAATTATGCCATGGTCGTCACGACTATTGGCACAATGACTGCTGTGATCAAATCACACAAGTCGACAACCTCGCGAGCTAAGTCAAGATACTTCGTTTGTTATATCAACAATCATTGCGCGACGCTCTAGTCAGTCTATCACCACTATGTCAGGCTTATTGGCAACAAAAGTCCTGTCAGTGATGATAGACCGATCCCAATACAATGTGCAATTGCCATTTTCGTCGGCCACATACCCATAGTACGGTACTTCCGATTCGACAAGATTGTATTTAAGAGCAAGTTGCTGATGAATAATCCTGGCTACAAGGTTGTGCCTTTGCAAATAGTCTCCGTTAGCCAAACTGGAACAACCGGAAATAATGTGGTGGATGGATTCCTCGGCCGGTGACATGCCCGACACATGTCAGCGGTACCGTCCTTTACGATATATATTTTCAGTAGTTGTTCGTCCTCATAATTTCGTCCATAATCGCACAGATAAAACCTTCGGTTTCCCCGAAGAGGTCACCAAAATGTAGCCAGGCTACAGACGCTAAAAAGTCTACTTCGGGCCCATGTAGGACCCGATAAAAGCACCCGTGAAGCTCCTTGCTCTGCCATACATCCCTTTTTTTTTTTTCTGGATGGGAAATCATCAAATGGCCCCTCCCGCCCTGGGTGGAGCGGTAGGGAGTGTCAGACTTTTACTGACTAAAACCCACCCGTGATCCTTCTTGTGCCCTATGCGTTCCAGGGCCGCGGTAACTCTTTCGAACAAATTCCGCAACTGCCATACCTCCCTGCGATCATCTGTTGTAAGTACTACAGGTTTGCGCCAGTTCTTGTTAGCCAAAGAGAGTAGGGTGAAGCCCTTGTCCACTGCGACGACATCCCGGTGCATACCCACGTCGGCTTCTAGGAAGTATTCCCTAAGACTGCATACCTCGCGGTTAGCATTTGAGTCCATTTGAGTATGCCGAAAAAGTACATCAATACCCGCCCGATAAAAGACTATTTAGTACTTTGTTCAGGCGGCCAAAGAAGCGCTCCTTCAACGATTGTATCACGTCAGTAGCATTGATGCCCAGCGCTTCCGACATACCCAAATACTTATTATTATTATTATATGTACAGTGACATGTAATTTACTTTTGTAATGATTCCCTGTCTCATTCTCGACTTATTCTGCAACTGTCTCTCTCGGACTACTAGCATAATACTGCAATACTTTTCATGACTTTTTCATTTTAATTCAAGGTTTAACAATCGAATTAATGTCTGGCAAATTTATTTTAAGTTTTTCTTATCTTTAAATACATAATATTAAAATTACAGACATTATAAAATACTTTGAAATTTTTATAAAAAAATAAAAAATTATCGCGTATGGCACATAGTTAGCATTGTCAAAAATGTCTGGCAATAAAAAAAGTATGTCAGGTAGACTTATTTAAAAACAAAAAATTAAAAATTACGACTTCTAAAATGTTTTTAAAATCCAGGATTATTACCTGGACAGATAGGATGCGCACTAATGAACGCAACCGCTACCGCCAGCCAGATAGCCCAGACTCTAACCGAAAGTGCAAGAAGGACGACATATCACAAAATCAGCTGACCTAAAATTCTTTCTCGAAAACGTTGCTACCTCCTATACTATAGATGATCCTAACATACGCAGAAAAACTGTACGTAGATAAAGACGACGGTTAAACGGACCTATCTAACATAACCTTTTTCACAAAAAAAAAAAAAACAAATAAACACATCAAAAGTATCTAGGGATCAACATATATTTTTGCAATAACTTTTCTCCTGATTGATATTAATTAAAATTTTCTTTAAGGATTCATCAAATAAAGTGTTTTCGTTTGTCACAGTAACGATAAACCAAGTCACCTTTGCATTAATAAAGAAATTTGCCATTTTCCTAATAAAGGGATTTTTGACATTTGAACCACTAACATTAAAGTTCGAAAAAAAGACTGAAATAACAGTTTTCTTTAAAATTTTATTGGGTAACTTAAACAATTAATAATCCGTGTTTCTACCGCGAACACTAACAACACAAGAACATCGGTTTGGCATACTCAAAATGAGTTCATCCAAATCACGCTGTGGAATGGCCGCCCATGTTCGTTGCAACAACAAAAAAAGGTCTTCTTGCGACTGGATACCCTCCATATTCGGCAGAGCTCTTCTCTGTAGCATATCCCATGCATGCTCAATCGGGTTCAAGTCTGGCGACTGAGCAGGCCAGGGCAGGACATTGATGTTAGCTGCGGCGAGAGTCTGTCTTACAACTCTTGCGGTGTGCGGTCGTGCATTATCATGCATTAACTGAAATAAGGGACCGATTTGCACTTGTAGAGGAACGATGACGTCTGATACAATCGTCTCAGCATAAATTTGAGCGTTGAGGTTGCCTCTGATCCAAATCAACTCAGTTCTTCCGCCGATCCAAATACCCGCCCATACTATGATGGTTCCACCACTATAAGGATGGACTTCCTGGCAGGATTTTAATCGCTGTTGGCGTCCAGGGGTTCTCCAGTGTCGTATACGTCTTGTATCCGGTCTCATACCAAAACGAGACTCATCAGAAAAGCACACGAAACGCCATTGTTCTTCTGCCCAATTTCTGTGTTCAAGAGCCCATTGATATCGAATCCTACGATTGTGCATTGCTATAGGTGGTACCCGTAGCGGTCTTCGGGAATGAAGGTTCACTTCATGCAAGCGGTTTCTGACTGTTTGGTCGCTAATTAAGTTCCCTGAAGAGTGATGAAGCCTCACGGCTAACATCATGGCGGTTATTGTTGGAGCTCTTCGAGTTAAGATTTGAATGTATCGGTCTTGTCTCCGTGTGGTGCAGCGATACCGTCCTCCATGGCGCTCAGCCAAGGTAAGCGAAGAGCTCTGCCGAATATGGAGGGTATCCAGTCGCAAGAAGACCTTTTTTTGTTGTTGCAACGAACATGGGCGGCCATTCCACAGCGTGATTTGGATGAACTCATTTTGAGTATGCCAAACCGATGTTCTTGTGTTGTTAGTGTTCGCGGTAGAAACACGGATTATTAATTGTTTAAGTTACCCAATAAAATTTTAAAGAAAACTGTTATTTCAGTCTTTTTTTCGAACTTTAATGTTAGTGGTTCAAATGTCAAAAATCCCTTTATTAGGAAAATGGCAAATTTCTTTATTAATGCAAAGGTGACTTGGTTTATCGTTACTGTGACAAACGAAAACACTTTATTTGATGAATCCTTAAAGAAAATTTTAATTAATATCAATCAGGAGAAAAGTTATTGCAAAAATATATGTTGATCCCTAGATACTTTTGATGTGTTTATAATATGTTAAGATTAGCTACAATAATTTTACTATATCTAAGGATGAGAATAACGAGTGGCCTTGACAGCACATAGCTCAAAGTTTATATATAACGGGAGGTGTTGTATCAAGCGATTTATATACTTAGTGACTGAGCTTTCGAGCAGAGCGTGCAGCGAATAAGTTAATCACAATGAGTGCTGTTTTTAATACGTTTTTTTTGTTAACGCAATTTGTAGTTATATTTGCAACGTGTAAGTGTTTCTTTTATTATTTTCTTGTCTTACAAACATAGTACTTAGTTACAGCTAGTTAATTGATTATACATGTAAGTATTAAATTTAGAAATAACTTTGTGGATACATTTTAGATACGGAGTTTCTTTGTTTTAACAAAATATAAATTATTCTATAATCTGAAAATAACCTAAGTTCAGATTACAAATAGTAGTGTAAATAAGTACAGATAGAAAAAAGAAAATTAAAAATTTATTCTAAACTTGCGGTTTGAAGTATTTTTTATTTTCTCCTTTCAAGAATAAATAGGCTTTTTTGAGTTAATACCCTGTTCATCTGGGCAAACGATATATCGACGCCATAATTTAACGTTGCTTAAAAAAAGAAATTTAAAAAAAATGGGTAAAAAACACGCGAAAAATAGTTACTTATTTATAATGATTATGCTCATCTTGCATACAACATTAGATCATCATCAATTTTATGGCCCCTTGTTTATAATTAACACCTTTATTGACCTTGCAGCTAATAGTACAGTCAGCTTAAAAATAACATATTAAGGGATACAATTTTTTAAAAGAAATCTTGCGAAACCAATTAAAATAAATATTCTTCTCTTTTATTCAAATTAGGCTGAGGATAAACAATTTTAACGTCGTAAAATTGATATCTATAAATATTAAATTGAATTTACATAATTAAAATAAATATTAAATCACATGTCGACTTGTAAATACGTAAATAATACGAATGTTTTATTTATTGATGAATTGTGTATTCAGAGCATCTACATTATGTGAAAAGGTATTATTATTACCGGTAATTGAGTGTTTATTCCAGTGTACTAAGTTTACATAGTAGAATAATATTATTATGCATCAATCGTTATAAATACATACATATTAATGAATCATTTAAATATTGATTTAAGAATAAAATAAACCAGTTCAACCGACAAATGAGTTTTCCTGTATAAATGTTTGAGTTAATGTAGAAATCCCTTAGATAAAATCGAAACTTCAAATTAATTGATTACCTACTCTTTTCGGGAATATTAAGATTATTTCTATAAATAAAAAGTAATAATGACGGGATCACCTCACCTACGATCGATTTATAAAATGGAGCTTAAACTCTATATTATTATGGGTATAATTAGTATCTGATTAAAGTCATATTTTCTTCAATGAAAGTCTAAACATTCAAATAACTGCGACAGTTTATTTTAATGATTACTTAACTTTATATACCATAATTAACTTTTAACGTTAACTGTACTAAGGAGCCATAACCTTGATCCTTATAAAAAAGTAATTTGTTTGTTTACCTACTTCTTCAATGAAATTGGTATTTACTTATTTTTATTTTTGTTAAAGCTTCTGAGAGTTGAATTAATGTATAAAAGTGAAGACAGATTAATTAATGCCTACGTTTCAAACAATAAAGTTTGTCTAAATACAAGATGGCTAACTTAATAACATTGCATCAGTTTTCTGACATTTTTACTTTCTGCCATCATATTAATAATATATTAAAAACTGCCCCACAACCTGTGTCCAGTCTCTTTGAAACTTATACAAAAATACCAGGATCCTAACTTTCAAATATCTTAATGTTTCGGTAATATTTTACGTACATTAAAAAAATGGCCGAACAAACCAACCGAGTATTTTGCTTAACAAAGAACACAACTAATAACTATCACTAGCCAACAAGATTTTGCTACAAGGAATGTGTTTACTCATTTTGAATTACGTACCTACCCTTATTGCAAAATCATATTTATTTAGTTTTGATCACATCTAGTTTTGTGTTACAGCTACTACCAGGAACGTCATTTTCCCACAACTACTACCAGCTACTAACGTCATTTTCCCTTTATCTTGTCAGTTCAGCCATTTTTATCATACTTATAATAAATCTGTAGAGAGGTAAATTCTGTACAAGGAATATATTTTCAAAATAACTATCAGGGGGTGATTAGTGATCGATACTGGTGCCAAAAATGCAATCAGTAAAATTTTTGTCTGTCTGTCTGTCTGTATGTTCTTTATAGAAACAAAAACTACTCGACGGATTTTAACGAAACTTGGTGCATTTATTCTTCATACTCCTGGGCAGGTTTAGTATACTTTTCATCACGCTACAATCAATAGGAGCAGAGCAGTGAAGGAAAATGTTGGGAAAACGGGAGAAGTTACTCCATTTTTTAAGCTTCCGTCGCGTGTGTAGCCTTAATGGTTAAAGTTACATAGAAATCATGTATTACGGAAATGTTTTACATAAAATTATCTAAAAAATATCCCACAACAGCATATGTCTATCTTTTATGGTTGACTTACAATAACACGTGTAACTCCCGATAGCTTAGCAGTTCGGAGCTTTCTGATTATATTTGTTTACTCTTACGTTTATAATACTCTAACTCATCCCTCATTAAAAAAAAGTTAACATTATTACCTATACAATAAAAAAAAAATCATAGAAATCGGTATAGAAACACAAAACTTATACATGAATACAATAATAAGCCATCGCGCCGTCGCGCTTTAATACTCAATCATGCTGTAAGATGTTATTGTGATTATTTTTATGTAACTTTTGTTGCTATTTTATAAAATAGGTACTTATTAGTTATTTTGGTAATGTTTAAATATTCGTTCAAATTACAAATTATTAATCGTTTCAATTTTATTTCTTTTTAGGTGAAGTAGTAGTAGAAGTAGGAGCATAGATTTTTAGATACCGATAGGTTAGTTTTGGCTAATTTATGTTCTGTTTTTTTAGTATTAAGTAGGTAAAAGCGTAGATACTTTTATTAATTAGTAGTTATTTTATTAATTAGTTATACGTAGTTATAGTTATTTATTTTTAAGTGAAGTAGGTATAGGTTATTATAATATAATTTTGCACAGGCATACATATTTCACACACACATAGTGATCTATCAATGCACAGCGCAAACCACTGAACGGATCGGGCTGAAATTTGGCATGCAGGTAGATGTTATGACGAAGGCATCCGCTAAGAAAGGATTTTGATTAATTCTACCCCCAAGGGGATAAAATAGGGGATGAACGTTTGTATGAAACTTTGTCAATTAACCGATCGGGCTGAGAGTTTCAAAATCGGAGGTAAAGTAACTATTCCACGCGGACGAAGTCGCTGGCAGAAGCTAGTTTTTTAATAAAGTAGCTATTTTTTCATTTCAATAAGTTGTTATCTTTTTTATAGTTAACTTGATAGAATCATTTGAATGCTTTACTGATGAAATTCTGTAAAGTTAGTTTAAAAAAAAAATGTGAGAATTTTTTATGACAAAAGGATAGTTGATTATCCTGCCGTGCCATCTGCTACACAACCAATCCATTAAAATGATAATGTGCCTGTACTGGAACCAGCTGAAAACTTCAGCGTGTCTAAATCATTCTAATTTCAATTCTATGATACTTAAACCTGTTCTAAACATAATTTATTAAAGGTTTCTTGTGGCACACAAAACATGTTTTTTTTGCTGACCAGTGTTATTTTTAAACAAAAATAGGAGTAATGCCACTTGGAAATTTGCAGCTAAACATTTTTATTAACTTATAATCAGGCCGCAAAATTACTTCCGTAACTTGGTCAGAGGTCACGTCATTACATAAATACCTAATGTATTTTGCCATCTACATATTTTGTTATTATAATGTTAAATGAGGTAAATCAAGATAAGGCATGCACTAAATTACTTAGATAAGCGCGAACTCTAGGATGTAACATTTTTTTACATTTGTAGTCAAATCACGTAGGTATATTACGTATTTCTTGTTTATCCAAGTATTTGTAGTCACGTTCGACAAGGTTAGGTTTCTTTGATGGCTTATTTACTTGGTCACTTGAAGAAGTTATACCTAAGTGCGAATCTGGGTGATTAATGTTAGCTACTACATAATAAACTTTGTAACTACTAGTGACTTTTAATAGATTTAGCTATTCTTCTAATAGGAGTCTCAAAATCACTTCAGATTTTTGGTTATCTACCATTCACCCACTGAGGTGAAATTATATAAACCTACTTATATGATTTGTTTTTTTGTATATAACGAATAAACTCAAAAACTACTGGACCGTTTTCGAAAATTCTTTCACCACTAGAAAGCTACATTCACCTTGAGTAACACAGGCTATATTTTATCCCCATATTCCCACAGGGACGGGAACTACGCTGGTAAAACCGCGGGGTGCTGCTAGTCTCTAATAATTTGCTATAGGGTAGTTGACTAAAAAAATCTAATTAGTCCGTTAGATAGATTTCCAAAAAATATTGGACACGAATTTTTTCTTTTTTCACGTAGACAAAAAATGAAGACGATACAGAGCGTTGAAAACTCGTGTGACGTCACTACTCGCTACAATTTTTACCGAGCCGTAACGTCACAAGCCCCCACTCCTGATCTTTGATTCTTTGTATCTTCGTCAGTTTTTATAGATTTGATAAAGGAAAAAATACGTGTCCAATATTTTTCTATAATCTAACTGACGGACTAAACATAATCATATATTTTTTACTCAGGAAACATCCCTATTCTGCTATCTACTATTTGCACAACTGGATATAATGGAAGGATTAAAATAAGCACAAGACAAATAACTACTAGGTATTAAGCTATGAAAACGAGTGTAGATTTTAAATCTAATGATTTTCTAAAATGCCTTGTTTGAGTAGAAATTGAAGTATTAAATAGGTACTCGAAGACGGGGCACCATAGAGTCAGTTCCTGCTAGGGTTGTGGAATGTGTTCGAAAGAGTCACCGCGGCCCTGGAACGCAAAGGGCACAAGAAGGATCACGGGTGAGTTTTCGTCCATAAGAGTCTGACACTCCCTCCCGCTCCGCCCAGAGCGGGAGAAGTCATTTGATGATTTCCCAACCAAAAAAAAAAGTATTAAATACTCGACTCCATTTGAACACTAGGTAATGCAGCAAAACAACAAATCAAGAAAATGACCATTATTCTAATCACAATGGGTTTTGTAAAATACTTCTTATATATAATTCGCGAATCGCGGAGGCCTTTGGCTTGAAGCCAAAATGTATTGTCACCAAATCTGCTCTGTTTTACAATATTGTGTAGATAACTAGGTACTGGATTATCACATGTCAACTTACGAGCAAATATGAGAAAATGTAAAACCCAGCATGTCATTTACTAGCCTTATGCAGTTATATAATTTCGGCCTCGTTTATTATTTTTAAACGACTTCAATAAAAACAAAAGCTCTTAAATAGGAGGAGATTCGAGGAAAGAATCTTCAGTTAGGTCAATCATCTATATAATCTTCAGTTAGGTGACTATGAAATAAGGGTTACAATTTTAAGAGCATAGTAATTTTTGTTAAAGATGTGGTTAGTTTCCTTATCCTAAGTACTTTGTTTTTCATTGTTTTATTTGATAATACAACTGTTTGCATGAATTAATTCATCCTCTAGCTCGCTAACTTTACATAAAGCCTCCTCATACAACTTGCTACAGTTATTGAAACCCTCAGTGATCATTCGCAGTTGGTCGCGTTCTTCAACAATATCTTGGTATTGTTGACTGTGGTCTACTAGCTCCCGTTTAAGGCATGTGTTCTTATGAACCACTTTCCTTACTTCCACCTCACTTCCCCCTCTCTCTCTTGTGAAATTTCCTTACATTGGAGTTGACATTGAAGGTTCGAGGCTTTTAGTTCCTGGAGAGCCGTTCTCAGTTTAAGCTCCATATCCTTAGCCTTACGTGTCATCACAGGTATGGTTTCAAGTTTAGGTACTGAAATTAGAAGAAAAGAAACTGAGAATGTAAAGGAAAGACAAAAGAAAGAAATTTGGGAAATGACAGGAATATTAAAAATATAGTCCAGTTAAGTGGAGAACTGAGGTCTGAGGTATTATTATTATTATTTTTCGATTTAGATTTTAATTAAACATGAACAAAATCATAATTTACAAATTATGATTTTGTTCATGTTAAATTAAAATAAACTTAGAATATTATTTTAATAGATCAAAGATCACGATGCAAAAACAACACGATTATAAGCGTTATTGATGGTGTATATTATTGAAAATGTCGGACTAAAATAACAGAAATAAGGAATCTTGACCTTTATACGATGTAAACAAATCGATATAGTCTCAACGCAGAGTCGTAAATCTGCGAAAAAGTTATTAACACTTTGCAAGGACGTGTTACTGAGATATGCTGTTAATGTGAATGAGTAAAAGTAAACACAATCCGTAATTCGAATATCAGCTGGCCTTTTTAGGTTACTGGTGACAGTCGGTACCAAAAACTGTGTTTTCTACACTAATAATATAAAGAGGAAAGATTTGTATTTTTGTGTGTGTGTATGTTTGTAATCAATATACTCAAAAACGACTGTGCCGATTTCAAAAATTCTTTCACCGTTAGAAAGCTACATTCACCCTGATTAACATTCGCTATATTTTATTCCCGTATTGCCACGGGAATGGGAAAAACGCGGGTGAAACCGAGGGGCGCTGCTAATTCTTGATATATTTACAGGAAAACAATTACCCTGTGTCTCTATGCCGTTATATTATGTTTACACAAAACAATAAGGTGTAACTGTTTGTGTAATTTCTCATAAATACTAATTTAATCTATTTTTAAAATAAGTATCAGTTTTTTAAATGTCTCTCGATATGACATATCCAACGTCTCATGTTTATCTTTGGTTTCCCCATTAAATAAGCATCTGATAAAAACTGGTATAATTAAAGGAACATTTAAAGGAGTAATGATACAGTGGTGCTTGCATTGTTGCAAGTCGTGCATTGTGATTATCTTGCTACTGTCAGTGGATAATTGCAAACGCTGTAAGATTGTAAGAATATCGCGTGATAAACAACTAAATCGGAAACTAGGTATTGAATTTGGATGGGATTTTCAATCTTACGGTGTTTGCAATTTTCCGGTGACAGTACCAGACAGTATCTTGTTATTACATTATTTAGAAAAAAATCTATGCGGATTGAGACATTGCGTCAGTAAACAAGTACTTAATTAAGATTTACAAAAACGAAGCTTGTGAGGTATCTCGAACGAAACTATAGAGCGTTTACTCTTCACGGTATTACATACAAGCACTCTCTTCTCCATATTCCAATTTTTTTCTTCTTGGAAATGAATTATCAAATTTAAATTGAACTCGAGACGCATAACGTACCTATACGCAAAAAACTTAGGTCTATAGAGTTAGTTGGGAACTTATTCGAAAATGTAAAGACATAGAGAGAAAGCAACTTCACGTTTTTCATGAAAATAGAATAATAATTATAATGATGTGTAAAAATCTTACCCTCTAATTTCTTTTTCCAAAAATACATAAGTTTTTAGAGCTCGGTATCATGTAAACCCTTAACAAGTTTCATTACAATCGGTTCAGTTATTTCCGTAGTAAGTTCATATGAAATATCATAAGAAGTCAACATTTATGCAACTGTGATTGGTTGAATATATTTTAAACAACCAATCACATCATTTGACTTGTATTTAATTTGATGCACCTCGATAATTTCTTCCAAGAACCGGGTCTTAAAACAAATGATCTTAAATCACGTATCGGGCAGGCTAAATCACATCTTTTAACAAAATGCTTCATGCTTGGAATTACCAGTCGTGTCACGTGATTTACCTATTAAATAAACTTGTTTTATGGCTCATTTCTATAGCGTAATTTGTAAACGGTGACATTTTTATGACCTGTTTGTATGTATACTTGACCATACAATTGGCAATCAAAGTATAGATTTTTGCTTCACCTGTGTGGAAGTCAAATATATTATCCGGCAAGAGACATAGGTTATATTTCGAAGAAGGTATTAATTATGTCCTAATCTACATGACATGGTCTACCCGTGTCCCAAGTTTATCCAAATCTGCCTAGTCGTTTACTTCTCACCGTATTAAGTTTAATTCAAATCGGCTTATTAGATACGCAAAAGTAAGTTAAGAACTGTGGTGGATGGAAAAACATCTAAACATTTCACATTCACCTTTCTTTCACATTAAAATATTAGATGGAATAATGGGAAGCGAACAGATTATTATTAAATTTCAGGTAACTTCAAACATTGTTTTTATTGCTTTCGCATTCCTAGCTCTAAATATTTTCGCTTATCTTTGGGATTAAGATAAACAGAAGCACTGTTTCAACCTCCAAAATTTCCACGTGTCACCGACCCCACTTCCTAGTTAGCTACGACGCAATGCCATTACGTCTACCGCGGTAGCCTTAAGCTAGGAAATAGATGTCATGGAACTATCCAGTAATCATTGTAGATTTATACAAAGCTATAACATAAACCTGACACACAAATCATGATGGCTTCTTTGGCTTGCTGTCCCCACTAAGTTATCTAACAACTGCGTTTGGAACACAATACTTACATTTTCAGCGGTCATACATTTTTATAGGCCATTGTTATCCAACGCTTATTTGAATCAAATACATACTTAATGTCAAGATATTATAGTGAGGGTTTTTTTAACGATATACAGGATGACTTTGAATAGATGCGACAAAATGAAATGGGAGCTTCAGTTACAGTAACATAGTAATTATAAACTGTTTTTTCTACAATCTAAATCGTTAAAAAAAGTTACGTGGTTGGCGTTTTAAAATGATCCATCGATGTTAATATCTTTATTTAAGTACGAATTATCGGTATTCCAGAAAAATAATTAATATGCAAAATAAATAAGAAAAATTAAAGTATCAAAAAATCTCGTCCAACTAATCGCAGTGCTCAATGATCGTTGTGGAGTACTCGCGTTATTAAACGTTGCCATTCATAGCGGTGATAAAAGTTCATTAATTTTACATTTGGTATGTTCTAATTTTTCTTGACAACACGTATTATTGTATATTTAAATATGTCGCATCTATTCAATTTCACCCTGTATAATAGTTCGTCTTTTCGTTCGTTATGCACTGTAATCTGTGCTGACGCTATATAATTGTCAGTGAAGTTCTTACAGTGAAAAAGTCATATTTAGCTGGTTTTAACATTTGAATGCCATTCGATGAAGATAGTTAACGTGCTTTCATTAGACCAATCAGAAAGGAGTTAGTTGTAGATTAGTACCTGACTGATTTTAAATCCTTTTTTCAAAAATATATTCGTCAAAGGCTGCTAATGAATGTTTGATAGTTTACACTTTTAGACTTTTTTGATTTACGCATTAAAGAACTGACGATAGGTGCCGCCCCTAAGGCTACCCACTGACCCAGTCTAATATTGTGTGGTGATTTAGTGGTAGAAACAATCTATGTAAGCCCGGTCTATCGAGGTATCCCTGTAACGATACAAAATTAATTTACATAAATATCTTTTTACTTAAAAAAATAAATTGTAAGATTGTAGGCATCGAATACCAAGAGTGTGGTTATTACAAATTCTTATTCGTCCCATTTTGTCTTTCTTAGTAATTGTTCGCCAGACGGATCCTGTTTTGTTAAAGTTGACATTCTTTTGTCACCTCAGCCTCAGACCAATAGCGGCGATGATTAAAATTTATAAAATCCTTTCTATTTTATTTCAGTACCACCGATCCAAAAATGCAGCTTAAGTGACTCAGGCTGCATTAAGAAATCTGCACAGAATGCCTTGACTGCGTTTGTTGCTGGAGTCCCAGAAGTAGGCGTCGAGGTTTTGGACCCAGTCCACATTGACATTATCAAGATTGACCTATCTGGACTCAAGCTGACCATCAAGGATGCTGATGTTAAGGGGCTCAAGAATTCCGTGATTGATAAAGTCAAGTGAGTTAAAATAATCACTACTTACTTAGTATAAAACAAAGTCGCTTCCCGCTGTCTGTCCCTATGTATGCTTAGATCTTTAAAGCTACGCAACGGATTTTGATGCAGTTTTTTTAATAGATAGAGTTATTCAAGAGGAAGGTTTATATGTATAATACATGCATTATATAGCAGAGATTTAATATCAACATTGCACCCGTGCGAAGCCGGGGCGGGTCGCTAGTAATATTATATAACATCTTGTTGGTATTAAAAAAGGATAGGTTTTAAAAATGATACCAACCAACCACAAATCTAAATTTCGGGTTGTTACTGAATAATTTCCAAAAGATAAGCCGCAACTACCCCTTGACCAAAAATACCAAGATCAAACTATTTAGTTCAACATAACTATTATCTAGTACTTATGTGAGGTAGTTTTGAAAATCACTGTGGCAGATGACTATGAAAGTAAAACAAGATTAAAATAATAATCGATGTATTCCATAAAATATAAATATGTACATAATTATTATAGTTGAGATAAAGAAGATAGAAATTCAAAAGGAAAGCTGCCGCAGTAAATGATAATGTTCATGACTTCAAACAATCGAAATTTCTAATCTTCCAGTGTCGACACTGCCAAGAAGGTGATAGAGCTTACTTACCATGCTGCTCCCCTCACGTTGAAGGGCAAGTACAAGGCTAGTGGCATGCTGCTCATCCTGCCGATCACTGGAGATGGTGACGTCACTTTGAAGATTAGTAAGTTAACTTAAAACTCATTTCTGTTACGGATACCATGGATTCAGTACATGATTCTATACCATGTAAGCAGTGGCGTAGCGTGCCTTAAACAGGCCCTGTATCAAAATGTGTTGGGGGCCCAAAGGAATGGTCAGGTTTTTTTATAAAAGAAACGAAAAATGCTGCAATTGAATAAAAATTATTACCTATATAATGATTTGAAAATAATAATGATTAAAAATTAAAGAGTATCTTTCTTTTTATAACTATATACTTTATATAACTAATCTGAATTACGTATTAATTCTGTGTATTGTGATTTAAATTAAATGTTTAGCACAGCAGTTATTCTCAAAAATGTTATTAATCTCTAAAATATTGTGGAAAATATTTTAGGAATTTTACATACTTTCGGGGCCCCTGTAGCCTGGGGGCCCCGTATCATTGATACGGCTGATAAGGCGGTAGCTACGCCCCTGCATGTACATAAGTGCTTGGTATTGTATTCCATGGTATCTATTGGTATCTATCCATCGGCGAGAGAATTAGTGATTGAGTTCTTCGATCCTAAGAACGATACAGAAGAAAGGTATGTAGTCAGGGCAGTCAGTCAGGCGGCGAATAGGAGATATGTAGGTCGTTATGAGATTGAAATATTTCTCTTTTCTCTTGAAAATTTTTAAAGTAAAAAAAGCAGCTTTCGTATAATACGATTTTAAAGTAAATTTCTCTTCAGCTAGACTTCATTCATAGTATTTATTACAAGTGTAACGATGTTTGATGTATATAGCAAAACTTATTCTACATTATTAACACAATTTTGATACAATCTTAAATATTATTCCCTGATTTGCTAAATTTAAATTGCTTTGTCTCCTCTTTTTCAGAAAAAATTGTAACCGTCTTGACGATGCCGTACGATATTATAAAGAATGAGAACGGCAAAGACGTCATCGACCTGAAGAGCTACAAGTACAGCTACGAGAACAACGAGAACACGCACTTCAAGCTCACCAACCTGTTCAATGGAAACAAGCAGCTGAGTAAGTATATACAATTATTTATAGATAGAAATAAATGAGAATTATCGAACTAGAAAGAAGAAGAAATTAGAAATCAAATTAGAAAGAAGAAGAAATTAGAAATCAAATTAGAAAGAAGAAGAAATTAGAAATAAAATATGCATTAATCTCGGCCAATAAGCCGAGATTAATGCATATTTTCTACGTCTGAGGAAAATAAATTGTTTACAAAAAATACAACCGGATTCTAAATAAAAAATACTAATAAAGTATAAAATAACTTTTTTTCGGAAGTCGGTGTCGGTTTATACTATTTTAGTGTTTTTTTTAAAATATTTATCTAGAAGTCGGTTGTATTTTTTTTTATAAAAAATGTTTTTTTGTTCCTTTTTAGTGGTAAATTGACATTATTCCCATAATTAATGGTTGCGTTTTTTACCCTTAAGGAGTTACTTTGTGTAGGTACCTTCGTAAATCAATTCAGAACAGCTCATAGTGTAATATCTACTTTGCTTTGGGATTAATATAAACTTAACACTTTACTAGATTTTAAGTTGAGTAGGTCACTAGTTCATCTTTGAAATTCAATGTCGAATGCAAGTTCAATATATTTAACTAAACTCAACGCAAAAATAATCATAAATAATTAAGATATGCCCAAAAATATGGCGTACCGGCGTGATGTTATTTTATGAACTGATGTAAACAATAAACAGACATGCGATTTCAGCAATCCCGGATGATTTATTATCATTCATTGAAGAGTTCCGTTGTCTATTTATGAAGTTCTTCAGATCTTCACCAAATTGAAATGGGACCATTCTGGGTAACATATTATTTCAAAGAAAAAAATAATTATCCAAATCGGCTGATTAATTGGCGAAAATGTCACTGAACAAACCAACAAACAAAAAAAAAAAAGATAAACAAGAAAGTAGAATTGAGAACCTCTTCCTTTTTTGAAGTCTGTTAAAAAGTATAGAATTGAACTAAGTAGTAAAATAAATTCCTATCTAAATGGAATATAACACTATTCCCAGCAGTCGTATGTTGCCAGCAGTAATAATTTAATATATACGCGATTTACTCGCTTCATATCTATCTGGCTTTATTATGTAGGTGCTTCACAAACTCGTCTTAATATATTTTGTATTATACCATATTTTATTTTGTATTCCAGGTGACACAATGCACACATTCATGAACGAGAACTGGAAGGCCATCTCACAGGAATTCGGCAACCCCATGTTAGAGAAACCGATGCAGAAAATATTTACCGCCATCAAGACTTACCTGCGATCACAGCCCCTTGAAGACATCACTAATGTTTAAGCTGTTGCCAAAAATTAAGCTTTAAGAGAATTTAAGTTGTTCGGTTTAGGCTTGGGAAAGTATGAAATAAATTATTTTTACAAAGAAAATCTTTTGTTTCTAAGCAACAACGAAAATCACCTTCCTATGTATTTCCTAACTATGTTAGGTTCGGCTTTCAGTCTACAAATATCAATATTTTACGTGGAGCGATTTGTTATCTGACTTGCGCAGACCACAATCCAGTATCTGGATTGTACAGTACCCCTTGACTCTGGCTGTCAAACTTTCAGATTACTTCACGTTACGGCTGTCATGTGTAAATATGTGAGTACCATGAGCATGAGATATTTAGAAGTTTACCTCTGCTGGTAATACTTTGTTCTATAACTAGTATACTTGGTGCATCGTCCCCACATATATGTATTACTAGCTTCTGCCAGCGACTTCGTCCGCGTGGAATAGTTACTTTACCCCCGATTTTGAAACTCTCAGCCCGATCGGTTTAAAATTGACAAAGTTTCATACAAATAATCAGAAAGCGCCGAACTGCTAAGCTATCGGGAGTTACACGTGTTATTGTGAGTCAACCATAAAATATAGACATGCTGTTTGGGACATTTTTTAGATAATTTTATGTAAAACATTTCCGTAATACATGATTTCTATGTAACTTTAACCATTAAGGCTACACACGCGACGGAAACTTAAAAAATGGAGTAACTACTCCCGTTTTCCCAACATTTTCCTTCACTGCTCTGCTCCTATTGATTGTAGCGTGATGAAAAGTATACTATAACCTGCCCAGGAGTATGAAGAATAATTGCACCAAGTTTCGTTAAAATCGGTCAAGTAGTTTTTGTTTCTATAAAGAACATACAGACAGACAGACAGACAGACAAAAATTTTACTGATTGCGTTTTTGGCACCAGTATCGATCACTAATCACCCCCTGATAGTTATTTTGAAAATATATTCCTTGTACAGAATTGACCTCTCTACAGATTTATTATAAGTATAGATGAAGTATTTTATGTATACCAAATATTGTAAAACATTTATTTGACAAGAGTAACTATTGAGTTTCTTGTCCTTTCTCCTCTATAAGAATCTACCTTTGCGAATGGACAGTAGAGTCACTTTATTATCATAAATTTTAATGATGACGTTCAAAAGTGCCGTTTAATGGCCTAATTGAAATAAACATTTTGACTTTAACTTTGACTAGGAAATGACAAGGCTTTCGGCAACCCCGTGCTGAAACTGATGCAGAAATAATAATTAATTCATCTCCAATCCAATTTAATAATAATTTTCATCACCAGCAAGACATATCTGTGATCACAGCCTTTGGCTCTTAAAGATGTCGTTAATGTTTAAGCTATTGTAATAAATTAAGCTTGAGAGTGCAGGTGTAGTGCGGAACAAGGGTTGCAGAATTTATTCGAATGAGTCACCGCGGCCCTGGAACGCAAAGGGTATTTATTAGGAGGATCACGGATGGGGTTTAGTCAGTAAGACACTTCCTTCCTATTCTGTATGACCTTCACTAATTAGCATCTGGGTTACATTACTCCTTGATTAGACCGGTTGTCAAACTTTCCGACTACCGGCTGTCATTTTTGGACCCAGAGGACCAATTTTCCTCTTTTTCGCATTCGCAATTCAGTTGTAACCTGTCAAAAACACCTAATTTCTCTACATTTTCATAGATTGCGACTCCGATTTGAATGCCTATGTCAAAAGCGTGGTTGATGGCTTTGGATATAAAAATCCAATATTTTGACAGTCCTCTTGAATATTTTTGAAAATAATATTATATGCTTAGTCAATTATTTGATGAATTTGCTTCAAATTGGTATTTGTTATGCTTTGAATTAAGTACGTATGAACGAATAATTGCACGTATGTAAGATACGTGCAATTAAGGTTAAGATAAAATTTAAATACTTTCGAAATACTTAGTTAAAGTGCTACATTTATTTACCTTCAATGTTTTCGAGGATTAGTGAATTCTAGAAATTTTATCTTAATTTTAAAATAAATTATCAAGAATAAACCAAAATATTTGAGTGCCATGAACAGGCAGGATTTAATATAGGTAATATTTGAATTTAATTGAATTAATGGAAATCGCTAGAAACTCCCTCAGGCTAAGAATAGACGTTCATTAAATCAATGTTGTTTTTCGAATCCTCAGAGAAAACAGCGATCGCAAAATGTGTAACGCTTTCACAATCCCTTTCATTTTGGTATTTCAATATTTATTGCCTTAATTGCGTTAATTGGATTGCTGACGGGCACTTTTAGGAGAGGTGTGAGCGGAGAGGTGCTAGTAAGATATGCGATAGGAACATTTAATAAAGTTTATAGCTATGTACTTAAACAACAAATTTTAGAATTTTTGGGGTTCCGTACCCTTTGACCTATCAATGAACGGAGCCCTATTGTGTTTGCTCATCCGTCCGTCTGTCCCTCGGCCACAGGGGTCTAGTGGCTAAAGGGTTAAGGGTTACAGTCTTCATATCTTAGTGAATCAAAGCTAAATAACCAAAGATATTTTTAAAAGAGCAATGGAGGCTTCTAGTCTCATTATTTTCGATTATAATGTTGCCTGTAAAACTATTCCGTAATTTCTTTTGCATGACACGAAGAAAAGCTTGTTTGCTATTAAAATATCCGCAGGCGCCTTGGAAGAAGGCATAAAGTTCGATGTGGCGACCTGTCCAGCAGTGGACGTCTTTCGTTCGTATTTAAGTAGTTGTTAAACATCGGTTAAAAATAAATAGAAATAAAGTGCTGAAAATAACAAATTCACGCTGGAATTTTATAAGATATACTTACGTTAGGTACTTAGGTACTTATTCTTGAAAATAGCTAAGATCAGACAGTTAATGGCCAGACAGTAGATAATTTTGACTTGCCAAGAACACCGACTAATGTACTCCAGAATTAAATGATTTTGGATCATTGTTCAACGTTTTTGGTAGATATGTACAACTAATATTTACAGTTTTGCCTTGTTGTTATTCAATCTTATTTTATACCAACCATATTTTTTCCAACATTTGTTAGGTTCAATCATTTTTATATACTAGGTACTATGTATTTGTACGTAGATAATAAATCAGTGAAAAGATTTATTATCTACGTATATACGAAGCGGACAATGAACAAATTGTAGAAAATATTTTCTTATACATAGTAGTAATGTAGGTATAATTATGTATGTACATGGATAGGTATAGTTACTTATGCAAATATCAGGTATCAGGTTTTAAGTTCATTATAAGGAGCTATATAAGTATGATATGAATTTCTCGGTGAGACATCGAGAGATTATTGAATATCAAATTCTGATGCTTAAAAAAGTATTCTAAATGTTCAGTTGACAATTTATCGAGAACTTACAATCTCAATCAATCTCAATTTTATAATCTTTTTCATTAATTTTATAATGACATATTCGATTTCCGGTGATACGTAGCGAGCGCAAGTGACAATCTACAACGTGAGGTTTTAGACATAGTGCTACTTTATTAGATAATGCGATATGTGTTGATGACAAAATGCGAAACTACAAGGAATTTAAGGGAATTTATCACATGACATTTCGAGAGCGTTTGTCAATCGCCTTAATTTTTGACGTTTCGACAAACGCGTCCGCCATGCTACCGCTAACAATGTCACTTATCTATAGTCTCTGGTGCTTCATCTTTCAAACTAAATAAAATTTTCATTATAGACAAAACTTTCAGGATAAAAAAAATAAGTGTAGATATTACAGACGACTTCTTTTGGTATATTGTTGCCCATCCTGAGACTGGAAGCATTAATTGGGCTAATAACCGCCTAAGTGCCTGTGGTGTGGCTTTTGCCATGATAAATGGTACCAACGTGGCAAACCTTGTCTCAAAGGCACCGAGAGTACTCGGAGGGTGAATAGCAATCAACAAGACTCGACCGCAAGAAATTACCTACTTACTTTAGAACCATTTGCAAATGATTCTTATAAGATCTTTCAAATATTGGTACTAAGCAGTAAGTTTGTAATATGGAATACTAAGTAATTTCTCGTCAGGAAACACATAGGCATACCTATCACGTTCCGGTGTTCTGAATGGATTCGGGTGAAATATGGCATAAAGGTAGATCATATGGATTTGGACATCCTTACTAATGCGAAAGTGAGTTTGCTCGTCCGTTACTCTTTCCAACCCAAATCCAATAATGAATTTGAGACAGAGGTATGTAGATTACGACGAAGACTTTTTTTTGGGAAAATCTATATTAGGTAATGCGAGCGAAGCCGACGATAAAAGCTATTTCCATATAATATACGTATAACTGTTATGTCAGGAATAGTTTACGGATTTCATACAGGTGAGCCAGCATGCTAATAAATATACCTTTAAGTCCATAGATGACGCGACCACATTAGAATCTACCATAAACCTATTAGACAAACGTTTAACAACAAAAAAGTACCTACCCGTTCGTCATGCAACATTGTTTGTTATGGACTACCTAAATAATTACCGTAGCGTGATGTTCCAGCACTTATACCATTATATTAACTAACTACTAATAATATTCTTTATCTTCTGAAATAGTTTGATCTTTGCTCTATAATTTTATGGGAAGTAACGATATTTATTATTTATGACTGGTGTTTTTTTTTTTAAATAAAATGGAGATCTCAATGAGGATTTTCAAATTATTCCTTTTCTCCCTTTTCAAAAATAAATCCGATTTCAATGGAGGTATGCGGGATTTTACACCCTGTTCCACATCCGTCTATACTGGTGACTCCGACGTGATTTTCGTGCTGCGTTCTAGTGTGCGAGTTTACTCGCCCACTCGCTACAAAAGTACTATGTTAACGATACTTCAGCAAACCTAGCCAGTATCTAATGATAGTTATACTTCTACTGACTTGTCTAAAATAATTCAGTTACCTACTACGTTGAGAGCGGACTAGATAGCATCGTTCATCAACCATTTTGACGTTATTGCTTAAATCTAACTCTAGATTTAACATTTAAACTGCAAAGTGTCTAACGTTAGCTCGAAAATCTGACAACGAGTATTCAAGAGGTATCGTGTTACCCAGTAACTGGGTTGTGAAGGTCAACCCTGTGTTACAACTTCATATACAGATATATCATCATCATCTTCCTGCCCTTATCCCATGTTACTTGGGGTCGGCGCAACACGGCGTAGCAAAGGCCTTCTGTAGATCTAGAAAGATTCAAATTATAAAGAAGCGCAATAGTCTCCGGCCAAGGACAGGACATTCTGCTCGAAGATGTCTGTAGATATTTTACCCCACCCTGGTGCAATTTGCGTTCTGAGACCCAAAACAACTCCTCTCACCTCGTAAGGGTCTGTCAGTGTGAACGACATTGAGTCCCGCATGTAGTTTGGCTTTACCGCTTGTCGAGCTAGAACATGTTTGGATGTGCCTGTCTGTTTTAATATGTTCTTTGCTAGAATAGCTTCTATTGATGTAAAATAGAAGTTAACAGTATTAGTGGCTGCGTCGGTGTGTTGTTGATACAAAGAAGCTTCTCCGAAAATCCTTTATTTTGTTTCCACGTGTTCTTCGAGTTACCTTCGCAGCTAGTTAATTTATCCTGATGATATTTAGTTTTAAGATTTATAATTAGGTAATTACATGAGTTCCTGTACCTATAATCACTACATAGTATAAAACAAAGTCACTTACAACTGTCTGTCCCTATGTATGCTTAGATCTTTAAAACTGCGCAACGGATTTTGATGCGGTTTTTTTTAATAGATAGAGTGATCGAAGAGGATGTTTTATATGTATAATAAATGCATAATATAGTAGAGATTTAGTATCAGCATTGCACCCGTGCGAAGCCGGGGCAGGTCGCTAGTTATTAATATTACAAAGAGGACAGATTTGTATTTTTGTATGTAACGAATAAACTCAAAAACTACTGGACCGATTTAAAAAATGTTCACCATTAGAAAGCTATATTCAGCCTGAGTAACATAGGCTATATTTTATCCCCATATTCCCACGGGAAGGGGAACTACGCGGGTAAAACCGCGGGGCGCTGCTAGTCGTATATATTTCTGACTAACGTCTGTGTCAATCGGGTTTTTTTTGGCATGGGCATGTTTCTTTATACACCTACCAACACCAACTATTATCCATGGTTTCAGTGGTTGGTATCGTTTGGAAACCATTTTAACTGTAGTATTTGAATCAATTAGTGCTAAAAGCCTTTTAGTCAATATTTTACAGGCAACGTTTGGATTGGTAGCGCTGTAAAGACTCTCCCAACATTCATGTAATAGTGCTTCTTTGATAGCATCATTATGGATTTGTTACTTTTTAGTAAGGAACAATATTTTTACTGACTCTGGCATTGTTAATATATAAAACAATTCAAACTGGGTTTAATTAATCTGTGACCGCAAGTGATTGACGTCGGTAAAAAGATAAAACAATTAAAATGATACCAATCCTATTATTCCTTTATTAAAATTGTTAATTTTGTAAGCTTTCGAATTAAAAGACACCTTCTTCATTGGTAAAGCGTAATGGAAAAATCAAAACGATTTGGAAATTTATGGAGCAAAAACGATTAATGATCGATTGACGACTGAATTAGGGAACTTCGATGAACTTCGACGTAGGCAACTTTAGCCGCAGTTTGTGAGAGATATGTAGGTATTTATCGCTCATGTTTCTCATATCGTAGTTAGCACTACAGCACAATAAAGAACTATCGGAGTTGCGTACGTCGAGATGGCAAAGTCAAAGTATGTAGCAGTATCAGATCGTTGATATCTGTTCTTTAGACCTATCACAAACATAAATGTGAAAATAGTAGCCAAGTTCGATGTTAATAATATGCGTGCGTATTAGGATTAGACTTCAATTCTTCGTCAAGAGTGCCAAGTTCTAGGCGATCCGCGGCGGCGCTCTTTCGCGTCCTACCCTGGTTTAATAAATCACCTCCTTTTACGAAGCAGTGATGCTAGCGAAAGAGGAGACAGACCGCGTGAGAGAGATCGAAACCTCACGCCCCGGCCACCGCAACAGAAGAAGACGCTTCGGGCGTCGAGAACCGCAAGGCGACTCCCGGCCACCGAAGGCCCTGGAACGCAAAAGGCACTTGGAGGAACACGGGTGGGTTTTAGTCAGTAAACGTCTGAAACTCCCTTCCGCTCCGCCCAGAGCGGGAGAAGTCATTTGATGATTTCCCATCCAGAAAAAAAAGGACAGAGCCCTAATGGCCGTAGCAGTATAAGAGCGGGTTCACATTAGGTCGAACCGACAGTTTTATCGGGCCGACAAACGTGTCGGATCTATATTGGCATATGTATTTCAATGGCGCCGTTCACATATGGGCGACACGACAAAACTAACGGAGCCGACACTTTTACCGAACGTTCAGCCACAATTTCTGTCGGGTCGGCATAATATTGGCGTACTGGCAAGTATAGCGCTGTTCACATTTGTCGGTGCAAAGCGGCGGAGCCACCCGCTGGCACCCTTCCACCCGTTCATTCCCCGCTCTCGGCACTCGCGCGAGCACTTTCGTCAACGTGTATGCAGAGAAAACACGTTTAAATATGAAGGGAATATAAATACAGACATTTTTGTCGTCCATCGTATACAAAAATCAACTCACGACTGACTGCTTTGCGACGATCTGGGCAGTAAAACAACCGTACCGTCAGTGTTGTTCACATTAGGTCGGGTCGGCAGCGTCTAGTGTGAACAGCAACAACCGACAGTCGGTCAGCGGTAAACTGTCGGTCCGACCTAATGTGAACCAGCTCTTACTGGTTTCTTATAAATATATGTATATTCAAGTTATCGCTGATTAGCAGTTGACCGTGTAGCTGCAGACTCTATATTTTTTGTCTAATATCGGAAATGTAAGAAGTTAATTTTATTTAAGTGTGAGTTAACTTAAACTATTCATCCGTATAAAAGAAGGTTTTTAGAGCCTTGATTTGATCGAGAAATATGTAGATTTAATAAATATTCAAAATATAATGAAGGTCAATCATGGCAATCACCTTTTTATCGATTTTGTCACTTGCAAAAAAAAAATGAATGTACGTAGATAGGTAGATATTAACTTAATGGTGACGTTTAAAGAAATGAATTTGAAAGTCGTTAAATGGTCACATTGAAGAACCACCACGATTGCTTAAATTATGCGAAAGTTTAGAGCCATTGACTTGTCAATAATAGGATATGAGTAATGTCACATTGTCCAATTCACTAGGGATGTGATTTCGGGAAAATTATTTAAACGCGTTGTGAAATTATTCGAAAGAGTTATCGCGGCCCTGGAACCAAAAGGAAATTTGGAGGAACACGGTTGGGTTTTTGTTTTATTCAGTAAGAGTCGTCTGACACTCCCTTCCGCTCCGCTCGGAGCAGCTCATTAGAAGACATGCTACCCAAAAAACAACAACTCAAACAACTAGTTTTAGTGGGAAAAAGAATTAACGTGCGTTTGCATTCCTACTGTGGCCACTGCCCTGAGAAAAGTCAAAGACAGCGTGGCCTGAAAACCGCCCGTTATAGTGAATTTGTCACAGCTTTTCAGACCCCAGCAATGAACAACACGAATAAGAAGAGTTCCCGAACTCCCAGCATCCCAGTTCTCCCCCTCCCAATTCTTTATTGTCCACCATAGCATCGCATAATCAGCCTTTTAACGTTCCCACTGCTGGGACGCAGGCCTCCTCTCTAGAAGAGGGAATGGGCCGTAATCCACCACGCGGGCCCAGTGCGGGTTGGTGAATGTCACATGTCTTCGAATTTTTGGTTCTAGGACATGCCGGTTTCCTCACGAGGTTTTCCTTCACCGTTATAAGAAAAAATAATAATTAATTACACATAGGTAGTGATGCGCCTGGCTGGGTTTGAACCCGCGACCTAAAATTCGTAAGTTGGGGCCGTTACCACTCGGCCACCACTCCTCTTCCACTATAGCAACCTATATATTTTACATAGAAGAAAAGTGCACGTACAACGGCGAGTTTAACTCAAAGTTGAGTTTTCTCCCAGCAAACCTTTTAATGATGGAGAGAGATCACAATAGATTAGAGTTTCAGGCGTGGCTTGCGTAGACACCCATGCACGACGAAGTCACGCATCTTCGTGATTTCCTCACGCAATCATATTATGTAGCATTATTTTTTTCGAGGCAAGATAAACCCACGGCTAAGTTGGTAAAAACTTTGCATACGTCGCTTTTTATACCAGTTCGTAGTTTTTACAACAAACACCGTGACAGGTAATTTAAGTTTCAGATTCGTTTATTCCATATAGCGTGTCACAATTAAATAGTACGAGTTAAAAACAAAACATTTTTTACTCCCCTACATATCTATTTTTTGACACATCGAAAGACACCTCCGTTCTTTGAGTATTTTCGTTTATTTAGTCTTAAGTACATCTGTACAAATTACATTTTTAAATATTTATTAAAAAAAATTAAAAAAACATTTAAAAAAATTAAAAAAATAGTAGACCGCCGGTAACGGGAGCAGGGCCTCAAGTCTGCTATTACAATAGTGTCGGAATGGTCTGTCATTGATCTGTTAATGGTTGATTTTTATAAGTTTGGTAATCTACTAATATAAAAGCGTAATTATGACTTTCCAATGGTCTACCACTGACACTCCATTGAAAGAAATGGCATAGAATGGTAATCTCGTACATAATGACAAATGAATGACAGACGTATGCGGTAATCTGCTAAAATTTTGACAGTTCCTTTGATCAGTGACCTACCATTAGAACGTCATTGTGCAGTCATTACTTTTAAAAACTTGGTTATCAAAAAGTATTACGAGACCATTGACAGACCAATGATCGACCATTATGAAATTAGCATATTACGAACTTTTAACAAAATGACAATGGTATCGTGTTGGAATGGCAAATTTATAAAAATAGCAGACTTGGGCCCCAGGGTTCAAGCTACCGGTGGTTAGGGCTCCAGAGATAAGAAACCTCCTCACTATACGCGCCGTATAGAGAAGTACTGCCCTTTATCCAACTGTGAATATTGATTATTTTTGTTATTAAAGTATCTAATTGGAATGATTAAATACCTAAAACACGTATGTGGGTACTATTACCGCATATAAAAACCTAAGTCCAAAAGAAATGTTCATGTCATATTTTTCTATTTATTTAGTACCTTGTTTGACAAGAATAATAGTTACAAACAGCAATTTCCACTGGTAAAAATACCCACTATGGACTGACCGAAATAGTCGTCTACAATAATCTCAAATTCATTTGTTTATTTTCGTATGAGGAAGCATCTTTGTGTTTAATGTGGATGATTAACTAAATCAATCAACAGAACCTTGACTTACAAACTTATCGAAGGTACTTAGGTGTGTCGCGGTCGCTTGGGTTATTCACTCACTGTCACAGCGTATGTCTAATCTATACTAATATTATAAAGCTGAAGAGTTTGTTTGTTTGTTTGTTTGTTTGAACGCGCTAATCTCAGGAACTACTGGTTTGAATTGAAAAATTATTTAAGGCTTTAGGCTATATATCATCACGCTTAAGCCAATAGGAGCGGAGCAGCGATAAAGAATGTTTTAAAATCGGGGATTCCACGGGGACGAAGTCGCGGGCAGCAGCTAGTCTATACTAATATGTAAAACTGAAGAGTTTGTTTGAACACTCTAATCTCAGGAACTTCTGATCCGACTTGAAAAAATCTTTCAGTGTTAGATAGCCCATTTATAGAGCAAGGCTTTATATAGGCTATATATCATCACGCTAAGGCCAATAGGAACAGAGTAGTTTTCAATTCATGACGGATTTCTCGGAGTGGTCAATACACCGCGACAGGTGGAAGGCTATGGAGGACACCTTTGACACTATAGGTTGAAGAAACAAAGTTACAAAATAACATTTAAAAAAATCTCTCTTAAATTTACCGAGATTTTTCTTACTAATTTTTCTTACTAGCTTCTAAGTATGTTTAGCTTTTGAAGGTTAAATATGTAGATGTATTTGTCTATAAAACGATTTTATGCATTCCAAAATATACCATAATGTTGTTCATGTCAATACGGCGGTGTCATGGCTATGCGGAAAACCTATAGATTTTACCCATTATTAGTTCAAGTTCAGAGTTTAATACAATTATACAAATGTATGAGATATTTTCACGGTTATTTTCCGTAACAAATACTTAAAGCTTTGACAAAAATTAAAGCAGAGTAAATAAAGTAAACATAACTCTAGGACTTAATACTCACCAATGATTAATTTATAGTTCTGCAGAATTTTTACTACTTATAGATTCTGTATGCAAAATACATGTTTTTTTTTTCACGCAAAATCTATGATTCAACACGGGAAGCCGTCAGTGAAATATTTCCTTTAATAAGATAAATTGACCTGATCATGAACTTTGGTCTAGTGTAACCTTCAAATGTGGTTGTTGCTTATATTCTATTTTTTTTTTACTTTGTGGTCACTAAACAAGACTAAACTATTTATTCTGAAGGTTGGAAAAACTTTGCATGTGTATTTTTTACCTACATTTTTTATGACACAAATAATACCCCGGTTTTTTTTCTATAATTGTAAAAAATTATTGCAATATTATTTAATTCACGGACATAATATGTAATTATGGTAAGTGACGAGCTATCGTCTAGTATATTAACGCATTCACTTCAAGTTCACGAACAGTCTTTAGGTAACCGTAGAAGAGTTTGTGTCGTTAACCATGGTGTTTAAACTAACGTGCTTGGCTGTGCTGGTGTTCGGTTTTGCTCAATCAGCAGGTAGGAATATTTTAATTTATCTTATATAATATATTATTATAAAAAAATCTCGTGTCACAATGTTAGTTACCATACTCCTCCGAAACGGCTTGACCGATTTTTATAACATTTTATATGCATATTCAGTAGGTCTGAGAATCGGCCAACATCTATTTTTCATCCCCCTAAATTTTTTATTTTATTTTTTTAGACAACATTTCTTGTTTTTATTTTTTATGATACAGCATACAAAAATACAACCCTAAATTTTCACCCCTCTACGATAACCCTAAATATTTATTTTTAAATTTTATATGGCAAAACAACGTTTGCTGGGTCAGCTAGTATTTATATACAACTAGCGACCCGCCCCGGCTTCGCGCGGGTGCAATGTTGATATTAAATCTTTGCTATATTATGTATGTAGTATAATACATATAAACCTTCCTCTTGAATCACTCTATGTATTAAAAAAAAACCGCATCAAAATCCGTTGCATAATTTTAAAGATCTAAGCATACATAGGGACAGACAGCGGGAAGCGACTTTGTTTTATACTATGCATTGATTATCGTTTTTTTTATTTGAAAGCCCGGGTTTGTCCTCAATCTCACCTGATGGTAAGCGCTGATGGGGTCGAAGACAAAGCACACTTGCCTAAAAGTAACTTATTTAGTCTTAACTTAAAATATTCTATCAGTTCAAACATACCTATAAAATTGAAAAGGATCGTCAACTTTTCAAACTCTGTAAGATTAACTTGATAATATGCCTGAAGAGTTTACTCTACAGATTTTATCGCAAATTTGCGGAGTTGGTTTAGGTTAAACCGCATACCCAAGTACTCATTAGCTTTTCGAAGCCTGTCCTCACTATGTTGTAATTCCCACTAGTGTACAAAACCAGACCTTTTTTTTGGATGGGAAATCATCTTCGTCATCGACTTCTCCCGCTCTGGGCAGAGTGGAAGGGAGTGTCAGACTCTTACTGGCTAAAACCTACCCGTGATCCTTCTTGTGCCCTTTGCGTTCCAGGGCCGCGGTGACTCTTTCGAACAAATTCCGCAACCCTAGCAGGCACTGACCCTATGGGGCCCCGTCAAAACAAAAACAAAACCAGACTTGCGGCGTTCCTTTTTGCTTTGTCTTTGCTTCCCTAATGTAGAGGACCTATTCCAAGTTTAGCAATTAAGCAACAAACATAATTCGGTCTTCTTTTGAACTTTCAAAGCCATTCCGGAATAATACATTTATTTTCAAAGTATTTAAGATAATTATAATTTTGACGGGAACTTAAATTGTAAAAAGGAATCCCAAACTTTATTTTTAAAATAATGAACCTTTCCTCTAAGAAAGGTCGGTTTTGGATATTGATCCTTTGTAATTAGGACCAAATAATAAGCTCTGACT
The DNA here is from genome assembly GCA_905332915.2 of Hecatera dysodea. NCBI lineage: Eukaryota > Metazoa > Arthropoda > Insecta > Lepidoptera > Noctuidae > Hecatera > Hecatera dysodea. The sequence goes on from HG995297.1 coordinate 13,425,963, forward strand.
TTATAATAACAGAAGAAGCTTCTAAAAATAATTTCAGTAGTGTTTATAATAATTTATTTTATAAAATGTCTTGTTGTTTAAGCATGGAAAGTATACAGTTATTATTAGCATGAAAACAATTGACAAAATAGGTCCATCTCTGAAAAAATTGGATGAGATGCTTTTTTTGTCGTCATATTTTTGTCGTCATATTTTTCATACATCTGTATGAAAAATATGACGACAAAAATATGACGAGAGACTGCAGTGGCCGTACTACGAAGTGCCAATGCTATCATGATTCAGTGTGAGGGAAAGGGATAGTGCTATTCGTCTTTTGTAACTCCGTCTCTCTCTGACACAGGAATCATGATGATTAAAAACGTCATGGTAGGGCTGCTATTAGGTAAAAAAACGATCAAGTGAGAGACGGTAGTAGCACACGCAGAGTTGTGTACAATAAACTGAAAAAAAAAAACTTTTGATGTATAGGGGCCCGTAATTTTATTATTCAGTTAAAAATACACTATTTTGAAATACAGCCCTCTGTCAGACAGATGGACGACCAGCAGACGCATAATACCTAATTATAAGATTCCGTGTCAACATTAACGATACAGTTACAAAGCCTTCATAACTGAAGGGCTCATTAATACAATATAAATTAAATAAATGTAAATCTTATGATATGCTTTATCAACTATTTAGTATTTTCCCATGGCAAAGTTCTAATACCATATTAGTATTCCTTACGTGAAGGCCTCAATCCTCGTACTTAAAAAGCGTTATCGTCGCAAAATCATCTTGGCGACAGTCAATGTGAAGAACACAATCAAAATACTCAGAAATTGAAGGTGTGTCTGACTTGCGATTGCCATGAGAATGCGAACGCTCCTTAAAAACATGAGAATTGCCCCCCAGACTAGTTCATCTCTACTAATACACATACGAGAGCTATTCTGAACTTTGCAGCGCAAAAGTTAATCCCACAGATGGGTACTTATAAAGTTGAATTAATTACGAAGATTGGACAATAAGGATAATTGAAACCTATCATCATAAAAATAATAACAGTCTATTACTTTAACAGTCCTTACAGGTATTTAGCATCAATGTTACATGCAATTATTGCCATTAAGTATCAGCGACGAAAGGTTTTATAAAAAAAATGTCTGTATCATATCGATGACTTAATCTTAATCACAAAATCAATTATTGGTTAATTTAAATATCGTTACTCGTGGACTAATTAATTTTATAGGTAATTTGTAAAGTATTAGAGTTTCTTGCAATTCTTGGCGTACGTGACACTCCGGGGTTACACATAATTATCGATAATTGGGTCTTTAGTCAAAACATTTTCACCGACTGAACTTCGATTTCGAACATGACAGCCAATATTAGCGAAGACGTATTTATTAGTGCACAGGAGTGTGCGTAAACACAGGTGAATTCAATAGTCCTTAGGATGGCAATCCGATACCGAGAGATCAGGCGCAGAACCAGCGGCGTGCTTTTACTGGGTGTTCAGATTCTGGGATTTTATCGCCAAATCCCAAAATCTGAGCAGCTACTTAAAAATTCGTAATGGTAGAACTAAATCCGTTCTGAGGCTTTGGCTTCTGCACTACGGATCGTATATTCGGTGGTCTCTCATCAGACGGCAACTTTCGGAACTGACGGGCGACCAATTTTAGGAAATAAAAATAGATTTGGAAATTAAAAGAAAAAAGTAAATTAAGGACTCAAAGTTTATTTGAAGGAAGTGTGCATTAGATTCCAGCTGAAAGAGAGTGGTAGAAAGAGTCGAGAAAATGAAGAATAACTTTTTCTGTGACAATAGCTATGAGCAGATACCAGTTTACTAATTAGGTATAATCAAGATTCTTAACAGTATTAAAAATAATTGTTTCAAATTATGTCACATGGGCGAATTATTTAATTAAAATGTCGTCTTTGTTTGACATATCCGCTGCGTTTAACAACAATTGCATTTAAGTTGTTATTGTAGGATAATCTTTTGTATGATTCATCATTTATTTTGAATTGGGTCTTCTTCATATTTACTTGTTTTCTTTTGGTGATGAATGATGAACTTAACGTCTCTTCGTCTGTCTGTCCGTTAGTACGCTCAAGATCTACATAATATTTATCCGATTCTAAAATACACTCAGCGGTATGGAATCCTGATCAAGTGTTTATCTTGTAAATACTCGCGATAGCAAAAGTTTTATGTGTTTGCAATGTTTGTTTCTCATGAGGATAGGTCAAAGAAATGTTTACTCTTAGTTCATGTTGATCTTTTAAGTATTAGTGCAATAGTGTCACTTGAGTGACTTAGTTACAAGGTTAATTTAGTGTATCCTTAATTTTACGGTTAGGTAATTTAATTATTTTGGTTTGCTGCTTTTAATTGAAATTGAAAAAATGTGATAAAACTACAGATGATGAACTTTCAGACATTTTACATTGCCTGTACTTTAAAACTTTGCTTTATGCCAAATTTCATGATTCTAGGTGAACGGAAAGGACCTTATAGATTTTAATATACTTGCGAGTACTAAAATATGTCGCGAAAATGATGGAATTTTTATAGCTCCAAGGTACTATTGACCTACGTATTTGATACTTCAACATGCTATCTCGACGAGCTCCTGGGAAAATGGGGAGTGACAGACCGACAGATGGACAAATAAGTGATCCTATAAACATTCCGTATTTTCCTTTTGAGGTATGGAACCCTAAAAAACACAAGATTATTTCCAAAAACAATTTTTTATACAAAATCTAAATGAACATAATAACATATAACTGCCACGTCATAGTATAATCTTAAATAATAGGACATAATTTATATAATCGATGCTACTTTTGCTTTTAAGTGGGCCCAATTAATTTCCGAGACATTACTAAGTGATATGGCATCTCTCACGCGACTTGCAAAGGGACTTTTGCAGGATGTAATTATTAACGACAGTTACGATAGTTGCGATATTCTCGGATGTGGATTTATGGTATAAATTATAATATTACAATTGTAAGGGCCGTGAGCCCGATGGGATTTCCCAACGGTAAAAAATAAGAAGTTCCATAGAAATTATGATTAGCAGTCAGGGGACGGTTCCTTTGAATAGTTCTTTACAGGTCCTGCGACTGCAATGAAAATATTAGTTCACTTTTTGACATGGCAGGCGTGTTTTTTATGTATTTCTTTTTTATTTCCTTCATACCAAAAAGGTATGAAATGCAAGGTTTAGACGATGACAGTCTAATTTTCATGAAAACAAGAGCCATTTTCGTAAATTAAAACGAAAAAGTTTTGTTTTGTTTTTTTTTTTTTTTTTAATTTTCACTTAGGCTAGTGAAAATGTGTGTAGAAGTCGGTTTAATTTTTTTGTAAAAAGTATTTTTATTTCTGACTTCTTAGTGGTGCCTTCCCACCTTAACGTACCAATCACATTGGATTTGCTATCATTGAAACTGTCTCCGAAACCCATCATCAGATCTATAAGAATTTTTAATAGAGCCAATTCGGTACCTATTAATTCCTTTCGAATGAAAAAATAATTTTGCAAAACCGTCTATATTTGACGGAGTTATGCCCGCATAACTCCGTCAAATATAGACGGTTTTGCAAAATTATTTTTATGTTCGGGAACATATATAAAAAAGAAATACAAACATCCGATTTGTGATCCTACTCCTAGAGTATTCTATTCTATTCTTTTTTTGGAAGTCCGTTAAAAATGTTCGAAACCTACAGCCGTTATGGTTATGTTGGGAATCAATACTTAAATGAGTTTAGTAATCTTATTGGTTGCTGTTTTTTAATCGGCTTTTAAGTTCATGACGTCTCTGAGTGTGGCAGTTTATGACTAATTTGTGAGTTTAGTTTCTACTTCTAAAAATAAATGTATGACGTGTTCGAAAATAAATCGATAGTTTAATATTATATTACCAGTATCTTACGTGAAGCGGCTGCCTACCAGACCTCCACAACCCACCAACTGGGGAACACGGTACTTCTTGGTAAGACTGGAGTCAGATTTTTTGGCATCTGACAATCCGTAACGACTACCAAAGATCTCCGAATGACAGCGGGACCAACGGCTTAACGTGCTTTCGGAGGCACGGAGGAGTCTCGTTATGTTAAGATGGTCACCCATCCACAGCCCAACCTCGGCAAGCGTTGCTTAACCTAGAAGATCGACCCGTGCGGCTGTTATAATTTAGCCATGAGCTCCTGGTATTCAGCTGAATCCGGCTTGACTGGGAGCCGACCCCAATATAGTTGGGAAAAAGGCTAGGCAGATGATGATGAATATAATAAGCCTGTAGTGTCTCACTGCAAGGCAAAGATCTCCCTCTCTTCATTCAACTGAAACACATGAGACTCATCTTTATGTATGAGTCCAAGAGACGAGACTGACGACGATGAGTTACTCGTATCGTAATCTCCTTTTGGATCTACCACATCGCTGGTTCCTGATGTTTGGGAACTAATCTAGGGCTACTTTCGCCCAATTCTCTTCTGCCACGCTGCAGATATGGTCTGCCCAGTTTAATTACAATTTGACAGGCTGTGCAAAGGCTGCGTGAAAGCAACAAAAAAAAAACAACTTCAAAGACATCCTCATAATTTTTGTTCACAGTTTTACCACCGGTAGAAAAATGCAAGCTTGGGGATTCTGCCTGTTTGGTACCGGCATTCCAGCAAATGATGCCAATTTTCATGTCAGGAATATCGGAGAACAACGTTGAAGTGTTGGACCCCATGGAGATGGAAGACCTCGCCTTTGATTTAGCTGGCCTTCAGTTCACCCTAACAGGGGGAGTCATGAAGGGCTTGAAGGGTTCCGTTGTTGATGGCGTTGAGTAAGTTCTTCAGTAATAGTGAAAATATTTTTTTTTTGCAAGAATATATTCATCCTCTTGTTGTATTCGCTAGGTTTTTAATCAGATTGCCAACTTGACTCATTTTTAAGTAACGACATCAGCATCTCAGTCGTTATCCGTCAAAAAAGCCTAATTTTCCATACATTTATTACCTACTTAATTTATCATACATTTTTTAACGTTGCTTAAATATTACTAGAATTGCCCCTCATATTATGTTAAATAAACTGAATTCCTACATCAAATTCTGTCAAGACTGAGTAGCACAGACGTTGATTTAAGCTAATTTTAACAGTCACATGTTTTCCACCATACAAATTGCTTCGTGGTTAACTCGGTTGCCTAAATATTGCCTCAATTTCCTTACGATTTGGAATTTGGTAACCGAATTTTTGGTTTAAAGATCTTCAAATACTTGTGGTTTCTAACCATTTTGTTTTTCTTCCCCAGATGGGACACAAAGAAGAAGTTCTTCTCTGTAGACTTCCACATGGACAACTCAGTGAAGGGTCACTACACTGCTGGAGGTCGTATCCTGATCCTGCCAATCACTGGTGATGGACAGTTGAAACTGAAATTGAGTAAGTGCTCTATTAAAGTGAAACACATAGCAGACTCACCAGCCTGCTATATGTTTTTTTGCTGTCTTTTTTTTCAGTCGGCTGTATTTTTTTGTAAAAAGGTATTTTATTTTAAGAGTGTGTACCTATATGGCATTACGAAATGGTAATGGTTTCGGAATTATAATGAAAAAGATTGGACTTCTTTTAATCGGCTTGGATCGGAATATTTGAGTTATTTTTATTTTATTTTAAGTGTGTGTGTGTACCCATCTCATGTACTGTCGTCAAATAATGTTGTTATGTCTTTCTTTCTTTTATTCAAACTTAACAAGTCTTTTTATAAACAGAAAGAGAAAAATATGCAGCTCCTTTGATTAAAGTAGGTACTATACTATACAATAGATAACTTACTATCCAATATTATTCCAGAAAACCTTCAAATCAAGCTCTTCATTCACTACGATATCATCAAGAACGCTGACGGCAAGGACATTATCAAGCCAAAGAAGTACAACTTTGATTTTGAAGTTAAGGACCATGCTCACTACCACCTGACTAACTTGTTTAATGGAAACAAGGAGCTCAGTAAGTGTTTTCTATCTTTGTCTATTCTTATCAATTGGAATAAGATAGCCACCTTTCTGTTGGTTTCGTCAAAAGAAGACACGTATTAATCTGCCATTTTCTGTAGTTGATGCAATTTGACTCGTACTGGCTCTATCAAATTCACAGTATATACACAGGTCATACATCAATGTATGTGTATAGTATATCAATGACAATATAAATACGTCAGTAATGGTCCTCTCGAATGTTCTTTGCGTTATCATGCTGAGAAGAGTGGAGGAAATTTTCTTCGAAAGGACTTAAAGGACATAATATGGATTAAGGCATCAGAATGGTCACAGTTTTCATTCTATCGGCACTGTACTATTATATTGCTCGTAATGGTTTCGGTGATGTAATGAAGAACAAATACATAACAACATGCCCGAGAATTTTAACTATTTAACGTAGCTTCATGTAAAATAATTGTATTCAGCTGCATCTTTAACGTGGCTACCACTACCAAACTCAATTTAGTCAAACTATAGTGCTTCAAAATCTAGGCATAACTTTCTGTACCAAAAATACCAACAATCTATTCCAACGAATGTTGACAAAAGTGTGGAATTAATCTTTGTCCAAGGTAATAGATGGCGCCACATATTGCCTTTGGCCAGACCTTTCACGCAGCGATATTCACTTTAAAAAATGCAAAGCAACTATTTTTTTCTCGTGGGTGTTCGATTATGGAGTGACATATCCCATCGAACGAACATTTTTTCAATCAATTTTACATTTGTATAGCTAACCACATTGCACATTTTATACACGAATCAATATTTTAGTTATGTTGAATACCCAGTGAGTACTGATTCAAGAATCTAGGAAAACAAACAAAGCAGCGACCAACATCCAAAAGCAGTTAACTAGTTTGTTTCGATATCGATTTCAAATTTATTCTGATCTGCTTTTATAATAAACTAGCTTCTGCCCACGACTTCGTCCGCGTGGAATAGTTTACCCCCGATTTTTGAAACTCTCAGCCCGATCAGTTTAAAATTGACAAAGTTTCATACAAAGTTTCATCCCCTATTTTATCCCCTTGGGGGTAGAATTAATCAAAATCCTTTCTTAGCGGATGCCTACGTCATAAAATCTACCTGTATGCCAAATTTCAGCCCGATCCGTTCAGTGGTTTGGGCTGTGCGTTGATAGATCACTATGTCAGTCAGTCACTTTTGAGTTATATATATTTAGAAATAAATTTAACAATCTTTTCTTTCTAGGTGAGGCTATGTTGAGTTTCTTGAACGACAACTGGAAGCAGATTGCTATAGAGTTCGGTAGACCCATGATGGACTTAGCTGCAAAGAGGATTTTCAAGAACGTCGTCAACTTCTTCGAAGTGATACCTATTGAGGAGATCACCAGTGCTTAACCTTGCCTGTTTCTATTGATTGCGATTTAATACATTTTGTTGGTGTTAAATGTTTCTTGTTTTATTTTCTATTAATTTTATAAGTTGGTGTCATGTTTTTTCTATACTATATGGCTACCATTTTCACTACCTAGATACACCTCTTAAGTTATTTACTTAGAAAACATTTATATCATCAATCGCTGCAGTATTTAAAAAATTCGAGATTCAATATTAATTCAATAATTGCAGTGTTTAAAAAATATATTAAATAGTGTCTATCAATATGCTATAAGAAAAATGTTTAAGAACGTATACACCGAACGGCATTTCATACAAAATTTCAAGTCCTTATTTTCAGAAATGACTAAACCGATTTTAATGAAACTTTACACAAATAAGATACATAGGTCTAGAAAGTTAGTTGAAAACATTTTCGATAAATAGTGTTACCGTTAAATTAGACCCATTTTTTTAACATAAAAACATAAATTTCCAATTATCTTTTTTTAAATAAGACATTTTGAAAATGTTTTAACTAACTTTTTAGACCTATGTATCCTGCTTATATTTGTGAAGTTTTGATTAAAATCGGTTCAGTCATTTCACAAAACAGTGACTTGAAAATTTGTATGAAATGCCATACGGCGTACACGATCTTCAGTTAAAGCTACAGTTGAACATACAATAGATGGTATTAAAAGTGTAGAAATGTATGTTCAACCAATGACATTAGGAAAATATTTAAATACAAGTACTTAGTAAACTTTCTGTAAAACTATTCGGTAAATAAGTAACAAAAAGCCTAACTAGAGTTATTATAATATTCAGTTCTTTTTTTCGGTAGTGATAAACAACGTGTAGGTACTGTGTTTATCACTAGTACTGAGTTCTTTTTTTTTGGTAGTGATAAACACAGTACACGTTGTTTATCACTACCGAAAAAAGAACTGAATATAAAATATTAATCATGTAGCCCATCACATCACCTCCACCTCCATGCATGTCACTCACATTTTTTACTCATATTTTTTTTGTAAAGGAATCGTTTGAGTACCTACCACCGGAAAAACCCATTCGGCCGCTTTATGAATATTTTTTACGACAAATCTGATTACTGGATGAAATTAATCCGTGTGGGCCAACTTTTCTGCCATTACTGGGAAATTGTTTGATACCTTAACGTCCGCTGTCGCTTAATTATAATAATAATAATAAAATGGAGGGAGAGGCCTAATCGATATCCGGCACCTGTGGCAGAAACAAATCGCTAGACTTAAAACGTTTTTCTACTCGAAATCGCGCACAAGTGACATACACAGGGCTATAACTTATAATGATTTTAATTACACCCCGCTGAACTTAAGTGAACAAATTTTACAAGACACAATCGACATTGATCCCCAGAAACAAAAAATAGAAAATTGGAAAAATAAAGTACTCCACGGTAGGCATCCTCATGATTTGGAACAGACGCATGTTAATTTAGCAGCTTCCAATAAGTGGTTAAAAATAGGAAACCTGTTCCCAGAAACTGAAGGATTCATGATAGCCATACAAGACCAAATTATCAATACTAAAAACTACAGAAAATATATTATTAAAGACCCTACCCTCACAAATGACAAATGCCGCAAATGTCATATTCAATCAGAAACCATTCAACATATAACCGGAGCATGCACAACCCTCACTCAGACCGACTACACACACAGACACAACCAAGTGGCTAACATCATACACCAAAAACTAGCAATCAAACATAGTCTCATTGAAAACTCTAGCACTCCATACTACAATTATAAACCCGAAACTATTCTAGAAAATGGCACACACAAACTATATTATGATCGGGCCATACTTACAGATAAGACCATCCACTATAACAGACCAGACATAATGCTTCAGGATAAAATAAAAAGAATCACTTACCTCATAGACATCGCAGTCCCTAATACCCATAACCTACAAAAGACAATAGCCGAAAAAATAAGCAAATATGCCGAACTTAAAGACGAAGTCACAAGAATATGGAGACAAGAAAAAGTCTACATTATACCAATAGTTCTTTCCACCACAGGTGTTATTCCAAATTATCTCCTCCAAAGTTTGAAATTATTAGACCTTAAAGAAACCCTTTACATAGTGCTGCAAAAGGCTGCGATCCTGAATACATGTAGGATTGTAAGAAAATTCATGCAGATAGAAGACAATGTAGGACCTCATCATACAACCCAGTAAACACACCACATGCTGCATTTACTTGGCTTGGCCCGTAAATGTGGTCAAAACCAGCCAGGAGCTGCGAAAAAGAAAAGGATAAATAATAATAATAATAATAAACATTTATTTCTCTTCCACAAAGGCGCCTTAAACATAATTATGAATATACTACATCAAATAAATCCTTTGTGGGAGACTGGTATCTGCACTAGGAAAGCCCTGTCATACAGATTACCAGGCCCCCCCCGCAACGGTGTTTCAGTATTAAATCTTAAATGATAACTAATATTTTAACCTTTAGTAGAAGGACTCAGTAAAAACAAGCGGAAAAACTAGATTTACAAAATAAAATTATAAATAGTAGAGTATGTTAAAGCGTAGTGTCGTATGGAGTGGAGTGATGTGGTGTTGTGGTGTGGAGTGGTGTGGTATAGTGTGGTGTGGTGTGGTGTGATGTGATAGGCGTGATGTGAGGTGCGATAGTTAGGCTGAAAACACATTTATCTTATAACAAGTAAAAGGCTTTCTGTGCTATCGTAGTCAAGGTCCAATAGATATGTGGTGAGCACTTGCTTACATTTAGCTTTGGTAAGAGGATAAAATTTTAGTATTGAGTTTAGTTTATTATATAAATAACTGCCCAGGAAACAAAAGTTTCGGCGCGATAGACTACTTTTACACATTTGAGTATGACAAACATTTGTCTTAATACGTTTATGAGCGTGCAAGGATGAGTTGTAGTTTGTCGAGGAATGTTTACGCAGTATTGTCTGGACGATAAACAGTTGTCGAACAGTAAGAACCTTGCACATCTCGTAGAGTTCAGTGGTAGGGTGAAAAAACGGTAAAGCATGGGCTACCTTAAGCACTGCTCTTTGTGCTCGCTCGACTTTAATCATGAACGATTTAGGGGCACCACCCCAGACCGAAATACAGTAACTCAGTACAGATTGACAGAGAGCAAAGTATACTGTTTTAAGTACTTTAGCATCTGCAACACGTCGTAGGCTTTTAAAAATGAAGATGAGTTTCCTAATTCTCTTGGACAACAGATCGATGTGGGAATGAAAGTTAAGGTTTTTGTCAATAATTATCCCGAGGTACCTGAGAGAGTCCACTTTTTCAAGTTTAGGGCATGAGCAGGAAGAGTTGTTGATACATGAGTGGGCCGTAATGTTTAATAAGGCGTCTTGAGAGGGGTGAATGTTTGTTAGTGTAAACGTTATGTATTTAGTTTTCTCTGTATTTAGTGAGAGTAAATTGTTCCTTAGCCAGGTCATAACAAGTGAGAAACCCATTTGCGCAAAGTGGTACACTTCCTCCCAAGTATCTCCAGAGAATATAAGAGCCGTATCGTCCGCGAAAGTAATAATCTTGCCGTTAGTAAGGTTTAACTGACAGAGGTCATTAATAAAAATTAAAAAGAGGGTAGGCCCTAAAATACTGCCCTGGGGAATACCGGTATTGACTTTGCAGTCATCACTCAACCACTCATCTACCACCACACGTTGAGTTCTCCCATTCAGGTAACTTTCGAACAATTTTAGTTGTTCGCTACGAATTCCGAGGTGTTCAAGCTTCTTCAGTAAGAGTGGCACAGAGACTGTGTCAAACGCCTTAGCCAAGTCAAGGAAAATTGTAAGAACCTTTTTCTTCTCATCTAACCTAGAAACTATCTCAATGCATTTAATTTTAATGTTGAATCCCTTTTAAACGAGGTTATTCTATTAAATTGTGTGTTTAGTGAAATTAGTGATCGAGCGAGAGCTCTCGCCTTCAGATCTCACAGCAGCAATCCGGCAAGGAGGCTCAGAGACCGTGCGATCACAAGAAGCTTATATAGAAATAATATAGTCCTTAACAATGTATTGGGGCGATTGCAACGAGAAAACGTCTCAAGGAAAAGGTATTATAAAATTAAACATATCAACGTATTTCTGTTTTAAAACATGACCGTAGTGATGAAAATACTACGGTCAAAAAACCTTAGGTTTATCCAAAGTCTGACTAGGTCATAGGTACCTTGTTCGATGCTTTTCAATGCTGTCTTCCGGTACGTGGTCGTAACTCAGGAATCATTCAGCCCCATTGGCTATTCATTTTGCTGCTCGCCGCCAAAAAGTTACGTAATTCTGTGACATGACACAGCATCAACGATTTTTAATTTAGCTATCATTCTTTAAATCCATCGTTCATCCCCGATTACATTATCACGTCTATTTACCAAAGGACTATCGACATTTAAAAGGTTGACATTTAACATGGCAATGGGTGCTTCCGTGTTTTTAATTATTTTTATAACCTGCGGGGAAGCTATCGGGATGAAAAACTCGTTAACTTTGCGATTGATTGTTAAGCCAATAAAATAAGATATATATCCATATATTTGATGTGTACATACTCGAGCATGGATGTTTAAATATGGAGAGACTTTTACAAAACAAGATTTAGTTTTACTTTTTAGTTCGTTCAAAAGACTTGACGGAATTATTGTTGTTTATCAATCAAACCAATCAATCAGAGCACCTAGTCTTGTCCCAACTATGTTGGAGTCGGCTTCTACTATAACAGGATGTAGCTGAATACCATTTTGCATAGAGCGACAGTCTATCTGAACTCCACAACTCAGTAACTGGGTAATACTATACCTCTTGAAAGGACTGGAGTTCGAATTTCTAACTTCCTGTAACGACTGTCAAATATGATGAAATACCTGTCAGGGTGTAGGAAACTCGGAACGTACTGGATGGCACCCATCCGCGGATCGACCTCAGCAAGCTTAGCTTAACTTCGTTACGCATAGCTTAGCATCAGTTCAGCTGCTATTGTTACGAGCTCCATATCAATCAAATCATGACACTTTAACAGAATTTTCCGTATTTTATTTTTTGTCCTGTTTGAATAACCATGTCAGAACGTATAAAACAAACGGCTTGGAAACGGTCGGGCCGTTTAATTCGCTGATCATAAACACGTTTAAAGTACGAATTTCGCGTGAGTAATTTTATTGGAGATCGTCGTGTCACCTGCTCTACGGGTAATTCACTTAAAGCTGATTGACACTTTAACGTGTGATAACATGACAGACGATTTTATTAAAAGCATATTGACTCCATAACAGTACGACTCTTTTAAAGTCGCAGTATGTTGTTTGATATTTATGTAGGAAAATAAAACATTGCGCCTTTCAAAATCAAACAAAACAAATTGTTCTGTTATTGCCTAGTGTTTCGTTTATACTTAATGTAACTCGGTCCTTTCTACTGTTTTCAATCATCTTATTATTATATATATTATTGGTTTATTTATTTATCGATTACAACGCGGCTAAACCATGATCTTTATCCCAGTCTTGCGTTTTTACGCGAATGACTTTTACGCAGGCGAAAACGTGGGCAAAATATAGGTTTATATACAGATTATATATTGAAAATTGTTGAATTTCAACTTTCAAGTTTAATTAACAAGTAAAACTTTTATTGCTAAACGGGAATTTCCATATCTCAAGGCTTTTTCATTTGCAAGCTGCGCCTCACTTTGAATTTCCGGAATGATCATCTGCAACTTAAAAATAAGTTTTGCTTTTGGATCTCGTATTTTAAACGCTAAACAACTCTCTATGTTAATTGCTCGTCACCAGCTAGGGCTCTAAACTAAGTGACATTCTATCGGTGATAATAATTGCACAAAATGGTTGGGATCGAACATTATTTTGAGATTCCAAAGCGCATGTCAAACCCATACATGTCTGACTTGATGACGACTATTATCTCTTATTGTCGATAAAATGTTAAGTTTCCTAGAGGCTCGATAACTGTTTATATACATACAGTTATCTATGTCTTCTGGGTAAGCTCATTCCGTCGTCGACTTTGTCTCTGTCACCTTCGACCTAGACTAGAGTCAAGAGCATATCCATCTGACAATAAAAAAATATACAGGCATTATAAAAGTCATTTCAAAGTTATAAGATCAAACTCAGCTTTTACGTTTCTGCTAGTAGTTTATATCCTCATTTCCAGTCAAACGCTCATTGATATGACTGCAGTATTAATATTTTATTTTGACGCAGTTGGTATATACGAACGGACATCGCCTTATAATGTTTGCGTTCATATTTTATCGTGTGTACCGACAATGTATAGCCTGTTCATTTTGGCCAGCTTGTTTTGTTGCTACATTATTTTGAATGTATTTAGACAAGGTATTTCTCTAATTTTTTTGGCTTTGTTTACTTTGGTCAACTTTCCTCCCGGTACATAAATACGAGTAATATCACGTGTTTAATCTCTAAAGGATCGACAGTCGTGTAGCTATATTACACCCACGGTTACCCGGTTATGTATCCGAATATACTGCAATTTCTTAAAATACTCTTATCCTAATTAAACCGCACTTGGAAAAACAATGAGTTCGAGTTTACTTTTTCGACATATTATACTAAACATATCCTCTTATTTCAATAACTAAAATCAACACACACACACACATACACAAACAACTGCCCAAAACAATTGCCGCACGCAAATTGATTACGAACTTCGCGAAACAATAAGCCGAGTTGAAACCAATGGGCAATAAGGTGAACATCTAGTCTAGTCAGTGTCCCGCCCCTATTCTATCGATGGAATGGACGTTGATTAATATGCCCACCCTACCTTGAAGACTGTCTGTGTCTAATTAGGGCAGATAACGTTATCATTACAAGTTAGGAAACTGACAAGGGATTGTATTAATGACAGAGTTTAACGTGCTTGTTGTCATAGTTTGGGGGATAATATTGAGTTGCGATGAGTTTGGCAATATGGAGCTATCAGAGACGTTAATGATGATGACGTTTTGAGTAGTGAGAAGATTTATTCAAAACTGAATAGATAGTAAGATATAGAATTTTAGCAGATGCTAATCAGGATACTAATGCTTTGAGATGACAAAACATAATTTACAAAAATCACCATTAAGAATAAAAAAGTATAAAATAAAAAAAGGAAGGGAGAAGGAATAAGGAAGAAGCCGGTTGTATTTATTTGTCACGTTTATTATTTTTTACTTATCAGTGGATCTAAATTGAATTGAAATTATTTCCGTAATTAGTGGTTGTGCTATTTACCGCCAAGAAGTTACTTTGTGTATCTTCGTAGTTCAAGTCCAGACCAGCTCATAGTTAAATATCTACTTTGCTTTGGGATTGACATAAACTTAACAATATCACACTTGACTAGTTTTTATTGATTTTAAGTTGAGGAAGTCACTAGTTTAGTTTATCTCTGAAATTCAACATCCAATGCAAATTCAATTTAAGTATTTAAATAAATTCAACGCAAAAGTAATAATAGACCCGTTCATAAATAATACAGTTATGCCCAAAAATATGGTTGACTTATAAACATCTGCGTACCCCTTCACTGCGTACTTGCGTGATGTTTGTTATAAACTGGTGTAAACAATAAACAGACATGCGATTTCAGCAATCCCGGAAGATTTGCTATAATTTTTCTAAGAGTTCCGTAGCCTATCTCCGTATTTCTTCACTAAATTGAAATGGCTGGTCCCATTTCAATTTAGTCCGGAAGAATACTCTTCCAAACAAAAGAATAGTCAAATCGATTGAAATTAGCAAAATATCGACGAACAAACATTTCAACAAAAAAAAAGAAATTTTAGAATTGAACGTCGTCCTTTTTTGAATTCGGTTATAAAGTATTGCAGTTCCTTTGAGAAACCTTGTGTCTCGCGAAAACCTTTAGATCAACGTCAACTACCCTAGAAGTTTTACGAATGTTGAAATTCCGGTTTTAAACATACATTTATGGAACCCTTAAAAGTCTCGTGTAGCTGGTACACCTTCATTAGAACTTAATTTGTTAAACAATCCGAAAATTGCTAAAACACAAAACTTATCAAAGTAAACGCTAACAATCGAACAGCGTTAAATAAATGAATTGACGCGACAGTAAGTTTTATTGATATTTTGTATTTAAAATCGAAATTGGCTCAGCTAAGGTCTGCTACAAAGGAGCGATTTCCTCTCCTTTCCCCGACTTTGTCGGAGTCCATCGGTTCTCTCTTATTCAGCTCAATGCACATACGTCTTAACACACTTGTCCTGCATTAATACCTGTCCAGTGGTTTGGTTGATACCTTTCTTCGTCTAACGGCCGAACCCAATTAACGATCTATCGCATACTGGAGATAGAAAAACAAATGAAACAACAGAAAACCTATATAATTTTTCTGTTATTTCATTTGTTTTTCTATCTCCAGTATGCGATAGATCGGTTATTGTTTTCGGCCGTAAGTGGTCACAGGTAGTCGGGGAAGATCGGTAAGTTTCGGTTTTCTTTGGGTTTAACTGGTTTTATGAAAGGCAAAATGGGTTCTTCTAAATAAAAATAATATAAGCCTTTTATTTCAGACATAATTTCACTTTTGTAATTATTAAGTTAACCTTTGCGAGTCAGTGACACTGGCAACTTGGTTGGTTTGCCCTATTTAGAAAAAGGCCTCTTCCATTTCTTTTCACTACGTTCTATTTAGCGCCGTCTTTGTACATGTTTTCCCTGCTGTCATTTTGATTTCATCTTCCGACCTTACGAACTGCCTGCCTCTATTTCTTTTACTATTTTTTGGGTAACAAGACACTATATTTTTGAAAATAGGAGGCAGTTAATAAATCACAATATTGAGTTGTACAATAATGCTTGTATAAACTTTACTAAGTATTTAAAATTATTTGTAAGTTGGTTTGGAAAAAAATACCGAACCGAATTTATACAAAAATGATTTCAGTGATCTAAAATTCCTTTTATTTCATTCACTATGATAATAGTAACTTTTATGCCATCTTTTATTTTAGTCGACCGTTAGCATACCTAAAATAATTCACTTCTGAATCAATTCGTTAAAAGATAAACTAAGAGAGGTAATCAGGAAAGCCAATAAGTTTAACAATCGACTGGTTTTATTGTTGTTTTATGATTTGTTTAAAATTCATTGCCTTGTAAAGTGTTTAAATGCTCCGAGCTTTTTAATTACTTTTGTTAATACTGCGTTAAATCTTACATGAATACATTTACTGATTTGAACTTTCAGAATTTATTTCGACGTTAACGGTTTCTTTTATCTGAAAAAAATGAAACATTAGTTGCTTGCATGCATTACACAGATGTTAAATAAATGTTTAAGCTCACGGAAATGAACTACTTTATAGTAAATTACCAAAAAAATAGACGTTTCGTAATAATTTTATGCAGTTCATTATTTTGGAAGGTAAACCCGTTTTTTTTTTTTTGCGATTTCAGGTCAGTTTCAGTATTTTTGGGATTAGTGGTTTAGCTTCGTGAGCAAACCAATTTATATTATGGCTGAACCTGTGCAGATTATCTTACAATAAAACGAAATGCAGTGCTGTTTATTTAGAGTCACAGTTAATGCGCTGAAACATAATCGTTATGAGAGCCACTCTGAATATATTACAGCGCTTATAAGCGTTTTTTATACATTAGTACATTTTAATTTCTATGGAAACCAAAGAGGCTTAAGGGTTCATATTTATATTTATTCACCTTGACGAATTAAGCGTTTAAGGACAATTTTGTGCTTAATTGAATTATCCAAGCCCTCGTTTGACTTCGCAGAGAACCGTATGTAGTCTCACCCACAGAACAGACAATGCTAGAGAAGGCATTGATTACACATTTATTTATTTAATACTTTACGCACACAGATGTACAGAGATGGACTTAATGCTTTAGGCATTTTCTACCATGCAGATGATTTTCTATGATGCAGAGATTCCATATATTTTTTTTTTCTTTAAAAAAAAAAACGTTGCCCCACACTAGGAATTTCTCCTGTATCGTGGGTGCGTTTACAAACATACAATGTCACATACACAAACAGCCAGACCCGGAACAACTATCTGTAGGCCGTACAAATAAAGGCCGTATAAAAAAAAGCCACGACACGTAGCGCAGCAGCCAATCACTCAACCACTGTGCCAACCATGTCGTCAAATTTCTCTAACGACATATCTCAAATGTGTACTGCTAATGTACACTATAGGTACAGGTTCTAAAAGTATTATGGATCCTGTTGGACACAGCAAATTTAAATAAGTATAATAGGAGAAAGGAAGAGCATTTTAATTATATTCCTTGTTACCAAATAAGATAACAATTTATAGTGTTTTATTTTTCTGTTTTTTGCTACACTACACACTCACTCGTTTTTAACGAAATTGATAGCGCAAAGTTATCTTTACCCTATACTTCCATACAAACCAAGCGTGACGGCATAAAAATTTTGCAGTCGAAGCTGGTGCTTCGACCTTTTTTCCCACTAGTTATGTGAAAGTTAGCTAGCTGTGTGAGGATGCGAAATGGCAAATTGTGCGAAGAGCTTGCCCGTTGCGAGGGTAAGTAGTAACTCTGTAAGACCATATTATGTACAGCGGACTTTGTTGACTTGTGCGTGGGCAAACACATTCCTCGTTCGCTTCTCTAAATATACTTGACTCTGCTAGGCTTTTTCCACCACATATGAAGCTCGGCTAGAAGATGTAATGTCTATTTGAGTTCCAAGCTCTGTAAGTCTCACCAAAGATAAGGTCTGCTGATTTGCATAAAACAATTATTAATTATATCTCATGGGACGCTACCATTACGCTAGAATACCAAACATGGGTACTATATTGCATACGATTGTTATGCAAATTTTATTAATTAAGATGACATATTCATAGTTAAGTTATGCCATTTTGACTGAGACTTGGTTTAGTCGCGTTCAATTTGTGAATATGTTAGGTGTTTTTCATATGAGTGAATTGTTGGAGATTGTTTTAGATGTCACTGGGTTATTGTAAATATTTGCACTGTAAGTTTATGATGAATCGTGCAAGATTTTAAACTCTCTCTTTTGACACGATTGATATGACACGGATATGTATATATTTTTTATTTTAAGAAAAAAAATCGTTGCCCCACACTAGGATTTACTCCTGTATCGTGGGTGCGTTCACAAACATGAAAACTCACATACACATGACACCCAGACCCGGAACAATTATCTGTAGGCCATACAAACATTTGTTCCGTGCCGGGATCGAACCCGCGACAAGCAGCGCAGGAGCCGAACGCTCAACCACTGCGCCGACCGTGTCGTTAGATTTATTGCAAACTATCTTATTTGGATGGAAATGTTTGTATTTGAAAAGTCTGTGATTGTGATTTATACGTGTAACAAAAAAAAACATTTACTGAAAAAGGGATATTGTACTCATCATTATGATTTTTTTTAGTATAGGACCAACACGTTATCCTGAAAAAAGAATCAGCCGTTTAATACATTTAATCGAGTTATACGATGAGAATTGTATGGGGAAGTCGATTATTTTGGTTGCGTTGTCTTGGCTCCATAGCAAAAGTTTTTCATAATTATTACAGTGACCCTTTTAAAGGTAAATATTGCGTTTATTCTTTTACGCGTATTTACTTACCAAGTTAGTATGGAAAATGACTGGCGTCAGAATCTATTCAGTTTTTGCTAAAATAAACAAAACAAAGTAGATGTTTCTAAATTGTATTCAATATAATGTAGATTTTGAATAACATAGTCATTGAATATTATTTCAAATGTGCAGTACATAACATGTTCATTATACCATATATAAACTAAGGTAAAATGAAATTATATGAATAATTCAATACATAATTTGACCGTTATATACAAGATAGTATATTAAATGAAGTTAGATCAAATGATCATTAGAATGTTTGTTATTATTTTAAACGTTACACACCATGAACGTACACACAAAAAAAATCAGTCAAATTGAGAACATCCTCCTTTTTTCAAAGTCGAATTAAAATAAGGCTAGTTATGTGCTGTGCAAGTTTCTTTATGATTTGGTTTACAGAAGATAAAATATCAGTGAGTTTATAGAACAGTAAAGTTACAGCATATATGACAATTTCAACTACCAAAACCTCACATTATTCACGGAATCTCCCTCCGGAGACCACAAGACCGAACAATCCTTTGTCGGACGAATTTATCACTTTACTATTTTTACATTCATTTTCATTATGAATACCAACTAGAATCCACGAAATTAATATTCAGCCGAAATATGGACAGTTCAATTTTAAACTCTTTCAACTTTGTCCATTATTCATAGAGCCCCATGTTTCAAACTCGGCGTGTCAGTGGTCCATACAAAAAGTTCCACGGAAAATACCCGCTATGTAATAAGAGAATTGTAAAATGAATGATGAAAAACCGTATCATTTTTTTTTTCTGTTTGAAGTTGCAGCGATGTGCATTTAACGAGTCCTTTTGCGGACCATTTTTATTAGTTTCGAAAATGATGTGAAATAGTTCTCTCCTTTTTCGATTACCAATGGCCTGCAATAGATATTTGGACGCCAAGTTGCATTTTTAGTAAAAATACAACCGACTTCTGAAAAAAAAAAAACAATTAAAAGTATAAAACAACTTGAATTTCGGAAGTTTCGATGTCTGTGGTTGTTTCTTCGTGTTTTGAATACCGACTTCCGAAAAAAAATTAATTTTAATTTTTTTGTTTAGAAAAGTTATGAGGTAACTAACACACACAAAACGACTTTAGAACCTGCTCATTTTTTGGAAGTTGGTTAAAAATGTCTAAAAATCTAATCGCAGTTTCAGCAGCAATGATTATCAATTTCCGTCTTGCTTTTAGAATGGTCGCATCCTAACTCGAATTTTAATCTGTTAAAATATTTTTAAACGCAATGTGTCAAAAACTGATTTTCCAAAATTGTTGATAGATTACGACTGCATAAGGCAAGTACGAGTGTTTTAAAATGAGTTAAATTGAACCTCTGATTCTTAAGAATACGGAAATTGCTCCTCTAATTGACCTGCTTCGTATGTAGATTGTCGAGGAACGGGTTTAAGCGTGAAGCTCGGGACCGCTCGCATTGGTAGACTACTGTGAACGCCTTTTGTCCATCCCAACTACCGGCCTAGGATATTAAGTTAAATAAATTATTTATCACCAAATTTTATACCATTCTTCAGTTCTAGAAGTCAGGTAATTAATTCACAATAATCCCCTTAGCGCACCTATAATGTGTCAGTGACATACATGAGAATCCTTGCGCGGTACCTAATCTAAGGGATTACTGCCGCACGCAATATGTTAACGAGGATCAACCAATTATAGGCAATTGAACTGTCGAAATCCAATTACATAATTATGGTAATCTCTACGAAAAATGTCATTGGTATTTCAATCTGATAGGTTTATGATACCAACTTACATTTTTAGACTAGAGGATTGGATTAGGTACAACAAAACAGATAAAATATTGTGTCACCCCAAAATGACACTATTTCAAATGCAGTTGAATTTTCTTCAAACCTTTGCAAGTTCTTTTGACATGCGTAGTTTTGAAAACGTACGTCTAACGCTACGAGGGCCGTGGAGTCATTTTATGATTCTTGTCTCATCGCGAGGCGATGTCTGAAAAATGTATGGAAATTGGGTTTTTTTTTTTTTTAAATAAACACAAAGAAGTGTAAAATAACTTTAATTTAGAAGTCGTTGTTTTAAGCTGTTTCTTCGTTTTTGAACGTACATATTTAGTGTTTTTCCTCATTTATATATATTTTTTTTTGTAAAAACGTTTTTTACTTTTCGCTTTTTCTTGGTGAAACCATAACCAGCTACCCATCACAGCGTACCGGTTGTTGGCCGGCTGTTTTAAACTAGTGTAAACAATATAGACATGTGATTTCAGTATTCTCAGCAGATTTGCTGAAGAGGTCCGATTCCTATCTCCAAAGGGTTACTTAAACCATTATGGCCAAGAGATAGTAGCTAACTGCAGCAAACTAGTTAATGTAATGGTCTAGTCTGGTTTGATAGTTCAAGCTGTGTAACTCAATTTCTTCTTTTACTGTTCGCAGATTTAGATCTTGATTCACATATTTGTTACTTATGAATCATAGCCAAAGATTGTCACGAAGTCCGAAACGTATGGGATTGACATAATTGCTACTGTTTTTTTTTTTTATATGGACCACTCGCAGTTTAGCACACTACGGCTGGTTACTGCTTAACCGAACTTTCCTGTAGTGGCCTCGAATGAATTTAAGGTCCCCAGTCAGGGCTATGTGCTATTGAAATTTCAGGTTGAGAATTGTAAATATTGTGATAATTTTGCTGCTTTTTTTTTAATAATCAACATTATTTTTTTTGGGTAACATTTGATTTTTGCCACTGTATTTGCGAATATTATAAAGAAAATTAATTGTGCTGGTGGTACGGAACCCTAAGGGTGCAAGTAGAGCTGTTATGCTCATGACTTTTTTTAATAGGCTGAAACACTGAGTAACATTGGGTGCTCCTTGGCAAGACTGTTGACAGAGTTCAGATTTGTGACTACTCGTAACGACTACCTACTAAATATCTACAAATGAGAACAATAGCCTATAAATTGTTTCTTCGCTTCGCTTCCCTGGTAGTAAGTGCTGGTCTGATACAAAACTTTTTATTCTCGCTTTTTACTCGCTTTTTACTCCTGGAAAATTGAAGGGTCCTGAGATAGGCATTGGGAGCGAAGTCCCAGAAATATGTAATAGTGTATATTAAAACAAATACATGAATTCAAAGCTTGCTTTCAGTTAAATCTTCACGGCACATTGGCTACACGGATTACGATGAAACTTAGCGCACAGGTAGCCTATGTTAATGCTCAATGGGTCAAAGGTTACTTATTATCCTGGGAATCATCCCTTTCGATTTTCACCAAGTTCAGGTCGCTGGCAGAAGCAACTTAAGCAAAATAAGCAGAATGTTAGATTTTATTTCCTGAAAAGTAACATCGTGTTTATGAGACAACCTTGCCTCAAGACTCACATTATATGTATAGTATGCCCTTGATCTTAGAACGACAAAGAATCGATTTCTATAGAGGCATTGTTTTTCAGGAGGGTCTATACAACCTGACAACCTTGGATATAAAAAGATGGCAACTTTGTTTGTAGGGCGTAAGTCAATGAAAAGATTTGCAAGAGGGCAATCAACAGCTTCCGGTTTTTACAATCACAACTGTAAGAGTTGCTGTTGTTGGTTTTTGGAACCATCATACAAGGTATCAGGGCCTCAAGTCCGCTATTACAATAGTGTCTGAATGGTCTATCATTGATTTCATAATGGTTGGTTTTGACTAGTTTGGTAATACGAGTAATCTACTGATATAAAAGCGTCACTATGACATTCCAATGGTCAACCACTGACACTCCATTGAAAGAAATGGCATAGAATGGTAATCTCGTACACAATGACAAATGAATGACAGACGTATGCGGTAATCTGCTAAAATTTTGACAGTACATTTGCTCTGTTAAGGGTCAATCCCCGTCTATTTAAGTATAGTTGCATCCTAATCTCAATTACAATCGAAAAAACCACATACCTATAGTCTAACTGTGAACCTACTCCTTTTGTTAAAAGTCGGATAAAAATAATTCAAATTGTTGACAAACTTCTGACCTATACCTATATCGTAGCAGAGAAAAGATTGCAACTTAATACGTCATTCCGCCTTTTATTTTTAACAAAACACTTTGTATATGTCGAAAAGCTTGCATCATAGCTGAACATCAATAGTACCGTGATCTGTCTGCATTAATTAGTTTACCCCATATCTTCGGTATATAAAACAGATGTCTGTTTCTCAATAGGAATAGGCTTCACTAGTCCAAGATGTCTGCCTTTGGGATGGATACCAATTTGCGCAACCAACACACCGTGAATTTAGTACCTAGTACTAATTGTTGGGTACACTAAATTCGAGGGTTGGTAAATAGGATTGTTCGACCATATTTGATAACCAAATTAAATAGAGTGACTTTGAGTGTGATTTCTAAATCATATCTTTGATTAGTAGAGACTTTAGAACTTATACGTAGTAAATATCTGGAACCGTCCCATAAAAGCATCACAAAAAATATTACCAACTTCTGAAAAATACTCTTAAATACCTTAATATGAAAATTATATTATACTTTAGTCTATGTTAATATTATAAAGAGGAAAAAAATATTTGTCTGTGTGTACCGAGTAATCTCCGAAACCACTAAAATAATATAATAAATAAAAATATAATTTTTATTAAACTTTTTTACACAATATACATAGTTACATATTAATAGCCACAAGTAATTTTAAATAAATAATTATGGTAGTATCGAAAAAATAACTGTGTATGACTAAATTATAAATATTTCAGGACTTATGGAACTTATGGCCTACCTACAATTATGTATGATTAGCGACTTTCCTGAGCTAGGCTTATAAAACCTAGGTTTATAAAAACTAACCCAGGAAAGCTGCGGTTGGACTGATTTTGACCATTTTTACATAAAAGCGAAACAAAACAGTCCTTCTTTCTGTTTTAAAATACTGATGCATAGAATAGGAATAAAATAATCTCTGCTACTCCTACTGAGATACCCTAGCAGGCTACTTGATTGAGGTCAACATTATTCAGCTTGGGGCGTGTGTGGTAGCACGTTTCAGCAACGATTTTCATTCATTAAACGCAACGAAGTGTAAATTGTCTGCAATATTAGATGTAGTTTCCCTTAATATCATCACATTTATAAAGAGATTATTTTAACTAGAATTTAAATAAGCGAACCTAAAACAAGAACAATAACGCTTAATAGCAGTCCCCAAACAATCCGTTAACGGCTACTTAAAGGTGTTTATAATCTTAAAACTTAAACATTGAAGATAGAGAATATCTAAAACAAGGCTCGTAATCAGCTTAGCGCAAGTACTATTGGACTTATCTTCACAGCAGCGGTTGCCGGTCCACAGGGATCGTCAAATATTTCAGATTTTCAGCTTCAGTACCATCCAGTCTTCACTGAAACGTTGCGGGGGTAGGACGTCTGCGCGGGCCGGCCACGTCGCCCACACTCCGCTCGAAAAATAATCTCGATTTCGAAATTCAAAGTTTGCCACTGAACTACTTTTAATAATCATAGACAATACATGTGAATTAGTTTCGGAGTGAACTGGACACTTTTTTCTTTCATTTTTTTTTAGGTCAAAATTTTAGTGTTGCTAAAGTGTTGGTGGTTTCGAGTTAATGAATGTTGACAGATGAACGTGGTAAGTGGCAATACCGAATCATACATAGATTTGTAAAGGATCTGAAATCCAATTAGCATTTTTCTAATAGTCTTACCTATCTGAACTATTTTCGTCAAGTCTTAGCGAAAGTAGGTTTAAGGGTTCACGCCCCTTACAGTGCTTTAGAAAACAGCTTAACACCCTCTTCAAAAAATAGAGCTAGAAAATATGTGGAACTTGGAAAACTGAATTGTGACATGAAAATTGTACAATTCGTATTTCGTTTAGGAGAGATAACGATATAAAACTTTCGTCCAAGTTCGACCGAAAGGTTCTGTACACTCGAGAGATTCGTGTGACAAAGTGGAAGCTGTGACTCGAGAGACAAAGTGGAACTCGAGATTGACAGAGGACAGAATTTTCCGACAATTTTTTTACTTTAACCACAATGGAGTCGTAGTTAGCGCAGCTTTTAATTCAGTTTTTATTCAATCTTGACTCAAGTAATCAAATTGTAAAACTTGCTCCTTTTGTAGATTGAAAATTTTCATGATTGGATGGAGATAACTTTGATCGTGTTTGTTTGAATTCGTAATTCATTAGTATTCGTTAACTGGGTAGGTTTTGTGCTAAATTATCGAGTCGAAAGGTTTATTGGTTTCTCACGTTATTATTATTAGATGCTTTTTATGTTTGCTAAATTATCATAAAATATTATTTTGTTGTTAATACCAAAATAATATTTTTAGCGACCAGTTAGGCTGGAAGCCAAAAACAACATAAATGGAAAATGCCTAGGCAGATTGTGACGTATTTGGACCTTTTGTTTCATTCTAAAATCGTATTTCTGCCTTAATTTTTTTTCTAACAAAATTAATTCGATAGCATAGAAGATAGCCAAGAAGCGAGAAATCTATAAATGAGTCCATAACTTCGTTACACTTTGATATTTCTTACTCCCTAATAATTAGTTTAACTTTTCTTTGGCGTTTGCCACTCCCGGTGAAAGGTTCCCCCTTAAAGCAATTTACTTTAGGAACCGAAATATCACGAAATATATTTGAAGACAATGGCTGAGTTACACTTGAGGCCCGTTTTATTGATGCTTGGAAATCATTCTTGTCAGATATTGTACTATTGTATGTCTCTTAAGTAATCCAATGTAGGATGAAATTTATACTGAAGAATACGTATAAGGCCAATGGAATATTAAATTCGGTATTTTGTTTATTTATTTTATCATCTTTATTTAAGTAAACAGCAACGACACATACATAAAATATATTGAAGAGTGTTTGCTGAACATTTTTTTTATAGCTAAATAAGTAAATATATATAAGCCCTATGTAATTGGGATAAGTACTCTTGGGACATTTGTATTTCCTTTATGTTTATGTCATGGGTATATTCCTTTATTCATTTTATATAATCGTACATATGATACAATTTCTATAAAACATAAAAAAAGAAATAGTAAGCCTACCGGTATCGGGAACAGGGTCCAAGCTACCGGTGGTCAGGGCCCTTGCGAGAGGAACCTCTTAACAATAATCGCCGTGTCCAGGAGTAATGCTTTCTGGATCAAGCCCTTGATCCAACGAGAGTCTCTTTATATGTTGATCGAGGCTCTTGGCAATTATGCCGTTAGCCGTCACAATGACTGCTGTGTTCACATCGCACATGTCGACAAGTCAAGATACTTCGTTTGTTTAACTTTCTCGTCATGAAGAACTGCTATATCAATAATCATTGCGCGACGCTTTAGTCGGTCTATCACCATTATGTCAGGCTTATTGGCAACAATAGTCCTTTCAGTGATGATAGAACGATCCAAAGTGGCATATGACGTGACGATTACAACGTGGCATTATCATTTTCGAAAACTAGGTCGGGCACATATCTAGGTATAGTACGGTACTTCCGATTCCACAAGATGGTATTTAAGAGCAAGTTGCTGGTAGACAATCTTGGCTACAAGTTTGTGTCTGTGTAGGTAAATAGGCTCCGTTTTCTAGACTAAAACAACAGGCCGGTGACATTGTTATTACGCTACTTATTCATCTTAGATTCTGAGTTTCACAAATATTCTTATCATCTTCAGCCTAGCCTTTTCTCAACTACATATTGGTCTTGCAGTCAAACCGAATTCACAATTATTATTTCACATATTTTTATGCCACGAATAAAATGTGTCTATACTGAGCTCGCATTCACTTAAGTTCGCCAATCGGATCCTCAAAATTGCTTGATCCATTGAATTTACTATGTTTGAAATCAAAGTGTTTCCTGCAGTTTCGAAGGACACAATTGGTAACTAAGCTTTTTTATCAAATTGTTTCACAGTTTTGTAGGAAATAGTATTTATTTGATGTAAAAACGTGTGTTTCACATGTTTCAAAATGTTTAGTGCGAGGTCTTATTTCAAGTCCTTCATAATGGAAATGAACGAATCGATGTTTATGAAATTTTGTACGCAAACGCGAGGTACAGGTCTAAAAAGTTGCCAAGAGAGTGATTTTTCACTTTCTGTGTTAAATTTAAAATTACTTTATGTATCGCATTTAAATAATTTCATCTATTTCCAAGTGTGAGTACCATGTCCCTTGATAGCAATTTTATTAATTTTACCCCTACTGTTATTACTTTTTGTACCTATTAGTACTTAGTGTTGTTTGGGTGCATCGTCCTCGTGGGTCACGTATAATCAATTGATAATGTATACAACATATTGTAAAACTTATATTTGAAAAGAGTTACTATGGAGTTTCTTGTCCGTTCGTCTCCATAAGAATCTACTTTTTGCGAATGGACAAATAGAGTCACTATAATATTTTTATTTTCAAATGTTTTGACGATCAAAAGTGCATTTTAATGGTCTAGTTGAAATAAATGAATTGACAAAAGCACAATGTCATTGACACTGACCACACGAAATTCTGATACCTAGCGCATGATAATTCAACATGAACCTATTGACACTTTGGAAACCGCCAATCTTCGAGCAAGTGATATGATGGTAATATGATTAACGTTTACCTATTAGAATATAATTATTCATCTGAGTAATGGTATTCATGTTGATCTGTTATCATGTAATAATAATATATTACCAAATTATTACGTTTCACGTATGGTAAGTTATACAATTATATCCATTATTAGGTACATTAATCCATTATATAGGTATCGTAAATCAATCAATTGCATTTTCTTAGAGCGTTTCAACGGACGCGAATTTATTATATATTTTTTTTTAATTCGGATAAGTAAAGATTTCCTTACAGTTTAAAATTGGAAGGCTCGAAAATCAGGCGAACGGTGAATTCAACACTGTGTAAGTTACTATATTTAGGTATCCAACTTCTTTTGAGAAATCCTAAGCAGGGCTGAATAATAAATAAAACCTCATAAATTTCCGGATATTCAAGATTTCATTTGGCAATCATATTCACTATCCGAGAGTTACCTACAATTCGAAAATTAAAAAAATAAAAATAAAATATCCGTGAATATTGAAACAATAAATACATTTCTCAATTAAAACTCGGCACAGCGGAAATTTTGTGTGGGGGAACAATTTGAATTTGGAGCTCGTGAATTATGTGGCTAGATGAAAAAATAAAAAAGGAGACAGTAAAAAGGCTGGCAACAAATCACGGCGAAGGATGCGTAAACATTGTTCCTGGGCCGAACAATGTTCTTGTGAACTATTAGGAGAATTAACCACAGAGTAACCGACGTCGGATTTGCGTTTAACGTAAACGAGAGCTGTTTGTTGGACAGTTTCTGTGCTGATATGCGTTTGGAAAATAAAATGGAGTGCTCGTTTGTTTTAGGGTTGAAGCATCATCGCAATTTTTTTGCAAAGTCGAGTTTTTGAATTTAATTGTAGTAAAAACTGAAGGCTGTTTTTCGATCGTTGGTGATGAATAGACCTTTTTTCAGTGACTTAATTATTTTGTGTCATCATCATCCTTTCAGCAGAAAGAAGTCCACTGCTGGGCGTAGACCTCCCCCAAATATCGCCACATCAACCACCACTTCCACAACACAAACAAATTCAATCAACCTAAACCACCAACCCAACTTTTATTAAAAGTAGAATAAAATATTAATTAATAGAAAGAATTTTATTATATTACTGATCTTTTTGGTAAACAAGTAAAATGATCGATGGATTAGCAAAAACAGTCTTCCGTTATAGAAAACTAATAACTTTTCAGTGAATCCGCGAACACGGCTAGTTTTATTCTGCTAGGTAAATATTCAAACGACTTTTAAAACTACGCTGCGCTTTCATTGGAAGACTCTGGCTTTTTGCCTACGGTAGAAGAAGTCGAATAGCAAGCAAAATGGTAGGTTTGGTCACTGCAGTAATATATAGAAATTTTTACTGCAGCATATATTTTACTGAAAGGTTAAGAAACTTTTGATATCATTTAAGTATTGAAATTGAAATACATAAATCCATAATTTCTTGTCGATGGTGTCTCTATATTTATTCACATTGTCCGACTGCATAAGAAAGAAAGAAGTCATGTAATTAAATGCAACATAATAAGTTCTTGGACTTAATGAGCAAAGGTAAAATGGCGGACGTAAATCACAAGGCATTCTCTACGTGAAAACCAAGATTGGTTGAAAAGCGAACACCGCATCTACGTTGCATCAAGCGACAAATTCCACAAAAAAAAAAAACATAAATTTTAAAGTTATTAACTTTGTATGAATGCATTAATTTTATCATTAATTTGTTAAATTGTGTATCTTAAGAATCGAAATTTCCTAGGTTTATTTTTATTTTCTGTAAACAACCATTTTCTCTCGACCGGATCCTCAAACTACAGCCAAAGTAGTCGTCAACGTGAAACTCGCTTTTGAAACAGTAAATTCAGATCCATTAATTCTTGCAACAACAAAAATCTTCGGCTGCAACATTAACGGCTTGGCAGTTTCCTTTGTTTTTCAACCAAACAAATTATCGAGACTTCCCATCTTTCTTTTGTAGCAAACCTTTTTACACATTAGATAAGCGTCTTGATTTGAAGCTATGTTTGTAACGGCTTGGCGAGCGGATATTAATTAAAGATTTTTATTAAATTCTGCTTTATATTGACAGCTGTGGCCCAGATGTCTGAAATAATAAAACTAAATGGTTTTTAATTTATAGACCTAATTTGATACTATATATATATATATATGTATACATATGATAGTATAGTATATAGTATTTATATATATAGTAGTGTTATGTATGTATCGAACAAATGAAAATGTCGTAACCAGACTTAAAATAAAGATACCTACTTATAGGAATCTGTAAAACCATAAATTGCGTTACTCGTAGCATGGTGATTTTGTGAACCTGACGAGATGTTCTCAAAACATTTACCAGTCCCCTGACCAAAATATCATAAGATTACCTGAAAAGACGAAGCTCTGATAAGCTCCTTTATGACATCAACTTCATTAGACGAAAGCAGTTAGATGTTCTGAAGGATTTGGGATTTGTATCCAATAACTTCCTCTTCAAGTTTAATCATATTTAACAGGTTTAATTCGCGTGAATAATTTGTTTACTTGAGATATCTTTGGAGCTTTGGTACTGTTTGTGTTATTGTTTATAGGACTAAATAAGGTGGGTGTTGGAAACGTCTTTAGATAACGTTCTGTATTAACAACAATTCCGTAATTAATTTGAAATCTAAAGAGTAATAGTGATGTAGGAAAACATCTTGAGGTATCCGGCATGTCCTAGAACCAGAAATTCGAAGACATGTGGCATTCACCAACTCGCACTAGGCCCGCGTGGTAGGTTACGGCCCATTTCCTCTCCTAGAGAGGAGGCCTGTGTACCAGCAGTGGGAACATTATGCTATGTTTAACATTATGGCTCATTATGCTATGTTATACTAAAGAGTAAAACAATTTGTAGAATTTTGCGTTTTCCGAAGGCGTCATTTGAGAGTTTTATGCAGAGTTGTCTATTACCATGTTTAAGTTATGCTTGCCAGACCTGGAAATACACAGGCAAAAAAAAAAAGAAAAATTACCACTTGTCAACGAGACCTAGAACGAAGCATGCTCAAAAATGAAAATGGCCGGGGCAAGACTCTCAGACAAACGGTGGACCATAAGATTGACACGGTGCGCGGTGGACTGACCCAAGGGGGAAACGCCACAGATCGACAAGATGGGCGGATGACATCACTAAAACGGCTGGCCCAAGCTGAGCTGAGGATGCAAACAGCCCAAGATAGAGCGGGCTGGAATTCTTTGGAAGAAGTCTTTGCCTGCGGAGGGATTCAAGAACCTCTCCATTTAGGTTAAGACTAGTTTTTATTATGTTTTTTTACATAAGCCTTTAATGGTTGTAATTATAGGCAATATTATACAGATAACATGGTGAAAAGAACATGAAGTGAGCTGAAAATCCCTTCATTCAAAGATATGTGACAGTTCACTTAGGGTTCACTCCACCCAAGTGTTTACGGTGAAGTATTTACAGAATAGACCCGCAGCGCTTGAGGTGAGAAAATGAAATTCTTAAACATTTAAGATTGACAAGCGTTTGCGAAATGTCACATGATACCTAAATCCCTTACATTGTGGCATTTGAGCAATCGCCATCACTTATAGAATAAAACATTGTCTAGAGCCACAGTTTCCTGATTGTTTTTTCATTTAGCTGTAACTGACAATAATGTGCGCACTTTGAACCGTAGAATTGATAGATGCCGTAAAGACGAGAAATAGGAATCAATAAAGCAAGCAAGCGTATACACAATTTCGGTTTAAACCAATGTGAGTCAAACCCGATATGTTCCCTGTAGAACCTTTGTATATTGAAGACGCTACGATGTGGCAATGAATTCGCACGAATCGGAGCGTTCATATTATTACAGATACTTTCGTGGATATAAATATCGATACAACAGAACATTTTTATATATCCAACATCTGTAATGTTGGATTTATAAAAATGTTCTGTTGTATCAATATTTATAAAACTATTGATATAGCATCGAATATTTTCCGAATAAAAGTCCATTCGGGCATAAAGTAGGTAATCACAGGTTTCGGTTCTCAGGTCGAGCAGTGTTATTTGGTTTTTCCATTAGAAATTTCTTAGGAGCTGCTGGATTTATGCTTGGTAGATAGGCTTCCTATTGTATAAGACTTCGAAATATCTGGGGAAACTATAATTTATAGTACACCTCTGCATTACCTTTCAGGGTATGCAAGCGTGATCATGTGTAACATCAATTTGTTTAGTTTTATACGCATTCAAGACTTTACAGATTTGGAAATAATATTTCTGCCATTTTGTGGTTTATCTGGTACATTTTCCACACGCATATAAGTCATGCTCTACAATAGTTTCGTCTTCTCTTCAGACAAGTAACCCTAAAAAAGGGACGTAAGTTACGTTTTATTGCTCGAGGGAAGCGGGTTAACCCATTATTTTTCAACTGTATCTTTTTATGGCAATGATGATGGCTGTGCAGCCTCTGGTTCGGATTACGCTTTGTTTGACTGTTGTTGTATTATATTTTACCACTTATTATTGAAATGGCAATGTGAAATTATTAGTTTTGTTTGTCAGCTTGGTATTATATTTTAACGTAATATATGTACTTAGGTAGGTACTAACTAATAAAACTATAAATGAGTGAGTTTGTTGATTTGAGCGTTTCGCTTTTTCGCCTAAATCGCCTAACCAATTTTGATGAATTTGGAAGAGTCACTACGTCTCTGTAATGCAAAAGGCATTGGGAGGATCACTGGTGGGTTTAGTCAATACGAATCTGACACTTCCTTCATTAGAAGAAGTCATTTGATAATTTCCCATCCAAAAAATAAACCTTGGAGACGTAATTCTACATCAGTTAGTTGTGTATAATGTTTACTTGAATTTGAGAGAGAAGAGAGAACTTTAGTGTTGTGTATTTTAAGTGACATTTTGTAATAAAAGGCCCTGAAAGAAGTATAAGTTAAAATGGAAATGAATTTAGTCTTTTGGTATACTTGTGAATTAAAAGGCTAAATGTTTATTATTAATAATACAAGATAACAGTTCAGGAAAATCCTACTCTAAAAAATGTTACGTGCAACTCTCATTTTGGAGATATAATTTTGTAATGAAAGCGAAGCTTGCATGAGTAGAGAGAAATTGCTGTGTTATTATTTAATATGGAGTAAACTGTTACATATTTTCCCTCCCATTCATATTTTTATCATCTTTTAATGTATATTTAGATTTCATCAACTGATTTTACAAACCCTATTATACGTTATTAAATTATATTTATCCTAGAAGCGTAGGATAATATTATTTAAGAATTCGTAATATGTTACTACCCACTGTCGTAGTAGGTTCATTTTAAAGATATTTGTTGGATATCTATTTAATTCATTTTCATGTTATATATTTTTATCTTTAAGAGATATAATACGAGTGTATTCTTTTAAGTAGGGTAGGTAATCCAAATGGCACAGTACGGTCGAGATCACCATCTGTCTAAACTTTTCCCAATTATATTGGTCGGCTTTCAGTCAAACCGGATTTAGCTGAATACCAGTATTTTATGTAGAGCGGCTGTCTACCAGACTTCCACAACCCTTTAAATGGGTAACACGGTAGTCCTTGGTAAGATTGCAGTCAGTTTTACTGGCATCTGACAATCCGTTATCTACAATTGTGAAATATTTAAAATGTAAAATATTAAATTTAATTAAATTAGACTTGCTCGACCGTACCTGTGTAAGGTCGAGCAAGTCTAATTAAATTAAATTAAATATATTACATATTAAATATTATACATGCACACAATATGATTTCCCATCCCTAAAAAGGTAGTTAGAACATAAGTTTGTAAATCTTGTATCTACCTATCATGTCTGTACGTCATGTATTGTTACAATATTGAGTTAGGTTATAGTTTCATTTTAAATATTTTTCATTCTCTGTCTCTTTTAATTGAATTGGTAAACCTTATTGAGCTTCTTGCAGGACCTTTACAAGACAAATAATAGAAGCTAATTACATCGGTCGCAATACTACCCTTTACCAAGAAGTCTGGAAACTAATGTATACTTCAAGCATAATTAGCCTTGAAATTAAACCAATAGCAAACAAAAAATAATCGCCTAAAGCACGAACTGCAGGCAATCAGGAAGTCACTAATCCAATTTACAGAGTAATAGAAAGCTGCAAAGATAGAACGTTATTGTAACGCTCTGAAGTTAGCTGTTTATTCAATTATGTCACATTTGTCCAAGGATCTCAAGTACCTTCACATTTGTTTTGAGTATGACCTCAGTAGACGCGACTGAACTGGACGAAAATCTAATTTTATAAACAAGTAGGTACGCAAATTTCAAGAAACGGTACCCTTGAAAATTACCCAGAAAACGCAGTCGTTTATACTATGAAGTGCTAGGACCAATCCTAAATGCCACTAATCCTACTACTGAGTAATATAAAGCTTCAGAGTTATACCATTATTATAATGCCCTGAAGCTGGTTCTTTGTTCAATTATGTCGCATTTGTCTGAGGATCACAAGTACCCTCACATTTGTTCTGAAGATGACCTCAATAGCCACTGTAGACGCAACTGAAGTGGCCAACTATTGGACAAAAATAATAAGGCGTGCCAGAATAACTTGAGAAGACAGTTTTTATTTTTTATCTTGTTTATTTTTTCCATCTGTAAATAAATCAGTTCCTGTGCATTATAGTCGGTCCACACCATACAGACTTTTGTCTGTGCAGACTTTGAAATCTGAATAAAAATATGTACTAAACCGACATTTATCTGCATTGCTTATCTGTGCAACAAAGTCTGTGACAGACAAATGTTAGCGTCATAGAAATGATTTATTCAGAGTTCAAATTCTGCGCAGACTAAAGTTTGTATCGTGTAGATGCACTAGCAGTCTCTCAAAATGTCGAAAGTGGCTTGAATCAATCAAATTTATTATATTTGTTGCTTATTATTTGTTGATCTTAACGATTCTCGAATCGACTTGAAATATTTTTTCTGTTCTGAGGTAACTGAGTAAACTTTAGCGTTTTTCTTTAAAAGTGTTAAGAATATGGGTTAAACGGAATGAGTAGCAGATACTATACAACAATGGCGTAGCCCATAAGAATACAAACTCATTTACCCATCGCTGTGAATGGTAATTCAAAAGAAGGATTACGGTTGCAAAATAAACTAAAGCACCATTTATTTTCCGAGTTTTATCCCAGTTAAAAAGGTATAATATAGTAGGATTACCTGAAAACCAAGTAACATTGAAAAACACATGAATTTAGAATTTTAAGGAACAAAGAACAAGTGGTATTTTAAGTAATGCTGTTACAATTTTCTGCTCAGCAGAGCTTAACTTAATGTTTTCGGTTTATAAAATCTACAAGGAATATATACCACAAAATAAATAAGTGCAGAAGGTTTACGCCATACAACAAACAAACACAAACTTGTAAACTAATTATTATTGATATTTTGAAAAAGGTCAAGGGTACTTTCGAACACTAACCTGACGATAAAAAATAAAATTCTCTTAGTCCATATTTTTATATGGGATAATAATTTGGGAACAAGAATTTGAATATGGAATAGTTGCGTATATGTATGGCAATCTGCAACAAAAGACGATCGCGAATGCGTTTTCACTCACTATTCGTAAACGTCTCATCGTTTGTCTATGTGTGCGTGAGTTGTCACTCGCTGTAAGTAATTACATAGCACGGGCTCAAATTCAGGGACTTTCACTCAGTATATTTTATTGTGTAATATAAATTTTAGTGATATAGCACTAAAATAGTCGTCATCAATTTTTCGAAGGAAACGGTGACACTCAATATTATTATCCTTTTTGGTTTGAAGGAAACATTTTGACAAGTCGCTAGCTTTAGTTGATGAGGTGTCTCAGAGTTTATTTTATTGTCAGATGGGTATGCTCTTGACTCTAGTCTAGGCCGCAGGTGACAGAGACAAAGTCGACGATGGAATGAGCTTACCTAGAAGAAGCCTGTTCACTCTAACTTTGAAGAGATCAGGGTTGAATGCGTTCGGAAACATAGGCGCAGGCAGACAGTTCCACTCCTGTGCTGTTCATTGCAAAAGACGATTGGAAACGCTTGGTGCGAATTGAAGGAAAAGCAACAAGGTAGGGATGGTAACTTACATTGCGTCTAGATGTCCTTTAGAGTTTGAGTGTGGAGTTGACCTTCTGTGTAAATCTATTTTGTGGAAATAGCCCAGTATAAGTTGCAGCAACCATTATCGCATCACATGGTTACCCTTTCACTTGAAGTGATGCGGCAAAATATTCTCCTGGTAGCAAGGAAATTGTAGAGTGCTTTGTATTTTTGAATAGAAAATCTTCAGGGGCCTGTTTAATGAACGCAACAGGCAAAATTTTACTTTTGAGGGGTGGTTCAATTCTGCTTTTTAAAAATGAAACGTGTCGACCCGTTTCATTTTTAAAAAGCAGAATTTCATAAGAAAATCTTGAGAAATTATGGATGGAGCCTCCATAATTGTAAATTGTCAGGAGAATCGACATGTCAATTAGTGCGTGTCAACATGTTACAAATTAAAAACATATGCATTTATGGGATATATATGAAAAGCATAATTTTTTAGAATAAGGAAAAACGGAACCCTTTAGAATCACTTGGCTGTCGGTCTATTTGTCCGTCTGTCAGGCAGGGTTGTAAATGTTTTTCTTTTACAAGCTACTGAATTAGATTTAAAAAAAAAACATAATATTCTTTCCCAATAGATTACAGGAAAACCTATAAGAAGTGAATTGTTTCATAAATTAGATTCCTGTACGAGGGCGACTTGCACTTGGGCGGTTTTTTTTTTTAATGCTCGAGCATACTCTGAAATATTTTTTTGCTGTACGGTCTCGAGTCAAAATACACGAAGACGCTTTAAGACATCTCTTTGCATTTTTAACAATTTTAGGATTTACTTAATAATCACTTTATCTTTGTAAAAATCGGTCAAGTTTTAGTTATACAGACTCAAGTATTGTATTGTATAAAACTTTATTAGTTCATTTGAATTGTTCCTCAAGAGCCATTAGTTATATTTACTATGTGAACATTTCAACAGGCTAACTATTACAATATGATATTATTTATAATTTTATGGGCTGGATATATGTATATATAGCTCTGGAATATATAGATAGAGAGACATACTGCGTTGAATTGTATTAGAATTCCGCTTTCATATATTTAGTATGGAGCCACAAAATCAATACAATGATGTTGCCTAAAAATACAAAGAATTATGTAAGTATATTTTATCAGCGCACAAAATTGGACATACTATTATTCACACCACAATTTTAGTGTTTTAGTAAAAAGTTACAATTTAAAGAATAAGATTTTATATTATATATATATATATATATTTATAGAATTTAAAGAACTTTTGAAATGCCCATACGCACATATACCACTACGCACTCACCACCCACAACCGCAAAATTACATTGAAATTAAAGGGCTTTTGTCCAAGATCTTAATGATAATGTTGGCCGTTGGCAATGTTAATTTTTACAGCGACTCAATAATATTATTATCAAACGGTCTCATCCGAAAATTATCTCTCCATGAATTTTGTTACTCAGCTAATTACTTATTCAACATTTTCAATTAAAATGTCAGATTCTACCTTATTCCCGATTCGAGACTTTCTTCATTAGTATGCTAATCTAATTGATATAGTATTCTGACTTTAGAGGGCTTAAAAATGTTTTATTTTTTTGTGGTGGGTTCCCAAATTTACCACGTTTTTAGAGTTCCGTACCCGAAGGGTAAGCAACGGGACCCTATTACTAAACGTACGCTGTCCGCCCGTCCGCTTGTTTGTTAGCGGGCTGTTTCGCAAGAAGCGTATGAGGTAGACAGTTGAATTTATACAAGAATTTAATTTTCTATTTAAAAAAAAAACAAGGTGGCTGCTACACAAGAAACATGTTTTTTTTTTCGGTTTATTTTAACTCATACTTGGCCGGGTTCTTTTTTTAATTTCTATCGTTTTTGTTTTTTTTAATAAAAGTATCTCCATATAAAATAACTGTATTTATGACTTACTACTCACGGCATTGTACTATCACTTTCTATCTGGTGTAATGCTAAGTAATTACCGCACCTTTTCAACCGACTTCCTTAAAAAAGTTTGTTTATTGTTTACACCAAAGTGGTTGGTACGTTTAGGTGGGTGGGGGGGGGGGGGTGTACCACTAAAATGTGAAAAATAAAAAAAATACTTAAAAATAAATACAACCGACTTCTACACAAAAAAGAACAAAAAGTACAAAATAATTTTAATTTCGGAAATCGGTGTTCAAAAAACGAAAAAGCAACCACAAACACTCGAGTTCCTAATAAAAGTTATTTTGTACTTTTTGTTTTTTTTTTGTGTAGAAGTCGGTTGTATTTTTTTGTACTTGTGTTTGTTACAATATCAAAAGAGTAATGTTGTCGACACATTCCAGCATTTTATGGCAAACAAAACGTAGCCGTGTGAATCTAGGCTGTTATTAGCTAACGATACTAATGCAGGGCAAATGCCTCGTTTGCTGAATGCGGACTAATTTAACGTAAAATTATAATTATTCGATCACACGCAGTTAAAATGAGCTGATTTCATCAAAATATTGGCTCAATAATTGTACTGTATGAATCGATTCTATACACAGGTGCGGTTTCACTAATTACCACTATTTGTCACCACACAAGTGAAAACACGTTGAAACATGGTTTTCAAATAAATGGTTGTGGTTTATTCGTGTTGTCTCTAATACTTCGGTACATTAATATTGAAGACTAGCTTCTGCTAACGGCTTCGCCTTGATGAAAGTAGGAAATTATCCAAGACCATACTTCCCGGAAAAATGTATCTATGTCTGAATCTAGGACATGGTTTGCACGTGTGCTGACAACTATTATAATACCTTTATAGTTTACTTTAGCCAATATTTGTACCAAGTTCCAAAATCTTATTTTTAAGAAATAAGATTTGCCAAACAAACATCCACTGATTATTAAGGAATGAATTTTCAAAAATCATATTTGAAATAGCATGAGCATAATCAGCCGTATAACGTTCCCACTGCTGGGACACAGGCCTCCTCTCTAGGAGAGGGAATGTGCAGTGATTCACCACGCGGGCCCAGTGCGGATTGGTGAATGTCACATGTCATCTAACTTTTGGTTCTGGGACATGCCGGTTTCCTCGTAAACCTAACGTAAAGTGCTGAAGTGTCAGATCTTACTGAGAATATCAAACGAAAGTCGTGCAACGAAATATATATCAAACGACAGTTTTAAAATTAATTTATAATAAAAATAACCTAAGATTAATTTATTTTCTTAATGCTGACGTAAATTAGAAATCAACCAAAAGCAGATGAAGGAAACCAAAGGGACAAACTAATAGATAAGACTGTCAGGCATCCTCAGGATCCAGAAGTTAATTCATCTCACATTTATCACTCCTACAATACAGTACTAAAGGCAACAATTCCAAACTCAAACTTCTACCAGTTAAATCATTACAACTTCCACCAAAATTCAACAACCCATTTTTCCCAGAATCAAAATGGAAATAACCCGCAAAACTTCTAAATGAAATACGACTTGGAAACACCTTGCGAATACCAAAGCTCTTCAATTTAAACCGGGTTTAGGCACGCCTACACGGTTCTAATCTAGGAACGTCTTCAGACTTCACTCTGGTGACTACACTTCGTAGTCTCGGCTCTTCAAAGTGACGTGTAGCTGCTCTCGCTTTGATTTTATTTAGTACTGTTGCTGTCATGGCTGAAATATGCGCGGGAAAGTTGCAGTTTTAGAAAAATGGGGACGGTTGGGATATAAAGTGAACTATGAATTTATTAAGTGATAAACATATCGACCCATCCGAAGAACATAGTTACTTGTAAAAATGTATCAATTTTTTTTGTTTATCGTATTTAATTTAGAATAACAAGAGCTATCTAATGGTGTATTTATTTTCTTTTTATGAAGCCTATTTTCGAAGTTATAATGTGCCAAGAACGTAATACGTAGTAGTATTTCGAAGAATAGCAATTCATTAATAGATAGATCGATGTACACGGGCCCCACCCCGCGCTACCGCTGCCCGCGCGCTGGTTACTTCGTCATTCGCGGTCGTGTCGGCGGGAGGTGTGTATGTGTTTGCTTGTGCATGGGTGACGGTTGAATTACGTGTTGTTTATTTGTTTTTCTAATTGCATTTACATATTCCTTTGATATTTGAGTTTATTATTCAATATGAAACGTTCGAAGAAAATATTGTCTTTAATTTTGCCCGATGAAAGTATAGATAATACAAGTTCTAGTCAACAGCTACAACGAAACTTTATCCAAAAAGATAATGGTAAGTGTTTATTTTTATTAATTATGTAACTAAATTATGATTGTTTACTGTTTGTTAATAAAAATATCCGTAAAGAAGGTTAAACCGCAAAATTTTGTGTCCTCCGAACAAAATAGATACATATGCACGTGAAACAGTTTACTTTGAAAAGTATACAATGTTTTAAAATGTTATGTTTTAATATGAAAAGTAATAGTTGTTGTCATGGTAAAAGTAATTACATTTAATTTTATATAAATTAGTATTTTTATAAATTTTTGTATTTCAAGTGAACATGTAACGTCATACTTCGGAAATATCATCATTATATTATACAATGAGTGCAGATGTAACTGTGTTCTTCGGAGATTCATTAGTAAAATAATGTACTATCCGCATATGTTACGTTGTTCGATGGAAGTCAAATCAAATGTATCTTTGTTCAAATAAAATCTTTTTATGTATTTAAATATTTACATTTTTTTTATACTAGAATTGTTTAAGAGCATTATTATGGATTATTTACAAAATTACTATTTATTTATGTAAAATAAAATATGATTTTTCTACTATTGATCTGCGCTAGATCTGTTCACATTAGGAATCATAAACTATCTAAGTAGTAGGTAATAACAGTGCCAGGTGGACAGGTTGCATAAATTATTATGATACAGGAGACTTATTAGTCAATTTGTTTTAGATGATCGGGAGCTTTCATCACCTTTACCGGACGGGGTCGAAGAAACTTACGTCCTTTTACGCGACGTTTTCAGTGATACGGACGAAGTTGTCGTTAATAACACAATCGAAGAAGATCAATTATTATTGAACATAGAAGATGAAAATGCTGTAAATGACACTGTTAACTCATTAAATACAGTCCCCGAAAATGTAAGCCCAAAACCAGCTCCGATGATAATATATGATAATATTTCCAGTGCCACTTTGATAGATCCATCTCCATTTAATATCGAAACCACAACAAGTTTTGAAAATTCCCCGATGCCAGTAAATCATAATAGTATATTGGTAGACTGTTTGAATATCCCTACACCAATGCCATCTCCTCTAAACCATCACTCCAAGGCTAAATGTCAAGATGTATTTTGTACGGAACATGAATGTTGGTTAGATTCAGCTGATAACCCTTCAACTACGAATAGAAAATCTAGAAAACGTACCCGGAACGTGGAAAACTGGTATGATGTTAAACGGAAATGTCGCACTAATATGGGTAAATCATATATATCGAAAAGAGGAAAATTAGTAGATGAGAAGTTAATTAGGCCAGCATGTCAATGTCGTTATAAATGCAGTGACAAAATAACACCCGTTCAACGCCTAGAGATTTTCAGGAAATTTTGGTCATTGGCTGATAAACAGAAACAGTGGGCTTACGTAATACAGTTTACACTAAAAATTAAAAAAAAACGCTGTATTAATAGTGACGAGCCAAATAATCGTAAGTTTACTTATAAATATTTTCTTCCTGTTATAACGTCCGAACCTGTTTGCGCTAAAATAGATGTCTGTAAGACAATGTTTTTAAATACTCTTGGCATAAGTGGCAGAGTATTACAAACTGCTTGGTCAAAGTATGATGGTACTGCAGTCGTGGAAGAGGATCAACGAGGTCGTCACAAGAGTCACAAAATAGTACTTGT
Organism: Hecatera dysodea; assembly: GCA_905332915.2. NCBI lineage: Eukaryota > Metazoa > Arthropoda > Insecta > Lepidoptera > Noctuidae > Hecatera > Hecatera dysodea. The sequence continues at coordinate 13,467,795 of HG995297.1, forward strand.
CGATGAAATGATTCGTAGTGTTTGTGACCACGTCAAGTCTTTCCAACCTGTGGAATCCCATTATCTCAGGGAGAAAAGTAATAAATTATATCTGGACGGTAGTTTAAGTATAGCCCGCATGTTTACTTTATACAAGGAGTGGTTCAACGACGAACAGTACTCAATCAAAGCACGGACAGAAAGGCAATACCGTGATATTGTCAATAACTACTTTAACTTGGCATTTTTTGTTCCTAAAAAAGATCAATGTGACCAATGTCACATATTTAAAAATTTGAAAAATCCTTCTGAAGTGGAACAAGATACTTTTGCTAAACATCAGCATAGAAAAAAGATTGCAAGAGCTATGAAAACTGCAGATAAAGAGAGGGCCAAAAATTCTAATGGTGAGATAGTCTGTGCGGTGTTCGATTTTGAAAAGGTATTGACTTGTCCTCACGGACAAGTTAGTATTTTTTATTACAAAAGAAAATTAAGCTGCTTAAATTTCACAATTTTTGATATGGGTAATAAACATGGAACGTGTTTTATGTGGGACGAAACGATAGCTAAGCGTGGAGCAAACGATGTAAGCAGTTGTTTGATTGATTTTATTGATTGTAACGTGCAAAAAGGAGTTCGCGAGTTCCTGTTTTGGTCTGACAACTGCGCCGGTCAAAATAGAAACCGTATCGTGTACTCATCCTACATTTACGCTTCTAACAAGTACAAAGTAACCATCACACATCGCTTTATGGAGAAAGGTCACACGCAGAATGAAGGTGATAGCGTTCATGCATGTATTGAAAATGCCTCGCGTGCCAAAATAATCTATACACCTCAAGAGTGGCAATTATTAGTGAGATGGAGTAAAAATAATGATTATCCGTATGAAGTAAAAAATATGACTCAAGAGCATTTTTACGATTTTAAAAGTCGGGTTATTGATAAACTATGGAGTAAAAATTGTCGTGGTCAGAAAGTTAATTGGAACAATATTAAAGAAGTACACGTAGATTGCAATGATTCAAACAAACTATACTATAAATACGATTTAAGCGCTGAAATGTATGATGCTATAACTATCGGTAATACAACTAGAAACTCAAGAGGCAATCAAAATATGCAAATAAAAAAGGCCTATAATCAGCTTTTGCCTATTTCGCGGGATAAATACAAAGATCTTCTTAGTTTATGCAATACAAATATTATACCTGTTGAATATCATGATTATTTCAAAACATTGCCCAACGGTGATGCCAGCACAAGTGATGATGAAGAAAATTAGTAGGCACGATGATTACAGTAATTTGTTGATTATTTTCCCTTTTAATTTTAATATTTTTTCCTTCTAAACTTATAGGTAATATTATGTTGTTTTTTAGAGTTTCTTTGTTGATTTCATGACATAATTACTTATAATTTTTTATTGGTTTCTAATTTGTCACTTGGAGTAAAAAGACTGATTATTAGAAATTTTATTTTCAAATTAAGTATTGAAATTGTTTATGTTTGTTTTAAGTTTTGTTTAGTTTATATAAAGTTTTTATATGAGAATTTAATTTCATTCAGAATTTCATATTACATTCTTACTAAAAATTTGATTTTCAATACCTACTTACCATTAGTACTGGTCAATATTAATGTTAATTAACTGTGATATAAAAGTACAAAGTTTTATGTAACTTTATTAATTAGATTTACTTCCTTGCCAACTACTTTTATAATTAAGTATAGGTACCTAAAAAGGTAAAATTATGCCTATCTTACCTTATTACCACACTGAAATAGTTTTAAAATAGTTTATGTTACAATAATTTTTATATTTTTCATAATAAAACTCATTAAGTCGATATTATTCCTCGTTTTAATTTTGCAAATGTTACATTTTGAATGTCACACATTACTGGAACTCCAAAGAAAAGTGAACTATATACAAATATAATCACAAAATCTACACCCAATTCCCTAAAACACTGTTTTATGTTAACTTAGTTACATTGACTTCACGTGGAACAAAGTAACATGTGATTATAATACCCCTTATTTTAGAAAATAATAGCATAAATACAATAATTTTCTATTAATATGTTGTCTAAACAAGTAATTAAAGTATATGTGAATTTTCATCACTTTATTTCAATAATTAAAAAAGTTATTAGCATTTAAGTATGGGGTGAACTTTGAATGGCTCTCCTGAAAACCTAGTAAATTTCAAATGTAACATTGTTCTTCGGATGGGTCGATATTTAATGTCTTCTTCTGAACAAAACGCAAAACTTAAGTCTGAGTTAAAGTAAAAACATTTTGAAGAAAATAATCTAACATGATGTATTCATGTATGTAAAAAAGGAAGTGGAATATTTTAAAAGCCATTGTATTTAATCTGATAGCTATAAAAATTGCTAGATGTAGCTTTAATATTCCGTATGTCTTTGTTTTCTTTCTTTGTTGCTTGCTGAATCTTTAGTGACACAATGATACACAATTCACCTTAAAAATATTGTTCTAGGCAGCAGTGTCTTATTTATTGTTGTATGTTACTACCACTATTTATTACGACCACTACTCATGTGGTATCAAGAAAATATACGACGTTTTTCAAAATATAACTTTCACAACGCATTCTTCTACTAAAACTTTAAACTTTATAGTCACAATGTCCGATTGTACTTTAGTCGTAGACAATTCGTTTTATTTTAACTCGAAAACAAGTTGTTTTATTCATGCAGAGTCACAAAGTCATTTATTCAAAAAGTTTGATACAAAAATTAACAGATGATGCCATAATATTCGAGGGATTTTAATCGTGCGCACGTTTTCGGTAAGAGACATTAATTTGTCGTTTTCGTACTTGAGTCCACAAACCTCTTTGAGAAACATAGTTAATTGGTGAAACAGGATTTAATTAACACGAGCAACATCATTTAGCGTGAAATTTTCAAAACTCTCGAAGTTATAAGGCGTTTGCGTCAGTCTTCGAGGCTGTTAGTGACAATACATTCATGTAATTTCACTAAGGTGTGCGAAGATTTACTCGCTTTTAATTAAGCCCCTAAGTTGGTTCAGCCTTAATATACCTTTTATAGTAATAATGAATATAATCCTCAGGTTTACTCTCAGCGAGGAAGAATTAAATGAAGGCACTTTGGTTGATGTAAATTGTGGATAAATACCGTTTGGGTTAGCACGCTGTTAATCTTGCTTAGTGGAGATTTTAGGAGTTGTTTTAACAATGTCGATGACCTGTGTATGTAGATGTTCCACATTTCGTTTGTGTTTTGTCAGTTTGTGTAAGAAAATATAATAATTATTAAAGATTAAGATTTATAATCTATTAAATTTCGTAGCGTAAGCAAAGGTTATAGGTTAATAAAAAGAAGAAATACGTACAAGCGGAATTACAACGGAGAGGAGAAGAACTCGTTGGACATTGGAAAAATTGTCCGCATCGCTGACAACCGTACCACAACATTATCAAGTTGGATGTGATTCTATTTGCGATTGCCTCAGGGTTTTATTGACATGATGAACTATTCTGTGTGAAACGTTTTCTTAATCCTTTTCACCGATGGTGCATCCTGCGAAGGAACAAAAGACCATTGTAGACGTTTTTTCATGGGAATTTTTCCGAAACCTTTAAATGTTTACCATTAACGTTCAGGATTTAAATATTATTCTTTTTTTCTTTTGATTTAACAGATACGTGACGAATCACGAGTCGATTGATTATTTACTTTCTATAAGAAAAGTCACAATCATAACACTTTAATTTCATAAGACAAGGGAATAATACAACGGTAATATTCAAACAAATCGTCCAAGTTGTCAACTTTGACCGAAACATTCAGTCTTACGAAGTTTGCACAGCAATTCCCAAGAGCGACTGGAATTACCCGCCAACGTTGCATATAAACTGAGTGAAATATACAGGAGCAACTTTGCATCCGTTTATTTGAAATTTAATGGAATACGCCACTTTAACTACAAAACAGTTCAGTTCACTAAGTACTTGATATTCATTGTTGCCTTTCGTTTAAGTTTTACTCAATACCTGTTGCTGTGCTATAGTTCGTCTTGTTATCTCTGTTTCTACTACTACCTGCCTGCTAGGATAGTTTGCAATCCTTCTACTGCCAAATATCTATCCAAAAGAAAGGTCAACATCATAGTAAAAAAATCAACTATGTAGATAAGTAGTAATGTTGGTTGCTAACTATCCAGTGCAAATGTTGGCCGTGAAGACTATTGAATTACACTCATTGTATATAGTTAGGCATAGAAAATCTTCCAGTCCATCTATAAAATCACTACAATAAAATTACCCCCTTTACCTGTTATATACCGAAAGCTGTTTTGCCTTTAAATTTACCAGTTGCAAAATGATTCTAAAGTGATAATAGCTTCGTTCTTATCGCAGCTGCGATCTTAAATATTTACGAACGAAATGCGTAGGGTTGGACCCTGATTTTGACCGCTTATTTCGGATTGTTTTCCATTAGTAGGGCCCTTAATGGACAGACTCATAATAAACTACCTTTTAAAGACAAGACAAATTAATGTCTCATGCGTGTATATATTTTCTGAGAATACAATGTTTTCGATAGATTTACTGAAATTAGATTTGCTTACTAAACCGTTACCGTTTATTGGAGTGCATTAAAGAGTTTTATTACTTTTCCTCCTCCTTTGTGTCGATATTACTTTCGTGATTTTCTATAAGCTGCTAATATAATTTCACGATTTAACGACTTTTTAATCATTGATGAGTTGTTTCAGTGTTAGCTCATTTCATAGTTAAAAGACGAGTAAGGATGAAATCCGTGTAATTCCCTTTCAAATCAATTTGACGCAAGTAATTAATTTAATCAGCAATTTTGGAAAAACTAAATACCAAAATAGCTAATAATGTTAACATGAATTTGTTATACTAATCTCTACGCGTTAAATTAACAACATTGCATTCAAATTAGAGATCAAATTGGACAATAATTGGTAATGTATTTCAATGAAACTCATGTGGATAAAATTAAATAATCATCCATGTTTGGATGATTATTTAATTTCATCTATTCTAACAAACTTTCACATATTAAGTACCTAAATGATCTAGAATATAACAAGATCTGTGTAATCTTTTTAAATTCTTGTTATTCATTTTGTTCTATTATTGTTAAATTGGTCTTTTATTTCACCAATGACAGCCCTATTTCACGTCCAGTCATAAGTGTCCATTGTCTGGAACAGACCGCGGAATGCGCTAAGATCACCTATTATACATATGTGTTCTTAATAAAGTATATAATAAATAAATAAAAGGATAGGAAAGCAAAGTATTTGTGGAACAGAAATCCAATCACCAAACTCGAGCAAAAGTAAGTTGTCCCATGACGCTGATACATAAAAACAAATATAGGATTCCCAGCGTCCGTGATAAAATTAATTCAAATAAATAGTCTATTCAAAGTCGAAACACAGATAGGCTTCAATAATGAGGTCCTTTAAAATGGGCGACCTCTTGAATATCTGAAATAGCTGGGGAAGCGAGAGGGATGCCTTCAGACGGCCCTACGTGCCACATTCACTCTAACCCACCCTACTTTACTCAATTACGAAATAATTTTACCTTCAATCGACCTGTTTTTAGATGGATTGTGAATAGGAGATTTATTTGTCGTAGTTTCGGCACTCGTGCTGGGTAATCCTTTTTTGCTGTATTTTCTTTTTTTAGTGATCCTATGATCATATATTGCACATAGTCATAGGTTCGATTGAGCCGTTAATGCAAATAAGCACTTTATGGTAGTTTGTTTTTTAACCGACTTCTAAAAAAGGAGGAGGTTCTCAATTCGGATGTTTGTTTTTTTTTTTTTTTAAGTTTGTTCGCGCATAACTCCGTCGCTTGTCAACCGATTTGAAAAATTCTTTCTTTGTTGGAAAGGGTATACTTCCCAAATGGTCCCATGAAAATTTTATCGAAATCGACCAAGCGGTTTTCGAAAAATCTAAAAAAAATATCTACATTGTCTACGTTGACGACCTCTTAGTTTACTCTGCAAAGGAACAGTGCGTTTTTTTACACCAATGTGATTGGTTCGTTTAGGTGGGGGGAGGGGAGGGGATGTAGGTACCACTAAAAAGTGAAAAATAAAAAACTTTTTACAAAAAAATACAACCGACTTTTACACAAAAAATCAAAAAAGTGCAAAATAACTTTAATTTCGGAAGTCGGTGTTCAAAAAACGAAAAAGCAACCACCAACACCGAGTTCCGAAATTAAAGTTATTTTGCACTTTTTTGATTTTTTGTGTAAAAGTCGGTTGTATTTTTTTGTAAAAAGTTTTTTTAGGAAATCACGATTCAATAAGTAAAATTGATTCAGTAGTCAAATTATAACAAATACTAGCCTAATGTATCATTCATTCATTCATAAGTATGCTATATGTACATATAGCGTATGTGTGTTAGAAGTTTATTAGTTCTTGGGATTTCACAAGGGTTCATTTTGGGGCTACTACTGATCGTAAATGAATTATGAATACATTGAAAACCGCTTACAGACTCAGAAACCCAAAGCGGCAAGAGACACACCTTACCTACTTTACTCGTATTTTCCTTTTTTCTTTATGAAGCCGTCTAACATTAAAGGTTTAAATTCATAAAGAAATTGCTTAATTAATTGCCTTTCTAGCGGTGTATGGTTTCTAACGATTCTCAATAAGGACCCAAAGTAGTTTTATGGTCTGGTAAATTTAAAAGGATTGAGAAGGACCTTCTATTATACAGTTTACCTAAGAGTTGGAACCAGCCTAGTTTAAAACATTTAGCAATGAAGTTACTGACCTACAAGCGATTAATAAACTGTGATTATAGCGCCTTTGTTTATGACTGCAGGAGTTAACTAATTTCAGTAAAATGTGCTAAGATCGTGTTACTAGGAGTCAATGACAACAGAAATCATTGGACTGAAACAATAAAGGAAAGTATTTCAATTTGATTGAAAAATATTACGTAAGTAATATGAAAATTGACCCCTGTAGTAGCTGACATACTAAGGCCAACGGGACGCTATTCATTATTCTCTGGCTGTCCTTCCGTTCGTCTAACCGTCAGCGGGCTGTATCTGATGAACCGTAATAGGTAGATAGTTGAAATTTTCACGAAATATGTATTTCTATTGCCGTTATTACAACAAATAATAAAAATAAATAAAAAATCAAAGGGCTCTCTCTAATAGAAACTTCTTTTGCGTTTTTTGCTCTATATTGATAATGGCATAGCCTCTTGAAATACTTACAGATTATGTATTGCTCTAACGCAAAGAAAAATGTTAACTATATTTAAACAAATACAACCGACAACAAAAAATAAAAAAAGTATAAAATAACTTTAATTTCGGAACTGTGTTTTTTGTTGCTTTTTTGTGTTTTAAATACACCGACTTCCGAAATAAAAGTTATTTTATACATTTTGGTTTTTTTGTTTAGAAGTTGGTTGTATTTTTTTGTTTAGCTGGAAGTTAAAAAGTTTTTTTTTTTAATTTCCAGCTAAACATACCACCACAGCGTACGTGGTATAAATTGGTGTAAACAATAAACAAACATGCGATTTCAGCTATCCCGACAGGTTTGCTATCATTTATAGAAATTAGCAAAAATGCTCATAAAATAAAAACTACTCGACGAAACTGAACGTAATTCTAATAAGACCAAATGGCAACAATTTTTCATCGAATAAAAAAACAACCACGTAAATCGGATCAGAAATCTCGGCGTAATCGCTGTACATACACACATAAAATGAATGCCGTACGTAGAAAAAAAAACTTACCTGCCGAACTGAGAACCTCCTCCTTTTTGAAGTCGGTTAAAAATAAAAGGGGTTGTTGATTTTTGAGTTTTTATTTTATTTTACAACTATTTTACAAGAGACTTTATTTTTTGGAGTTTTTGCTCATTTTAACGGCATAATAGTGGATTATAATATGGTTGGTAACCCATGTGGATTATAATATGGTTGGTACGATGGTACGTAACCCTTCATGCGCGAGTTCTACTCGCACTTGGGTATATATTTTTAACCAAGATTTCGCGAGGACCATCCAGTCTTTAATTCAGTGTAAGCTGTAATTTTAGTTTAAACTTGACAAAACAAAGATAAAATTATTCATGTTTGCTTTCATAATACAAGTCGACCTTCACCCCCTAAATACTCATTCATCATCAGCAAAGTATACTTATTAAACAAGAAGAAACTTGACAAAATTAAGGAAAACAACACCTTCGACGTAAACGGATTGTGTTACCAAGTTAATCTTTCATGTCGACAAAAGTTTTTGAACATTATCGTCTTCATAGTCTTCACCGAGGGATATTTTTGCTGGTAAAAGTTGAATCTTGGTTACTTTTATTTTGCCTACCTTTTTGTAATCATTCGACAAAGGTGCGATTTTTTGTTCTTTGAGAATACTTCTGCGTAAGCTAGTCCAATTCTTTTATTCTAAATGTTCCCATTCTTTATAAAATAATCGTGCTATCTAGATTTATTTGAGTTTATATTAATCCATTCATCCACATATTTCGGTGTCTGCGTCGCCTTGGTTTGATTTAACATTTCATAAGAAGCTATAACTTATTTGAATATTTCTCGCAGATATCAAGCTTGCGTAAGATGGTCTAGATGGGACATAATACACATTCATGGGCCTACAGTTCATGAATAAATATTCCGGGTTTTGCTTTTAGATCTGGGCTGTGGTGCCAGCTTTATTATTAATGCTTTTTATTAGAAAAGCATAACTAACTAGATCAATCCCGATTTATTTCAAGGTTTTATTGAGCTTGCTCTAATTCGATAATAATATTTATGTTGAAACTGGAGTAGAGAAAATTCACAGGTTTTTGTTGGTTTACTATTTTGGTTCATTCATATTGCCAGGATCAGCTTATCTATCAAGCATTTTTAACAAATTATCAAGACTTATTCCAATCATTACCTACTATAATATTAATTTGAACGTTAAATATATTTCATCTAAATGTATGAGAAATCATTGAAGCAAATATGCATTTTCTCATTTAATATTTTCTCATATACTCTTCAAACACACCAGAGACACTCGTTTTATACGAAGGGGAGGAAGGGACAACATGACGCCATAGAGCCGTTATCTGTCTCTGTTATCCCTTATTATATAGATTGCCATTTTGGCCAGTATCACTCGCAACGGTTTCGTGGAAATGAGTTACATGAAACCGTGTCTTGTGTAATAAATTATTTGTAATATGTTTTATCCCATGAAACAACCAGGGTAAACTTGTGAGTGGCAGGCAGAAGAGTCAATTCATATTTCGATATTAAACGAATGAGACCTTTGATATTGACAAAGTCGTTCATAATTTTTTATGAGAATCTATACTAATATTATAAAGCTGAAGAGTTTGTTTGTTTGTTTGTTTGAACGCGCTAATCTCAGGAACTACTGGTTCGAATTGAAAAATTCTTTTTGGGTTGAATAGACCATTTATCGAGGAAGGCTTTAGGCTATATATCATCACGCTTAAGCCAATAGGAGCGGAGCAGCGATAAAGAATGTTTTAAAATCGGGCATTCCACGGGGACGAAGTCGCGGGCACAAGCTAGTCTGCCATAAATGGACGGTAGGTTTAGAAATGATTGTGAGAATTGGTGTAATACAGATGCACACGTTTAGTATAGTATTTAAACTTCTTGTAATTGTGTGCCAGTTTACCACACACAGGAACATGAGCAATTTTGTCTAGAATTAAGGTGTTGGCTGGGAAAATTACAGTGTCTGAGATTTTTAAACTGTTTTTCACACATAAAACGGTCCCGTAAGTAAAAATGTGAATTAATGCATTAGATGTAGACGATAGAATTTAAGGTTTCATTTCAGATGGACCATTTGTCTCTAATCACCGCCACTGTTTTTGAAGCGTAATGAAATAAATTCAGTCAATTGATAAAATATGTATTAACTTTTCAGCCGAAATACTTCGACTAATGTTTTTAATTTTTGCATTATACACTATACTTTGTTTTTTGCAGCATGTGCCGAGATACGGGGGCAAATTAGCCTCGCACAAACTTCAAATTAATGTTGCTAGCTTTAATTGATTAATTGATTTTGTTCGTTTCATTTTCAGATTTTTCATCGTACCTACTTTTTTGTCTGTCTCATGCAAGTCCCAAATACTAATTTTTATTTATTTTTTCTTCCATTGCTGGACATGAGTCTACGTCACCATATCGACCAATCTCGCATACAGCGCATTTACTAAGTCATCGGTCCACCTTGTGGGAGGCCTTTCAATGCTGCGACTGATGGTACACGATTGCCACTTCAGAAAATGATCGGACATTTAAACACCTATGTAAAACTTAACTAAAACAAATACTACAAAATTATTATGTTGTAATACAAGTAGGTTACCCATTTATTTTATTATATTAAAGACTACCTCAGAAATGGAAAACGGCTTCTACATCTAGTATTACCAATTATAAATTCATTTGTAATTTACAACATTATTACCGGTGGGTTTTGTATTCCCTAATAGAATATCTGATGAGACCCATGTCAACATATAGTACTATCACTTTACATATTATAGAATTATCTTTAACATAAGCTTGGAATATATCAAAGCTAGTAGTTTTGCCCGTGACTTCGTTTGGATGTCGGAAAAAAAATGTGTTACATAGATGAAATGTACACTACGGTCAGTTACTACCTTATTCCTCTCAGAATTAAGAAAATAGGTAGAAGGTTAATGGAGGGTATTGAACGTACATATCATCTCTTCCGTATCAAAAACCGACTTGCCCAGATATCTTTTATTACCTCGCTCGAAACTTAATCAACAATTCAAACTATGGGTGGGTTGTTTCACCGAAACTTAATGCACACGAAACGTCAAAAATAGCGCTAATTGTCGTTAAATAAAAAATAAGTTGTTTCAAAAGATATCAGCGTTTACGTACGTAAAAGAAAATAACGATTAAGGTAACAGATGGTGTGAGTACTGGTTAATGTAACTAAAGTTGTGTTAAATAGAGTAACAGTATAGACTTCCGGAATTCTTTATTGGAATTCGTCAATGTTTGTCATGGTAAAAAAGCTATAGAAATAAGCAGGAATTTATCCTCAGAGCAATTTACCGTGAATCAAAGGAAGTAGATCTATTGTTAACACGCCAAATCGAAGACGAAATAAAATAAATTACAGGAAAGTAAAGGTACTCCAATATGAAAGTAGGATTTTGTCGCCTGGGCCCTGTTTTATAAAGTTGACAATCCGAAAAGTCCGACATAATAATATGTCAAAAAGTGACAATTCGACAATTTTTCTGTGAACGCGCCTAAATGCGCGTACTTGGAACGCACCCGAAAGGTGGCAACACAGACCAAAAACAACTAAAAAAAACAAAACAAAACAACAAAAAACAAAACTTACAGGCAACAAAATTGTCATGGTGAAAAATTCACAAATATGTCGGGTTGTCGTGACAATTCGACATTTTTCTGTTTAATAAAAAAATGTAAGCGACAGGTGACAGGTGACAATTTGTCGTGAAAAACTTGTCAAATCTGCTTTATTAAACAGAAAATTGTCATGAAATATTGATATATTTGTAGAAATGTCCGACAATTCTGACAGGAGCGTTACCCTCTGTCGCGATATTATATTTTGAAATTTGAAGGTCTAAGAAAGTGTTTTAAAAGGTTTATTACAAAAAATGGTACTTACATCGAGCAGTGAGAGTAGTTCCCAAATAATATATTTCTCCTTTCATTAATAAGGCCCATAAGTTTTTTGTGCATTTCCATTTTACGCGCTTTCAAAACAAACAAGTTGCACTACTGATTGATTCATTCTTTTAGTTTGTTAATATTTTTTTTCTATTTTACCCTCCTTTACCTTCATAAAACAAAATTATTTGCAAATATGTCAAAAGTCGACATAATTGTCACGACAATCCGAGAATTATCATCGACAATTGGCAGAAATATTTTGACTGTGGTTTTTTGACATAATATGTCAAAAATTTTAATAATAAATAAAACTCGACATATATGTCGAGTTTTATTAAACGCGTTTTGCATGACAAATATGTCGAGATTTCACATATTTGTCACTTTTATTAAACAGCAACGTAGCTGTTATGGTTTTAATAAAAAAATGTTTATTGTTTTGTAAAATTATGTTGTATATTTTTCCTATGGGCCTTAGTTGCCTGACAATAAAGCATTATTGTTATAGTAAGTAAAGCAAACGCTAAAGAAATTGTAGCTAGAATGATGGAGTTTATGAGTCTTGGCGTTTATAACTGATTCAGCAAAGTCGATCGAGCCAAACGTAACGTAACAGATGTGGATGCCGATGAATAAAACTGTTCATGTGTAGAATTGTAAATATCACGGCGCATCACCGCGAAACTTTTCTTGTCAGTCTTCTTTTCAAAAACATCTTCTAGTCAGATGAAAGCTGAGCTGATGGGTGGGCGTTTTGGGGGACTGTCTTTATGTAAAATTTGACAATCAAAAAGAGCTGCCTCTCAACGTCTTTTGATTCAAGTTTCAATGACTTTTGATTTGATTTGTGTGACTTTAGTGTTATTATTGTGCATTAATTAGTCTTCTCATCTTAGTTAGTTGTCTTATTGTGAAGAAAGAGTTTATAATCTCACGCGATTCATTACAGACTTATAGTATTTGCAATTATACAGTGACACGTACACCATAATGCCATACGTTGAAAGGGATGAATAATGGTCCTGGGAAAACTAAAAAGATATTACGAAAATTCTACGTTCGTGTCGAGTTTTATACACCAAACGTAGTGTGGTATGGTATGGTCGGTTACCGCTTTTATTTTGTATTTTTTGCTGTGTTGCGTTTTGTGTAAGTGGATTTATCAAAGATACGGGAACGGAAAAAAATCCATTCAAGTTCAATGACAAGAAGGAGCTACATCTTCCCGGCTTTTTCCCAATTATGTTCGAGACGGTACATCTACTTTTACTACCGGATGCTGTTTGTATACCAGAATTTGATATACATAGAGCAACCTCTAAAATCTGGTTACTGCAGTAAAACAGGTTGTCAGACATTCGGACTTCCGACTACCCGCTACGACTATGAATCTACAAAATGACAACCGATACTGCGAGGCGCAGAATCATTTCGATTGAGACATTGTCGCGCTGAGCCTGTCTTGAGGAGTCTTAAAAACATATGACAGTTTTAAGAATCCTGACATTTACTTCCGCATTTGCTTTTGAACTATGATGTGTTGTTATCATAGATATAATATATTTCTATGGTTTTTATTATCTATTACAAGGAAATAGAGCTTAGTTAGTGGGGTTTGCGGAAGGCAAACGTAGTAATCTATACTACTATTATAAAGAGGAAAGATTTTTTTGTTTGTTTGTGTTGAATAGGCTCCGAAACTACTGAATCGATTTGAAAAATTATTTCACTGTTTTGAAGCTACACTATCCCCGGATGACATAGCATAGGCTATATTTTACCCCATATTCTCACGGGAACGGGAACTATGCGGGTGAAACCGCGGGCCGCTGCTAGTGTAGTAATATAATGAATCAGTGCAAATGTTTCCAAAGTGTTCAGACTATGAAAAAACTCCACTTTGGAGTGTCGAATTATACAAGCTGGCTGGAAATGATACCTATGTGCATGCGTGGTTTAATCCAAGCTACAGATATTTAATGAAACCCACAAATGCGTATTGGGGAATGTACGTAAGCTGCGATTCCGAATGCTGCGAATTGTTTTTTGAATTTGATCATTTCAAGGTATAAGTGTGTTCCTTTCCCTAATTTATTATAGTCATGCAACATTTTCTGATACACATTTTTTGAGTTTGCACATATCACAGACGAAATCAGTCACATATAAAACAAAAAATCTAAGCTCAATTAAGCTTTGAAAACTTAACGGATTTCAATGAAACTTGACACACGGTTAGACCAATGACCTACATTAGGACAAAGGATACTTTTCGCCCGGTACAACATTATTTTGGGATGTTTTAAACGTATAAACATATCATTGTGAATCTGTGGCTTGCATAAAAATTGTATTTTTAAGTAATATTATTCAGTATCTTATGTGTCTGTCGCAGAGAATACTACTGTCGAGTATTCGTAAATTCCAATTCCAAAGAAAATAAACCTGTTTAGTTTTTTTACACAACATTTTTTGTTGCACAGCCAGACTACATCAATTTAAAATCTTGATCAATCTGAAAAAATGCGAAAACTTTACTTGTTATTTTTATGTAGCGATAATATTTTTTGCGTCGTTGTAAAAACCTAAAAGGTCAGACGTGTGATCTTGTTTCGGCTAACAAGTACACTGAGAAACGAGATAAATCATCTACGCTGTAAAAAATAAAAGGAACAACTTTTAGGTTTTATAATGTTTTTAGGGATGCGATTTGCGATTTAGCAACATTCTTCATTGGTGCTCCGCTTCCATTAGTTTTAGCGTGATGCTCCTCGATAATTAGGTTATTTAGCACTGAAATAATTTTTCAAATCAGACCTTTCAATCAGAGTAGTTCCTGAAATTAGCGCGTTCAAGCAAACGAACAAACAAACTCTTCAGATTTATGTATAGGTTATATTAATATAGATATGATGATCAAGTTTTTTTTTTTATCTACTTCAATTCTTATGATACTTTGTGACTTATTCGAGTTTGATCAAAGAGAAGAATTTTCTTCGGTTACGCGAATATTTTTAGGTTGAAGTTTTGACAATCTCGTTTCTCAAGTCGTACCTATAGAGGATTTAGTTATCACACTAGTACCTACATGATACCTAACCACATGAAAAGTGATATTTCTGCTTACAAACCAAATAAATATTTTTTATACGTTATTTTGAGCTATTGTATGTATTCAGTATGAATATTTGATTTCCTGTTTATATTTTTTTTTAACTCATCATTCATTAATGTAATTGTAAGTTATTCCAAATAAATAAAAAATACGACTTAAGCGGTGGTAGCTACAAATTAAGTAACCAGTTCTCCTAATCGTATCAAAGGTATTTTTTAAAAATTAATTTGATAAAGTATTAAAAAGGTTCCATGCATTCCATGTAACCTCTTGCGTCACAGTACCTATCAAAATTCTACACTATCATTTTGATCTCTAACCTATTAATGCCGTACAACGTAGGCCTCGATCGATTCCTTTTTCGTTCCTCCCGGTCTTCTAGACCAGTTCTTTGAATTGAATTGAATTGAAAGAAAGGATACCAGTTTATCCTGCCCTTTCTTTCTTTTACCATTGTTTCTTTTGAATTTTTTATAAGGTCTTCTTAAACATTCTATAAGATCTTCATTGGATTGGTTTAACAATATTACTACTAATGCCATAATTTTACGAAACAAACTCTATTTTATAAAAACCATCACATTTAAAAACACCAGAATAAAATATGAAGCCGCTACCTATTATTTAGTCGCTTAAGTACCGAAACGCTAGGGAAATAAAATTAAACGGTGGACAGTAAATGACCTGTAAAGCTGATTTCCTTTTACTGGATAGTGGCCGCGTTAAAGTAATGTCATGTTTTTCAATAGTATTCATGAAAGTCCTTTGAGAATTGATTTTATGTTGGTAGTTTAAATGACACTTTCTTGTGGTAGATTGAAGGGAACTTTTTTGTGTAAGTATTTAGGAAATCTAAGACCTTTTTAAATATCTATTCTTTTCAGTTGGTATTGAAATGACGACAAATATCATTTATGCAGACATGTTGAGCTAAACTCACATCAATAGGGAAGAGCAATTACAGAATTCATGAACATTTTGTTATTTTAATGATAAAATAGCATAAAAGTAGGGCCACTGCAATGTTTTTATTGTAGTTAATATTGATTTTTAACAACTATTACGACTTAATATAACGTGAAACGGAACGTAAACAATCAGCGTCTAGTGACGTCACTGGTGTTATGACAACGAAAAAACGAACTTAAATTTTAATACATGACAGTTCATTGATCTCTGGCAGACCGCGAAAAAGAATGATGAAGTCACTCCGACTTCATCATTCTTTTTCGCGGGGAAAGAAAAACAGTTTATAATCGCAATTTTGGCAATATATTAAAGCGTATTAATTTTTGTAAGGTCTATTTTACAAGGAATTCTTTTGAATGAATGCAAGATGAAAATATTGCATGTTCCCTATTGGGGTAAGTCAAAGTCAATTCATTTATTTCAACTAGACCATTAACGGCACTTTTGAACGTCAAAACATTTGAAAATAAAAATATAGTGACTCTAGTTGTCCATTCGCAAAAAGTAGATTCTTATGGAGAAGAACGGACAAGAAACTCCATATAAGGGCAAGATATTAAGAAAATGATCATTAGACGTTACTCATTAAAAAAAACTGGTTAATGAACACTACGTGACAGTTAGGAATAGGTGTTTCCCTTTGGATTTTTCTCGAAGTAAAGTAGAACCAAGTAACCAACTGCAGTGCCAGTGCGATACTGTGAACTTCTGGCTGTGAAAGCTTAGCTAAAGTAAATATGAAGCGAGCTGTCAATCCATACAAACAGGTTGGAATGACAGTTACTGTTCACTCCAATTAAGTTTACACGGTTAGATGTTGACACACAAAACTCAAAGTGGTGAAGTGAGCTGATAATCCAATTGCTGCTAGGGGATGATAGCTCCCTTCATCTAAGTTGTCATAATGAGATTATTACAGAACTAGCTTCTGCCCACGACTTTGTCCGCGTGGAATAGTTACTTTACCCCCGATTTTGAAACTCTCAGCCCGATCGGTTTAAAATTGACAAAGTTTCATACAAACGTTCATCCCCTATTTTATCCCCTTATAATAATAATAATAAGTTTATTTCAAATAATTTTAGCTTACATTGCATATTGAGGAGTCTCCATTTAGGCATGGAAGATGCCTGTAGTTGGAGGCTCCGCTCTTCCCTTACATTATGAACTATATAGTTTTATAACAAAATAATTAAAATAAATAAATAGAGAAAAAACAAAAAAAGAAAAAGAATCGATCATAAAAAATAAACACGATCAATTGCAGTTGAGTATGTGTTTGTGTGTGGTGTCTGTGCGTGTGTGAGAGGGTGTGTGTGTGTATGTATGGTTGTGTGAGAGAAAGAGACTGATGCTGAGTATAAAAATTTTGACATGTATGTCTAAAATAAGCAAAAAACATCACTCTGATTTTTTATTAAGTCATTCGTTGCAAAAGCAATTCTGTATCCTCATAATTTAAATTGTATAACCATGTTTTTAATTTTATTTTGCATTCATATTGTTTTATATCGTAAATATATATTAGTTTATTGATTTTGTTGTATAAAAAGGCTGAGCGTTTTTTATATTGTCTGCTGGCAAAAATTGTTCTTGTGGTGGGAACGTTTACTATGTGGTGTTTATTTCTTTTTACTAGTATAATATTTTAGGATCATATGGTACCTCTTTGTGCTTTTTGAGAATGATATGAAGGATGTACAGTTTTCTCACTGACAGCAGATTACATAATTTATAAAGCTTCTCAGTGGAGAATATCCTTTTTTTGAAGTACATCACTTTAAGTATCGCTCTTTGAGCCCGTTCTAGCTCAAGAAAACTAGATTTCGTTGCTCCACCCCATGCAGTTATACAATAGACTAAAACAGACTGAGCCAAAGCTACATAAATTTCATTTAACAAATTTCGTTCCTTGTCATTATTATTTTTATTTATAATTATTTTCCCTGGTACAATATATCTGAGCTCTTTAAAAATCCATATAAGTTTACGAACTCTACTCATGACTTGTTCCAGCTGAGGATGCCATGAAAGACGCTGGTCAATAATCACTCCCAGATATTTTGTTTGGGTAACCTGCTGGATAGTAGGGCAATTGCAGCAAGTTACGTCTTTAGTTAAGTCGCACGTGTGGATTCTTAAATGAAATTCTTTTTCTGATTGAACTTGATTATAAATATTAAAACAAATG
Source organism: Hecatera dysodea (assembly GCA_905332915.2). Taxonomy (NCBI): domain Eukaryota; kingdom Metazoa; phylum Arthropoda; class Insecta; order Lepidoptera; family Noctuidae; genus Hecatera; species Hecatera dysodea. Next base: position 13,485,824 of record HG995297.1, read on the forward strand.
AAGTTGGTTTTGCTAGTGTTCAAGGAGAGCAGATTATATTTTAACCAAGTGTTTACAAGAGCAAGCCCTACTTCTGCACTATTTTTAACATCATCCCATGTTTTTCCTGAGAAGACAACAGCTTCCCCTTGGGGGTAGAATTAATCAAAATCCTTTCTTAGCGGATGCCTACGTCATAACATCTACCTGCATGCCAAATTTCAGCCCGAACCGTTCAGTGGTTTGGGCTGTGCGTTGATAGATCACTATGTCAGTCAGTCAGTCCCTTTTGAGTTATATATATTTAGATAGGCCTACAGGACACAGGATTGATGAAAATTCTGACTAAAATGAACACCGATAAAATAAATAGTACGTATACGCAGTAGTTGCCTTTACATAATGTAATTAATGATGGTGACGTGTATCAAGGGGTACAAAATCAAACACCGATCAATCAGTTTCAGAATAAGGGATCTTAAAACAAAATTTAATCACCTACCATCACGAATGGAAGTCTTCTAATAAAAATCTTCTTTAACTATTCGCTGAAACCCACGTCCAACACTTGGTCCGTAGAGATCGCAAAACTTTTTTTATAAGATGACGGTTCCATCCTAGGGAAATAATCAAACTTCGTACCAACTTACCCACCTAACTAAACTTTTAAAATTTGATGAGCGCCTATAAATTATTACTGAGCTCTTTGCCTCTTTCCTAATTACGTAGGCAGATGTCGAAATTAGCTTATCGATTGATTGCGTGTACAATTGCAAGCAAAAGGTTTTTTCTTGCCTAAAATACTGTAAGGTGCGCGTTTTATTAATTGTATTTTTTTATCATACTTGGGGCTCAAGTCATTGTGACATTTATCGGCCATAGCATAGACCAATATTATAATAGGCCATAGTGACCATAGCGATGTTTGGAATTGGCCACTCACCCGTCGCTTTATTCAAAGCCTCTGATGATAAGTGATTATGTGATCGGCAATAAAGCACGCTAGTAGTAGTAAGCGCTTAGTGAAATTCGATATTAAACGAAACACACACACACATCAAACCAACATTAGGGTGTCTGTTTATCGAAGATGGGGCCTTATAGGGTAGGAGGAACACTAGGAGGAACACGGGTGGGTTTTAGTAAGTGAGTCATTTAATGATTTCCCGTGCAGAAAAACAAGTACCGTAATCTACCACGTGGGACCGTGTTTTATTACTTTTACACATACATTGCTCATTCATTTTACAAGTACATACATTGCTCATCGATCCTACCTCCGTTCGCGTTTTGGTTCTCTTAGTAAGATGATTATATAAAAGGTGAAATTAAATGGGGTAGCCAAACTTCATTTAGATAGGTATTTAATGATAACCAAGAAGAAAATATTCATCGATTACTATATTTCCTTGAATGGAAACGCTGCGAGAAAATCTCTTAAGAATTTCGTTAAGACAAGTGCTTACATATTTTGTGCGTGACTGTACTCTGCGAGATGCGGCCATGTGTGTTAAATATTTATATCAGTTAACAGGTCACGTGGAGGCCTTGATTAAATGCTGCTATTTTGATAACAAATTAATACATTACCTCATTATATTATCAGCATGTAGGTACATAATTGTCGCACTGCCGAACTAAGGCCCTATTTCTCTTAGAACACATTGATTCTTATAATGACGATTGTTCTTAGATTAATAAGCCTTGCAGGGGTCGAAAAAATAAATGTTCTACTCTATTTCTAGTTAGGCCTAGGAATAGAGTAGAACAACAGCAACGACCAGCATAAATCTAAAAACCCCTGCAAGGCTTATTAGTCTAAGAACAATCGTATAAATTTAAACTTCAAAAGTCACATTAATTGAATTAGTCTGCTTAGTATTTCTAAGTTAACCTAACCAGATAATGTTGCATACAAGTATTTCACATGAAACAGTACTAGTACCCATGTTTACTCCTTGACATTAATAATGTAACATTAAACTTCAAATATGTAAATTCAGTTATCTTCGGACACCATGAAATATAAAGGCTGTGCCTAGTTTGCGGTCCTTGGCCACTTTTGTTGTATTTGCTGTATATACTTTATTCATCATCTTCATCATCAACAGCCTGTTGCACGCCACTTAGATCTATTTTCGGCTTCTCGCATCCAGTTTTTGCCAGTCGTCCTGCGCAAATCGTCACTCCATCGTGCCTGAGGACGTCCTACACTACGTTTGCGGAGACGTTTACTTTATTACTATTCCTCATTTTCATCACCTGCCTAGCCTTTTCCCAACTACATTGGGGTCGGCTTCCAGTCAAACCGGTTTCAACTGAATTTTTGAATTTCTATTCCACATAATGTGAATTGTTTACGTGTAATAACTTCTGTGTTCCAATAAATAAATATAACTACTATTCCATACTATACTATTTTGAAAAAACGACTGACAAAAATCTTCAATTGACAGCCGGCAATAACGGTTTGACGTGCTTTCCGAGGCACAGAGGGGCTATACATATGTGCTGGTCACCCATGTATGGCAAGTTTTGGCTAGCGTTGCTTAACCACGAACATTTCACAAACCTTGCACAGCAAAATTACTTTTATCACGTCGTTATTTGCAAAATGGTACTCACACACTAAACTAATGTATCCCTCAAGCACCACTATTATTATAAGTAAGCTTAGGTATCTACTATTTTAATTGCTGCAAACATAAATGAAAGGAGTGCATTTCAAATTGTGAGGTATTTACATTATCGCAGACGAGGGCAAATCATATACATAAATTACTTTTCCAACATTAATAAATTTTTTACCTTCCTACTTCAGTTTCTTTTTTTGTTTGTTTGGGAAATGCTCAAGTTCAACCAAGGTAGGAAATCTACATTGTTGATTCAAAGAAATTGAAATTAGAATTAATAAGTACCCTGCTCTTCTTTCTTCCTTTCAAAATAAACATGTGCCTATATCAGTGTTTATTCATGCAATATTTTGATTCTGTAGTAATAACCACTCTTAACTTAAATGAGTAAGATACTACAACAGCTCAACTCTTAAACTGTCCACTTTGCATGCTGTTTCTACCATTAAACTTGACATTTCCAATCGGAATAACAGACGCCAAAACTAGATCATATTCCGGCACTATCGACTTGAGGCCACACATCAAATACAAGCCTATTATTCAGTTGAATTCTACGTATTATACACCATAGTCCATACAGTGCATATTGCCAAACGATGTGACGCCACGGCTAGTCAAAACAAGACGATTTGCGATCACACGCTGCATGCTTGTCTCGGCGACGGGCGGCCATTGTTCTAAGTGTAGAGTGATATGTTCCAGTTATTGTTTCTAATGATCAATAGGGAGGTATGGTATTGACATTAGGGATTTTATTGTGTGTCTGTTCTGCTGTGGGTTTATAATTATAAGCGACACGCCCCGGTTTCAAACGGGTGCAATGCTTATACAAACTTTACTATATTATGCATATATTATACATATAAACCTTCCTTTTGGATCACTCTAGCTAATAAAAAAACCGCATCAAAATCCGTTGCGTACATTTAAAGATCTAAGTATACATAGGAACAGACAGACAGCGGGAAGCGACTTTGATTTATATTATGTAGTGATTATAGTGGCAGATTATATTCGATAGTTGTGTTTGTTCGAAAGAGTCACCGCGGCCCTGGAACGCAAAGGGCACTTGGAGGAACACGGGTGGATTTTTGGATTTTAGTAAATAAGAGTATGACACTCCCTTCCACTCCGCCCAGAGCGGGAGAGGTCATTTAATGATTTCCCATACGATTTTTTCTTTAAATAAAAATCACTGAATAACTACTGTAAAAATCTTATCATGGTATGAAGAACTTAATACACTTATAAGTCCAAACAAGTCAATGGCTTTAAACGTAATGGTAACGAAGATGAAGACTCAATCCCAGTTTATTGATGTCATGTTAAAATTATTCCATTACGGTGGGTTCTTTAGGAATGCTTACAACGTTCGAATTAAATATAAAATAAATCTTCTAAATATGTCATACTCCGGTTATTCTCTACAACTTTGTTATGAACCTATGTAGCTACATTTCCACCAACGTAACAAGAAATAAATAGGTAAGTTCTGTATGCTGACGATATATTTTATTTCCTCTCCTTACAATTCCGGAAAATATATAACCACATCACGATTTATCTTCATGCGTAGATCAAGACGTCGAATATCCGAATATTTCTTTCCATTTTCAGTCTAGGTACGCGTTTTTACCGCACGTGATGTTGGGAAAGGTACGAAAGTGTGCGAAACGTACGAAAAATGTCAAAGGACACAATACCTATTCGAACGTTGCACGTGTATAAGCGGTAAATTCGAAAAGTTGGTGCCAAAGTTGGTGCCAAAGTTGGTCACAAAATGGGTACAAAGAAAAAGTTGAGTTCGTGTGGCTCGGAAATCGCTGGAAGGAAAGAAAACTGTTTGTTACCTTAAATAATTATCTGATGAAGGAATCTTGTTAAGTGAATAATGAGTGGCTTATATATATATTGCTTTCTTAGGCTTACGTAACCAATTTATTTATTAAAAAAAAAAAAAAAACTAGATCAAAGACTTATCTTCTTTCCTTTGAGGAAGCACAATGAGGCTTTGCATTGAGTAAGAGGTAATTATTATGAAGCTTTTATGGTAAATTTTGTACTTAAATTATTTACTGTTTATAGGAAGATGTCGATTTATTTATTTAAAGAAGAATAAAATAATAATATAAAATATATTTTTTTCCATGCTCATGTAGGCACCAGTATTCCGCTTCAAGTTTTAATAAATAAATGAAATAATATTCAGTGGATATTGCTAGAAAGTAAAGAGTATGAAGGTAGAAAGAAAAGAGTAGATACCGAACGGATGATGTTCGTCCACCACAACCTTTATGGGCACCATGTTATAAGTAGAGCAGTGGTGGCTATTTGGTAACGGCCCCGACTTAAGAATTGTAGGTCGCGGGTTCAAACCCAGCCAGGCGCATTACTTTGTGTAATTAATTTCATCACCACTGCTCTCAAAACGGTGAAGGAAAACATCGTGAGGAAACCGGCATGTCCTGGAACCAAAAATTCGAAGACATGTGACATTCACCAACCCGCACTGGGCCTGCTTGGTGGATTACGGCCCATTCCCTCTCCTAGAGAGGAGGCCTGTGTCCCAGCAGTGGGAACATTAAAAGGCTGATTATGCTTATGCTTATACTATAGGTAGATAAAATGTATTTTCTACCTATAATATGAAGAGCCTGACAAATTGTCAGACTTGTCGGCCTACTCTCAGTCAGATTCCTTAAGTACCCATTACGTAGCTACAATGGTCGTAATTTAGAGCCATAAGTGACGTCACAAAGGTGCGCACAGTTGTCTAGATCGCATTGTCCGATGATTGAGTGTTTACAAGCACTTTTGTATTGGTTAGTTAACTGACTATACAGATTTAGTCAGTTGACTCTTCAAATAGGTTTTGAAGCTTTTTCGCTTTGAGCGGTTCAGGTGAAATAGTAAGCTATAGTTGTTTCGTTTTATTTTAGCTGTGGTATTTACTGCCCTTTTCCTAATATCTGTTTGTAGGAATCTGAACAGGAAGCTATTCGAAGTTGATTCAGGAGGAATTAGTTTCCGTTTTAAAATGTAAACTAATATTATAAAGGGGAAAAATTTATTTGTGTGTTACGATTTGGCTCAAAAACTACTCCTCTGATTTTAAACATTCGTTCACCACTAGAAAGTTACATTATTAGCTTAAAACATAGACTGTATAAAATGGTTTGATCATTAAGGTTGATACATGTAAATTACACTTTAAACTATTCAAATCGGAGCTTTCGTTTAAAAGTTATGACGGGTTAAAATGCTCTAAATGAGCTAACTAGTGTAAAGTCATTCAAACGTTTAAGTTTTTGTAACTAATTAAAAAGATTTGAATAGTAGTTTTTTAATTGAAACTTACTTATATTATTTAATTTATTTTTTCAACTGAATCAGTCCAGTAGTAGTTTCAGAGAAAATCGGCTGTGACAGATGGACAGACAAATAGGCATAAAATTCTGTTTTTCCATACAGAGATTCGGAACCTGCTTATCGGTATTTAAACTAGGTAATTTAAGTTCAAGTTACTTCGTAGGTCACATGGTTTAAAGCTCGCATGTGTGAAAATATATCTCTGCTAAGCACATGTTCGTGCTCTCTAGCCTAAGCAGGCATCGAGTGTGACCTTTGATAAAGCACTGCTTAGCATAACTGTCACGTACGAACATTGAACAAGCCGTCAACGGTTTCTTTAAGAAAGCTACATTTATTTTTACGCCTCACCGTAAAGGAGACAAGTTCTCAATCTCGCAGCCTAGAAAAATATGAAGCCGTTTGTACTCATAAGTGCGGAAAGGTCAAACGGTCTCGCATAAGTCTAATTGCGTTGACAAACATGTTCCTGAATAAATTTCATACAAAATTGAATACATGTTCCTCCATTACGTTGCTTTTCAAATATAAGTGATGATTCCAATTGACGCAAATGTTAAACCACAGAATAAAGTATAAGTACAGAAGGCTTCTTATAAAGGATGGAAAACAACGATACACTTTGCGTATGTATAGCTAGTGCAAGCGCATTCGCGACTAGCTTTCGACCAGATCTCCTGTTAGAAAGCATATATACATATATGTATGTGTGCGTTCGCCAGTTTTCCCCTGTTGTCTTTGAAAGACCTTCTGTACCTTTTTATTCAATGATCGCACCATGCATTATCACTTGTGTGAAAGCAAGTGACGTCGATTCGGCGAGTACAGACCATTAGTCGTCTGTCTGCTTTCGCACTCTCCAACGCTTCCTTTGTGACGGTGAGAGACAAACGATGCGATTATAGCTCGGAAATGGAGACCAATTTAGGGTATCTAACGTTTTAGTCCTCGCAAAATATATATCTATTTGATGGGTCAAGAAGCTTTCGGCTAGCGGGTAAATGAGATTTATAAAATCGTAGATTATCGGGTATTAATATGTGATAGCAAGTTTTGAGGTAAGAAAACAAATTGCACCTTCATTTTAGTCTCGTTTACAATGATCGGTTTAGTCCCACTAACTTGGGATTAGTTCTAAGTGACGTTAAAAGATATGTTTAAAATTCATCTTTGAAATGGGTACTTCTGAGCAACTCTGATCATGCTAGCATTGCATCTGTCATTTTGTAGATAGCTTTTCTCAAGACAACTTTCAAAAAACTTATCTTCGTAGAGCATTTTCTTCAATATTGACACACATTTTCTGGAAGCACATCCCAGCTTTAGTACGGCCTTAATGAATAAAATGAACATTTATCAGCAAATATTATATATCCGTTGTTAAGATATGCAAATACAGTTATTGATTTTCCATCAGGTGTGGGAGCCTCGTCCGTCTTAGTACAGAATGCCTCTTGAATGCCTTTAAATTCTATGCTGAAATGTATTAATGAAATAGCTGTGTCATGTAGAAATGTTTGAGTAGAAGCTGGAATATTATTTGATGTTAATATATGGGAGTTATATATTGAAAAAAGCTGAAAATGAACTAAACTCTAGACCAAAGACCAAAAGAAGACTACGTCAAATGTTAGTTTCAATACAAACATCGCTGAAGCAACTACTAAGCTAAGTAAAATAAAACAATGAGACAAACAAACACTTTTGCGTTTATAACATTAACATGTGAATAGGCTTTGAGCGTACGAAGATTGTTCGCTCAAGCTTTACGATGAACATAATGCAACAAAAATATGCAAATGTATGGAAAGCGTCATGGAAAACAACAGTAATACCAAAGTGAGTGGTAAACAACACGTACGTTCCATTTACCGAACTGGGACCCCACTCAAAGATGCAATCAACATTCTGTTGGTTAAGGTAAATAAATTCAATTTTAATAATTGCTTAACATTCATTCTAGCAATTTGGGGTACCTATTTTCTAGCAGAAAATATGGTTTCTAGCGTTGAACTTAAAAATATAATTTTCTACTAGTTTTATTTCTACATCATTATCCGCGACTCGAAACACTGATCCTATTCTAAGAGCTCAATAAGTGCTCTCTTCATAATGTCATCAGTAGTCGTATTGAGGTCATCTTCAGTGTAGGTAAGGGCACTTGGAGAAGTGGTGATAGCATAGCCAGGTTAGCAAAGTTTATTAATATTGCCAATCCTAGTCGAACTTCCCGTAATATAACTGGCTTGTAACTGTATTTATATCAGGTATAATTTTTAAGAAGTGTCGTGAAATGTCAAATTTGAGCTTTGTGATCCATATTATGATAGTTCAAAAAAAATCCTGAAAAAAAAAAGACAATTGAGCAGCGAATCGAAGCAAGCTGAAAAGAACATGGAAAGAAATTAAAAATTAAACGTTAAGTCGTAGAGAAGCGGAGGTCGTTAAATGCAGAAATGGTAATTTATACTGAGGACATCTTTTAATCCAGAGAAGAGTAATGAGGAAAATAATTATTTTTCCAACAGATGGTCTAAGCCATATTCTAATGAAAAATACATATTATAGATAGAAGAACAACCATTATATTATAAATACTCAGAATAAATAAGTCCTCCCTCCTACACGTGTTGATTCTTCAACAAAAAGCAAATCCAAAGACTTCGTTTAATAAAATGTTTGCGACATCTGCGTACTCGGTACAAAGTCTTGGAGTATCCACATAATTTATCCAGCCCTGTCTTCGTGGAATTGACATGTTCTTCAAACGAACGTTTTTTCTCTTCGCGCTCTTGATGAAGTTAAAGGAACTGAGGAACATCAATCGTGTGGGAAAATGGTAAATGTAGCAAAAGTTATTCTCTGTCAATTGTTTACGAATTGTGAATACAAATAATGGGTCGAGGAAACGGTATTACTTTTTGAAGTCTTGGTAATATTTCACATGGAACATGGAATTATTTTTACTTTTTTAAGTTGTACCCATGTTGGAATAGTAAAAATAATAGGCATTTATTTCCTATACGTCTAATAATAGTTTCGTATATAGAGCTTTTTTTTCTCCCTGTAATGTAATACCGTACCGTTGAATATAATTCTTTGTTTTAATGGTATTCCTGTAGTCCTTTGCTTCGTAAAAACGACTTGATAGCTACCAAAGCTATGTAGGCCTCTTTTATGTTCGTTTACGAGTATATTTTGCCAGAAATATAATTTTCACGCCAATTATACACACTCATAATCGTTCGAAATCGAAAAATAACTTCTATTAACAATCAACAAATATTTATAAACATTATTACAGTTAGATTAAATGGATTCTCTTTGAATTTCACGCATGAGCTATCATAATACTTTTGGATGTGGTTACTTTTCTACTCGTTTAGTGGTAAATTTGGTACTATTGTGGCATATCTCATATTCGATTACTGTAGCGGAGGTTTCAGTAATACGATCAACGTCTTCCTTTACTTTTTCATCTCCAAGATTTTATGAGGTTGAATAATATTGGTACAGAAAAAAATATTTGTTAAGAAGAAAGTTTCGGTTATTACAATATTTGTAAGAAATTGACGTAAAGCGGCTTTTCAACATGTTTCAATTTTATTTTTAATTTGTGTTCCTTAAAATTAATATTACAATGTAGATACATAATTACGTATACGTATGTAATTACATATACGTTTAATTGTCTAAGTATCCATAAAGTTTAGGGGGGTTCCGAAATTGGGCCATAATTATTTTGGTCGATAAATACTTTTAATTAATTATGTTTTATTGCTCAAAATGTAGAAACATGCTATATGTATTCTGAAATACAGGTTATGCCTAATTTGAAAATGAAAACAAAATATCTAGTTTTAATTTCCGCGAATATTAGTGGGTTGCAGGTATGCACCTCCCTCCCGCCCGCTATATTATGCACATACAAGATTACTAGGCAAATGCAAGGATTTTAGGCACATGCAGGAAGGCAATGCATAACCCAACACCATTACCGACACGTGTTTCGCCTCTCCACGAGGCATCCTCAGGGGACGTGTTGACTCGCTGGCCGTTGAACGGTCAGCGAGTTTTCATTTTCAAATTTGAAATGGATTTCCGCAAAGTAACGCCTGACTCAATCAATTTTTAGGTTATGCCTAGTTCGGAATTCCAAATTCCAAATGCTAATTACTATTGTGTACACTAAATGTAGATTAAGAACTCTATTGTGAACAAATGTACAAACTTTCTGTGAATAAAGATTATTATTATTCGGATTTCACTGTATTTTAGGCTTCAGTGGTACACCCACATTCAACGGCATTCAAATTCCATGGAAAATAGTTTATTTTAGGAGTGCTACGTCAGACAGCTTTGATTAGTAACAACGCTCGACTCTTTAAAGGAACTGATCAAACGCTCGTTATTGAACACTTGCAAAAACAATCTTGAGTAATAAACAAAACAAAGAAATGTTTGCAGCAGAATATGAAAATAAAAATTAATCATCAGCTTTCTGTCTTCCAGCTGTCTTTGGGTTAAAAGGTCAGAAGGCGAAAACGTGACGAACACATTTACACATAATTCCACTTTAGCCCTGGTATTAATAATACACTGTCGGAAAGTAAAATGGTCAAACAAATCGACCCATCCGAAGAACATAGTTACTTGTAAAAATGTATCAATTATTTTTGTTTATCGTATTTAATTTAGAATAACAAGAGCTATCTAATGGTGTATTTATTTTCTTTTTATGAAGCCTATTTTCGAAGTTATAATGTGCCAAGAACGTAATACGTAGTAGTATTTCGAAGAATAGCAATTCATTAATAGATAGATCGATGTACACGGGCCCCACCCCGCGCTACCGCTGCCCGCGCGCTGGTTACTTCGTCATTCGCGGTCGTGTCGGCGGGAGGTGTGTATGTGTTTGCTTGTGCATGGGTGACGGTTAAATTACGTGTTGTTTGTTTTTCTTATTGCATTTACATATTCCTTTGATATTTGAGTTTATTATTCAATATGAAACGTTCGAAGAAAATATTGTCTTTAATTTTGCCCGATGAAAGTATAGATAATACAAGTTCTAGTCAACAGCTACATCGAAACTTTATCCAAAAAGATAATGATAAATGTTTATTTTTATTAATTATGTAATGAAATTATGATTGTTTACTGTTTGTTAATAAAAATATCCGTAAAGAAGGTTGAACCGCAAAATTTTGTGTCCTCCGAACAAAATAGATACATATGCACGTGAAACAGAACAGTTTACTTTGGAAACTATACAATGTTTTAAAATGTTATGTTTTAATATGAAAAGTATAGTTGTTTCATGGTAAAAGTAATTACATTTAATTTTATATAAAATAGTATTTTTATAAATTTTTGTATTTCAAGTGAACATGTAACGTCATACTTCGGAAATATCATCATTATTATTATACAATGAGTGCAGATGTAACTGTGTTCTTCGGAGATTCATTAGTAAAATAATGTACTATCCGCATATGTTACGTTGTTCGATGGAAGTCAAATCAAATGTATCTTTGTTCGAATAAAATCTTTTTATGTATTTAAATATTTACATTTTTTTTATACTAAAATTGTTTAAGAGCATTATTATGGATTATTTACAAAATTACTATTTATTTATGTAAAATAAAATATGATTTTTCTACTATTGATCTGCGCTAGATCTGTTCACATTAAGAATCATAAACTATCTAAGTAGTAGGTAATAACAGTGCCCGGTGGACAGGTTGCATAAATTATTATGATACAGGAGACTTATTAGTCAATTTGTTTAAGATGATCGGGAGCTTTCATCACCTTTACCGCACGGGGTCGAAGAAACTTACGTCCTTTTACGCGACGTTTTCAGTGATACGGACGAAGTTGTCGTTAATAACACAATCGAAGAAGATCCATCAAATTCATCTTCTATGTTCAATAATAATTGATCTTCTTCTGCTGTAAATGAAACTGTTAACTCATTAAATACAGTCCCCGAAAATGTAAGCCCAAAACCAGCTCCGATGATAATATATGATAATATTTCCAGTGCCACTTTGATAGATCCATCTCCATTTAATATCGAAACCACAAGTTTTGAAAATTCCCCGATGCCAGTAAATCATAATAGTATATTGGTAGACTGTTTGAATATCCCTACACCAATGCCATCTCCTCTAAACCATCACTCCAAGGCTAAATGTCAAGATGTATTTTGTACGAAACATGAATGTTGGTTAGATTCAGCTGATAACCCTTCAACTACGAATAGAAAATCTAAAAAACGTACCCGGAACGTGGAAAACTGGTATGATATAAAACGGAAATGTCGCACTAATATGGGTAAATTATATATATCGAAAAGAGGAAAATTAGTAGATGAGAAGTTAATTAGGCCAGCATGTCAATGTCGTTATAAATGCAGTTACAAAATAACACCTGATCAACGCCTAGAGATTTTCAGGAAATTTTGATCATTGGCTGATAAACAGAAACAGTGGGCTTACGTAATACAGTTTACACTAAAATTAAAAAAAAAAACGCTGTATTAATAGTGACGAGCCAAATAATCGTAAGTTTACTTATAAATATTTTCTTCCTGTTATAACGTCCGAACCTGTTTGCGCTAAAATAGATGTCTGTAAGACAATGTTTTTAAATACTCTTGGCATAAGTGGCAGGGTATTACAAACTGCTTGGTCAAAGTATGATGGTACTGCAGTCGTGGAAGAGGATCAACGAGGTCGTCACAAGAGTCACAAAATAGTACTTGTCGATGAAATGATTCGTAGTGTTTGTGACCACGTCAAGTCTTTCCAACCTGTGGAATCCCATTATCTCAGGGAGAAAAGTAATAAATTATATCTGGACGGTAGTTGATATTGTCAAATAATCTATACACCTCAAGAGTGGCAATTATTAGTGAGATGGAGTAAAAATTATGATTATCCGTATGAAGTAAAAAATATGACTCAAGAGCATTTTTACGATTTTAAAAGTCGGGTTATTGATAAACTATGGAGTAAAAATTGTCGTGGTCAGAAAGTTAATTGGAACAATATTAAAGAAGTACACGTAGATTGCAATAATTCAAACAAACTATACTATAAATACGATCTAAGCGCTGAAATGTATGATGCTATAACTATCGGTAATACAACTAGAAACTCAAGAGGCAATCAAAACATGCAAATAAAAAAGGCCTATAATCAGCTTTTGCCTATTTCGCGGGATAAATACAAAGATATTCTTAGTTTATGCAATACAAATATTATACTTGTTGAATATCATGATTATTTCAAAAAATTGCCCAACGGTGATGCCAGCACAAGTGATGATGAAGAAAATTAGTAGGCACGATGATTACAGTATTTTTTGATTATTTTCCCTTTTAATTTTAATTTTATTTTGATTATTTTTCCTTTTAAACTTATAACATTATGTTGTTTTTTAGAGTTTCTTTGTTGATTTCATGACATAATTACTTATAATTTTTTATTGGTTTCTAATTTGTCACTTGTAGTAAAAAGACTGATTATTAGAAATTTTATTTTCAAATTAAGTATTGAAATTGTTTATGTTTGTTTTAAGTTTTGTTTAGTTTATATAAAGTTTTTATATGAGAATTTAATTTCATTCAGAATTTCATATTACATTCTTACCAAAAATTTGATTTTCAATTCTTACCAATTTTACTGGTCAATATTAATGTTAATTAACTGTGATATAAAAGTACAAAGTTTTATGTAACTTTATTAATTAGATTTACTTCCTTGCCAACTACTTTTATAATTAAGTATAGGTACCTAAATAGGTAAAATTATGCCTATCAGTCAATTATTACCTACACTGAAATAGTTTTAAAATAGTCTATGTTACAATAATTTTTATATTTTTCATAATAAAACTCATTAAGTCGATATTATTCCTCGTTTTAATTTTGCAAATGTTACATCTTGAATGTCACACATTACTGGAACTCCAAAGAAAAGTGAACTATATACAAATATATCACAAAATCTACACCCAATTCCCTAAAACACAGTTTTATGTTAACTTAGTTACATTGACTTCACGTGGAACAAAGTAACATGTGATTATAATACCCCTTATTTTAGAAAATAATAGCATAAATACAATAATTTTCTATTAAAATGTTGTCTAAACAAGTAATTAAAGTATACGTGAATTTTCATCACTTTATTTCAATAATTAAAAAAGTTATTAGCATTTAAGTATGGGGTGAACTTTAAATGGCTCTCCTGAAAACCTAGTAAATTTCAAATGTAACATTGTTCTTCGGATGGGTCGAAATCGCCTTCACTTTTTCCTTGTAAGATTTGTCTGGGAATCTTGTGTCTCACACGCATGTGGACATTTTGTGATTAGCGAGCATCGAGAATTTATGTTGGTATATGTGGACTTATGTGAGTCTACGTATCGCACTTCTGTTATCTTTATTTAGCTATTCTCTTCGGGAAAGCGATCATAAAAACACAAAGAACATTACCCCAGCCATGATTTGAAGAGCAAGACGAGGTTGGTGTCGGTTCCTGATAGGATGTTTATTTGTTTTTCGTTTAGAATTTGCGCTGGCAAAAGTTTTGTCAACTGCCAGTATAGTCAATTTTAATTTGTTTGTGGACGTTGAGAGACGTTTCGAAGTTTTTTCATAACTATGTATAAAGGTAAGCTTAAAAATAAATGTATTTTCTTACATGAGTTTGGCTTCGGGGACATCAAAGGTTCTTTCAGAATATGTGTAGGTACTATCGCTTGTTTTCTTTGAGGTTCCAACGAAACAATATATTATTTCCCTAGGCGAACGTTTACAACTTCACTAGAATAATACAATTGCGACAACCTACATAAATACGCCGCACTTACCTCTCTATTACCTAAAGTGGCTACAAGAAAATACCTAACAGACATTTACGTCCCCTGGGACTTACGTGAATAAGATAAGCGGTAGGGCGTAAATGATATTGTGTATGTAAATTGCTAAAAATTCTTAGTAGCTAAGCTTCTGACGTGTAAGACGTTATTGATTATACTTTCGGGACGCGAATTTCGTAGGCAATCTGATTATACTTCTTCCTTAATTCACTTAAACCCGCTCCGTTGTTGCGTAAGAATAAATAAAGTAGCGCATTCATTTTAAAAGAAAATATTCCTATTGATTGCAAAGCAATTTGTATTTTCAAATGAGCGTCAGAAGCACTACATATTATCATATCCTCTACAATGAATAGAAATTCATCCCAATGTAAGGAATCGAAATAAAAGGAAAAATAAAACTAAAGCATGCATAAGTAACCTCGTCTCTGTTTCAATACGTCGCAATAATTTCGGTATCGGCATAACAATTTCTTAGAAACCTATTCTGAACAACTGATCGTAAAAATGTGAGGTTTCCACAAGCACAAGTGAACCAGACCATATCAAATGTTGTTTTCGTCTCAGCTTACAATTTCCGACACAGAGTAGATGAGGATAGAAGGTTAGGTTCATACAACGGGCAAAAACGCACGCACTAACAATCAATCTGTCTGATCTTTTGACACCAGACAGTATTTTTTTGTGGAGCTACTGCCTATCCGACTTCCACAACTCTGTGTCTAACTACTCGTAAGGATCTTCAAATGAAGGATCTTCAATGACAGGATATTAAAATCTTCAAATGACAGTAAGATGCGATGGAATCGCGTTTCCCTGACCAAATAACCTTGAGCATTCGTTCCCTCTTTGCCGCCCGCACCCTGCGCACGCCCTTTTATCATAGAATTCACACAATTTTTGGAATTATTTTGATTAAAAAAATATAAGCTATTTTTTTAAATGAAATAAAACGTGTATAATATAGATTTTTAAATTATCTATCCATTAGTGTAATCCTGAAATGATTAGCGCGTTGCATTTAGCAACAGATGCATAAAATCAACAATTTTAGTCATTTTTTTAAAAGTAGATTTTAAATTTATTTATAACACATAAAAACAAATTAGAACGTGGAATGTGATGATAAGACATCGAACATTAATAATGTGCTTTTACATGTAGATTATTTCTCATAACTAATGAGTTAATAGTCTCTGTATAGCGAAAAAAAACGCACTATCGCAAGGTTTTGGTCGGGGTATCGCCTTAAGACGGTCAGCAACCCACGGAACGACTTCATCTTTACCTTTAATATTGACCCACGCGGCTTTTATTATTTAGTCACGTCCTCTAGGTATTTTTTTCTATATCATCTGTTTTCATCCTTTGTATTGAACTGACCTTTTGTAGCAGTCTACTCTGTGTTGAGAATGAACCTGTTTCTCGCCCCCGCTAATTCTCGTGTCGCTACGAAAATAAGCTTAGTAAGTTTTCCGCTTACTTCTAAAGTTTGCCCTTTATTGCCTTGTAATGTCAGATAGCCGGAAAGAAAAGGAGTTAGTGCGGTGTAGTGCAGGAAAACTGACCGTCACTGTAATGTTAGTGAACGTTATTTTGTACAATAGAGCTTGTAATTTGACGGTGGACATTGCAATTTTATTGGTGTGTTATGTTAATTGTGGAGGAAATGGGTGATTATTTTGCAACTCGCAATGTTTTCATTTACACATTGATAACATTTTTATTTTCTTCTTATTTAATCCACACTGGATGATCTCACATCGAGCTGAATTTGTGTCAGTATTACGTGAGGAGTGATTGCCGTAAGTAGGTATGTATACCTTTAATTGCTGAAGACTTGTTTTGTCAGTGAATATTGTAACACTTAAAATTGATTTGATAGTGACTTACAGGCGAAAAAAAAGTCAAATCTGTCCCGTTATTTCGCGTTTTGACGAGACTGACGCACTTCAACCGTTTTTTATTTAAAATACTCATAAGTTTGCGAATAAATGTTTTTGATTTCTGTAAAACGAAGCGCCTTACTTTAATTTTAAAACAAACGAAACGTTCTGTTATATAAATTGCAAAGTGTGTTTTACTCTACATGACACACAAACAGGAATAATATGCAGTGCTCTCTACTTCTGAATGCACTACAGTCATTACTCTTAGTTGACGTTTATAAATTGCGCAGAATAATAAACAAACAGATACTGTTCTCCTTTTTATCACAACATTTACATAAAAAAGTGCTCAATTACTTTTTCAATCCAAAACAATGTCAATTAAAAACTCCACAACTTTATTCAAATAAAATTTTGATGTTACCCTTCCGTTGGTAAATATTTACAAAAGGTTTTTACTTTTTAATCAGCAAACGTGGTACAGTTGTCGTAATAAAGCCAGTGTCTACATGGAAAGCACAAAGAAACTGGGAGAATAATTTTCGTACTTATAAAATAGGGGTTGGTTTCGCTCGCTCTAGTCTTGGCCGACCAGCCAAGTTCATGCTGTAGCCAAATGGGACGACATATCCCTGACCTGTTTTGTGCGTTTATTTTTAGGTACACTTAGTTGAATTTGTTCTTTTTATCTTCCGCTAGTGATGTGCCAATGGACTTAATTTAGTGTTGCGAAATTGTAATTATGGATGTTCAGCATACAGTAAAAAGTTTTTTTTTTCACAATTTTAATACTGCATTTTCGTAACGGAATTCACTTTGAAATTATATAATTTCATGAATATCATGCTGCAAAAATGATGATGGATTAATGAGGTAATTTTTTAAATAATACAGGTGAAAACCGACGGGTATCACAAGAAAACCGTGTGGATTTTATACTAAAGGGTTTAGTATAAAAGTTGTAAGCGGATTTTTAAAAAGTTATTTTTCATTTTAAAAAACTACAATATTTTTCCCATTTTTTATTTATCTATACTTATAATAAATCTGTAGAGAGGTCAATTCTGTACAAGGAATATATTTTCAAAATAACTATCAGGGGGTGATTAGTGATCGATACTGGTGCCAAAAACGCAATCAGTAAAATTTTTGTCTGTCTGTCTGTCTGTCTGTCTGTATGTTCTTTATAGAAACAAAAACTACTGGACCGATTTTAACGAAACTTGGTGCAATTATTCTTCATACTCCTGGGCAGGTTATAGTATACTTTTCATCACGCTACAATCAATAGGAGCAGAGCAGTGAAGGAAAATGTTGGGAAAACGGGAGAAGTTACTCCATTTTTTAAGCTTCCGTCGCGTGTGTAGCCTTAATGGTTAAAGTTACATAGAATCATTTTTTTAGATAATTTTATGTAAATTATTTCCGTAATACAGGAAATAATTTACATAAAATTATCTAAAAAATGTCCCAAACAGCATATGTCTATATTTTATGGTTGACTCACAATAACACGTGTAACTCCCGATAGCTTAGCAGTTCGGCGCTTTCTGATTATTTGTATGAAACTTTGTCAATTTTAAACCGATTGGGCTGAGAGTTTCAAAATCGGGGGTAAAGTAACTATTCCACGCGGACGAAGTCGCTGGCAGAAGCTAGTACATAATAAAGTTTGGTGGTGCAGATTTTATTTTGTAATGTTGCCTTAATGCTGTCCAATCCTATTTAGGTACTATTTTAATCAGACTCTTAAATTCGGGGCATACGCGAAAGGAGATGCGTGGGAACTTCACGACGAATATTTTTTTAGAGCAGTGGTGGCCAAGTGGTAACGGCCACCACTGCTTACGACTTACGAATTGTAAGTCACGGGTTCAAACCCGGCCAGGCGCATTATTTTGTTAATGTTAATTAACGTCATCACCACTGCTCTCAAAACGGCGAAGGAAAACATCGTGAGGAAACTCAAGGAAAAAAAAGATGCCCTCTCGACCAAGTAAGTCATCGCGACTAATCCGCCGCGACTAAATCGGCCGAACGCATTCAACCCTAATCTCTTCAAAGTTAGAGTGAACAGGCTTCTTCTGGATAAGCTCATCCCATCGTAGACTTTGTCTCTGTCACCTGTGACCTAGACTAGAGTCAAGAGCAAATCCATTTCACAATAAAAAATGAAAAAAGACTAGCAAATCCGCAGCAAATACCGCGCATAGTATTTCAGCCAGCTAGTTTACGAACAATGACAATTTAAACTTGAAAAACCTCCACTGGATACCCTATATTTTATTTAAAGCAAGTTTTTTTTTTAGCTGATATTGAACCGGTGTTAGAACTGATTATAATTATTTAGTGATACTCGTATTATATTTTAATAAAGGATCATTTTGAATGGAAGTGACGAAATTGCTTAGTTTATTTTTTTGTGTTCCGAAGAGTTATGTGAAAAAAATGTTTTCTCTTCAACCTTCTAAGATTTCCTTCCAGTTTTCCATAAGCAATTAATTGGCTTACTTTTTATGGTGTTATAAATATGGGTCAGATACACAATATTTTTTTATATTAATAGTGGCCCTTGTGAAAATGTTGAGAACTTTCTAAGAAAACGTAAGTTACAAAATATGTAATGCTATTAGAATAAGAGGTTACTCATAACACTTATATCCATTTTATATAACGGTTAATAATTTACCAACGTTGTTGTATAGAAAACCAATAAAAAAGTTGAGATTTATGACAGTTAACGGTAGTCAATATCTTTAACGCTATTACGTCACAATAATGGCGATAGTTTGACGATAACGACTCTGTTAGAGAAGAGTTGCCGTTCTTAAAGTTTATACTCATAGTAATGATATTGTTGCAACGAGACATACGAGACCTAGTTGTTTTCTCGTAGTTGAAATGAACCGAACAAAAATAAAAAAATACTCAAAATTGGCGTTTATGATAGGATTTTCAAAATTATTTTCTAAAATCCTATCCTATAATGAAAAACAGGAACCCCTTTCCACAACAAAAGCCTCCCGCCATTCCTTGCTAATGCAAACACGTTGTATTTTTTTTACATTACCTTAAAAAAGTATTGAGTGATCTCTTTAAAAACTATTGGTTTATTTTGTTTGCGAAAATAGGTACAGGCATTACTGCGGGGTATCTCAGCACCTTCTAAAATCTTAAATATTCTGAAAACTCTGTGTGTTAACACACAGTTTGCAGAAAATGAACAGAAAATGACAAAAACAATGAAAATTGGAAAAGCCCATTTTAGATACAGACAGATAAAGATAGAGGAAAATATAATAACACGAACAAAAGAAGCTAGAGTGAGGAAAATTGTTAAATGAGTCGTGATTTCGTGAGCTTGGCTGTGAGCCGCTCTGTGGGGGTCTGTCTGCCGCCAGATAGGTACATCCGAGGTGATCAATTGACTTATAACGTGAAAAACCTATAATTTAGGTAAATCTCCAAAATATGTCCGAAATCATTTGTAGATGCGATTTTCTGTTACGTTAAAAAATGCCGTTTGGCATAGTATTTTTTATATACAAGCTGTCAAACCACCAAATTTATTCCTCGGATAAAAGGTATCTGACTATTTCGCCTTGAAATTTGGCTATTTGAGATGTCTTCTTCGGAGAGACATTTATAATAATGTCAGTATACGAGTATCTGTATTTGTAGAGAGGGAAATAGCGGAAAGTTCATTTATCAAATCTTCATGCAATAAAAAGTACAAAGGCGGATCAGGATGGTGAAGCGATGACATGGTAGTGTCATAAAAAAGAGAGATTATTGAAAACAGAAACAATACAATGCGAAAAATGTTTGCTAGGTTTAGTAGTAAGTCTCTCCGTGGGCGGTCAAACTGAATCCTACTCTGAATTTGGTAGACGTAAGGCTTCCGGGATAGCGGTGTCGGCCAATTTCGTGACTTACATCGAGAATCCTCATAAAATAATTTTATTGTGACTATTTTTTATTGAGAATAGGGATGTTTCCTGAAGAATAAAAATATGAATCTATTTAGTCCGTCAGTTAGATTATCGAAAAATTTTGGACTATAAAAATTGACGAAGATAAAAGCTTCAAAGATCATGAGTGGATCACGGCGTGGTAAAAATCGTAGCATGAAGTGACGTCACACGAGTTTTCAACGCACCGTGTCTTCGCGCAACGCATTGTCTTAGTTTTTTGTTTACGTGAAAAAAGAAAAACTACGTATCCAATATTTTTTGGAAATCTATCTGACGGACTATTTTTTTTAGTCAACTACCCTATTACGACTACTTAAAATTGAAGATGTCCAGGTGAATGCTGTGGGATATCAATAGATGTGAGATGCACAGTACCCGTCGATGTGGTGACTCTTGGGAAGCCTGTGTCCAGCTGGGATTTTTTGCGAATGAAATCATGAAAATACTTTGGTATCTACCAGCTTTCGCCTGCGACTACGTATGTGCATGTCCTGTCTTTTCCCATTCCTGTAGGAATTTCGAGAAATCCGCGCTTGGTACTCCCCTACACTCCAAGGGACCTTTTTTTACTAAGGATGGGAAATCAGCAAATGGCTTCTTCCACTCTGAGAGTGGCAGAGTCATACTGACTAAAACCCATCCGTGTTTCTCCAGATACCTTTTGAGTTTCATGGCCGCGGTGACTCTTTCAAATAGAAAAAGGCTCTAACGGGCCCCGTGCCCACGTAATATATGCTGACATCTCTTTGAGGCGTGCGTAGACCTACATGTCACATATCAGCTTTTTACGATCAGTAGTTTTGGCTGTGTGTTGCCTGTCAGTCACTCAGTTACATAAAGGTTTTATGTATTTTGATTGATGATTACAAAATTTAGTTAGGAAGGTAAGTACAATAAGGTATTGTAAGTAGTAGGTAATCTATATCTATACTAATATTATAAAGCTGAAGAGTTTGTTTGTTTGTTTGTTTGAACGCGCTAATCTCAGGAACTACTGGTTCGAATTGAAAAATTATTTTTGGGTTGAATAGACCATTTATCGAGGAAGGCTTTAGGCTATATATCATCACGTTTAAGCCAATAGGAGCGGAGCAGCGATAAAGAATGTTTTAAAATCGGGGATTCCACGGGGACGAAGTCGCAGACAGAAGCTAGTGTTAAATATGTTGATAAATTCTGACTTTGTAAATTCAGTTTTTATAAATTCAAATTCTAAAACCTTCAGACCGAACTAAAAGACACATAAAGAAAATAAATCGCAGTCATTTGTAACCAGTGCCACTGTCTGTATAAAACTTATTGTCGGTCGTAAATCTATCCGTTTTTAAGACATCTATTTAAGCTCAACAGTTTCGAGAACGTAAAGTAATTCAAATATCGATGTCGTTTGATAGGCTAGCATTAAAAAAATCAAAGGTCCCAATAAATTGCACTGTCCTAAATTTTGGGACGTTGTTGGAATCGTTGCTAGTAGTGTGCACCCATTTTCGAAATCGAATCAACTTCGAAAGACCTGTGCTAGCTTCGTGGTGCTTGAAAAAATTCCACATTTCTCAATTCCACGCACATAATTTTTAATTTCGAAACGGGAAATTCTTTGTAAAAACTCAATCCTGTTCTGTGTGTAATATTTAAAGTCGAATTTTTTTTCTATTATTTGAACACCACCGAAACTCTGTATATTTAACAGGTATTAGCATTTCAAACTTCAGTTATTTTACCTAAAAATTCAGTTTTGTAGTTTAAAAATGGAACATTGCGAAATGCAGGACTAAAAAGTAAAAAGTATAGGTATGAAGAATACATCAATGGAAAATGGTTCTTAACATGTAAAATGAAATAAAGTACAATTTATCAAATTATGTAAATTTAACAATCAAAAGTAAATTGGTAGTATTAAAATTTGGAGTTAACTGACTGATGATGAACTGACTTCTGCGACAGACATACACGACACAATGTAAATCAGTATTTGTAATAATCAAAGATAATGGCAATCCAATTTTGGGGAAAATCCTAATGCTCAATAGCCAGTATAATAATAGTAGTAATATTATACCGATGGAAAGAGATTTTCTAGAAGAAAATCTACTTTCAAGGTTACTTGACTTTTACTAACTGTCAGTATGTTCGAAGAAGAAGAAGAAGAGAGAAGAAGAAAAAAAAAGAAGAAGAATTTTAAAAATCGAAAATAACAATTTGTAGAGCCCTTACAACTAAAATATATACACCATTTGAAAGAGCTTTTCAGGAAACCCTTTGCCACTACCATATAGCTCTTTAGATAGCTAGTCCGTTTGGTGTAAATGACTAAAATAGGCGACTAATTGAACACCGAAGTTAAGGTTTCTGTTCCACACCCAAAAGCCATAAGCTTCAGTAATAGAAAAAGATTTTCAAAAACAATATTTCTTAATGAAACGACTTAGTAATTTTAAATTGTATCTACTTTACTGACACCTATCCTAACAATATCCCAAAATCAGGACAGAACAATTTATTTGACTTATTAAATCTGTTAACGGTGACTGGCCTATGAGATAACAAATAAAACAAGCTTACTCAATAAGATTTCGAAGAGAAACGACTGACTGGATTTTTTATTTGAAGGAAATTTTAGAAGCTATCATCGCACGAAGTCGTGTGAGCGCCGAAGCATAAAAGACGGATTTTACGATTGCGACTGTGCAAAAACGCATTTTATGAAAATATTATTCGGTTTCACGCCGCGACACCAAGTTATTAAGTTTAATACACACTCGCGGAGAGCAAATCGCACGAACTCGCACGGACTCGCACCAATATGACACGCAGCGCTGACGCTCCAGCGTTCCGTGATATCGTCACAACTTTTTATACAAATACAATTATTTTTATTGGGAAAATTCGGTTTTTATATTTACTGAAAGCTGGCTTCATTCCAACAGAAAAGGTAATAATAATAATAATAATAATAATAATAATAATCTTTATTACACTGAGGATAGGAGGTTACATAAACAGTATTATAATTGAAATGTTGATAGTTGTACAATAATAAAAAATGAGCAAATGCGCCTGAGCTAGGCCGAGCCTGTATTTCAGGACACATTTCACTTTCCAGAAATAAATTATCGATAATAACAGTAGTTTGGTATTACGTTAACATGATAGCACAGTCTAGAATTAAAATAAAAACAATCTATATATATAATTTACATTAGTTAGCATATAATGCCATTTACTGTGAGTGTTGTGTGAGCGTTGTGTGAGTGATGTATGAGTGATGTGTGGGTGATGTGTGAAGTGTTGTGTGCAAGTGCAAGTGTTTAATGTATTTGTGGTTGTATAGTTTTAACTCGAAACTTTTAAAAACTCCTCCGTAGTTTTATAATCACAGGTAAGTAAAAAATCTAACACTTTAGTTTTGCATTCTTGTTTACTTAATATGTATATGTTAAGTTTAGTATTTAATTTATTGTAGAGATAGGGACCGGAGAAGCAGAAGAACCTGTGTGTAAATGAATGTTTAAAAAGATGGGAACGAGGGACTACATCATTTCGACGACGTTTAAGCAGAGTATTCCTGTCCAAGGGGGTAAGGCAGTGTTGTTTAAGTACCGTAGTTAAGATGTACAGTTGGCGAACTGTTGGTAAGTTCCAGGATCGATACAGGAGATGTGTAGGGAAGTCAATGGGTCGGAAGGAGCTAACCTTCAGAATTGCCCGCTGTGCTATTTCAAGAGGGAGTAGCGTGGTTTTGGAAGCCCCGCCCCAACAAGAAATGCAGTATGTTAGTAGCGATTGACAGAGTGCCCTATAAACCTTTTTTAGTATTAAAATATCTGCTACATGTCGTAGATTCTTAAAAACATAAATCAATTTTCTAAGTCTGGACTGAAGCAGTGAAATATGTGCTTTGAAATTTAGTGATGTGTCTAGGATGACGCCCAGATATTTGACTTCAGATCTCCTTATCAGACAAGGGCAGTTACAGGAAGTAGAATTTGCGGGATGGACATGAAAAGAATGAGATTTTATAGAAAGATCAATGGGGGGTGCATTTGGATATCGTGAATAAAAGGGCATGTACATAGTTTTTTCTGAATTTAAGGTTAGAACATTTTGTTTCAGCCATTCGGACACCTTATTGAAGCCATTTTGTGCAAACTGAAAGGTATCTGCAGGGAGCAGTGGTGGCCGAGTGGTAACGGCCCCGACTTACGAATCGTAGGTCGCGGGTTCAAACCCAGCCAGGCGCATTACTTTGTGTAATTCATTTCTTCACCACTGCTCTCAAAACGGTGAAGGAAAACATCGTGAGGAAACCGGCATGTCCTAGAACCAAAAATTCGAAGACATGTGACATTCACCAACCCGCACTGGGCCCGCGTGGTGGATTACGGCCCATTCCCTCTCCTAGAGAGGAGGCCTGTGTCCCAGCAGTGGGAACGTTAAAAGGCTGATTATGAAAGGTATCTTCCCATGTCTTAGCAGAAAAGAGCAAAGCCGTATCATCAGCATAGGAAATTATAGTACCTTGTTCCAGCTTCAGCTCACAGAGGTCATTTAGATACACTAAGAAGAGTGTAGGTCCTAGCACTGAGCCCTGTGGGACACCAAAAAAGACAGGTAGATCAGTGCTAACGTAGGAATCTACTTTCAGGCATTGTTTACGACTGCTCAGATAGTCTTGAAACAATTTCAATTGTACTCCTCTTATACCCAGTCGCTCCAACTTAGCTAGAAGAAGCGGGACAGACACCGTATCAAAGGCCTTGGCAAGGTCAAGGAAGATGGCAAGAGCTTTGCCACCACCATCAAGATTCCTAATAATGTGGTCAGTAAGTTTGTGCACCGCATCCTCTGTTGACTTCCCAGAACGGAAGCCAAATTGACAAGAGGAAAGTAAACCATTGCTTTCGAGATACTTTACTAGTCTACTATTTATTAATCTTTCCAGAATCTTAGAGATAGCTGGTAACAAAGCAATTGGTCTATAGTTACAGATACGGTGCTTTTCACCCGTCTTGAAGATAGGGACAATTATGGCTTTTTTAAGAACATCTGGGAAGACACCTCGGTTAAGGCAAACGTTAAACAAATGAGTAAGGGGTGAGATAATGATATCCTTCAGGTCTTTAAGTAGGCTGTTAGATATTTTATCATGACCGACTGCGCTAGAATATTTTAAGCCATTTATAAGCGACAGGATCTCGCTTTCGTCAGTGTCTAATAAAACAAATGAGTTATTAGTGGGGTGGTTTGGTTCAGGGAGATCCATAGTTTTATGAGCTGTTGTGGGGCAGTTAAGGAGTCTATTTGCCAGGGATCTTCCGACATTAGCAAAATAATCATTAGCCTGGTTAACAGATGTTTGAGGGAAATCGCCAAGCAGGTCTGTAGCAGTAGATTTAGTTTTGTTTGTATTTGTTATACCTCTAATAACTTCCCAAAGTTTTTTATTGTTATTACTATTTTTGTCTAATTCATTTTTATCGTGTTGTCTTTTTAGTCTTTTTAATAAGTCATTACAATGATTTCTGTAACGGTTGTATGTTAGTTTTAAAGTTTCATTATCAGGTGAAGTGAGTGAGTCTTTGTGGAGTCGATCCCTGTTTTGAATACATCTAAGCAGTCCCGGAGTTATCCAGGGTCTAATAATGCGTTTTTTACGTGGGATTTTGATAATAATGGTGTTTTCAATTATCACATCTTGCAATCTACTAACAAATTTGTCCATGGCCTCACTAGGATCCTCTATTGCTTTAATGAAACTAAAGTCCAACTTGCTCAGCTTTTCACGAATAGCAGGTACGTTAATTTTAGATACGCAGGATTGCGGATGATTTACTTTGTGAGCTTGATAAAGGCAAAGTAACACCGCGTTATGGTCTGTAATGGTGGAATTTAAAACAAAGGTATGGGATTTCAATTTAGTTTTAAGGAAAATGTGATCCAGACACGTTTTACCTTGCCTGGTGGGAAAAGTATGGTCTGGTAAGAAACCGTGAAAGGCAGTCGTATTTAGGTATTCAAATGCTTTGGCATCTTGTGTGGGCATTGAAATATCTATGTTTATATCGCCAATAATTGCAGCGGATTTGATGTTTATTAGGCTGGATAAAGTTGAGTTAAGGGATGCTAAAAAAGGCGTTAAATTATTGTATGATGGTGAACGATATAAAGCAATAATAGCGGTATCATGATTAATTGTTAAAATTAAACAGTTGCTTTCTGAAAATGATGGTTCAATTATATCAACATTTAGCGATTCTTTAAAGTAGATTGTTATTCCATCGTTCTGATTTTTATAATTCTGTGTAGTATGAGACTTATAGCCAGGTAGGTTCGGAGTAGTGAGATTGCAAGAAAGCCAGCATTCAGTAAGTATAATAATGTCACATTCCATCTTTAAAGTGTACAAGAGGACAACTAGCTCATCGAAGTTACGAGAAATACTACGTATATTCTGAGTAATTATTTTAATGTTTGGTTTACTATGAGAGATAAGGTTGCAACAATCAGCAACATTACAGACCGCAGACTCAGAAATAGTTAAAGCATCGAGTTCTACGCCGGTGTTAGCCATTTGAAGTAGTTATGAGACTAAAAGAACTGAAATAAGGTGGACGTTTATGAATATAAAACGATGAGCAAATTAAGTTAAAAGGTGCGAGTATCAGTTTGTTTACATTTAGGTCACTAGGAGAACGTGCGCCGTTAATGTATAGGTATACAGTATAGTTCATATTTATACCATTTGGAGTTGAGCGGGGATATGTACCTGTGAGTGCATAAATATAAATTTCTCCAGTAGTGCTAATCATACGGTCACTTATTGTACTATGATTTAAGTTGTGATAGGAATGCACGAGTTTTGTTGTAATTATAGTAATTTTTAATTCAAGTATGTTAATTAAAAATAAGAAACAGGTTTTAAAACGAAGGATTGTCGAAAACAGTGTTATAATACAAGTTACAGTGTGTGAATAAAGTGAGGTTATAACAGTTAAGTGCATTACACAACTAAGGTTGGTGCTTTTATCGTTTATTGATGTCGTGTTAATTGTATGTGGTGAGTAGAATTGTAAGTTCAGCTTCAGAAGGCTTGATAAAGTGTCTGCAATAATAGTGATAAATGTGCAGGTGTGTATTATGTGTATAGTTTGTTTAACTTGTAACTGGTGCCCCTTATCAATGTAGGACTGAAATGTTGTACAAATGTATTTATAAATTATATCTAAGCATGCATTATTTTTATAAAACCGTATAAAGAAGACCAAAGATGCAAGGCAATATGAGTAGCAATCAGTAGTTAACATTAGGACTAGTCAATTTTCAT
The DNA here is from genome assembly GCA_905332915.2 of Hecatera dysodea. NCBI lineage: Eukaryota > Metazoa > Arthropoda > Insecta > Lepidoptera > Noctuidae > Hecatera > Hecatera dysodea. The sequence continues at coordinate 13,513,890 of HG995297.1, forward strand.
TATCAAGGTTCTTTTTGAGTTCATTTAAGTGTGCTTCGTTTTTGACACGGATGTAAGGTTTTCCTTCAGCTTTGCGAAGATATATTTGTCCACTTGAGGGCCACACAAACTTAAACTCTGCTGTTTTTGCGAAATCTCGCGTGAGGAATAAGAGGCGCTTCATTTTAGTAGTAAGTAATTCCGAGATGTAGATCTGTTGTTTTGATATTTGAATGCCCATATCGTTTGAGTTTAGTTGACTTTGTTGTGGTTTTGAGTGGTTGTATTTTTTAACAGCTTCAAGAAAGGATATTTTGGTCAGTGTGTTGGTAAACTCAATTGCGACTGATGAACTGCTCGTTTCTTTCTTTGACGGCATCCGAACGACATCCCTTATGTCATTTTGAGTTAAATCCAGATAATTTACTGTCTTACATAAATTCAGGACATAACCAAATAGATCGGGCTTCCTTTCATTTTGTAATTTAGGGACATTTCTAACTTCCGTATACGTCTTCAGGCTACTTATTTCTAGTGAATCTAGTTTCTCTTCTAAAGCTGATAAATGTGAATGTATTTGTTTACGTTCATGTTCCAGGCGATCGATTTTATCTTCGACAGCTTTAACGTTCAGAGAAAGGTGGGAGACTGAGTTTTCGATGTCTAAATTTATTTTTTGTATGCCTTTGTTTTGCTCTTGAATAGATATCATATATTCCTCCAATTTATCTAGCCGATTATTTTGGGAGACACGAAGTTGGTTCATCATGGACATAATTTCGTCTTTAAAGAATGAAAAGTTTTCCAGCGTGCATTCATCAAGTATTCGTGTTCTTTTATTTTTACGCTGAGTAACGTTAGCGGGCGAATTTGTGACTTTATTTAGGTCAGGTTCAGAGGTTGATTGTGCCAAATCGTGCGATTTAGGTGGTGTCCTTTGCGTAGCCATTTTAGTCGCAAAGCCGATTAAAATACAATAAGCGTTTTGAATACGTATTTGTTATTTTAGATTTGTTATTTGGGGCTAATTTAAAAATAATTTTATGTAGTAAGGCTCACGAAAATTTACGTCCAGTGGGTCAGCAGTGAAAACACGGAGTTGAAAATTGCGTTACAGCACTGCGTTGTTTCGAAGTGAAGCATATATCGGGTGGCAGCGGGGCGGTAGGCAGGTTGCGGGGGCCCACTAACTCACGTATGATGACGATGGCCGTTTGATAAAATTTTTCGAAAGTTTTTTCACTTTAACTTTTAATCAGTACTCACAGCGTAAATTCAGTTCACTATATTCGGTAGCACAGTTAATTGAGTACTTAGCAAAATTGACAACACTCACAATAAAGTATTTTTTATGACTTTTAGATTTTATAATTTGGAGCACAGTGAAAATGAACTCTACTGTTGTAGGAACATAGGGATCAAAAACCTAAAACGGCAACAACAGTAAAAGCATTCTCGTGTTTTTCGTACAATATCTGTATTGAATGAACTGTGACCAAAGCAGAAGTTTATCTATTGTTGTGGAATTCATATTATTACAAACTGTTTGGCAAGAAAGTATTGGTAAACCTTCTTGGCAAGTCTTTCCCATAATCTGATATAGTACGTGATTACGCCCCCATCGTATTGTGGGTGCAACGAAATAGTGTGCATTACCCTTTACAATATCAAATGGTTATTCGAGTTTATCGCCTTGGCAATGTGCCTGTGGAGATATTTTCGACCTTATAACTATTCTCATGGTGTTTAGCTGAGTAACAATGAGAAATAATTATTTCATGTTATTTAAGTGTGCAAAATAAATCATAAAATAAATCAACAGCGTTGGATTTATAAGTAAGTTAGTAAACAATGCATGAGTCCATAAATTGTTAATAACGAAGTATTACTATGTTGTATTGTTTAAAAACATACCCTAAAGTTAACTTTAGGGTATTTTTTTCGCACATTCAAAGAAGCTCAAAATGTATCACTTTGCTTAATTCAGGATCTTTAGTCATATTTTGCTTGTCGACCTTAGGATCAGATCCTAGTTGCAGTTTGTTATAAAAATATGACTGGATTAAATTGTCACATTTTTTTTCACAACCAGCATCTTTCAACCAATCAACAGCTATCTTTCACGAGGTTCTAAAATAAAAACTAGTTCAATTTTGCTATGATACTAAATTAATAACTTCTTACTAATTTTAATTAAACGAGTCCTGTATTTACACCCTATAACGTGTATTATTTGCTAACGTAGGGGTATTTATCTCTCGTATCCGACCCTGGTTCAATCCGTAGTCCGAAGTGAGGAGGCATGGGAAGCGGTCATCTCCTTCTGCGAAGCAGTAATGCTAGCAAAGGAGGAGGCGGAGCGCGTGCGAGAGAGGGAAACCTCACTCTCCAATCGCCGCAACAGAAGAAGACGCCCCGGGCATCGGGAAACGCAAGGCGATTCCAGGCCACCGTAGGCGCGGGCCTGCGGATGGCTCGCCCTCCGATAGCAACCAGGCCCGAGTCGACGGCGCGTCGTTTTCCACGCGCGCCTCAAAGAGTCGTCAGCAACAAAGAACTAACTAGATGTAGTACTCATTTGCCATATTAAAATTTACTCAAAAGGGGGGACGCCATTAGAAGACGGGCCCCATAGGGTCAGTGCCTGCTAGGGTTGGTGGCCCTGGAACGCAAAAGGCACAAGAAGGATCACGGGTGGGTTTTAGTCAGTAAGAGTCTGACACTCCCTTCCGCTCCGCCCAGAGCGGGAGAAGTTATTTGATGATTTCCCATCCAAAAAAAGTGGTATTTAAAAAAAAATGCTTTCTATCACCAAGTTTTCTTTAGAGACAACTTGTTAAAATTCGTTCAACTGAATTTCCAGAATTTTTAAAATACCGTAAAATTATTATGACCTTTGCTGGCGATCCTGATTTCCATGATAATACATTCATGTTGAAAAACACCTAACATTTAATAAATTATTATCAAAAGAAAAATCGCTCAGTTTTTGCTCGGTATCACATTAGAGCTCTAGATTACAAAGCTTAGAGTCAAGTCTCATAAAACCCTAAGATTTATAGGTCCCTAGCGGCAGACCCAATAGCTTTTATTAGATTTAAGCGATGCTCACACGTAAAATATTATGACAAATTGACCTTACTAGAGAAAAATCGAAGCGAAATTTCTAAACAAATGACTTTATTTTGTAAGAACAATCTTCCAGAAAGAAATTTGGAATAACATTAGCACCCAGTTTCTCAGTAATCTGTTCGAATTACGTACTTGTAAAATTAATTTGAAAATAAAATATTCCGTTACGTTAAACTAGCTTCGGCCCGCGACTTCGTCCGCGTGGAATAGCTATTAAACATTCTTCATCAGTGCTCCGCTCCTATTGGTATTAGCGATAGATTGGTGCCATGAAAGTGCCAGACAGGGGCGCAGCCGACCACGAAGGAGATGACTTTTGATGTTTTCCAAGCAAAAGTTCAAAATCTGGAATATTGGAAGGAATGGAGGGAGGCCTTTGCCCAGCAGTGGGACATTTCAGGCTAATATAATAATATCTACATGATTCATTAGTTTAATCAGACGACCCAGCCTGTCCCTTGCTGCCCTCCCCAATTGACGCCGTTAAGCCGAGTCCCGTATCCCACAGGGGATGCCCTTAGCGAGCGGTGATTTAGTATTAAGGGCGCACCGAGTTTCTAGCGCTAATCGATTTTAGGTATTCTATGCGCTTCGTGTATGTGTGCGTGAGGCACACCGGCAAGAGAGCAGCGCCGACCGCGCGCCGCGCGTATAATAACTTATCGGCTATATAAGTAGGGTAAAAATCCCAGTAGTCGACCTTTTATTTTCAATTTCAAATTATTTATTCATCAAAGTAGATTCAGTAAAAACTACTTTCGTTAGTACGTAAGGTTCGACTTTTAATTCCATTCAGTAACTTGACGGTTAATTTGACAGATTTTAATAAAAAAACAGCTATTTGAGTTGGTGTAAGAATAAACTATATTCAATTAACTTCACAAATGTACTTGTCGGAGAAGGTATGTCTGTCTCTCGTTAGCATCAGGCTTATTTTAATTAGTACTGTGGGCGTAATAAGGGTAGTGTTGGTTATACCGCAATATTGAAACGGTTTGCAGTTCAAATCAGATTGCAATTCACGAACAGGTCAGTCACACTAGCGAATCACACACTGTAGGCACACCTATACAACTCAACGATACGGAACGCGACAGTTTCTATGCATATGTTGTTCGTACGATGTCCAATGTTTCGATGATCCCGAGAGCTTTTTTTTTTAAAAAAGCTCTCGGTATCATCACCCGCAGTTCAGCACACTAAGGCTGGTTACTGCCTAACCGATAAATCCTGTGGTGGTCTCAAATGAATTTAAGGCCCCCAGTCAGGGCTACTTAAAACCTAAATGACCGCTCGCTAAGGGCATCCCCTGTGGGACACGGGCCTCGGCTTAGCAGGGTCATTGAGGGAGGGCAGCAAGGGACAGGCTGGGTCAGGTTGATTTAACGGTAATGGCTCAGCGGCGCAGGCTGGCTCGTTAGGTAAAAGAGGGTTTTGACGGGGGCGTCGCAATGTACCTCGTCGGCGAGGCCGGTATACGGAACGCGGTCTGTGTTTGTTTTTCCTAAGAGTACTGGTTTCCCTACTACTCTCTTGGTTCTGGGTGATGGGGTCATCGGGCTCAACAAGGGTATGTCGCGGTCGGCGGATCTTGCTGATCTGGGAGGGCGTGTATCTGGTAGCCGATACGATAAGGGGGTTCTGGTGCTTTTCAGCGGACTCTATGAAACGCTTTGAAAAACGTATCATGAACTGTTTGATGGTGGGGATGCGGAGGTCGACATGGAGTCGCTCATTCCTAACGTACCACGGGGCTCCGTAACCTTTCGAAGAAACCGATTTTGGATAACCTGCAACCTATGGATCTGGTGAGGCTTAGCGTGGGCGAAGGCTATACACGCATAAGTCATTATCGGGCGTATGCAAGTGGTGAAAATGCGTAGTTTGCATTTCAGGTATAGCTTGCTGCGTGCATTCAGGATGTAATGAAGCCTACCGAGAGCGAAAACGGCACGACTGCGTACCGTCTTTATGTGCTCTCCGAAAGTAAGCTTTCAGTAGACCTAGATATTTGGCTTGCTCTACCCAAGGGATCGGCTTGCCAAATAACGTGATTGGGCTGGGACGTGGTGGGAAGAGACGAGTCTGGGGCTTGTAAAACAAGATCGCCTGACTCTTCTCTGGGTTGACTTCCACTCTCCACTTCCGGAACCAAGTGCCTAGTGCGTTTGCGGATCTCTGGAGGTGGCCGGCTATTGCCTTCTCGCTATTGCCGGAGCAATAGATCGCCGTAGCAAACAGAGCTAGCTGTGTCTTAGTACTAGTGGGAATATCGGTACTAAATAGCGAGAACACTAGAGGGGAGAGGACACCGCCTTGGGGTACTCCGGCGTTTGAGATTTGAGTGGACCTGTCCAAACAGTGCAAGCATTTGTCAGTTATCATGTAGCTCAAATTTAAATCTTTATGGAGCACAACGATTTGCCGAACAATGCCAAAGTTCGGCAAATCATAAGACATTTGGGTAGGCCACATAAAGAATTAAAGCCGCCAGACTAACATTAAATGAACCTCTGACATACACAATACGTTATATGAGGACCATGCGACTTTTAATAACTTGTCTTCAAAACACGAAACATTATATTTCTTTGAACTGTCAAGTGTCAAGAATAGAATTAAAAGTCGAAGTATGTTTTTGCAGGCAGATTCTATTGAATTTCTGATAATGAAGTTACACGGTAAGTACTTTGTTCGTTATGGCAAGACTTTTTCGGGAATAAAGAAGCCAGCAAAATTGTTATGTGCGATACCAACGGTTAGTATATATTTATTTTTAGTGAATCTCTGCTGGAAGACAACAATTTTGTTTCGGTGTAATTGGCATCCTATAATAAAACAGAACATTTGATGTAATTATAATTTCTATAATTATCAACAAATCTGGTTTGGGATGAAAGTAACACTTATTTCATAAAAATAATTAGTTTCTGAACTTGCAATTCTAGAGTTTGATAAATTTTGTAATCGGTCTTCCATGAAATTTACCCTGAAAATTGAAAAATTGAAAAGTTAAAAATAACGAATCCTGAAAAATATCAAGATCAAAAGCAATAGCTTTTCTTCTGGAAGAAATTTCTATTGAAATAAGCAGTATCTTTGTGCTCTTGGTTTCTGTACAAAATTTTCTATTTTTAACCGACTTCTAAAAAAGGAGGAGGTTCTCAATTCGGATGTTTGTATTTTTTTTTAATGTTTGTTCGCGCATAACTCCGTCGCTTGCCAACCGATTTGGAAAATTCTTTTTTTTGTTGGAAAGGGTATACTTCCCAAATGGTCCCATAAATTTTTTATCGAAATCGAACAAGCGGTTTTTTTGTTAATTTCAATAAATGATAGCAAATCTGTCGGGATAGCTGAAATCGCATGTTTGTTTATTGTTTACACCAATTTATACCACGTACGCTGTGATGGGAATGTTTAGCTGGGAACCACTAAAAAGTGAAAAATAAATAAACTTTTTACAAAAAATAAAACCGACTTCTAAACAAAAAAACCAAAATGTATAAAATAACTTTAATTTCGGAAATCGGTGTGTTCAACAACAAAAAAGCAACCAAAAACACCGAGTTCCGAAATTAAAGTTATTTTATGCTTTTTGGTTTTTTTGTTTGTTTTTGTAAAAAGTTTATTTTTAGTATATTTTGTGTTCCTACATAAAAAATAAATAAATAAAAATGCTGTATGACAGATTTGTGTCATGTTTTTATTTAAGTTCATTATTACAATTTAAGGTAAGTATATCGTTTAAAAATCGTATTTCATTACTACTACAGCAAAAAAATATCTTGTATTATTTAAGGTTATTTATTTAACCATTATGAAACCACCTTTACGCAAAAGATGTGTTACCTACTTTTGGGTTACATTTGTGTAACGGTAATAGAAAATCTGTTGTGTTACTTTTGTGATATTATATTTGACAATTTTGGTGGCCTTACCCTAATTCATTTCTTCATGCAAGCGTTTATTTAGCATTGGTTTTTCGCCAACCCCTTCTCTGTCTTGATTTCTTTACTTTGTTCCCCATTTCAAATACGCTACAATTCATTTTCATACAATTTTCTTCGTTACGTTATTAAATCCGCGCGTGAGCGCAAGCGACACAAGCTCCCCGTCCGATGGCCGACGGCGGTCTAAAGCGGACAGGAGGGCGGCGCGGCGGCTCTGCTTATAATGGGAAAAATTCGCGCGAATTTAGGTATTTCCTTCTTATTGTTAAACAAATACATATTTTGAAAATGTAAAGTGTATACGTTGTGTAAAACATGTAGTTTTGTTATTATTAAAAAACTGATGACCTTTCGCGAAGTATTCACGCCGTACTAAGCGTTTGTTGTGTTTTTTAGAGGTAACTTTGTGAATTTATTCTATCGAGCCAACTTTATCAAATCGTGTTTTCATCGTGTATACTGCCTAGTATATATGGCCAATAATACCAATTTATTTCCTTAGATTTTAATTTTATTGTTTACTACTTCAAACAACCGTTATAAAAGCGCGTTTTTGTGTATAAAAAGCTCGGTGCCCCGTTAAGCTTAGTTTTTAACCCTGACGGGGTCTTAAATTCATTTGAGGTCACCACTGGATAGTCTGGTTAGTGTGCTGAGCTAAGAGTGGCAATTTCCAAAAAAAAAAAATGTTCTACATAACATCTAGTTGTCCCTCCGAAATTGGCAAAGGTATAATTACTGATACTACTAAATAAGTCTTCACCCTACTACTAGTACACCCTTCAAATTTCCCACCAGGCAGCGGTTTAAGTTGTGCGTTGCCCGTCAAACTTTAATTCTTGCACTAGATAGATTTTCGCACGGGTGCAAAATATATAACATGTTATTTCCAACGATCGAAAACGCTCTATATGCGTAAGCCCTTTTTTCACAGATGAGAATTTTAGGTATTTGGACGCAACATAAATACACAAATCTTCCTACTTTGTAGTGGAAACCGTATTAGGTTTAGAAGAAGTATGTGGCAAAACGAAAAAAGGCAGACAGCAACTTTGTATTATACTATTGAGAGACTTCATGAGCAGTTCGATTTTAAATGACTACTTAACCCCTTTTTTTCCCTTTCCTACATTTATTTATAACCATTGAGACACAAAACTAACTACAGGAGCTTTACGTAAATTATAGGTGACTATACCATTCTTCCACTATTTCATTCTTCCGCTCCGGCCAGAGCGGGAGAAGTTATTTGATGATTTCCCATCCAGAAAAAAAAGGTGACTATATCATTATTCGTCTAACAGCAACATTTGACACGAGTCTATTTGCAATCAAATCACTTCGACAACATTGTGTTCTCACGTCCCATTGCACGAAATCATTACAGGTCAGTCACATCGTAATTCCTAAATTAATTTAGCCTGCAGCTCTAGCAATACTAATTACACTAGCAACGCCGTAATGCCCCATTTAGCTGAATGTGTTGAACTAAGGATGGCTTCTCTTGAGTGACGTCACATGTGACTAAATGAAGTGTGTAATGTTATGACTGGGGAAGATAATTTAGAAGATATTATCGCTAATAAAGTTTTGGGTCATGTACTGGCACCGTTTTATGAGGTATCAAGGCCGTTTTATGATCAGAAGCACGGATACTGTCAACTGCATTGAAAAGAAAGAGATGCAAAGGCATAATGCTATTGTTCATGTAAAACTCCATTTTTCTCTGTAATCAAAATAAATGCCGTAATCCTGTTTCTTATTTAGGCATAATATCTTCGATCAATAGTGCTATTAATGATCGAAGCATAATATTATCATTAATACCAAATGTCTGAACAGAATGTAACTGAGTCAGATATTCTGAAATGTCATCAGTCAGCTTACGATTATAGTGACATTTTGTTTAATATACGTGAAAGTTTGAATTGAATCATCTCAAAATTAAATTTGAACGTTTAGTTAGCAGTAAAAAAATATCAAAATATTATAACAGTTCCTTCAAAACGATACTATAAAATTCTGCATCATAAATTGTTAAAATTGGCGCATACTATGTAGAATTATATCAGCGAAAGATTGTACAGGGATTCTGCCAAAGGATAGCCGACCACATTCCACGATAAAAGTTAAGCTTGAAATATCGCGTGACTGAACACGTAATTTTAAATAGTTTAATAAAAGTTAAGATACTAAATTCCAATTTTGTATCCAATATTTCAAGTTTTGGTGTCGCTCAAGCGAATAGAATTTAAATTGTTTAGAACTACTGAAAATACCTAAGGCAATAAGTTCGCCTTTCTAGCTTTTTATTTCTTGAAAGGGTAAATAAATATTTCGGCGTAATTCCTGTGTTTTAGTGTCAACATTTTCAGTGTTATGTAGTAAATTTAATAGGTACCTAAGAAGGTGCCACTGCTGTGACTACTCATGGTTTTTTGTGTCATCAAAATCCTTTTTTTTTCTTGTACCATCCCTTATCGTAAGAACTTTAAGATATTAATACGGATATCAAAACCCATCACACGTTTTCATATGCTTCACGACCTTACAAAACGCCTCGCAAGATACACAAGAAGAACTAATAAAAAAGTATACATTTTTTATTCAAGCCACGTTCCCAATAAAAATATGAAAAACCAAAACAAAGGTCAACACTGAGGCCAGACACACTGTCGCCAAATGTGGCATTAAGTTTGGCCGAACCCTGGATATTATCGCAAGAATATAATGGAACTTATTTTGTAGCAGTTTTTATTGTTTAGCGTAGATTTATTGGTGGTAGTTAATTAAATATGAGATAAACCTGTTCCATTTACTTACAATGTTTTCAAATTATTTGGTTATGCTACGCAACTTTGAGCGGTCATAAAATGTGTGTAATCTAAGTTATATCGATTATCTCATAGTCATAGTCATAGTCAGCCTTTATAAATATGTTCCCACTGCTGGGACATAGGCCTCCTCTCTAGGAGAGGGAATGGGCCGTAATCCACCACGCGGGTCCAGTGCGGGTTGGTGAATGTCACATGTCTTACAATTTTTGGTTCTAGGACATGCCGGTTTCCTCACGATGTTTTTCCTTCTCCGCTTTGAGAGCAGTGGTGAGGAAATTAATTACACAAAATAATGCGCCTGGCTGGGTTTGAACCCGCGACCTATAATTCGTAAGTCGGGGCCGTTGCCACTCGGCCACCACTGCTCACCGATTGAAAACGAATGTTGAAAAAGTTGAGTTATACTTTTTTTTAGTTAGGTCACTATCTCATGATATGCGCTGATGTGGTCGACGATGGAATACAATTGCCTAGAATTAGCCTTTTCACTCTTGACTTAAAGACCGCCACAGCTATCAGGAATCCCACTGCTATAGAAAATGCTTTAGATTGTTTCCAGAAAACGTCTCTGATGCCTTACGAAAGATAATCCTCAAACCCATAAAACTGGCATTATAATCCACCATCCCTGTCTTCCGCTGGTAATAAAACGGAGCTACTTAAACTGAGTGGACCCCTGCAGTATTACAGAGACCTTTCTAAGATGTTAAGCTTACATGTAATACAAAATTACACACCACACCTGTATTTTCCATAAGGGTTGGGAAATACAGGTACAGGGGATGTTCTTTTAACGGTCCCACATTTTCACATTTAGTATGATTAAGTCTCATATAATGGCGGCGAGCCTATTGCCATCAAACTTATTCAAATACAGGCGCCAAACTACACACCCGACAATTTTCCCACCCGAATATCGAACCAAAAATCTCACACCACTAGACCAAGGAGTCAGACAAAACTAGGACTTCATACTACGAAAACCTTAGTTTCAATAATTAATTAAACCACAGCACTTTCCCTTATTCAGGTATCTTTTAGGTCCAAGAGCTTTTACTTATTTTCTTCAATGAGTTTAACGAAGTATCTACCGATAGTGTAGTACGTTAGGTTGCCATTCAACCTCGGTAAGGTCAGAATTTTCTTTGATGTTAGATGTAATCAAAAGACTATTTTCATGTAAGCTGGTCTTGTAGACCTTGTATTGAGGGAAGGGCCTAACGTTATTTGGAAGAAATTCCTTTTAGTTAGTTTTGTGACTGGAAGATCTTTCATTGCTAATGATATCTTGTTGTCAATTTGAGCAAACAAGTTGTTTTGTCAAAACATGTCTATGTTAAAATTAGTTGGGTTAACGGCCCCGACTTACGAAATGTAAGTCGCGGGTTTGCTGGGGACACCACTGCTCACAAAACGGTGAAAGAAAACATCGTGAGGAAACCGGCATGTCCTAGAACCAAAAACTCGAAGACATGTGACATTCACCAACCCGCACTGGGCCCGCGTGGTGGATTACGGCCCATTCCCTCTCCTAGAGAGGAGGCCTGCGCCCCAGCAGTGGGAACATTAAAAAGGCTGATTAAGCTTATACTAAATTTGTCTTCGCGGTTGAAGAGTAATGATGTCAGAAACCATAATGTCTATAATGTAATTTTGGTGACCACTACGCGAATATTCGAGAAGTAAATAAAGGAATAATTAAAGTTTAAGAACCATATTTTGGAACGTAGCCAAAGACATACACGAAGTATTGTGACTACTTCAAAATCCGTATCCCCATGTCAGTGTTTTTATGGGAGCCAAACAAAAATATTTTCGACCCTTTGACATTCCAGTTTCCATGCCTTTGCACTTTTTATGTGAAAACATCACAGACTCGTAACCTTCTACTTCCAAATACTTCTAATGAAGGTTTATTATTATCTTTTGCTACTTTGGCAATGGAATTCGAGATCCTTGTATTTATAGCCCAAGCTCTCTGAGCTAGTTAAGTTGCCGAGCCAAGATTTAAATTGGGCTCACAAGTATTTAGACGTTTTCAATGCAAAGGACTGATATCAATAGTTCGTTTGTAATGTTCTGTAGCTTTTTTTCTATAATAAAACGATTGTAAAGTTCCTAACAGAGTCGGCTTTTTTATAATTAGAGAATAATAAGCTAGTAAAATGTGGATTCTATTATAGCAAAATCAATAGATTTATCAGTCTCATTCCCATTGTCTTGTACGACAACGAATATCTATTAAATTGAATACATCATTGGCAATGGTCCTTCTAAATTCATCCCTTCAATATATAAAAAGGGCCAAGTTTATAGACAGACCTTAACGGACGATGTGTTGTTGATACAAAAAGAAGTACTCACTATTTTATGGGCGCATTCCACTTCTCCATCAGATGGATCAATCTACTTAGCATTAACTTCCTAATATATCTCGTCTCTTGAACAAAAACAAATTTATGAGCGCTAGTAAAATTTCGCTTCTGGATCGCTTTTGCCTTATTGGTGAAAGGGTGTGTACAACTGTGTATACTGTTTAGCCAGTTGAGACTACGAAGTTATTTGCTGAATGTGTGTTTTTATTTTATTTTTTAAGGTTTGATTAAGGTAATTTTATTTTCACTGCTTTTACTTTCACAGCCGAGCGTGTTTAGGACCTTCAACAACATTATATTCGACAGATTTGTACAACAATTAACACAAAATAGATAATAGCATGAAGCGATAAAAACCACTTCACCCCTGACACAAGACTCTATTTCCTCCAGGAAATTGACAGAGCACTCACCACCAATCTGAGGAAAAGTTACGATTGGAAAAATATATCTCCAGGAAAAGATTCCAAAGACGTGTCCTGTCACGCACGCTCCACATACGACCTTTTATTTTTCCTCCTTTTAAACTACGGCGAAGAACTCTTGCTATTATAAAATGTTTTAAAGTAACATCGCTCAGGTGTATTTAGTCCTTAAGGAGCTACACAGATTGCTTCCAATAGAGTAATTGACTTCAGTTAAATTCTGATTACGAAAGCTGTTTCTTATTCACGTTTAGAAAAACTTAAACCATTTGAAATATTACTCGGCTAACAGAATACAATGACAAATTCACAGAGTAATTTTGGAGACAAGGAAATGTAATTGATTATTTGAAACGTTTAATCACTTAATTTTGGTAATTACACCACAGCAGTTCTCATTATGTAGTCCTTTTAAAGCATAATTACATGAAAATGAGTACCTTAATTTCTTTCACTTCCTTACATTTTTAGGGCACAATATGTTTGTAGAGGACTTCAATGAGATTTTAAATTTTGTTTCAGATAAAACATGAAGTCAAGACAAGAACTGGAAGAAAATCAAATCAACTCATAACATGTATGATGGTGGCACTACTGAAAACCACAGTCACACGATAAAAAGAACTCAAGTGCATCGTATTATGCTTAATAAGAACAAAACCCTAGAAAGTCTTAAGACAGTGTACATCATATGATCTAAATGCCTTATTTAAGAGGAAAGTGCGCTGCCGACAGGCGCCGACTATGTTTGACTCGACCAAAGGCGCACTACTCGTAGCGCCGTCTTTATCCAACAGCTCCTGTTGGCTGAACGGCAAAGGTTGGCCCTCGACATTCCCTGCACCAGCTGACATTTTGAAAGCATTCTTCATATTTGCCCTATCTATGTCAATTGTTTTTGGCAACTTGGTTCTTATATGTGTCCTTAATAATAGGCGGTATATAAAGTATATCGATAATCAGGTATGTATTTGCATATTCACCAATGTCATTTTCTTTTCCAATATTCATTACTTGCGTCAATGCTATTTCTTTTTTAACTGAGTTGTTTTCAACACGGATAAATAAAAGGATGCAAGACGATAAAATACTAAAACAATTTTATGATAGCTTTTTAACTCAACAGTAAACCTGTAAAATTTACCATAAAGAGCAATTATATATAATTTTCTTTACATAATATTCAGAACATAACTCTCTCAAATTTCAAACCGCCAATTATAATAAAACCTTGCTTGTGTCTGAATAATTGCTTGTCAGATAATAACAATGTTAGGCTACTGAATAATGGTAGAATATTACTAGGTTCTACCTAAGTTATTTGGCATCATAAGACATCTTTCTTGGTCATTAATTCACAATGATAGTTCTCAACGAAAGTAATTTATATGGTGCCATATTTTACAGCCGAGATACTTACTGACCTCGCTCGCACTCAACGATTTATTCACGGGAATCTTGATCGCCCCAGTAGCTCTCCTCCCGGCTTTGTACAAGTGCTGGCCCTACGGAGAGATATTCTGTCAGATACAGGTATGTTATTCAGTTCTACATTCAAGTTTGTTCTAGTTTATGTATATTTGGAAGAGTCATTATTATTATGTTCAACACTGTGGTAAACTAACTTTAGTCGTATAATACAAAATAAATGTTGACTTGCACTCAAACTTAAATAGTAAACACAAATAAAATGAGTACACTAAAATTAGTTTACCATCAAAATTTTGGGAGAGTTGCTTAATTTTGTTAGAGCTAGGCGGAGCTACGATGTCCTTGCAAACTTTGTTTAAACAAGAGATGAAGAGAAAATGAGTAAAGTTACCTCGAAGGAAAAAAGTTTGTAATTCACAAAGCAAAGTTAAATGGTAATCAGATGTTAGGGATAAATTGGTGTAATGTAACTGCTGATGCTTGGTAATCATTTTGGCAAATGATTTTTGTTTTTACAAAATTCAGAAACATAAATGAATATCTTAAAAAAATAAGATAACAGCACAATAGGCTTTACCAAAGAAAAAGATCTGAAGGCGTTACAAGATCAACATTAAAAAGGGTTATTGTTGACGTTCCAGCGAAGCGGCCATCCCTGAACAATAAAATTGCTAAAACTTCTATGAAAGCACATAATGCGGTATCAGCTAATGGTTTATAGTGACCGAGCACAAAGTAGGGATGAAGTTTAAGCTTTGTAACTGACGCCCGACGCTGACTTGTTATTCCTTTTACGAAGTGGGCTTTTTGTTTCGTAGAATGAATGAAGAATGCTATTTAGATGCCCAGTAATGTTTCCTCAGCATTGACGTGACTTGTTTCTATATTTTTATTGTTACTAAAATCCGTTTTTTTTTTCAGGCTCTACTCCGTGGAGCTGTGAGTCAACAAAGTGCGGTTATATTGGTCTGCATGGCTATCGATAGATATTTGTACTTGTTGCACCCTAACACCTATCATAAACATTCAAGTAAAAAGGTAAATTCGAAATTGTTTTGCTATTGGTTTAATTTTTTTACGTTTGTTTCTTTTCTCATCTTTCTGCTGTGAGCTTTGGTGAAATACATGATTTCGTTATTTGTAACGTTAATCCACATAATAAGTTCCACAGTTCACAACTGTTTTTTACTAACCATATCTCGACGACCAGACCGCGGAAAGTAAACTTTATGGGACCACATCCCAGTAAAAATGTAATAGAATATTAGCTTATCTAAAATTAAAATCACATCAAGTAGGAAGTAAAGCTTTTCAATAAGATATATTTCACTAAGTTGCGAGTCCTTTAAAGAACTCTATTTGGGGACACATAGGTACATATACACGTATCTTTCTCAGAAATCTCTTTGATCGGCTTAGGAAGTTGCTCAAAGTATCGGGCTAAACTTACTTAGGTGCAAAGGGTAGTTCAGAACGTGATTAAAATGAACTTTTTCGTGCTTCAAAATAAAATGTTTTGTATAATTTATTAGATTTATGCTGAAACTTTTATAGTCTTGTATTTGAAATCAGCTAAAGCTGACTTTAAAAAGATTTTGGGTTTTCCGTTGACAGATCTTTTTTGTTTAACATGCGAAAATAGAAGTTTGTTTTCTGTTTGTTTGAGAGCAGTGAAAGGGTATCACTGTTTTGAAAGATATTATTTATCTGACCTAGAGTATCCAGATTATTAAAGAAGTTATTATACATAATGTTGACGTAAATTAAGTTATAGGGGTAACTAGACTTTATAAAATATACTGACGCGTGACGGTACAATTTATATTATTTTAAGGTCGAACAGAACAGGTTTACTTTTTTGAATTAAGTACTTTGAGGTCATGTTTTTGAACTAGAAACTAAATAAGATCGACGCCATCTTTTGACTATTTTTATTTTCAGTCAGTTAAGAGTTTTTTTTTTATTAACTAATAATAATAACATTTTTGTTTAATATTTTTAAATGATTTTATGTGTTTTTTTTAAAGATGTAAATTAGTAAGTAAGTTTAATGAATAAAGGGAATAACTATTTTTATATAGGTATACTGATTTTGTTTGGTTGCACGCGATTATCTCAAGATCTACTAGTTTTAATTGCAAAATAAGAGTTGGATGTTGGATAGCATAGCTCATTTACAGAGAGAATAGGAGCGGAGCATCAATGAAAATTGTCGCAAAAACTTTTTTTTCTAATTAAACACAGACGAAGCTGCGCGGGTTTGTTAGTTAAGGGTATAGTAGAATATGAAGCCGATGTAATAAGTGATGAGTTTTTTTATTATTTTATCTGGATAAGCTTTCGTCTCTCACCGGCTCAGCTGGTTGAAATAAGCAAACCAGTTTATATGCCGTGGCTTACCCTTGATAGACATGTAAAGCAATAGTTTTTAATTGTAATATTTCTTCTTTGTTCACAGGGTTGCGTTCTAGTAATAAGTATAACTTGGATACTGTCAGTATCACTGTTTGCTATCATGGTGCTACCAAGATCTGGATATTATTTCAACTCAACCGGACTCATGGCTTGCGATGTTTTCCATAGCCGAGTGGCTTTCAGGTAAGCTTACTTCATTCTCAGATTCGGGGGATATGAAGATAATTTCCTCAAAATTGTATGTTGATGTGCCGCTTCTAATGATATCTAAAGCATAATTATTCAATCAGCTAAGTTACGTGAAAGTCATAGTGATAAAAATAGTAAAATCAAGTTGAAAGATAATAATAAATTACTTTAACACTCACCTAAATATGAAACCTATATATTGATTATTGTATTATTTATTCCGCACCAGGATTCTTTCATGCTGCGCCTACTACTTTCCTACTACAATGGCACTGATGTACTGTTATGGTTCTGGGTTCCACGTCAGCAAAAATAGAGGAAAGTTTGATCCAGAGCCTTTGAGACCCAACGGAGTACCTGTACCATGTGCCAAGACTTCTCATGGTGAACATGAAGTAGTGGTAAGAAACATTTAATTTTAAATGAAATCCTTGAAGCTGGTATACCAACTGCTGTAAGCCTCTACAAGTATATCAGAACATCTTGCAGCTCAATCTTCACGGACTCGATCACTTTCACCGAGCATTTCTAGACTCCGTGACATTTTGTCCGGTGCCTGCCATCTTGCCGAAAAGATTTTGACAAAATTTCATTACCCAAACAAATGTCAGCAACCTTTTTTTATACAACTGCAATATTTCGAATGATTTTAGTACGCGTATTTTTATTTGGTCAAATTTTTACTTGGCAAAATATTACCAAGTATAATGTCATTATGGCATTTGGACTTTAATCAAATGATTTATTACAGCAAACAATCTTCAAACAATAAACATTTGGTGAAATGATTTGATAAGGAGTTAACAGACAAAAATAAGAGGTTAACTATTAAAAACAAATGGTTAGGTTAGGTAAGGTTAAAACTGTGAGCTCCTACGCACGAGCCGAGTGAGCATAGCGAGTGGTGCCGCGGCAGCGGCCGGCGAGTGCCAGACACGACTTGCATTAATAGAAAAAAAAGATATTGTTTTTAGTAGGTTACCCGGAACTCAACTATTTATATTAGGTTAATTTCTTCTTTTAACAAAATGGGTAGGTTAGGGAAAGGGTGAATTGAAAACTGACGATACTAAATATTTGGCTTATTTGATTTTGCGTAAAAACTGTTAATCCAACTGAAATATTTGACTAAATAAAAAATGTAAAAAGTACTAGTTGGTAAACAAGTTATAGTTTAAACGTTCATTTGCCAAACATTAGGTTTGCGTTACAATTTTTTCTGAGTACAGTTACAGTTTTTTTGCTAAGTAATAATTTGGCAAATTAATTTATGCGAAAATTTTCTAATTATTTTCAGTCAAACAAGGGAGACCCCATTTTGTCGTGTGGAGTCAAATAAATAAATACTGTTATCATCTTGCTTTTATTCTATTACTGTAATGTGCGATCTCATAGTGCTCGATCGTCTATACCAGTTCCACAAATTCTAAGTGTTAATGATTTTTTAATGTGCAATATTATTCGCGGAATTTCTTCTGTAAACAATTTCCAAAATGATTCCGTTCATTGTTTCTCTACACAGGTCACGTAACATTTATTCATAATTTATGATAATATTTTGGTACGCCTATCAGCAGTATATCTCCATTCTTAGATAAAATATAGAATACAATAAGCATTCATTATACAGATAAAGTTACTTTTATAAATCAAGATGATAAATAAAATCTCGCTCGCAGTAAGTAATTGCATAAAAAAGAATAAAATTATTCCGTGTTCTCATCCTTCCCTATCTTTTTTCAAAACTTCGTTACCGATGTACTAGAGTTATGATGTAATGTCTTTCCCTTTAAGTACGACTGACGCTTCCCCGGTTTCATTGATTTAAGTGCCGCGTTCTAGCGGAGATTGTATTAGATCGAGTGAAACATTAGTCCAGAATTACGACTCTGCTTTATAAATCGAGATTGTTGTGAAGATTGGATTAGTTATCTCTCTCTTTTAGTCGTAAAAGTGAAGTAATTTCTTCAATGTTAGATTTTCAGAACGCTCGCTAGTGAATGACGAAATAAGGCGTCCTTTCCATGATTATGGTGTATTGATAGAAGTTTTCTTGTACATTTGCAATTATGCTCGAATATAATGACGTCTATATTAATCACGCATAGCAACAATAGTCTCTATAAACCTCAAACATTTGTGACATGTATAGTACAAACATTACAATAACAAATGATGACGACATGATTTTCTGTGGTACAGATTCAAGCCCCAGTAAGACCGCACAGTGTGAGTACATCACGAACTATGGCAGCTATGTCATTAGGTTTCATCGTTATGGTCACTCCGGCTACTATACAGGAAGTGGTTGCGGCTTGTACCGGGTGCAAGGTATGGATTTCTGCTTTGATATAGTTTGTACCTAATATTGCATAGTTTGATATCATAGCTACACTATCTGTGTCGGTTTGGGTCAATAAAAATCAGAAATTCAATAGTGTAGATAAGACACAATCAATAAGAATAATCATATCATATCTATAATTTATGATCATTAACGACTTCATATATCATAATTTCGAAAAGTTTCCTTCTCTAAATATGCAAATAACCGTCTTGTTTCCTTTGAAGTTGTTATTTATTCTACTGTCACTACTGAAAAACGAAAAGCTTTGGAGATTATTATATTCAAGAAGGAATAAGATACAATTGAGCATAACAATCTGTTGTACTTGAAGCCTTGTTGCCTTTTTCGACCTGCCTGTACTTCTGAATTTTACATTTACGTCTATGTAGGTACAGTTATTCACTGTATCTTATTTTGATTTTCACATGAGCATGAGATTTTTCTTATTTAATTTTAATATGTATCGGTTTTTATACAGGTTCCACCTTCTCTGGATTTTATCGTCACATGGTTGGCTCTGAGCAATAGTTTTTGGAACCCATTCCTGTACTGGTTATTAAATAGTCACTTTAGAAGGATTAGTCATGAATTGCTACAATATTATGTAAGTATTAAAATCGCCTAGTGCTTTTTTAAATTGTTTTCAATATTGATTGATCCTTTTAGTTTTGTGTATAGTACATTAATTTATGCTACCTATATAAATTCAACTGCAAAAGTAATATGTATAGAACGATTTTGTGTATACAAATTTTCCAACATGCACCGGTAGGATTTCTTTAGAACCATGGGAAATCCCCCCAGAGCGGAAGTTGTTATATGATGATTTCCAAGGAGGAGTGTCAGCCACTTACTGACTAAAACCTATCTGTGTTCCTCCAAATATCCTTTGCGTTCCAGAGCAACGGTAAATTTTTCAAACAAATTCCGCAACCCTGGTAAAACGGTAGGATAACTTACTTACCTTATTCTGTTTTTTATAGGTCTGCTGTCGGAGATCAAAGTCGTTCCCGAGCTACGAGAAACCTACAACAGGATGTTGTGGATCTCCTGTCACATCTGATGGTCTTCATTCGAAGGGAGAATTTGAAGGGCTCGGAGAAAAGTATTGGGGCGAAATATTAGAACGCACCGTGTCATCTTCATCCCTTCATGCTATCCAGAAGGCATGTCATCGAGATCCTCTACGGTGTTCCGGTTCCTTCAAAGGAACTGGCTGTCAAAGCAGTATTTGTAAGCAAGACCCAAGATACTTCGACAGCTATGGCCCAACAGACTATCGACACCTGGATAGATCAGCCTTTCAAATTGAATCGTGTACACGACAGTGTAGATTGAAGAACTCAGATATGTGCCTCTTTAGACCTAGTCCTGGTCTGGAATGTGGTCGCTCTCGTTCCAATTTAAGCTTAGATGAAGGCAACTTCAACAAGACTTGTAACGGTAGGCATCCGGAGTTGTGAGAGTTCCGAAACTGTCCGGTTTTCGGGCATAGAAGTAATAGTATAAGTATGTACCCAGGAGTGGAACATTTTAATTCAAATATTAAGTGGAAGTTTGATGACTCGCCGGATGTTGATGATGATATGCAACATTTAGAACATAATCTCGATAGAATACGCAGTTTAAGTCACGAGAGAAGCTTTAACGCCTATGGATTAAAAGAACACGATAATCTATTAGAAGTCGAAGTGAACGATATTGTAGAAGACGATTCAGATGAAAACAAAGACTATGGTAACGGTTGTGGTCATGACATTCATGATGAAAAAAGTGATTACAGTGCCCATAAATTCTCTCGTACTTCATCGCTATCTAATAGAGAACTTGACGTTATCAAAGAGAGCTCGAGGAGCTCGAGTGACACTGAAGTGACGTTAACGCGATGACTTCCGAGGGTAACCTTTGATAAGGCGGTAAATGTTGTTCATTTGGATTTATCCCCGGAACATAGACATCATTGTAAGCAAAAGTGTTTATTGTCAGTTAAAAGACATCCTTAGTTGTTTGATGGTTTAGAAGAGACATTAGGTTTAAGTACATGTGGACCAGTAGCTTCGGGTCTGATTTCTGTAAATGATTCAATAGTGTGTGAATGTGATTTATGAACGTTGAAAAACAATTGTGCCAAGAATATAGACGTAGAACTTTATGATCTTCTCTTTTCTCTTTGGGAGACGCGGATGTTTGTATAAATAATTTTCCCTGAAGAATAGTTTATTATATAACCTAATATTTATACTACGTATGAATAGGTGCCGAGTGTTTTAGTATCAAATCAGATAAAGGAAGTTTTGTATTTTTTGTAATAGTCGAATTGGTGATTAAGCAACTAATATCTATACATTAATGTAATGAAAAAGATTTTGTGTACTTCTATTTTAAAGTCTTATAAAATTAGTTCATCTGATGTATTTTTTTCTAACTTCATGTATAAAACTTTCACTGATACTAATGTGAATTTATTCTGTATGTAAATTAAAAATAAGACTGTTTGAAGGGAAATTCTTAAAGTTCAGATCGCACAATACTTTTCTTCTATACATAATGAAGTAATTATTAAAAACTTGTTGATGTCTACTTAAATGTTAAATCAGCAAAAGGAGAGAAAATAAATTGTTTTTCTTTTTTTTACTTTTGTGTTTTATTTTGCCTGAAGGTGTGACAAATATACTCTATCACCAGTTCTATGATCAGATTATTTCAGTAGTACCTAATTGTAGAAGAATATAGCAACGAAATTACACAACTTTTGCATTATTCATTTCAAATTGAATTTTGGCAAAAATACTTATTTGGTTTCTTACACTAAGAGCGTTTGTGCACTCACTCGTATTCTTGTTTTTCCTTATTCATAATCCTTCATGTCAGTTCATCCAAGGGTTGTCTGTATGATTTTGCCCTGTCGATAAGACCGCCTATTGTGTACCTACTTCTTTATGTCATTCTTTTTCCTGTGTATATTATGATGTATACAATAAATAATATACTAAATAAATACATAAAAGTAGAATATGCCTGTGTGTACAAACTTCCTAAGATTTGCAAACTAAGCAACTCAGACTACGGAAATTATCTAATGCATAAACTCATAGAATCCTAATAGATCTATGGAGAGAGAACGAGATATGACACAAACATGCTATAATTTCTCCACCACACACAGGCTGATTTTCTCAAAAAGCTATTCAAATAGCTAAACTCGTAAGCACTGAACTCTTAAATTAAGTTAGGTTATGTGTCGACGCCGAAATTAACTGTAGTTAATAGGAATTATGAGCTAGTAATTTCGTTTCCATCTTTACTGTCATGAGTATTTGGATTGTGGCATATCACTGGCCCATTTCATTTAGAACTGGCACACCTTTTTATCACGTAGTAATTTAGTTACTGTTATCCATTCAACCAGTCCATACAGACTTTGTGGACGAACCATTCTAAGTTTTAAACAATATCACAGCAGCAAAACTTAACTAGCCCATCTACGTATGGTTTATGGCTATTTTTTATAGCCTGACTACGGTTTACAGCGAAGACCGGACGCCTAAGCGATAGTAAACGTGTTGATGCTTGGCTTTACACCGGCTTATCTTGTGGACCTGTCATCAGTATCTTTACAACACAGTTGTGCAAGCTTGCGATCTCGAGGCTGGAAGTTCGGCTGAATTAATTTAAATAAGTAATGTAGTGTCGTAAATTATATCGGTATTAAAGATGAAAATTCGCAGTGTAGCTTGGGTTACTTTGAAAAGGTTTACCTACCTTTTTTTTCTGGATACTCAAATGACATCTCCTGCTCTGAGCGGAGTGTAAGGGAGTGTCAGACTCTTACTGACTAAAACCCACCCGTGTTCCTCCTTGTACCCTTTGCGTTCCAGGGCCACGGTGACTCTTTCGAACAAATTCCGCAACCATAGCAGGCACTGGCCCTATGGGGCCTGTTCTTTTTGCTGACAGCTCTTTGAGGAGTACGTGGAACACGACGCGGCATCGACCCAAGCTTGGTTGCTATGGGATGGCGAGCCATTCATAGCTCGCCATCCGCAGGCCCGCGCCTACAGTGGTCGGGAATCGCTCTGCGTTACCCGACGCCCAAGGCCTCTTTTTCTGT
This sequence comes from Hecatera dysodea, assembly GCA_905332915.2. Classification (NCBI taxonomy): domain Eukaryota; kingdom Metazoa; phylum Arthropoda; class Insecta; order Lepidoptera; family Noctuidae; genus Hecatera; species Hecatera dysodea. The sequence continues at coordinate 13,537,084 of HG995297.1, forward strand.
CGCAGCAGCTGGGGCGTGAGTTTTCCTTTCTCCCAGGTGCGTTCTGCCTTCTTCTTCGCTAGCATTACTGGAATACAGAAGGGGAGGCATGGGAAACGGTCACCCGTTTCCCATGCCTCCTCGCTCCGGAGCTTGGATTGAACCAGGTTCCGACCCTGGTTCAATCCATGGTCCGGAGCAGCAAGAGTTCGCCGCCGCCGATCGCTTCGACGAGGACACTGCGTTGCTACCCCCAAACAGGGCAGACCTCCACTGTATGCTCCACCGTGTGTCGCTCCTTCGGGCGATCCGCACAGTATTGACACCTGGACGTGTCCTCCTGCTGAATTCGAAACAGGTACCTCCCGAAACTGCCGTGTCCGATGAGCATCTGGGTCAGGCGGAAGGTGAGGATGCCGTGGCGTCTCTCCAACTACTCCTTAAAGAGGCGACTTTTGGCCATAATTGTGACCAGCCCAAGGATTACCTACCTGTGAAAAGAAAGCGCGGCAAGCTTTAGAGTATAAAACTTGCCGAAACGCAAGATAATCATAATAGGTTTCCAATTAATAATAAAACCAATCAAGTTTAGTATAATCTATACTTATAATAAAACTGCAGAGAGGTAAATTCTGTACATTGAATATATTGGAAATTAATATTGGAGGATGAATAGTGATCGATACTGATGCCAAAAATGCTATCAGTAAATTTTTTGTCTGTCTGTATGTGCACGCATGGATCAGAAACTACTCGCACTAGGATCCCCCGGGATCGCTCTTACGATATATTATATGAATTATGATGAGTAACTAAATAAATACAACGGGTCAATATTAATCCCTAAAATTTAGACTAAAAGGTATCTAAAATAACAACAGTGAAAGCGTTAACCTGTTAAATTCAGCTACAAAATGTTTCGGAGACACAGCAAATTTCCAATATCGACAAATCAGATTCATAACACGAAATGTGAAGAGTGAAGTCCCTTTTTGTTATTTTAATAATTGATAAGCTTAAATAAATATGTATTCATCATTTTCCAAAAATACCACCTGACCTCAATATTTAAACTCCCCTTTATAATTACATCTCTTTTGTGTCCAAGACATAATAATCTGTCACAATTTACAAAGTAATGTTTTTTATGTTCTTACCGAGGCGTATTTAGTCAGGAAATTAAAACAAATGGTTGCAGCCGCGTAGACACGGAAAATCTTTAGCGTAAAATATATCTACCGTGTTTTATTGTCACTGTAGTACAGGAGCTAGAGTAACATCAACTTTTACTCATCTTTTTCTGGTCCGTCTATGTCACGTTATCATCACGTATCTGCAACGCATGTTATTAATAGAGCCCAGAAATAGGTACATACATATTTAGGCAAGTCTTAGAAAAAGTCAAGCAAAAGAAATAAAAAATATAATAATAGGGATGTTTCCTGAGTAAAAAATACATGATTATGTTTAGTCCGTCAGTTAGATTATAGAAAAATATGGGACACGTATTTTTTCCTTTATCAAATCTATAAAAACTGACGAAGATACAAAGCATCAAAGATCAGGAGTGGGGGCTTGTGACGTTAGGGCTCGGTAAAAATTGTAGCGAGTAGTGACGTCACACGAGTTTTCAACGCTCTGTATCGTCTTCATTTTTTGTCTACGTGAAAAAAGAAAAAATACGTGTCCAATATTTTTTGGAAATCTATCTGTCGGACTAATTAGATTTTTTTAGTCAACTACCCTATTATACCAAATCTAATTATGTAGTATTAACCTGTTTTTTAGGCAAAAGGAAGATTTAGAATCCTGAATACGCGTGTGTCTACTTTCGTTTACCTTTACGGTTCGTTCAACATTTTGATAACGGTTGATCAAATGTGTTGTCAAAAAGATGTGTGAAGGTCGAAGCCTGAAGAGCTCTGCGACTATTAAGACCAACTTTGCCTCACGGCGTTTCGCGTCTATGTCATTTGGAGTTTCATCGAGAAAGAGACTATTTCATTTGTCTGAACTAAGCTTTTAATCTTGCAAATTACGACTGTTTTAAGCATAAGTTTAGTAATAACACCGTCTCTTAGAAAGGTCATGCTAGGTTAATGTAGACTTGTAGAGTGAGGTTTAAAAACATTAATATTGTTGTAGAGTTTTAGTTATAATATATTACTCTCACTTAAAGCAAAATGAGCGATATTACACAGTATAAAAATCAGATATATGCTTTTGAGAGCAGAAAATAGATTAACTAAAGTACGTAATTTTACGTTGTTGATGAAAATCATGGATTTTATTTACACTTAGTAGTAAAAAGTAACTTTTTTGTTTAGAAGTCTTAGAAATTTATTTTTTAAAAATGAAGTAGAAATTAACTTTCCACGAAAAAAAATGGTGCATGCGTTTCGGAGCTACGCTACCACCAAACAGCTTTTTTTCTGGTGGGGGACCAGGGATTAAAAATCTATACTAATATTATAAAGAACAGAGCAGTGGTGGCCGAGTGGTAACTGCCCCGACTTACGAATTGTAGGTCGCGGGTTCAAACCCAGCCAGGCGCATTACTTTGTGTAATTAATTTCTTCACTACTGCTCTCAAAACGATGAAGGAAAACATCGTGAGGAAACCGGCATGTCCTAGAACCAAAAACTCGAAGACATGTGATATTCACCAACCCGCACTGGGCCCGCGTGGTGGATTACGGCCCATTCCCTCTCCTGGAGAGGAGGCCTGTGTCCCAGCAGTGGGAACGTTAAAAGGCTGATTATGTATGTTATGTACTAATATTATAAAGAGGTAACATTTGTGAGTTTGTGACGTTGTAAGGGGTAATCTACTGAACCGATTTTCAAAATTATTTCATCAATAGAAAGTGTCATAGGCGTTTTATCCCCGTATTGCTACGGGAACGGAAACAACGCAGGTGAAACCGCGGGGCGCTACTAGTAATATTATAAAGAGGTGAAATCATTTATTATTGTTTTCTTATTTTTTAACTATCATGTCTTTGCAGTATCTACAATTTACCACATGCAAAATATACTGCAACCTGCACATACGTACGTGACAATCCTTTATTCTTATTTTCTGCAAGAGCATTTCTTACTTGACGATGCACTACTTCAGAAAGATATACTTCAAACATAATACAAATGCTCTTGATATTCTCCATCCTTTCGACTCTAATAATATTCTCCCATATTTCCCCCTTATCATAACACGTACGGACAGACGGATCGTTTTACAATACACAGTATAACGAATGATATTATTATTTTATATGTGGGACCCAGACTCGGTCACACTGAATGTTTCAGACGTGACCTGAGTGACTATGGGGTATAATCTTATGCCATACACAGGGTGTGTGTGGCATCGCGTAAAATGTTTCCCTTGTTAATAGAATTACATTCATGAGATATTCATTGACTGCGGGGAGTTTTTGTGGTGAGCTGAAAATTCTTTTGTTTAAGCAGCCGGGCAGTGATGGTCCAGTGGCAACGGTTTAAATGTAATAAGATGTGGGTCGGACCGAGCTAGTCTCTTAACTTTGAGTAATTTATTTCATCACCTCTGCTCACAAAATAGCGAATAGGAAATCACATCTTGAGGAACCGGCGGGATGTCGACAAAAAACAAATGTGACGACCAAAATCACATACTAGACCTTCGTAGCTGATTACGAGCCACAGCATTCAAAGAGATAAAATTTGTTTAAAAAACACAATCGAAAGATTATAGCTGACATTAGTCAATTGGTGGAGTTAATGCCCCTGATTGAATTGGGCGGGCCAGGTCGGCTGAATGCACTGTAACCGTTGAACAAGTCTTCGTCTAGACAGTTCCTGAAGACGGAGGACGCCGGCCCAGAAAGAGGTGGCGAGACGACGTGGACATTTACTGCGAGCGCTGGTACGAGGTAGCGCGGAAAAAGAAGGACTTTGGGGAGGCTTTTCCTCAGCAGTAGTACAGAACAGGCTAATATAAAATGGGCTCCTGAATCCTGTGATACCGAATTGGTATTGTTTGTCAAGCATCCTTTATCCAACGATGGGATAGAATTCAATTTTTTTCAGTCATTATTCACATTTTTAAAAATGCTGTCTCAGTGTGTTAAATTAATTAACTATCGCAGTATTTATTTAAAATAATATCTATGTTTCTATCGCTTTAGAATTTAATTAAGTGTATTTTACACTTACTCAAAAAACAAGAGCATACTAGCAGATTTATATTTGTTATCGGTGAGGGCTAACCTTAATTGCGTTTCTACTTGGTTCTGTATTTTTAGCGTCGTACTTTAAAAATATTGGATAGAAGCATGCGTTTGGTTGTAATGAAAATACGTAAAATCTCAATGTTTTAAAATTGAAAGAGTGTTGTAACGGCATCGGTTTTTAGAAGTTCTTGCTCTCTTATTTATCACCGACAGGGTTCTTTGTTAGAACAAAACAAAAACACGTTTCCTTGGTACATGTATAATTATTGTGTGTCCCTGCCTCAACGGCTGCGCCAAATTATTCCCGTTTAGCAAAATCCCAGACCACACACAGCAGTAATATACTGGCATCGGTTTTCAACAGAACTGTATGTAATGTCAATCTTCTCGAATAGACAAAGGTGCTAGTATTTTGAGTCAGGAACTGTGCCTTCAACTATGGGAATAACTTGTATAGGTACTTATCGAAATTGATAATCTATGGTTCATGTTTTTATCCTAACTAAAATTGTGAAAGCGAGTATGTTTTTAACGCTTTGGTACTTGAATTGCTCAACTAATTTTGGCGAATACGGCGAGTACGGAGAAAGATGGGACACTGGAGATGATTAATGTCTTTTTTGCAAAATTGTGTACTAACTCTAGCCATGGCCTGGGCAAATGCTATCTATAAAGTAAAGTATAATTTACATAAGGATTTCCACTTTTCGGAAGGGACACCAATCTTTACTATACACAGTTACACTCAGAAGTAATCTACTAACGACCAAAATCGATGCCAGAAAACCACAACGCCAGAATAACTTATTGGTATTTTCATAAAATAATTCAGCCATCCATTCTATCGCTGGCTTAGAAGGAAATTAATATCCAATAATTCAAAAATGCCTTTTACCTTCGCATAATGGAGGTACGTTCAGGTATGGAATCTCTTGGCTACGAGATTTCATATTACACAGTGCAATGATTCGTAGGAAAATAATAAGTACAATTTTATATGGACCGTTTCACTAATTGAATTCACGATTTCTGTTGGTACCAATCCTGGTGGATATAGTAGTAATTAACGAATATTTTGTTCAGGTAAAATTTGTTTATATGCAAGTGGTGTAAGTATTAGTACATTTTCATGAAAGTGGTATTATGTCTAGTTGTAGGTAGATAACACTGAACTTGGATTCTTGACGGTATAAACCAAATCATATTAGAGACAGATATGAAACTCTATCGCGACTTACGCACAGCAGTTAGACAGGATAATGAAAATCTACAGAATATAACAGCTCTTGTACGCAGAAATCCCTCTTGACTTAACCACGGCTAGATTTTTTACGAGATTTCCTTGGCTTATTTTACTAGGACTAGACCATTTTTTGACGATAAAAAGTTACCTTTGAACCTCAATGAAACTCAGTAGGCACCTATGAAGTTTGCAATCGGATCAGTACATTCAGAGATTGCCTCTTACAAACAAACCAATAAAACATCCCTCTTTATCATGTAAGTTTAGAAAACAAAAGTAACAAATTACTTTTACTACAAAATCAGCCTTATAACCAGGCAGAGACATAAAACTTGACCTAAAACCTACATAAATTAAAACCGTTATGTAAAATGAAATAAAAAGTATTTAAGAGGAGACTATGAAAGCTGTATCCAAGAGATACTCAGTCACCTCTCCGTGGACTATAAATAGATAAACCTGTTTATTTATCCAGCAGTACGTAATGGCTCTCGTCGAGAAAAACTTTAAGACTCGGCAAGTCCTCTTCTATTCAGTTTTTCTGGCCTTTTTCAACCGAAACGGGAAACGAGGAGTAGTGAAAGAAGTGTAATATTTCACTAGACTGCCAATAAATTACTGCAGCTTTAAAATCGATGCTGCATTGAAAATAGTCGTTTTTAGGATTCCGTAGTAAACAAGGAAACCTTATAGTTACACTTTGCCCGTCCGTCCATCCGTCTCTTATTTTACTCAGAGACTACTGATGCTGTAATTTAGTATGGTTGTAGATATTAAAATCACACCGAAAAAGTTGTACCTACAGTAAAATCTAGAAAGGTTTTTTAAATAAAAATTGTTTATTTCCCACCTTATCTCTGAAACTAGTGAATTAGCCTTTTTTTTTTTTTTGGATGGGAAATCATCAAATGACCCCTCCCGCCCTGGGTGGAGCGGTAGGGAGTGTCAGACTTTTACTGACTAAAACCCACCCGTGCTCCTCCATGTGCCCTTTGCGTTCCAGGGCCGCGGTAACTCTTTCGAACATATTCCGCAACCCTAGCAGGCACCGACCCTATGGGGCCCCGTCTCTGGTGCTGACGGCTCCTTGAGGCGCGCGTGAAGCACAACGCGTCGTCGACTCAGCCTGGTATCGGACGGCGAGCCACCCACGCTCACCGTCCCCAGGCATCAGCCACTGTGCAATAGCACAGCGGCTAGTGAATTAGCCTAAAATTTTGAAATAATACTTATGAAACTAAGTACTAGTCTATGATTTTAATGTTACTTAAAAAAATATACCTAGGTATATAGATATAAATTATTATTTCGGACAAATCCGAGTCCAACTCCCACTGGGACTGTTTTTTTTTTTAAATTTAATCATTGTAGCAAAAACATTTTTTTATCATTCTATTTTGTCCCACAGCTAGACAAAGGTTTTCCATATAGCTGCTGCTTTTTTCTGAGTGATGCTGCCACAGCCAATAAATAACAAATTCTCAATAGTCACGGACCTGGTTCAAACCACGGTCTGGAGCGAAGCTCCTTTGCGAAGCAGTAATCCTAGCAAAGGAGGAGACGCATCACGTGAGGGAGAGGCAAACCTCACGACCCAGCCGCTGCAACAGAAGAAGACGCCAAAGGGGTCGGGAGTCGCAGGCCGATTTACAGCCACCGTCCATCAGTTCAATACAAAGACTACAATAGTAAAATGGGTCCAATAATAACCAGGACCGAGTAGACAGCACGTTACCATGCGCGTCTTAAAGACATGTCAGCGTAGTAGTCGGGGTCCGATTGGGCCCGTGCCTACCAGGGTTGCGGAATTTATTCGAAAGGGTTACTGCGGCCCAGGAACGCAAAAAGTATCAGGAGGAACATGGATGGGTTTAAGACAGTAAGAATTAGACACTCCCTTCCGCTCTGCCCGCAGTGCCAGAGGTATATTTGATGATTTCCTATACATAAAATAGTCTCTAATAGTTTATCCTCATGACACACACTTTTGTCTGTACAGACTAAAGTCAGAATTAATAAAATATATATCACCTCAACATTAGTCTTCAATGCTATATAAAATATCTACAAAAGTTTATGGAAGTACGAGAGAGAGGAAGACACAAAAACAAAACAAAAGATACAAAAAAACAAAACAAACAAAAAAACTGACGTTATGTTCTTCTTAAAATAGCAAAATAGAAACTACAAACGAAACTTGTCTATGAACAGATAGGACGAACTGTTTATTGCAAACAAACATAACCCAATTTTCACCCTTCCCCTATAATACGCTTATTTCCTATATTCTACAATAAAATTGTAACAAGAAACCGTAAACGGGACGTATAGGCACTGACTTTAATACGCGGCATCACTGGATAACGATGGTTTCATTATAGCAGATAGAAACTATAAAACTGTTTATAGCCCCTGGCTCCGGATTCTAGCTGACTAGATGCAATAACGTGTGAATAGGTGATAGGCTAGTGATAACCTGGGATACTGACTTATTTAAAGATTTATTTAAAATGAGTTTCTACCAGCATCTTCGTCCGCGTGGTAATCATACCGAATCTACCGATAAAAATAACCCGTGAATGCGCATAAAAATGGCTTAATATTAGCAAAATCTTGACTAGATAATTTATAATAATAAAGAGATCATAACAAACATTCTGTCACTGGCTAAAAGCAACACTGACGTAATTGAGTGCCGTAGGCTGCTTTATCCCTGAAAAATATACGGTTCGGTATTGGGAGCTAATACGTTGAAAACAGCTTGATTTTTAAAATACGCATAGTCCTTTTATGTTACCCGCATGATAGAAAGACGAACGATGCATGTAGGAAATATTCGGTTTAACGCAGATTTTGATCTCTAAATGACGACAAATATAACATAGTAGCAATGTGGGTTAAAGGCCAAACCAAGTAATAAATTATAGAGTGCATTTCCCATAATATATCCCCCAAAAAATACGCCCTTAGAGGTAGTGAGTGACTGAAATATTATGAGGAAATGCGAGAGGGATAATGATCAACCGACAATTCGGAGAATAAGTCGAATTCCGTGGTCGAGAAATCAAACTAGGGTTACTCGTGTGTGTATATTCGAGACAAGGACTTAAATCACTTAGTTTATGAACATTTCCAGTAAATAAATTAAAAAAGAATACCCAAATACCAACAAGCAATACTAACCTAGAGTCACTTAATTTTGGTAACTTTTAATGATGACGTTCAAAAGTGCCGTTTAATGGCCTAATTGAAATAAACGTTTTGACTTTGACTTTATTTAATCCAAGTCACTTACTGAAACGGAACCAAAGATGGCTTTATATTTTTCTTACTACATTAGGCCGGCTTCGAGTCTAACTGGATGTGACTGAGTATCTGACATCCAAAACCCAGTAACTGGGTACCCCTTGAAAAGACTGGACAACCATGGCAAGCGTCACTTAACTTTGAAGAACGACTCATGCTGTTATTATTTAGCCACGAGCTCCTCTGACCACAACTGCTTTACCATTGACTCAATTTAATTGGCCTCAAGTGTAACTGTCTGAGAAAAGTATGCAAGAAATTAACACTGTCATTCTTCATCTCTCAGTAGGTAGAACATTTCACACAAGTCTAACAACAGCAGTTATAAATTTGGCCAATCGCTCGAGAACACACCCCATTGCCACAAGCAACGCCAGCTACCGTAACAAGTGTTGACCTCCATAAAACATTATAAATGGGCTAGGATTGACAATGGTGAAATAGATAGTATTGACACTACGAAGCTTTGGTTATTTAGCGGTAATATTATCAGTCGAATAACACAAACTCTTTTGGTGTTTAGTTCCTATTCTTTATCAGACGTTGAGCACAATATTCACTGTATACATAAACTTTATTTTGATATACGGATGAATAGATTTGTTCTTAATCTATTCGTTTGCATGTGACAATACCAATGTCAAGACCTTCACCAGTATGAGAAAAATTTAATGTTGAAGTTTTTTACCCCAAATTGGTATAAATGGCTCGATCTTTCTGATACTTCAGTATTTTGGGGTCGATTAAAATCAACAATATGTTATTGAGTTCCAAACAATCAGTGGCAATGCATTTAATTTCGACAATTCAATAGTTTTCCTTCAGAGAAGACAAATCTTTTTAAGATAGGTAATTATGAAGCAAAGGATTAGGAATTTCGTTCAATTATTATTGTGATAAATATATTTCGCTATTAGGGTGCTGCGAATTTAGTACATTACATAAGAATATGTAAACGATTAGCGTACGCATAATGACTTACCGAGCCGTTTGTGATATCCGTGGATAAAACATAGGAACAGTTTAAAACCAGGGAGATTGTGTACAGTCGTACCTAAAAGGCAATTTGTCGACACTTTAGTCATAAAGTCAGGTAAGGAACCGATTTTCCTCACAGCCTCTAAACGTCATAAAATATACCAAGTTACCATGTTACGATGAAGGAAACCATTTCTAAAACTTTTAATTAGTCAAATTTTCAAACTTCCGTGCTAAAACGGCCCAGTAATGTTGAACTTTTACCCTATTTTTAGCTATTGGAGCAATTTCGCGCCACACTCCGGTAGATTTTTAAAAAGTGATGATGTAATATTTTTAACGTCTTTGGCAATTTTTCTGTTTTTTTTATCCGCAGTTATGTATGCATTTATTTTTTTTTTATTTTGGAAAAGGTATGATTTTTATATTATTCACAATCGAACATGCAGTAACTATAGGCGGCAGCACAGGTCAAATATTTATAACATAAAGGTTTCAGATTTGCAAGAATAGATGAAATATTTTACGCCGTGCACGTTCCCTATATAGCGAATAGAATGTCACTTTATCTAGAACCTCTTTTTTTGTTTAGCTACATAGAAACAGCATAATCATTTATAAATAACATTATGTATTACAGCTACGTGCAGAATAATACAAAGTGTCAATAGGCCACGCTCGAAGTCAGTCACACATGGATAAACCTTCGCATCAGATCTGTAGTGAAGTTGTGATTGGTATCCAATAACGACAATCTCGCGATACGCCCAATTTGTGTCAATCATTTCCTACCTATACATTGCTAACAGGCGTCATATGGAGTCTCAGCGCATGCTCGTTATGCAGGCAATGTATAACATTTTCTTTAACATTCGTATTATTAGGGTCTCTACGTCATTGGATTTTGAAATGAGTGCGGTATGATAATTTAATCTGCTATTTAAAGTCTTGCCTTGCAGTATTAAATCATGGCTAGATCATTATTTTTGGGTCTAATAATTTAAGTAACAGGACGATTAAGTGTTATAATAGATCTAATCTGCCACTGAATCCAATGAATTATGACAACGGTATTAAACTATCACAAGGAGGAAAGAGAAAAGTCGCTGGCAAGCTCCTGCACATTCCCTAATAAGTAATTGTTGTTATGACTCATAAATTGATCACAACTTGCAGCTAACATGTGAGTTCAAAAATATTTATCAACTAAACCGTAAAACCCTTCAAAATAACAAACAAATGAACCCCACCAACTACGAACTCGCAATAATACTGCTCTAATCCAAGCACCCCACAATACTATCTTTAACCCCAACATTCGACCCTTAACACAAATCAGCGCTCAATTTTCCTGCTGAGCCGCAACCTATAAAATCGCGCGACACGAATTGAAACACATATCAAGCGGCGGTGACACGCTATACGGAACTCAGGGCCTACTTTCCGTAATGTTGGAAGGCTGTTTCCTTCCCATCCAATATCCTCACAACCGAGGCTATAGTTCCTTGGAAATAGCGTTCGACTTCAGCGCATATTTGTACAGTATGATATTAAATTATGATTGTGTATCTACATATGAATTGATTTCTGGAATTCTTGTTTGCTCACTGTTGTTTGAGGAAAATGACGGTTTCAAAGAAGGAAATGGGAACGATTATTTGTTGGGATGGTGTAATAATCTGACGATATTTCCATGTTTGTGTGGATGTCAGATTTTATTTGGATATATGTACCTATGTACATTAGCTATATATGAAACTACTACTACTACTATTATATGTACATATATTCAAACACTGCACAAAGTCTCACCCATGAGAGCGTTACCGAGGCTCTCCTGTTATGTGTTTAAAATATCTCTTCATTTTTATAGAACTTCAAAACCTTTCCCATAGGTATATAACTTAATAACCGTCATGTCTAAATTGTCTATACCTACATTTGTATCTCCGCAGGCGCCCCAAAGGGGTAGGGGGCAGGCGTACAAAGACAGAAATGTACTAACGTACGGCCGAAATATACTGACAGTACCCATATTGCAATCCTCGGGCTTTAGCTTAGAATTGTCTAGCCGAAAAGGTCAATTTTATTTCTTTTTATCCGATTTGAGTGTCGACCAGGTGCTTCCGTTCAGGCTTGTTACCGAGGAACTAAAAATAGTAGATTTTCACACAAGGTTCGGAAACTGCTCGATTGGACGGTAGCTTAGAATGTCATAAGATGCCAGCGGGCGACGGCATGTGTCCGCCCATCGAGGAGGAATAATGACTGGCGCATTATGCCAAAGTTGCATGAGACAGATGCCCACAATTTAATTAATGTGTCTTTGAAATAGAAATCGTGGTAAACGTGTGACTAGCGCTAATGAACTGGTAACTTGATTTTGATTTTGCAAAACTGTGGCTGTACTACGAAGTGCTAATGCCATCATTGGCTACGTTGTGAGAAAGAGATAGTGCTATTTGACTTGCATGGCTGCTTCGTACAAGAATAATGATGGTTTTAACATATCATAGTAAGGCTTTAAGACAAACCTGGTCCCAGTTTTTGAGATTTTAACACACACACACATAGTGTAAATCCCAGGTTAGCTATTTAATACGGTTGATTGACAGATAAACTTTAAATAAATTTCATAAATATAGTTAGACAAGTTGATAAATTGGGCTTTTAGTAATATTCACAGCGAAATAAAAACAAATGAATCGCATAAGACGAACGCCTTCTCACCACAAAAACGAAAACTCGCCGTATAATCATTTATTTGCATCATTCAAGAAATATCGTTTCATGAAATTAATATCGCTGTTAGATGAGGATAATTTATTGCCTTTTGTACACAAATTAAGTAATATTAATCTCGGCTATTTGATGCCGGCTTCTAAATACTCAAGACAATTGATATCAATAGCCAGAAGTCAGATTATGTTGAAATTAATTGATTGCGCTCCAACTTAGGTGTTCATTCGGCCTTGTGATTAATTAAGAGAATATTTTTTGTACAAAATGCTGCTATAACTTATTATTTTAATTTTTTCATCAACTAGTTGGCACTTGCGACTTGATCCGCGTAGTTATCAGTTTCAAATAACAAAAACTGTCACAAAAAACAATCTCCCATCTGGGACAAAGCATGTTAAAAAATATGTTGCTTATAAAATTAAACCTATACATACATATTCCAAATTTCAGCATTTTAGATTTAGTAATCTTGATTGTGCGTTAGTAGCAGCCAGGGCTCCCAAATTTATAGACTTAAAGACTTTGTCACCATTTTGTTCAAAAACAAAAACATGTTTTCAGCTGAAACATCTAAGTAGTTCATGTTCATTACTGTAGATAGTTCATGTTTTTATTTGCGAAGTTTGATGTAGCTTATCTTACCAATTAAACTTCCCTTGTTTTGTTAGTAACTTACCTTGTTTGTTAATATGATGGACCCAACTTTAGCGTTGCGGTTTTTCTATGTCTACCCTTATTATCGAATGAAATCAGTAGTCTATACTAGAAAACAATTGAAAAATGGTTGAAAGTTATATAGCATAACGTAAATCAGCTGCAATATTGATCTTGTTTTGTGGAGAAGTCAAACTGAAAAGGCCAATTCCATGTTTTCACAATTATTTCATTTAATTTCGTCACATACTAGCTTCTTCAAGCGGCATCACTCGCAAGATATGTATAGTATTATTTCGGCACGGAAAGTATCCTATGTACTAGTGTCGGTAATAGAATATCTGTATGCCATTGTAATGGAAACCCTTTCAGCAGACCGTACCTGGAAACAGACAGACATGGATTAATATCTGGATTTCTGCCGAATACACGAATAGAGTGACCAATCCGTTTACTGAGAAATTTATACTAACGCCAGATCATTTACCAAACTTTCCTGAATATATTCAAGACTGATCAGAATATATTAAACACCAACACATGAGCGATGTGCTTTCAGACAACTTGTTCTAGCCTCCGCCAAGACTAAGTCACCGAGTCACGCAATATGGCGGCTGGCCAAGCCAATAACATTTCAGTTCACATACACAACACTTGGCATAGGTTATAGTGTTGGGCTAAACTTGTCGATAAGTGATCAAGTTATAATGTAATTTGGCGTAGTGGTGACCTTTGGGTGAAACGTTTGAGGTGTTAACATTATTGTTGTTAATGATGGGTGATGCTGAACGCATACTTAGTATATCACTGTTTAATGCCGTGCATCAGTGGATCATAATACTTTGTCATTGAACTGCTCTAGTGTAGGTACTACAGAGTTTTAATAGGAAACGAAGACAGCTAAAACTTTGGTCCCTTGATAACTTGGATTTAAGAACATGTAAAATTATGATATTCTGACCGCCCGGCCTTACACGTTAACAGCAACAAACTTACCAAAAGTAATTGCAAAAAATACCTCAGAATCAGGTTAAACAACAAAATTAGTTGGCAAGCTCATATTGATTCGATAAAATTAAAAATAATGTCACTAATGGGATCAATGCGCGGGTAAATATTACCTTACTAATATTTATAAACGTGAAAGTTTGTATGTTTGTTACTCTTACAGTTCAGAATGGCTGAACGTATTTGAACGAAATTTGGCACAAAGGTAGATTATTATCTGGAATAACACATAAGTTACTTTTTATCCTGGGAGTATGTTAATTTGGGATAATTTCCGCCATACAAGAGGGCGGAGCCGCGGGCTGCTGTTAGTAAATAATATTTAAAAAAACGCTTTAACATTTCTAAGAAATTAGTTTGCTCACACATGAATTAACTAATCTAAATCAGGGGATGAGCCACCAAATTTACGACTAAAGACCTGCAAAATAGCACAATACTAAATAATTAAACTACAATTCAACTTCAACTGTCACACAACTAAGTACATCCGAACTGTACAAAAACATCAAACTAACGAGCATTCATAAACTTAAATTCCTTCAACACAACAACATCCAAATACAGTGAAAAAACCCTCAACAATGCAATATGACAATAAAAACATAAAATATGCAGCCATAATTATCTATACCTACATCCGCAAGAGAACCAAGCTTGACGACATATCCCGAAGGATCGCCAAACTGAAATGGCAGTGGGCGGGGCACATTGCTCGCAGAACAGATGGTCGGTGGGGCTGGAAAGTTCTGGAGTGGCGACCGCGTACCGAAAGACACAGCTTTGGAAGGCGTCCCACAAGGTGGGCCAATAACCTGGTCGCGGGTACCCGATGGATGCGAGACGCACAGGACCGGTTGTTGTGGTGACACTTGGGGGAGGCCTATGTCCAGCAGTGGACGTCTTTCGGCTGATATGATGATGATGAAATCTATACCATTATCTACCGGCAGACATCAGGAACACATCCTCTTCTAACATATTTAAAGCAACGCTCAAATAACACAAAACGAGATAATCATACATACATACATGTATGTATTTATACGATTGTTACACACTCATTAAATAATGCTGTTTAACTTACAAATGGCCTCGGACCTACCCACTTACTAATGTATCACTAGCTACTGGACCACACTTTACCCAGGTTATATATTTCTTTAAAATAAATAAAGAATCTCTAAGCCGAAAATTCTACATGGATGCCAAAGTTTGGCTTAAGTTTAGTTTTACAAAAGGTACTCAACTTTTGTTTCAGAAACCGGTAATAGACTAAAATACTGCCTATATATATCACAAAATAAGATAATTGGGACAAAAACTCTCATTTTCATTGTTTTTGCTGAAGCACAAAGTAAACAAAGAAGCAATGGACGGCTTATTTGTTTTTTAAGGAACACCAGCCTAAGTATTCCCTTCATGTTTTTTAAAACAATTTTTGTACAGTGAAAAGATGATATTTATAAAAAAAATCTACGAGTTTGTCGTCACATAATACAGAATATAGATCAGAAGTTTATATTATAATCAGTCGTGCACTTCAGCTTAGTTTTTAAAAGGAAAAATGAATGATAAGCGATCATTCATTGCAAAATGCAATGTAGATAAATAGCTTGACAGTGTTTTGTTATGCAAAATAGTCCAAAATTGCACACTATTTACTAAATCTATACTAATAAATATAAGAAAGCTCAAGAATTTGTTTGTGTACTCGAACGCGCTCGCAAGCGGTCCGATTTGAAAAATTCTTTCAGTGTTAGATGGCTCATTTATCGACGACCAATAGCAGTCATGAAAAATGTGACACAAAAAATTCATTCATATTTGAGTTTTATCTACATTTTATTTAAACTACTGTACCTTATTTGTCTACTGAGGATCATGTTGACCGCCTGCCGTCTGATGCAGCTGCTAGTGTTTTGTTTTGCTCGTTTTCCAGTTTCCTCGAATGACGTCATAATCTTGTCCTGTGTTTTTGCAGATACTCCCACTAGCCCCCATTATCTGAGGATTTTAACGTTTTAACAGCATTCTTGAACGTTATTGTATATGTATTTTGCTGCTGTCTGCGATGCAAAAGAGCATCAAAGGAACTCAACTGTTTTAATGCAGTTGTAAACCTTTACGCTAATTTCATTGCAGTTTTGAAACTTGTATAAAATTCCCTCTCGTAAGTTTTCATTTCCCATTAACTTTACTTTTCTTGAGAAATGTTTGTGATTTAACCTTCAAGCGGTCGCGCGTCGTCGATTCAACCGCGCTCGATACGTTTTCGTTTATGACATCGAGATTTCTAGTTACAAGTATTTCTCATTTCCAGTAGCTTGTCATTAGTTCACTATGCACGAAAAATACAGCATACCCTTCTTCTCCAAGCTTCCAGAGAGGAACAGAATGCATTTGTTTAAGTCACTGCGCAGTCGTCTAAAGGACTACACGCGCCTGTCTGAAGTAAACTAGCACTAAGTTTTATTCTAATGATTCGATCACACAGAAATAAAAATATCTAAATAAACAAGAACACAAAAACTGTTCTCCTAAGAGACCAAACCTTTGGATTGGCATGCATATATAGTTTGTTTCTAATACAAAAAGAGTGGGTTACATTATTTTTAATTCTAACAATTTGTTTCCTAGGTAAAAAAATAATAATGCCAAAATATACAAAGTAAATAATAATTAATTTATCAGTTTTCTAAATTCCTAAAATTTCACGTAGGTCTTTTAGGATACGCGCGACCGGTGCCGTTTCAAAAACCCACGCGTCCGCTTGAAGGTTAAAGGAAAAAAAAAAACTGTCCGTTTGATTTGACAAAATGACGTGGATGAGAATGAACCATACATATAGACTCGAAAGAAACCTCAGTTTCTTCATAACTTTTTTTTTTTTTTTTTTTTCTGGATGGGAAATCATCAAATGACCCCTCCCGCCCTGGGTGGAGCGGTAGGGAGTGTCAGACTTTTACTGACTAAAACCCACCCGTGATCCTTCTTGTGCCCTATGCGTTCCAGGGCCGCGGTAACTCTTTCGAACAAATCCCCGTCCTCGGTGCTGACGGCTCCTTGAGGCGCGCGTGGAACACAACGCGTCGTCGACTCAACCTGGTATCGGACGGCGAGCCACCCACGCTCACCGTCCCCAGGCATCAACCACTGCGCGATAGCACAGCGGCCGACTTGTCTCTGGAGGGGGCCGAAATGGGACCATTACTGGCACTCCATCTCAGCACCCTCCCGAGTGTTGGGAGCCGCAGCACCCGCAGCAGAAGCGGCAGTGGCGGCGACAGAAGCCGCGGCGGCGGCAGAGGCGGCGGTGGCGGCGGACCTCTTGCCCCTGGTCGGGGCGGATGGCGCGCAGGCCCTTCCCCCAGCCCAGTGCTCGGCCGGCTTGCCAGCAGCCGCACATGCACTGCAGTGCGGCGTGGCCTCACACGAGCCGGCCCGATGACCGGGCTGACCACAGCGGAAACAAAGTCCGCTGCGGTCCACCTCCGAGGGGCACATAGCTCCCGTGTGGTTGCCCACATGGCAGCGGTAGCACCTCAGAGGCCTGGGTTCCAGCAGTTTTACCCGCGCAGACACCCATCCCACCAAGAGCCTTCGGCCCTCCGACACAGTTCTGGCCGCCGTCACGGGGCAGCTCACCACAAGGGTTTGCATGCCCGTGTTTTCAGGCCGGAGGGTGCCCGCCTTGACGAGCTCGGCAGAGCACCCCCAGTCCTGGCGACGGCGGCCACAACTTCCTCCTCCGTCACGGAGTCATCCAGGCCCACTATGCGCATGTCGATGCGCTTAGTCGGCCTGGACACCCGGACCTCATCCGCGGGTAAGACCGCCCTCAGCCTTTCGGCCAGGGCGTCCGCGAACGGGCCACTCTCCGCTCCGGCGAGCTCGAGCTTGCGGGCACCGGTTAAGGTCCTCCTGACCCCGATGCCCCCGCTGATGCCCAGCTCTTGGAGGCTCACCGCCTCCTTCGCCCGCTTCAGTACGGCGAGATACGTCACGCCCCTCTGTTCCGCTTCCGGCTGCAGTGTGAGCACTACAGCCGCGGATTTCGGGGCGCGAAGCCTCGCCGCAATGGCATTGGCCTTCCGCCGCTGCCTCCTCGCCTTGTTTTTGGCCGCTTTCGCGGCCCGCCGTTTCTGGCCAGCAACCTGCCACTCGGCCTCGGCCGCAGGAGGGTCCGAGGGTGGGGGTGGGGGCGGCTGCGGCACCACTGGCGCCGCAGCCTTAGCCGCTCCTCCAGCCTTCCTCCTACCCCTCTTCGCCGGGGCCGCCTTGGTCGTCGCCGGCGTCGCAGTCGCCGGCGTCGCAGTCGCCGGCGTCACAGGCGCCGGCGCTGGCGCCGGCGCGGCTCCGCCCTTGGCGTTTGCCTTCGCCTGGCCAGACGTTCCCGGGCCGGCAGCCACGGCGGCCGCGTACGAAGCCGCCTTCTGCCGGCCCTGGGGCCTCTGTGTCGCCGCTAGTGGGGGACGCCGAATCATGTCCTCCAAAACGGAGAACTGCTTCTGCTAGGGAGCCAGCTCCTGCCGCACCAGGCTCCGCACCTGGCTCAGCACTAGGCTCCCCTCCAGCGTCGCCGGACTCGGCCCCCCCTGCGGCTCCTCCGAGGCCGCTCTGGCCATGCCAGCCAGGTCCCTCCGGAGCGACTCATTCTCCGCAATGAGTCGCTCCGTTACGGCCGCGAGGCGGGCGACTTCCGCCCGCAACTCTGTCGCCTCTCCGGACCCGCCGATGTTGACCACCGCCGCCGCCATAATGGAGGCCTTGGCCGCGCTAATGGCCTCCCGCTTAGAGGACTGCTTCCTCTTGAAGGCCACAGCGCGGATCGCGGCCTCCACGACCTCCTCCAGCTTGGCCCTCTTCTCCTCGGCAGTGGGAGGTACCTCTCCCGGGGACACCGAGTCATCGGAGTCGAGAGGAGGCGGACGAGTAGAGGGAGCCCTGCGACCGCTCCCCCCAGGGCGATGCCCCTCCCCCGCCAACCTCTCGGCCCGACGCTCCACCTCCCGGGTAGAGGCAGCCAGCCCCCTCCCCGCCTCACAACCCCTGCCCCGCCTAGCGGTGGGGATTTTGCGGGCGGAGGCAAATTCGCCCTCGGAGGACGACTCGCTGTCATCCTCCCGTCTGGGCCGCTTGCGGAAGAACTTTACGTTCTCCGCAGCAGCCCCCCCTCTTTCATCTCCCGAGCCCGCCGAGCTGACCGTTACTAGGTCTAGCGCGGAGCCGGAATCCAACTCCACGCCACCCCGGCGCTCAGGCGAACCCTCCTCTGCGAATTCGTGCGCCATCAGCTCCTTAAAGGAGG
Organism: Hecatera dysodea; assembly: GCA_905332915.2. NCBI lineage: Eukaryota > Metazoa > Arthropoda > Insecta > Lepidoptera > Noctuidae > Hecatera > Hecatera dysodea. Next base: position 13,556,519 of record HG995297.1, read on the forward strand.
CGGATCCGGATGACGACGACGAATTGGAGCCTCCTCGGCTCTTGTTGCCACTGGCAAGCGGAAGACGTTTGGTGCCCACCCCAGAGTACGGAGGGCAGCCCGCCGAAGCGGGGTGGGATTCCCCGACCGCTGAGCAGTCGGGACCCACCTGGGGACTCATTTTGCAAGCGTCTTTTTTCATTTTTGTTCCTTTTAAGGGTGTGGTCCCTTTTCGCTCCGCCCCTTCTCAGGGCCCTCTCTCCCAACCTCACCTCTCCACCTGCTCGCTGCTCCCAGAGTCACGTCTGATGATCAGACGCGTACCAGAGAGCAGCGAGCAAGCGTGTGTCTCTCTTGGTCTGATCCCTCACTTGCGACCTTCCGGCATGAGTGGCTCTACCGGGAAAGCTCGCAAGATCATTGGGACGCTCAAGCCCCACCACGACGACAACGTGGAGACACATTCGGTGGGGAGTTTCTTCATAACTGCGAGTCCATTTTATGCAGACAGAGGTCATTTACGTGCAACCAATGCCAACTAAAGCATACATAGATCAATGTCAAATCTTTCGCACCATTAACGTCCACAGTTCGGTAACTGATTGCGAGCATGCGGGCCCACGAGATTGGAAACTATGCCTATTAGATTTACGATCCTGGTATGTGGTCCAAAGGAGGGGAGGGAATTTGAAGACAAACCTACGATTTTCAACAGAAATATTCACAAAAAAAATTGATTGAGTCAGGCGTTACTTTGCGGAAATCCATTTTAATTTGAAATTGAAAACAATATATCTAGTTTTAATTTCCGCGAATATTAGTGCGTTGCAGGTATGCACCTCCCTCCCGCCCGCTATATTATGCACATGCAAGATTACAAGGCAAATGCAAGGATTTTATGCACATGCAGGAAGGCAAAGCAATACCCAACACCATTACCGACACGTGTTTCGCCTCTCCACGAGGCATCCTCAGGGGACGTGTTGACTCGCTGACCGTTGAGTTGCGACACGCAGCTCAACGTGGAGAGGCGAAACACGTGTCGGTAATGGTGTTGGGTATTGCTTTGCCTTCCTGCATGTGCATAAAATCCTTGCATTTGCCTTGTAATCTTGCATGTGCATAATATAGCGGGCGGGAGGGAGGTGCATACCTGCAACCCACTAATATTCGCGGAAATTAAAACTAGATATATTGTTTTCAATTTCAAATATTCACGTTAAGTTTTCTTAAGATATCATCGGATCGGAATAAGTAGCTATACAGTTGTAACTTGATATGCCGTGGGAAGATTTGCTTCGGCTTCGATTTCAATTTGTTCGCAGTTTAATAAAATATCGGCTGTCGAAATAAGATATAGAGATCAGCCAACCCAAAATAGGTTGTATATTTAAATAAAATAAGCAGCTCCAGGTCGAGTTCATTGCTACATAACACAAGGCAGAAAATTTGAATTTAAAATTTGACATTAGGCTTGCCATAGAGGTTGCGGAATTTGTTCGAAAGAGTCACCGCGGCCCTGGAACGTAAAAGGCACAAGAAGAATCACGTGTGAGTTTTAGTCAGTAAGAGTCTGAAGAGAAGAGAGACGAGAAGAAGAGACACTCCCTTCCGCGCGAAGTTACAACATTTTAGAAGATTGAGTACCATATTTATCTTACTAGTACTATATTTATATTAGACTTCGGCGATGCCAAATGGAATTTTTGTCGTAAATTTCATGACCACGCACAAAAATGACAAAGGCGAAGCCGTGATCGCATGTCTGTATACCATGTGGGTACTAGGAACACCTACAAAATCATGATGGTATAAGACCTCGTCCTTAACTTGATCAGTTTTGTACCTTTGTCTATATATCTGTTTATAATATTTTCCTGATTCGAACTGTGTGAGTGTTGTCTCTGTTTATCCTAGATTTTACGCTCACAACTTCTAGTCTTTTTTTAATGCATTTTATTTACTATCCTAGTTTTGAGACATGAAAAAAATGTGAGCGTGTACTTCGAAAGTGAAACTTCGAATGTTTTACAATTAAATTATCCAGGTCATGTACATGAGCTCTAAGACTTTGACAATTGAAAGTAAAAAGTGACAAACCTCTTCTGTTATTCATAAACTCAAAAAAGATGGCGCGTAACGGAAAAATGTGAAGCTTAACTGAAAAATGTGACGGTAAAGTTTTTTTCAACGCCGATAAAGAAATTTCACTTCAAAAATCCAGTCAAATGCCGTAGGTAAGTCAGAATTCAAAAATGAATACTTAACTGTAGGTACGTGACTTCAAAATTAATGCAACACTAAATTAAGTCGCAGTTAAACTCAGCTCAGAAATCTTAAACTGCTTTACGTTTGAGCAGTTCATTATACTCGTAAGTGCGACTTGCATAAATACTTGGAGCTTTAGTACTTACTGGAAAATGTTTTAAGAATGGCAAAAAGAAAAACAGTTGTTCAAAACAATGGAAATAAGTTACGTACTTTTTATGAATTGGAGCGGCAAACACAGCGATAAAAAGTTTTTAGATATATTTCTTTTGAAGATACTTTTTGTATAAAAACTTTTTGTTTGTTAGAATTGATTGACAGTAAGACATTCTTGAGTTGACACGTTGTTACATAAATGTATTGTCTTTGAAATAGTACTATTTTTGGTATCGTAATTAAGGTTTCTCTGGAATTTGTTTTTCTTTATAGTTGTGTGATGGTTACCGGTTTTGAGGTTCTCACTTTACAAAAATTTATTTGTAGATATAATGTCACATTTTTAAAAGTATTATAGAAGTATCTATTTTCTGTTAGATTATTTTAATACTAGCAGCGCTCCGCGGTTTCACCCGCATAGTTCCTGTTCTCGTGGAAATATGGGGATAAAATATATCCTAGCTAAATCATTTTTCAAATCGGTTCTGTAGTTTCAGAGCCTATTCAATACAAACAATCAATTAAATCTTTCCTCTTTATAATATTAGTACAGAAGATGATTTCTCAAATATTACCTTAGAACCTATCCATGCCTAAAAATGTAGTTACCGGCTTCTAGTCCTGGCTTAAAAGTGTTCAAGTGTGGAAAATATCCCATGGATACTGGAATAAAAGCAGTCTTTATCCTATCCTATCTATCCAGACCATGGTTTGTTACAAAACCCGTGTACAACATGTTATTTTAATCCAAGCAGCTGTTGAGAATTATTGACAAATATCCGAACCTCTTTCAAGATTCAAAATTCAAAGGATTTATTTCAAATAAACCATTTACAGACACTTTTGAATCGTCAAGTCTTAGTAAAAATATGAAGCTATTTGCACTTTACATCTGAAATTCAGGTTTTCACATTTATGATATTACCAGGATGTACATATTATGTATTTATCTGTTCATTTCAAAGAAACAATTACTCTGAAACAAGGCATTAGTTACAGCTCCAACAAAACAAGTCAATACCTACATAAAACTATGAAAATGAAATCTAAAAACCTCAAAAGAAACATCCATCAAAAATTTTAATACAATGCTATTTCATCCCAAAACGGCGGAGCATTCAAAACAATATAGCGGAAAACATGCAAGTTTGCACCTTTCCTACGCCGAAATGCGAACATGTTTATTTTCTTTTCACAGAAGAATTTATTCAGGGTTCAGTGCACACGACACAGGGCCCGTATACACTATTGTTTATGCGGTTCTCTCCCCAAACCGCGCAGTAATGAGTGTCAAGTGCTTGCGACAGCGTCGCGCTTTAAAATCTAATTTGTACGACGAGAATGCCTTTACACAGTTTTGAACTTCGCACGAAGAATATTACCTTTGAGCCCGCGGACTGTAATGGATGCTGTATATTTCAGAGGGTACACTTAGAAGCCGACTACATAGAATTTCCATTTTCTTTTTGATCCCACATTCGTATAAAATCAATGTTTTATTGCTTTTCTTTGCTCAGTGTTTTATAAAACTGAAACTTTAGCAAAAGTAAAAAAGACTTTTGAAACAATATCTTTTGATTTTTAGTTAAGCTGCATGCTTGTAGACTTAAGATTTCACGGTGTATTCAGGAACTTTCTAAATTGCTGTTCTTCAGTGAAAAGTTAATCATAAATCAGGTTAGTACTAAATCACACAGTAAACGTAAAACCTGCTAGAAAAACGGTTCATCCCGTAAAAGACAGCTTAGTAATAAACACAACAGCCACTTTAAACAGCAAATACTTAGTACATTCCTGTTTAATTTACACAGATCCTAACACCATTGTTTACGCATCCAGGGGCCCTATTACGAACTCTTATTTCCAGGCAGTTTACGGCGTAAACTGAACTGCATGGCAATTTCGTACTATGAACTTGTCAAACAAGCCAGTCAGCGGTCACGTGATACCCTGGCCGACTTCTGCCCGAATATTGCCTGGCAATGCCGTATTACGAACGTTTGTTTGACATTTCTTTTCCTATTTTAACTGTCAAAAAGTAACTTCATAATCCATTTTGTTTACGCTGCGTCAGAAGAGCTTTTATTGAATTGTTTTGGGTTTATTTAGCGTATTTGTTCGAGTGCTATTTAATTATCAAAATAAAATATCATGTGTGACGAGTATGAAGTGTTTGAGTTCCTGGAAAATGACTATTCTCATCAAAATAGTGCATCAAGGAACAAAAGAAGACGACTTCGTGATGAATATAATGCATTCGACATGGATGATGTGCAATTTATTCAACGATATCGACTTAGCAAAGACTTGGTACTGAATCTTTGTGAGGAGCTAAGACCTCACATGCCGGGGCCTACAAAATCCACGGATTTATCGGTGAAGACTAAGGTATTTGTTTTTATGTAAGCTTAACATGTTATCTTATTCATGAACTTAAAGTTTTAACATTATTCTCATTCTAGGTTTTGGTAGCATTATCATTTTATGCTACTGGCTCCTACCAACGCCCCACTGGTGATATAGGTTATCATTCAATATCCCAGCCAACGGTTTCAACAGTAATTAAGCAGATCACAGGGTTATTGAATTTGCCGCATATACAGGCAAAATATATTAAGTTTCCAAGTACATCTCAAGAACGCAGAGCTAATGTCATAAGGTAAAAAATGTTTAAAATTATAATCTTATGTTTCATCAATGCATTTGCCTAATTGAATAATTTCTTTTTAGGTTTTTTAATAAGTTTGGTATGCCGGGAGTGTTGGGATGTATTGATTGCAGTCATATTGCCATCATACGTCCAACCGAAAATGAAGAGCGATTTTATTGTAGAAAACAATATCACTCATTAAATGTACAATTGGTAAGTCCTAAAACTTCAAAATAAAACATGAGCATCATGATTTCATGAATCATGAAAATGAATGATATGAATACAACAACTTCCTATTTTTATTAGATGTTTAGGTAGAGAGAAAAACTACAAAGAGTAAACAGTAGGTATCTATTAATAAAAAAGAAAAAGAAACATGAGCTGACACAAAACAAACAAAATAGGACAACAATTGTTTTACATATAATAGAATATTATATTTTTTACTTATGAAATCAATAATTTTTCACATATTTAATAAAAATATAAAAAAAAATCTGTCTATCAGAAAAGTCCCCAAAAGGCTGGCAGCATTACCACATTGTATCTTCTTTTAATTATGTGAGAATAACCTGAAACAAATATTTTAGATTAGTAATGCAGACCAAGAAATAATCAGTGTGGATGCTAGCTATGGAGGGGCCACACATGATTCATTTATTTGGGGGAACCATCCACTGAAGCATCACTTGGAGGAGCTTAGTCAAAATGAGTCCATATGGTTACTTGGTAAGTAAAAAGTTTATTGTTTATACTGTCAATAATTATTTGTTATTGGTTCATAATAATAAAAGAAGTCCTATGTTTAAAATAAAAAGATAATAATTGTAAACTAGCCAAATTTCTATTTTTGATACAAACTATAAACAAAAGGTTTAGGTAGTGAAATAAAGGTAAATAATCTTGATGTGTCTTTTATCTTTTTTATTTTAAAACCTCAGTTTAAAAATAAAATGCAACTAAAAACAAATTTAAATACAACAATAATGATCTGCTAAATCAATTGAACCATTAGTTTAAGCAGTAGTTTATTTGTTTAATATGTGTTTGTGTAAAAAGTCACAATAATATTGTTTACCTTTATTTTACTACCTAAACCTTTCTATTATAGTCATTATTATTCCAACACAGCTGTAATATGCTATTTTGAATTCAGGTGATTCTGGTTACCCTTTGAGGAAATGCATGATGACTCCTATAACAAATACTGCTCCGGGTACCCAGGAAGCATACTATACTGGAGTACATGTGAGGACTCGAAATGTCATAGAGAGAACGATTGGACTCCTTAAAGCTCGTTTCCGATGTTTACTGGTGCATCGCGTTCTCCATTATACACCGCAAGTGGCAGCAACAATAGTAAATGCTTGTGTGGTGCTACACAACATGAGTGTCCGGTCAAATTTACCAGTACCGGAGCTCACTGAAGAGGAGGCTGTGCAAGAAGCGACAATGCAGCAAAGTGATAATACTCACCATGTTGATCAGCAACCATCCAGCAGCAACAGCGAGTTGAATGAAGGTTTAACTGTCAGGCGCGCCCTCGTCTCTCGCCTCTGGACCTCCCACAACCCTTAAATTTAAAATAACTCTATTATATTTTTAGTTTGTAGTTAATTTATTTCAATTATGCTACTAGAAATAGGGATCAATTAGTTCAACCAGATTTCAGACTAGCTAAAGTAGCCACATCTTTCATGGGGTATTGTTTAAAATGTTACAATAAAATTTCTCCCCATAATATATTAGAACTGAATGAAACGAAATTTAAAACTTGTATTAAACGCACATTACGCAGGCAAGCATATTATAAGTTGGGGGATTACATTGAAGATAATAATGCTTGGCTAAATGCCGGTCCCGCTCCACAGCCGCAACCACTTTGACAAACAAGTTAGGATTTTATATTTGGAAGAGACGCTCGCCCTTTTTTTTTGTCTCATTTATTTAGTTATAGTTTACTTTGTGACTTGAACTAAAATGGCAGTTGCGAGCATGTCATGCTCGCTCAAAACATGATTTAAAAGAGTGTCTGTGGAGTTTCTTGCACGTTCTTCTCCATAGAGAACTACGCTTTGGAACGTGCAGATAGCTTCTAGCCTAGCCTAGCCTGTAAAGGGTTTAATTGAAATAAATGCTTTGAATCTTGAATCTCATTTTAGCATTTCTCTTTAATTTTTTGCATTTTTATATCTTGTTATGTGTAATTTAAATGTATTTCTGTTTATGTTCTTTCCCCAGAATTAGCTTGCAGATTATGAGTTCCTAAAATTGTTTACTTTATTTGACAAATAATTTGATGTAATGTTTTGTATTGTGTAAATTATTTTGCATACTATTTTTGTAAATACAAACCTATCAATTTTATCTGCAATTTTATTTAATGCATCTAGCATTTTCATCAAAATTTGGCTGTTCCTATTTTCTAATTCTAACCGGGACCTGCTGATTTGTATCAGTGTACGCCGGGCTGCCTCTTGAGTGATGTGACCTTCTCTGTGGCGGGGTCGACGTGCAGGGCGTGAACTCGCAGGTTCACGTATGTTCGAACCTAGGGGCTGTGGTGCCTCCTGTGGTTCATGGGACTGTGGTTCCTCATCCAACACTGGTGGTTGCTCTGGTAAATGAGGGTCTGTTGCCTCACTACCACTAGGAAGAATACCAGCGTCAATTTCACCAGTGCTTGAGGTCTGTGATGTCTGAGACAATTCAATACATTAGACATAATAATAATAAATACCTACATTATCCATATGTTTATTTATACTTAAAAAATACTCACAGCTAAAAATGGTATAGAAACTTGAGTATTAGGCATGCCAGTCCCAAAACCACTTCCGAGTAGACTTAGAAATTTTTTTTCTATGTCGTTAAGGGGGGGAACGTCCGAAGGTCCTCCTCCAGTACGGTTTATGGATACTCGCACTGCTGCCACTCGTCTCTTCAATTTTGCTTTATAATCTACCCAATACTGCAGCAGCATTAGGTTTTAGATAAGGGAATGTATAGAATGAATAACTAATAGGTAAGTAATTGATAATCATAAAAGCTTGTAGAAAAAATACTTACGTTCGACCACCCTTTGCAACTTTTTGTAGCACCTTCGCCATGGGAATTTAGGGCCTCTGTGACTGATTCCCACATCCGCCTTGAGTACTCTCTTGCTTGGGCAGATTTGTTGTACCCTATGGCCACTTCTCTGTGAGAAGACAAGAACTCCCACAATGTTTCTAGTTGAACATAGGTTACGCGCCGACGCCGACGAGAGAGTTCATCCACTGAACTATAATAATTGTATTAATATTATCATGCTAAAACTGAACATTCATTAAAATCAATCAATAACATTAACACTTACGCCATATTTTTGAATAGGTATACTCCGAAAATCTTCACTGAAGTTTGAAATGGTGGAATTTCCCGCTGATTTTTTTTTTTGGATTTTTATGACTTGTATTTCCCGCTGAACTTGTGGAGTACGTTCGGAAACTTAATCTCGCGTTACAATTTACAAACACGAAAATTATATTATGAGTTAATTATGTATTGCACACTAAACATTGCGTTAATTAAAACCAACTTATAAACTAGATCAACTAGATTATTACATTATTTTTTATTATAAAATACGTGACTTAAACATAACCGTAACTTACCGATAAATATTTAATTGTGTTTCGGAACGTCACGGCGGAGAGCTACAAAACAGCCATAGAGAATCTGTCCAGCGAAAACTCGTTCAGAATTACGAATGTCGTAATACGAAATTAAACCAGCCAGTAAAATGAACTGCCTGGAACTTGCCAGGTTTTATAAAAGTTCGTAATAGGCATCCAGGGGCCCTATTACGAACTCTTATTTCCAGGCAGTTTACGGCGTAAACTGAACTGCATGGCAATTTCGTACTATGAACTTGTCAAACAAGCCAGTCAGCGGTCACGTGGTACCCTGGCCGACTTCTGCCCGAATATTGCCTGGCAATGCCGTATTACGAACGTTTGTTTGACATTTCTTTTCCTATTTTAACTGTCAAAAAGTAACTTCATAATCCATTTTGTTTACGCTGCGTCAGAAGAGCTTTTATTGAATTGTTTTGGGTTTATTTAGCGAATTTGTTCGAGTGCTATTTAATTATCAAAATAAAATATCATGTGTGACGAGTATGAAGTGTTTGAGTTCCTGGAAAGTGACTATTCTCATCAAAATAGTGCATCAAGGAACAAAAGAAGACGACTTCGTGATGAATATAATGCATTCGACATGGATGATGTGCAATTTATTCAACGGTATCGACTTAGCAAAGACTTGGTACTGAATCTTTGTGAGGAGCTAAGACCTCACATGCCGGGGCCTACAAAATCCACGGATTTATCGGTGAAGACTAAGGTATTTGTTTTTATGTAAGCTTAACATGTTATCTTATTCATGAACTTAAAGTTTTAACATTATTCTCATTCTAGGTTTTGGTAGCATTATCATTTTATGCTACTGGCTCCTACCAACGCCCCACTGGTGATATAGGTTATCATTCAATATCCCAGCCAACGGTTTCAACAGTAATCAAGCAGATCACAGGGTTATTGAATTTGCCGCATATACAGGCAAAATATATTAAGTTTCCAAGTACATCTCAAGAACGCAGAGCTAATGTCATAAGGTAAAAAATGTTTAAAATTATAATCTTATGTTTCGTCAATGCATTTGCCTAATTGAATAATTTCTTTTTAGGTTTTTTAATAAGTTTGGTATGCCGGGAGTGTTGGGATGTATTGATTGCAGTCATATTGCCATCATACGTCCAACCGAAAATGAAGAGCGATTTTATTGTAGAAAACAATATCACTCTTTAAATGTACAATTGGTAAGTCCTAAAACTTCAAAATAAAACATGAGCATCATGATTTCATGAATCATGAAAATGAATGATATGAATACAACAACTTCCTATTTTTATTAGATGTTTAGGTAGAGAGAAAAACTACAAAGAGTAAACAGTAGGTATCTATTAATAAAAAAGAAAAAGAAACATGAGCTGACACAAAACAAACAAAATAGGACAACAATTGTTTTACATATAATAGAATATTATATTTTTTACTTATGAAATCAATAATTTTTCACATATTTAATAAAAATATAAAAAAAAATCTGTCTATCAGAAAAGTCCCCAAAAGGCTGGCAGCATTACCACGTTGTATCTTCTTTTAATTATGTGAGAATAACCTGAAACAAATATTTTAGATTAGTAATGCAGACCAAGAAATAATCAGTGTGGATGCTAGCTATGGAGGGGCCACACATGATTCATTTATTTGGGGGAACCATCCACTGAAGCATCACTTGGAGGAGCTTAGTCAAAATGAGTCCATATGGTTACTTGGTAAGTAAAAATATTATATTGTTTAATATATTGTTTATACTGTCAATAATTATTTGTTATTGGTTCATAATAATAAAAGAAGTCCTATGTTTAAAATAAAAAGATAATAATTGTAAACTAGCCAAAGAACAATGGTCATTTTGGACTAGAAAAAAAAGAAAGTCGTACCGAGATGAGACTGTCACTAATAGGTACTGCATTGTTAATATAGTTATTGGATATCTTCATTGATTTTTAAAAGCTGGGGAAATAAAGTTAATCTTTTTATTTTAAACACCATTTTGTTTATCAGAACGCAGTATAAAATATCTAACTTCGAATGCATCCGTAATTACTTACGCTACTAGAGAAGTCCATAACTTACTCAAGTCTATGATGAATATAATGATCTTCCATTGAAATAAAAAATACCAGGCAATGGCAACTGTATAAACTCATGCTAGTTATTATACTAAGCTAAACAAAAGAATGTGATGTTTTTGTTTTAATAATGCAATGACTTAAATAGAAAAACTAATGAATTTGCATATAAAAATCGATACTGTCATAAAATGATCGATAATGTCCCTCCCTATTTTTGACAAGTAAAAAAAACTTTTTCTGCGCTGATCGTGTGTTGTTGTGGTTGCTGTTTGCAAAGAAAAGAAGTTCGAAGTACTATTATGTTCAAATAAATAACCTTAAGTGGCAGACCACGATTAGTTCCGGTATTAGCTATGAAAATATGTAAACATAACCTCAAAAACATAATTCATATTTACTTGACTCTCCGACCTTTTAAAAATATATGAAAGGCCGCACTTATTTATATTCAAATAGACAAATGAAACGACATATGTTTTATCAAGTTACGTTTTGTTAGATTTTTCTAGTCCAAGCATGTTAGCCGAGTGACCATTGTTCTTTCTATTTTTGATACAAACTATAAACAAAAGGTTTAGGTAATGAAATAAGGTAAATAATCTTGATGTGTCTTTTATCTTTTTTATTTTAAAACCTCAGTTTAAAAATAAAATGCAACTAAAAACAAATTTAAATACAACAATAATGATCTGCTAAATCAATTGAACCATTAGTTTAAGCAGTAGTTTATTTGTTTAATATGTGTTTGTGTAAAAAGTCACAATAATATTGTTTACCTTTATTTTACTACCTAAACCTTTCTATTATAGTCATTATTATTCCAACACAGCTGTAATATGCTATTTTGAATTCAGGTGATTCTGGTTACCCTTTGAGGAAATCCATGATGACTCCTATAACAAATAGTGCTCCGGGTACCCAGGAAGCATACTATACTGGAGTACATGTGAGGACTCGAAATGTCATAGAGAGAACGATTGGACTCCTTAAAGCTCGTTTCCGATGTTTACTGGTGCATCGCGTTCTCCATTATACACCGCAAGTGGCAGCAACAATAGTTAATGCTTGTGTGGTGCTACACAACATGAGTGTCCGGTCAAATTTACCAGTACCGGAGCTCACTGAAGAGGAGGCTGTGCAAGAAGCGACAATGCAGCAAAGTGATAATACTCACCATGTTGATCAGCAACCATCCAGCAGCAACAGCGAGTTGAATGAAGGTTTAACTGTCAGGCGCGCCCTCGTCTCTCGCCTCTGGACCTCCCACAACCCTTAAATTTAAAATAACTTTATTATATTTTTAGTTTGTAGTTAATTTATTTCAATTATGCTACTAGAAATAGGGATCAATTAGTTCAACCAGATTTCAGACTAGCTAAAGTAGCCACATCTTTCATGGGGTATTGTTTTAAATGTTACAATAAAATTCCTCCCCATATATTAGAACTGAATGAAACGAAATTTAAAACTTGTATTAAACGCACATTATGCAGGCAAGCATATTATAAGTTGGGGGATTACATTGAAGATAATAATGCTTGGCTAAGTGCCGGTCCCGCTCCACAGCCTCAACCACTTTGACAAACAAGTTAGGATTTTATATTTGGAAGAGACGCTCGCCCTTTTTTTTGTCTCATTTATTTATTCTTTTTCTTATACAATATTAGTTTGATAATAAATCATTTCTCTTTTTTTTACTTGTAGTTGCTTGGTTTTTGTAAACCATAGTTTTGTATAATGTAGAAGCATTTTATTTTCAAATATTGTAATTGTGAGTACCATGGAGCCATTTACATGTGATAAGTTATAGTTTACTTTGTGACTTGAACTAAAATGGCAGTTGCGAGCATGTCATGCTTGCTCAAATGTTTCCCTGATGGTGGCGTGTGTGTTGGATAATTCAGTTCCCTTCAAAATGGTTGAGCTAAATGGTGCCAATACACGCGTCATGTTCGTGAACGGGCGCCGTCGGTTGAGACTGGTCACCTCTTAACTGCCACTGACTTGTTTTAATCTTTATACATTGAATTATTTTTATAGTTTCCTTTTTGTTCTTTGCATTATCCTCACGTATAGAAGCGACCAAGGATGTAACCAATTTTTTTTTTGTTTTTCTTCATTTGACAAATTTCTTTATTTGACAAATAATTTGATTTAATGTTTTGTATTGTGTAAATTATTTTGCATACTATTTGTGTAAATACAAACCTATCAATTTTATCTGCAATTTTATTTAATGCATCTAGCATTTTCATCAAAATTTGGCTGTTCCTATTTTCTAATTCTAACCGGGACCTGCTGATTTGTATCAGTGTACGCCGGGCTGCCTCTTGAGTGATGTGACCTTCTCTGTGGCGGGGTCGACGTGCAGGGCGTGAACTCGCAGGTTCACGTATGTTCGAAACTAGGGGCTGTGGTGCCTCCTGTGGTTCATGGGACTGTGGTTCCTCATCCAACACTGGTGGTTGCTCTCGTAAATGAGGGTCTGTTGCCTCACTACCACTAGGAAGAATACCAGCGTCAATTTCACCAGTGCTTGAGGTCTGTGATGTCTGAGACAATTCAATACATTAGACATAATAATAATAAATACCTACATTATCCATATGTTTATTTATACTTAAAAAATACTCACAGCTAAAAATGGTATAGAAACTTGAGTATTAGGCATGCCAGTCCCAAAACCACTTCCGAGTAGACTTAGAAATTTTTTTTCTATGTCGTTAAGGGGGGGAACGTCCGAAGGTCCTCCTCCAGTACGGTTTATGGATACTCGCACTGCTGCCACTCGTCTCTTCAATTTTGCTTTATAATCTACCCAATACTGCAGCAGCATTAGGTTTTAGATAAGGGAATGTATAGAATGAATAACTAATAGGTAAGTAATTGATAATCATAAAAGCTTGTAGAAAAAATACTTACGTTCGACCACCCTTTGCAACTTTTTGTAGCACCTTCGCCATGGGAATTTAGGGCCTCTGTGACTGATTCCCACATCCGCCTTGAGTACTCTCTTGCTTGGGCAGATTTGTTGTACCCTATGGCCACTTCTCTGTGAGAAGACAAGAACTCCCACAATGTTTCTAGTTGCACATAGGTTACGCGCCGACGCCGACGAGAGAGTTCATCCACTGAACTATTAATAATAATTGTATTAATATTATCATGCTAAAACTGAACATTCATTAAAATCAATCAATAACATTAACACTTACGCCATATTTTTGAATAGGTATACTCCGAAAATCTTCACTGAAGTTTGAAATGGTGGAATTTCCCGCTGATTTTTTTTTTGGATTTTTATGACTTGGATTTCCCGCTGAACTTGTGGAGTACGTTCGGAAACTTAATCTCGCGTTACAATTTACAAACACGAAAATTATATTATGAATTAATTATGTATTGCACACTAAACATTGCGTTAATTAAAACCAACTTATAAACTAGATCAACTAGATTATTACATTTTTTTTTATTATAAAATACGTGACTTAAACATAACCGTAACTTACCGATAAATATTTAATTGTGTTTCGGAACGTTACGGCGGAGAGCTACAAAACAGCCATAGAGAATCTGTCCAGCGAAAACTCGTTCAGAATTACGAATGTCATAATACGAAATTAAACCAGCCAGTAAAATGAACTGCCTGGAACTTGGCAGGTTTTATAAAAGTTCGTAATAGGCATCCAGTACACCGTAACTGACGCCTAATGAGTGTCAAGTGACGTCACGAGCACCACCACGCAACCATTAGCGCCACAGATAACACACACTTGTTTTGACTCACGAAAAGTAAAACCTCGCTGAATGAAAATTTATTTTTAAGAATGAAGAAGTATTTTTGAATGAAAATATATGTGTTTTGTTGGGGGAGTGTGTGTCATGGTATCTTGGTTTTCCGGGTAAACAAAAGGGGAAAATGGAGCTTGGATTTCACTGGAAATGCTCATGATCGACATTAATATTTCTAGTGACGTCGATGCTCTATTTTCCGTTTGCTGTAGTTTCTGTAACTCTGTAGGTACAAGAAAGTAGTAGTGATAGTACGAGTCTGTAGTCAGTAAGAGTCTGACATTCCCTTCCGCATCATCAGCGGCATCAGTATCTTCGTAAAATTATTGAACTAAGAAGATGCAAAATAACGAACATTAAACAATATTTCTTTGGCACAAAATCTGAGTTCCAAATTCGAAATTCAGTGTAAAATCCATAATTTTTACTTCTGCCACCAAAAGAGGGTAATTTTCACAGTTGCAATGCATATTCCGTCAACAAAGAAAGCGGAAACCCGAATTGAATATGAAATAACATGGCAAATAGTTTTTGCCTTTAAGACCATTTTCTCAAAACTCACTTAAAAACACATTAGCTGTTACTGACAGATGCATTTCGTTGATCATTCTTGATCCATCTTTCATCAAATTGCAGTGTCGTTATCTTATCTTCAAACAGTTAGATCGTTAAAGAACGAAACTCATTGAATTATAAAAGTTTCAATAGTCTCATTGAATTACAAACTAATTGATTCGTCAACGCTAACGAAAATCAACTTAAATTGTTCTTGTGAAAAAGTTTAACAAAACTTTAATAGACTTTTCGTGACTGCTCGCTCTGTTAACTTCTTTTAATCTTTTTTTTGCCATGTTCATTTTTCTACTGTATCTAAAAACAGATTTGAATGGGCAAGTGAGTTTGTTAGACACACACACAAACTCACTCCCATTTCTTATATAAAGTTCGGTCTTTTGGATTTATACTTAAAAACATGAACTAATTTTAATTGACTTTTGACTTGACTGTTGGAATTGACTAGAAAGGAGCTTGAGTAATATAAAAGCCGACATGGTATGTTAAAATAGAGCAAAAAAATAACAAAAGAAATATAAGTATAGTAAATTGACGAAAATAAGTGATAATGCTAATTTCATGATAATCTGTTTCGAAGCTAGTACTTAGTTAAGTGAGACAAATACACATCTTTAATGTAATCCATAAGTATAGTATAGAGTAATCAGTCTTATTTTTCTCTGAAAAAGTTGGTTCAAATCGTGCGCTTAGTTTTGTGTGTGTTGGTAAATAATTAAAAATAAATAGTAAATTTACACAGATTGCAATAAAGCTTTTCTTAGAGATAGACCAGTGCAGATTGTGATTGTGGATTGGTGGTAGCCATAGCTCATGCGATTCCATGATAACATAATTACCTGGGTACGTATAACGGACTAACGGCCGAACCCAATAACCGATCTATCACATACTGGAGATAGAAAAACAAATGAAACAATAGCTTAAAAACTCCCTTGTCCTCGAGTGATTCCTAGTGCTTACTACGGAGAAGAATCACTCGGGAACAAATCCCTGGTGCAAAAAACTGACTGATTGGCCTGAGGGGCCCTAGACATAACTCCCCAGGTGGGATTTCCCGAGGATGTGTAACCCTCTCTGCTGGGTGTTGCAGGGTGAGTGCCTACGGTGAGCCCTAAGCTTGTAAGTCCGCTGCCAATCTTAATGTGCAGCGGGGCCCTATGGGTCTTGCAACCGAGCTGGTACCTATGAGGTAGACACCCAATAGGCACCAGATGCAACCTGGAAGAGAACGGGGTTAAGCTGTTGGGCGCGGCGAGGGAAGTCTCCAAGGTCGCGTGTCAACGCCATTCCGACTTAACTCGACCCTGAAGGGGCCGAGCTGTGTGTCGGGTCCACACCACTTGGATTCGTTGGCACCGTAAGGTTTCCCCCAAGTACCACGAAACTGTGGTATTATATATATAACCCTTAAAGGGCCAAAAACGCGAACGTCGACCGACTGCAAGCACTTACGCACTCATAGTCGATCAAACGTAAACTAACCGGCAGCGGCAGTGATATTCGGAGCGTAGCGAGTTGTAGACAATTTCGTAGCTCCGCGTAGCACTGCTACGAGAAGGCGGGGCCTAAACGAACGGCGTAGCGGTGTTAGGTTATTTTCGTTACGGAATTTCTGGATTTAGTCTCCACGCTCAAGGCCCGCGATAGAAGCTATGCAATAGCTTAAAACACTTAACTAGTAATAGTCAAAAGATGGCGTCGAAAAATTCCTCGGCATCGCTGGTCGTGCTGGCAGCATTGCCACGCTGTATGGCAATGCTTATCCTTTGTCCAAGGTAAATGCTAGCCCTTGTCGTCACACAACGTGTCAACCAAAATAAAAAATAAGATTACCCTAAACTATCGACGTTTTATCGCGAAATTGGATGTGAACCTTTTTTACGGGGGGAAATCCTCATGGATGTCCTCCACCCTAGGGCGGGTGGAAGGGTCTGTCAGACTCTTACTGACTGAAACATTCTCCGACGCCTGGTGCGCCTGCTGCGGGCGGGGAGATAGGTCATGATCTCCCTTTCCCTTTCCGCAGCCTGCTTTTGCGCGATAACTGTTTCGCAGAAGGAGACTACCGCGTCCCAGCACTCCTCGCCGCCGGCCATAGATTGGACTACGGCTGGTAACGAGAAGTCACTGCCTACCACCGAGATGAGGGCACGGTGCGGCTCTTCCCAAGCGGCACACTCTGTCAGCGTATGCCGCGCCGTTTCCTCCCGACGGTCGACGCAGTGGTGACACTGAGCATCCGGCTCCCTACCCATGCGACACAGGAACCTTGGGAGGACCTGTGTCGCACGAAACGACAAGGAGCCATGCCTTCTCCCGAGTATTGGATGAGAACCTAAGCCAAGTTATGTTGTAGTGTTACCTAAATCAATAAGATTATAATACCTTACTATAAATACTATATTATCTACACTAACGCTACCCATTTATAATAATCGAGTTTGTACCTCCAGCCTACCATTAGAGCTAAACTAACTCACTTCCAACCTAATTGTAGCGTGTGTACCTACTGAGCAAACGCGAAATTAGATCCATTCTTGTTTTACTGTGGCAAACTCGGAAGCAAGTTGTTACGTACGTGCAATGACTTAGAACTTTAATTTAGATGTTGTTGATTAGCAATACCTTACGGTTCAATGTTTCAGGATGTTAATCTGATTTCTGCTGAGAACGAAGAAATCATCTTCAACATATTACTATAAATTGATATTAAACGTCACGTGAGAACCTAAAAAAACTAAACAAACAGTTCAAATTTAATGCACTCATTTCGATTAAGAGCGTGTACGCCGTATGGCATTTAATACAAATTTTGAAGTAAAAATGACTGAACCGATTTTAATGAAACTTCATACATATAAGTAGGATATATAGGTCTAAAAAGTAAGTGAAAAACATTTTCGAAATGTCTTATTTAAGAAAAGATAACTGGAAATTTATGTTTGCATGGAAATTTTAAAATGGGTCTAATTTAACTGTAATACTATTAAGCGAAAATGTTTTCAACTAACTTTTTGGACCTATGTATCCTGCTTATGTGTGTAAAGTTTCATTAAAATCAGTGTAGTCAATTCGGAAAATAAGGACTTGTAAATTTGTATGACCTTTTCAAAATGAAACTCATTTTTAAAAGGTAATAAACTTATTTCATATCATTCAGGATTATACATTTTAAATACAAACTACTTTTAGGTTCAAGTTTCATGAGCTCAGCGAGCTTTAACTCAAAAATGCTTTTAGGGTTGCGTCCATATTAAATATCGATAAACTGTTTAAATTGCTTGATATACTTTTTGATCTGCCTTTTTAGATCGTAGGTTATGTATGATATACCTAGGTACTACATAAATGTTCATGTAGCTACCAACTCGCTATTATTTTTTTCATGAGCGTTAGCTTCTCACGTCATTACGTGCCGAAGTCCAGAGAATGATATTTGACATTCTATAAGAAACAAGTATTATTCGTTTTTTATATACCTAACTTACTTTTTGGACCTAGTTATATTATGTATCCGTATTAAATTTTACGTATAAGACCTTGCGAGTTTTTAATGAAATGCCGTAAGAAGTAAACGTTGTTTATTAATTGTAAGAGACCAAAATACTTGATTTCATAAATGACTTTCAAAACTGTTAAGACGAATCATTCACATCGGTCGAACAAACCGACATCCCTACTAGAAACAAGGTCTAAACGGCATGCTAATACAAGATTGCAGTCAAACTTTAAATTGACTTGTGTGACGTCATGTTTTGCCTTGCGCTGTTAGACGAAAGCGTAGTTGAATGTATCGCACAGGAACTAAAACTAGTTCAATATTGTGGAAATCTTTGTCGAATTCCATGGTCGTGAAAATTGGGTTTATGGAGGAACAACACCCTACTTACCATTAAGATACATTGCAATTGCAGTCTAGCCATAATATGATTCGTTTTGATTAGCAGAATAATAATTATATAAATATATTTTTCAACACACTGTAACGTTTTTCCCTCACAAATAAATAAAAGAGGAAATATGACGTACAATTATATTATTATAAAAATGTCTTAGAACTACACTAACTACTGACACACGTTCACCTAACCATCACCTATCTAACGCTCTCAGTAATGGTCAAAACACTGTTAAAAAGTTACTTGGTTAGGCCTCTGGGCTCTTGCCAGAGAAGCCAGGCAGTAGGTCCGAAGCCGATGCTGGTGCAGCGCCGGCTCGCAACCTCGGTTGCCGCACAGCGCGAGGCCCCTCAGTAAGGCCCGCACGCGGGCTCCAGCGCTCCCGCGGAGAGAACTTCGTAGACGGTTCTCAGTTGAACCCCGTCGTTATCCTCGGAGATGGTTCACCATGGAACTCCGGCGTAATACTGGTAGATGGTTCTCAGTTGAACCCTGTCGTCACACTGCCGAATCCTGGCTCCTCAGCCCTTTATATAGCCAAGACTCACGTTCTATAATTCATAATTCAAAACGTATGTTTTCTTCCGGAACAATTCAAAATTCAATTCAGTTAGAATGCCAGTGAGGTTTATAGCCAGTATTCCGTTTACAAATAATCTAAGTGAGAGCGTTCATAAGAATTTTAGAAATACAGTTTATAACATAGCTATACAGAAGGAAAACAGAATATAGCTTAACATCTTATATTAATCTATTAAACACAAATATAAAGTGAATTTTAGTATTTACAAACAGTTAAACCTTTTTAGTAAAGCTATAGAGCAATTACATAAAGAAAAATATTACAGTTTGACGACTCTGACATAAAATGTCACAACAAGAAAATAAATATTAAAAATATTAAAAAGGTGATTTTATATTCAGTGAAATCGTTTAGAATCAACGCTTAAAGCATTCAATAACGAATTCCACTACTAATACAAGCACTTCATTAATTTCAGTATATGTAACTGAAGATAATCTAAAAAGTCAAACCGTGAACATAATGAGATGTTACAATGGATAAAAGCATAAAATACCTAAAACGTAAGTGTTTAATAGTACAATATGATAGTATCTGCAGTATTTAAAGTACAGATACTATATTTCCCCATCGACCCCGAGAAAATTTTTGGTCTAGAACAAAAATTTTGTAAGGTTAAAGTTTAACAACATTCACTTAACTTACATACCTCATTCAATCACACAGACATCTTACGAAGTTAGGTCAGGTAGGATTCACATCCAATGATCACTACTCGACCTGTTAGTACATAACAGTAGGCTTATTTTCGGAGTCTGTTAGCCGCTCGCGTCGAAAACCCAAAAATATGTAAAAGTTTTAGCAAAGACTTATTTTTACGGAGTTGCCAGTCGCTCCGATCAACCTTTCAGTTGATATACTAATTTGGAGAGTTAATAGATTAGAAGGTTAGGTATTAATACCTAAAAGCACTTCTTAATAGCGTATAAAACAAGAGTTATACTAACTTAGAGAGCTAGTAAATTAGAAGGTTAGGTAATAATACCTAAAAGCACTTCTTAATAATGTATAAAACAAGAGTTATACTAACTTGGAGAGTTAGAAAATTAGAAGGTTTGGTAATAATACCTGAAAGCACTTCTCAGTTGTATCTGACTAGTTCAGATAAACTGTTAAAATTAGGAAGAGTCTCTTGAATGGTTTAAGAACCAGATGAAAGAAAGACAAGAAAACTAATAGAGTTCATATAAGCGAAAACAACTCTATAGTTAGAAGAAGGGAAAAGATAGATATGAGTCATGAGTATAATACTAAGGATGAATTTATTTACATAATTATAAACTACTTTAATGAGAGCTTTTTGCTTTTCAGGAGAAAGTCGATAGCACCGTTGTTTAATTGGTGGAGTGTCACCGGTATCAATATGATGACTAATAAGAAGAGTGCGGCCAAGTACACCTCTACTTTCAAACGATATAGCTTTATAACGATTAATCATGTCATCAGCAATAGTTTTTTTGCTCTGATGAGAGATAATCATAAGGGAGTACTTGTTTAGTAGTTTCAGTAACTACATCATTGTATAATGAACTTATTTTATAACAAGAAAAGAATTTTTTTATGGTTTGTAACCAATCATGCCAGTCTGATTGATTAAAGTTTTTATTACCCGAGTCATTATTTAGTTTTTTGAGTTCTTAGTTTTTTTGCAGTTAGGACAATTGGTAGATTTAACATCTTTAAAGCCACATCTAAAACAAATGAGTGTTCTAGGTTGTGAGGAATTAGTTAATGTATGAATATTCAAGATACCAAAGAGTAAAATAGTGAGCAAAAAAAAATCAAAAGTCAAAATCAAGAGGGAAAATCAATACAATATGTAAGTTAAGTTAGCATGAGTCACTCCCATAAAATCCAAAGAGGTAAAGAGGGAAGTGAGAGGATATGATAATACTATAAGTCAACTGAGTAAGTTAAAGTCACTCCTATAAACACAAAGTCCTCCAATAAGTTAAAGATTGTAAGAGGGAAGTGAGAGGGCATATAAAAAATCGATTGAGTAAGTTGAGTACTTAAGTCACTCCCATAAGAAAACAAAAAAAAACCTCGTAAAAAGCAAAAAAAAGAGGAAGTGAGAGGGAATATTAGTTATCAATAAAGAGGGTCAGTTTTAGTAAGTCACTCCTAAGATTGAGAGGGTCATGAGAGGCTTCCAAGAGTACCTACTTAGAAGTTACAATCTATAGCCTATAGATTATTGATCTTCTAAAGAGAAAATACTTCCTTAACCATTAACCTATCTAGGAATCTAACAAGGAAAAGAAAAGAGAGTTTATGCCAAAATATTATACCAAAGATATAGATATACTAGATGAAGTATTTTTTTAGAATTTTGAAAAAAATTGCTAGGCTAGCTATATTTTTACGTGGGCGCCAAACTGTAACGTTTTTCCCTCACAAATAAATAAAAGAGGAAATATGACGTACAATTATATTATTATAAAAATGTCTTAGAACTACACTAACTACTGACACACGTTCACCTAACCACCACCTATCTAACGCTCTCAGTAATGGTCAAAACACTGTTAAAAAGTTACTTGGTTAGGCCTCTGGGCTCTTGCCAGAGAAGCCAGGCAGTAGGTCCGAAGCCGATGCTGGTGCAGCGCCGGCTCGCAACCTCGGTTGCCGCACAGCGCGAGGCCCCTCAGTAAGGCCCGCACGCGGGCTCCAGCGCTCCCGCGGAGAGAACTTCGTAGACGGTTCTCAGTTGAACCCCGTCGTTACCCTCGGAGATGGTTCACCATGGAACTCCGGCGTAATACTGGTAGATGGTTCTCAGTTGAACCCTGTCGTCACACTGCCGAATCCTGGCTCCTCAGCCCTTTATATAGCCAAGACTCACGTTCTATAATTCATAATTCAAAACGTATGTTTTCTTCCGGAACAATTCAAAATTCAATTCAGTTAGAATGCCAGTGAGGTTTATAGCCAGTATTCCGTTTACAAATAATCTAAGTGAGAGCGTTCATAAGAATTTTAGAAATACAGTTTATAACATAGCTATACAGAAGGAAAACAGAATATAGCTTAACATCTTATATTAATCTATTAAACACAAATATAAAGTGAATTTTAGTATTTACAAACAGTTAAACCTTTTTAGTAAAGCTATAGAGCAATTACATAAAGAAAAATATTACAGTTTGACAACTCTGACATAAAATGTCACAACAAGAAAATAAATATTAAAAATATTAAAAAGGTGATTTTATATTCAGTGAAATCGTTTAGAATCAACGCTTAAAGCATTCAATAACGAATTCCACTACTAATACAAGCACTTCATTAATTTCAGTATATGTAACTGAAGATAATCTAAAAAGTCAAACCGTGAACATAATGAGATGTTACAATGGATAAAAGCATAAAATACCTAAAACGTAAGTGTTTAATAGTACAATATGATAGTATCTGCAGTATTTAAAGTACAGATACTATAACACTTGCTCGAAAATTGCCTCCCGCCTACTTTTAGTGGTCAGCCCCCGTAATTTCAATTGCTTTTATTTATCTTACCAGGCTGGTCGCCGGGCAGCCCTCGCTGGTCGTGCATCAAATCCCTGCGAACGTAAAACCTCCGCGAGCCATTTCTCACAATTATTTGTCACTCTAAAAAATATGTTTATTTAATTTTTTGAGTAACTTAGTTGTAAAACGTATGATGTTGAAAAAACTCGTTTGATGCACGTGGACATTATTGTCATTGCAGTTTCTCGCTTTCGGTCCGGGCGTCTATTCTGCCTCGACTGCAATTACATATTTTCCCCAATTTAATCGAAATGTACTATTGTTGTTCATGTATAGTTTTGAATCATATTCTTATTGCTAAATTGTTTAAACCTTTTATGAGCTTGCTTCATTATTATGTATGTATGAGTCCGGTTGGGATATTTCTACAGTATAAATCTTATTACAAACCAACCGGTCTTGTTTTGAAATCCACAAAAACATTTCAAACAATATTCTTTTCACACGTCATTACTCTAGTTTAAGCTTGTAACATATCCCGCAGGAACGTTATTCTATGAAGGTGTACCGCATAGCTTATCCAGACTTCTTGCAGTTGGTTATTATTTTACTGGCAGTTCTTTTGCGAAACATTTTGCAGGTTTGTTTCGTACCAAGATTTGGGTTAGTATGTTTTTTTATATCTTGTGAGGTATTCGACGTGTTCATCAACATTGGTTGCTTTTGTTATAGGTAACTTTGGTTCTTATTTAATATAAAATAATAAAAAAAACTGACTAAAATGATTAGATTTAGCATTTTCGAAACAGATTTATTATTTAATTATTAAGGTTTTTAATTTTTTTTGGTTATGGCGATCAAATTTTACATATTTTCTAAAGAAGGAGGAAAGATTATATTGGCGACGAATACTTGCCAATAATTCCACAGAAATTAACGTTAAACAATGAAACAGCCACAGATTTGCCCACACACCGCATTCAGCAAATAACAATAAGCGATAGCTGTTTAATCTGCGACAACAGTCAGAACAAAATTAACTGCGGCCACGCAACTACAGTAATTAATGAGTAATTGAAACAGTTTGTGGGTAAACCTCGTTTGTATGAAACGTTCCACGTTCGTTTTGGAACGGCAAACGTAAGGTAATGAACAAATGAATGAATTAATCAATAAAGATAAGAACGAACGTTGGACGCGACTTACGGAGGCTTAGGGTAAGTGGTGATAGGACACGGTGGAACATATGTACGGTGGAGGTCTGCCCTGCTTGAGCGGAGCAACGCCGTGTCCTCGTCGAGGCGATCGGCGGCGGCGACCTCTCGCGCCCGACCCAGGTTCAATCCAATGGGTCGGAGCAAGGAGGCATGGGAAGCAGTCACCTTCTTTTGCGAAGCAGTAATGTTAGCGAAGGAGGAGGCAGAACGCGTGCGAGAGAGGGAAACCTCACGCCCCGGCCGCCGCAACAGAAGAAGAGGCGATTCCCGGCCACCCTAGGCGCAGGCCTGTGGACGGCGGCTATGGGTGGCTCGTCGTCCGATAACAACCAGGCCCGGGTCGACGGCGCGTCGTATTTCACGCGCGCCTCAAAGAACTGTCAGTGCCGAAAGAGTTATCGCGGCCCTGGAACGCAAAGGGCACTAGAAGGATCACGGGTGGGTTTTAGTCAGTAAGAGTCTGATACACTCTTCCGCTCCGCCCAGAGCGAGAGTAGTAATTTGATGATTTCCAATCCAGAAAAAAAAAGGGTAAGTGGTGATGCTGTGCCTAACTGGTTTTAGACCAGAAGGCCAATTCTCGTACTTAAAAAGCATTGAAATCAATTCTCAATATCATCTCTTTCATTCATATCAATGAACGTCAAACAGTTTTTGTGATAAATTGCGATAATAATACGAACGCATCTTAAAACGCGATAATTAGGTGAAATTCCATAATAATGAATAATCAGAGAATTCAAATTCCTGGTTAGTAAAATTGTAACTATCGCAATATAATATACCTTAGGCATTTTTTTATTTAAACCGTCGCAGTCGTCTTCTTTCACAGTATTCAGAAATGTATTGAAAATCTAGTCATGTACCCTATTCTGTTCCAGATAAACAATAATAATAATAATAATAATAATAATATCTTTCCGTTTAAGTTTTATAGAAAACTGTTAAGATTTCCATCTTGTTGTTTTGTTGCTCAATACAAAAACTGGATAAAATAAAATCAAATGCATAATCGATAATGTGTCGCGGTCACATCATCGCATCGAAAACTATCTATTCCTACAAACTCCACTAAAATTTTATTCGACAATTTGGGAACTCGTAAAACGAAAACTTATTCACTTTCCGACATTACTACAAGTACAGACGAATCTTTTGTCGATCGTTGTATATTTTCTTTGCCTATCCCATTTTAAAACTCCGAGTTTTTGGGAGGTTGGCTAGTGGTGCTATGTTCCTGTGCCTACTTCTCTTCTCTCGCAAGAAGTGTTGCATTGCTGAGAGTTGTTCTTACCTTGTCCAGTTCAAATATACCTGACGCTGATATTCTGCTGGATCCCGGTAGCGACATACGGACGTCGAGTTGATGCAGAGCAGTTAAAATGTCAAACAGTTAATTGTTGTTTTGTATATTATTTACACACACATGATACAGTTCAAATTCTATTGTAGCTCATTCTTTTCAAAAGGTCGTGTTAAAAGAATGGTCTCTTATGAATTAAATTAAAATATACAACGCTGAAGTCGATACATGAGTACGTGGTGATGGTTTCAAGTAGGCATACCTCTACATTCCCACAATATTAACACACTTTCAATGTTTATTAGGGTAGTTGACTAAAAAAATCTAATTAGTCCGTCGGATAGATTTCCAAAAAATATTGGACACGTATTTTTTCTTTTTTCACGTAAACAAAAAATGAAAACGATACAGTACGTTGAAAACTCGTATGACGTCACTACTCGCTACAATTTTTAGCGAGCCGTGACGTTACAAGCCCCCACTCCTGATCTTTGATGCTTTGTATCTTCGTTAGTTTTTATAGATTTGATAAAGGAAAAAATACGTGTCCAATATTTTTCTATAATCTAACTGACGGACTAAACATAATCATGTATTTTTTACTCAGGAAACATCCCTAATGCCATGCCACTGCTTACCGTCCGTAGGCTAACGTGAATAGTAGGCCAAACAAACAAATAGAAACATTGACAGACTAACTTCGTTCATTTCAATTAGTAAACTAGTCGGTTGCCCGACACCTTTCTATGGCTACCTGATAGATCCACTACTTCATTGTATAGATATAAGACGGATTGATTGAATTAGAAAGTAGAATATGGTTAAGTTTCTATGTGGGTCCCGATACCTCAAGTAATAAAGTGGGTTTTTGTTTTATGGAATACAATTACATATTTGAAATTGTGACATTTTATAAATTCTTATGACTAAATGACACTCCTAAAAATGGGCTTATGTAAAAAAAACCGGACAAGTGCGAGTCAGATGCGTACACCGAGGGTTCCGATTGAGTCTTGACTTTTTCGGAGGGAGATCCTTGTACCTTGGACCAGTTTACTTTAGACCTCCATTTAGGTACGATAATTGATATCTACAGCTTTTGTTAATTTATTTTTCCATTAGTTTTATTAATTTTTTTTTTGTTTACTATTTTGTTTGTTTTGTACGAGTCCCAAATAAACGTTTTTCTTTCTTTCTTTCAATCAAGTCTTCGGTGCTCGAAATAGTGAAATGATTTTCACCGCACCCCAAACAATTATTTTTCGGTTTTGCCCGGGTGACTTTATTTCTATATTGCGGCATCTAGAAATATAAAAACAGATAATAAAAATATAATATTTACCTAAATAAATTGTTTTAAAAAAGCAATGCCTTGTATCTTGAGACTGTCGCAAGGTACAAAAAACTTACTCTCAACAAAGTGTGCTTATAATTTCTGAATTACGGAAATCTAGTGGATCATATTAAAATAAGTGTTTATTAACTGTCACTTTCTATGGTATTCTTTTACCATTTTTGCTTTTTCGTGGACTTTTTATGGGTTTGTCGAATGCTTATTAACTTGTAAAGCCTACTTAACTGTGATATTCTTATCGTTCATACTTTTCATAAAGACAAACTCAATGCGAACGGTTAATTTGGTAAATATTATATGAAGAAGACCAAAAAGTAAAACACTGACGATCCGTCGATGCTCAAATGTCAATGTGTGTATTTCGATATCGATTTTGAAATTAGAACTGCCAGTAGAAGTAGGGGTCAATAGCAGCTAAAGCCATACCAAAACGTGGAAGCTTTTCAAATGTATTTTGATTTGCATGTGTTTAAGCTTGTGGCTTTGTGATTGACATAACTAAATTGTGGTCATACATGTTTTTGTTGTGGCTTTGGTATTGCTTTGGTGGAATTAAAAAAAATTTGTACAAATACAATGCAATTTTTTTGAAATTTTCGCTCGTAGTCTCTAAGCTCCTGACTTTCTATGTACCTAAATTCATCTTAATCAGTGTATGCTTAAAAGTGCGAAAAACCAGCCAATACCAGTTCGGATGATCATTCATTATTTTTGTTTTACTTTTGTATTTTTTTTATTATATAGGTATATTTTACGAGTTTTGTTTACTATAAAGAAAACGACAACCGTAAACGTCTACAAGTGTAAGAAAGTAAATCATGTAAAGAGTAAGTTGGAATGCAATACGAAACACGGTGTGTTCGGTAACTGCATGATGACTTACTTTAAGCACCTAAATAAAAATCTTTTCTAATCAATATATTTTTATATAAACCTCTTACAAACTCTTAATTATAGTAAATATGAACTTGCAACTGAATGATACTTCGTTAATTTTTATATAGTGTGGGTCCAAACTCAGCATCTTCCTTTGGCGCAGAGGTAGACTGTAGTCTGGAAAAACACTTAAGATACTTTGATCCCCGGAGTATGTTCCCTTGGGATAGTTTTCGACATTCACGCGGGCAGAAACGCGGTCAGGGGCCGTACCACGAAGTACAAATGTTATCATGATATCTGTGTGAAAAAGGGATAGTGCTATTCGTCTTGTATAACTCCGTCTCTGTTTGACACAGGAAACATTATGGATTTAAGACGTCATGGTATGGTATGGCTACAGTAGCTAGTAATAATTATAATCTTGGACTGATCTGAAATATTTTATATCGAGAAATAATACTTATGGATCGGTCAAACAGAAGTGGACTAATTAGTTACGATTCTGCAAACAGCCAGCGAACAGGTACAGTCGTGGAATAAAAATATTATGCATTTTTAACAGCAAAATGCAAAAGTAAGTAAAAAAAGAGTTCCAGGATCGTACTTTTCACTACTTCCTAGTTATATTCAATAGGTAACTATCATAGGATCTTCCTCGTTTAATTATTTAAAATAATAACGTTGTCGACACGGTTGGCGCAGTGGCTGAGCGTTCGGCTGTTGCGCTGCGTGTCGCAGGTTCAATTCCTGCACGGAACAAATGTTTGTATGGTCTACAGATAATTATTTCGGGTTTGGGCGTCTTGTGTATGTGAGTTTTTATGTTTGTGAACGCACCCACGATACAGGAGTATATACTAGACTACTAGATACTAGTGTGGGGCAACGATAAAAAAAAAGAATAACTAGCGATCCGCCCCGGCTTCACACGGATGCAACGTCTGCAGCTATATCCTAATGTTAATGTTACCTACTAAAAAACTTTTACTAAATATTTGCATGTCATCACTGTATGGCGGAATGTGTTTATGCACTAAATTTACTTTGTAACATCTGTATCTACCACATTTTATGCAAATAAATGATTATGATTATATGAAAAAAAGTATTTATTTACAACATCACATTAGAAACCTCTAAAATGATTAATGTCGCTCTGCTATACTATTAATATATTATACATATTATTATGTATAAACCTTCCTCTTGAATCACTGCCTTTTAAAAAACCGCATCAAAACCATTGCGAAGTTTTAAAGATCAAAGCATACATATAGGGACAAACAGACAGCGGGGAGCGACTTTGTTTTATACTATGTTGTGATTTTATCCAATAAAATGTAAAGATAGTATATATGTATGTATATGTATCTTAGTTCAAAGAGATATCTCGTCGAGTCAGTCCACCCAATGGATTTCAGAGTACTTACATACTGTCGGAAATTGAAGTTTCTTTATGGCTGAGTAAACTATTAAATATTCGAAATAAACCCTCGGATTAAATATTTGGATACACAGAGTCAGTATTAAAGTGGTTTACGGAAATTAAATTTGTCGCTATACATTTTAAAGATGGGAGACCGTTGGATTTTTTATTTTATCATAAATGTTACTTGAATTATAAATTATGGATGTATTAAGGGCCAATTTTTTTCGTCAGGTTACTTTGGTTTGCTGAATAAATATAGCGGTTCGACCTACATATTTTCTAAGCAACAGCAGTGAAACTGTTCAAATCAAATCTATACTAATATTATAAAGCTGAAGAGTTTGTTTGTTTGTTTGTTTGAACGCGGTAATCACAGGAACTTCTGGTTCGAATTGAAAAATTCTTTTTGGGTTGAATAGACCATTTATCGAGGAAGGCTTTAGGCTATATATCATCACGCTTAAGCTAATAGGAGCGGAGCAGCGATAAAGAATGTTTTAAAATCGGGGATTCCACGGGGACGAAGTCGCGGACAGAAGGTAGTCAAATACTATTATTCGTGTACATCGGGTAAAAAGTAGTGGAACAATTACAGGGTACCTATGGGTCTCTGTGTCCTGATACAGTTGGTGATATACAAATATAAATTTAAATTGCAATGTTTTGGCTATTCAACTCTCAAACAGATATATATAACATAAACATAATCAGCCTTTTAATGTTCTCGCTGCTGGAACACAGGCCTCCTCTCTTGGAGAGGGAATGGGCCGTAGTGCGGGTCGGTGAATGTCACATGTCTTCGAATTTTTGGTTCTAAGGACATGCCGGTTTCCTCACGATGTTTTCCTTCACCGTTTTGAGAGCAGTGGTGATGAAATTAATAACACAAAGTAATGCACCTGGCTGGGTTTGAATCCGCGACCACCACTGCTCGGCGGCCCAAATAGATATAAAACTTTTCAATCGCTTGAATATGAAGCTACTTTTTTCTTCTACGCAGCCCAAAAAGAGAAAAGACGGACTCCCTTTGATCTATATCATGAAGCCACTCTTATATTGAGTATGCTCCATGTTATAACAAAAATCAACCATAACAATAATTACAAAAGTCCACCCTTATTGCTTCACAGATATGGAAGTAGCTGTTGACGCGGAAAATTAACAAATTATCTTTATGTCACTACACACGAAAGACATATGTAAGTAGAAAATAAAGGAGATGCTACATAAAAATAAAACTAACTACGTCGTAGCGACTACGCTTGCTTCGTGCTTGCTGTGAATTGTGAGTTCAAAAACTATTTTAGGCAACGAAAACGGAGGTTTGTTTTTTTTAAACACAACCAGCACAAACACCTACCTGAGTGTCAATTTTCAGTATTTATGATAAAGAGGCTCTTTGACCATTTTAATGTGCTCGATTCAAACAAAAATCGATACAGAAAAAAAAAATGTTTTCACAAACTTACATAAATGCACTTATGAAATGTTAGACGCTAGGTGCACGGTTCCAATGTGTCGTTCTCTATGAAGAGGGCCCGAAAAACACTCATTAAATAATTTTAATGTAAGTTAAAATAATAAAAGTGTAAATATATAATTGGAGACCTGCCAACAAGAACTAAACAACAACAAGAGGCAAGTACGAGTATCATCCTTGCCTAATAAATACATAAGAAACAAATGAACAGTACACATTCATCCATCAAGAAATATTCTATTAAACTCAGTATTTCCAATTCTGCTTACTACTACAAACAAACTGCAATAATAAATAACCACCAACAAACCACAGGAAACCGACAAACACGATGCAGTAGTAACTTTAAATGGTGCCCCTCGCGTCTGCCGTCGCATTCCGCTGCAGTTATCGCATTACAATCAGTGTGAGAAGTTCCTAAGTTTATCACGTTAACAAAGTTAACCCCGAGGGTGTATTTCTAGACAGGTGAGGATTTTCTTCGGTTGAAATATTGTGTGACGTTTTGCGGGAATTCTGGAAATAGAACGGAAATATAACATCACATACCCTATACTGACGAATTACTGGTCAATTGGCCAGTAATTCGTCAGTATAGGGTATGTTTCATTGTCGTCATCAGCAGGACATAGGCTCGACGAAATAGAACTATAACTAGAAGGATATGAGAACCACAGGCTTCCTTAAGTCTTCTATGGTTAATATTATAAAGAGGAAAGATTATATTGTTTGTATTGAATAGGCTCCGAAACTACAAAACCGATTTGAAATATTCTTTCAGTGTTGGGAAGCTACACTATCCCCGGGTGACATAGGCTATATTTTATTTCCATATTCCTACGGGAACGGGAACTATGCGAGTGAAACCGTTGGGCGCTGCTAGTATGAAATAAAAGACGACGCATATTGTTAAAAACCGCCTCCGTGCTATCATA
Organism: Hecatera dysodea; assembly: GCA_905332915.2. Classification (NCBI taxonomy): domain Eukaryota; kingdom Metazoa; phylum Arthropoda; class Insecta; order Lepidoptera; family Noctuidae; genus Hecatera; species Hecatera dysodea. The sequence continues at coordinate 13,588,239 of HG995297.1, forward strand.
GAGAAATTCCAGAAGGAAAAGCCCAATTTCCCTGCCAGAACCGGGATTATAATCCAGGTTTCGACGAGCATTTGCTGTTACAATAATAATTGCTCCAGACAAAGTGACATTCCATCGGCATCGACGATAGCATTTGAATACATTTTAAAACGTCTAGAATTAACCACGTGACATTTCGACAGTGCATGATATTCCCATTGTCTGCTAATAGAGTGGAAATTCAACAAGACTACGCTCTGATAGAGGAAAAAGCACCAAAATAAAGTTGGTACGATGAAGATTAATTATAAATCACACTTTGGTCTGCCACACAGATCGATCTAAACTTTCGCGATACTTTACTATTAGTTGGCCCTATCAATTAATTGCTTCAGATACAGTTTCCTCGATCAATAAAACTTTGTTTTAGTTCAAACAGACAAAGGTCTAGTAAAATAATTGAAAAACTAAGGACACGTATAAGTGAAATAGCCAGTATCTAAAGAAACTTTTACTTAGTTTATATTTATAAACTACTAGCTGCTGCCCGCAGCTTCGCCCGCGTGAATGTCGGAAATTATCCTTAAAAAAAAGTAATTCAAATAATTCTAATACCTCCAAGAATATAAGAATACTAGTTTCATGAAGATCGGTTGAGTAGTTTCTGCGTGAAAGCGTAACAAACATCCACGCTTTCACATTTATAATATTAGTAACGATTTCTGCCAAAAGACATCTTCTGAACAGAGGCCCCCATCAAGTATCTCCATATTAATAAGTATTGTGCTTCTCGTATTCAGCAAACTCGTGCGACTCTCACCAGGTCATCGGTCCACCTTGTAGAAGGCCCTCCAAAGCTACCTCAGACATTAACCTACATGGTTCTCATATGATTTGACCAGTACGGTTTGTATGGACTTTAAAAGAGACTTTGACATCTGAGTTTGTTTCGGTGTTTCTTCTCAGGGTAGTCGGTTAGGAAACACCGGCTTCATCTAGCTTAAAATGACAAGAAATATTGGACGTGTAAAAGTGTTATGTTTAACCTACTTACAAAATAAATATCATTTATCAAAGCTGTGTCTCCCGCGGTCGACACTATAAAAAATAAAAGCCACGCATTCTGCATGGAATGTTCACTCCTGTATGTCCATTGTTACTCAAGGAATTCATCGGGATATGACAATTAATTTGGGTCACTTACGGATTTATTTTGCACTATAATCTATACTACAATATTATATATATTTTTATCATAGTATATATAATATTATTATAAATCTGACGAGTTTTTTTGTTGAGATTAGTGCAATCAACGCGCTAATCTGAGGAACTACTAATTCGAATTGAAAAATTCTATAGGATATAATAACATCACGCTACAATCAATAAGAGTAGAGCGGTAGTACTCCAATAAATCTAATTTGATTGAATTTCTAACAGCCATTTATAAACAAATGGGACAAATCAACTTCCATAACTCACTAGACTATTTTAAACTCGTACAACTCCGCTTCACCCAGCTGGGGATTAGGTAAACAGAGCTAATGCGTCAATCTGAAGCGCTCACCCACATCCACCCGGAGCGCCAATAAAATACACAACCTATTGACAACCACCCACACACTTCGTATAGCTAGTAGTTTAAAGCGCACAGCTGTTCCTATCCCGGGGGAATACAGTTCTAGTAGGACTGTGACTTAGTGGAGAAGAAACAGTAGCACAACGTTGTCTCAAAACAGTTCTTAAATTAACTCCAGAGTGGTTTACCTTAGATATATACAATATACATTCACTTTAAAAGAAGGCTAGTAGAAAGTGAACTAATCGATTCTGAGACTAACATATTGTTGATATGCATGGATGAGATATGTTCATTGCTTTGAAATGTTTTAATCATACGGTGTCAATGCGTATCAATCTCTCTACTTGCTCATACTTAGTAGGCCAGTAACGATAAAACTGCCTCTGTAAGTGCATGTAATTAGGAATATCGTAAAAGACCTGTGTTGTAATTTATTATACAACTAGCTTCTGCCAGCGACTTCGTCCGCGTGGAATAGTTACTTTACCCCCGATTTTGAAACTCTCAGCCCGATCGGTTTAAAATTGACAAAAGATAGACATGCTGTTTCGGGATATTTTTTAGATAATTTTATGTAGAACATTTCCGTAATACATGATTTCTATATAACTTTAACCATTAAGGCTACACACGCGACGGAAGCTTAAAAAATGGAGTAACTTCTTCCGTTTTCCCAACATTTTCCTTCACTGCTCTGCTCCTATTGATTGTAGCTTGATGAAAAGTATACTATAACCTGCCCAGGAGTATGAAGAATAATTGCACCAAGTTTCGTTAAAATCGGTCGAGTAGTTTTTGTTTCTATAAAGAACATACAGACAGACAGACAGACAGACAGACAGACAGACAAAAATTTTACTGATTGCATTTTTGGCACCAGTATCGATCACTAATCACCCCCTGATAGTTATTTTGAAAATATATTCCATGTACAGAATTGACCTCTCTACAGATTTATTATAAGTATAGATAAATATAATTATATTACACGTGTCGATCTATCAGGGAAAACTGAACGTGAGACCGACTTCTGGAGTTGATACTTGTATTTCATGGACATGGCCGATTTGTACCTACTTCTGTTTGAAATGACACTGTGACTTTACTCTGTGCTTAACATTCCGAAAGAGACGGTTTCATTCAAGCTGTTGAGTGAATGTTTTGGAACTTCAATCGGATACCTTATTACAGGGTATTGTATAAAGCCATTTTGCCATTTTGCGTTGTTATTAAACTAGGAGCTTTATATATTTTTTAAGTTGATAAGCGCAGGTTGTGGTAGTATTTTTATTAATTATGTAAATAGCTGTTGCTGATATTTTGTTAATCCGTATTGATCCTGATAAATAAGGTTAGTAAAATATTTATTTTTTAATTACTACTAGCTTTTCCTCGTTACTCCGCACGCGTAACAATTATGTATTTTACTATCCCAAAACATACTATTGGGAAGTGGGATGAAAGTATCTTATGTCCCAATTCAGGTCATGATTTATTCATTTGTCAAAGAATTGTATCAAAAGTTTGCTCAAGCGGAACCAAATTCAAGTAGAATATTTAGCACATCCAACGCTCCAGTTTATCTTAGAAACCCCTGAGCAATCTCACAGGCAGATTAAATCGTAAGTAGCTATTTGAGCACACATCCTGAACTTTACTAATAGCTTACATAGGATGACCCGCCAGGATCAGATGTTAATTTCCTATCATTTGTAAGTGACTCGTATCTGTGCATGTAATATTATAATTTGAAATTTTACTATGTAATTGAATTGTATCTGCGTTCAAGAGTATTAAACATATTGTTGTATACGCATGAGCGCTTGCATTGCATTCTAGGTTCTATAATGCTCTTTTCTACATACTGGGCATCAATACCGCGTGTTCAATGATAAACCTCGCCCACTTGACTCATAATGTCTCAAAATGCCTGCTTGTCAGTCTTCTAAGATTGTACTTCGGCGAGTTTGCCCATGAACTCCACGTCCTCATCCCACCGGCCCCTTTCTACCATAGGACATCTAGACGCACTGTAGGTTACCATCCTTACCTTGTTGCTATTCCACCAATTCGCACCAAGCGTTTCTAATCGTCTTTTGTAATGCGCACAGCAAAGGAGTGGAACTCTCTGCCTGCGTCTGTGTTCCCAAACGCATTCAACCCTAATATCTTCGAAGTTAGAGTGATCAGGCTTCATCTGGGTAAGCTCATTCCATTGTCGACTTTATCTCTGTCACCTGTGATCTAGACAAGAGTCAAGAGTAAATCCATTTCATAATAAAAAATGTACCTACTGTTTTATAAAGTCTACTAAAGTGGAACCAAATTCATGAACACATCCAACGCCGAGTTTATCTATTATACATATATTTAGCCATTTGGGCAAACATTCACAAATTGAACATAGCTAATTGGTAACACTAGATGACCCGCAAGGATCAGATGTTCCTTTTCTATCTCTAATTGCTGGAGCCGCCTTTGAATTAATTCATTTAACACATGGGATTCGGTCGATAATAGATTGGTACAGACGCTTCGTTACTGGGAACCCTCATATTATATGGAACTCACAGGGGCAGAAACTCTTTGGAAAAGGAGGGAACCATTATTATTTGCTACAATGAAAATTTGTACTGAGATTATCTATGTATATAATTTTTTGCATTATTTTTTTGCTAGTAATAAAAGTTTAATATAAAATTAATATAATTTTACAAGATAATACATTTGTTGGAACTTTTATGGAAAAGTACATACAAGCTATTTTTGAACCTGAAATAACCTGAAATCTTATTAAGCTCTTTTGTCTTGTTAGCCAGGAATATCCAGAATAACAAAATAATGCAGATAATTCCTTAATAAACATAGTCATTATCGATCGATAAGCCGATAACATCAGAATAAGCCATAAACAAGCCATGCTTAGTATTCAGCGACGAAATATTGAACACATCCAGCTCATTGTTCAGGAAAATTAGGTGGAAGCGACGACCATTCAGAGCTGACCCCTCGAAATATCTTGAGTTACAAATTTGCAAAAAAGCGGATGCCTTAAAGAAAGGTCTCGTTATGTTGGTTATTTTCCGTGTGAAAGTACATGGTTATTGAACTGGTAAAGCAAAAAGAGAATAAATATTGTTCTCACAATCTCTAATTGAATTTATCAAAAGAATCTGCTGTATTCTCTAAGTGCACTAAGCATTTTAAGTTTTATCTTTATTATTTTTTTCAGCATGGAGAGTACCTTACCACCCTCTTTCTTGCAACCACTACCCTGTGGTTAATAGAAAGTTCAAACATATTAATTAATAAATAAACAGAAATATGAATTAAAGCTGAACTCTTTTGAAATTCCATCGAAAGGCTTTGGACCAGAAACTCTTATTCTACCTACACATATTTATATCATACCAAGAAGTATGCATGCCTTTACTCCAGCTAAAGGTATTCAGTAATAAACAAAAGAGATAGTACAGCTATCTTGTTTTCCATTTCTTTCCGAGTTCATTAATAAATTATTTTTCTAATAAATAGCCTGGTGGTCGACACTCGGCAGCCAAAGCTTAAATTAGTTTTCAAGCGAACTTATTGCATTGTAAAGTGTAAGCACTGTTCTCTCGTAAGATTTATGAGTTGAGTCGACATTTTATAAAAATCCTTTTAGTCTCAACGTTTTATTTTAACACTCAGATAATTATCAATAATAATTTATTATTATTGAGCAGTGGTGGCCGAGTGGTAACGGCCCCGGCTTACGAATTGTAGGTCGCGGGTTCAAACCCAGCCAGGCGGCAATACTTTGTGTTATTAATTTCTTCACCACTGCTCTCAAAACGGTGAAGGAAAACATCGTGAGGAAACCGGCATGTCCTAGAACCGAAAATTCGAAGACATGTGACATAAACCAACCCGCACTGGGCCCGCGTGGTGGATTATGGCCCATTCCCTAGGCTCTCCTAGAGAGGAGGCCCGTGTCCCAGCAGTGGGAACGTTAAAAGGCTGATTATGATGATTTATAAATAATTTATTAATATTATTACTGCGTTTTCGTGAGATGGATATTAAATGAGGTGGTTGACCCTGAGCCTCAAGTCTGCTATTACAATATTTATTGATAGAATGACAGATGTAGGTATGCGGTAATCTACTAAAATTTGGACAGTTCCTTTGATCAGTGACCTATCATTAGAACGTCGTTGTGCAGTCATTTCTTTTAATATCTCGGTTATTAAAAGTATATCGGTATTACGAGACTATTGACCGAACAATGATCGACCATTATGAATTTAGTAGATTACGAACTTGTAGCAAAATGACCATGGGATCATGATGGAATGACAAATTTATAAAAATAGCAGACTTGGAGCCCTGGCGATGGCGTTGAGATAAATGTCTAAAGATAGTTTACTTTGTGTTAGTCAAGTACTAACGTCTTTCATGAAGACAATTACAGTGTTTAAATATTTAAACAAATGATTTTTCTTTAATTTTACTTGTTCATTCAAAATCTGTTTTTGCAGGGAGCTAGTTATCATTCTTTCAAATAACTTTATTTTTGGTGAACAATAAGTATATCTATCATATATATTTGTGTTGATACACGGCTAACGTTTCTTAGGTATGAGATTATTGAGGTACCCAATTTGTCAAATCAACGATATCTCTCTTTAATCTTCTATACCTTGGTTCTCTATTTAGGTATATATTACAAACATACTATAATATAACCATGCAAAGGTTGTCTTTAAAATACCTACAAAATACACATGTTGTCACCCTATAATTTTTTCCTTCTTTATTTTCTGCCATAAATCGGTGTATATTATACAAAATATTGTATACCTACTATTTCAATATTCTGGGTTCTCACCGTGCACTTTCCAAAAAGATTCTCTAATAAAGATGTTTCTTTAGGGAAAAATATGATTCTATTTAGTCCGTCAGTTATATTATCAAAAAATATTGGACACGTATTTTTTCATTTATTATATCTATTATAAATGAGGAAAATAAAAGGAGCTTATGACGTCACGTCGTGGTAAAAATTAGAGCAAGCAGTGACGTTACATGAGAATTCAACGCACTGTCATATCGTCTTCACTGTTTTTAAGTATTTTTCCGCTTTTGGAAATCTATCTAACAGACTAATTTTAGTCTAATACCCTATTGTATCCAAGGCTTCATAGTAAGTAACTTCAACTAAACTGATGAACCTCAATAAATAACCTTACATCCAATTAATATTAGCTGTAACATACAGCTGAAATTCATCTCGTAAAGCACACAGTTTGTTATTAGCACGCTGCACAAACTAATCCATCATGAGCCTCCCATTATGGACAGAATAGAATATGTATTGGAGGATATTCTCCACGGGAATCAGCCTGGCTTTGTAAAATTATTATTGTGTACGAGTATGTACATTCATAATGATTGTAATTTCAATCAATTGGAGTACACTAATTCCAAGCATTAAATTTTGGGAATTAGTCTTTAGAGTAATATGAGTAATGAGAGCTGTACTCAACTAGATTTATAAGTTAGTTATTTAAATCATAGTATATTAAATTTAAAATAGTAAATTTAATCATAGTCAGTTTCTTTTATTAATTTAAACTTTGATGCCATTTTGTAGTTAGGAGGATTTTATATCATTTTTAAATGTATATATAGTTAGATTTAAAGTAAAATAAATTATTTCTATTATCGAATGCTTCTATGATTAATAATTACTCTGCGTTATTGTTCTGTCTTTCAAATAAAAGACACAAGTCGAAGGTACTGTACTTTTTTGTAAACGTTTTTATTCAAATAAATTATTATATCATATTTAAACTTTTATGTTTTTAATTAAAACAAAAATTAAGTACTCTTCGTCTCTTTTCATGCGTAACCGCGGCTGGCACCGACCTCAAAAAAATAGCTGGCATATTTAGTTTATATTTTTAAAAGATTAAACTTTTTTTTCTTTACCTTTTCAGTTAAAAATAAAACTTAAATTACAGTTTTGGAGTGAGTTTTTTTTTTTTTTTCGGTTAAAAATAATTAATACTTTTCTCTCCATCATTGATTCATTATCTGCTATGATACATGAAGTGCCGCACCATTTTATATTGCCATCTAACGATGATATGATTACTTTTAAATTACTAAGCCTAGTCCTACTAAAAGTTTTTTACCACTCCACTTATAGTTTTTATTACCCCTTTATCTCCAAAACTATTGCGTTATTTTTTATACATATTGGTCTTTACCTATAGACTACAGGAAAACCTATAAGACGTCTATGGTTTTAAAGGAATATAAAAAAATTGAAATCGACTTACACTTGGCCAGTTTTATTTTGAGGGATTAAGTTCAAGGAATGTTGAAAGATAAAACTTTTATTTCATAGGCTTGAAAAATTGCGTAGGCTTCAGATACGGGCCGACTAGAGTGGGTGGAATCTGGCTCTGAATGACAGATTTCTTGATTACGATTTTGCGTAATCAAAAAATCTATGACGTAAAGCAATTGACGTGAGCATACTACTGAAAGACCTATATATATTTTATTATCCAACTTCCAAAAAAGGAGGTGTTTCTCAGGTCGACTGTATTTTTTGTTTGTGTGTGTTACCTCATATTTTTTTAAAAGCTGGTGCTTGTCTTGTGGATCCATTTAAATTAGAGAGTGAGATCTGACGACAAGTATTTGAGTTATTTCTAATAATGCGTGGCTTGCACAACATTGGTGATTATCTCATTCTCTCTTGTCGATATAAAATGAAAAAATAAAACTGTATACGATGGTTTGGAAGAGTATTTTAAGGTGGTCCTTTTCTAGTTTGGTGAAGATCTGATGAAGAACAGAGATAGGAAACGGACCTCTTCAATAAATGATAGCAAATCTTTCAGGATTGCTGAACTCGCATGCCTGTTTATTTTTTACACCAATTTATAATAAGTAAGCTGTGATGGGTACGTTTAGTTGTGGAGTAAGGTAAGTAGGTAACTTTTTAACAAACAAATACAATCGACTTCTAAACAAAACAAAAACAAAAAATACATGTGGCACTCGGGGACTGCCGCGGTAAAGCTATTGCATAGCATTTTTTATCAACTTATGCAATTATATATTTTACGCTTACAGCTATTCACTGTTGTACATAGATGGTAGATACCTATACACCTATATACTTTTTCACAAACAGCTGCTTACGTATTCATCCGATTTCGGAGCAGCTCGTCTCGATCCGTGCGAGCTTCGTGCAGTCGTACCATATATGTACATACTCGTTAAGGTTCAACCAGTTGCGGGCCTACATTATAGACCTAGCATTGTTTCTAAAAGAGATAGAATCAGTTATGAGCAGTTAGCAGCTAGTCTACACGCATACGTCTAGTCGCAAGCACACAAACACCGTGCCGAAGTCTGCCGAACGGAAACGACGTTAGACGATGCACGGCTTTCAAGCCGCTACGCTGTGCCGGTCGGAGTGGGGGGTGATAGGTTTATTTTCATTACGGAATTTCTTGATTCGATCGCCGTGCTCAAAACCCACGATAAAGCTATTCAATAGCGTAAAAACTCCCTTCCCCTTGATTGATTCCTAGTGCTTATCACGGAGAAGAATCACTCGGCAACAAATCCCTGGTGCAAAAAACTGACTGATTGGCCTGGCCCTAGACCTAACTCCCCAGGTGGGATTTCCCGAGGATGTGTAACCCTCCCTGCTGCAGGGAGTTGAGTGCCTACGGTGAGCCCTAAGCTTGTAAGCCCGCTGCCAATCTTAATGTGCAGCGGGGCCCTATGGGTCTTGCAACCGAGCTGGTGCCTGTGAGGTAGACACACCCAATCGGCACCAGATGCAACCTGGAAGACAACGAGATTAAGCTGTTGGGCGCGGCGAGGGAAGTCTCCAAGGTCGCATGCCAACGCCCTTCCGACATAACTCGGCCCTGAAGGGGCTGAGCTGTGTGTCGGGTTCACACCACTTGGATTCGTTGGCACCGTAAGGTTTCCCCCAAGTACCACAAAACTGTGGTTTTAACCCTTAAAGAGTCAAAAACGCGAATGTCAACCGACCGCGAGCATTTACGCACTCGTAGTCGATCAAACGTAAACTAACCGGCAGTGATATGTGGCGCGTAGCGAGTTGTGAACAATTTCGTAGCTCCGCGTAGCACTGCTACGAGAAGGCGGGGCCTAAACGAACGGCCTAAGGGTGTAACCACACGGACGGCGCGGCTGCGGTGCGGCGCCTGAGCGGCGCCGCCGCCGCGCGCCGCTGCGGTTTTCTACATACAAAAAAAACTTTTTACAGAAAATAAAACCGACTTCTAAACAAAAAAACCAAAAAGTATAAAATAAATTTAATTTCGGAACTCGGTGTTTTTGGTTGCTTTTTTGTTGTTGAACACACCGACTTCCGAAATTAAAGTTATTTTATACTTTTTGGTTTTTTTGTTTAGAAGTCGGTTTTATTTTCTGTAAAAAGTTTTTTTATTTTTCACTTTTTAGTGGTTCACTCCCAGCTAAACATACCCATCTCAGCGTACGTGGTATAAATTGGTGTAAACAGTAAACAAACATGCGATTTCAGCTATCCTGACAGATTTGCTATCATTTATTGAAATTAACAAAAAACCGCTAGTACGATTTCGATAAAATTTTCATGGAACCATTTGGGAAGTACACCCTTTCCAACAAGAAAGAATTTTTCAAATCAGTTGGCAAGCGACGGAGTTATGCGCGAACAAACATTAAAAAAAAACATACAAACATCCGAATTGAGAACCTCCTCCTTTTTTAGAAGTCGGTTAAAAATGCATTATTGCCACATGGCGCCGTGCGGTGTGCTCCGGCGCCGCGCCGCGCGCGCATCGGAATCGAGACGAGGCGGGGAGGGGTGGAAGCAGAGCGGAGCCGGAGCGGCGCCGCTCGCAGTTGTTTGTTTGCGCAGATAGGGAAGGACGCATGCTGGATTAAATACGATCAACAACCTCAACCCCTCATTTTGCCGCCGCTGCGGCACTGCCGCGGCTCCGTAGAACGTTGCGACGCCGCTCTGCCCGTTTGGTCGCCAGCGCGGCGAAATGGGTTGCGGTGCGGCGCCGCACCGCCCGTGTGGTTTGACTCTAACGGTGTTAGGTTATATTTGTTACGGAATTTCTGGATTCGGTCTCCACGCTCAAGGCCCGCGATAGAAGCTATGCAATAGCTTAAAAAAAAAACAAAAAGTATAAAATAACTGATATTTCGGAAATAATTTCCGAAATATCAGTTATTTTATTATAAAGACCAATTATTGGTCTTTAAAAAAGAAAGAAACAACCAATAACAACGAGTTCCGAAATTTAAGTTATTTTATGCTTTTGTATTTTTTGTTTAAAAGTCGTTGTATTTTTTAGGATAGCTTCCTGCCGTTCCGCCCAGAGCGGGACGGAGTGTTAGATTCTTACTGACTACTCGTAAAACACTAAATCCCAACCGTGTTCCTTCAAATGTCTTTTGCGCCCCAAAGTTGCGGTAATTCTTTTTTCGAACAATGCCAGTTCCTGGCAGGATACTACCTGACCGACTGATATACCTACGTATACGATCTCGAGTATATCTATATCTTTAGATTTTGTTTTGATAGCCAGCTGTAAATACTGCGTTTAATTAAGAAGGTATTTTGATTGATTCACAAATAGCCACATCTTCGGAAACTATTAAATAGGAGAGAAAGTAACTTAATTCTGTTCTATCTACACATATGATTAATATAGTTTTATTTCATAAACGACTCAGTTTTTCCAATTACAAACTTGTTTTACATCGATGTATGGGAAATAATTTTTATAATTATAAAGTTAAGTATGTCCTTCACTTATACTTATTGTTTCATTAGAGCTATGCGAGTGTTTGCATAGTTTATAAACTAGAATAATCACTACTATATAAATTCATTTAAATTAAAAATAAAAACACTAAACTAACTAAAACAAAAAAAATAGTCAAAAGATGGCGTCGAAAAATTCCTCCGCATCGCTGGTCACTGGTAAACTAAAATAAACTTCAGTCGGTAATGTATACTCAAATTGAGACACGATTCCCGTAAAAGTCGATTTATAACTAGAAGTTTACGAGTTTGTTCGGATCCTCCAGTACGCAAGTCAAGCTCGCCCTTGTCCGGTTTCTTTTTTGGCGTTCTACTTTGAAAGAAGTAGTGATCGGACTACTAAAATCCTCCTGATAAAAGCTGCAGTATCGCTGCGTATACTATACCATTTTTTATTCCCGTAGAAAATGTAGTTTCTATGGCATAAAGCCATGAGGGTAGTATCTAAAAATAACAAGTATTACATATTAACAAAACAATTATGCTTTTTCTATAAAGTATCACATCCTTAATCTGTTTAAATTCTACCACAGCACTTAGAATAATGTTTCTGTATTACAAATTCACTAATTTTAAAGCTGTGTCATCACGGTACGCCACAGTAGGAGCAGGACGACATTGCGGTCATGTCAATGTCAAGCTCACAATACAACACACTGCGATGTGTACGTTACTTACGGTTACAGTGTGAACGTTAATTTACAAAGCTAGAATACATTGTTGTCTAGAAAACTGCAAGCATTAAGGGTTTGCGTTCATGTAAGATTTAGCCTGTTTTTCCCCGAAGGGTTAAGTACAAATCGGTACACATCAGTCCTACTTGCACATTTTAACAGTTTTGCTCAAGTCGCCGGTAGGAGCTATTTAGTGGCTAAGTAGCTGGGCTACTATTGGAGACTTGAGCAAAACAACTGCAAAGTTTGATCTCCAAGAATAAACAACGCCTGCCGTGGTCGGTCTGGTCCATCCATCCATCTTAACATACCGATACTTCCTCCGTGCCTCGAAAAGCACGTTAAGCATTTGCAGATCTTTGTCACTCAAGAAGACGCCCCGGGCGTCGGGAAACGCAGGGTGATTCCCGGCCACCGTAGGCGCGGGCCTGCGGATGGCGAGCTATGGGCTTGCCATCCGATAGCAACCAGGCCCGAGTCGACGGCGCGTCGAGTTCCACGCGCGCCTCAAAGAGCTGTCAGCAACGTAGACGGGGCCCCATAGGGTCAGTGCCTGCTAGGGTTGCGGAATTTGTTCGAAAGAGTCACCGCGGCCTTGGAACGCAAAGGGCACAAGAAGGTGGTGAAGGTGGGTTTTAGTCAGTAAGAGTCTGACACTCTGACACTTCCGCTCCGCCCAGAGCGGGAGAAGCCATTTGATGATTTCCAATCCAGAAAAAAAAAAAGATCTTTGTCACTCGTTATTTTTAGAAGCGAGAAAAATCTGGCACCAATCTGAAGTCTGCCAAGAGAGGTCAGGTAGGCAGTCGCTCCCCGTAAAATACTGGTATTCAGTTGAATCCGATTTGAGTGCGAGCCGACCCCAACATATTTGGGAAAAGACCATACAGTTAGAGACTCAAGTTGCCAGTAATGGTGCGAGCCTACTGCTGGTAACAGAAAGCGAAAATCCAGATGGAAAAATTTTAACATTTAACCGGCCCGAGAATCTTTCACTAGACAAAGAGGCAGTCTTAAAGTCAAAGTAGTATTACAAGTACCTTCATTGAAATAACATCGATGAACAGACAGCGATACTAGGTTGTTTTCTTTTACAGCGCCAAACAACAAGTCTGTTTGATCTTTGCTTAGTATCAATTGCCAGTTGTCATAAACATAGAAATAGGAGCAAAGAATATAGATGGAGAAAATAAAATAAACTCCAAGGCTTTAGCTTAGAACTTAATGTATTCTTGATTTTTACTGTTATATTTTTATCATTTCAGCCGAAAGACATTAAGTCGCATAGGCTTCTTACAATGGTCACCATGTCAGCCAGTCTTATTCTTCTCAAATCCAGTGGATTACCGTGGTTTTCCAGGACCAGGACCCCAAGTCTGCTATTACAATAGTGTCAGAATGGTCTATCATTGATCTCATGATGGTCGATTTTGACAAGTTTCGTAATCTGCTAATATAAAAGCGTCATTATGACTTTCCAATGGTCAACCACTGACACTCCATTGAAAGAATGGTAATCTCGTACATAATGACAAATGCATGACAGACGTATGCGGTAATCTGCTAAAATTTTGAGAGTTCCTTTGATCAGTGACCTACCATTAGAACGTCGTTTTGCAGTCATTTCTTTTAATAGCTCGGTTATCAAAAAGTATTAAGAGACCATTGACCAACCAAATCAATTATGAATTTAGCAGATTACGAATTTTTAACAAAATGACAATGGGATCGTGTTGGAATGACAAACTTATAAAAATAGCAGACTTAGAGCCCAGGTCATCGGTCCACCTTGTGGGAATCCTATCGAACGGTGCGTTTTCCAATTTGCACTCGCACGTCCAGAACTTTTTGGCTCCTTAGACTTTGGGACTATTCGTACTCCGAGTAATGTGCCCTGATCTGCCCTCTTAAGTTTGGCAAGTCTTTGTACAGCATCGGTATTTTTATTTTGTGGATCTCTCCATTTCTGATAAGATCACGCCGGAAACTCCGAACATAGGATTAAAGGTTTTTGACTCGCGGCATTGGCGGTCTTGTGCGTGTGTAACCAGAAGATTCTTGCGATCTCCACCAGGTTATCGGCACAGGCTATTTGTGTACGTGAGCTTATATTTTTGTGAAGGTAACCACGATATAATTTTAAAAAACAAAAATTCAACAGTATTTTGATAGATCGGTTTCTAAATGATTCCCTTTACGGCATATCAATCAGCACTATAATAATGGAACACAAAAGGTAAAATATTATTATAAATAGCTCCAAAATAACATGAACTATTTTGGGTGCTTTGTTATTTAAATAGCTGGTACTAGATAGTTATTCGGAACAGAAACTAATCAAAATTGTAATCAAATAAAAAGCTTACACTATTTTGAGTTTAACCGCAAACCTGAGAGATTTGTTCATAATGACTAGTACTCGTACATACCTAGACTTCTTTTCAGGTTTTGCTTTAGTTCTGCTACGCATGGTATAAGACTTGACAGCTTGACGCTTGAATTCGCTCAACCCTCTATCAGCGCCACGAATTGTATTAATACTTCCGTCTCTAGTCACTAATTCCTGTACTCTGTGACTGGATGCAGGTGGGTCCACATTTGTGACGTGTTGCCTGACCGAACTGCGTGGCGATTGTTACGAGGCTTGCTACGATAATGTGGACGAGCACACGCCATTAGTGACAAATCCTCTCGGCTTTTTAACAAATGTAGATGGCAGTCTTAACAAAATACCGTGGCCGAGGACTTACTGTGAGTTGCGACCACCACTTGGCATGGTGCACCGGGTGGTGGCGAGCGAGCAGAAGGGGATGCAATCCTCCAATATTCCGTGATCGTGGTTTTGACCGAGGCTGTGAAACGGAAGTGTGAGACATATAGGGTCACGCGGACATCTTTTGAAAAAGAACGATTTTAATTAGATCAGCCCGTAACACGTAACATTTATTCGTGACATGAAAAATGTACCAACCACTTTATATTGTGACACATACCATACATATTTCACTGTGACTATCAATACTTCGGAAGTTCGGAGTGGATCACCAGCAATATTGTATGTACCTACACTCTTGTTCGCGTGACAGATATCGTCCACATCAACAGTATAGACACGCGTTGCTGACACGTTCACCAAACCATATCACAATAGAATGTTGTGCATACGACCACTCTCGGAAGTAGTAAGTGACCGCGTGACGAGTTCACATCGGTCTACGACAATTTGACCAGACATAAGCCTAACTGCTTATGACGGGTCAAATTGTGGTGTAAAAAATTCGCAGTTTACCCTGTTCTGCTATATCTATGTATAAGTAAACAATTTTAACTACCTATTTTATTTCTGAGTTAACGTAAAGTATAACCATCAGCGAAAAAATACCTCAGAGGTTTGTAATTAAAATTGGCTTAAAAACTTACGTCTACATTGAAAGGCTTTATTAAAAATCCACGAACGGAACGTATCCTGATGAAATTAAACTTTTTAAGCATCTCATCAATATAAAACGTTCGGATGAATGTACATCGTGGAGAAAGTATAAAATATTATAATCCGAATATGAAATTGGAGAGGAATTCCCATTGGCCGTAAAAGAGGACTTATATAAATTATAAATCAAGAGGTCGGTTCAGCTCTTGTTATAATTTCTGACTTATGTACAACGTTAATATCATTTTGCAATGGTCATCTTATTCTATACTTAACGACGAGTGACCTTCCGCTTTTATATATTTAGACTTGCGAGATAATACCATTTATTGGCTAAATAAGACACTGACATAATAAAAACAATAGAATTTTGATTGGATATATTGTTTTTACCACACAATAAATCGAAAGTTGATCACATTTAATTTTACGATGTTTGTAGTAATCCGATGACATTTATAGAATTAATTTTGAAGCTTATTTAGTATCTGTAGCTATAATTGATTTTAATTGCTCAAATGTTTTGGTAGAATGTTTTAATAAACATTAACCTGACGATAACCTTTGTACAATATACTCGTACAAAGGTCTTTGAATTTTTTAAACTTACACTCCCGACAACAGTGACCACTATTAAATAAAGTGTCTGGGCCTGCGTCATTCCTGCCTCATTATGAACACTGCTTTATTGCATAATTAACTAGTGGCACGTCCTGGCTTCGCTCGGTTGTTTTTTTCAAAATTTTCTTTTATTTTATTTTGTTTTCTGATATTAATAAACACAACAAAAAACAGAATTAACAAAACTGATCCAGCCGCGTGATGCCGTGACCAAGGGAAATAGGCATTCATTTTTATTATAATTGTGTAGGGCATAAATACTTAATTTCGTATCCTATAGTTATAATTTTGCTGTCAACGTAATTATGAACTATCTTTTGCCCGTGGGTTTGCTCGCATCAAAGCAGCCTATAAAATTCCAGGGCCCCATCAATCTGGGTACCAAAATTAAAAAAATCGGTTCGGTCATGGAGGCGCAAAATCCTAATAAACAAACTCACTTTCCCATTAATAAAATTACTTAGTTGTCTGTCAACCATCATCGTATTAAAGATTTCAACAATCGACAATTCAACTAGAAAACTACACCAAAAACTAACCAACTAATTATAAACCCATCCATCCGGTCATCACAGTAAATAAAAAGGAAAAACATTATAATAAAGTGAATAGAACTGAGGGTTTCATACATAAGTGCTACAAAAAGCGGGCAAAGACATGACATTGACAGATGGTGTGGACATTAGAGCTAAGCCATTAGTGCCACACTGCTTTGCTTTACTTGAAGCCACAGTATAAAAAATATTACAGAAAGCCTGTTCTATACAACGAACAAAAACAGACGCGCGCACACACATAGACGTCTCCGCATGGCTGAAACTAATGACGATCGCGAGTGTACTTACGTAGACGCGTGTCTAAGTGTGCATGCATTTTCGCTCACCGTATGGACCTTCTGTTTCGCTCTTATGTTGTAACCCAGATATTAATGGTTTTATACAAGCTATGGCCCCTTCATTAAGTGTAACACTTCTGCATATTTAGAGGAACATTTGTCGAGAGACTTTCATTAATTTCTCTAGTTGTGTGTAGAAGTTCGACGTTGTTTAACAACGACGACGACGTTAACAACGTCGAACTTTGTATTTGAAAAGATAGCTAACTATTTTATACTTTGCATACATTTAATTTCAATTACAAGTATTATAATATTATCTTTATTGTTTCTTTATTTATTTTTGTTTTGCTAGTCTAACGTTAGATCACAGTTTCACCTTCTGTAAAGCAAGTGTGGTCGGCGGTGGAGCATGCCTGCTTAGAAGAAACCTATTCCCTCAGCAAAGAACTTTAAAAATCTGCTGAATCTAAAAGTAGTAAGTAGTAGTAGTAGCCTTTTTTTTTCTATGTTTGCTGACACGGTGATAGCTACAGTATATCTGTTCTATCGCAAAAACAATTTCTCGTTCATAAACTTTTCTAGACACTGAAGTTGTCAACTTGTAACTCGTAGTCGTAGAAAGTTGTCCAACTTTTATTTTTGTCTCAACAAATCATTTTCGAAGTCTACTAAGTTTCAACAATAATATTAGCGGCTGTGATAAATACGGAACTTGGATGTTGATAGAGCTTAATGATATTGTGAAATAAACTATGAAAGATCTATTTTTATGTCTGTTTTGCTTATTAGTGTGTTTTGGTGCAATGAATAAACTGTGTTAAAGAATTTATAATAAAATATATACTAGCTGCTGCCCGCGACTTCGTCCCCGTGGAATCCCCGATTTTAAAACATTCTTTATCTCTGCTCCGCTCCTATTGGCTTAAGCGTGATGATATGTAGCCTAAAGCCTTCCTCGATAAATGGTCTATTAAACCCAAAAAGAATTTTTCAATTCGAACCCTACTGGTTCGAATTGAAAAATTCTTTTTGGGTTGGTTTCCTGAGATTAGCGCGTTCAAACAAACAAACAAACTCTTCAGCTTTATAATATTAGTATAGATATATATTTTTTAATTTTGTTGAAATCGGCCTGTTCATTGAAATCAGATCAACTATAATGACGAATGACGAAAAACAACAATAGAATTGAATACTCTTTATGTACACCATATAAGTTGCAGAAGATATAGATGAAGAAAACATTACATAGGGTGACACAATGAGCGGCCTTATCGCTAAAAGCGATCTTTTCAAGACAACCTTTGGATGGATTTTAAAGAGAAAAGGAAATACAGTACTGTAAGTAGTCTTAGGTGTACTAGTTATACATACAATAAGTATATAATAGATAAATATATACAATAATAATTATGAAACAAATTGCATAGAAGCCAAATAAAAACGATTAAAGAAAGAGGTAGTGATTTTTGACCATTGTTTTAAAAATGGACAAAGATTGAGCACGCTTTTCCAATACGGGAAAGCCATTCCATAACCGCACCGCTTGAACCGCAAAAAAATTGTTGTAAAAGCTGTTGGAATGGATCGGCATCTCTAGTCTCAAGTTTTCTGATGACCTTAGATATCTATTATGTGTATCATTAAAGAACTTGAAACGTGCTTTAAGATAAAAAGGGGTTATATGATTAAACAGAATACTGTAGAGCAGAAATATAAAATGAGAATCCCGGCGAAGAGGTATGGGAGGCCATTTGAGCTTTGTGAGAAATTCAGAAACATGATCATATTTGCGCAAGCCAGATATAAATCTTATGCAAAGGTTTTGAAGACGCTCAAGTTTATCTAGTTGTGCCTCAGTGAGATTGAGATAACTGACATCAGCATAATCAAGGATCTTTGCAGCATAAGAAGGAATCAGAAGGAACTGTGCAAGCGCAATTTTAGTGGCAGTGGCTAGAAAGTTCCACAATCGTCTGAGGGACCTGACCGATGCATAAATTTTGCTGCTGACGTGCTAGAGCTGTGGACCCCAAGACAGATTTTATCTCACGTACTGGAATAGTAGTTCCGTTAGATTGTACCTGGGGAAGTTGAGAAGATATTACCAATTTACCCTTGGAATCGACCTACTAACAACAACGACCTCAATGAAAAAAGGTCTTCAATGTAAATACTTGTATAAAACTTGAGCCTGAAAACCGGTTCGATACCTAAAAACTGAAACAATAAATGGAATTATGAAACTACTGTATAAAAAAAGCTAACATAGAAACTTTATAAACTAAACTAACTTGCGGCATAGACAAGACTCCTTCATTACTTAAAACAGTCAGCTAATGTGCTAATGAATGGCAATAAACTAATTTACGCTTTGATGAAGTTGCCTCAATAATATTAGTTAGGAAACACTAAATTATATCACATTGTATTCTAAGAACATTGTGGAATGGGGAAGAGGTTCTGAATTCGACTGTTTTTTGTATGTATGTTCGTTCTACGATATTTTCGCAAATTGTCAATCGATTTGGTTTTTTTTTATGGTACCGTATTCTTTTGGTTTGATCCCATTTCAAGTTGGTCAAGAACGTGGGATATAGACAGCGAAACTCTTCAATAAATGATAGCAAATCTTCCGAGACTGCTGTAATCGCATGTCTGTTTATTGTTTATAATACACCAGTTTATAACATAACATCACGCCATTGTCAGTACCCTGTGAAAGAGTACGCAGATGTGTACAAAGTCTTCTTCTGCTGGGGCGTGAGGGGCGTGAGGCATCCCTCTCCCTCGCGCGGTCTGCCTCCTCAATGAGCTGATCTGGACTTGTACTACGAAGGCACACATAGTAACTCCGTAACGGTAAATAGCTCAACCACTCATTATGGGAGTAATGTCAATTTAGTTCTGAGGTATAGGTAATATCACCACTATGAAAAATAAAAAAACGTTTTACAAAAAAAAAACTGACCTTTAAAATAAAAACAATACAAATGATAAAATAACTTTGATTTCGGAAGTCAAAGAAACGACCAAAACCACTGACTTCCGAAATTAATGTAATTTTTATAAGAAGGCCGTTGTATTTTCTGTATGTTTATTTACCTAATAATCCTGATTCACCAAATGAAATAACAATTAATCAAATTGCATAAAATAAAAATGTATAATATTAATGAATTATCTAAAAAAATATTTCTATATAGTTATACTAATCTATATAAAGCTTTAGATTTATCACTCAAGCCAAATAGTTTCAGTCTTTCAGGCCATAAAGATTGCTCTAAAAAATCACAAACATTCGCGTTTATTGATAAAATGGCTGTAAAACCATTTGCTGCGATTTATGACTGTTGCTGATGTAAACATTTTCACGTTTCACATTTATATTATTAGAAAAACTGGTGGATTAGGTATCAACAACTTTATTTGTTCAAAATAAAGTTTTTGGTGATGCATGTGCTATGATCATAAAAACAAAAAATTGAAAACATACTTTTCATCAAACTGTGATAAATTAGAAAACGAAGACCTTCAACAAGGATATTATAGTTCGTATTTTCGTGATAAATATCTAATAAAAAGTAGGTGTACACCATTCACAAACAATAAATAGGGTCATTAACATTTGATCTGAAAGATCCCTTACATTTACCGTCGTCAAGCATCGCAACGACGACCAACCCAAATAATTCCCGCGACCTTCACCACCCGGCGAACACCCACACGAAAGCTGGCCAAAGCCCTTAAAAGAGATTAAAACACAGCTCATTCACACTTCACTCCAAAGGGCAGCCACAATTCTTAGTCAACAAGCCTTATCCTTAACATAAGTAGATAATAAGCCCAACATAGACGGTAGGTACTCGGAAAAACTAAGTCCCAAAACTTCCTGCCACGACTATAATACTCAGAAAACTTTGCAAATAAATAAACCTGTTGTTTACGCAGAACCACAGGGGCCCTCGTCGTGTGTACAAACACCATCCGTCAACGTCCACCGCTCTTATTCACTCTGATAGTGTAAACACGGCCTTATAGGGCCACGAAATGAAAGCTCGTTGCGTTCTGGATCTACATATTATCATCATTTCAGCCGATTGTCCATTGCTTTGCCGGTCGACCATTGCAGTGGACCAATTTCACATTAGAAGGAAAATATTCGTAGTTCAAAAACACGTTCGAATCTCATTACACTGAAAATCAATGTCGAAACACAAATACCAAATGTAAGAAAATCTGACGTCTTTTAGACAGATAGTTACTGTCTCAATTTATCGGTCCACCTCGGTCGTTGCCGACCGAGGAAAATGTTATAACGTATTTTTATAATAAAATAATGTATTTAAATAGACTACAATAACTCCAAAGTTAAACTCACAGTTGCCACGAACTGAGGCTCTAGGGCGTTTTGACAGTCGCATCCGGTCAAAGAATGGCATTTTGGCTAGAGCCTCCGGAATAAAGAAACAAAGATACCTATCAATATACGATAGACTAAGTAGTTTTGCGACGGCAAAAATACGGTTTTTTCGTAGCCCTAAAAATAGAGCCTATTTACCACTACAAAAGCATCCGTAGAGCACTTGTAAGTGATAAGTTTGTTAAGGTCGAAGGGATAATCGGTTCTTGGTAACAGATTTCAGTTTAAGGTCTTAGACGTTAAAGATGACCTAAGTTTCGATAGCAGTTTGATCACTTTGTTCGTGATTATGATTGGACTTGCTTACTTGGACATTATTTTGGTGACGTCATGTTTTAGGAATGGTGTTGTTTGGGAAAGTCTAGTGGTGTATGACGTAAATCAATGCTCACGTTTAGAAAGAATATGCTCTGGAAAATATGGAACACGAAAATATTCATAGTGATGTACAGAGGATAGCCGCGAGGTCATAATCTACAGTGATCGAAAGCTATACATAGGGCTATAGAGTAGAGTATAATCTGTTCGGAGAGCGCCACGGCATCCTCACCTTTCACCTAACCAAGGTGCTCACCGGACACGGTTCTTTTGGGAGATACCTGTTTCGGATTCGGCGGGAGGACACGCCTGAGTGCCACCACTCTATGGATCGCCCGGAGGACATGGTGGAGCATACGGTCGAAGTCTATCCTGCTTAGGCGGAGCACTCCGTATCCTCGTCGAAGAGATCAGCGGCGGTAACCTCTCGCTTCGAGCCCTGATTCAATCCGTAGGTCCGTAGCGAGGGGGCATGCCAAACAGTCACCTTCTTCTGCTAGAGAGAGGCAAACCTCAAGCCCCAGCCGCTGCAACAGAAGAAGACGCCCTGGGCATCGGATCTGTCGAGATAGCTGAAATCGCATGTTTGTTTATTCTTTACACCAATTTATACCACGTACGCTATGATGGGTATGTTTAGTCATAGCGAACCACTTTTAGGAGACTTCTAAACAAAAAACCAAAAAGTACAAAATCACTTCGGAAGTCGGCGTTCAAAAAACGAAATAGCAACCAAAAACACCGAGTTCCAAAATTTAAGTTATTTTGTACTTTTTGTTTTGTTCAGAAGTCGGTTGTATTTTTTGTAAAAAGTTTTTTTTTTTAGTTTTTTCTCGTAGTTATCAGGAAAATGCGATAAGTGGATTAATGTACCATTATTTTGAAGTTGCTATTCCAAAAAGTTATTAAAAGTCCCAAACAACACACCATTCACAACTTTATCATCACGGAAGTTATTTTTAGTGTGCAATAAAGTGTAAAGGTGATAAAGTAATGGCTGACTAACGGAAACTATCGTGCGTCGCTCGATCCGCGATATGTTATATTTATGGTCCCATGATATTTTCATCACTTGCCAAGTTTTCGAAACAAAAACCTTTTGTAGGTTCGATTCATTTGGTATCACGAATTTTGAGTCAGTTGGAAAATAACTATTTAAACTTGATTTCAAACGTTGTTTGAATAAGGCTACAAAAATGAGGTACCTACGTAGATACCTATTATGAGATGAAGAAAACAAAATTCCAATTCTCTATAGGAAACTTGAGTAGTGAATCTGCTGATTGTTATTTACGCTGATCATGGTCGGGGGCTTTCATAAATGGGGCTGTATAATTTATAATTTTTATCTTTTAATTTTTCAACTTCAAAAAAGGAGGGTTTTCTCAATTCCTCATTCATTTCTCATTTTGTTTTATTTTTAATCTAAGTATATTTTTGCAATGAAAAATTATGATGATTGAATGATGATGAATTTAGATTATGAAAATATACATACTTCGATTTTGAAGGCATAAACTATTTTTCTTTTCTTTCTCCTTTTTTTTTCTTTTTTTTAACTTTATCCATCCATTTGAGTATTTCGAGGTGGTATTTTTTTAGTTTAGTGAAGATCAGTAGTTGAAATATAGGGTATTCAGATCACAGATCTGAATAACCCTATATTTCACAGTTCAACCATTCAAGTATCCCTATATTATTCTATTCGAAATGAGGCTTCGATCTGAATAACCCTATATTTCACAGTTCAACGATTCGAGTATCCCTATATTTCACTATTCGAAATGAGACTTTGAACTGAATTCATTGAAAGAGTATTCTAGTAACCCCTTAATCATACCAGTTTATTCCTCTGTAAACCCATAATATATTTATTTTCATTATAACAAGCTGTTGAGAATGATCTGCTCATTATAACAAGCTGTTGAATATGAACTGCTTATTATAACAAGCTGTTGAGTACGAAGTGCTCATAATAACAAGCTGTTGAGTATGAACTGCTCATTATAACAGGCTGTTTTTGCTTTCGATGTTGATATATTACTTGCGGTAGGCAGGCGATTAACTGGTATATTAATATTGTTAGTGTTTAAGAAATAAAACTAACAAGAAAGTCAAGTTTAAATATTTATTTCTACATAATAATTATAATAATAATAATAAAAATATAATTTAGTACACATCATTCATTCAAATACATTATTTTTTATAAGCCATGATACATTTATCATTTATTACAATACTATAATATTATTTACATGTCCACTGACCTAAATAACAGAATATGTGTAGGTAAGTTTATAGATTAGATATTCACACTTCGAATGATAGGTAGGTTTAACATTCAACTATAATAATTACTAATACGTAAAACTAGGATCGTTCTTATTTTATCTTACTGACTAAACACTTGATTTTCTTCACACCATTTATTTAGGCAAAACACATTTTTTAAAGCACATATATTGGTATGATGCATACAACTCATAATGTCAGATGAATCTAAATAATTGTTATATAATGTCGCCAAACTTGGACAGTTCTTACTCTCCAAATTGTATACATTATTAATTTGGAATATATCTTTCAACCATATCACTTTTTCGTTTCCTTTAGTAAATATAGATTTATTTTGAAAAAAATTGCCGAAGTTTGCTTGATAATTAAAATATGGTACAAAGCCTTCGTTCCACTTTATTCCTCTGTTTTTTTCAATCCAAGCCACTTGTAACCGTTCTTTCCTCGTCAAGTCATAGAATGATCGTGGTGGTTTTATCAACAGTACTTGTATATGTCCTTTGTAAATTATTGCTATTTCTTTTGGAATAAAGTCGTTACTTTCACTCTTAAACCCTTGAACATCTACTATGATATTCATGATAGTTTTCTCACAATATTACTTAGCGGCTTGTATTCGAACAGTCGATCGTTTATTATTAAACAATAGGCAGATGTATTATCTTGAATATCTTCAGAGCATTCAATTTCTAATCGCACGTCAACTGGTCCAGTTTTAAGTGAATCGTTTTGTCTTGAACAGTCAATCACAAAAAGTGGAGCAATTTCTTTAAACTGGTTTAAGCTAAGCAATGGATCAATGCCTAAGCTGTAATACGACTGACGGAAATTAGCATACATTTCATATAATATACTATATTTACCTTCATCAAATTTCAGATTAAGTGAATCATACGGATAGTATTGAGAATTCAAATATAACTTAATATTGCTTACATTGCAGTGATCAAATATTGAAGAACTTCTAGTTTTATTATTTTTTCGAGCTGTTTGCAAACCAAATATAACAAACCTTGGTTTTTCTAGCTGGGAAGTTGTCTTTACTGACCAGGAATGTTTTGTTGTTCTTGGTAGTAATGGATATTCATACAAATCCCAATTTCTAAATGCTATCTGTATAGAACGATCTCTCTCCAAACTTTTAAGCAATAACAATTTATTACGATCAGAAACTTTAATATGCGGAACACGCCATTGTATTTTTTGTATATCTATTTCTATATTATCATTTTTGTCGATAAGCACACAGTTCAATGCTGAGCTGCTTCGTTGTAATATAAGTTCATGTTTACAATTGATTATTATTTTGTTATAATCTTCTGCAAATCCCAGTATTCTGTTTAATGGCATGATAACACTAAAATATTCGTTTTTTAATTTCCTACCACCTAAGTTCCATCCCCAAACTGCTGCAGCCTTACTTTCACCTTCATTCATAGAGATATACGATTTTAGGGTTGTTGTAATACCAACATTTTTAATGCGATCGATTTCAACACCATTTATTTCATATCTAATATCTTGAAACAAATACGAAATTGGATTATTTATAAAATCAACATCTTTTTTTACTAATTTTCCCGCTGCATCTCTAGTTGTCACATTTACATGTCCTTCTATATAAATGGAACTACCTGATGGCAATACATATAAATCTTGCTGATGTATGGGTATTCTAATTTCATCATTTTCTTTAAAGCTATTATTATACGGGTTATAGCTGTGGATTTCATAAGCCTCAATAGAGGTCTCATATTGAGGCAAATCTGTAATTTGAAGCATTTTATATTTTAAAACCAATATCTTTAAGAAATCTTTTGTTTTCCTTTGAAACTTTTTTAATTTTCACTGCACTGAGACGTCTCACTTCTTTGGATATTAGCAGTCTTATGTTATTTTTCCCTCTCTCGTTAGGAGTTTTATTAAGAACTAGCATGATGTTAGTATGAATAAAACGGAGGAGGTTACTTTAAACAGATAATAAAAAAAAAACTTTTACACTAGTGATTGTTATCACCAACAACTGAAGAATGCATGTGTATGAACTAGCAATGTCATTTATATTTTACTTGTTTAACGAAATTTGAGACGTAAGAAATAAAAATCACTCACTTAATAAGTTTCTTTATTACTTTTCCAAAATGACTTAAGAAATTTTAAACATAAGTGTCCACAATTATACAAGTGATCATGTTGAATATTTTCATAGTTATAATGAATATTGTTTCCTAAATATTTTATAAATTCTTTGGGTGGTTTTAAGTTACCATAACTGTCAAAATATTCAATGTGATCATGTATTTTGGCATAGGCTACCCAATGAGTGCCAGAGTTTTTTGAAATATCAAGATTAATCACTCCACATTCTAACGGTAGAGGGTTTTCTGGTAATTCATCTCTCATAAATACACCTCGAAAGAAAGGGATACTATTTGAATGCTTTAATATATCAATATTAGTTAAAGCTCTATTGGGTAGCCGACAATTTAGTTTTTTTTCGTCTTTGTAACATAAATTCCTAAACCTTCTTTATATGGCTTAAGATGTAATCCTTTTCCAATAATTAAAGCTTCTATTTGCTTGTTGTGACGTTCCGATTCAAGCAATTGTTTCTTAGCGGTTTTATATGAATTAATAGCTTTCGCAATCCCAGCAGCACCCCCAGCCAAACTTCCAGCGGCAGATAAACCAGCAAATATTGGTACTAAAGGAAGAAATCCACCCGTTTTAGGTACTGGTATAATTCTGGGTAATTTTATGGGTAAATCAGATGCAAATTCATGAGCTGTAGCGCAGGCTAATTCCATTAATGCTTTCTTACAGGTAGGTTTTAGCTTCTTAATGTGTTTTTTGGTATGTGATACAATATTTTTAAGTGTTTTTCTAAATCCCGCTCCAGATTTTACTTTTCTAGATGATAATCCAGCCATTTTTTTATTATTTGTACAAAGTTCTCGTGCTTTTTTCATTGTTAAATTATTATATTTTTAAATAACAAAATTTTTTTTTTACATAAAACTGAAATATATGTACATGTATTGCGTCTTTATTGCATTAAGAACAAAGTGGAAGTGAATAGATAATTATTTGTAAAATGCTTAAATGTCGTTCAGGAGTACATTTATAATACATTTAATTTATCAATCCAGCTATTTTCACTGGTCGGTAACCCCAACCATTTAACGTAAACTCGCTTTCCTTTTCGTTTCAAAACTTTTTCAACAAGATATATGTCAGGATGATTAGTTTTCTGAAGTTCATGTGCATAAAATGCGCCTAGTATGGGTCGACATCTATAATCTTCTATTAAATAAGTAGTTGGATTTGTTTCTTGGATTTTTTTAATATTGAATATTTCAGTGGACCAGTTGGGATAATAACCTTTATCGAAACATCCTTTATATTTACTTATTCTCACATAATCTCCTACACTGAATTTCTTACACTTCACTTTTTTTCGAGACTGAGCTGCGTCTAAATATTTTTGTAGTATATTTGCTTTATTCCTTTGATTTATTGAAGCAGGTGACTGACCAACAGTTCTATGTACATCATTATTGTATTCATGTAACTTTTTATTTAAGATATCGTTAAACCACTTATTATTTCCATTCAAACTAAATTCCTTGTATAGTTTATTTTTTAACGTTCTTATTAATCTTTCAACAATCGATGCCTTTTTAGTAGAATAAGTAGAATAATGATTAATTTTATACTTATTAACCACACTTTTAAATTGATCATTATAAAATTCTTTCCCAAGATCTGTTTGTAAATTTTTTGGAACACGTCCTTTTTCTATTACTGTTTTAAACGCCTCTGATACCTGTTGCTTGTTTTTTTGTTTTAGTGGAATTGCCCAAGCATATTTTGAAAAAGTATCTATAATCACCAGTATGTATTTATAACCCGCATTCATTTTTGATATTGCTTGCATATCTATTAAATCTGCTTGCCAAAGGTCATCTATATCTTTAAGTATTACACTTCTTCTTGGAAAATTAACTCTAGCGTTTTTATGAATTTCATTTATGACGTCTATTTTGCTCATAATGCTTGCTTAACTTCCCTGCTATTTCTTTTAAATCAATGATCTTTTCAATTTTATTTAATCTACTATTTAAACTAGTAATTAATTTATTCAATTGTTCTATTTTAATTGATATTTCAACTTTGAATTTATTAATATCTTTACAATATTCAGTTTCGGATGTTTTGTCTAAAATCTCAATACGCTCAGAGCTTATTTCGTTAATAGATAGCGATGTTTGTTTTGTATGAACCTTCATGGTCTACACGCTTTATATAACTAAGTATAAAATTAGCTGCAATGCTTTTTATTATTTTATAACACCGGCTTCTTTTAACTCTTCAACAATTGATATAATTTCATTGTCATGATTAGTATTACCAGCGTTCTTTGAAGACATTAACAGTCTTAATCTATCGATTAATTCATTAGGGTCATCCCAATAAACATAATCTGTATTACTCTTATACTTTTTTTTCAATTTAGGTAAGTAGCCACCACTTTTTGACTTAATAAGTTCTTCTGCATGTTGAGTGTAATTTTGTTCAGAAAATAAAGGTTTAATGATTTGACGGTATTTCAAACCTTTATCACCCTTTAATTGACCGTTTGGATTAAAGTCGCGTTTGTGAGCATTTGTATTATTGAGCATATCTTTGTAAATAATTTTATCAGTTTCAGTTACCAGACTGAGGTCAGGTTTATTACGTAGTAAAAGTTCTTTTAGTCCAGGAGTTATTTCATAATGTTTGTCATTAACTGTGGCTATAATTGATTTGAGGGAACTGTTAACATTGTTTGTAAATGAAAATGATACTTTAGAGTCCCCCATCATCAAATTTTTGTTTTCACTTCGAATTCCAAATGGTACATTCATGTTATTATCATAGATTTCAATCATATCTTCTTTATTAAGTGACATAAATGTATCATTCTCGCTCTCTTTGCCCGTGGAGCTATAGGATTCAGAATCATCATTTGAATGTTTGTTTATAAATCCTTTAAAATTTTCAAAATCTACGAATGAGCTACATCTTCTCATTATATTATTCTCACCTTCACTCGTATTCAATATAGTTCTATTCTTATCATTAACTTTAACTAAAGTCTCTAGAGGATCTGTTATTGGCTTAAAAAGTTTCTTAAATTTTAAATTACTGGCATCTTCTTCATTTTGAATTATTTTAATTTTATTTTTTATACTATCTACTGATTTTATCAATTGTTCTTTTATATTGACCTCCATATTGTTCCCCGACTATATGCAACCGTTACTTACAGATAGTAGACTACGATTGAACATTTTTTTACAGTAATATGGTTTATATTATGTCTGTTCAAAAGTTACGAATATGTCAAACCCCCTTCTATATCTGCCTTCATTTAGAGAACAATCTTTATTTATTAATACAAAATCAAAACGATCTTGCCATATAGTAGAGCAAAGTTTTTTAAATTTAAGCCACTCCATATCCATATTCACATGTTCATTGTATATATGTTTTAAATTAATGTCATCTTGTTTAAAGATTAACAAAAGATTAACATTATCTCGTATTAGTTGCTTAGGTATTTTGGAATAGGTTTGTGATAAGTAAAAACAATCTATCTGCTTGTGTCTCCCCATTGCGAAATAGTTACGAATATTTATTTGATTTTCACATGCGACATCATCGAAAATCATTATTGAATTGGATAAGGCATCAGTAGGATGTATAACTTCTTTATTATCCTGGAAGATAAATAAGTTTGCATTGGGTATGCAACGTATGACCTGTTTTAAAAAACAATATTTCGGCTGGAAAACTGTCTTCGAGTATAAATAAATATGCTTGAATTTTACTCCATTTTCATGTAATAGTAAATTAAGCATTATATTAGTTTTTCCGCAGTTAGATGGACCGCATATAATACATCTTATATTGTTAGGTAAGAGTGTACTATGTCTCACTTTTTGTGAATGATTTTCTAATTTTATATTATTTACTTTAAAAGTCTGTGATTGCTTAACGAACTTCATTGTGAAATGCGAGATGATAAGAATTGACCAGAGTATATATACTACTGACTTTACTAAAAGGCGAGATGATTTATTTTTTATACTAATTCTTAACTTGTAAGTAAAGTATTAAGAATGTTAAGTAATTTGATATAATAGCGGAAATTAAAATAAAACGCTTGTACGTTGCTTTACACATTAAATATTTATTAAACATTAATTTTATACTAGCACGTACTTACAACGCAGTCAATTTACATGTAATTTGTGTACAAACATGGTAAAATAGTTTACTATTAGCAGTAATAATAAATCATTTATTACATAACAATAATACATTTTAATATATAACAGATTACACATCACTGGAATAATCTACAAACATAGAATCACAATGCCCCCAGGGTAATGTATGAATTTGATCCTGTAATACTTGAACTTTGTCATCGTTTCTTTCTAAAACTTGTTTATGTACTTGCTGAGTGTATAAAACATGTTTAATTGATTTTATCATATTCATTTTACATCTATGCGTTTTATTCGTCAATAGTACATTGTTGTAATCTTTCAATTTTAGGTTACAAGTTACAGACTTTGAAACACCTTTGGCTTTTTTAATTTCAGCCTTCACACTGTTAATAAAATATAATTTAGCTCTTAAACCGGTAAATTCTATAATTAAATCATCACCAACCTCATGTTTCCATAATCCAGGAATTTTAGCATTAAGTTGCGGTATGTGATATGGATTATTCATTCCAAAATTGCTAGTATCAAACTTTGAAAGATCATCATGCATATCATGATAAAAATCATCTGTATAAATTAAATATAATAGGCTATCAGTGTCTGTATAGCATAACTCAGCATTTCCTTTGTATTTGTTTTTAATAACGTCATAGTGAAATTGGTATAAATGTTGCTTCGAATATTCCAAAACGGTAAATCCAATATAAATAGGTCTATCTAAAACAACCTTTTCACGATACAATTCCACAGCTACGAAATTTTCTGAAAATATTGATACACTTTTTAAATTTGGTTTACATATCAATTTTTCAGCGCCAAGATGCTTATTTGTTTTATTTCTGGTATCTGACCATTTTGTTACTAATTTTACATCGGCTTGCTTCCGTTTATTTTCGATAGTTTTTCCGAATATGGCATTATTCAATAATTTAAAAAAGTCCTTCTCGAACGCAGTTTTGGAATTTTGACGAAGACTAGTATTCAGATCAATGTATTTTTTGAGAAAACATTCTTGTCTGAAGCTAAGTATACGATGAATCTTTTTTAAAATTAGACCTTTTTTTAAACATTCTTTCAAGTGAATATAATGAATTATATAATTTTGCTTATCGTAAAGATTTGCAACCAGTTTTACTGATTTTCCATAAGGAGGTACTATTTTTTCAACTGCAAAAGGTAAGTCTTTATGCTTGTTATGCAAATAATTTGGATAATTTAAATCTACTTCCAAAATATAACCGTAATCATTATCATCTGATATATCATTTACTTCAAATTTGTTAATTTCTTTCATACTCAAGAATTTAAATTCTTTAATAGGCAGTTTCTTCATCATAGCATAGCCATATAGATTATTACAATCAAGATATATTAAATAACTACTTGGTTCGAACTCATTAAAATGCGGTAAATATTTATTGTTTGCTACAGCATGACGTAGAGAACATTGTGCAAGCCCACCACGAATACCTTTTTCTAATAACTCGTACATTTGTAAATCACTTATCAACTCAAGTTCAGTGCCGGTATATAGAAGCATCGCATCCCAACTTAAACTCGGTGACGTTACATAATAAGCCGGGTCCAAGTTATAGAAATATAAGCTTGTTTTTCTAAATTTTTCAAATATATCGCATAGTAAAAGCACATCACATTTTATGTATAAATCTGTATATTCACCAAGAGATTTTATTTCAAAAATATTCCAAACTGTTTGAGCGTGTAAATATTCTTCTTTAGTTATATGTTTGTCACACAGACTGTTATAAAAATTATGCTTTAAGGGAATTTTCGTCTCATCGTATTTAGACCAAGAATCAATGTAATCATAAGGATAAATACCTTTCTTTCGCATTAAATCAAATTGTCTTTTATCAGTAAACTCTCTTGATAAGTTCAAAAAATCGTTTTCTGACAAACTTTTACTTAGTGCATCTAGACTAGAACTAAGAAACTGAAAGGAATCAATAAATTTTATTTGTATAGGGCGATTGTTTTTTTCCAAATTTATTACTTTTACTATTGAAAGATATTTTTCTTTAGTTTTTGGTATTATATTAATAGAACCTTCATATTTTGCTAATTCTTCAATGAATAAATGTGAGTCATATCCAGACAAATTATGAAAGACAACAGGAATGAATGAACAAACTCTATACATCAAATTACAATGGGAGTGCGCTGCCCCACGATACTCAGATGTAATATGATCATGATCTCGGACTTTATCATTCAATAATAATTGTTTGCATATGTGACAGTTAGTCGAATTTCGATAATCCTTCTCTTGCTCTGCTGATAACGGGGTCATTGGCTTTTTACTACTCAAAATCTTATGTATTTGTTTAACGTCTTTTATTAAATATTTAACAAATATTTCAACACAATCTTTACCTCGATATGTAACATACTTGTTTAATTGATCATTATGTGCACAACAAATATAATAAGCGAAACATGAAGGTTCATGTGTTTTTAGTTTCTGCGTATTCAAAGAGCTACTTTCATTACAGTCTATTAACATACATTCAAAATCAGCATAAATTATAAAATTAATTTTTTGCTGCCTCTCATAATGTTTGAACTTTATTACAGAATTATTTTCAGGTAATACAGTCAAAATCTTAGAGCAGTTATGATTCTTGTGTCTATTTTCGTTACTAAATAGTTGTAGACATGCATCACATAGATAATGTTTTCCTTTAGAACGAGTCACTTGACGTCGCACTAGTCGCATTAAATCTTTAATTAGACAGTAGTGTCCTATAGAGTTTTTTTCGATATAAAGTAAATTGAAATGATTTTTTCTTCTATTTTGTGTAACATAAAGAGGTCCAGTTACAATATTATTTTGAATACCATATATATTTAGACTAATGTCGGGATTATTTTTTTCTAACGTTTTAATATCATTTATCGTAGGTGGAAATGACATTCCCTCAATATTTAAAACAGAGGTATAATGGGGGTATGAACTTGTTCTGCATACATTATTTATAGCTGGGTACAATCCAGCTACTATACTCCATAGTAAACAACAACAATCTTTATTTTTAATATTTATACAACTTTTCGAGTGCTTAATAGTTGGCGGCAGTTCTATATAAGACCCACCTCTCATAGGGGAATACTTGTTTATATTAATTTCGAGATGACTCATAGAAACAAATGTCCAACCGGATTGACAGTGCTGGAACTCGGTTAATTTATTATTTAGTTTATTTATTACTTTGGTTAATAATTCATTTAAATCAGTGTTCTTATATATCATTTCATATTTGGTATTAAATGACTTTAATTGCTGTTCACCTGATTTTGATAACATAAAATAGGCAAACAATTCGAAATTCAATTTTATGCAGTTGTGTTCATTAACTGACATATTTATCAATTCTGTTATATTTATTAGATGATCACCCAGGAACGCCTCTAAACCGAGGTACTCGTCTTTCTGAGTGACATTCAATCTGTATGTCATTAATCTGTTTTTGAATGCTGTTGCAATAATATGAATATCTGTGAATTTGGTATTCAATAAACAATTTGCTTTGTGTATATTCGTTCTCATATGATAGGAATACTGATTTTCTGGTATTTCAATTTTACATTTATGACAGGTTATTGACTTTCTAGATCTCGGTTTGCTGTTGAAGTGTGTAACTGTAAATAAGAAAACCATTTACCAGATTAACTTATGTAATTACTTATATAATATTTATTTATACTACAATATCATGCTTATAGAATATAGTACAATTATTAATGTCATATTACTAGTATGTATGTAAGTAAAATTAAAAGAAGATACAGATTAAAGTAAGTATAGAAGCAAATATTGACGGAGACCTAGTTAATCAAATTAAGTATCATAAGCACCCATATGGGTAATAGCACAGTTTTTAAAATCATTTTGAGTTGTTTTAACAAACTCCTTTAAGTGGGCCCAAGATTCTTTATTTTCATCTAATTTTGTCTTGATGGTGGTTATGGCCGACCGCCATCTATTTATAGGCATTATTTTTTTTATTTCTTCCGTGTTGTAAATTTTCACTTCTACATAATATTTTCCTTCTTTAGTCTCGCTTATCTGTCGGGAATATCCTTTAGCCATCCTTCTAGTAAAATATGAGTATAGTGGGGGTATATTACCAGTTTTGTGGGATCTCTGTGTTGGGGTGCTGCTTTCTTCATAATCGCTGTCTTCACCGAATAATTCACTAGCTGTAACTCGAGCTGGCGGTGTTACTGGCGCAATGACAGGCTTCATTTTTTTTGTACCTGTTGATTTTTCGCTCGACTTGGTGGACCTTTCCCGCTTCATTTTTCTTTCTTCTGTCTTCTTCTTCGGCCTCGCCTCTTGCTCAGAGTCATCGCTGGAGACGAAAAGGTCGTTGCTAAGTAGTTTCGACCTGTGAACAAAAAATATTAATAATTAGTGCATTGCAATCAGTCCATTTCCTTCATAATTCCTACAGTTGTAACTGATCGTGACGAAGATAAATAGTTAACAGATATAAATATCATTTGATTTATGCTAGAATCGAATTCGAAAAATCGATCAGCCAGCCACTGCACCACCCATACATAAAAAAACTAATTTTAATAGATGAATAACATACAGTACAATTTGATTTGTGCAAGTATTGAACCTGCAGCACAGAAAAGCATCACTCAGTCCCTGAGCCAAGCGTGCTAACTTTTGACGATCAACATTTAAATACTTGATTATATTAATACATTACTCTAACCATTCAATATACAATAAATGCATTACTCTAACCATTCAATATACAATAAATGCATTACTCTAACCATTCAATATACAATAAACACATTACTCTGACTATTCAACAGTTAGATATCATACTGAATAGGTACTTACATTCTTGATTGATGCTTAAACAGGTAGCTTGATGTGGAGCTCGGAGCGCTTATTCCTTGCAGAGAGGATTCGTTCCAGAGAGGAATTGTACCGTAGATTAATTTGCGAAGCGTTTTTATAGGCCTAAAATCACGTCATTCAATCCAAATTTGGAAAACTGCATACTTGCAAAAATTGGCAGTTGCGTACACGAGCGTAAAAATCGTAGCGATTAAGTTTAGATACGGCGTTTTTTAAATAACCGATTTTGAATCTTACGTAGGTACATACTTACTAAAAAATCAACGATAGGGGAATTTCATACTTATTATTTGAAGGTTGTTGTTTTTACTGAACGTTTTCGACACCGACGGCGGGCGGTACAAACGCTGCGGTTTGCACGCTCGCATGCAACTCCTAGAGATGACGAGTCAGAATCTCATATTTCGGTATATAAGAATAAGCTTGTTTTTATCTAATAATTTTGAACCTTATGGAATAAAAAAAAAAACATTAACATGTATAAAACCAATACAATCTAAAAAAAGAATCACAATCTCGTGAGCGTTTCTTCACAAATAATGTCGGTAAGTAAATCAGCGACATTTTATTAAATTAATTATGTTTTTCGCAATTTCTATGATAAGGTTTAATTATAATTTTTAGTTATAGAATTATACTTTAGTTATTATGAATAAAGAAGAACTTGGACAGCCGATATTATTAAATAATCATAATTGAATATAAACTTATTTATTCTCATGTTTTAGGAATCCGAGAAACTTTTCATTTCAACCCCGCCATACTCGCCGAATCCAGCCGTACAACAATTACGTCAAAATGTGATGAACTATTTGGAAAGAGAGAGACCGTTTACATCATACTCTCCAATTTCACCACCATTATATCAGAATGTGCAGAGTGAAACGTCACCCCAGTTAGAAGAAAGGTTGAACAGCGTCAATACCACCAGTAACAACATCAACGATAAAAGACATGGGAGCAAAATAATGTATTCGTATGTTAAAAAGTATGTAAAAGGCCCACACCGCAAAATAATACGTATTCAAATCTTTGATAGTGAAAAACTCGATGGTTCTAAGTTATGCACTTGTAAAGCTAAAGTATGTGCTCAGCATATTGTTGAAAATATATTTACTGAGGATATATACATGTGTGCTAAAGATATGATAAATAAAATTCAAAAGAAAATATAGTTGAGTTTGTGCAGTATACGTTACACATCATGGTTGTAATACTATCTATTATTCTAAAGTAAATGTAATTTATTAATAATATATAGATAATAAACAGTTAATACTGATGTATGTATTTTAATTAACATTATAATACTACTTAGCTAATAAAGTAAGTAAAACCGAGAGCAACAATAGAATGTTTATATTACAAAATAATATGTACAGAAAGCCAGCTTTCTATAGCGAGCGATACCTCACGCACACATAGATGTGGAGCGCATGCGCCGTCCTATACCTACCTATGTATTTACTCTGCATATTTGCATGATGCTATTTTGTTTTGATCTGTATCCTTATAAAGATTTACTTACATTACAAAACTCATGATTAATGGTATACTATTAACATATGATGACTTTGCCTGCCATATACATATGTTCTCAATATAATATATGGAAAGAATATGGTGAATAAACTTCAATGACAATTTACAATGGATGTGTATACATATGGGATGAGTACCTATTAAAGCCCAAGTATCTTATAAATTGGTTACAATCAGTTAGGACGACATTACATTCTTACAATTGTAGTGTGAAGGTTCATCGTGCAAAAATACTAACTGCAATGTTTAATTCATTAAAATCTGACTTAGAAGGCGTTCGTAAAATTATTTGCAAGAATGCTAGCGGTGAAATTATATTTACTCAAGATATGCAGACTGATTCGAAATTACCGAATGTAAGTTCATCGAAACGCAAGGATACAAGCCAGACAGAAGATTTGTTTCAACTAAAGATGCATGATTCGGTGAAATCTGACTTTGAATACCCTCATTATCTTATAGTCAAGAGTGGCCATCATGAAGATGCTCATACATTCGTTCGAGTAAGCGACATACAAACTGATATTGAAAAATATAATGAAGGATTATCAAAACCTAGTGAAAGTAGTATGTCAACAACAGACACAGTTCTACCTGATTCAGAAGATGTTTTATGCTACCAGTTTCAGCCAGGAAATGAAATTATTTTTATTTAAACCATTGTAGCTTCACTGTATCAGTTCGAATCCATATCGAAGAATGGAAGACTATATAACAGTTGTAAAAGCTAGGTAAAGTGTTATTCTACAGCAAACAGACCATAACAATATATCCTAGAATAAATTATGTTCAAGAATATTTATGGTTTTATTTACGCAACATACCTCGATTTTGTGTGCATTGTAAATTAGCTTAATATAGAATAGGCAAAGGTACCTTTACCTTATTATAACGTTAGTTCAGTACTTATTCAGCATGAACGTGCTTATTGATTAAAATATACCTAAACTAGAATGCAATCTAGTAAATTACATAGGTAATCTGATGAGATTTGAGAACAAGTTATTTCACAACGTAAGTGAATAGGTACTGAGTAGATAAATATTCGAATGTTTGCGTGTATTAATTCGAACACAATATAATTACATCTACACTATACACAAAGCCTGCATTTTAAAGGTAACAAGATGCTACCTATATAAGGTGTCAGCGGACAACATCTGTGCACATTCCACTCCATACACGTTGGTATCTGAATAGATTATTCCTACTGAATTATGAGTATGAACTGACTACTCTTTTCATTCACATGAAACGACTTTTAATGAATTTAGTCGAAGCCTCATTTCGAATAGAATAATATAGGGATACTTGAATGGTTGAACTGTGAAATATAGGGTTATTCAGATCTGTGATCTGAATACCCTATATTTCAACTACTAAGATCTGATGAAGAACGGAGATAGGAAACGGAACTCTTCAATAAGTGGTAGCAAATCTTCCGGGATTGCTGAAATCGTATGTCTGTTTATTGGTTACACAAAGTCTTAAAACACATCACATTGGAACTTCTCCTCATTTCAGTAAAAATATGAGACGAAATAAAAAAGAATTTACCAATAATGTAGTTTCCAATATTTGCTTCTTCTTTCACCGAATAAATACTCAAGTCTTCGTCCCATTTATGTGTAAGACTCCGAACTCCTTTGGGACCTCTGAAAGGCGACAGGTTCGAATCAAATTCAAATATCACCCTTTCATGATTCCTTTTCCTTGGTACATTGCTGCCTGCCCTTTGGTTTACATAGTTTTATCATAAACTAGCTTCAGCCAGCAGCTTCGCCCGCGTGAAGATCCGAAAATTATTCGAAAGGATTATATTTCAGGGATCAAAAATATCCTATTTCCTACTCCTAGATATAGTCTATCTATATCATATTTTGCCAACCCTATCCGTTAGTTAAATAGGGTTGTATTTCAGAAAATGTTTTAATTTATGTTTGATTAATTTTACCAAACAGCATTTATATCACATCATCTGCCTAGCCTTTTCCCAACTATATTGGGGTCGGCTCCCAGTCAAGCCGGATTCAACTGAATACCAGTATTTTACCCACCAACCGGGTAATACGGTATCATCTGTAACGAATGCCAAAGATTTTGAAATGACAGCCGGGATCAACGGGTTAACGCCTTTCCGAGGCACGATGGAGTCTTGTTATGTTCAGACAGTAGCCCTACCATGACGTCTTAAATCCATCATGATGTGTGTGAGGACTACTTTTCCAGACTACTTTTCCGTCACAAAAGGGGAAAAAAGGACAAATATCACTGGTCCAGTCGATAATGCTATTTGCAATTCAGATGAAAGTTTTTTTCGTCTACAATTATATACATGTCATGCACCAAAATATAGCGGGGCTAATAAATAAAGCAGACATGCTTACTGTACAGCTAGCGGAACTTTCTAAGTTAAATAAGACGATTGATGTATTGTGTGTTACTGAGCATAATATGGTATTAGGTGACGAAAAGTGGCTCACGTTACCGGAGTACAAATTGGGTGACTGTTTTTATAGAGAAAGAAGAAAAGGTGGCGCATGTATTTTAGTAAGAAATATTCATGAATTCAGAGTTCTGAAAGAAGTAAAAAAGCTATCTAAAGCTAATATTATTGAATGCTGTGGCATAGAACTTACGCAACATAATGTAACCGTCGTCTGTATGTATAGGGTCCCAAAAAATACACATGTAAAGATCCATATTTCTCTTTTTCTCGAAACGCTTGAAAATTTACTATCCCTCATTACGCTTGGGAAAACTAAAAAAACTATAATAATTTGTGGGGATTACAATATAAATATTCTAAAAAATGACCATGTTGCCAAGACATTAATGAATACAGTTTACGGATTTAATCTCAAAATACTGACTAAACAACCTACTCGCCTATCTAGTGGTACCTGTATAGACAATATATTTCATAATGCTCGTGGTAACAACGGAGAAGTAATTGAAACTGCACTATCGGACCACACGGCGCAGATATTAAAATGCAATGTAAAAAAGACGTGTGCAATTCATTCGTGGAAAATTGAAATAAGAGACTTTTCGTCTGAATATGTGGACAAGTTTATTGAGTGTATTGCGAGCTTAAGCTTCAATGAGACTTACGAAGTAAATGACCCGAATTTAGCATACGACAACTTTATAGACATATTTAAAGTCTTTTACGACCTATGTTTTCCTGTAAAAACTGTAACAAAGAATATTAACAAAAAACAAAAATGGCTATCAAATGGCATAAAAAAGTGCAGCAAAATAAAACGAAAACTACTGTGGCAATACCGTAAAACAAAAACTGAAAACAATAAAATAATATACACTTCATATTCAGCTCGATATAAAAAAATTATAAGGCTAACAAAGTACGTACAAAACAATCATTACATTAATACATCCAATAATAAAAGTAAAGCAACTTGGAAAGTAATTAATGGCAACAAAGTTGATTTCCCTCATGAACCAATAAAGAAAATTATTCACAAGGGTAAAGAAATAGTAAAAACTAAAGACATCTGCAATGCATTCAATGACTTTTACACTGATCAATTTACTCCAGGCTGCAATAAACTACCACCACAAATAGACAGAGTGAATCATTCGATCTTTTTATGTCCAACTACACCAGAAGAAGTATCGAGAACGATTCAATCTCTAAAAAATACTAAAACTACGGGGAACGATAACATAACAACAAACATTATCAAAAAAGTCCATCATATTATTTGTCAGCCATTATCACATATTATAAACTTATGTTTTGAAAAAGGAGTCTTCCCAGATAGGCTTAAAGTTTCTATTATAAAGCCTTTGTACAAGAAAGGGGAGAAGACTTCAATAGAAAATTATCGACCAGTGGCATTAATACCAATATTCTCGAAAGTCATAGAAAAAGTTATACATCACCGAATATACAATTTTCTTGAAAGTAAAAATATACTGGTTGATGAACAAAAAGGTTTTAGAAAAAATAAGTCAATTAATGTTGCTATTTACGATTCTCTCAAGAAGATTCTGTCAAGTGTAGATAAAACACTACCCATTTGTGCCCTGTATATGGACATGACGAAAGCCTTCGATCATGTTGATCATAGTATACTTATCGACAAACTAGAAAGATATGGAATACGTGGTAATGCTCTTGATCTTATCACATCATATTTAAGCAACCGGCAACAATACACAGAAATAACGAATATAAATATTAAAACCAAGCGGGAAGTCAAATATCAGTCACGACCTAGAACGATGAAGTATGGCGTACCTCAGGGGAGTGTACTGGGTCCCCCATTATTTCTAGTGTACATTAATGATCTTCCAAAAAGTATCAATTACCCAACAGTATTATTTGCTGATGATTGTACAATAATGATTAAAAAAGATGAGGCCTACAATTATGAACAAGAAATCAATGACACCCTAAAGCAAACTATAGATTGGTTACAGTCGAATAACTTAAAAATTAATTTAGAAAAGACGTGTATAATGCATTTTAGTCAGCGACAACGAAAACATCTACAGGTTAATATCAGTCACAATGGACAGTCAGTTACAAAAACGGGCACAACAAAGTTTTTGGGGTTAATGATAGACAGTCAACTTACGTGGAAACCGCATGTTGAAGAGATTTGTAAAAAACTTAACAGTTTTGCTTTTGCTCTTTGTAAACTGTCAAAATGTGTGAACCGTGACGCCGTGCTTATTGCCTACCATAGTTACGTAGAATCAGTTTTAAGATACGGAGTCATTTTCTGGGGTAACTCGACAGATAGAAATTATGTTTTCATCGCACAAAAAAAATGCATACGAGCTATATGTAATTTACACTCAAGGGACAGTTGTAAGCCATATTTTAAATCCTTGAAGCTTCTCACATTGCCATCACTGTACATTTTTGAGGTGGCAATGTTTGTTAAGACGAACCCACAGCTTTTCAAAATAAAAGCCCCCGCTGATCCACGCTTAAGAAAAAGGGAATCGAACTGCATTTATGTTGATCGCAGTAAAACAGCCCTCCTACGTAAAAGTATTTACCGAATGGCTCCAGTTATTTTCAATAAAATCCCACGTCAGATAAAGAATCTTAATAATAACATGTTTAAAAAGAAACTGAAACAATTTTTAATTCATAAATGTTACTACTCCACAACTGAGTTTATGGAGGACACAACTGACATTTAGATTATAGAATATTACATTTTAGATTATATTATTAATATTATTTTGACATTTTAATTGTGTAATTATGTATTGTTAGTATGTAAGTAATTGAATTGCCTATTTTATTTTAAATGTATGTCTGTTATTTCGACACCACCAATATTATTATTATTTGTATGCTCTTGAGTAAAATGTAGCGAACTGACCAGTTTAAAATGACATCCTATTGTATTGAAACCTATATTTACGAATAAAGTTGATTTGATTTGATTTGATTTGATTTGAGGGAAAGGGATAGTGCTATTCGTCTTG
Organism: Hecatera dysodea; assembly: GCA_905332915.2. Taxonomy (NCBI): domain Eukaryota; kingdom Metazoa; phylum Arthropoda; class Insecta; order Lepidoptera; family Noctuidae; genus Hecatera; species Hecatera dysodea. The sequence continues at coordinate 13,630,468 of HG995297.1, forward strand.
TGTAACTCCGTCTCTCTCTAACACAGGAATCTGAATAGATTTAAGACGTCATGGTAGGCCAGCAGGTCTGTATTATTAATTATTTGAAGTAGTGCGAAATTAAGAATTAATTGGATTCATTTTAAATGGAAGAGGTGCCCTGTGTAACCTTTTTATTTTCTAGTTTTTCTTATTTCTAAGAGGGATCAGATAATGCAGAGTATTGACTGTTAGTACATTTTATTTTTGTGACATATATTTTTCCGACATACACGCGAACGAAGTCGCGGGCACAGCCAGTTCAGACTATAACTAAAAGCCACAACTAGTACCGTACTTTTTCATCCTAACGATATGAGTACAAACTAAACAAGGTAAAACGAGTTGAGAATAATAATCCTCATAATTCCTAAGTCCGCGGCTAAGCTTTCGTTCCATGCTCCATTAGCATAACACCTGTGGTCTACTTCAGGGCTCATTTACATAGGAATGACGATTTACGAGGATGCTGCATTACGACTACTAAGTTAGACCTTAGAGTAGAGTGTTTGTCCCAATTTAATTAAGAAATCAAGGAACTGTTTTGCAGGTGGTAACTTTTTATTCACTAGATTTTAGAATTCAACGGTGGGAAAACCCATTCATGTTAACAGTTGGATGAACGCTGAATATGAAAAAAAAACATCTGCTCAGTACGTTTATGTTAGCATTACACTACATATACACATGTATATGAATGTACATACATTTATACTCGTTCTGTAGTAGGAAACTATCAAAAGGAAATATATAAATCGTACAACAACCGATTACGATGAGTTCTACAGAATCTTACAATACATTCTGCACCAAAAATTCAAACAATTTTTTGTCACTTTTCTTCAATTCCAGTTATGCAATAGACAAGCATAAACAAGAAAAAAGGGAAAATTTTGTAAGTTCGCATGAAAATTGTGTCAAAAAGATTGATTAGCCGTCCATTTTGATTAATTAAAAAAGAACACCCCACCGCTTTGGGGAAAATCTGTTCCGCCAGGATGCTAATTACTCGGCTATTAATAATTTTGAAATTGGTTGAAGATGTATCCCCATACAGTTTATTGCTGAAATTAAATGTGTAAGGAAAGAAGATTAATATTTAAGCAGAGGTTCAAATCAAATCAGGTGGCATAAATAAAGTACTTAAAAATTTACGATTTCACTGCAAAAGTAGTTTTAATCTGATCGATTCCAAAACACCTGAAGCAGCTTTTACTTTTACAAGTTTTTATGATGATAGAAATTAACTCCCTTGATTTTATTTAATTTTAGTTCCAAACTAGACAGCCAAAACTTTAACTGCATGATTGCAAATCATGATGCCAAGCGTGAGATTTTGGGTTCGATTTCTAAGTTTAACAAAGTGTAGTGTTATTTTTTCACTAAGAATTTATCTGTAGTAGCCCGGAGTTCGGAAGTCGGTGGCGTATAAAATGTCCTGCATAGGGTAGGTCGGGGGGACTATTATTTTTAATTTGATGACTTGACAGATTTCGTTCTGTCAAAAGTTATAGGACTGTGGCAGTTACAGCTAGGAACTTCGTAAATATGCTGTTATCCGAGCAAAGTTGCAAATTTTTTCTGTCATAAAAACCTTCTTCGGTATTAAAAATATTGCTGATTTAGTCGAACCATTCTCGGGTTTTGCCTTTAGCCACACATTTAGCCATTCATTTTCAGGGTTCTGTACCCAAAGGCCAACGGAACTCTATTACTAAGCCTCCGTTGTCCGTTCGTTTGTCTGTCAGCGGGCTGTATCTCATGAACACACATGTAGACACAAAAAAATAAGGGGACTCCGTATGCACATACTTGATTTTTTGGCATTTTTGCTCGATAAATTTATTTGCTTATTAAATGCTCACAGAGTGTATGGTATTGCTATATTAGTTTCAAAAAAGAGTAATTAAAAAAAAACGACTTCGAAATTACCTAAGTTGTACACTTTGTAGTCCTATACATAGGTATCGTATGTCGTATCCTATGCCTATCATAGTTAGGCTGGCACCGACCCCAACAAAACAGTTAGAAATTTTTAATTTGGTTGTTTTTAAATTACTTCTCATTTCTTCATTCTTTTTTAAATTTCAGTTGTTCTTAAGAAGAATAGTTACTTATCCCTCCACCATTATTGCTATGATAGACCATATGAAGTAATTAACCAAAATTATGTTTACATCTAACGAATACTTGATTTCGCACTTTTTTAAATTTTCATCGAGATTATTTAACTCGAGCCTAACTGCATGCAAACATTGAAACAACATGCAAAACGATACCTTTTTTTTGTTTTTGATGGGAAATCTTCAAATGACTTCTCCCGCTCTGGGCTTCCAGTCAAAACGGATTCAGCTGAATACTAGTATTTTATATGGAGCGGCTGCCTATACACTAACCACTAACTGGGTAACACGGTACTTCTTGAAATCCCAATCTTATCTCAACTTTATGTATATAAAAATCATTCCAGATTCCTTGTTTCCCTTGGTCATGCCATAACTTAAGAACAACTCAACTGATTTTATTAATTTTTTTAAAGTTTTCTATTACTTTCTCTTCGTAAGGTTCTTACGAAGAGAAACAAAACAAAGAAAATTTTGAAAACCTTTGCAAAAAATATTTCATGGGAAAACGTAAAATCCACCGGGATACTACTTATATATATTTTAATTCTGAAGTCCACGCAGCCGAAGTTGCGGGCAGAGCTAGTTCTGAATAAAAATCTTTCTAATACATTGTACAAATGGAACAATATTATCTACTAGACAAAACCGTGACGTCTGCAAGCCTTTAAACATGATACATAAAAGGTTGCTAGGTCACCACTTAGTCCCTTTTGTAACCCTTCCGACTCTACGTAGACAAGTACATCAAATGTTATATTTTCTTTGTCCCTTTTGCAGGCTTTCAAAATTTGTATTCATAATGCGTGCTACCTATGTTATGTGAATACTTAAAATTTTTAGTAAAAACAATGGCTTAATAACTTGTCTTGTTTATTTTTTCAGGCAGGTTTAAATTAAATATTATGTGTTTGAGCTTCAGAATATTAAAAACTTTTTTTTTTCTGAAAATTCTTCTCCGTAGCCCTTACCACAGGAACTGAAATGTATAATTGGACTTCCCGAGATTACTCTTCTTACAAACAATTACTTTTTACAATGTGTGTAGAGATGTAAGTCTAATTTACATTTTGGCCAAATGAAACAGACGAGTTTCAAAATATTTTTTTTTTATGTAATTTTTATTTTATATTATGTGTGTAACTGATAGACTGTCGTCAGTTAAATATTTTTTCTTTATGGCTTTCAACGGCCCAGCTGATTGGGTGGCTACGAACTCTTTTGGTCTCCAAATAGTTAAAGTATACACGTAATGTAAATGTTTTAGTTACTGAGGCCGATCCTCGTATCTCGCTCTCTTTATAAACTATTTCCTTTTATGTACGGTTCAGTACGACTATCGATTTCCATATACATACATATATACAGCAGTTTGATGGATGCTTAAAAATGCATTAGCTTCGATAAGTGAGAAGCGTTCAGACGAGCTACTCAATCAAACTATCGTTATGCTCAGCAGCACTTGAGCTATGAAATCTGCCAATACAATTTTTTGCTCTGAGTTTTCCGATCTGTGACGCAGGCCTTTGGGCTGACGTTTTCACAGTATCATTTTGGGTCAAAAGATTCCGTTGATTTTTCGGAAAATCAAAAAAAAAGATCTGTGCATTTGTGGAGCTGTGCAAAAAAAATTACGAGGTGCATCGACTCCTTTTCAGGTAGATTATTTCTGTCATTACATTAATCACTCAAGACCATTTTCTAGAGCAACCGTCGCGGTACGCTCAATGTGAAGTCAAACTTTTATTAAACAAACATTCAGTATTTACTTTAGCAGCCTTTAAGTATCTTTCAGAATGTCTTTGACGTCAAAAGAAATACCTGACATATCACGTGATAAACTGTCAACATAATTGTAGGTAGGTAAGTACAATTATGCAAATTTTTCAGCCCCTTATAATTAAGGTTATAATATATTTAGGTGTGATTTAAATTCTTTGCACGTTAAAAGTTACCTAAGTGAACAAAGTAGGAAGTGGCTGCAAAGTGCACGGGGGCGGAAAATATCCCTGATCAGCATTAAACGGGTTGATTCTGCTCTTCAATTACCATTTGCTGATTGTTCCCGTCTATTGTCAGTCGATTCGATCATTATCGAATGGGACGAATAGTTTTATTTTAGTGCTTTGGAAAACGTTTATTAAAATGAAATTTTAAGAAGAATTGATTTTGAAAAAGGCTCGGAAAAGCTCGTTGAAAGTTTTTCGTTTACGAAGAATTTGCCTTTTTGAAGTCTGTTGAATTTTTCCGAGCTTCCAGAATAATTTGATTAGAAAATATTCGTTCGATCTCTATTTAGTTCCGTGAGGCTCCAATGCTTCGAACCTTCTAAAATTAAGCCAAAATTACAGTTCCCATTTAACCAGAGTGACTGACTTTTTACATTTGAGCGTAAGATTGAGAAACAAGAAAGCTGCTAGCAATAATATTACTAAATGAAATATCAGAAAAAACAATAATCAAATTCCATTTACAAGGACTTGAAAGCCTATTTAAAATGTAAAAGTATCAAAATGACCATTTCTATTTCCCCAGCGTCCCTTTTAGTTTAAGGTACCTGCCTAAAATAATTGTAAAGGCAACATAATTTAAGTGACAGGAATTGTTAACTAAGAAAACAGAATTGCCTTTCCTTATTGGATTAACGCTTAAGTAGACATCACCATTACTTCTCCAGTAAGTTAGAGGTACAATAAATTGGTTAGTCGGGGCGCAATCTTCATTCCCAAAAATAATTACGCAAGCTGAAACAGACTTAATTTTATGAGAAGCAAGACTGATTTTCATTTGATGCAATTTTGGTAGGATCGAAAAGTGTGGGTGCCAGCCCAATTAGGTCACTTACTTCTAACACGAAGTACCAACGGCACTAGTTTAGAAGGGTTAAAGGCGTACTTAATAGTATTCGTAAGTAAAAGTTGTAGTTTCAGCCAGTTTTTGACTTAATAAAGGTACTAAAAGGTTTTTGCTAACAGAACTTTGTTGAGCAAGAGAGTAGTCAAAAACCTATGCTATGTAATTTCTTGGTGGGATAAGACTTTAAAGCACGCAGAAAAGCATCCCAATATTGCATTACACACAAGAAAAACGAAAAAAAGAAATACTAAGTTATTTTGTATACCTTTGTTTTACCCTCTTCTAATTTATGCATCTCACAAACAATGTTCGACACAAGTCCATGGCAATGTGACATGGTCATGCTTTTTAGGTAGGTCAAACCAGTTGTATGTCATTCCAACTAAAAGAAGGCAAGGTATTCAATTGCAGAACAACAAGCATTTACCTCTTTTTTGGATGGGAAATCTTGTAAATGACTTCTCCCGCTCTGGGCGGAGCGGAAGAGAGTGTCAGAATTTTACTGACTAAAACCCACCCGTTTTCCTTCTTGTGCCCTTTGCGTTCCAGGGCCGCGGTGACTCTTTCGAACAAATTCCACAACCCTAGCAGGCACTGACCCTATGGGGCCCCGTCTTCTTTGCTGTCGGCTATTTGAGGCGCGCGTGGAACACGACGACCCGTCGCCCCGCGCCTGATTGCAACACGCGTTTACCTACTACTTTAATATAACAATTAGCCAACAGGCGTTTCTAAGCTCCCGGCTAGTTTGACAACGAAAACTTTAAAGTAGAAGCTAACTATAATAGTTTCCTGAAGATGTTAAAATTTTGGCCAATATAAGTATTTTATTAATAAAAGCAGGACGGCTGGTAGAAACTGGAAAATAGATCTAAGTGGCGTGCAATTGGAGAGGCCTATGTCCAGCAGTGGACTGCAACAGGCTATTGATGATGATGATTAATAAAGCAACCCAGAAATATTCTAACTAATACATACATATATGTACTATCTATGTCCATGGCTAGCCTTTTTCCAGCTAAGTTGGGGTCGGCCATGAGTTAGACTCATGGCCGACCCCACTCGACTTGGGATACAGCTCATGTAGGAGTCCCTTCATGAGCTGCAACCTGGTTGTGCATGAGTCACCTATCTGACCACTACAAACCAGTTACTGTGAAACACTTGGTATTTATGGTTGTCAGAAATTCGGGCCTGTATTAGTGATGCCAAAGATCTAGGAATGACAGCCGGGATCCTTGCTTTAACGCGCTTTCTGCGGCACAGAAGAAGATTCTCGTATCAGACACCCATCCACGGATCAACCTTAGCAAGTGTAGCTTAATGTTGAAGATCGATCTTCACGGTTACTATTTAGCCATAAAATGTATTCTTAATACTGCAGAATATTTACACCTTTAAGATTCACATTTAATTACAGCATAAATGCTATAATTAAATTAAATGAAAATTGCGTGATATTGCCGAAAGTTGCCGTCGGCGACGGTAGCGAAAACCTCAAACAAACCAGATAGAAGTTGTATCTAATTAAAAGTTTTGTTTTAAGTGCAAATGGCACATCTCTAGTGAGTAAGCCAAGTGTTGACTTGTTATAACTTCAGTAAGTACTAAGTTGCGATTCGGCTTCACTTAACGTTTTTTGCATGAACATTTTTCGTCCTAAGAGGACTTTATTTCCTTATTATTGTTATGTGAAATAAGTGTGTCTTTTGTGTTTCATTTGACTTTGTATCATGGTAAGTGTATGTTTCTAATATTAAGTTTTTAAACAAAAGTTGTATCCATGTTGGGATTTCCATAAATAATTTATTTCCCTTTATAATTACACAATACTTCCTGAGCTCCTGACTTGGGAGCTCGTGCATTTGGCTATGCATTTTCTGTCAGTGAATTAATTCAAGAATATTGTTTGGTGAATAAAAATTTAGTAAAATAAGAAAGGTACAAACGTTATGAATCTAAGATTGTTAACTTCACTTCAAAGTAAATACAATGCTTTCAGTTAACGATCAAATAACATATTTTTAATTTTTTATCTTGATGGGAAATCATCAAATGGCACTTCCCGCTCTGGGCAGAGCGGAAGGTAGTGTAGTACTCTTACTGACTAAAACATACCCGTGATCCTTCCAGTGCCCTTTGTGTTCCAGGGCTGCGGTGACTCTTTCGAACAAATTCCGCAACACGATCAAATAACCTTCGACCGATAAATTAATGTCTCAGTCAACGTTAAAAAAATAACCTTTCACACACCACCGCAATAAATAAAGTTCACCTGTAAATAACAAACAGTTCAAAAGATTTATTATCTCAAGAAAGGGTCTATATTTCAACCACGAAGCTCATTCAAATACCGACTACATATTTTGTTGAAAAAATGTTTTGAAGAAAAAGGGAAATTGAAATATTGAAATACAATGTCTTTTAACTCGACCTAGATCTTTGTTGAAATAAAATAGTGAAACTCAATGTATTTTCAATTATTGGTATTCAGGGAACTATAAACAAAGAGAAAGGCTTACAAAGGATATTGAAAGAACCAAAGTAACTGCGTTGGTCCTACGCCTACGCAGTTAGTTTGGTTATCCTAATTAATATTCTCAGTCTTGGAGAACCGGGTTAATCTGCTGACCAATTGGATCTCACCTAAAATAAAGTTAAGCATTAAAATAGTTTGTTCTAGGTATTCATATTTTCCATTTAACGAGCAATCAATCAAAAACCAGAACATCACTCCTATATTGCCCAAGAGTTGGACAGAGCTGTACGTATTGTACTACGTATTACTACATACCTACATATGTATATGTATGTTTATAATACGTTACGTAATATAGAGTACGTCATATATGGCGAGGGCGTGCCTTTTGTTATCAAATAGGCACAAGTCTAAACTTCGGACTGCTAATGAGAAAGCTATACTAATACTAGCTGACTCGGCAAACCTCGCTTTGCCAGATATAAAAAAAAATTTAGAGGTGGACCACCCTTAACATTTAGGGGGATGAAAAATAGAATTTGTCCGATTCGCCATTCTAGCCGCTATGCACGCTTAAATTCACGAAAATTTTATAAATAAGACTAGCTGACCCGGTAAACGTCGTTTTGCCACATAAAATATATGAATAGAGAAGTACTTTTTATGATAAGGGGAAAATCTACGCTTTTTGAAGTGAAAATTCTTTTAGCGGCGTTTTGCACTTTTTTTGGGATGGGTAAAAAATGTTAAAGTCGCGTCAAGACACGTAATCTGATCGACCATTCGTAGGACGGAAGGAGAGTAGACCGACCGGCGCGGCGTAGGAGAGGAAGTAATATTCCGCTCTCTTTCTACCGCGCGGCGAAAATGTATGCCTGCTCCTGCTGTTTTGTTTAAGCGGCGCAGGGCGCTTGCACGCCTCCAGAGACAAGTCGGCCGCTGTGCTATTGCGCAGTGGCTGATGCCTGTGGACGGTGAGCGTGGGTGGCGCGCCGTGCGATACCAGGCTGAGTCGACGACGCGTTGTGTTCCACGTGCGTCTCAAGGAGCCGTCAGCACCAGAGACGGGGCCCCATAGGGTCGGTGCCTGCTAGGGTTGCGGAATTTGTTCGAAAGAGTTACCGCGGCCCTGGAACGCAAAGGGCACAAGAAGTAACACGGGTGGTTTTTAGTCAGTAAAAGTCTGACACTCCCTACCGTTCCGCCCAGGGCGGGAGGGGTCATTTGATGATTTCCCATCCAAAAAAAAAGGGCGCTTGCACGAGAAAATCTTTTTAATGTAAAATAATTGCAATAGTTCTCAAGTGTTACATTTTTTATGTAATATATTATTATTGTATGATTGTCATGTTTATGTACGAAAGCGCAATACATGAATATTGTATTTTATCACATAAATTATAGTACTTCTAAGTATACTGATAAATAAAGCAATTAGTGCGAAATTATTCCCAAACCATTCCAAAATATTCACTTTTCACTTCTGTCGGCACTCCCGGTGTGCAAACTATTGTTTTTTTTTTTTTTTTTTCAATAAATAGCTGCCTTTGCTACCTTAAGAGTTTAGCATCTCAAATCATGCACTCAGTGAAACAACTGAATAATGTAAGTTGGTAAGTTTAGAAATTGGTCAAACGACCATTCAGCCAATATATTCTATTACCAAACACACCAGGCAGGACAAAACAAGAGCTACAATATCCGATAACAAATGCCCCAGAATGTATTGTGATACTTTTTGTTCACATACATACATGCACAGTGTCACCATCTATTGCATCGTCATTTTTCAGTTCACTAATTTTTCACCGATATCCATTGATTTTTTTTTTTATTTACAACCATCGTTTTGCTTGTTATTTATTTAACAAACAACTCATTCAAATATTTTATTTTATTTAACCACTCGCTTTACAAACATTCATTTGGCAAATGCTTCTTTTTACAAATGTTTTGGATTATATTTAATCATTTGTACATTTTTTATTCAATATTGGTTTTATCTTGGAAAAATCACATACTAAAAATAATTGTGTAATACATTTTAATTCTACATGGTTGCTATTCCCATTTGGGTGAGTTTAAAGGCAAGTACTGAAGCTCTCATAATATTTTTTTATGTTAATAATTAAATGTATGTAAAGTAAGTTATACAAAGAAATAAAATCTTTATTTCAGATAAAGTCCATATATATTATTTAGTTATTTCCGGCATTCACCGGGCGCCCCCGTGGCACCGCTCGCTTCGCTCGTTCGAGCGTAATGATTACAGTTTTAACCAAACTTAACCTAACCATTTTTTATGTGTAGGATGAATGTATTCCAGGTAGGTGAAGCTGCCATGATTGGCCAATATCTTCATCTGGCATGGAGATGTCACCTGCTCTGTTGATATGTTCATGATTGCTGTCTAGTGAGATGTCTTCTGATTGGAGTTTGTATTTTATTGATTTTTCTGAGGCTTAACATTCTAAGGCTTACTATACTAGGTACTGGTTTAAACACAAAGATATTTTCTAATTTTCGTAACTCCTCTATTAAGTTATGAGTATTTATAATACTAGAATGCATGGTGCCCATCTGAGCAAAAGTCATAGCATCTTCTAATGATATTAACCTACCTATCTAAAATTAATTGTAAACTAAAATCTATTTATACGTAAATACCCAAGCAATGTGACACAGGGCTTTGAAATTATTAGTTGATAGTATTTTGTAATGAACTAGTTTACTGAACTCATTGATTGTATTATGTGCTAATACTAAGGATTTCTTTTTTGAATCCTGAAAACTGTTATGTCTGTTTTTAATGTTTAAAATTTCTCCATCAAACTTAGTGCATGGTCGAGGATACCTTTGCTTGCATTTAGAAACTTCAGTTGGATAGATGTAAAGTGCAGATAGCTAAAATCGTAGACTTGCGTCTAGTGCAAGGCTAAAATAGTTGTCTTACTTGAGGAGTTGACCTTTCGCTCGCCATTCGCAGGACCGCGCCTTCGGTGACCGGAACGCCTCTTCATTTTTAAATGACTTCCAAAAAAGAAGGAGATTCTCACGTCGAATGTATTTTTTTACGTGTGTTACCTTACCTCATAACTTTTTATATTTTTATAAATATTTTTATATTTTTTAAGTTTATTTTAAGAAATACTTTTAAATCTTCCGAGTGTTTCGACAAGCTATTGGCATTCCATACACACATGGGGATTAAGTTTAATTTTCTTAATATTAATTTAACTATAAAAATACAGGATATTGTGCTGGTGGATGATGAAAGACTAAATATAATACAAAGAAAGTAGTTATATCTAACGATGTCGTTGGCGTACTCAGCGGAAACGTATGTTAACTCTTGCCAATTAAAAAATTGTAAATACATTTTTGGTGAACTGACAGGGCAACTCATTTTTCAGTTGTCTATTCACTAGACCACAGCAATGAAAAATTGGACGAAAAAAGGAAATACAACTAAACCATTGGGTGTCAGTATTGTCAAACCCTTTTGTTTCAAATATTGTTAGAGATTGATGTTCGTGATGTTTGTAAATGGAACAAAACTCCCAATTTTAGCAACAGATGTTTGAAGCCCAATAAACAATGAAAAATAGTATTATGAACCAACTTTTTTCGTAAATCATAGCAATTAATCGCGATAAGTAATGATAGCGAATTAGTGAAAATAAAGCAGCAATATATTTTAAATGTTCGTAAAAAACTGCAAGTAAAACGACTCATCATTAATAAACTACTTTCAATAATCTATCACGTGGAGTAAATTATCTTAACAGCAAAGAAAATAAAAGCAATCTTTCTACTGAATAAATTATGTACTTAATAAAAATAGATCGCTCATTGCAAGGTTGTAATAATAGTACAATTTATAAATGGCAAAATTAATCTTTTATTAACCGGCACCCTTTAGAAAATCGTTACATTTCTGCTCTTCAAAGTTTCACAAATTGATGAGGGTTAGACACGAGGATTCTTAATTAGCATTTCATAAATTAGATACTTCATTAACGTGCAATTATGACGGAGTTATTTTGTAAAATGCTTTTTACACGACTGTCTAAAAAAGGAGTGTTATGTTTTCAGGGTTCATGTATGTGTGTATGTTTGTGAGTTTATTTATTGCACCTTAACTTCTTAACGGCTTAACTGATATAATTGATGATTAAACGAACTTACCTGTAAGTGAAGTTCTATCATAATTATACGAAACGCCTCGTCCGAAGAGATTAGTAGTTACATGTAGTATCGCATAGAGTTCGCCACTTTAGCACTAGTTGAGAATATTCCTTTGCCTATTTTTTTTTTTTTTTTTTTTTTGTGGGTAGGTATTCATATTACTCGGTGCCCGCTATTACGCTGGTTCCTCATTTAGTTTAGAGTGAGATCCATAAATCATTGATGATGTATTTCCTAAGAGATTAGTAACGGGATGGATAGGGCGGGCGGGTGGTTACTAATCTCTTCGGACGAGGCGTTTCGTATAATTATGATAGAACTTCACTTACAGGTAAGTTCGTTTAATCATCAATTATACTTCACGCCTCGTCCTCAAGATTAGTAGTTACATGTAGAGTTTGAGAGTATGTGAGGGAAATATCATCAATGATACAACCTTTTAGAAAAATAAAAACGAATGTTTATTTTTTAACAAATTAAGTAGCCTCTTTGTTTTAATTTTACAAAATAAAAATTGTAATAATCGCTTGAACCCCGAAAAAAAATGAAATAAATTTATTTCGTCTTACATAACATGAATACAATTATTCTTATAATAATCATAACAGTTACAAAATAGTACCTAATGTAAATTATTTCTCCTATAAATAAAGAAATGTGTTTTTAGCCATTGATAATCGAATGAGCCAAAGATGTACAATCATTGTTCAAAATCGTTCTATTGTAGAACCTCGCAAACACAGTTGAGTTGCCGCTCCAGCCGGCTGTGTTGCGGATAGCATCGACGCTTACACCGAGTGAGTGCGCGCGCGACGTGCTGGCGTGCCTCGTGCTGTGCGCAGAGAACACGGACGTGTCGATCCCGCACTCACTCAGTGTCGTTTTTACCCAGCGACTGAGGGTTTGAGTACCGACTGCTTTGTGGGGCTTTTTTATACCTACGAACAGCAGGTCAGATTTCCTTAAGGGCGTCGATTTATTTGTATAGCAAAGCAATGTGGCAGCGGGACAAATTGCAGGTTTTTGATTAAAGAATGGAATGTAAAGCATTGGTTGTTTGGAACCTGCTTTAGAGATAATATCTGGGATCCTAACACTGATGTGGTTTGATGAAACATTAATGTTCTTAATATTTATTTTGGATAAGGTTTGTAATCTATGGGCGGTTGTAAGTGCTAATAATGTGATTGTTTTTCTAGTTAATTTATCAAACGACAGCTCTTCATTTGGGTACCATTGACTTAGGTGGTCAAGTACGCAATTCGTGTCCCATGTGTAGCTATACTTTGGCAAAGATGGTCGGAGACGAAACACACCTTTGAAGAATCTCTGTATTCTGTCATCTTAAGAAATGTTAGATCCTAATAAAATTGCGAGAGCCGACCTACAAGAATTGATGGTACCATATTGCGCACCATGGTGAAATTGTTTAGTCAAAAAATGAATGACAGTAGGAATAGACGCAATAAACACATTAGTGTGAGCATGTTTACAGTAGTTCCACCATTTTCTCAGGCAAGTGTCGTACTGCTTGAGGGTGTTGGTTGATAATGATGCCATCATTATTTCCAGGGAAGATGGTGGGACGCTCCTTCTTGATAATGCCTCCCGGATAAGACAGCAGCCTCCAGGGTAATCGTCTGGTGTATCCGACTGGAGCTGGAATGCGAGATTAGAGCTCGTTTGTGAGGTGGAAATGATAACACTTTAGAGACTGTAAGGGCTTGAAAGACTGGATACCACGGCTGGGTGGGCCATGATGGTACAACTACAATACCTTTAGATTTTTCGGTGATTATTTTTCTGAGAACTTTCAAAATTATCGAGAAAGGGGGAAAAGCATAGAAATGCGTGTTTGCCCATGATATTGTGAAGGCGTCGATAGCTATTGCATCAGGGTCCCTATGCCATGAGACATAGGCCTCACATTTTTTGTTTATGCGGCTTGCGAATAGATCAATCTCGGGTGAGCCAAAACAATCAGATATGTGTTTGAAGGCCCTATCGTCTAACTCCCACTCAATATCTGGGTGGTTTCTCCGAGATTCTGCATCTGCCACGACATTATTACTAGACTTAACATAAGATGCATAAATGTACAATCCTCGATCCTCGCACCATTCCCAAATTTCCCTAGTGATTTGTGTGAGGTGTGGGTACTGAACACCACCCATCCGATTGATATAGGCAATTGCAGTTGAGTTATCTACACGCAAAAGAATCTGACAGTCGGACAAGTCTTTTGCAAAGATTTTTAGAGCAATAAAAGCAGCTAACCGAGCGCAAAAAGCACATCAACTATCTTCAAGATAGTTGATGTGCTTTTTGCGCTCGGTGTTTGACCAACTACCACTAGCTGTATTGCCCATACAGGCTGCGCCCCACCCCGTCGTTGAGGCGTCAGAGAATATCTCAGTGTGATAGTCGTCACTTCTTATGTGACGAACTGAATTCAAAATGTGACTAAGCCACCATTGAATATCGATCTGCAGTGAGTTAGGGATGTTTAGGACTTTTTCATAATCATCATCGTTTTTCAGGTTAAGAAATTTGCAGCGCTCCAGCTCCTTGGTGTGGAGAAGCCCGTATTCTATTCCAGGGCAGGCTGACACAAGTAGACCCGTTAATTGAGCTAATTTCCTGACTGAACAGCGACGCAACTTCTGAAAAGCTTGTAATTCTGAACGAATACGTGCCCTTTTTTCTTGGGGCAAGCTTAGGGTAAGCTCATGGGAGTTGATGATCAGGCCTAAATATTTACATTTCGTGGAGGGTATGAAAATTGTCTTTTCTTCATTGATGATGAAGCCAAGTGAAACTAGTAATTTTTTGGTAATGTCGAGGTTTTGTACACAAACAGAAAAGGTACGACCCAGAAGAAGCCAATCGTCTAAATAAAGAGTCGAGAGCAAACCAGCCGTTCGAAGTAATTTTACTATTGGTTTGGTTATTTTCGTGAATACAAACGGGGCTGTATTAAGCCCGAATGGTAAGACGTTAAACTGATACAGTTTTTGATCATAAATAAATCGAAGATATTTTTTGGAGTCCTCATGAATTCTTACCAAGAGGTAAGCGTCTTTTAGGTCGAGGGTAGTCATCCAACAATCTTGTGTAACAAGTTTAATAGCTGTACGGAGGTCTTCCAACTTAAAATGATCGGTCTTTATGAAGCGATTAAGATTTTTGAGATTTAAAATAAATCTATATTTTCCATTAGGCTTGGGGGTTAGGAAAATGCTTGATATAAATTGGCCCTCGCACGATTCACATAGAGATACCGCACCGATACGTAATAAATCACCTATTGCCTTATTGAACTGTATTTTTTCTTCATTGGACTGTGTTGGGATAGACTGAATATATTTTTGAGTTGGTGGACTAGAGAAGGGAATTTTATATCCGTCAATCCAAGAGAGGACTGTGCGGTCCTCTGTTATAAGTGACCATTGAGATTTAAAAAGATGTAAACGACCGGCATACTCAACTGTATTTACAAGCGGCGTCGAGTTTGAGCAGGGGGTGGCGGCGGCGGCGGCGGCTGACGCGGCCACGGCCTCGATGAGTGCGCGGGCGGCGGCGGGGCTGCGCGCGCTCTCGCTGCAGGCTCGCGGCTCCTCTGCGGAGGGCCCGACTGCCTGTAAGCCGGACCGGGAGCCTTCCTGTTTAAATTCCTCTGGTTAGGGAATTTTGATCGCTTCGATGAGCTCGGATGGTCAGCTTTCAGCTCAACTCCAGATTTATTTATAAACTTGGCTGCCTTTAACGTGTCAGCTAACGTTTCCCCAAATAGAAAAGCGTCAATTTTTGTACTTGAAAGATGTTCCGACATGTCCTTTTTCAGTGAAAACAAAATAAAATTTCTTCTTGTCACTGAGTCAGCGTGCTGAACGTCGCACAATAATCTGCCAAGATCCATTAATTTTTGGAGTAATTCCTCATCTTTATTTTCGGAGTTTAATTGTGCTGTGATTATGTTACTCAGGCATGATATTGCACTTGCCACCTGCTTTTGTTTGGCTTCAATACCTTTATCACGTTTTATGAAGCTTTCTTGCATAGCGGCTTTGACTTCCGGATTTATTTTAGGGGAATCAATAAGAAGACAATTTCCAGGAAGTGGGTATTTTAATATTAGCTCTTTTCTGGTGTCTTTGTTTAACCCCTCTGAGGCTATATGTCCAAATCGAGATGCTATTTCTCCATGGATATCTTTTCCGCGTTTTTCTGCTAGTGAAGGATCTTCGCCGAGAATTTCGAGAACCTCAGTGTCTAAACATGTGTTTGACTGCGCTGTGACTGTGACCTCCTCTTGTACTGGTGGCACGGCCGAGCCAGGCTGTTCTTGAGGAGCCAGTATGTCGTTTTGGATATCATTAGTTGGTAATGATTGCTCAATGACATTGGTATCCATGATTTCGAACGTTTCCTGTTCGTGTTCATCGCTCAGCCAATCACATGGCTCAAGCGCATCAGGTGGGTCTAGAAAAAAAAAAACACGAATATCGGTTATGATAATCGGTTTTTTATATCACAAAGCGTGCGGTGAAATAGCCCCAATGGCTATTCAAGTTGCACACTTATTATCATCGCAACGTAGATACGTTGAGTTTATAAGGGTTTTGTGCAAATTAAAATTGATTAACTGTGTGAAAAAATGTTGAAAAAACTACAGAAATGCACATAATTGATAACAAACGTTATCTTGTTCGGGTTAGGTAACAATCCCCAATGAATTGAACGCCAACCGTCACATTTAAATTGCAACGAAAAAGCCCCAATGGCTGATTCTGATTTGCATTACGCACCCATAACGACCCGTTATAATGTGATCACTTCCACTTTTACAAATATAAGTAGATAGGTACATACCTGTTTCAACGCCATAGGCGGTTCCCGCTAATTCCTCGGTTTGTTCCACGGTATTGTTGGTGTGAATTTTCTTTTCTAGTTTGCGCAATTTGCGCATTAAATGTTCAAGCTCTTCTTGACACGTCCTAGATACTTTACGTTTCGGCATAGTGCACACAAAATAACGGTACTTGAGTTACTTAGGGCGATAGTGTCTTCAGTGGCCGAGCACTAAATTGCGAATGAGGAACCAGCGTAATAGCGGGCACCGAGTAATATGAATACCTACCCACATAAAAAAAAAAAAAAAAAAATAGGCAAAGGAATATTCTCAACTAGTGCTAAAGTGGCGAACTCTATGCGATACTACATGTAACTACTAATCTTGAGGACGAGGCGTGAAGTATAATTTATGTGATATAGCGTTGAATTAGCCCGAGTAACATGGCCTAAACAATAAAAAAGTAAAAAGGGGGAGCCATGGTGCACAAATAGCTTCATCTAGCTTAAAATGACTAGAAATATTTGACGTGTAAAAATATTATGTTTAATCTACTTAGAATATAAATATCATTTATCAAATAAAAAAAAACCATGTATTTGGTTTTCATGAAAATTAGACTACATATACTGTCATCGTCTAAAGCTTGCATAAAAAGTATGAAACAAAAAAAAAAACACCCCTACCATGTCAAAAGTGAACTAAAAAATTAAAAACAAGATAGGTAATAATCTTTTCATTGTAGCTCAAAACTACTAATCCTTAAGATATTTTTCATTATTTGTCTTTTTACCTTTAACTTGTCCTTTTTTATTTTAATTGCTGATGACGTAACCTTTTCTGCTCATTCATTTTCATAAGGTGATTTAGTCCAAATTACCGCGTTCTCTTTTTATAATGATAAATCGGCGTGTTATTATTCGTTGACGTGATGCAAAACGACGTTCGCAATCTGTAAAAAGTTAAAAAAATACAGTATTCAAAAAAGAGGAATAAAACAACTACCCACATTACCTATTTGCTGACGGCTACTTCCCGTTATGTCACATTACCGATTCGTCCTCATGTCAAAAGTAGTAAAAACAAATGAACACAAGTAGCGTTTCGTCAAGATTTTAATCTTCATACATTTACAACAAAATCTATGGAATATGAAATACAGGGAAGTAGCCCTGCTGACGACACGGTTGGCGCAGTGGTTGAGCGATTGGCTACTGCGTTGCGTGTTGCGGGTTCGATTGTATGTTTGTAAGCGTACCCACGGTAGAGGAGAAATTAGAAGTGTAGGGAAACGTTTTTAATATTAAAAGAAAAAAAAAGTTGGGTTGAAACCGAATAGTCGAAATCAACCGTCAGCTTGTACCCCACAAGTACCATTATTAGAATTATAATAATAATAAATAAAATGATATATTTACACCCATAGCTAGAACAAATACCGTTTTTATCATTCCGTTTAAATATGTATTTATTCTTTACATATACAATTATATTGATGTCACAGAGATGAGATGTTACAGTCGCCGCCATTTGCAACCGCACTGAATAAGGGTTTGCGCGTATTTCTCAATGCTTTCAATGCTTACAAAACAGAAATTAAAAAATCGCTACAAAAAAAACTAAAAATAAATAAAATTCCAAACTGATTTTCATCAAAAGCTGACTCTAAGCTGATATCTAACAAATTGACTTTACAATTTGTGCAACACTCCGTTGATTGTAGAGACTACAAAGAAACTTCAAGTGAATGAAAAGATATAACACTGAAAACAATGGTTAATCAGATTTTAAGCTGAGTATGGGAGTTTCGCTCTGGAGTTTTATAAACGCAGTCAGTTTAAAAGTGGCTTTATAATCCTAGCTAACTCTATAATTCTTTATTGTATACTAAAACAACTTATATTATTTTAGACATAATAAAGTGCATGTACAAAGGCGAGCTCAACTCAAAGTTGAGTTTTCGCCCAGCAAACCTTTGAGTGATAGAGAGAGATAAGCATAGAGGGTAGGATCCAGTGCACAAATTCTACAATACAAAATATTTTATCATACATACATAAACACACCTACATTCATATATAAACTGCAGTCACAGAGAAGGAACCACCATAGCGACTGGAAGTGTGACGCGAGTACGAAGGAGAAGAGACGTGGCAGTACGGCACGGTTTACCTCTTGGGACGAGGTAGGTACTCAAAGCGTTCACAAAGGTATTGAGGAGAATCAGGATAAATTTGAAAATATAAGTTGGTTTATATGTTGCCTCTTGAAGCCTTAACGGTTGACCGGTTTGCGATGATACTTGGATGTTGTTGGACTTACATATGTTTTATCCTGGAAAATCGTTTTCATGGGGTGATTTCCAATCTTTACTTTAGTGAAGCCATTGGCATAAGCTAATTTCCTACAGTCCAATTTTCCTTCCTCGTATCGACATGTAACTTTTAAAAAGTATCTATCTCATGCTGATTTCGCGACCACCTTTGAATATAAGCCGGGTTTCAAGATAATATAGCTACAGTTTTTCTAGCCTGAACATACCCGAATTTAGGATTCGAAATACCTAACTTATCAAACATATAGCATAATCAGCTTTTTGATTTTTGTTCGAACAAATTTTTTCATTCGCTGTTTTGAGAGCAGTGGTGAAGAAATTAAACACACAAAGAAATGCGTCACCCGAGTGGTGACGCATTTTTTTACCACTCGGTCAACACATATCAAACATATTAAACACTTTACTTTAATTTATGCATTAAATTAATTATGCCACTTAGAAACGTGCGCCGAATAGATAAAAAAAACTGGCCAAGTTAGACTCGCCTGCAAAGGGTCGAGTAATCTTTTTTTTAACATGTTGCCTTAAATTCATATACATAAAGATTTATTATTTTATTATATTATAGTTTATATAAGTTTAAATAAGTATAATTTTATTATATATATTTAGTATTTTCAATATTTTAAGCTCAGTAGATAATGGTCAATTTCAATCTATTTTCTATAAAATCTTTCTAAATGATTATTTAAAAATAAAATTATAAAGTAATACTACTTTTAAGAGCGATCAATTCAATGAGCTATTTGATTTGATAATTATGTCACACGATACACTTATTCTTTTTTTTAATTATCTAATTTTTCCTTAAAAATCACAGAAGTTATAGAAGGTTATATGTGTACCTACAAAAATATATGTTTCAACTGAATCGGTCTACTAGATTCAGAGAAAATTGACTGCAACAGACGGACAGACAGACAGACAGACATACAAACAATCGAGTGATCCTATACGGGTGTCGTTTTTCCATACAGAGGTCGGAACTATAAAAAGCGACTGAAATATCGGCAGTCATAGCTTGTCAGAATCGTAACTTGCTGTGAATTTTATTTTATTATTTATGTACGCACAGTGAATAATTATGGGAGAACATTGCAATTTTAGTACAATGGAGCTGCTTATTTCTAACGAAATTTCTTCCAGCAGACCTGCGAAAGGATAAACGAAAAAGAAATGTAGACAATAGTGTGTAAGAACAAGAGAAGAAGAGAATATGAAGCCTTAAACTAAAGTAACAAATCAAAATATATTAATACATTTATAATATATATATATATATATATATATATACAGTAAATAGTAGGTAATAGAGGAAAGGTAGTGCTCTTTAAGTCGAATCTTAAACAAAGAAATGGATTTTAAGTCTCGAATGCTAGGCGGAAGTGAGTTCCACAATCTAACTGCATGGACAGAGAAAGAGTACGAATAGTAGCAGGATTTATGAGGATGGGTTTTAAGGAGGGATCTAAGGTGTGATCTGCACGGAAGGTCACTAGGGCGAGCATAAGAAATGCGCTCACGCAGGTAAGCGGGGTACGACGGGTTGTGAAGGATGTTGAAAAGGAGGCAAAGAAAAAAAAAACTATAATCAGCTGAATAAGTGTTTGGGCCAAAGATATTTTCGTCTTGAAAGGCAAGACACCCTGAAGGCATTTCAGCGAATGAAAAGAGAAATAGACCTTTCGACTAACCTCATTGACCTGTGCACGCCAGGAAAGATTGGAATCAAATAAAACACCCAGATTTTTAGCAGTTTCGGTGTAGTCAATACGAACGCCATCGAGATATAAATGCGGTAAATTTGAAATAACAACAGCAGTACGAACGTATCTGCTACCAATGATCATGGCCTGAGATTTAGTTGGGTTGATCTGCAAGCCAAATGACTTAGCCCAACTGCTGATACAAGCTAGGTCATGATTCATAGCAGCAATAGCAGAATCCGCCTCGGCTACGGTAAATGACGGTAAAGCTGCAAGTCATCATTATATTATAGGTAATATATTACTTATTAGTAGTTAAACGGCAACGCATGGTAAGGGAAGTTTTGCTATTGACGTCTTTAGCCACCAATAAGTTAGCACTAAGATGCCTTAGCAGGCATCTTACTGCTAACTTATTAACGCAAATTTGTGAAAAAACGTACATACATTTAAAACAGTAGCTTTTCATTATTCCAGTGACATCTCTGCGTAAATTCAAGATGAGGTCAACTTGAAATACAAACCCATTAGCGGCTAAATGTGGTACTTCTGGCTAGGTCTTTTGTCACTAGAAAGTAATGGTTTTAAACTGAGAATGTGACTTGCTAGATCTGTCCTCTTCGCCAGTCGCATTGCGCTGGAAATGTTACGAAGGTTAAAGAAACTGACACAGTTTGGTATTGATAAAATTTCTAATACTTACCATTACTCGTCACATTTAAACGAAACGAAACACAAAAAAGAAGCATCAACCATAACATTTGCTCAGTGTGTGTGAGCGTTGATATACTTACATACATTGGGTTAACTATATCTTAATCTAAACTAATATTTGTAAAATTTATTTTTATATATTAATATTATTAAGCTGAAGAGTTTCTTTGTTTGTTTGAACACGCTAATCTCAGGATTTTACGAATTCGAAACAGTATTTATTAAAACTTTTAGTGTTGTTAGCCCGTTGGTAAATACCAAGAAATAGTACGGGGTATATAATACCAATAGGAGCGTAACAGCAATGAAAATTTGAAAATGAAAATAATATTATCTAGTTTTAATTTCCGCGAATATTAGTGGGTTGCAGATATGCACCTCCCTCCCGCCCGCTATATAATGCACATGCAAGATTACAAGGCAAATGCAAGGATTTTATGCACATGCAGGAAGGCAAAGCAAAACCCAACACCATTACCGACACGTGTTTCGCCTCTCCACGAGACATCCTCAGGGGACGCGTTGACTCGCTGACCGTTGAGTTGCGACTGAGCCAACAGCAACAACACAACACAACGCAATATATTATTTTCATTTTCAAATTTAAAATGGATTTCCGCAAAGTAACGCCTGACTCAATCAATTTTTTTTTTTTTTTTAGCAATGAAAATGTTTACAAAAACGTTTTACTCTTCCTCTCTCTCTCTTGTGTGATGCAGAAGAAATTGCGCTGCTCAGCTAGTTTTATATAATTTGGGCGTTTAGCACACACAATATCAATCACATGGCAATCATATAATAGACCGTCAAATATAAAAACACTTTAAAGTACTTACAGAAAAAGGATTTGCTTAATCCTCTTCTGCAAACATCAGATTCAACAAAAAATATATTTTATACTTTTCCTACTTAGTGATCATTCAAACAGGGACTCCTTAATGAATTTAATCAGAAAAAAACAGTACTTGTAAGTATCGATCCATCAATTTAAAATTCAAGTCGAACTGCAGGTGCCTGTTTGAGAAACAAACAACGTAGACTAAGTTTAAAGATGGCGGATTTCCAAACGTCAACAAAGCTCGTGCTTGACATCTTTAATACGTTTGTCATGGTTTAGAATCCCGAAGTAATGGGCACTGTAGCCTCCTTTTTACGAACCTCAATTTCATTTCAGACGTGCTTATTTCACTGAAGGGAAAACAAATTCGAAGATTTGTAAAAAAAAGAGGAACAGAAACCCTGTCGGTCCCCTTTTCCTGTTTTCTTCTATAAATTGATTTGAGAAATAATAAGTGTATAAATAATAAAATAAATTTAGCAACAGATATTTGTGTAAGAATGATAAATGATATTTATTTTGTAAGTTGTAAATACCACTGTTATAAGTCAATATTTTTTGTTAGTATAAACTAGATGAGGCCGGTCTTTCCTAGTTAACTACCCTGAGCAGAAACACCGAAACAAACTCAGAGGTCAAAGTCTCTTTTGAAGTCCGTATAATTGTACTGGCCAAATCATATGAAAACCATGTATGTTGATGTCTGAAGTGGTATTTTAAAGTAAGTATTACACAGATTTAAGTGGACCTAAAAACTCAAACTTATAAGTTTAAAGAGCTCAACGATTTGACGAATAAGTCTAAAGTAAGGGGCATTTGGGTAAGCCACATAAAGAACTCAAACTGCCAGACTAACATGAAATGAAACCCTAACATAGCGACCTACATGATCCTCACATTCACAATATGTTATATAAGGACCATGCAGATCAGTGTCTCAGTAGTCGAATAGCTCAACTTAATAAGGAGCTCAACGATTCGATGAACAATGCCAATGAAAGGACATTTGGGTAGGCCACAAAAATACTCAAACAAAAGCAAATAATAACCCATATCACAATACTGAATTAAAATAAAATAGAATACTAGTATTTATGCTATGGATATTGCTGTATGTTTTAAACAAATTAGTATTTTTATGTGCATTCCAGAGATTCTTATATATAAATATACTGACAGGGCACCGTCATTATATTAAACTCTTTAAAGTCAGTGAGGGAATGTCTGGGATTTAATTTATAAATCGCACGAATAGTCTAATAGTGGTGCGAAAATCCAAATATGTACCATGTTTGGATTTTGAAGATAATTAGTATAGAACGCTTCTGATTTGTGATTAGTTTAAATATACCCACACATACATATTTCGTTTTATGGATATTAAATCCATAAAACGAAATATGGTATTCCATATTTGGTTACTTTCCTCTGTTATACATGTGAAAGTAACTTTGTGTGTTTGTAACCTTTTTACGTCTAAACGAATTTGGATGACACTAGACACACAGTTAGACCATACTTTCCATCTCGGAATTAATATTCGACAATCCCGCGGTTGAAGCTCCTGGCGGATGCTAGAATGGCATAAAAGCTTGCAGCAACTAAGGTTCAGGGCCTCAAGTCTGCTATTACAATAGTCCCAGAATGGTCTATCATTGATTTCATAATGGTTGATTTTTACAAGTTTGGTAATCTACTAATATAGAAGTGTCACTAAGACTTTCCAATGGTCTGACATTGAAAGAAATGGTATAGAATGGTAATCTCGTACATAATGACGAATAAATGACAGATGCATGCGGTAATCTGCTAAAATTTTGATAGTTCGTTTGATCAGTGATCTACCATTAGAACGTCATTGTGCAGTCATTGCTTTTAATAGCTCAGTTATCAAAAAATATTACGAGACCATTGACCGACCAATGATCGACCATTATGAATTTAGCAGATTACGAACTTTTAGCAAAATGACAATGGGATGGTGTTGGAATGACACATTTATAAAAATAGCAAACTTGGGGCCCTGATCGCCATCTTAATTTTTATAATTCACCTTTCACATTTATAACATGTCATTTTAAAATGTTGTATACGGAATCGCATTTCGTATACATCAAAGATAATAGCCACAAAAAATATAATATTCACAAGCAAAACAATGATGTGAGAAACCGGATTCAAAGATAAAAATAATGCGTAAAATATTCATTGAATAGTCTAAAATTATCGTTACACTGAAATAGTTTGTGCGAATCGTTACACTAGCGAGAATGGCGATCTTCGTGCCACTTGACTTGAATATTGCAAACTCTACTCTAGATTTTATCTTCCAGCCTCCACCATATTCGCTTCGAACAATCTTGAATAAAATGATGTCAAATTTTCTACGCATTATATTATATTCATACAGGAAGAATTTAAGAAGGTATGTGGAATAATAAGACTACCATTATTCTGAAAGTAACGTTGAACAGAATGTTTTTTAATAAAGAATTCATGAATACATGATAAGGACCGTAAAACAAGACGTTTCTGATCATGTTGAATATCGCTTTTTCTGCTTTGTAATTACATGGCGCATTCAATAAAGGTTTTCCCCGTTCCAACGATCAGTGTTTCAACGATATTGCAATCGACACTAATAGTGCACTGAAGTAACAACGCCTTGAAGCTTTATTTATAAATCGCTGATTGTTTCCTATTTCAGACTGGTTGAAAATCAGTTTGATATAAAGCCGTTCTCGCCTACAATTTTTGAGTATCTACATACTTTCGTGTACTTCATATTATCGAATAGGTTTACTAGATTTATTCTATATCACATTTCGCCCATACTGTTACTAAGAACTACAAAATTCAATTCCCTGGAAATCCACAATGGAATAGCGCTCTCACGGAAAACACACATTCTGCAACGTCACTAGTTCATCCCGCGACGAACCAAAATATCTCCATTATAATGCTACTCAAAAACCGTCTTTATTACACTAACTTAGGATTTTTCAGGACTGCATTTTCATGTTTGCTAGTTTGTATTCATCATAGGACCGCGGGTCGAGTCTTTGTTCTTGAAAAAGTCGCTTTGTTTGTCTGTTTCCTATAGCCCGACAGACTTGCGGATGTGTTGTTTTGATATTTTATAAACAACTTGTTTGTTACACCCAGTCAGGAAGATATAAAAGTAACATATTTGTCGTTACGAAGACTACTTTGGTAAGTTTTAGAATAATTACGTGCGGTGGCATTGAGCGGTGCCAGGAGCCCGAGGTTTGTGTATCTCTTATTGCTGCTTCATAGAATAGGATAGAAGAAAAAGTAAACATGCTTTAGGAATTTAGCACAGGAGGTTAGTGTTCTCGGTACCCGAGAAGCTAAAGAAAGGGATCTTTTCAGCTAACAACTAAATCTCAGTTTCTACAGCAAAGCACACACAATCTTCTAGCAGACAGGATCTCAGTTACATTCGTATGCGAATGTAATACACTCGAAAGTTAATGCGCTCTAGGTCTTTCTTTCCCTAATAATAGACCAAAGGATGTGGACGCACGGATTTATTACCCTGTTTTATATTTATTACTCTGATCATTGGTACTTTCCATTTAATATGGAAGAGGAATTTTCATGCGTGACCGCGTTCGGTTGCAATTTATTTCGCGTCTTGGTTTGCCTTTTCGAATGGATTTCCTGATAGGACCTACTGTTATGAATGGCTTTCATTTGGTTTAGGAAACTGGTGAAACATTATGTAACGTATAGTA
The DNA here is from genome assembly GCA_905332915.2 of Hecatera dysodea. NCBI lineage: Eukaryota > Metazoa > Arthropoda > Insecta > Lepidoptera > Noctuidae > Hecatera > Hecatera dysodea. Next base: position 13,656,338 of record HG995297.1, read on the forward strand.
AGTCTTCCACTGGACAATAATGTTCTAAGTATGTATGTTATTTTATGTTGGTTCGAGTGTTAAGCTTGTCAAAGGGATGATAGTAAATAATTCTCCTATATTGAGTACATTACAGTAGTCTAACCTGTAAAGTTTTGCGTTATACATCTACAGATTCAAAACTCAAAGGATTAAAGCTAGTGTACCTATGTATGCTACGTATCTTTTTTTTTGGATGGGATATCATTAAATGACTTCTCCCGTTCTGGGCGGAGCGGAAAGGTGTGTCAGACTTTTACTGGCTAAAACCCACCCGCGATCTTTCTTGTGCTCTTTACATTCCACGGCCGCGGTGATTCTTTCGAACAAATTCCGCAACCCTAGCAGGCACTGATCTTATGGGATCCCATCTTCGTTGCCCACAGCTCTTTGCGGCACGCGTGGAACACGACGCGCTGTCGACCCGGGCCTGGTTGCTATCGAACGACAAGCCACCCATAGTTCGCTGTCCGCAGGCCCACGCCTACGGTGGCCGGGAATCGCCCTGCCTTCCCCGACGCCCGGGGCGTCTTCTTCTGTTGCGGTGATTGGAGCGTGAGGTTTCCCTCTCTTGCACGCGGTCCACCTCCTCCTTCGCTAGCATTACTAATTCGCAGTAGGAGGTGACCGCTTCCCATGCCTCCTCACTGTGGACCATGGATTGAACCAGGGCCGGATGCGATTGTGTTTGTAGCGGCCTACCGGTGCGCGACTGATTAAGTGCTTTTTTATAGACCACTGCAGATCACGTCCAGGTGGCAGATGGTCCTAGGGATGCAAGTGGGGGGTAAAAACTGAGTTGCTAACCGAAAAAATAAGAACTGACTTCTTGAGGTCCATTACACTAAAAACACTAAATATGTTTAACCAACAATGTGTACGCACTGGGGCTTGCAGAATATTTAGTACCTTACATTCTTACTAAACTTCCAGAAGATTTACATTCATTATACAAAACGAGTTCGAAAATCTACAATTGTAAGTCAAAATATTTCTTTACACATAAAGTTAATGTATGATTTTACTATCATGCAAGTTTGACTCTATTTGAACATCAACTTGTAATCATTAAATATACGGCTCGCCACCACACAGATAAATCCTGAGAGGTTTTCGTTGTGTGGCAAAAAGCATTGTAAAAATAGATCTAAGCATTTGGGAATAAATGAAAATGAATGAAAACTCTTCCGACTCCTAAGCCTACCCGGGACTGTTGTGGGATCGTAGAAAGGATGTCGGGAATCGGAATCTTGACTTTTTCTCAAACGCGCATGCGGCATCCCTGTGTAACTACTGTTAGAGTTTATTAAGCGTAATCGGTTTAAAGCAACACAATTAACAACAATAGCAAAATTTGTGGCGTTTGATATCACAGACAGCTGACCACGCGAAATCATCTTATCTGTCAGCCAAACTGTCAGCAACATGACAATTTGAAAGGATTTCGGTCAAATCTTTTAGTAGGCATTTCTGACTTAAAAGCTTAACGAATTCACAAAACTCACACTCTTTCAATAAATCAATCAAATTACAAAATATGCAAAGCTCATTTCCCATGATCTAAGGGACTTGCACGGGAAATAAGCATGCTACAACAAAGAAAGAAGAAATTTATTTAAAAAAATGTTGTTTATTAGTGATGTACCTACAGCAAAATTCGTAGGTTTTACACTAAACTTTTTTGCAGGTCAATAGGTCTAATTTTTAACATTATCTTACCATCTTCGTGGTTTGCTATGGGTAGTACTGAAGCATTGACTCCATAGGTACCTCGTTTCTAAAATCCCTGGAACCATTTTCAATCCATGCTATTCTGAAGAGCACTACCATAATATTTATTGCAATCCTAAAAGTCCACATTTCAAGCTCAATGCCTTCCGGATTATAGGTTTATAGTCAAACAAATAAAATAATGTGCTGTACACATTAGTTTAATCATTTGAGTATATATTATAGTATTGTATTGTTTGTGTAGTTTGTATAGTACATAAATTGTTAAATAAATGAAATATATATTTCATTTATATAACAATTTATGTACACACATTTAATAAAAAGATAAGAAGAAGGAAATAGAAAAATAGGTACAAAGGTGATGCTTATTTCAACAGTTGAATTTTCATCGCGTTACTGGTTTTTTTCTCGCATTGCACGTACCACTATTTGTACCTGTATCACCCAAAGGTTGACTGGTTGGAAATGCCAGAGGTATAAAGTTCGTTTCTATACATTTGCGTGCATGAAGTATTAAATAAATAATCAAATAATAAAAACATGCAAGGAAACTAAAAACACTATCTCAATAGTTATGCTTTAAGCACTGAACAGGAACTTAACAGATATATCAAATGAAGGAAATTGTAGAGTGATTAATCTATACTAATATTATAAAGCTGAAGAGTTTGTTTGTTTGGTTGTTTGTTTGTTTGTTTGTTTGTTTGTTTGAACGCGCTAATCTCAGGAACTACTGGTTCGAATTGAAAAATTCTTTTTGGGTTGAATAGACCATTTATCGAGGAAGGCTTTAGGCTATATATCATCACGCTTAAGCCAATAGGAGCGGAGCAGCGATAAATAATGTTTTAAAATCGGGGATTCCACGGGGACGAAGTCGCGGGCAGCAGCTAGTATAGAATACTCATAAAATCTACAGACAATTTCAGAAAATGCAATTTTCCTCTAAATTCATGAAGTTTCTCCATTTATGGATATTTATTGTCAATGACAAGGATTTGCAGCTCAATGGAGGAGGATTATGCTAAAGACATATTATTTAAAAACGCTTGCAAAGACAATACGATTTCTTGGTAAACACTACCAAAAACGAGAAAATCAGAGAGGTTTAAATGTTGATTTATTTCTCCACTTTGTGTTTTGCTTTTGCATATTTCTGTAGAACCAAAAGAACCATTTGAACCATTTGATTTTATGCGTTATTCGTATTTTTGCTCTAAAATCGTTAATTCTTCAAAACTTTTATGCAAATATGCTTGAAAAAGAAGGACGGATATTTGACACCTGATAGAATCTGTCTCGCTTTAATGCCTTCAAATTTTAACGAACGGTCTACTGAAGCAAAAAGTTTAAAGTAAAATTTAGTCGAAACTCCTCCGTTTTTGCCAAGGTTAACTTTGTTATTCAATTTATTTGCATTATGTTAGAATTTAGCATTGTGATTTGGTCTAACAATAAATATTAAAAAAAACTGAAGTTACTTAGTTAGTAAGGCGTGGAAGACCAGCTGTTAGTCCCAGAGTTCTTAATCGGCAGCAGTAAACTGAACCACAGATAATATAATACTACAACTGAACCAAGTGGAAGCCTCCAGGTACCTTGGTAGCATGGTCTCCAATAAAGGAAACCTAGATGCTGACATCAATCAGATAGTTGCAGCTTATTGCAGACTGCTACCTACAGTTACCCACATCCCTATCACACATTTCCCAATCGATCTCAAGTACGAAGATTTCTGTATCCATGGCTATTGTTCTCCCAAATCTTTTGTATTCAGCAGAAACGTGTTGCCTCTATCGTAATCATACTCGGACTTTGGACACATTTACACTGCCTCTGAAACATGAACATGAACATTAGATAATCGGATTGTGCTTGGAACACTAGCTTCCTGAGGCAACCTAAGGTCTAACGTCAAGAAGAGCACATAATAGAGCAGCAAATCTAGGCTCGCAACTGCCATGAAGAGCCAAAGAATCCGATCACTGTGACCAAAATTGGTTAGATCATCATCATCATCAGTATTGAGAAAGTAGTTACAAAAGGTTTGTTTAAATTTCCAGTTAGGGTCTTGGGCTTTAACGAAGGGGCTTTCAAAGTTAGATTCTGACAGCGATAGAGATTAAGCACGTGAAATGATGGTAATGCATTTTAATTCCTTAAAATTTTGATTATATTAATGGATAAAATCTTCTCAAACTCGATTAATCTGAATCATATTACGACACCCAACTCGCTTTTTAACTGTCAGTAGGCCCAAAGTATCTATTTCGGGGACAAAGCACAAGCAATTTCATCTATAAATAGAATTCTTTCGCCAAAAGCAATAGTAGGCAATAAAATGGATTATTTCCCTCTAGGCTGCCATTTTCCCCGCCCTAACTTACTATCCTCGACTAATTGCAAGTTTCTTCCGAACATCTGCTGTCTTTTAATTAATGATCATGTCCCACCTCCTGAAACGGTTCTGTATTTTTTAGTCCCCTCCGGTAAGACACTTGTCACTCAGTTTGCTTTCATTTTTGCTCAATATTGTCGAGTAAAATGTAGAAAAAATATGAATTGATTAAATTTTTATAATTTGATGATGTTTGAATAATGCAGGCTGTTTTGCATTGCATAGCAAGCATTTTTTTTTAAATTTTGATTTTCCTTTTAGAATTATTTGCCTATTAAATAACTTTCGAATTTCATCACTACCAAGGTATTACTTGACAAACATTCATTTTTTGCATATATATGCAAAAAACACTTTGCCGCCTAGAAAATAATAATAGAATGTACACAGGGAGCTGTAATTTATCACTAAGAACTGTTATTGCCAGTTTGCGTCAAACCGCTGGAAAGAGGCTATCCTTTATTTTTCAACCAAGAGCCAGCTTTAATTAACGATACCTAACGTAAAATAAAACGCGTCCAAGTGCGAGCTGGACTCTCACACGAAGGGTTCCGTACCGAAAACCGTAAAAACCACTTTTAACCGACTTCCGTAAAAGAGGAGGTCCTCAAGTCGACTGTATTTTTTTGTGTGTTTTATGGTAGCTCCCTTTAATTTTTGATTAAATTAACTTTTCATAATTTCTTGTTGTAGCTGCAATAAAAATACACACTCAGTGAAACTTTCAACTGACTACCTATGTTACGTATGGTATGGAGATACCGCCCGCTGACAGACAAACATCCGTCTGGACGAACAGCGGAGGCATAGGGTTCAGTTGGTTACCCTTCGGATACGGAATCCTAAAAAGTATTTGCTAAGTAACTATAATCTATATCGTTACCTACTTACTGTCTCTGCGTTTTGCTTCCTACGTTGATACGAAAAGTTTAAAGTTTCTAGTTTTTTTTTTACAAATATCCATATCTATATTGGAGGAGCTCGTGGCTAAAAAATAACAGCCGCACAGATCGATCTTCAAGGTTAAGCAACGCTTGCTAAGGTTAATCTGTAGATGGGTGACCGTACTATCATACCGAGTTTCCTCCATGCCTCGGAAAGCACGTTAAGCCGTTGGTCCCGGCTGTCATTTGTAGATCTTTGGCAGTCGTTACGGATTGTCAGAAGCCAGAAAATCTGACACCAGTCTTGCCTAGAAGTATCGTGTTCCCCAGTTATTGGGTTGTGGAGGTCTGGTAGGCAGCCGCTCCAAGTTAAATACTGGTATTCATCTGAATCCGGTATAACTGGAAGCCGACCCCAATATAGTTGGGAAAAGACTAGGCAGGTGATGATCCATACCTGTATTCTTACATCTGTCATTTATACTAAGGAAATACTTTTTCAAATTCAGCGATCTCTAAAGGATAATTGAATACAAACACCTCACATCAGAAAAGCATTGTATGCACTTCTCATACAATTTTTAACAGTGGCAATGCATGCCTTAAGTGGACCATACCTTACAGCCAGCGTTGATACCGGAGCGTTCGATCTTCATTAGTAAAGACGCTTGCAGTTAATTGCCAATACGTTGGCTAAGTGCCCCTATTTAGTCGCGGTACCTTTAGATTAATAACTATAAAATGTCTCATAAAGTTCACAATAGCCTGGGTTGGATATAAACTAGTTTGTGTTGATGAAGGAAACTCACTTTGGTTACATAAAGAAAATTGCTTTGATTTATTTTATGACCTCCAAAAGAACTTGTTATTAATGTCTTGTTTACGTAGGGTCCACTCGTGTATGTATATAGATTATATAATATACATAGTATTGTTTTGAAAATACGTCGTTGCTGTGCCTATAAATAAATACCTCTTCAAACAACTCGAAGGAAATGGCTTGATGTTTCCAATAAGGAAGCAAAACGACAATTATTTCGAAAATACTGTTACAACATTAAATTTTCGACGAAACTAGAAAACAGAGTGGTTCATCGTCAAAATATTCATTTAAATTTACCCTGACACTCAATAATATTTCAAACTAAATGTGTAAATCAGATTTGAATTTCTCGAACTATATTTCAATAGCTGGAATACTTTTTGCTCCGCATTTTTCGCAGCGCCATTTTTATTTTGCGCCACCACACTTTGATCCCTGGATTGTAGTCAAAATGCACATGTCGGATTTAAACCGTAGGTCTCAATGGACATTTTAGTCCCGACTAGATATTGGACAGCTAAACGCAAATAGGTACGGAACCCGCTTACCTCTGCTGAAATCTCCTGGCGATTTATACATGACCAGATTTTTCTCTATTACTTTAAAAATTTAAGCGATTTAGTGAACTTTTTATAGTATCCTATTGCAATTTGAAACATCGTACATTTTGTAATTAATTTTAATGCTTTCAATGCTTGTCCAAAAGACGAAAACGTCCCTTTTGACTTATGTATATATTTGCTCGGTCATCAAAAATGTGTACTCAAATTGATATGATCTCCATTATACGACATTTGTAGCAGAAAATTTACCTACCTACTTATAATATCTAGTCTTAGTAAGGTAAAATCTGTTGGTTGGCAACTTACTATTCCTATTCATACCTCCCCAAAGACAATCAGAATATTTACAATGGATTAAATGAGCTAGTGCTTCTTACGTTTCTAGCCTCAGGTACGACTTTGTGATGGAAATAGACTTCTTAAAGTACAAGAGAATCCTTTGCAAAGTTCTACTTCCGTTATAAAACTGGTCTTAGAGGAGCAAATTGTTTTTGTGCCCTTCGGCGTTTTGCATCGTCTGGAGCAAGCGAGCCGGGAAATATTAAGCGGTTGCTATCTCCTTTAAGTGTTCCTCGCGACCATGTAACATAAGCTCACCTCTAACGTTGCAAAGATGTAGACAGACGTTTTACAACTGTTTGAAGAAAACGTAATAAAAATAGTCATTATCTAGAATCGAAATAGAAAGAAAATATAGAAATCTCGAACTAAAATCTCAGTATTCTCAGTGGTGCCGACGAAATTATTTCTTTTGGCACCAGCTGCAGAATTCTTTTATCGTAAAAATGGCACAAAAGGGAATAGTAACGTAGTCTGCAAAGAAATAAATGGATAATTTAAGTTGACTGGTCGGAGCAATTCTTCAGAAAGGACAAACACTCGTATGAAATGTGATAAATCATTAAGAAGAGAAACATTTTGGTTTTATATATATTTTTAGGGTATTATTTAACAAGAATTATAGGATAGTCTTATGTGATTGAAGGATCAGCTTGTTCTGGATCACCGAATGTAGATATATAAGCAAAAGTTGTTGAAGAAACCGCCGGAAAAACTTTCAGGTGGCCATATTTTAGCGTGCGGCCCTCAATTACAGCAGGTGCCAAGGGAATTAAAGAAAGTACTTGGAACATAGATATTATTTTTTTCTTTTAAAAATGCTCAAGAATGCGGAACTAATATAGGATTCATTCAGTTTCAGGAGTCTTACAAAAAGTATATGCTACTAAAAATATTGAAGTATTCTTTGCCAAGCCAAGGTCTATTGAAGAAACCACAGATTACGGTGTCTGCATTACGGTATCTCGAGTCATTGCCTTACTTACGACTAAAATCTGGTCTTAACGTTGCCTTTTCAGCCTATTGTGTGCGCCGTGATGGCTCAATTCATACTGGCTTTAACGGCTTTTAACAAACTCAAGAAACTAGAAGCTTTTAACCAGAGAGGAAGTGAATCGGAATTGTTGCATGTTAGGTAGGTTCGTGACGGTAGCAATTCTTAAAAATAATAGAGTACTGCAAGATGTATAATGATATTATAGTTCAAGTTTTGGTGCAGAACCAGCGTAGTTTAGTAGTTTTTAACTGCTTTAGGTACATGAATTTTCTATTATAATTTGGTAACCGCAAAATAAATTGCATGTTGGTATAGGTTACTATAGACATAATTCTGTATTCATAATATTTTATCTTTGTATATTCTGCAGAAATTGAAAAAAGTAGTTAATGTATGTAGGTATGTACATACTCCAGTCGCATACATTGATTGAGTTGTAATCCTTACCAATATTTTAAACGTGAATGCTTGTAAATCCATACATAATATATGAATGTTTGATACCCTTTCACGCAAAAACTACTGAACAGAACTTGATGAAATTGGCATAAAGGTAGGTTATAGTCTGGAGTAACACATAGGATACTTTATATCCCGGAGGTATGTTCCTTTGGGATAATTTTCGACAAGCACGCGGGCTGAGCCGCGGGCGGCAACTAGTATTATTAATGCGAGACTAACTTATGTGTCTGTTTCTTACAGTTTTACGTCTTAACGCTGGCAAAATCTAGTACCTAAATAAATGAAGCTTTCTAAAAGAGAATCTACAACGTAATCTAGTCATTTCTATAGGGCCTCAAGTCGGCTATTTCTTATAAATTCGTCATTCCAACACGATCCCATTGACATTTTGCTAAAAGTTCTTGATCTGCTAAATTCATAATGGTCGATCATTGGTCAGTCAATGGTCTCATAATACTTTTGATAACCGAGCTATTAAAAGCAATAACTGCATAACGACGTTGTAATGGTGGGCCACTGATCAAACGAACTGTCAAAATTTTAGCAAATTACCGTATACGTCTGTCATTCATTGGTCATTATGTACGAGATTACCATTCTATGCAATTTCTTTCAATGAAGTGTCAGTGGTTAACCACTGGAAAGTCATAACGACGCTTTTATATTAGTAGATTACCTACCTCTGTCAAAATCAACCATTATGAAATAAGTGATAGACCTCAGGGGCCTCAAGTCTGCTGTTACAATAGTATCGGAATAGTATCGGTAGTATTGTAATAGCAGACTTGAGGCCCTGTACGAATGATGCAAAAATGCCTCTGAACAAAGAAAAAATCAAAAACAATATAACTAATAACCTATTCACTTAAGAAGATACCACAGAACCACCATGCAAAATTCACCACGACCATACAATTCCATTTCGCAACCCATCTTTCACAGAGACGCAAGCATCAGCAATTTCAAGCGTTATATTTTAAGTTTTCTCTGCCGACGCAAACAGTATTATGGTACCCATTCCTGGTAATCTCATCTGCTTCGCCGTCGGTAAGGCGGGCACATTGTTCCACCTTTATCTCAAGTAAATTACGTTTGGGCCCAGATATTCGTCCTCGCCTGCCTTTTGTTTCACCTTCCTTCCTTGTAATTGCAGTTTTAGTTTTAAATCTTTATGTAAAAGATAGCCGATAACCGTTTATGCTTATTTTTGCGTGTTATTTTATTTTGGTACTGGTTTAGCGCCTGAATTTATATGAACATGTGGTTTGGCTCCAAATTTATTAGGTGCTTTGCAGTGTTGTGTCGAGTTAGTGTTGAGCTGCTCGTAAAATTTTATTTTCAAACTTGTTTTTACTGCTTTGCAGTATTCTTTGAGTCTTCTGAATACGAGTATTCATACAGTAAAGGAAACCTTATTTACATAAAATAAAAAACTTTATACTCGCAACAGTAAGTGTCTTCAACATTTACATAAATTTCAAAAAAATCTGTAAGAACACATCTGGCACAACAAAACTAGTTACAAATGTTTCATGTTCAAAGTTCAAGGTTTTGTGTTCCGGAACATTTTAACCCTATATTCCGACGGCATCCAATAATTTTCAAAGATGGCGCCTTCGGTTTCCGTATGGATGAACTTAAAATTTAATTAAATCACGAGTTGCAAGTACGAGCCTGTCAGTGATGATGTTTATGGTTTGTACAAATACAGGTGGTTTGTAGAGAACAGACTGTTTGTTTGTAAGTACGGTTCCAGAGTAATGAGTATTTCAGGGTCTTGACAGCGTGTCATGGCAGTTGGAACTTTATTTAAAACACTTCAGAATGTTCATTACCTTTTTTTTTTTATATACTAGCTAGATTTCAGAGAATAATAAAACATTTTTAAATGGGTACTGAAATGGATACTTTAAACATCAAAAACGTGATACTCTTACATCGCTAAAAGTTCATACTTTGCCAAGGGTAACCAAAAAACTATCAAAATAATAGACGAAAATGTGGGCGCCGTGTAATAGGTAACCCGATATTTAGTAAGTCAGCAATTAGAGAATAAACAGGGGTTCTCTGGTCATTTAATTTCTGGTCCGCAGAGGTTTAATTAAGAGCTCGCCTTGGCCAACGATAAATTAATGTGGAACAGGATTTTTGAGACAATGCTCTATCTCCTTGGAGGGCGATTTATTGGGATGCGTAAAAATACAGATTGTACAACGTCACAAAAATATCTCGCAAAGAAATGAAACCAGTGTCCAGAATAAGACAATTTATTGAATAAAGTACTGCGGAGGTCATGCTTTGTAGGAAAATCTTAACATCGCGATTTACAAACGTGACGTCACAGCACAACGCCATCTATTATCTAAAAATACTAAACTAATGACACATGTTAACTTTCACATAAAACCTCTACGTAATAATATTTAAAAGCAGATTAGACATTCCGCCCACCATGGACAACTCCGTCCATCAACCTTAACATGACAATATAAACCTTTAAATAAAATTATTGGTAATTTGACTATACACATTAAACCTAGGACCTTATAGCTACGATACAAATTCATGCCTTATGTGTAAATAAAAATAAACAACGGTAAAAACAAATTCAATCAAGTAAATTCACAAACGGTGTAAATAAAACCTTATTTAATTAAGTCAATATGATAGTACCTAACAATAACTAAGTGGTTACAGGTAAAATAATTAATTTAGATACAGGTCTTTTAATTTCATTATTTTTACACCTGGTTACAACGCGAGTAATGTTGTCCAAACCTGGATGTTTATTTGTAATAACCCCGTATAGCCATCTAGCGGGTGGAAGACCATCTTCTTTAACCAGAACCACGTCTCCAATCCCAGGTTCAGGCTTACAATCTTTCCATTTGTATCGATGTTGCAATTGAGTTAAGTATTCTAGTGACCATCTACGCTAGAAATTTTGAAGCATTTTTTGCGTAAGCTGCCACCGCTTCAGATTACTAATGGATGAATTTTCATAATTTGCATCAGGTACAGTTACTAGAGGTTCACCCACGAGAAAGTGCCCAGGCGTTAAAGGGCATGAGTCCTCTGGATTGTTAGAAAGCTGAGAGATCGGTCTCGAGTTAAGGCAGGCCTCGATTTGAGCCAGCACAGTTGTCATTTCTTCAAATGTCAATGTGCTGGTGCCTATAATTCTTTTCAAATGATGCTTCGTGGACTTGACACCAGCTTCCCATAATCCTCCAAAGTTTGGAGCATGGGGAGGTATGAAATGCCAAGTTGTACCATTCATAGATAGGAAATCAGCTATTTCCGAAGCTACCATAGACCTTTCAGCGTTGAATAGCTGTCGCAATTCCTTTGCACTACCTATAAATGTGGTCCCATTATCACTCCACAAGTCCAATACTCGGCCACGTCTGGCTACAAAGCGTTTAAAAGACGCTAGAAAACTCTGAGAAGTCATGTCACTGACGACTTCTAGATGAATAGCCCGAGTGGACATGCAAATAAACAAACATATATAACCCTTTGTGGAGTGATGACCGCGACCTTTAGAGGTTCGGATGCTGATTGGACCTGCGTAATCTACGCCACTACATTGGAAGGGCTTCAGAGCAGATACTCTGGCCTTTGGTAACTGGCCCATCATTTGTTGTTGTGTATGTGCTGAATGTCGAATACAAGTTACACACTTGTGAACATATTGCCTAACGAGAGTCCTTGCATTTAGTATCCAGTATTTGGATCTTAAGTAATTGAGCATCAATTGCGGCCCGCCATGCAAAGTTCTCTCGTGAGCCTCCGCAATCAAAAGATTAGTAAAGTATGATTTATGAGGGATCAAGATGGGATGCTTCATATTCTCATCAATAGAAGCCCGGTGCAAGCGACCGCCAACTCTTAAGATCCCGTCATCATCAAGAATAGGATTCAACGAGGTAAGTCTACTTCCCTTACTTAATTTACGGTTTTTTTTCACAGATTCTATTTCAACACTAAAGGATTGGTACTGGCAGAGTTTGATACAGGTAAGTACAGCTTCATTTAATTCCTTTGTAGTTAGCCAAGTAGTTATTTTATTGTTATTAGGGTTAAGTTCCTTCATTCTTAAAAATCTTCTACAGTAAGCTATGACTCTTATCAACTTACTGAACTTAGAAAATCTAGTAAATAGACTATCATCACATTCTAACGCAGTTGCATGACATTTTGTTTTTATCTTTCTTTCTTCTAACGTAGTTACTTGTATATTTCCTCTATTATAGTCAATCTGTTCATTCCGTAACCATACTGGGCCTTTTTTCCATAGTTGCATATCGTTACACTCAGAAGGACTTGCTCCCCGAGATGCGCAATCCGCTGGATTTTCCGACGACGCCACATGTGACCACTGACTTCTATCCATTATGGTAAGTATTTCGGAAACACGATTCGCGATAAACGTTTTCCACCGACTGGGGTGGCTGCTTAACCACGCCAAAACGACGGATGAGTCTGTCCACGCATATAAGTGTTGTTTGGGAACTTTTAGAGTTGAAGCGACTTCCTGAAGAAGCTTTGCTAGTAAGACAGCTCCACAAAGCTCTAATCGCGGGATTGATACCTGCTTTACAGGAGCAACCTTGGTTTTTGAAGTCACCAAGATTGAGTGAATATGTCCATCTCTATCAATGATTCGGACGTATACCACCGCGGCGTATGCTACATTGGACGCATCTGAAAAACCATGCAATTCTAGAACCTTGTTTTCCTTGCTATAGTTGATCCAACGAGGCAGACGAAACTTAATAAGGTTACAAAGGCTCTTCCGGAAGTCTAGCCACTCGGTCAGCAATGGTGCAGGCAATTCTGCGTCCCATTCGATCCCAGTCATCCATATTCGTTGAATAAATATCTTCGCAGTGATGATTATTGGCGCTAACCAGCCAAGGGGATCAAATAGTCGCGCTATATCCGAAATTACTTTACGCTTTGTCACCGGCAAATCCACATCACTAAGCTGAATTGTGTAAACGAACTCGTCATTGTTTTTGTCCCACGTTAAACCTAATATTTTTGAATCTGTTTTTAGGTCCATGTTCCCTTGTGTTTGAGATATACGTTCACCGTCTTCAATCAAGCTTAATAATTCTCTGTTGTTACTCGACCATTTTTGCAGTTGGAAACCTCCACGTTTAAGCAGCTCCGACATCTGCTTATATATTTCTACTCCTTCCTCTATGGTTTGACATCCCGTCATTAGGTCATCCATATAAAAATCTGTAACAACACGGTTCTTTGCTAAAGGAAATTCAGCTCCTTCGTCTTGAGCTAATTGCTGCAATGACCGTACTGCTAGGTAAGGTGCCGATGAGGTTCCAAACGTTACTCGCAAATGACGTAATACCTGAATTTCGTCATCTGGATTTTCGCGCCATAATATTCGCTGAAAATCTGTGTGATCATCGCATACCTTAATCTGTCTGTACATTTTGACGATATCCGCTACCAGACAGATAGGTTCACAACGCCAACGCATGATGATATGACGAAGCTCAGATTGTAGAGGAGGCCCTACCATTAAATCTTGATTGAGAGATACCCCGTTAGTACCTACACATGATGCATCAAATACGATGCGCAACTTCGTCGTACTTTTTTCGTTACGAATAACAGCATGATGAGGTAAGTACACAGAACCATCTTTGTCTCTATCATGTACTACATCCATATGATTAAGAGCTATATACTCATTTATAACAGCTGAATACTGAACCTTGAACTCGGGATTTCTTAGAAATCGCTTTTCTAAGGTTAAAAATCGTTTAAGAGCAATGTCTTTCGATCCACCATATTTACAAGCAGGATCGCTTGACTTGAAAGGCATGTGCACAATATAGCGACCAGATTCATCTCGTTTGGTTGTGGCCTTAAATATGTCTTCACACATCTGTTCTTCTGGGGTCAAGTAAACCCTATCGTAATCGCCTTTGGGCTCAGATTCTAGTTCCCAGAATTTTCTAAGGAGTGTATTCTCATCTGTATGAGTTGAATGCAATGTAACAACAGTATTGTGGCATGTCTCGCTTTGGTGGAATTCACCTACTTGACCAGACAAGATCCATCCTAGTCTAGTATTTTGTGCGATGGGCCGACCAGGAGGACCTCTGATTAAACCTTCTAACAAAATCTGGCCATAAACTTCGGCACCTAAAAGCAAATCAATTTTGTTCGGAGTATCGAACGATGGATCTGCTAAAGCCAAAGACGAGATCGTGGTCAAAACATTTGCCACAACTTTCCTTTCCGGTAAAATAGTCGTTAGTTTCTTTAAAACATAAGCTTTAACAGTGATGATAAAACTAGGGTCGACGCGTGATTTAACTTTAATGATGACCATCGAATTAAATGAAATTATTGATTGGCCCTGATCACCGCCTATACCTGAAATTGAACCTTTGATAGGTACTCTTTTGAGACCTAAGAGCTGGACTACGGACTCCGTTACAAAGGAAGCCTGAGACCCCTGGTCTATCAGGGATCTTAATACTACAGTAGTACCGCTCTTTGATTCCGCTTCAATTAGCGCAGTGGCTAATAATATTTGACTATGACTATTAGCAAAACAACTTACAATATTAGTGGAATTACTCTGGATTGAAGTGGTATCAGCAGGAACGCTTCCTTCTGCCACATGATCAGTTTTGTTACTATCACCAACTGGTTTGGAGACATTCTTGAGATGAAGAAGACTATGATGCTTCTTTTGACATATACGACATCTGGTGGACTGGCGGCATGCATATACGGAGTGATTTGCCCCTAGACAATTGTAACATAAACCATTTGTTTGGACAAAATTACGACGCTTATCCATATCGAGACCGGCGAACTTTTTACAATTAGCAAGCTTGTGGTTATCTTGGCAATAAATACACAATGTAGTTGACACATGGAGCGATTTGACTGGCACATTACGATTGGACTGATGACGTTGACCTTTGGTGTCTAAAAATTCCAAAGACCGAAATCTTTGTTCAAGGAAAGACTTGAACTGATTCATTGTAGGCAAGTCGTCTGAACAATCACTAATTATCATTTCCCATTGTTTACGTGACTCAGTGTCTAGTTTTAAGCTCAATACATAAATAACTATAATATCCCAATGGTCAACCATTATGCCTAAATTTTCCAAAGCATGTAAACATTCGTTAGATGTGTCTAATAACTCCTTAACTGCGCTGGAGGATTCAGTTACAATATTTTTCTGACTCATAAAACGTTTAATTATACAGTTAGCTAAATATTTTTTATTGTTATATCGATTCTCTAATTTAGTCCAACAGGTTGCGTAATTACTACTAGTTATTGGAATGTGCCGTAAAAGACCTTCAGCTTCTCCAGACAAATATGATTTCAAATAATGAAGCTTTTGAACATCGTCTAGTCGGCTATTATTATGTATTAGGGATTTAAATAAATCTCTAAAACTAATCCACTCAGAATAACTTCCAGAAAACACAGGCAACTCAATCTTTGGCAATTTTACAGAACATATCTCTCCAGAACCCTTCGCAGAAGATCCAGACACTATAGCTAAACTATCCGAACATACCATTTTCTTCAATGCTTCCCTCAACTCTGTTTTATAATCAGTAAATAATTCTTCCGTGACCTCATATACATTTTTTAAGTTATAATCCGATTTTTCGAATTCAATAGACTTAATCGATGACACAAGTTTTATATGAGTTTCAGAAAACGCTGACCAATTAGCTTCTAAGGTTTCTAATCTAGTTTCTATGTATGAACTACTGGTTAATCGCTCCTTAGGTGATTTCTTAAAGTTAGACCTTGCTTTACTGATGGTAGAATGTAAATTAAACTGTAAGTTACTCAAAGCCTCCATACTGAATATAAATTAGAGTTTTCTAAATAAACCGTTCTGGAGTTCGTGGGCAATACGCAAAAATCACAAGTCTTTGAACTGAATACACCTCGCTGCTAAATCGGGCATAGGTTCCCCGTAGTTCACTTTTTATTCAAATTATTCTAAGTCCATATGCACACATTAATGTTTCTAAGTCCAAATTGTTGATTAAATTGGTTAAGTCTCAATGTAAATTAATTTAGTTAATGAACTCAACTCAATTTAATTTTAACACTCTCGATATTTTAAACTTTTAAAGTACTCACATCACTTCACTATTCCGAAGCTCGTCGCAATGATTTGCAGGGTACTTTCCCCCCGCGCAGCAGTTGCTCACGCCAACACGAACAGTTTGAAGCAACAGCGCTGACCGTTGTGTATTGTACATACAATACATATACGCCTGAGCGCCAACCTTGCACGATCCACCGATGCTGCTCACCACTGACTGCCAGCGTTGACTCCACCACAACACAGACTATGCACACCAGTCCTTTATCCGGTTACGAAGGACCACTTTGTACAACGTCACAAAAATATCTCGCAAAGAAATGAAACCAGTGTCCAGAGTAAGACAATTTATTGAATAAAGTACTGCGGAGGTCATGCTTTGTAGGAAAATCTTAACATCGCGATTTACAAACGTGACGTCACAGCACAACGCCATCTATTATCTAAAAATACTAAACTAATGACACATGTTAACTTTCACATAAAACCTCTACGTAATAATATTTAAAAGCAGATTAGACACAGATTTTTATTCTTTGTTCAGTTAGTTTTTCGAAATAAAAAACTATATTTTATTTAAAATGTTGTATTATTTGATTTATTATACCTAACAGACCATAGGTAACGTCTATTATTGTTATTTTAAATATTGCAAGCTACGTAAAATCTAAATCCTAGAATGGATATATATGAAAATGTTATCTTTTTTATTTCAATGCAAATAGTTAAAAAGTGCAATCGCAAGTATCCCTTAATGAAGACAAAAACAAAAGACAGACGTCACTAAAAATGCTATCTATTAAGCATCTAAAAACAAAACAGCATCGCACAAAATCAATATTTATTTCACAGACAAATCTTTCAAACATAATCAACATCATAAAGTACTATTCCGGCAACAGTTCATCATAAGGTACTTGTCCCAGCAATACGGATAAATTCTCCACGACAGCCGCACTGAGCGACTGACAGATGGATGGGCCCACGTCAGCAACTATTTCACGCCACATTTCATTTAGGAGCCTGTTGATTTGGTCACCTGGAAAGTTCAGATGAGTTAGTTTGATGGGTCTGTCTTTGAATCGTTTTGATATGAAAGACTATGATAATGAAGTCTGTATTATCGCATTTTTAAAGGTTGAGTAGGAGTAAAGTTATAGCAGCGCCGATAAACTAAATAAATATGCCATTAGGACCAATGAAATAATCACCATATAGCGCTGGGACACACATCAGATTTTCCCCACTCACATTTTTCTAATAGAAATAAAAAACCCACGGTAATTGAAATTGGTGAAATGATGGACGGACATAGATTTATTTTTAGCTTGGATTTTTGTGTCACAGCTACATAATTATGTACATGCTGTCATCAATCATCATCATCAACAGCCTGTTACAGTCCACTGCTGGACATAGGCCTCTCCACTTGCACGCCACCTAGATCTATTTTCGGCTTCTCGCATCCAGTTTCTGCCAGCCGTCCTGCGCAAAGCGTCACTCCACCGTGCCTGAGACGTCCTACACTACGTTTTCCGAGACGGCCACATTAGTCATAGAGTCGACAACCGTTGGGGTAAACGAGTTCTAGAGTGGAGACTTCTAGAACTCGTTTACCCCAACGGTTGTCGATTCTATGACTAATGTGGCCAGCCCACTGCCTCTTCAGCTTACTAATCCGGTGGGCTATATCGATGACCTTGCTTCCCTGACGGATCACCTCATTTCTAATGCGATCCCTCAGAGACACACCAAGCATAGCCCTTTCCAGAGCTCGCTGAGCTTGTGGACCATACGAGCCGTCAGTGTCCACGTTTCGGCTCCGTATGCCATGACGGGTAGGACGCACTGATTGAAGACTTTCGTCTTTAGGCATTGTGGGATCGACGATGTAAAGACTCGACGTAGCTTCCCAAATGCTGCCCAGCCTAACTTAATTCTTCTATTCACCTCGCCCTCAAAGTTTTTTCTACCTAACTGCAATATCTGCCCGAGGTACACATATTTTTGAACAACTTCGAGAACGGCACCGTGAATCGCAATCGGTTCCGGTAGAACATGTTCGTTGAAAATGACCTTGGTTTTATCCAAGTTCATCCGTAGGCCGATGCGTATAGAAGAGTCAACCAGGTCTTCATTCTGCCATGACGACGATATCGTCTGCGAATTGCAAGTGAGAGATATATTCGCCATTGATGTTAATGCCACGTTCTTTCCAGTTCAGCGTCTTGAACATATCCTCCATACATGCTATAGCATGAAGGAAATGCCTTTGTTATGCATATAAAGAATTATGGACTGACGATAAAGACTGCTTTCGATTATTTAAGAAAGTTTTTTTGCTTCGAGCAGCATCAATCAAATGCATCATTACTCATTCTGAATGACACACTAGTACTCTCGGCCAAAAGACTGACCGTATCTAAAAAAATAACTTTTGATATATCATGTTTATCCCTTTCATACTACACATTGATTTGAAGTATTGCCAATCATCTAAATTTACAAACATCAAAACATGCAATTCGTCCCCATTTGTAAAAGTTCTTCGTCATAAATTGTTGTTTTACTGTTATCGGTCCGCGAAAGGCTTCCGCAACGATCAATCATAAAATTGTGGAAGCTTTTGTTTGGATAACACTTGGGTTGCCTAGCAAAGCTTCATTATTTTTTATATCCGTTTATTCTATTGGGAACAAATAAATGGATGAATTAATTAAGTTTTATCGTGTTTGGTTGAACTAAATGTTTTTTGTTTTCGGACACGATTTTAATTGCACCACAAACGATGTTATTCGATTGGTGTATCATGTTTTAATTCGATATACTTGTTCAGTGTTTAACCATATTATAGGGTTTTTTTCAGTTTTAATTTTGCTAAGCTAAAATAATAAATTAGAAAAAAAAAATGTTTATTTGAACAATTATATCGAACCGAATTCCAAGCCAGTAAGGCAAAAAAAACGAGTAGATACCATGTATCTGTACATTTAAAATCCAAAGTAGGTAGCAAAAAATTTTTCGTCATACTTATTTTTGATGTGTGTACCTTCAACCTACATGCAAGATTTGCATCTTTACAGCCAAAAGAAAAATAATGTAGGTAATTTAAATGAATGATTATAACAATTACTTTAATTAAATGAATTAAAAACATTAGATATGTGTATGGTAAGTTGAGAAGACACTAGCCACGTGCACGAATATTCCAATATTGAATAGATTTTTTTGAAAACTGCTTTGCAAAAATTGATTGAACTACAAAAGATCTCGGAAATAAGGTGGCTACTCAGTTAATATTCAATATTAATTATGTAAAAGGGTAATGTTAGGTGCGGTAGAAAAAAAATACATTTGATAGTTATCATCAGCTGATCTAAATTGGTACGAGGTATTTTTCGTTTGTTTAGATAATTAATTGGCTACGATTTCCTCGAAGAAAGTTGTTAAGAGAACTACATGAGAATCTGGGTATCTGCTTTTATCTGTTTTTATATATGTATGTTTAACTTTGAAATTTTTCTTTAAAACTCTTCAAGATAAATACTTCTTACCAATATTTTTGTCGTTCAAGAGGTTATCCAGTCTGAAGGAAGCTTTCTCCACTTCGTATTTAATATCGTGTTTGTATATTTTCCAGTGTATTTTACCATCAGGCCCTTCTACATGCTCGTACCAGAAACGAATGTGTAAAAGTGTATTTTCTGAAAATTATAATTAATTATATTGAATAACAACACACAATTATATTAAATAACTACAAAGGCAGCTGAAATGGCAAAGAGATGATTTTATTCTTCTTCGATTTTTAACTGTATGCTTGATATATACCTATTACATAATATTTAAGTATTTTTACGTTGCAAGAACTAAATTTAAGATCACAAAAAAGGGTCAGTAAATGGTATTCCCACGATATGTACGAATCTTGAATCTATGCAAATCTTAAATAAATGTTGTATTTTTAATTATTACCTATATAAAAATGTAACTGAAGAAAACTTCAGTTTCATAAAATATACCGAAATTTCAATGTTGATTACAATTTCACACTTACTCAGGTGTATATTAGAATCTCCATTTGAATTGACTGGAATAACTAGCAGTTTTCCACTTAAATCGTATGTGTTCTTCACATTCAGGGTGACCAGAGCATCCGCTATTATTACTTTGTTTTCTAAATCAAACCTAAAAATTGAAAAGAAAATAATTGTATTTATTAAACGGTAAAATGGCTATTGAATTTCATAATATAAACAATTAAATATAATATTTTAAATTAAACTAAAACTTTTCTTGGGCAACTCGAAAATAAACGAAAACTCAAAAAGTATTTTATCGTAGAACGATGTTTTATAATTAAATCATATTCTTAAACCACTTTGTCACATAAATTCTTTTAGAAATATTTGAATCTAACGTTCTAACATTTCACAACAACGAAACTTTCACGCGTTTTTAATCAAAGTTCTTAAGTCTGAACAAGAAAACTTGTAGAACAAAGCTCAGAAGTAATGAATATGCAAAAATGTATTTGCTTCCATTTAACAAACCCAGCTGGCTAGTTTGAATCAAATTCTGCGTGATCATTGCGCGGTTTTTCACACCATTACTCCTTTTGTTCCCAATGAATCATCGTCTGAGCCTAATTATTTCAACGGACCCTTTAAGTTAGGCGCCTTCATAATATTATTCGTAATTAAAAGGGCCAAAGCTAATTGTCCGTGAGTCATGACGTCGTCATTAGTCGGGCACATAGTTCATTATAGACTTGTACGTTCCTACAGCCAGCAGAATAATTTTGAAAAAAAAAAACCCAAGCATTACGTTGTTACAATTTAAAAAAAAGTGAATCTTTGCATGTTACTATAGTATACTAATATTTAAAGCTGAAGAGTTTGTTTGTTTACTTGAACGTGCTAATCTCAGAAACTACTGGTCCTGTTTTAAAAAATCTTTTTTTGGTTTTTGGAGCGGTCACGGGACTTTCATCCCCTGCCCGCGGGTGCACTCCGGGGTGCGTAACTACCATAGATATAATAAACAAGGAGATATGCCCTGTAGCCGAAAATGTATCGGAACCTGTGTCTCCTGTTTTGCCCTACCACCCGGCAACTACTACGAATGCAGTTCAGTAAAAGCAATAGATACGCAGTCGCGCACACACCCGCATTTTTGAAATCGGACTGTACTACACAATCAATTATAAACCTTATCCTAATAAACACAGCGTATATTTACAGTACACCGTGCAACTTACTCACACAAAAACAACGCTGGTTATCGTTGTGCTGTGCAAAAGCAATTTATTTTACATATACGCTAGTGATTGACTTATCGATTCTGGCATTTATTACACACGCCATGCTGCCCATGTATAACAAATAAATAGCATGAATATGTTGACTATTTTAAGCAAAGGTCACTAATATATTATCTTAAACATGCCGATTACTATAATGCATTCGAAACTTTATCGAAAGTAAAATACAATTACCATAAAAAGTAAGGAAGTAGCACGAGGATAAGGCATACATACGATAATTCAAAGCCAAAAACACTTGAACGATTATTTACCAAAAATTTATTGCAATCTAAGAAAGTTTGGTACACTTTTGTAATATTTCATTCAACAATCGACATTGTTGTCGACAGTGTATCTGCACAATTACATCACTAACTCGCGGCAAGAAGCAGCGGCCGTACTATGCGATACATCGGCTTGCTAAAGTATCGTTTTGTGATTTTTACATTGCTGATCCAGTCACTTAGCGACAAACTTAGGTAGTGGTTAAGGAGCAGTGTATTCATTGTAATATGTTATTGTCGCTGTGACATTTGAAAACAAAAATAACATAGTATAAGCAAGAAATATTTTACGATTTGTTGTTTTTCATGATTTTAAAGACAAATATAGTAAAATACTTGTATTTTGATATGGTAAGTGATTCCATAATTAACAAAGTTTTGGTTTATGCTTCGGTTTCTACAAGAAAACACTGAACAACACGGCATTCTTATATCTTATCACACTCACGGTCGTAAGCGCACTAGTTCGCGGATTCGACCATTGCGTAAGACATGCTCGCCCAGAGCATGTCGCGAGGACACCGACACGCCCCCTTGCCACTTCTCCTGTATTTTATATTTCTATGGTAACTACGCACCCGTTGTTGGGTGGGTAGCCAACTTTTGTGGCACAGATGATGGCGTGCGCCTGCGAGTGTTACGCATAGAAAACCTTTAAAAAATCTTTCAGTTATGGATAGCTGTATATCATCACGCTACAACCAATAGGAGTGAAGCATTAATGAAAAATGTGACGCAGACGAAGTTGCGTGGGTTAGCTAGTAATGCTATAAAACCTAAAGTAGTATCAGTCTGTCTATTTGTTACCATTTCACATCTAATACCGAATATATTTGGATATTACTGGGCACGATTAGGAGACCATGATCCTGGAATAGGGCATAGGATAGTTCATATTGGAGAGGAAGAAAGTTTTCTTCCCGGGACTGATTCCTTGGAATAATTTTAATTTCACACGGGTGAAGGCATCAGCTCTAGTACTATTACAAGACAGATATGTACAATATATATTCAACTACATGTAGTCCAAATCAATGGGTTATTCTACTGGTTTTACTAATTAGTAGCAAGCACGATTGCGAATTTACGTAGAAATAGAACGGAATATTATAATTGGGTTCAATGATCAAACAATTGTGTCACTGGAAACAATTTCCCAATTAAAGCTGTAGATTTTCCCTCTAGCCAACGCGAATGGACCCTTTTTTTTGGCTTCTTCGAAATCTGTTAGGAGGCAAAAAATGTCCGCTTAAAGGTTTCTTAATTGTAGACCGGACGGAAGCAAGGTAATATAATTAGGAAATCAAAAAATTAAGCTGATGTAATTGACTTTGTTAACATCGTCGACGTTTCGTTTGAAAAGCTTCGCGGTAATTTAAAATAATTTTTTTCGTTTCATGTTTTGTTTGGAAAACAATAACATTTTACTTTTAGCCTGGGTGAGGTAAGTGATTGGAACCCGAGAATGTTTATTTCTCTTTATAGTATCATAGAACAAATTTAAAATATATACCAAAATGTTTAGGTACAATCGTTTTTTCTTCAAGTAATTTCAACAATTTAATTTGAAATCGGTATCGTTTGTAATAAAATCAACGAAGCGTAATCTCTATTTCTATATAAAATGCTATGTCCAACTGATGGATCAGCGCACAACCTAAACCGCTGGTTGTAGAGGCGATAAATTTGGAGAAAATATTCCTTATATATAATGCAAGTATACGATAAAAAGGGTTCTTGCAAGTTTGTCTCCTAAGGGGACCTAGAACAAGAGCTAAACTTTTACACAGAAATATTCATTGTCAACATCGTCATGTGTACAACGAGTGCGTATGAAAGAACATTTCATAAATTCAACCTCTAAAGGGGAGAAAAAGGGAGGCAAAATATGATATGGACTATCTATGTTTGGCGTTGGCCGAAGGGAGTGCCAGACTCTGACTAAAACCCACTCGTGTTTCTCCTAGTGTCCTTTATGTTCCAGGGCCACGGTGACTCATTCGAACAAATTCCGCAACATGTGGACCGTATCCTGGAATTACTTAGGATACTTGTCAGACGGCCAACATAACCTCGTACTGGTTATTTTCTGGCAGAAACTAGTAATTTATAAGTTTAATAATTAAACAGTTTAATTTATCTTAACTTGTTCATTGTTTTTTCTTTGTTCATATATTTATATCATTTCAATTAATTTAATTAAAAAATCTCTATTAAAAAACCAAAATCTACAGTATTTTATTCAAAGTATCATTTCCAAGTTTGCCTAACTCATTTGCTATCCAATACTGCTTTTGTTAACGGTACTTATGACAGTCATAACGCTCCGACAGTATAACCCTAATTGAATCAGATATCTACTTAGTACACAACTTATGGCATTATTACTTTGTCATCTAAATAGACAAGCTAATGCATGTTATGACATCTGGAGTACCTCATTCCCAGATCTTCTTCCTAGGTTCACTTATATTCCCGCAATATTTCATTTGAGTACTGTGTCTATTACCCGAAAGCATAAGATTACCTACTAGAGACATTTGTTACAAAACGATCTAAAATGGTACTTGAAAATAAACGGACCTTGTATCTTTCACAATAAAATGCACGATTAAGACCGCATTGTTAACCGGTATTATTAATTAGATCTAAAATTTCATCTATCCAGCTAGTTTCTTAAGACAAGATGTCAAGTTTTTTGTTAAGCTATTTTAGTCTTCTATTCTTTACTTTTACGAATGTGTAGAGACGTACTTGACTCTTACTAGAAGGACTGGCCCGCAATGGCCGACATGTCCAGAAAAGGAAGATGAAGGTCTCTACCCAGTAGTATCACATAACTAGATTTTGGCCTTCGTAACCTAATTTTTTTTAAGTTCTTTTTTATACAATTATAATCAATATTGTGGTAATTAATAAAGTTACCTACCGCAATATCAAATTGAAGACATTATGATTCAATGTCTACCTTCAGCACATTTAATTACAGCTAGCTAATTGTTTCCAAGTATTTGAATAGCCATTCATAACTGGATAATCATTGGGTACAGAAATGCTTAGTCATTTTGAAGTAAACAACTCTAAACAATGTTTGCGTTTGTTGATAAAATTAAACTTGTCATTGTTGATAATTTTGTATTTGACTACAATCTCTACACATAAAATGCTTTGTCCTGACTTATAGATTAACGAATAGCCGTCTGCTGGTTGTAGAGACTTCAAATTTCGGGAACGTATTTTTTATACGAGTATGATATAGGCATCTTAAAAGTAAGTATTTCGGAAGTTTTTGCCCTAAGGGTGTGAAATAAACAATTAAAGTTTGTACTCTATCTTATTCCTTGGGTCAACATGGTTAAACGTGGTTCATAACTGACCAAAGTAAATAATTAAGATTGTCAATATGTAGTTTTTCACCACTACACCCAAAATACCATCAAGGGGCCTAAAGTTGGAACACTTCCGGTGTTTGGCTCCCAAACTGGAGCAGGCCGGGGCTACCTTCAAGTAGCTCTTGCCCCCCTGGATTGGACAAGAGCTGCTTGAAGGCAGTCCCGGTCTAAATGCCTCTTTCCGGAGGATGTATGCGGGGATCGTGCGGTCCATGGCCCTTTACGGGTGTGCGCTGTGTGTGCGCTGTCACTAAAACAAGTGTCAGCGCGTCCCAGAGGGTCATGGCCATTTGGCTGGTCCGGGGATACCACACGGTCCCCAGTGAGGCGGCGAGCCTTCTTGCCGAATTGCTGCCATGGGATCTGGAAGCGAGAGCTCTCGCGCACATTAACGCGTTGCTCCTGGAGGCGCTATGCCGGGTGAAACTCTGCTGCCACGGCAAATTGCTGCACAGCGTACGGAACTTCGGCGGATTCTCATCGAGGTATGTAAACAGTGACTGTTGCAACCCGGCGCTGGTCACGCCACCATTGCGGCGATAATTCCCCTCTTTGAGGAGTGGTTGGAGAGACGACACGGCGCCCTCACCTTCCACCTGACGCAGGTGCTCACCAGACACGGCTGTTTCGACCTGTTTCTGTTTCAGCGAGAGGACACGTCCAAATATCAACAATATGTGGACCGCCCGGAGGACACGGTGGAGCATACGGTGGAGGTCTGCGCTGCTTGGGCAGAGCAACGTCGTGTCCTCGTCTAGGCGATCGGCAGCGGCGACCTGTCGCGTCCGGCCCTGGTCCGGAGCGGGGAGGCATGGAAAGCGGTCACCTCCTTCTGTGAAGCAGTAATGCTAGGGAAGGAGGAGGCGCACCGCGTACGGAAGAGGGAAACCTCATGCTCCGGTCGCCGCAATAAAAGACAACGCCCCGGACGTCAGGAAACACAGGGCGATTCCCGGCCACCGTAAGCGCGGGACTGTGGACGGCAAGCTATTAGTGGCTCGCCGTCTGTAGCAACTAGGCCCGAGTCGACAGTGCGTCGTGTTCCTCGCGCGACTCAAAGTGCTGTTAGCAAAGAAGACGGGGCTCTATAGGGGCCTGCTAGGGTAGTGGAATTTCTTCAAAAGAGTCACCGCGGCCCTGCAAAGGGCTCTAGGAGGAGCACGGTAGGATTTTAGTCAGTACGAGTCTGACACTCCCTTCCCCTCCACCCAGAGCGGGAGAAGTAATTTGATGATTTCCCATCCAGAGAAAAGAGTAGTGTTTTATTAAGCTGATACCGAATCAAAGCTGAATGCTAAATATATGTGGATAAATGACATGCTTAAGAAGCATGTCACTGGTGTTAATTAAAGTTAGTTTAATCGAAGGCAGATGCACTACTTATTTCTATCAGAACTCAGCGAAATACATCGACCGTCGGAAAACCGATATATCTTTTGACCGAAAATTAGAAAATGAGTTGTGGTTACTAACTCGTGCAAAGTTGACGATTTCAATAAAATTTCTAACTCTTTAATACATCCTAGCTGGAACAACATAGGCTGATTACATTATCAGCCATTTGGTTCGAGCATTTTAGGGTTAACTTACTGTAAATTCTCCATATGCATCTTCGAAAGACCTGTAAAGTAGTTGTCCTTGAATACAACTTTGAATCCTTGTTTATTGGGAATGTACACTGTCATTTCTGCCACATATAATGGGTCTAAAGGATGAAGTCCCCTCTCTGTGTCTCCCAATGAGAATTGATGAATGGAGTCTCGTGCTGATTTTAAAGCACATTCGTTTAGATTTGGGTCGTTTCTTGAACATGATGTTATGTATGAGGCTGAAAAGTTTAATTATATTAATATTTTGTAGATTCCTGCCTGTTTCTTATTTTCCGATTCTAATTACTACTTATTAGTAATTTTCACTTATTATGCTTCATAATATTTTTATCTAAATTCCTAATCATGAGTAGATGCCTATAAAGATCTTGCCAGTACAGTGACCCAGTTAGATAGTTTATAGTAATGTGAATTAAATGCACAAAATTTCGATACCATTGATAACAATGATAAATAAAATTTTATCTAAATTGGCTCTATTCGTATAATAACAATTTTCGCAAAATACGGACGCATTAAAACAAATACACCAACTAATTAAAACTTACGTAATCCCATAGAGACAACACAACTAAACAAGCCGAGCAACAGAAATAATTGCAGCATTTTACTAAACAACTGTATGACACTAGTGAAAACTGGGTGACTGTACTTCAATGGCTCGTTCAACGTTATATAAACTTAATAATGAAAAAATTACACGTTTCAGCCTCTTCATAACGTAAGGTAAACACTGAAACCCTTAATTTTATGTAAACACGTGATGGCTTGTCTTACGTTGGTTTGTACTATTTAGCTTCGACTCCATAGATTTCTTTGACCTGTTTTGGTTCTATGTCTACTTTTGTATCTGATAGACATTGAAGTGTACTTGAAACAACGCAATGAATGTCATTCATTATACTGCAATATAATTTCTAAGCTGTCTCATAATAGAACCATTATTTATATATAATGCAATTCAAACTGCACTCTAGTTTCTGTTGCAGAAAGTTGATATTTCCGTGGAATTTCTAGTTGCAAACTCTTGAATTACGTGTTATGACGTAAATAACTTTTTTTATATGATTTAATAGTGGGATCTGAGAAGGCAACGTTAAATTATAGTTTATGCAAAATGCGTCACTAAACGTTACAACTATTTGGTGTAGAACTTGTTGTTTAAATTAGTGAGAGCCTTGGAGTTCACTGTTATTCATTCATTTGTTACTAAAGAACGCTAATGATCAACATACATTAAAAAAAAAATTAAAGTAAACAATTTTTGGAATTTCGTTAAAAATATAAAACACCTCGTTTAAGAACTTGATTTCAAACATACGAAGTTCCTAAGTCAAAAAAAGTATAAGATAACTCAAAGATGGTGCTAGAATACAATTGATTACTTTAATATCTTAAAGACTTGATACATAATAATGTCTATACTAATATTATAAAGAGGAAAGATTTGATTGTTTGTTTGTACTGAATAGGCTCCGAAACTACTGAACCGATTTGAAACATTCTTTCACTGTTGGAAAGCTACACTATCTCAGGGTAACATAAGCTATATTTTATCCCCGTGTCCCCGCGGGAATGAGAACTACGCGGGTAAACCGCGGGATGCAGCTAATTAACAGTAAAAATAAGAAACAATTAATTAATTCTAACTTAAATTAAAAGATTATTTTAATATCTATTTTATATATGTTACATAAACAATATTATTAGATAGTATATACAAGCTAATAGAAAATAAATACAAATGTACAAGTAGAGTACTTTTTACTCCAAAGGAAAAACTCATAGGGTATCAAAAATTCGTCTCAATCGCTGTCAACGGTAACAGTATCCAAGACACTGGCCGCCATGCTGATTCGCTGACCAAAGAAAAGGTCAGCCTTCTCCTTGTGTCAGAAAAGATCACGGGAAAAGTCGACTAACTGCTTGGTGATTTCTCTAAAAACTCGATGAACACTCGGACTGTTTTTCAACCCCAAACGGCTCAAATACATAATTCCTAATAAGATTGTTGTATTTGCGCCGTTTGAGATACCTATTTGTTCAATTTGTATATCCAGTTAGGCGAGTAGGTAGTAATGTCATTGCCAGCGGATTTTAAGAAAAATGTCAAGATGGCTTCTTTTCAAATGGTATGTCCGTGAGAACGATGCCGATATCGTGATTAGATTAGTTCGAGGAAGGACCAGGGTTAAATTCAAATAAAATGTTGTATTTAAAAGTAAAACAAGAACGCTGTAAGTGTTAATTAGTGTTATTTTAACAACCACGTGTTCACTGTTCATTTGCATTAGGAATTTCACCATTATTTTCTTCGACAGAATCCTTAAAATATTTAAAAGTCAATATTTAATACAACTGTCTTCTCATGTAGGGTGACTAATTCGACTACTAATTTTATACTTTTTGCAGGTTCCAAAATTGTACTAAGCTTTAAGCCCATTGTACGATCGTCAGACATTATGGAATGCAAATAAAGATATAAATATGACCCAGACACACACCAGCCCATCAATCTTGAACGCGGGATTAAACAGATTAAGAACAGACACAAGCGACAAGTTCCGAATACAGGTGGCAATGCATCTTCCGTATAAGCTCATTGGTTGACGATACTGGCTGTGACAGCATGCTCCGGGACTGTGGTAATTAAGGGTAATTTAG
Source organism: Hecatera dysodea (assembly GCA_905332915.2). Taxonomy (NCBI): domain Eukaryota; kingdom Metazoa; phylum Arthropoda; class Insecta; order Lepidoptera; family Noctuidae; genus Hecatera; species Hecatera dysodea. The sequence goes on from HG995297.1 coordinate 13,685,942, forward strand.
GCCATTCAATAAATGATATTTGTTTTTTAAGTAGGTTGCAAAAAACGCTTTTACACGTCAATCTTTTTTGGCCGTTATAAACTAGATGAGACTGGTATTTCCTAGCTGACTACCCTGAGAAGAAACGCCGAAACAAACTCAGAAGTCAAGGTCTCTTTGGAAGTTCATATAATTGTACTGGTCAAATCATATGAGAACCAACCAATGTTAGAGTACACATGTATCTTTCAACATCAAGATCTTAGGAATATCTGTATCTGGATGTACTGTATGTGTTTTTTTTTTTTTGTAAAATATTGAGAAGACTTAAATAAGTATTTTATTTCAATCAATACGTCATGCGTATTTATATCCCTCTTAGTCTCCTATAACAACTACCGCTGGGTAAGCTGGTTAATAGGAAAAACTATATCCACACTTTTATTTAGCCCTGTTTAAATATTAATCAAATAAATAACAGTTTTGAAGTTTAATTTTTAAGTTTAATTTTATAACAGTTTTGACTTCTAAAAAAGGAGGTTTGCAATTCGGATGTTCGCAACTCTTGAAAAAAAAAACAGGTGTTCCGGCTGTCGCACTTTTTCAAAGAATAAATGTCAATCGGATGTACATTTTTAACAAAAGGCAAGCGCAGGACTGTCTCCATTCCTGAACTGAGACTTTATTTATAAATAAATGATGATACCTTTCAGTAACTTGCAGCTGCAGAGGAAATCTCGAGTTTATTCATGGTAATTAAATTTAATCTTTATGCATCTTGTATAACATTTCGTAGGGCTCTAAAGGTCTTTTCATGGAATTCCCTTAAGTTTCATATTTCATTACAACAAAATGTGTTTTAACAATAATACATTTCCTGTAAAAAAAAAACTCCATGCTAAAAGCTTAAGTGTCCTCTTGACAGGGACATAGGTACATGTAAAGCGTCGCAAATGAAAAATGAACGCGACAATATATCACCGAGGGAAATGTAAATAAAATCACTGACATAAACATAACAAGATGCATCTTTGACATATGAATAAAGTTCGTATAAAATTAGACCTTATTTTCTGGTGTACAGAATTCAATTTGAATGATTTTCTATCATGGGACAAAGAAAATGAGACTTTGTTTCCAAGTTTTACGGTCGAATGTTCACTAGCACTTTCAGGGTAATTTACATACATTTTTCCGGTTAAACGTTAACAAAATAGTTTAGGTTGGAAGTGACAGGGAGCATGCCACTTTAACTCATACAACATTTGTGCTGAATAAATGGTGTTTAATGTTTAGTATATTAGTACAGTGAATGATGAAAAACTGAAAGTGCAACCATATGCTTGCCTTCAGTTATTTTTCCTATAATTTGCCATCCTGGTATTTGGCAGGGTTAAAAAGCTTTAAGGAATTTGCTCTTGATGAAGAACAATTCATCAATTTCAAAAAATCTTTTCCCGTCGCATGTATTATTTCTATTATGCACTTGATAAGAAGATTAACTACGAAAAATTACAAATTACTTTTATATAATTGATAGCTTGTATCTGCGGCTCTGCTCGGATTAAAGTATTCCCTATAATCACATACACATCATCACCTCTGTATCAAAACTCATAAAAGTCGGTATAACGATTTAGTCGTAAAAGCGAAACAAACAAATTCACTTTCGCAATTATTATATTAGTTAAGATAGCTTATAATAGCGGTTACACACGCGTGAAAGTCGCAATTTATCAAAAGGGAACATATTCCTGGAATGAACATACAGTAAGTATCATGTGTGAGCGTGTGTGTTCCAAGACGTAATCTACCAGTGTGCCAAGTTTCATCCAAATACGTTTAGCTATTGAGTGAGACAGAATGTCGGACAGACAGAACTCTGTCCGTTTTTGTTTTTAATTTCGTATTAAAATATTAGTCACAAGGTGCTAAAAAAGGGTGCTTTTATATAAATGTATATTAATGCGGATAGGTTTTTTTTCACCGGATGGTAAACGGTGAAGTGTTGAAAACTTTTTTACAAATAAATACAGCCGTCTTTAAAAAATAAAACTATGTATAAAATAACTTTAATTTCGAAAATCGATTTCTTTATTTTATTTCTTCGCTTTTTGACACCCACTTGTTCCCGACCAAGTTGGTTGTATTTTTCACTTTCTTTTCTTCAGCTGAATTGTCCTTACACACATAATGAGTCAGTCTATACTGACTTGCATTATTTTCCATTAAAGGCCATTACATAATGTATCTTAGCAGCTTGGACTACCAAGACACATTATGTAACGGCCAGCATTTTATGTTAACGGTCCAGACCAGCCCATAGTTAAATATCTACTTTGCTTTGGGATTTACATACACCTACCAATATCTTATTTTACATTCCCTAGATTTCATTGATTTTAATTTGAGGAGGTCACTAGCGACTAATGATCTTTGATGTCAACCTCCAATTCAATATAGCTACAACTAAGCTCAACGCAAAAAGAATCACACACATAACCCTAAAAATATATGTATGTACAAATTGAATCAGAATCAAAATCAGAATGTTTATTTGTACACATATGCGTACCTCTTCATAGCGTACTGACATGATGTTAAGTTATGAATATGGTGGTGTACAACAAACAGACATGCGATTTCAGTAATCCCGGTCCATTTACTATGATTTATTGAAGAATTCCGTTGCCTATTTCCGAATTCCTTCATCAGTCTTTACCAAATTGAAATGGGACCTTTCCGAGAAAATACTCTTCAAAAAAGACCCAAAACGCTTTAAGTATATAAAATTGGAAGAGTTCCCTCGATTTCTGCAGGATTCCATCATCAGATCCTGACCTCATGGCCATTGGACCACCTGGGATGTATTAACTTTAAAAACAAAAGAAGAATTTTCCAAATCGGCCAGACATAATTGAGTAATCGAGCAACATAAAACACTTTTTCATGAATTGAGAACCTCGTCCTGTATTTGAAGTTGGTACAAATTGGCTCGCTCGCCTAAAAGACCACAAGACCACAAGACACTTTCAAGACCACTGATCACCTATTAGTTTGTAGAACTAGTAATTTTCCGAGCTACCCACTTGTAAATAAACTGTGACATTGACTTGTACCTGCCTACTTTGGTCACTATCGTAGGTGATACTGACAGTAATAACTTGTTTGACTGCAATTTACAACATTGTTTTCAAATATCAGGTTTTCAAATCGAAAACTCAACTTCAACCATTGCAAGGTCAACTAAAAACAAGAAGAGGTTTTAAAACACTAAGGTTGATATCTGAGGAAGTAATATGCGACTACAGGTATGTTGTGCTGCTCCCACAACATAGTCGCATAGGAACACAGTGTCTTCTACCATACAAATTAGACTTTGAATTTCTAAGTTGATTGTTCAGTTCATTATGCAAAAAAAAAGATGTCCATGCCTTCCTCTGGCTAAGTAATTAAGTCATTCATACCACAAAACAAAAGCAGTCACGTTTAATATTAACAAGCCTAGTATAAAAACCCTCAAAACCCGCTTCCTCACTACCAACATAGGTAATTGTTATTCCACACTTTGTTCACGCATCATGAATTTCTTCGGCAGATAACATACCTTATTATAGTTCGTATAATAAGGCAAATTAGAAAAAATAATAAACATAATATTTTTTTTTATATATATAATTAGCTTTTTTTGCTGCTTTACGAATGGAGGTCACACTTGAAGCATTTGTGGCAAAATATTTCAAGTTCATGGACTTAGTTCGTTAACGCTCTCATAGGATCACCCATGTGTCTGTCTGTCTGTCAAAGCCCATTTGTACCAAATCTACTAGGCCATTTCAGGTACCTCTTTTTGGGACTAGGCTGTGTAATAGATAATTTAAGTCAAAGAATTTGCCTACTCTTTTCTTAAATACATTGGGATTGCCTTCCAGCCTAACCAGGTGTTGCTAACCACCAGTATTTTACGTGAAATGACTGCCCATCTGTCTTCAACAATCCAATAATTGGGTAACACGGCACCCCTTGGCAAGATCGAACTTGGAAGAAAGTACAATAGCGAGCAGATGACGTCAACTACACTTTTCCGTTGGAATGCTATACAAGTATTATTATTAGTTATACTATCCTGCTTTCACAATAAAGATACCTTAATAAACATATTTAATGACTGGAAATTATTATAACAATATATTGTTGAGTTATTTGTAGAACTATTAATCAGTAGCCAAAGAAGTGAACATTTTAATGAGGTCCGAAAAATTCCGTAAAAATTAAATAGTTTTCTTCCGGCGACTGGGACCGTTGAAAGAAAGAAGCATAATTGTTTGTTCGATTATGTTTCTAAAAGATAATTTTTAAGTGTTCTTTTTAAAAATTACCTTTTTTAAACATAATCGAACAAACGATTATGCTTCCTTCTTTTCTGATTCTGCGACTTTACTGCGATGACATCATTATAACTGAATGATTTAGAAGAAAACTAAAAAGTTGTCAAACATATTTATTTTAGTCAAATACGGAATACCATATGACAGAAAAACACAAGGTTAATAATTCATTTAACTATAACAACTAACGTTGCACATTAAGTCCATGAAACATTTGAGTTATATAATGTATCTATATATAATATCTGAGACATTAAAAAGAGTTATAATTCCCTGTATCATATTATTATTCATCCCTCGCATACTTAGTCAAGTCACTAGAAATGTAATGCTTCACTGGTACAGTTTCGAAGAATTTGTGAAGGAATACCAACACATGTTCCATAGCTTTGTCCATGAAAGGCTTCCCAAAGGAATCCATGAGGGCCCTCCAGTTTTCATTCAGCAGTCCAGTCACGAGCTTGCCTGTAAAAGTTACAAATTAGGTCACAAAAAAGTACTAATAAGCTTGTGGTGGTGCAAAAATAGGTGGTTTTTGCACCACCACAAGCTTGGTTAACTGTGGTAAAGTTTGTTTTTTGTGATGAAACGGATATGAACTGGAGGAAATCTACAAATCAGCTTTTAAAACAGTTGACGCATTTCCGATAATTAACGTATTAATCATTGTAACAATGAAAATAATTATTAAGATATTTATTAAACCTATGATACAAATTTACAAATAATAGTATATTCACTGATAATAATAAAATTATGGGAACTAACACACAACCTCACAAATGAGAACTAAAAATAAGGATAACCCATCATAATCTTTTACTAGGTATTAAAATCATACAAAATTGAGCAAGTTGACTTTGTAGCAATCCAGTTTAACATCATGAGCTAAATTCATCACAATTAAGTCATAACGCGTTAACACTTAACGCGAATCTTTAGCCCTAAGCAAGAATTGCTGCTGTGCTTTGTTGCTATTATTACAAGACTATGTAACTGTTACTAATGACTATGTAAAATGCTCGTTTATTCCACATATCACTGTGTGCATTCAGGGCAAAACGAATGTATGTCATAGTTTTGTGTTTATCAAAAGAATCGACGCAACTATGAAAAAAATATACTACGTCTCAAAGAACTTTTACTATAGGACCTACCTTCGACATCGTGATAAGATAATGAGAAAGTCTGTATGTTTGAATGTCCGGTTATAGTTGAAACTAACAACTTATTATCACGAATAGGATACTTTTTTCACGGAAGTACGTTCTGTTTGATAACTTTTGATTTTCACGGAAACAAAGCCGCTGGCAAAAACTATGTTTCAAAAAAATATCCTGCTGAAGTTAAGAAAATAAAATTGTATAGGGACTCACTGGATTCTTGTTTCCCTATGTACAATTGGTCAGCAAAGAATTGCATTTTCTTTATATCGAAGGTGTAGTTGATTTTATCAGTTTTAGACTGAATGTAAAGTTCGCCATTTCGCCTTTGGATGAAGAAACCGAAATCCAATTTCAGATTTAGTTTTTCTGGAACAAAGATAGTATTGATAAAATTTAACAAGTTACAAACTTATCCACTGGTGTATATGACGCCATAAAAGCAACATAATTGTAATGTAATAGATATAAAAAAATATATTAGAAAGCTTTCTACTAATTTTGCCAGAAAGCAGCATAAGTTATGACAAAAAATGTATGTACATACGTTTTTTGTCATAACTTGCAACGCATGTACATATTAAAGACATTTTTTTGGATGGGAAATCGTCAAATGACTTCTACCGCTTTAGGCGCAGCGGAAGGGAGTGTCAGACTCTTACTGACTAAAACCCACACGTGATCCTTCTTGTGCCCTTTGCGTTCGTTCTTTCGAACAAATTCCGCAACCCTAGCAGGCACTGACCCTATGAGGCCCCGTCTACATTGCTGAAGGCACCGTGAGAGTCTGGCCTGGTTGCTATCGGACGGGGAGCCACCTACAGCTCGCCATCCGCAGGCCCGCGCCTACGGTGGCCAGGAATCGCCCTGCGTATCCCGACGCCCGGGGCGTCTTCTTCTGTTGCGGCGGCTGGGGCGAGAGGTTTCCCTCTCTTGCACGCGTTTCGCCTCCTCCTTCGCTAGCATTACTGCTTCGCAGAAGGAGGCGTCCGCTTCCCATGCCTCCTCGCTCCGGACCATGGTTACCAACAAAAAAAAATCAGTTAAAAAATTAGTACCTATTTTGACTTTTCCATTTCCTTCGCCATTCAATGTCTCACCACCAGTAAAGCTTTTGATGAGAGGACTATTAGAGTAAACTTTGTACCGGCCTTTTATTGACAAGTCACACGTCATCTCCAAGAAAACTCGTCCACTTTCAATATCAGTCCTGTAAAGATGGATCCAAGTAAATAAAAAAGTAAAGATTATTTTAATTGGTCCTAAATCGTGTGCAGCGTTGATTTTTTTTCTGTCAAAAAACTTGCATAGCCATTTGCGTTGGCAACGCTGCTAGTTTTTTGGGCTCTTTTCCAATTAACAGCGATGCGAGTAATATTTTTATGATCAATTTAGTCGTTCTCTCCCATTTGTAAACTCGTTTTTGCAAAACTATTTCTAGCAGCTAGCCTTTAATATGCTTTGTATATGTGTAGTAGGTATATTTGTTAATATTATAAATTAAATAGTACCAAGTATGGTGCTTGAAAACAAAAAATTGTAAATACTTACTCAAACCGATTTACGATACAATCTTTGGCACCTTTAACGGTGCCTTCAATCATAGTAATATCGACGAAATCCAAAATAGATATGGATATATTTTTCAGTTCAAATGGATCGATTGGTGGGATTTCTAATTCTTGCACACCATTCTTGGAGATGTCCCTGATGACTGATTGTAAGAGGTCCTTTCCGCAAGCACTATCGTCAATTTTACATTTTCCCAAAGTGTCCACTGTAAAGAAGACTGATTTTTAATAATAATAATTAATTACAAAAATGCAGAGTTAATGTGAGTATATTTATATTAAATAGGCTTTTAATGTCGTTGTGTCATTGGCAAGTTCATGGCTCAATAAAATGCATAAATAAACGTTTCAACAGGCTTACTATTTTAATGAAAGCTAGTTTAGACATTCTTGTCATGGATATTCAGAATTCCGGTCAAAAATATTTATAAGCGATGCTAATAAAATTTACTTACCATAGTTCGATTCACAAAACACAAAAACTGTGCACACCAAAAACAGAGATATTTTCTTAAACATGATTCCTCCTTAAAGTAAACCCACAGATAACGCTAAAACTTGCAGATTTTATTATATATAACTTCCACAAACGCAAAAACGTTCATTGGTTATAAAATAGAAAGAAAAAAATAAGCCAAGGTCAATGCTCACTAGTTCTTAACATAAGACATTTACTTGAGTGGTCTTGATGACCATCCAGAGAAAAAATAATAGGCTTTTTACATTGTAAATTCTATGTATTGTATAATAAACTGTTTCAGTAGGTTCTATTTTTAAGTAAATTATATGTGTGCTGATGACTTCAACATTGCTGAAGTCTATTTTTTTATAGCCATGTTAAAAAATATCTAAGGTAAAATAAAAAAGATGTATGAGATATTCTACTCATTACGAGTTGTCAGAGTGTGTGGCATCCAATACCCGGTTACTGGGTTTTGGAAGTCATATAGGCAGTGGCTTCATGTAAAGTATAGTACCTATTCAGTTGCATCCGATATTAATGGAAATCGACCCTTTTTTTTCTTGATGGGAAATCATCAAATGACTTCTCCCGCTCTGGGCGGAGCGGAAGGGAGTGTCAGACTCTTACTGACTAAAACCCACCCGTGATCCTTCTCGTGCCCTTTGCGTTTCAGGGCCGCAGTGACTCTTTCGAACAAATTCCGCAACCCTAGCAGGCACTGACCCTATGGGGCCCCATCTAAGTTGCTGACGGCTCTTTGAGGCGCGCGTGAAACACGACGCGCCGTCGACTTGGGCCTGGTTGCTATCGGACGGCAAGCCACCCATAGCTCGCCATCCGCAGGCCCGCGCCTACGGTGGCCGGGAATCGCCCTGCATTTCCCGACGCCCGGGGCGTCTTCTTCTGTTGCAGCGGCTGGGGCGTGAGGTTTCCCTCTCACGCACGCGTTCCGCCTCCTCCTTCGCTAGCATTACTGCTTCGCAGAAGGAGGCGACCGCTTCCCATGCCTCCTCGCTCCGGACCATGGCTTGGACCAGGGCCGGACGCGAAAAGTCGCCGCCGCCGATCGCCTCGACGAGGACACGGCGGTGCTCGACCCAAGCAGGGCAGACCTCCACCGTATGCTCCACCGTGTCCTCCGGGCGATCCACACAGTGATGACACCCGGACGTGTCCTCCCGTTGGATCCGACACAGGTACCTCCCGAAACAGCCTGTCCGGTGAGCACCTGCGTCAGGCGGAAGGTGAGGACGCCGTCTCTCCAGCCACTCCTCAAAGAGGGGACTTATCGCCACAATAGTGGCGTGCCCAGCACTGGGTTGCGATAGTCGCTGTCTCCATACCTCCGTGAGATCCCGCCGGAGCTCCGCCCACTGCGCAGCAATTTGCCACGGCAGCAGAGTTTCACCCCGGCTTAGCGCCTCCACGCGCAACGCCTAAAAGAGCGCGAGGGCTCTCGCCTCCAGATCCCGCGGCAGTAATCCGGCAAGGAGATTCGCCGCCTCGCCAGAGACCGTGCGGTATCCCCGGACTAGCTGAATGGCCATGACCCTCTGGGCCGAGAACAGGTGGCGCGCTGGCAGTCGCCTTAGTGACAGCGCCCACACTGGGGCTCCGATGGAAATTGACCCTAATAATATTAAATATATTTGAAAAAAGACTTTAAAGATTTAATATAACTTAAAATCATAACAGAATATGATTTCATCCGTGGCTTCGCTTCTGTGTGCTATTTCACAGGCAACCATTATTATTTTTATATTTTTTGCCGGGTGAAAAGTAGCCTATGACACTCAGCGATACAAAAACTTTTATCAGTAAAATAATTTTCTGTAGCGGATAAGAAATAACGGAAATTTCCTGTCACAAGAATTTTAAAGGAGATAACAAAAAGGTTTGTCTCTTTTTAACCGACTTTAAAAAATATTACCAATTAATATTAAAATATTAATAGGTGGTACCATGATAAGGAAACCAGGATCTGATGATGGCATCCCACAGAGGCAACTAGAGCGTTTATTTTCTTTTTCATTAATTATCTTAACTTACTACTATTTAATGAAGGTCTGAAGTTGCTCTGATGATGAAGCCGAAAGACAGTCGAGGGTACTCCTCAAAGACTTATAGAAATTACCCGGTGTTTAGACATAATTCATTTCTATTGATGGGAACTTTGCACCCATATGGGTTAAAAGTGCCATTACAGGTCTGATGATGGAGACCATAAATAATGTTGAGGGTAATCCTCAACGATTTACAGCAATTCCCTATTGGTGGGCTTACTTTATGTGTACACCAATTTATATCATGTACGCTGTGATGGGTACGTTTAGGTGGGGGGGTGTAGCATTCAAAAGTAAAAATTAAAAAGGTTTTTATAAAACAAAAATTCAAATAACGAAGAAACAACCAAAAACACTGACTTCCAAAATTACATTTATTTCATACTTTTGTATTTTTTTTATTTAAAAGTGATTGATTTTTTTTGTAAAAAGTTTTTTAAAGTAAATATTTTAGATTTATATTTTCCTAGATAGGGTTTTGATTGTATAGAAAACAGAAACAAAAGGTGATTAGTAGGTATATTTTTGTTTGAGCCCCCAAAAGAGTGACTCTAAGAACAATAGCTTATTAATAGTGTCTCATTAAAATCGTCTTCATACATTAAGATAACGCGATATTAGACTTGATTTCTCATGTATTATTTACATTGTTTTAAAAACTTCTCAGTTATCAAAGCAAGCAACAGGTGTACAAAACCATAATTATGATTCTTTCACAAAATTAAACCGTCGCGTCGCGAGCACACCAAATATGATGTGTACGTTAAAAAAAGGAATAAATATAATAATATCATCATGCCCGTGTTCCCCAAATGTTTAGGCAGAGCTAACCAGTCCCAGGTCAACGGCGCGGTGTGTTCATGGTAGGCCTCAAAGAGATGGCAGCATAGAAGACGGGGCCCGCTAGTGCCAGTGCCTGTCAGGGTTGTGGAATTTGTTCGAATGAATCACCGCGGAACGCAAAAGGCATTAGAAGGAATACGGATGAGTTTTATTCAGTAAGAGTCTGACAGTCCACTCTTAAGTTATTTGATTTCCTCCCCATTAAAAAGGCAGTAGTATACTACCTACAGTTAGGACCAGGTCATCCTTTTTGGACGGTCATGTTTAAGTGCTATGCAATAGCCATTAACATAGCTCCAATCCATAATAGAGATTACAATCTCTCAAGATATTTTATAATCTTACGCATTTTACAATTATCCGGTGACATAAGATAAGATATTTATTTTGTACAACATGAGTACAGTATACCTACAGGTCTTAAAATTAAAATGAAGGCCCCAACACGTTTTGCCATATATGGCGTACAAAATTAGTCGTACTGACAGATAATATAATAAGATACCTAATGGAAAAAAAAAATTACAATGTCAAAATCTGGATGAAATTTTAAATACAATGTCGAGATTTAATTCAAAATTACACTGACAAAATTTAAATTCAATTCAAAATTGAAATGTCAACAATTGAAATGTAATTTTAGTATTCTATACAAGCAATATATCTTTTAAGAAATCGTCTAAGCTATAATAGCACTTCTCTAGTAATAACCCCTGAAGGTACTTTTGAAACTTGTTTAGAGGCATGTAGTTAATTACATCAGGTATTTTATTATAAACATAAGGAGCAATATCAAATATACTCTTTTCAATAACGCAGATTTGCATTTGTTTGAACATAACAAATTCTCATGTTGAGCATGAATTGGGGTTCTCTTAACTGCTGAAATTTTTTAAAATAATTATTGTTGATTCGCTTTGACAAATACTGCAGTTTCTAATATGTATAAAGATGGTAGAGAAGGTATTTTTAATTCTTATCTTTAAAGTAACGAACACAGCTATACGTTACTCTTAGACCACAAATTGATCGTATACATCTTTTTGCATTCTGAAAACAAGTTCTCTATTAGTTGAGTTTTCCCAGAAAATAACATCATAATATCTTAAAATAGAAGCGACCAGTCCATGATAATTGGAATAATAAATATGAAGATTTAATTACTGAGACCTTTACAGATTTCCTCTAAGTGAGGTCTCCAGGTTAGTTTACTATCTATCTGTTTGTTGTTAGTCTAGCTGTCTAGCTGTCTGTTGTTAGTCTACTACTGAACTATTGTAAGTTATGTTAGTAATAACTGGTGGATTCTTACGACGCTGGTGAAAGTGAATAACTTTTGTTTTATTCAAATTAATTACGAGATTATTTTTGTCAAGTTAAGTTAAGATTATCACGCATTTATGTAATTTTGATAATTAGTAATATTATTACATTCCAACATAGCCGTGCTGTCTTTCTCTGCAAATAATATCATTTTGTGATCTATAGTTTTTGGGAGATCATTGATATATATTAAAAAAGGGTTAGCCCCAGTACGCTTTCTTGAAGTACACCATATTTTTTATATCTTCGTTTATATATGTATTTTGTCACCAATTCAGTAATAGGACAAATCCTAGTTATTTATGTACAGTGAGTTCGGTCACTCAAATATGATTCTAAGAGTTTCAAGATGTTACCTCTTACGCCATACCCATGTAATTTTTGCAGTAAAAGCGTATGATCCACGAAATCGAATGCTTTCATACCTGTTAGTATAGCTCACACAGGATTTCCTTTATCAACAGATGTCATTACACTAGATAGAAGGTCAAATAAAGCCTTCATATTTTTATGTTTTCAGAAGCCTTTTTTTTTTCATCGCAAAACAGTTTGAATTTTTCGAAATAAGAATATATTGAATTATAGATTACTTTCTCAATTAAATATTTTTGAAAATACTAATATTATTATCTTTGCTATAGGTCTATAATTTTGAACATCACTTTCATCGTTTTTTTTTTTATAAAACGGTTTATTGATGACTTTTTTGAGCTAGTTGGGAATAAACCATCAGAAATGTAACGATTAATAAGATGTGATAATAGAGGCGCTAAAATTTCCTTTACGTGCTTAATAATTTTAGTTAATATACCATCAAATCCTACCGTATTTCTATTTCAGGCTGCTAATTATTTTGATTATGTCAAAGTCTGAAACAGGTCACATAAATAATGATTATGAATTAGAATTATCCCTAGCGTAATTATTGGTTAAAATTCTTTTAGTTTTAATATTATTTTCGATGAACTCTATAGAATAATTATAACCCATTTGAAAAATTCAAAGGATGTGGAGTTAAATTATCTTTGTTTATTGACAGTATTGATTCTTGTGGTAAGTTAAATTTGGATTTTTTTATGACTTGCTAAGCAGCTTTTGTAAATCAAAAGCTGCTTGGCAAGTCTTTTGATGTATTGGTTATTTTGGGTTAATTTTATTATTTTTCTGTAAATTAAAGACTACTATTCAAACGCAAGTCAATTTGTTAAATCAGGATGTATGTCCATAGTAACTGCCTTTGCTTTTCAGTAATATTTTGTACCTCGAGATATCTACCTTTTAGGCGACCTTTCGCATCCGGCCCTGGTTCAAGCCATGGTCCGGAGCGAGGAGGCATGGGAAGCAGTCGCCTCCTTCTGTGAAGCAATAATGCTGGCGAAGGAGGAGGCGGAACGCGTGCGAGAGAGGGAAACCTCACGCCCCAGCCGCCGTAACAGAAGAAAACGCCCCGGGCGTCGGGAAACGCAGGGCGATTCCCGGCCACCGTAGGAGCGGGCCTGCGGATGGCGAGCTATGGGTGGCCCGCCATCCGCCCCATAGGGTCAGTGCCTGCTACGGTTGCGGAATTTGTCGAAAGATTCACCGCGGCCCTGGAACGCAAAGGGCACAAGAAGGATCACGGGTGGGTTTTAGTCAGTAAGAGTCTGACACTCCCTTCCGCTCCGCCCAGAGTGGGAGAAGTCATTTGATGATTTCCCATCCAGAAAAAAAAAGGTTATATTCCTAAAGGAAATGCTCGAATTCTAATGTTATTTTATTCATTTTTAACACATCTATATTAAAGTCTCCAGCTAAGATAATATTTTTATTTCCAAGTTAGCAAAATTTTCATAAATTTAGTCAAGTCTCTCGTAAAATATGTTGTTATGATATTTAGGTATTATATTTACACAGATAATACTATAAGATATTAGTTCTATGCCACAGCATTCAAAAACGCCTGTCATAGATTGTTTAGCAATGTCTAATAATTCTCGATACTGCAATCCTGCTCTAACAAAAATGTAGGTGCCACCATGTTTTACATTTCTTGTGAAGAAAGCTGCTGGGCAGAAATTGGGTATCATGTGTGTATACATTTTCCTAACCTGTTTCAATAAAATGTTCTGTTATACAGATTACGTCTATACTAGTTTCATTACGGTGAAGCTCTTCTAGTTTTACAATCAAAGAATCCGTTTTATTTGTAAGTCCTGCAATGTTTTGATTGAATGATATTAAAAACTGAGATTTGTTTTGTGCCATTTCAAACTGGTCCTTCAGGGAACAGTTACCCATTGGTTGCACGGATTTTACGTTACCTAGGTCCAGGATGAGGTCATGCAAGTCAGATATTAAAGCTTTTATTATTGAGATTACCAAACCAATGGTTGTCGGTATAATGTGTGTAAGGTAGATTTAAATTCAAGTCTAAGATAAACGAATAGTTATATGTCTGAACGTTCAGTTCATATAAATTAAATTATTAAAAGTATCAACGCCGGGTTAATACTTATTGAACATAATATTAAAATTATCCATGTATTTAAAAGTAGGTAAACATAATAATAAAATTTGTGTGAATTATTGTACCTAATAGTTGCTCACGAATGAATGTCTCTAGTTCTATGTATATACTTTCTGTTTTTTTTTTAAATAAATTTGAATCCTCCTCACCAATAAAAGTTATACAATAATCAGAACTAGTAAAATGAAGAACTTTGTTTTAAATATTTCAAAACACTAGGTATGTTTATTTCCACATTTAGGCGTGCGATAATGACACATATTAAAATTACATAGATGAGTGTGTATATTCTGTTTGAAAATTCACTACTTATGACAAATATGTTATGTTTCAGAGAAGGGGATGATGTATTATCAGGAATGTTGTTATTACTACAATTTTGAAACGAAGTGTCTTGATTACTTCCCATACTATCATCATTATGACGTGAACCTTGTGTATTCTTTATATTTGTCGAGGTTAAAGTCAATTTTGTTTTAATATGGTTGGTTGTAGTATTCTTCCGAGGAGTTTTAATTTTTATACGACTTTTAAAAAAGGAGGAGGTTCTCAATTCGGATGTTTGTATTTTTTTTAATGTTTTTTCGCGCATAACTCCGTCGCTTGCCAACCGATTTGAAAAATTCTTTTTTTGTTGGAAAGGGTATACTTCCCAAATGGTCCCATGAAAATTTTATCGAAATCGAACAAGCGGTTTGTTGTTAATTTCAATAAATGGTAGCAAATCTGTCGGGATAGCGGAAATCGCATGTTTGTTTATTGTTTACACCAATTTATACCACGTACGCGGTGATGGGTATGTTTAGCTGGGAGTGAACCACTAAAAAGTGAAAAATAAAAAAACTTTAAAAAAAAAATAAAACCGACTTCAAAACAAAAAAACCAAAAAGTATAAAATAATTTTAATTTCGGAAGTCGATGTGTTCAACAACAAAAAAGCAACCGAAAACACCGAGTTCCGAAATTAAAGTTATTTTATACTTTTTGGTTTTTTTTTGTTTTGAAGTCGGTTTTATTTTTTGTAAAAAGTTTTTTTGTTCCTGCCTGGACTGTTATAGATCACTTTAATTTTTTTTTTTTATAAATAATTCAGTGTTAAATTCCTTCAAGTTTACATTCTCTAGCGAGAATTGATCTATTTCTTCATATGCACTTTGTAATTTAGCTTTTAAGCTTTCTCAGTAAGAGTCTGACACTCCCTTCTGCTCCGCCCAGAGCGGGAGAAGTCATTTGATGATTTCCCATCCAAAAAAAAAAAAAAAAAGGATGTCTTATCTTCATCCTCAGACAGATCTGGTAGGGAATTTGTGGTACAGTCTATCGTTTGTGAAGTTGTGTCATTACTATCCACATTGGATTCCGATTGAGTGCGGGTTCTTCGGAATTCGATATTTTTTAAGAAGTTCATCTATCTAAATATATATAACTCAAAAGTGACTGACTGACGGATATAGTGATCTATCAACGCACAGCCCAAACCACTGAACGGATCGGGCTGAAATTTGGCATGCAGGTAGATGTTATGACGTAGGTATCCGCTAAGAGAGGATTTTGATTAATTCTACCCCCAAGGGGATAAAATAGGGGATGAAAGTTTGTATGAAACTTTGTCAATTTTAAACCGATCAGGCTGATAGTTTCAAAATCGGGGGTAAATTAACTATTCCACGCGGACGAAGTCGCGGGCAGAAGCTAGTGTTTCATATAATGAAATTAAAATTTGGTTTACTTGAATTCAAAATAAATCCTAAAAACATCTGCACTCGGCGGGAATCGAAGTCACTGTACTTCAGTCGTACACGCAATTGCTGGTGACACGTAAACATCGGAGCCAACTGTCCAATTGCGTGATTGCCAAAAATAGTGATCTTATATCGTCAAAGCCACGTTAGTTTGTAGTATACATGCTAAATGGCAATTTCAATGATATTAAAACTCATTATAGCCAATTTAACAGCCTGACAGCACTATTCGATGTCTAGTAACACAAATTGTCTTGTTGTTTATATGATATGCGCTAGATGGTGTTGTACGCAATATTTTTCAAATGTTGTGATGAAAAAATAGCAATTTAATTGTTGTCAATGTTCCAAGACAATCTTTTTTAGTTAATTAAACTGATAATTATAAGTATTACTGCACTCAGAGTTGGATATATGTAAGTACAGGGAACACATGTAACTCACTAAAGGTCTTTAGTAAAGGTTTAGAATGTCACGGTTTTGAAATTCACTACCTATTCACTTAGTTTTTAAAGTATGTGTTATTCCGTAGTCTTTCACTAAACCTGGCTGAAAACACTGACACTATTAGTTTACAAGTCAGGTTTGATGATTATATACAGTACATGATAAACTTAATTTATATATTTTTTTATTTAGTTTTCGTAAGAGCACAGCTGATTGCATATAAACACCTACCTTAAATATGACCACGCACTTTTGGAACATTCTGTATAAAGCCTTTTGTGAACCAGTACTAGGGGTTTGTCACAGTGAATAAATAATAAAATCTTTTTAAATAGTAAAATCATTTTTAATGCATCTCTATTTTCGTTTTATAAAAAAATATTCATACTGAAGTCTTAAGGTTTTTATTATAGATTAACTTTATCAAATGCAATAGTTTATGAGTAGTTGGTGGGAATTTTGTCCTTGCTCCAATCAATTTCCACAGTCTTGCCAGTGCGAGCGCTCTCTTCAGCTGCAGTTGCGATCTTACTGACGGCGAGGGTCTGGTAATCAGTTACTTCCATTTTGACTCCACCTGTTAAAATTATAAAAATACCATAAGTACTCATCATCTGCCTTGCCTTTTCCCAACTACATTGGGGTCGGCTTCTGATCATACCGGATTTAGCTGAATACCAGTATTTAACATGGAGCGGCTGCCTACCAGACCTCCACAACCCAATAACTGGGGAACACGGTACTTCTTGGCAAGACTGGTGTCAGATTTTCTGGCTTCTAACAATACGTAACGACTACTAAAGATTTACAAATGACAGCCGGGACCAACGGCTTAACGTGCTTTCCGAGGCACGGAGAAAACTCGGTATGTTAAGATGGTCACCCATCCACAGACCAACCTTGGCAAGCGTTGCTTAACCTTGAAGATTGGCCTGTGCGGCTGTTATTCTTTAGTCACGCGAGCTCCTCAAAAATACCATAAGTACTATAACTACTACAAGTCGACTCGCGTACGGTCTACTATTTAAAATTTCTCTTACAGTAGTACTATAGTATGTACATCAATTCAAGGAATCAGGATCATATCCCTAGCAAAAGGTTCCGAGTTAAAATACAATGAATAGAGACACGTAACTGTTACACACTAAATATATGTATTTATTAAAGGATAGAATTGCAAAACTATAGGTAGGTACTTACGGGTGACGACGTCTAAGAAGTGCTCCAATTCGTTTTGGTAGCCTTGTCTGAAGCGGGAGGGGAAGGAGTAGTAGATGGGGCTTTGTCTGACGCCTTCATGACCAATGATAACCTCGGTCGAGTGGTAAGGCCTCTCGTTTTCGACCTTGATCATGCCTAGAAAATACAAACATGTAAAATCAGCATAGGAAAAGGGTGGTCGAAGACTTAGAAGATGCCTCGAATTAAAAGCATATCTAAGGAATTGAAGCAACTGCCGAATAAAAACAGAATTAATCTGATAGCAGGATTATGGTACCTTTGTTTCCAAAAACTTCCAGTCTCTGGTCGTAACCGTAAGCAGAATAACGGCTGTTGTCGCCAAGCACGACGGTTCCAGACGGGAAGGTCAGAAGGAATGCGATTGTGTCGAAGTCATCAATAGCCTTGACTTCGGGAATCAGAGCAGTAGCGGAGGCCTGGACACGGCAGGGCAGCTCCCCCAGCACCCAGCAGGCCATGTCAAAGTCGTGCACCAAGCAGTCGTGGAAGACACCACCTTAATAAAATGCGTGTCAAAAGTTATTTTCCACTTGAAACCAGTTTTCTGAAATGTTGGCATCAGATATTAACTATTTGTAGGTTCTAGAAAATTAAAAAGATTGAAAGTTGTTTCTCCTTGTTTTATTTAGTCTCAGTAGGTTCCTAAAGACGTATCCTGCGGTATCTAAGCCACGGGATACATATATTTAGGACACGGTTGGTGCAGTGGTTACGCGATTGGCTGGTGAGCTGCGTGTCGCGAGTTCGATTCCCACACTGAGAAAATGTAAGTATGGCCTACAGACAGTTGTTCCAGGATGATGAAGGAGAAATTCTTTGTGTGGGGCAATGTTTTTTTTTACTACAATAGAAGATAAGAAGTTTGTAACTACAGCTATAGCGGTGGCCGCTACAGTAATAGCCAACGCCTTCCTTACCATTTCATATATTGATAAGATGTTATCATTTATTTATAATAACACAATAAAATCTACCCAAAAGATAAAAACATCAAAACAAATAATATTGTTATGTTTTACTTAATTAAATATTATCAGTTGGTCAGGGGGCAGCGGAGGCATAATAAAACCAACGGAATATTTTGGAAGTTATCAACAACGATACCATTGACTTGGATTTGTTTCTTTTGAAAACATCCCGAGTATATATCAAAATAAGATACCTACACAAAATATTCCAAAGATGTGATTCGAAGATTTAGATATTACACTTTAAGATAACCTACAGCAACCTGTTTTATTGTAATAATAATAATATGTAAGTCTCACCAGATGTTTTTAAGTAGTCGATGGAAGGCAGTGGAGAGTCCCTGGCTGTGACTTTGAGGATCTGCACGTGTCCAACCTCTCCGTTCCTCACTCTGTTTTTCAAAGCCCTGTAGGAGGGATCGAAGCGGCGGTTGAACGCAGAGAATAGAACACGGCCCTTAGACTTAGCGGCCTCGTAGCACTTCCTAGTCTCCTCAATGTTCTCGGCGATGGGCTTCTCACAGAACACATCCTTGTTGTTAGCAATAGAGTTGACAACGATGTCGTGGTGAGTCCAGGTCGGGGATCCGATGAACACAACGCTGACTCTGTAATCGAAAATAAAGCACGTTATTTAGAAAAATCTCACCATCTCTTTTATTTTAAAACATATTTTCTGATTCGCCATTACTCACTCTTTGTCGTTGTAGACACGTTGTGCATCTTTAGAAGGTAGCAAAGCAACATCATCGGTGAAGTTCCAGTATTTCTTCAGGTCAGCGAACCGCTCCGTGCGGTCGTCGACGACGTACTTGAGGGTGATGCGAGGGTTGTTGATGATGCTGATCAAGTGGATGGAGCCGGCACGGCCGAGTCCGAAGATGGCGGCCACTACCGGCTTGTTCGGGGGCTTGACAGCATGGTTTGTCGTAACATTGTTCACGTAACTGTAGAAAATAGGATTTTAGAATCATTATGTATACTTTGCTCAGGATTATTACCTACATAAATATAACGCTCATAGCAAGTTTAATAAAGACAGAGTGTTCATTTAAGCAGAGACGAGGAATTTGAGCGGCTGTGTTATGTAGACCGTCGTAATGGGAAAACATTAACAACCAATTCAATATGAGTGATATTGAATTGATCGTTAATGTTTTCCCAACTGCGCTCTTTTCACCGCATCTCCGTCCTAATATGAATCTGCAGACTTATAGGTTTGTAAGACCTGATAACAAGAATTTCTAAGAATCTATTTTGAACTTACTCTGTGTGGAAGTAGTCCTCCTTCGGATAGGTTTGAGGTAGTGTGTAAGGAGAGGGTCCGCCGAACTGTTTGGTTGCCATTGTATATACTGAAAATAAATAACATTTTTAAGATTCGTGGTGTCACCCAAGATATATAACTTTTTAGTATTGCTGATGGCAATGTGGGCAATTTGCTCGCTGGTACTGATGGGTAAGATCAGTAAATATTGTGTGGTAAGAGCAGACGAAGCGATCTCAGATATACTTGTATTCCAACTCCGAAGGTCATTTTCTTTTGATATATATATAATTATACTTAATCAATCAGTACAAACTTGGATCACTGATTCAGAAAAACTCAAAAACTTAGAATGTGGGCAATCAGCCCCTAAAAGGGTGAAAGGGGTTATGGAGTTTTTAGGGAAAGAAATTACTGTTTGATTCAATTTACTCTATATGTACAATCTAAAAGTGGTATAATCGAAGCGAATCTATCGATTTCTTCATAATCAGGGTGGATATAGAATTCTTCAAACGGGGTAAAGAGCACAGCAGTTGTGCTGATCTTGAGACCAATAACCACACAAAAATAGCTTAGGTACTTATTATGGGTAGTTTTTGGAAATTATTCGAAACGGTTTAATTTCCAAAAACTACCCATAATAGGTCTATTCCCCTTAACGGGGCGTTAACATTTCTGGAGTGCCTAATAAGAACAAAAGCGGACGAAGAAGCGATTGAAGTGCTAGTTCATACATAAAGAGAAGTAACTTTGTTGGCGTCAAAGCTTAAGAAATTAGAGTAACAATGCAAGAGCAAGCACAACGAACTCGAATTATTTTTCACCAGCCCGGTAAAATGCCCACTTAATAATCGTCTACGACGCCTACGCCATTGCAAAGTGGACTCCGCAACCGCACTCTTCCTCCTCTTCAAATCATGTTTATGGTAAGGACGTTCCTAGGTATCCGACATGAATGCGTATGTGTGTTATATTTATACTGTATTGTTTTCATTTTTCCTACTTAATACTTTTACACACAATGTCTACATCTCTTTTTATTTGACTCTCCTTTCGTAGGTATGCTGGAAGAGATTTCTATAGAAATAAGCATCACCTTTGTACCTATTTTTCTATTTCATCTCCTTATCTTTTTTATTAAATTGGTACAGTACATAAATAGTTAAATAAATAAATTAACCAACTTCGTAACATAAACCCCCAAAAATATAAAGAGATATGATTTCCACGAAAACACTAGGTTTTATAAAAAAAAAACAACCGACTTCTAAACAAAAAAAAAACACAAAAAGTATAAAATAACTGCTATTTCGGTACTGGGTGTTTTTGAATGTTTTTTCGTTTTGTGACTATTTTTTTTTTGTTTTGAAGTTTTTTTTTGAGTTTTTATATTTCACTTTTTAGTGATACCCCTCTAACCCAACCTAAACGTATCCATCACAGCGCAATAAATTGGTTTATATAAACAATAAACAAATATGCGATTTCAGCAATCCCGAAAGATTTTCTATCATTTACTAAAGAGTTCCGTTTCCTATCTCTGTTCTTCATCAGATCTTCACCAAACTAGAATGGGACTACCTTGAAATACTAAGATGCTCTTCCAAACTATCGCATATAATTTATTTTAATTTTTTCATTTTACATCGGCAATAGTGAATGAGAACATCATCAATTTAGTCGAAGCCACGTATTACTAGCGATAACTCAATTACCAGTCACTAGATTTCAGTCAAATTTAAATGGGACCACACGAGAAGCACCAGCTTTTGAATAGAAAAAGAACCATCAAAGTTGGGACACCGAGTACAAAGTTATGAACAACACACACAAAAAAATACAGTTGACTTGAGAACCTCCCCCTTTTTTGGAAGTTGGTTAAAAAGAGCAATGATCGAACAAACATACCCTTGCACATCGATTAAATAAACATGATTGTTTTGTTATATTTTGGTACATACATATGTACTTATATGTTATCTAAAACATATGTATAGGTACTTGGCTACGAAGCACCCATTGTAAGAAAGAAACAAAAAAAAAATTCAGTACAAATGCTTTATGAATGTAACGACGTTGGTGCGGTAACAAGAATCACAAATAAAAACGTTTTTCAGGCAAGTAAAACGAATTAATTATACAGCTTACCAAAATGTCAAGCAGGAGGATCCGATTGCTACAGCCGCGCTGATTAGTGTGACATGCGATGTACCGCGAACTTCTTTTATAGTCACATATTCCCGATAGGCGGGTCACCATGGCACTGCGGGGAGCATATCTTTATCAAACTACTACAAATTAAAGACCACGATAAAAAGATAGAGGCAACTAGATTTTCTGTCACGTATCAATAATTATCCAAAAACTTAATACGACAAGCACAAGACAAATGGTGTATTTCTAAATCTATGTTACCCATTTTTATAATGCATTATTTTAATTTCTTCGGTTGAATTTCAATTAAAAGTGCCTTCAAGGTTATTCTGTGTCGCGACAAAAAGATAGAGGCACCATATTATTCGCGATGCTCAATAGTTTGGCATTTGTTATTTGATAAGAGACGTGTACAGACGTGTTTCAAATAGCTCACGTGTGAAATGAGACATTTTTTTTAATCATTTTTTCCTAATGGGTAGAGGCAAGAGTTAGTTTAGTAAAAGAAAAAAAAAATTGACGGTTCGGATGATTATTCATATTACTATCATGATTTAAGAAAGGAAATAAAAAATCTCTCGCTTCGTCATACTGGAGGAGGGTCAATCATGACTGACCCTCCGTTACTACAGCTACGTTCAGAAAACAGATATATACAGTTTTTGACAAAGACTATGAATGCACAAAGTTACGTAAATATCTATACTTATAATAAATCTGTAGAGAGGTCAATTCTGTACAAGGAATATATTTTCAAAATAACTATCAGGGGGTGATTAGTGATCGATACTGGTGCCAAAAATGCAATCAGTAAATTTTTTGTCTGTCTGTCTGTCTGTCTGTCTGTCTGTCTGTATGTTCTTTATAGAAACAAAAACTACTCGACCGATTTTAACGAAACTTGGTGCAATTATTCTTCATACTCCTGGGCAGGTTATAGTATACTTTTCATCACGCTACAATCAATAGGAGCAGAGCAGTGAAGGAAAATGTTGGGAAAACGGGAGAAGTTACTCCATTTTTTAAGCTTCCGTCGCGTGTGTAGCCTTAATGGTTAAAGTTACATAGAAATCATGTATTACGGAAATGTTCTACATAAAATTATCTTTTAAACCGATCGGGCTCAGAGTTTCAAAATCGGGGGTAAAGTAAGTATTCCACGCGGACGAAGTCGCTGGCAGAAGCTAGTTCTTAATAAAACTATTTTAAAGCATGGTAAATCTATGACAGGAGGTGACTACATTTTTCAGCATGACAACTCTAGGGTAAACATGGCAAGACTATGCGCCTTAAACCAAGATTTATTCTTGGTTTAAGACGCATTTGATAGCTTCACCGGAATCTCCAATTCACCATGCAACCACAACTTTAAAAGCTGAAATTCGAAGAAAATTTTCCACTTTGTTGGAAGAGGATTACTTTTATGTCATATAGCCACTTACCAAGATCCCCGTTATAAGAATAATTTTTTCACATCAGTAGATAACTTAGGAAAAGATTAAAGATGATACATATATTGAAGATTAACAGAAACACCGAAGACATCTATAATGCCTTCTCGAACAATATCTCCAAGTACCGAAAGAGCGAAGAAAATGAGAATGACAGATTCCATGGAAACAGATACGGAACAACCAGGGACCTCAGGTACAGGACGTCAATCAGTAGCACAGGATTAATATACGAACCCTTGCAAAACAGACTGGGAGTCCGAAAACGCGACCATTCTACTTTTCATTAAATGTAATGCTCCAATATTTATTATTAAAATAACTTACTACTTTATAATTCAATAAAGACAGGATTAATATTACTGTTTTTTTACCCTACCAAACTAACACTTAAGATTTTTGTACAGATCCGCATCCGCATCCGCATCCGCGGATGTGAGCCTCTTAAAATCCGCATCCGCATCTGCATCCGCGGATGTGAGAAAAAATGCATCCGCAACATCCCTGATCTAAACATAGTCAAAAATGTCTGGGGATGACTTGCAAAAAAGTTTATGAAAATTCAAAACAGTTTTCCAATGTAGACGAATTGAAAAATGCCATCACAAATGCCTGGCTTTAAATACCTCAAAATTATATTAAAGATCTGTTTAATCACATTCCAGAAATAAAATTTTAATTAGAGAGAGAGAGGATTAGCATCATTATATCAAATGGAAAATGTACCCGTTTTTAATAAAGTTTAGTACTGAAAATATTTTCTTCTTCATCCATAATCTAAATAATTATTTAATTTATTTATTTATTTTTATTTATTTATTTAAACCACTAAACTATCATTACAGGTTTGTCTTAACCTATTGCGATAGAAAGGCCACAATAATAAATCAAAAACATATTAACTTAAAAGTACCTATTTATAACAGAAAAACTATTTTTAACATATAAAACTATACTTACTAACAATTTTGCAATTAATAAAAACTTAGTAAAAAACAAAAACTAAAACAAATTAACGAAACAAAATAAACTCACATAATCTATAAAATTAATAGGGACAATATAATATACAAATAAAAATAAAAACAACCTAACCTTAATTTCCATAGCACAAAAGATGCAATAATGCCCTTGTGAATTCACTCAAGTAACATGTCAATACATCTACTCTTGTATGGAGAATGTTAACGTTGACAATCACTCTGGTAAGAGGCGTCTTGCTCAGTAGATTAGTCCTGGCTGTTGGTGTGGCTAGAAGCGGTGGTCTCCGCCGCCTCCACACATAACGGTCAGGAACAAATATGTTAATACTACCTAAAATCCCAGGATTATGTTCCTGGCCCCGTATTACCTTCACCAAATATAATACCAGAGCGAAGAGAATGCATCCATAACCAAAATAATCCTAGAAAACAAAGTTTATTTAAATATTAAGATATCATGTGTCTATTATATCTACATATGTATAATCATTCAATTATAATAATTTTAGTAATAGTAGGATTATATATTTTACTCTGAAATAAATAAATATCAGTAAGTAATATTCCGATTATACCCTGCCCCTATCTTTTTGTCGCGGACTATATTATCTAATGCAATCATTTACACCTTTAGATAACGACTAGCTGTGACCGACTTCGTTCACGTGGATGTCGGAAAATTGTCACATATCTGTAGATAAGCTGTATAGCATAAGCATAATCAGCCTTTTAATGTTCCCACTTCTGGGACACAGGCCTCCTCTAGGAGAGGGAATGGGCCGTAATAGAATAGAATACTCTTTATTATGTACACCATACACGTTACAGAAAATATAGACACAGAAAACATTAATTAGGGTGACACAACGGGCGGCCTTATCGCTAAAAGCGATCTTCCAACCACTGGTTCTAGGACATCCCGGTTTCCTCACGATGTTTTCCTTCACCGTTTTGAGCAGTGGTCAAAACGGCAATCTCCTGGGTTTGAACCCGCGACCTAAAATTCGTAAGTCGGGGCCGTTACCACTTGTCCACCACAACTCTTAGATAAGATAAGCTGTACATACAGTTAAATATAACTATTTGTACAATATACAAAAAATATAATAAATAAAAGGTCACAAATTTGTTAAAATTGTCTGTTGAAATTGTAGGTACATGAATCATTTGCATAAGCGCTAACGGGCCGCTCATTAGAAAAACTGTCTATTCTTATAATAAATCTGTAGAGAGTTCAATTCTATACAAGGAATATATTTTCAAAATAACTATCAGGGGGTGATTAGTGATCGATACTGGTGCCAAAAATGCAATCAGTAAAATTTTTGTCTGTCTGTCTGTCTTTCTGTCTGTCTGTCTGTCTGTCTGTCTGTATGTTCTTTATAGAAACAAAAATTACTCGACCGATTTTAACGAAACTTGGTGCAATTATTCTTCATACTCCTGGGCAGGTTATAGTATACTTTTCATCACGCTACAATCAATAGGAGCAGAGCAGTGAAGGAAAATGTTGGGAAAACGGAAGAAGTTACTCCATTTTTTAAGCTTCCGTCGCGTGTGTAGCCTTAATGGTTAAAGTTACATAGAAATCATGTATTACGGAAATGTTCTACATAAAATTATCTAAAAAATATCCCGAAACAGCATGTCTATCTTTTGTCAATTTTAAACCGATCGGGTTGAGAGTTTCAAAATCGGGGGTAAAGTAACTATTCCACGCGGACGAAGTCGCTGGCAGAAGCTAGTTGTAAAATAAATATTATATTAAGCAAAATTATTTACGTGATCTTAATAGTATTTCTTGTATTTTTGTTTATAATTTTTACTATTTATTTCGTTCCGTATATTTGATGGGATTATTAATCTTTCACCTACCGTAATAGTTTCTAACACGAGGAACAATTAATTAATGAGTGGTAATACTACTGGTGGTTATTTTATGAGAAATGGGGCTTTATGGGGTTTTGTACGCTTTTATTGTTATATTGCGTGAATCGTTGCTTTCTGAAAGACTAATCAACACTAAAATGATTTAGCGGTTAACTGCTATGATTATCCGATTTAAGTAATAACAGCCATTCAAATATCTTGACATGGGTTTAATTTTATGACGCTGGTGATTAGGTAGGTAGCTTTATTTAAAGATAGTTTAGATATAACATGTTTTCGTCAACGAATAGCAAGGTAATGACCCGTGCACAGCCACTTGACCTATATTTATTAAGATAAATTGAAGGCCGTAATACATCACACCATAACACCAGGGTTGTGTAAACAGAAAAAGAAAAAAAAACACGTCGAGTAATAGCTACATGCACCTTTTATCAGTGTGGAGGTAGATAGAGAATGGTAAAGCCAACATTTCGGACCGAGGGAGAGTCGCAGGGCGATTTTCAGCTACTGTAGGCGCAGGCCTGCGGATAGCAATGATGGGTGGCCCGCCGTCCGATAACAACCAGGTCCGGGTCAACGGTGCGTCTTGTTCCGCGCGCACCTCAAAGACATCAGCGAAGAAGACCCTATAATAAATAGTGTCAGTGCCTGCTAGAGTTACGGATTTTTTTTCAGTCACCGTGGCCCCCGCAAAGGGCACTGGGAGGAAAAAGGGTGAGTTTTAATCTGTAAAGTTGTATAATTACAAATTTTGCGAGGCGCGAACGGCGCACAGCGAATGCCTCGCATGGTGTGTACCGTTTTATTCGTGGCGAGGCATGTGCTACGCATATGCGAGTTTTTACGTGAAGCGACTGCCATCTTACCTCTATAACCCAATAACTGAGTGAGTATCTACGACACTTCTGGGCCTCAAGTCTGCTATTACAAGTGTTCTGACACTGTTGTAAGAGCAGACTTGGTCTATTATTAATTTCATAATTGTAGATTTTGAAAAGTTTGGTAATCTACTAATATAAAAGCCAAGCGTCACAATGACTTTCCGATGGTCAACTACTGACATTCCATTGAATAAAATGGCATAGAATGGTAATCTTGTACATAATGACAATCGACATATCTCAGAATTCTTTTGCGAGAACATTGACCAACCAATGATTTCTTGATTTTAGCAAAATGACAATGGGATCATTTTGGAATGACGAATTTATAAAAAATAATAGACTTGGGACCCTGGCAACCCTGTTAGAATCATTGTCAGAGTTTCGGGTAGCTAGACTTCCCGAAATATAATGACAGCTGGTTGGAACCAACTGTATCTATAACGTGCTCCATGATACTCGGTAGGTGCGTTGTAGAAGCATGGTCACCTATCGTACTCACCTAAATCAGTTCAGTCAGAAAGGGAAGGTACATATGTACCTATGATGCATATTGAGTAGGTACTTTCGTCTGCAATACTTAAGATTACCTACCCTTTTACCCACAACTCGGAGGTGAGGTAATATTCCATAATATCTACGTAATAAACACAATTAAATTTAAATCTATTATATACCTACTTAATTGTTTGTATAGTAGTGTTTTATAGTTTGATAACGCATGAAAAAAACAGTATACATAATATTTATTTTAATCAATCTCTTTTACGTAAGTGATTGTGTAAACAACGCTGATAGTTTATATTATACCTACTAACAAATATGTTTTTATTAGACAATAGTGGACATTACGACAAAACTTTTAACAGATTTTTTTGAAGTATTCCTCGAAGCGCTACCATTTTGAGGCGCACCTAATTAGGCGCTCCTTTTTTATTCTTCGGAGCGCACCTTTTAGTAGCGCTCTTAATAAATATATATCAGGAGCGCTCACAACTCATATTTTTCACATGTTCAGTGCTGCATTCACATTGCGTTTATTATATAGGAAGACGCAGCGTTAGAAGGCTTCCCATAAGGTAGACCGCTGATCTAGTGAGGTTCACGAATAGCCGATGGATATGAGACGCACAGGACCGGTTGTTGTGGCGAGACTTGGGGAAGACCAGCAGTGGACCACTTTAGGTTGATATGATGCTGATGATGATGATACACATTGAAAAGGTATTGGTGACGGCGATTGTTCTTATTCTCTTTTTAGCAAGCAGCAGGACTGGTTCTCTATTATGTCACCTAAGTTTTTAATCCATAATTTAAAGAGCCATAACTTTTTTTGTACTAATCATCATTTGATAACATCGAATGATAACTTATCCGAACTAAATATCACATAATCTTACATGCCATAAAATGGAAATCCTTAAATATAATATTATGTCCTAAATCCGTTTGTCATAAATATTACAATCAATAATACCTATACAAAAGACATAAAACTGTTTTAAATAAAAGTCATGAGTCCTAAATGAAAATTACATAATGTTTATTTATAATAATAATATTCATATAATATATTCATATTATACATGTACTCAATAAAGCAGTTGAGTGAACATGTGGTTTTTGTAAGCAAGCAAGCATGCAGCAAGCACGCGGCATTCCGCATGCAAACAAGCATGCAGCATGCAAGCAAGCACGCGGCATTCAGAATGCAAGCAAGCAAGCACGCAGCATGCAGCATGCAAGCAAGCTCGCAGCATGCAGCACTCAGCATGCAAGCAAGCACGCAGGATGCAAGCAAGCATGCAACATGCAGCAAACATGGTTTCTGTCACAGCTCCGGCTCAAGACTGCGTGGAGTCGGATTTACAGCGATTTATTTCTGTCACTAAAACCTAATTTTTAGAAAATGTTTTAGGACTAACACAATACTTAGGATATATGTATGACTTTAGGTCATGTAAAATTAGGAGATTTAATTATTATAGTAGGTACTCGATATTATGACAGAATACTTTTAGAAGTAAACAAAATTTTGGGATTTTGAACATTATGGCTACTGAAGTTTATAGCAAACGTGTTATGGATAATGATTTTCGAACAAACAATTTTAGGAGAAGAAAGGGAGTATCAGCAGGACTAGAATAAAAAAAAGTTTTAGTGTGTGTGTGTGTGTGTTATTTTTTATTAATGGGTTTGAAGGACTGATGCATATTGACGTTCAATTTATTTCATCACCACCGGTCTAAAAAACAGTAGGTACCGTCAACAGTAGAACCGAGAATTTGGAATCCGGCCTATATCTCCTTGATGGATTGCAGCCCACTTTTTCTCATAAAGAGGAAATTGGTGTGTCATTAATGGGGAAATTATATGCTAACTAGCTTTTTCCCACGACTTCGATCGCATTAAAACAGCCTGTAAACCTCTCCAAGGTCCCATTAATTGTTGTGTCAAAATTCATCAAAAGTGGTTCAGTCATTTAAGCGTATCATTTTCATTTATAATATTAGTTAGGATTATGCTTACTCAAGTGTGTAAGTTGTCAAAAATTCATTGTTTACATTGGAAAGTTAGACGTCATTACGGAAAAATCATAAGAACATTTACAACAAATGCTAATCAGTGGCCACATAGCCTGCTGAAGAAAAAAATAAAAGTACATTCGCACCGATCGATCTTCAAGGTTGTCCGTGGTTGGGTGACTATGCCGAGACCACTTTGTGCTTCGCAAAGCGTTACGCCAAATCAGAACTGACGTGGATGGTTTACACCTACAAAGGGATATTGACACAGTCTGCGAATGGAGCATCGTGAACCAATTTTGATAATGGTAAGTGCTACGTCATAACGTAAGATCGAGGGCTCACGTTTTCCTGTAAAAGCAACCGTGAGCCCTCTAATTAAAGGGCCTGACCTCCATGATTGACTGAGCTCCACGGAATTTTCTGCCAATTATCTGTTTTCGACAAAATACATATTTAGGTTCATTTTTTTTTTTCTTTTAAACACTTTGCCCCACTCTAGGAATTTCTCCTGTGTCGTGGGTGCGTTTACAAACATACAATGTCACATACACAAACTGCCAGACACGGAACAACTATCTGTAGGCCGTACAAATATTTGTTCCGTGCGGGAATCGAACCCACGACACGTAGCGCAGCAGCCAATCGCTCAACCACTGCGCCAACCGTGTCGTCAAAACATTGCACCGCACCGTCACAACCTGTAACACACCAACTTGTGACAGACGTAATTAGTAGGTCCGTCATCCGATTCAACATCATATTATAAACTATTATTAGGCTGTTTCATATTCATCATTCTTTTAAAATAATTATATAGAGTTCTTAGCAACCCACCTATTTTTTTTTTCAATGTTAAAATTGAACAACAGACATGTTCATAATGTATATATGACAGTGAATTAAGAACAATAGCGCTAATTAAATTTAAATTGAGACGTAAAAAGCCTAGGTTTGTTTTTAAATTTCCCGAAAAAAAATTAAATTATATCAATATAAAACTCCGTTTTTGAGAGACTTACTGACCGACAACATACAGCCCCAATTACAGGTCGTAGAAAGCTAACATTTGGCATGTACGTTCCATGGGGATGGGCACGCTGATGTCGTGGCAAAAAGTCACCTCTTTGAGGAGTGCTTTGTTTCTTTTCCTCCCACCCAATCAGCAGGTAGCTCCCGAAATAACTATGACCGGTGTGTCACTGCGACTGGCGGAAGGTGAGGACGCCGTGGCGCCTCTCTAGCCACTTCCTCAAGAGGGGACTTATCTCCAGGATAGTGACGTTCCCAATCATCTACTACCCTTAAGGGCCACAGTATGCGTATCTATTTAAATAAAATATTCTATTTACAATACCCATAGCCTCTTAAATATTCAGGCACTGCCAAACAGGTGTTTTATGTCTCCTGCAGCTATCTCTCCAGTTAATTCTTAGTTAATTCTTAGTCGTCGTGTCATCAGGTCACGGTTTTAAGTTATGACCTTAGTTAAACCCGGATATAAATGACACATGTCCACAATAATGATGTATTAAATTTTAATAACAATAACAAGGCATAATAGTGTTATCACAAAGGTTATTTAAATTTATATTGAGCTTAACACATACTTAATGAATAATTCTAATATTTTGTTACATTCTTCCTACTGAAATCATTGTCTGAAACAGAATAAAGACATTTAGGGTTCCACAGTTCGCTTAAAAATCATTGTGAGTATTCATGACCATCTTCATCATCATTATTTCAGCCCACATATGTCCACTGCTGGACATAGACCTCCCCATGTGTCGTCACTTCGGCCTTCACAAGGTCATCGATGATTGGTTCTTTCCCTTTCAACGCTAGATTTTCCCTTACGCGGTGTCACTTTTTGACCTCTTCGACTATAAGTTCTTCGAGCCCTTCCCACTGACTCTCATGAACGTAAGGGTAATTTGCTGTATTAGGTTATCAAGGTTGATAATGATGATCATGATTCGATTCACTTTATGTAGCTCTTGTACAGTCTACTAGATTGGCTTGTTGTATGCTAATTCTAGTGAACTTAAACACGATATCTCTGCTGTGATTAAGTGAGGAGTTGGGTACTCTGGAGACCTTCGGTGATACTACAACATCAGGTCGAGGTTACCATATTTTGAAATGATATGGAAGTAACGGTATATCAAATTTTGAATCGATCAAACAATAAATTTATTAGTTCAATTCTCAACTTTATATATACTTATGAAAAAGTTAAATAAGAAATAATTTTATTCGTTTATATTTTTTACGGCACCACTTCTTACCAATTTTTTAACTTCATATATTATGCTAACTACCTTCCGCATTAACTGATATAAATTCACTGACTTGCCGTAAACCAACATTATAAATCTTAGTACCTCAGTACGTTTCTGAGTTAAATAGAAAAACTGTACCAAAATGTTGCGATTGAACATCATTTTGCTAGCCACTACTATCTTCGTGTTCTGCGATTCATCAGCGATTCGTAAGTATAATTGTAAAAAAATAATAGAGCATAGAAAGATTTTCCCTTTAGAGCTTTACTTTCATAATTTATTTTTAGTGCCGTTTTTAAATTATATTCGTTCAGTCTATACACTACTAGTAATTATTAAAAAAAGTAACCAATGTCTCTCAGTTAAAGTGTTGTTATAGCAGCCTCATCTAGTTTAACATTATCAAGAAAAAAATTGATGAGTGAAAGTGTGTATTATTTTAACTTTCTTACAAAATAAATATCATTAATCATTTACTTTTAATAAAAATAATTCACGTCTTACACTTTACATAATAAATAATTCGGCAAATTCTATAACATCAATCATTTTTATTACAGTTAATAAAATAAACAAAAAATGCTCTCTAAGTGACGACGAATGTGTGCGAAGTTTATACAAGGGCTTGATAGAAGAGATAGCAGAAAATGGCATTCCAGAGATGGGTGTACCGAAAGCAGATCCATTGGTGATTAAAGATAAAGACATCGTTGTACTCGGAATGATAAAACTTACAATGAAGGACGGAGTTGCCAAAGGTTTAAAGAACTGTTACGCAACCACTTTCAAGTAAGTTTTGTAAAATATAAAAAAAACTCATAAAAGTTAAACTTATTTGCGAAAATCTTGGTAATAACAATATTATGTGAGTCATAATCGGCATTCAAAGAGAATATTATTGATGATTCTCATCTAAAAGATTCGATATTATTATTCGTTAAAAATGTATCACTAAAATACAACCCTCTTTTTAGGAGTGATTTGGTGACTCACCGTCATGCGGTAAACTTCGTTTGCGACCTTTTCTCCATTGAAGGAAACTACAAGATCGAATCAACTCCAACTCTTTTAGAACTTATTGGTGGAATCGACATTCATGGTGAAGGAAACGGAGGAATTGTTATCGGTAAGGTTTTAGATAATGATAATAGTGACACATGGGATGAAAAGAGGTAAATATTAGGTGGCAGAAAGTCAACATCGATAATGTAGATACAACTAACTTTCAACTCGCTTTGATAGGCAAATAACATTTTCTACAAGTTGATAATTGTAGAAAATGATATTTTTAAACTATGTTTTGAAAGAATAAAAGATATTCTAGTCATGATATAGGAACCTATAAGCACAACTGGCAGAGTAAGTGCCATCAAAGCGAAAAACAGTGTGAATATAATTATTATTTTAATAATTGACTTAATGATTTCAGAAAAAGTACACTTGGCATTCGATTTCGCATTCGAAATCAAGAAATTAGATGACGGTGAACTACATATCCAGATCTTACCAGATGATTCCTCATATACTTTAGATGTTCAAGAAAAAGCAACGGTCCATGCTGACAATATACTTATTGGAAAACAGGAAATTAGTGAGTACCTACTAGTCATGTTTATATACACTAAGTAAATATTAAAAAGTTAAAGTACTGAAATGTAAGTAAAAAATAAAATTAAAATATTTTGATTGACTTCACATATTTGTCAACAATTTCAAAATATGCCGTTTAAAACATCCAATACTGGTCGTCCTCTGCTTGGTAATGATGATGATAACTTTTCGGACTAATCCATTGCGGTCATGTAAATGGGCGCTTTACTAGGTCTGCCTCGATGCCTACATTTTGGTCGTTACCCTTGTTAGTAGTTAAACGTTAGTCTTGTTTTATCTACTACCGAGTTAAACTTCGACCTTTTTGTACCATGCATGTATCTTTTGTAATCAACGATTTGATGTAGCTCTACAATATTCAATTTTAAAAAGATTTTATTTTTTCAGGTGCTGTGTTAGTTAACATCTTTAATGAGAACTGGAAATCCATCACGAATCACTTCGGAAAGTTTATCGTTGAAAGCGCTATGGATATTATCTTCGAACAGGCTCAAATATTCTTCAACAAAACTCCTGCTAAGGAGTTTATCACTGATGATTTATCTTCTTATGTTAAGAGCTAAGATTAGCGTTATTTGAAGCTTTGTTTTGTGTAATTAACTTAAGGTACATAATCAACTAATTGAATTCTGAATGGTTAATAGAAGCTAGTGTACCAAAATTACCGACCTAAGTTCAAGAAATAATTATTATTCCTTTTTGATTATGTATAATGTACCGGTCCTATTTGTTGATTCCTTAAAGTGTGAATAAAACATTTTCAAATGATTTCTAATTGTGTCAATTAAACTTTTCTCTGTAATTTATATAAAAAATATGTCAACCCTTAAAGTACCTGAAGATCATTAATAAAATATTGGTTATGATTGTTTTTTTTAATCTTTCCTTCACCTTCATTTTATTGCCAAATTATTTTTATCTCGACCGTAGGAGAGTAGAAATTGTAAACGCGAGTAGGTACATATTATGTTTGTGTCAAGATCACTCACTCTTGGTAGTGGAATTTGATCGAAAGAGTCACCGCGACCCTGGAACGCAAAGGGCGCAAGAAGGATCACTGGTGGGTTTTAGTCAGTAAGAGTCTGACACTTCCTTCCGCTCCGCCCTGAGCGGGAGAAGACATTTGATGATTTCCCATCCAAAAAAAAAGGATCACTCAAGATGTGTTACTTAAATTATCACGTAATATTGTTTTACTGAAAAATCAACTCAAAGGTTTAGCTAAATTAACAAAAATGATACCTATCGTATGGTAACAAAATCTAAGAGTACAAAAACGATGCATAAATCCAATTATCAACATACATCGTCTAGAAAATATTGTGCGACTCTCGCAGGTCTAGGTATCTTAATAAAACAATGGAATATTTAAAATAGCAACGGTTATAATTAGGTTGTTACTAGTTTGGTATATACTTAAAATGGTTAATGCGGATGAGAAAATGTTGTACATGTTGTGTTGTAAATGTTGTACTAATATGGTGTACATAATAAAGAGTAATCTATTCTATTCCATTCTATACCATTTTTATATTTGGTTTCCAAATCGCGTGGATTTCAAGTTATCAAAACTTGGTTTATAGTTATAGATTGTTTTCCACCAAACGGCTAAAAACTTCTCATTCAGAAATATATGGCGTTCTTGAAAATAATGGCTGAAAAATCTGTGTGACTGATTAGTGCGTTCCTTGAAAAGTATTTTACTAGAGATGATTTGCAAAAAATGTTGCCCCGAAAACTTTCTATAGTCCATGTGGTGTTGATTTCGAGTTTTGGAAGTTTTTAATATTTTTTACTATTTTTACACTTGGCTTTATTTTTCAGAAATGTAACGAAGTATTGGCCATTAATATGTGTTTCCTATTTTTATGTAAATTGCATTAAGTATAAATAATGGTGATTATTTAAATAAAGTGAATCTGTTACATACATAAATCAATAAGTTAGATTTTTACAATAAAGATTCATTTTAAAATACAACTCATGTATGTATATAGTAAAATATTACATAGTGTTACAGCACACATTGACTTGTTGATAAAGATAAAAAGTCTGTCATAATTGAAGCCGAACAAGGCGGGATTGTGCTAAAATGCCTAGATTACACTGAAAAATGCTCAGGACGCTACACAATTGCGGAAGAAAAATAAAAAGTCACATTAAATATTTTATTACTCTTGTTGCCACATCAATACCGCCACAAAAAAAACTAACGAAGCATTTTATACGGCAACAAAAAGAACCGCTACGCCATCTATCTCGACAGCGTGAACTAAAGGCCTGCATCGCAGTATTAGAGTTTACCGTGCGATTTGAACATATGTGTATACATATGTTCAAATCGCACGGTAAACTCTCTGATGTATAACAGATCGAATATCAACTGTCGGGTAGTTGCCCACCGGACCCAACAACCGTCCGGTCGAAGGAATATTCAGAACGGAATAATAGTAAATAGGAAAGCAGTGGTGGCCGAGTGGTACCGGCCCCGACTTACGAGTTGTAGGCCGCGGGTTCAAACCCAGCCAGGCGCATTACTTTGTGTAATTAATTTCATCACCACTGCTCTCAAAACGGTGAAGGAAAGCATCGTGAGGAAACCGGCATGTCCTAGAATAAAAAAATTGAAGACATGTGACATTCACCAACCCGCACTGGGCCGGCGTGGTGGAATACAGACTATTCCCTCTCCTAGAGAGGAGGCCTGTATCCCAGCAGTGGGAACGTTAAAAGGCTGATTATGCTTATGCTAATAGTAAATTATGCACCAATGGGATAAAGCAATGTCATATTAAATACCGACCGTAATGATGGATGTCTCTTTTTACTTCTTGAAATCCTCATGGACGTTTTGGGGCATGAAGGGTTTCTCAGACTCTTGACTAAAACTACACGGTTCTTTATCTTCTCACTTTTTGGGGGAATTGGGGTAACTGGACATATTTGAATTCTCCACAATCACCCCGGTAGTGACCGTTTGCGCTTGTTAACCCCGTCTCTAGTATGAGCAAGAGTGAGCTGCTCTTGACCCTTTCATAATTTGACAGAGGCGCGCGGAAACACAGTAAACTCTCTAGAATAGCGAGGGAGTTAATACAAAAATCCTGAACGGTTGTACGTCTTACAGATATCATTTTTTGTTTCCTGCAGCAGCTTGTTTCTAATAGCAATTCGTTTTCTGGTGAGGTCGCAGTTCAAACCTAACCTAACTTACTATTCTGCTAAACCTCGTATCTGGTGGGGTCACAGTTCTAACCTAACCATATCTACTGGAACCTGGTATCTATTACATGGGACATTAAACTGATATGAGCAATTATTTATTATTAACCTACATGGTTCTCATATGACTTGACCAGTACGGATTGTAGGGACTTTAAAAGAGACTTTGACCTCTGAGTTTGTTGAGGTGTTTCTTCTCAGGGTAGTCGGCTAGGAAACACCGGCTTCATCTAGCTTAAAATGACCAGAAATATTTGAGGTGTAAAAGTGTTATGTTTAACGCTACTTACAAAATAATTATCATTTATCATTATCATTTATTAAAACACTGAGTTTCATGATTTTGTTATCTATTTTAAACACTTAATTAAACTAATTAATATATAAAAGTTATATGTATATTTATAATAGTTTATAGGGGCCATATCGGACTTAATTATGAAAAGTAAATATATAAAATTTTATCATTTCGTTTTTAATTTCGTATTTACGGTTTTAGACATTTATTTTCTCAAAAGATTTACAATCACTTACAGAGGAAATACAATATTATAACTTATAAATACATGAGGCCGATTTGCGTAGTGAGGTACAACACTGTGGTACAATAAGTCAATAACAAGAATGACATTAGTATTTCGTAACAGTTTTAGTAAACTCGTAAAAGGGTAATAAATTGTAGAAAATAACAGAACTAAGTGCTCGACATCTTATGCGCTAATGCGGGTAGGTGTGCATGAGCTGAGGAGTAGTCATAGAAAAATTGAAAATTTTGAAAAAAACCCACGCCGGGAAAAACAATTGAAAAAGAATTAAATAATTCATAAAAACCCCCGACTTACAGAATTAATGTAACGGATATATTACATTAATTCTGTAAGTCGGGGGTTTTTATTAATTATTTAATTCTTTTTCAATTGTTTTTCCCGGCGTGGGTTTTTTTTATCAAAATTTTCATTTTTGCCTTTTATTTCAAACTTTTTAGAGAGAACTTTATTATGAAACTGCAGCACCCCCTGGTGAGTTGTCACCGTAACACCTATCTAAGGACATGCACCAATCAAACCCGAACACATTACTGAAAACTACATCAAAATCGGAGTTGTTTTTTTTGCATAAACATATGTTCACTGCAACGCCCCCTCGTGAGTTGTCACCGTAACATATATCTAAAAACATGTACCAATTAAACCTTAACCCATCACTGAAAACTGCATCAAAATTGGAATAGTAGTTGTGAAGATAAATGGCAACATTAGTTTGCCCAAATATCCTTGTCTGCAGCGCCCGTTGGTGAGTTGTCACCGTAACATCTATCTAAGAACATGCACCAATCAAACCCGAACCCATCACTGAAAACTACATTAAAATCTGAGTAGTTTTGTTTTTTTTTTTTGCAAAAACATATGTTTACTGCAGCGCCCCCTCGTGAGTTGTCACCGTAACACATATCTAAAAACATGCACCAGTCAAATCCGAATCCATCACTGAAAACCGCATGAAAATCGGACTATTAGTTCTGGAGATAAATGGGAACATTGGTTTGCACAAACAAACAAACAAACATCCTCTCACCCCACAAACGCATACACCGTCTCCGTTCCGTCGTGGGTAAAACATACGATAGGTACATGTTTATTAAAGCCCATGGACACAATGACTGTTTCACCGCGTTTAAAGTAGGCACATGGGTGTTATTGTTATGCTCGTTTTATATTTTTTATCTTATTAGTAATATGGATGTAATTATAACTGGGTACATTGAATTTTTATATTTTTATTACTTGAGTATGTTTATGTATTTATGTATATAATTATGTGTGTTAGATTAGGAGGAGTGTGGTTTTTATATGCTAAGTATCAAGTACGTGGGGTAAAATATATTAGATTAAAATATAGTGTAGGTATGTACCTATGTATATATTCTGTTTTATTTTGTGTGTTAGAGTGTGGTTTTTATGTTATACTATAATATTCTATGATAATGTAGTGTATTGTATTCATATATGAATAATTGACGTGTGAATAAGATATATTTTGAATAGTGTGTGATACAATGTAAATTAGTGATCGGTAGCACTTAACCTAACCTAATATTAAACTTTCATTAATTAAAAAATCCAAAATGGTGGCTTTTTAATAGTTTTTGAAATGTAAACAGAGATTTTGCTTCTTTTATAGTTTTAGATAATTCGTTATAGACTTGGGTCCCATCATAAAGAATACTTTTTTTTTAATTTGTTCTGTAGCTCCTTAAGCACAGGTTATTAGCCTGCCTTGTCATCTTTAGTTAGGATTTTTCTAATAAAAATGCAAGTATTATATTTATATAATTTGGGCCAGATAGAATAGTTTTGTTTCTTTATAAATTTAGATTCTTAGTGTCAGATAATTGTATCAAAATAATGTTTTAATTAATAACTCTATTTTTTGCAACTTACAATTTTTGGAAGTTTATTTTAGTTGCTCCTCCCTCTATTAAATAATAATTACGAGACTTGACCAAGGAATTATATATCGTGTATCGAACTTATCTCGGGAGACATTTCACTATACCTCTCAGTGCGCCAATTTAATTAATTGCGGATTTTTTCAATTTGCAGTTTCCAGGTAAGCTGCTTGTCAAGAATTAGGCCTTATTCTTGACAGTCAACTTATCTGGAAACCGCAAATTGAAATTGTAATATATTTTTCATTGTTAACTTTAGTTTGTTTTTCACCGTTAATAGTAAGGGGACTATGATTTCCAATTTTTTTGTAAAAACAAAAAGTGGATATCATAGCAGAGTAAATAACGTAGTTCGATTTCGATTCATTAATAGTGAGTAAATTTGACTATAACCAGATGTGTAAAAGATCTAGATGATGCTGAGCTTGGTTTATTACTGTTTCTAATGAGTGAATAGAGTAAAACAGGCTAGTATCGTCGGCATCTAAAATAATATCTCTCTTTAGTCCAATCTCATATATGTTATTGACATAAATGAAGACTAACAAGGACAACGCCCTTGTTATTCCTCATTTATGTCAATAAATGAACAAATTTTGAACCTTGGGGAATGCCACAAGTAATCAATTGAGGGTCGCTTTGGCGGTAATTAATTTTGATAACTTGAGATCCGTCTGTAAGGTACATATGATTTAAAAATCTCATTTGCTTTATCAGTTACACCTATCTCCTTAAGTTTTGATAGTAGTATGTTGTGGCTTACGGTGTCGAATGCCTTTTTTAAATGAAAATTCCTAATGTATTTTTTTCTAATCAATGTTGAGTCTAATATTGGTTACTAAGTCAACAGATTTTCAGATTTAGTATTTTACGTCATTCATAAAATTTAGTTAGATAGTTATCTATTCTTTACATATTATAATAAAAATAAATTATTTTATTTTGCTAGCTTCTATTGAATTAAAACTGTAAGTAACTGTTTTCTTTTTTCAGATGGCATATCTATAACCGGGTCAGTTATAAAAATGTTAATGTAATGTTTTGATATTTTTAGAAGATTTACGAGCACGATTCAAGTTTTGAAAGGTTTAAAGCTAATTATTTATACCTACATGTATCACAGTGCACATAATCTAATTATTTACAAAACTAGCTATAATATACAAAAAATATGTACAAGGTGACTTAAAAGAGGGGAAAAGGGAAGACTCATAGGGCATCGAAAAATTCGTCCTCATCGCTGTTAATGGGAAAAGTTCTCAAATACTGACCGCATTGTCAAGTTGCAATGCTGATTTGTTGGCCAAAGAAAGGCGAGTCCTTTGGTCGACTAGCTGCTTGCTGATTTCATGAAAAAGTCGATGAGCACTCGGAACCCATAGCCTTAGTCATCAACCCCAAACGGCTCAATTACATAATTCCCAAACGGATCAAATACATAATTCCCAAACGGCTCAAATACATAATTCCCAAACGGCTCAAATACATCATTCCCAATAAGGTTGTTTTATTTGCACAGTTTGAGATTTTCTGCACCTCCTGCAGCCGCCCCAGCACAAACTGCCGTGCTAATAAGATGGGATGGTACAAGGGTATTGACAAATGTTGCATCCCACACCAAAAACTTACTCACCTAATTAAGCTAATTTGATTGACCAAATGTGATTTAAACTGTAATTGTAGTTAATTTCGCACAGTAATTGGCCAATGGAACTAATATTTTAGGCTTTGTTTTTTTTTAATATTATAATTAAAAATAGCTTTGTTAAATATTCATAAAAAATAAGAAAATTAACATTTTTGGAAGCAATATTTTTATTTGCAATTATAGTTACGGAACCACTCGTTTTAAAATGTTTAACTTCATGTTCTATGAACATCCGCATTAAAGTATATAAATTGAGTCACTTGTCTTAAATCAACATTAAGATACTTTAGTATCATACAGTCAACAGTAGCAAAATGTTGCAATTAAACATCATTTTGGTAGTCACTGCCATCTTGGCTTTAAGTGAATCATCGGCTATTTGTGAGTATATTAAAATAAACCATGCTTTGAAAAGAAAGTTATCGTATAACTTTTTTTTGACAGATGCGATAATTAAATTGTTATACACTGTCTCTGGGGCTCAACTCTTCAGAAAAATAGAGGCATAGAAATACATATCTTTCTAAAAATTTAATTGTTATAGTCGGATCTTTGTCAAGTTGTCACCAACTACTTAAGTCATGGTTTGGTTGTGGTTATCTCACCTATCTATCTGATGATTTTAGGGAAAATATACATGTACCATTTTGCACAATCCAAAGAATTCCGTTTTCTGCGAAACCATTTTTAATTTTTTTTAGCTCGTGTACAGTAAGTGTTGTTTATGCACTCATTCGTATTCCTAATTATTTACGAGAATAACAATTCTAGAAATTTTCAGACACCGGTCGCATTTTCGTGTCAGTAGCAGTCTGTGAATAATGTATATGAAGTGCGAACGTTGCTTCAAAAATTTTAGAATTGGCTTTTTTTTTTACTGGATACGAAATCATCAAATGACTTCTCCCGTTTCTTCTGGACGGAGCGGAAGATAGTGTCAGAATCTTACTGACTAATACCCATCCGTGATCCTTCTAGAATTGGCCCAGATCCGTTTTATTGACTAGTGTAAAAAAAAACATAAATACGAAGTACAAATACGAGTGCAAATATGAGTGAATGCACAAATACCCTAAATCTAAAAATAACACTCTTCTTAATTTCAGTCGACAAACTAAACAAAAAGTGCTCGTCAAGTGATGAAGAATGTGTGCGAGATTTATACAAGGGCTTGATACAAGAAATAGCAGACAATGGCGTCCCAGAGATGGGTGTACCTAAAGTAGATCCATTTGTGATAAAAGACAGTAGTATCGTTCTTCTTGGAATGATACAACTTACAATGAAAGAAGGAGAAGTCAAAGGTCTCAAGAGTTGTGAAGCAACTAATTTAAAGTACGTTGTTGTGAGTTTCGATATAAATGCGTAAAGAATTATACTTATTATGTGAAGACTTACGCGGCATATATTTGTTCTTAAATACTTCTTTGAAAATCAACCCTTTTCTAATAATTTTATTTTTCTTGCAGATCAATAACATGAAACTATTAATTTCTATTACTCAATAGATACATTGTTATATTACACGTTCACAATGATGTGCAAATGTTTTGTCACTAAAAATATATCCATTTTATTTTAGAGTTGATTTAGCGACTCAACGTCATACGTTAGACTTCGTTTGTGATCAGATCACCGTCGAAGGCAGCTACAAGGTCGAATCAACTCCAACTCTTTTAGAACTTATTGGTGGAATCAACATTCACGGTGAAGGAAATGGAGGAATCGTTATTGGTAGGTATTTATATGATAATTATTTTGGATATAACAGTGTGCTGTCAAAATTCATATAAATTCATTTGAATCAATATTTTCAGAACAGGTTCATTTGTCTTTCGATTTCGCATTTGAAATTAATAAACTTGATGACGGCGAACTACATTTCCACGTCAAACCTGATGATACCATATATACCTTCGAGGTTAAAGAAAAAGCATCGATCCATGCAGACAATGTTCTTATTGGGAAACAGGAAATTAGTAAGTTGGATTTGTTTTTGTATATAAAGGGGTTTTCTTATCCCAAACTTTATTATATTATGAAATTTGTCTCACAGATTATTTCTGCCCTGTACATCATAATCACAGAAGTCTTTCATTTGCAACGCCAGCTTTGGATGGCTTGCCTTGATATCGACGTTTTGGTTAAATAACAGTCACTATTAGCTATGTCTAATATACTATCGACAGTAGGCTTTCTCTTTTTATGCCTTGCTTGTTGTTTATTTAACGTCTTGTCATCATTTGGGTGACTTTTTATGAAATTAAATCTTTTTTTTTTCCTTTAGGCGCTGTGCTGGTTAACATCT
This sequence comes from Hecatera dysodea, assembly GCA_905332915.2. NCBI lineage: Eukaryota > Metazoa > Arthropoda > Insecta > Lepidoptera > Noctuidae > Hecatera > Hecatera dysodea. The sequence continues at coordinate 13,729,320 of HG995297.1, forward strand.
TCAACGAGAACTGGAAGCTCATCTCGAATCACTTCGGAAAGACTATCATTGATAAAGTTATGGACTTGATCATTGAACACGTTCAAGTAATTTTGAACAAAATTCCAGCCAAGGAGTTTATCACTGATGATTTATCTGCTTACATTAAGAACTAAGATGGAGGTTTATTTAAAGTTTGAGTTTGCAGAATTCGTTTAACGCATTTATTAATTGCAGTTGTCGCTTAATAAATAGAGCCTGCCGCTGTATATTTTGTCTTCAAACTTTTTTAAATTCTTCTTGATTATATCAATAAAACCTTCAAAGTATCTTTGGATATTATAAATAAAAGTGTTTTGTTTTTCTGTTTCTTTGTTTTATGGTTCCAAGCCTCTGTATGGTAAAATAGGAACCCTTATAAGATTGTCTGTTCGGTTGTCTGTCTGTTTGTAAGTCTTCTACAAAGTAAAAGTCAATTTCAAAGTCAATTCATTTATTTCAACTAGACCATTAAAAGGCACTTTTGAACGTCAAAACAGTTTGAAAATAAAAATATTATAGTGACTCTAGTTATCCATTCGCAAAAAGTAGGTTCTTATGGAGAAGAACGGATAAAAACTCCCTAGTTACTCTTTTCAAATGTGTACAAGTTTTACAATATTTTGTATACATTAACCAATTGATTATATGTGAGGACGATGCACCCAAATAAAACTAAGTACTACTAATACTACTAACAGATACAACAAAGTAAAACAGGCACAGCCAATTTTCTCCGAATATAGTACACTGATTCAGTTGAAATTTTGTACCCAAGAATCGACACATTATGAAAATAAATAAATTAAGAAAACGGTGTCACAGGTTTCGAGAAAATTATAAATTAAATAAATATTTCACTCCGAAGTCATTAAAGTAAATAAATGAAATTGACCATTCTCACACCTTAACTCCGAAACAAAAGAGGCAAAAAAAAAAAACATACTACATAGTTCTTTTCTTTTTTATTACCTAACCTTAGCTATAGATTACAGAAATGCTTATAAGAAATTATTTGAAAATAACATTTAAAAAATGCATGTGTTCAAAACCCTTTGGGTCACAATCCAAGTCGCACTGGGCCGCATTTTTTGTAACGTTTTATAACTTTGTTTTTTAACCCCGCGAAAATTCTAAAGCCGCACGCACTGTTGGGTCAAAACGAATCCGACGACTCTTTTTTTTTCTGGATGGGAAATTCCGGAGCGGAAGGGAGTGTCAGACTCTTACTGACTAAAATCCACCCGAGATCCATCTTGTGCCCTTAACGTTCCAGGGCCGCGGTGATTATTAAAAAAAAATCCGCAACCCTAGCAGGCACTGACCCTGACCATGGAGCCCCGGTTCGTTGCTGACAGCTCTTTGAGGCGCGCATGAAACACGATGCGCCGTCGATCCGGGCCTGGTTGCTATCGGACGACAAGCCACCCATAGCTCACCTTCCGCAGGTCCGCGCCTACGGTGTTCGGGAATCGCCCTGCGTTTCCCGAAATACCCCTCCAAAGCCTACCGGATCGATGTTTATTTATTTATTTTATTATTTATGTAAACACATACAACAAGTAAGAGACAACATTACAATTTTTGTACAAAGGAACTGCTTATTTCAAACGAAATTTCTCCCAGCAGACCTGCGAAAGGATAAACGAAAAAGAAATTTAGACAATAGTGTGTAAAAACAAGAGAAGAAGAGAATATGAAGCCTTAAACTAAAGTAAAAAATCAAAATCTCAAACCAAAAACAAACCACAAATCAAAACAAATCAAACCTCTCAAAAACACAAAACAAAATACCAATCTCTTAAACTGATGTAAGCAATAAACCGATATGCGATTTCAGCAATCCCGGAAAATTTGCTATTACGTGTTGAAGAGTCAGAAATTTAAATGGGACCAGTTTAGAAAAATACTCTTCAAAATGAAAACAGAATCATCGACATATATCGCTGAACAAACATACAAATAAAGAAACAGTCGAATTGAGAACCTTCTCCTTTTTTGAAGGCAGTTAAAACGTCCTCATATTGAATGAAAACACTGTTTAATGGTATAGTAGTAGTAAATTTATCAGTAGTATTGTTATTTATGTAAATTTACCGTAATTTTAAGATATTTTACTGAAAATGTGATTAATCGAATAAGTTTCTTCACTGATACAGTAGCAAATGTCAACTACTCTAAGGTCTATGATAGCGTCTACACTCATAGTCAGCTGCCATAAAATAAAGATGGTAGGTATGTCTTAAGTTCAGATATAAGGTGGTGAAAGAGCTCGATTAGATATCTCCAAAACTACACACTAACACGACCTAAGCCTCCACCGTGGGGTAGTTTTGAAAAACGAATAACGATAATCTTTATATGTTTTTTAAACCAATATTCGTACCAAGTTTCAAGTATATCGGCCTTTCATCTTAATCGTCAAGCGGTTATCGATATTTTGTGATGAGTGAGTGACCTTTCGCTTCTGTATAAATGGGTATTTAGATTATGAAAAAGACATATTTTTTATTTCGATTGATTGGAGAAGCACGTATGCCATGATGATAACATTTTGGATGACTGTTTTCGCAGAAAAAATCCTAGTTCATTTCGTAGTCGCGGCGATTATTATGAAAAATATTCTAAATGCAGAGTGCTTATTAACAAAATCTATATAAAATGCTCATAAACTAAATCAACATAAAATCTAGTATCAGTTTGCTGAAAATCTTAACATTCTGGTAATACATACGATCCAAGAAAAGTGCGATAGGCAAGAAAACTATTATAAAAGATGGTGAGCATTTATCGGGTGACGCAGTCGTCATCCGATACATGATACAATAAACTATTCGAATCCGTTTACATCAATCAATCAACCGCCGCGTTTAGACGCTCAAGCGGCGAACCACCAGCGCCATGGTAGTGCCCGTGTTGGATGCTGGTTTGCAAGTTGATGCTACTTAATTATTTTGATTTGCGAAGAGCTTTTGTCACCATCGACAATGCCATCTTATTAACGAAGGTCATAGAAGTCGGCTGCACAGCAGCTCTATTACACTTCTCCGCCAGCTATACACAGCAGTACGTAGATTATAAGGGTGTGAATCCGAGCCCTATTATACCTGGTCCGGCTCCAGCTAAGGCACAATATTGGCGCGGTCAAATTCATCACAAATCACAACCATCATAATGATAAACGATTAGCCGGAAGAAGTTAAACATACATAGCTCTTGTTTCTTATTTACAAATGACCTTAAGTTGCCGCTGGAGGTTAAGGGTGAATCCGATTACAAACGATTGCAAGCGGATACATTTAGGGTAGTGGAATGGAATCAGGATAATAATAATAATAATAATTTATTGTTTAGAAATTACATACAATGCTTTGATTCCTGAAACTCACACTAGGATTCCCTGTGTCGTGAGTTCCAGGCTCATTCGTTTCGTTGACAGTTTTACTATTAAAATGATAAGAAATTACGTTACATTAAATGACTTAAACTAGATTAGTTTATGTTAGAAACTTAGCACCTACTCGAAAAGAAGATTACACAAATAAAAACAGTAAGGCTTGCGGGTCACGAAAGAGTGTTTCTGATATTATAAGTTTACAAAATTTTAATAAATAAATATATATATATATATATATATATATATATATATATATATAGTAATACATATATGAAATATAAATAAATGAGTGTATATGTACCTATCATAGTGTATTAGTAGCTACTTGCGTTTTTTAATTTTTATTTTTAGGATATGAAGTATTCCGTCATGTCATAGTCCAACGTAAAAAGCCATTTCGTGACCACAGATTTACATTTAGTTGGTGTTAGCTGCAGAATATTGTGTCGATCATTAAGTTTTTTATAAATGTGTGGTCCCATAAAACCGAAAGACCTTCTACCTATTGACCTATGGCAACGAATTTTTTCCCAATATACCCTTCTACTTGACATAACACAAGTACTAAGGGAGGTTTTGTGAAATCTTAGAGTGACAGATAAGATGTAAAGCTGTCTGACTCTCAGAACTCCCACTTCGGTGTATAGTGTGTTAGTGGGGTATCGAAAAGGTCGTCCATAGGCAACTTTAAGCAGAGCTCGCTGAGCTCTTTCTACCTTAATTAATGAGGTTTTGCCTGCTGCGCCCCATGCTGTTATGCAGTATTTCAGGACTGATTGACAGAGGGAGTAGTACACCATCTTTAGAACTGAGTCATCTGCAATCTGACCTAGTAACTTGAAAATACGGAGCATCTTTCGAACCCTACTCTTTAAGGCACTCAAATGTTTAGACCAGGACAAACGATTATCTACAAAGACTCCAAGATATTTAATCGAATCTGTCTGTTCGATGCGTGGGCAACTACAATTGTCTCGACTAGAGCAGGAGTGTAGCTGTAGACAAGCAACACTGATAGGGGACGTGCGTTTTGAGATGGCAAAGTTTATTGCCTTCGTTTTGTCTACGTTTAAAGTTAGGAGATTATGTTGCAGCCAGTTCGAAACAATTTTAATCCCGTTTTCGACAGAGTGCTGAACATCGTCCCAAGTTTCCCCATAAAATACAATTGCGGTGTCATCGGCATAAGTAAAAATTTTGGCTTGTGGGATTTTCATGGAACATAATCCGTTTATATATATAATGAAAAGGGTGGGGCCCAACACGCTTCCTTGTGGCACACCAAAGTTCACCGTGGTTGCATCACTTGCATATTCCCCGAAGATGACTTTTTGGGTTCTATCATTAAGGTACGAAGTAAACCAGTCCAAAGCAACGCCGCGAACTCCCAGAAGAGACATTTTTTTAATCAGGAGTTTCCTCGAAATTGTATCAAACGCCTTGGCGAGGTCCAGGAAGATGCCGGTACATGCCTGACCTTTACCAAGTTTGAGGGAAATGAAATCGGCTAAGTTGGTCACTGCATCCTCCGTGGACCTGCCAACCCTAAAACCGTATTGATTTTCCGATATTAATTTATTCTTCTCTAGGTAACCGAGTAGTCGCTTGTTCACAACTTTCTCAAGAATTTTTGAGAGAGCCGTTAGTAAAGAAATCGGGCGATAATTGGAAGGGACCTTGGGATCTCCATTTTTAAATATCGGACATATGTTTGCAATCTTTACGCAATCAGGTACTTTGCCTGCAGTTAGACTTAAATTGCAAAGGAATGCAATTGGGCCGACCAAAGAAAGTGCACACTGCTTTATAAATGTGTTATTAATGCCATCATAACCGGTTGCTGACGCCGTTTTGAGATGACAAATAATATTTAGTATTTCTTTTTCATCAGTCGGAGCGAGGAAGAAAGAGTTAGTGTCAGGGTTAACGGTGCTGTATTGCTCATTATATCGTGCTAATTCATCTTCAGTTAAGCCCAATAAACTGAGTGTTTTTGCAGCAAGGTTTTGGCCAACAGTTGAGAAATAATCGTTAACATTATTTAAGGTGAACACAGGGTTTTCACTGCATGTCAAAAGCTCAGTCCTTTCGGATTTTTTATTTTTAATGTTACATATCTTTTTAATTTCATGCCATAACTTTTTACAGTCACCTTTAGTTTCCATAAGGAGTTTACGGTCATGTTCTTGTTTTAGATTTTTTAGTAAATTGTTACAATGATTTCGATACTTCTTGTACTCATGTTGAATGACTAGATCATCACGATTTTCTCTTTTCTTTGCGTTAATGTGCATTATGTCACGTCGTCTTATACACTTTAAAAGGCTTTTAGTAATCCACGGCTTGATAATATCCTCTGAGCTATGGCATACACGGCTAGTGGTGTGTTGTTTAATTTTAGCTGAGAGGATTTCTACAAACGTTTGGAATGCCGTAGTGACATCTTTCTGCTCACTAAGCCAGTCCCAAGACTCGTTTTCAATATCTATTTTTAATTTTTTATAGTCAATGCGCATGCGTCGTTTTTCAACCCTAGTCCTAGCCGATTCTTTTTGAATGCCTAGGATAACTGTCTCGTGATCTGTTATGCCCGTGTCACATACAATAACAGTAGCTGATTTTTGCGTTTTTAGCATAATATGATCTAGGCAGTTGTCACCTCTCGTAGGCAAAGTGTGTCCAGGAAAATACCCATAGTGGCCGGTTAAGTCCAGGTACTCAGTGGCACGTCTGTCTGTACAATCTGGTTTAATGTCAATGTTCAGATCCCCTACAATCGCACATGTTGTAGCCTTAGACGTCTCCATGAGCTTTGTTAAAGATTCGCAAAAGTTATTTATATTATAGAAAGACGGAGACCTGTATATAGCAATCAGCGATAGTTCATCCCTGATATTGACAATCAAACAGTTCGAGTCTTTACAGGATGGTTCCACCACTGAGGCTTGCAGAAATGTTTTGTTATATACGACTATTCCATCGTTCTGGTTTAGGTAGTTTTTGGAACGATGATAATCGTAGTTATTAATTTCAAAACAGGCGCATGTGTCATCAAGCCAACATTCAGTCAAGACAATTATGTCAGGCGAAAAAAACAGGCGACTTAAAAGAACAGAAAAATTATCAAAAGTCTTATTGATACTTCGTATATTTTGGACCACAACCGAGTATTGACCTCCTAAGTCGCCTAAGTGCATCTTGCAGTCATCAATAGAAAAAAGTTTCAGACTTGTTGTAAAGGCCGTGTGATCAATGTCATCAATAACTTGTGCAATATTAGCCATCAGAAAACTTTGTTTGTAATATTAGTATATGACGCAATGAGTAGTGCCGCAGGCTATTCGTATAGACTTGGCGAGTTGGATACGAATATGGATCTTTAATTAAGATATCATCATCATCATCAGCAGCCTGTTGCAGTCCACTGCTGGACATAGGCCTCTCCAATTGCACGCCACTTAGATCTATTTTCGGCTTCTCGCATCCAGTTTCTGCCAGCCGTCCTGCGCAAATCGTCACTCCACCGTGCCTGAGGACGTCCTACACTACGTTTGCCGAGACGCGGTCTCCACTCTAGAACTCGTTTACCCCAACGGTTATCGGTTCTACGACTAATATGGCCAGCCCACTGCCACTTTAGCTTACTAATCCGGTGGGCTATATCAATTACCTTGCTTCTCTGACGGATCACCTCATTTCTGATGCGATCCCTCAGAGACACACCGAGCATAGCCCTTTCCATAGCCCGCTGAGCGACTTTGAGCTTATGGACCATACGAGCCGTCAGTGTCCACGTTTCGGCTCCGTATGCCATGACGGGTAGGACGCACTGATTGAAGACTTTCGTCTTTAGGCACTGTGGGATCGACGATGTAAAGACTTGACGTAGCTTCCCAAATGCTGCCCAACCCAACTGAATTCTTCTGTTCACCTCGCCCTCAAAATTGTTTCTACCTAACTGCAATGACTGCCCGAGGTACACATATTTTTGAACAACTTCGAGAACGGCACCGTGAATCGCAATCGGTTCCGGTAGAACATGTTCGTTGAACATGACCTTGGTTTTATCCAAGTTCATCCGTAGGCCGATGCGTACAGAAGAGTCAGCCAGGTCGTTCAGCATCTGTTGTAGTTCCCGCAGCGTTTCTGCCATAATGACGATGTCGTCTGCAAATCGCAAGTGAGAGATGTACTCGCCATTGATGTTAATGCCACGTTCTTTCCAGTTAAGATATAAGGAAAGTAAAAAGTTTTGGCAAAAGTTACAGTAACAGTGTGTACTCGTACTTGGGACTGAGGTTCAGTTATTGTAAAAAGATGCGAGTGTAAATTATAGTGCAACGCTGTTAGGTACATTAATATTATTGTTATACACGATAATATGAAAGGTGTGAGCAAAAGGTTATTATTATTTGTATAGTTTATATAGATATTATAATGAGATAAGCACTTACGTTTTGATGGATGAGCATGAGTAAAATTTAGAAAAATATCGAAGTGGTTAGTGGATAAGAGGATTAAGCTATATATTAGTCATTGGTTTATATCCAATTGTAGATTCAAGCAAAAGGATAGCAAGCTTTTTTTCCACATTTCCGGCCACTGTAAGTGCGGGCGTACAGATAGCGAGCGATGGGTGACTCGCCGTCCGATAACACCCAAACCCGTTTCGACGGCGCGTCATGTTCCACGCGCGCCTAAAAGAGATGTCAGCAAAGAAGACGGGGCCCCATAGAGTGTCTGATAGGCTTGCGGAATCTGTTCAGAAGAGCCACTACGGCTCTGAAACGCAAGGACATTAGGAGGTACATGGATGCATTTTAGTCAGTAATAGTCTGACACTCCCTTCCATTCCGCTCAGTGCGGAAGAAGCCATTTGATGATGTAGGGTAACCAATATAAACACATCAAAAGTATCTAGGGATCAACATATATTTTTGCAATAACTTTTCTCCTGATTGATATTAATTAAAATTTTCTTTAAGGATTCATCAAATAAAGTGTTTTCGTTTGTCACAGTAACGATAAACCAAGTCACCTTTGCATTAATAAAGAAATTTGCCATTTTCCTAATAAAGGGATTTTTGACATTTGAACCACTAACATTAAAGTTCGAAAAAAAGACTGAAATAACAGTTTTCTTTAAAATTTTATTGGGTAACTTAAACAATTAATAATCCGTGTTTCTACCGCGAACACTAACAACACAAGAACATCGGTTTGGCATACTCAAAATGAGTTCATCCAAATCACGCTGTGGAATGGCCGCCCATGTTCGTTGCAACAACAAAAAAAGGTCTTCTTGCGACTGGATACCCTCCATATTCGGCAGAGCTCTTCTCTGTAGCATATCCCATGCATGCTCAATCGGGTTCAAGTCTGGCGACTGAGCAGGCCAGGGCAGGACATTGATGTTAGCTGCGGCGAGAGTCTGTCTTACAACTCTTGCGGTGTGCGGTCGTGCATTATCATGCATTAACTGAAATAAGGGACCGATTTGCACTTGTAGAGGAACGATGACGTCTGATACAATCGTCTCAGCATAAATTTGAGCGTTGAGGTTGCCTCTGATCCAAATCAACTCAGTTCTTCCGCCGATCCAAATACCCGCCCATACTATGATGGTTCCACCACTATAAGGATGGACTTCCTGGCAGGATTTTAATCGCTGTTGGCGTCCAGGGGTTCTCCAGTGTCGTATACGTCTTGTATCCGGTCTCATACCAAAACGAGACTCATCAGAAAAGCACACGAAACGCCATTGTTCTTCTGCCCAATTTCTGTGTTCAAGAGCCCATTGATATCGAATCCTACGATTGTGCATTGCTATAGGTGGTACCCGTAGCGGTCTTCGGGAATGAAGGTTCACTTCATGCAAGCGGTTTCTGACTGTTTGGTCGCTAATTAAGTTCCCTGAAGAGTGATGAAGCCTCACGGCTAACATCATGGCGGTTATTGTTGGAGCTCTTCGAGTTAAGATTTGAATGTATCGGTCTTGTCTCCGTGTGGTGCAGCGATACCGTCCTCCATGGCGCTCAGCCAAGGTAAGCGAAGAGCTCTGCCGAATATGGAGGGTATCCAGTCGCAAGAAGACCTTTTTTTGTTGTTGCAACGAACATGGGCGGCCATTCCACAGCGTGATTTGGATGAACTCATTTTGAGTATGCCAAACCGATGTTCTTGTGTTGTTAGTGTTCGCGGTAGAAACACGGATTATTAATTGTTTAAGTTACCCAATAAAATTTTAAAGAAAACTGTTATTTCAGTCTTTTTTTCGAACTTTAATGTTAGTGGTTCAAATGTCAAAAATCCCTTTATTAGGAAAATGGCAAATTTCTTTATTAATGCAAAGGTGACTTGGTTTATCGTTACTGTGACAAACGAAAACACTTTATTTGATGAATCCTTAAAGAAAATTTTAATTAATATCAATCAGGAGAAAAGTTATTGCAAAAATATATGTTGATCCCTAGATACTTTTGATGTGTTTAGTTTACTATTGCCGAGTTAAGGGATTGATAGTTGTTTCTTCTTACCAAGACTTCCTTTAAAACAGTGTTTCTTTTCGACTCTGGGAACACACTGCCACTATCATTAGCATCATTAACAATATCATCCTCAGATTCTCTTCATGTTGTTTGAGTTTTTAATTTATCTTTGTTTTGTAATTTATTACATTCTTTTTTACTTTTCTCATTCTTCTTCACTGCTCTCTTCATTTTTTTTTTGTTCTTTTTCTTTCAATTGATTTTCCTTGTCTGTCTGCTTTGCCATATTTTTCTGCCATCCAAAAAAAAGTTATCGCACATAATTTTAAGAGCGGTGGATATAAAAAAACCATGAAAGAACAAAAAAAAAAACATAAAACTCAAATGTACTTCCTAACAATGCATTGTTTGAAACCGAATAAGAACTTTAGGGTTTATACTAGTAGAGCTCAATTAAAAACCATTGAAAGGTTAACTTGCATAGTTTTAAGATACATCTGTTCTATTAGGTTACAGTTACATTTAATTTTTCTAATCCTATCAGGACAAACGAAGCGAGTTGAAGCAAAACCAGATTGTTACACAAAATTTGTGTGTGTATTACCTATATAATTATGTAAAATTAGCTTTTTTTCAATAAAACTTCATAAACTCAACATGGTGTGTTAATCTAAAAACAGTATCTATATTAGGTACATAAGTTTATTTTTTTGCAGTTAAAAACAAAATATGCTACACAAAAGCACAATCAAATAATAAACAGGCTAAGCACCTACAACAATTATAAGATAACGAATATCTTAATAATTACAATAATTAGTAAGTATGTAACAATAATTTTACCATGGCATAAAAACACGTTGAAATAAAGAAACATTAAACCTGTGAGATAATGTCACAGGTGGGAGTGACATGAAGATTCGAATGACGTTAGCACTGCACGCTATTTCGAAAAACTACGTAAAGAGTGGTACACTCCTTCGAAAACCACAATTTCGAAACACGCTGATTCGAAATACTGTTTGCATGTTACACTTGTACGAAAGTCTTGGTATCAAAATGTACTATTGAGAAAAGTATGTTCAAATCAAAATTCGTCTGGAGATCGGAACTCGTGACCCCGAGAAAACCTTCTTTGTATTGGGTTTGGGAAATAAGAGCAATAGGATGTATTATCTTTAGTTAACATCACACGCACACAACACAGCACATAGGTAGTTAGCAAACAAAAAAATGGGAGTCCAGCGAAGTATACGTCAGAACCTAACCAAAGGATCATCACCTCTGATTCCCTGAAGTGGAAATTGTGGAAGAAGAGTTATTATTGTACATTATGTGAGGAATGATTATATAATTAAACCCCAAATTAATATTTGTAGTAATAATTTTTAATTTTAATTAGTGTTTTTTCAACGGAAGTACTGGCTGCAAATTTTTTACTTCATGTTTTATGATCTTCCGCATTAAGATATATAAATTCGTTAACTTACCGTAAAACAACATTAGATACCTTCGTACATCAGTACCATACTGAGTTATACAGTAAACAAACAGTACCAAAATGTTGCGATCCAACGTTGTTTTGTTAGTCAGTGCCATCTTTGCTCTTTGCGAATCAGCAGCAATTCGTAAGTAAATCATTGTCATAAACAAATCTTTCTAAAAGTCACGAATGTCAAATGTTTAGGGTTAAGTATACCTTAGATTATACATAGTATGAGAATATCCACCTAAGCCGAAGGGAAGTAGGTAGTAGCTTCATGAAGAAAAAAAAAAAGAAGAAAAGAAGAGTCTTATTTACCGTAATCAAATGTTTAATAAGAGAAATGAATAATATAATTTTAATATATTTAAGCGCATAATTCTTTTTTGGATTTGTTGATTTTCCTAGTTAGGCGTTTATTGTAAAATGAATTTACATCCATGAATATCATAAAATTTATCACTAGTGGATGTGGCCAACTATTTCATGAAATGGTATAATTTCAATATAATGCGCCAGTTAAAGAAAAAGATTCATTTCATGATGTAGCCAAGATAGTTCAGGTTAGATTTGAGGGAAACTTCTATACTAAAACAGTTACAAATGAATACTTACCAACATAGACATGGATCTAAAGTAATAGATTCGACAGTAATATCATGATCAAAATCGTTGAAATCACTGGATTTCATCGTGTTCAGTAACATCATAATAAAATGGTAGATTCTGTCATATAAATCTTCTTTATTTCAGTTGGGAAAATTAGTAAAAAATGCTCAATAAGTGACGACGAATGTGTACGAGATTTGTACAAGGGTTTGTTACAAGAAATAGCAGATAATGGCATCCCGGAGCTGGGCGTGCCCAAAATAGATCCATTGGTTATAAAAGATACAGATATCGTTGCTCTGGGAATGATAAAACTTACAATGAAAGAAGGAGAAGCTAAAGGTTTTAAGGAGTGCTACGCAACCGGTTTCAAGTAAGATTTTTAAAGCATACATGGAAATCTCATTACCATTTCACATACCCCATACCCTTTTATATTTTCTTTTGACTTTTAAACACATCCAAGTGTTGTTTTTTGGCGGTAAGTCTTTTATGTCACCCTATGTAATGTTTTCTTAATTTACCGTTTCTGTAACTTATGTGGGCGATACTCATTTTTTTAGGGTCTTCACAACAAACATGTGTTCTTCTTCAGTATGTTTTTCTCTATCAGTCATCATGTCAATATTCACCTCTGTTACAGCCGTATCATCCTTAACATCAATACATTATATTAAAAATACGAAAGTAACTACGTCTGTCTGTTACCTTATCACGTCCCAACGGTTGAACGGATAAAGATGAAACGCTACTACTACTACATGAATACTATTTGTGGAATATGTTCATTGGACATACAGCCCTTAGAATAATTTCCTACATTAACGCAGGCAAAGCTGCTGACAGAAGCTAGTATTCAATATTTTATCTATTTCTATGTGTATATTGAAGTAGTCATATCACAAATAACGTCTATAAATGTATTTAGTTCATCTGTCTATCTAATATGTGTATTAAACGTTGACGCCGATGTGCAATCGGTGAATTGAATTTGATGTATTCTAATATAATTCATATTCACATAATAAATCTTGACAAAACATTTTTTAATTTCATTTTAGGAGTGACTTAGCAACACAGCGAAATACGATCGACTTCGTTTGCGATCGCTTCTCCCTCGAAGGCAGCTATAAGATCGAATCTACTCCAACACTCTTAGCACTTATCGGTGGTATCGATATTCATGGTGAAGGAAATGGAGGTGTTGTTGTTGGTAAGCATTTAAAAGACACTTATATTGACGTGGGAAAAGAGATGTAGTTACCTTATTTTGAAGTGGAACCAACAATTCTGTAGTAACTGAGCTGAAATACAACCCACCTCATTAGTTAATTCATAGAATATTATAATTTTTACAAAGAAAGATAACTGGTGCTTTATTGCATTGCAGTACAGGCGTCTGTTTAGAGAGAAGATTTTAAACTACAAATGCAAAAACCATTTCAATCATGGATTTACGATTCAATGATTGTTTAATTTCAGAAAAAGTCCATTTGTCTTTCGATTTTGGATTCGAAGTAAAGAAACTCGATGACGGTGAACTACATCTCCTATTGAAACCTGATGACTCAACATATAACTTCGACGTTAAAGGAAAAGCAACAGTCCATGCTGACAATATATCGATCGGAAAACAGGAAATAAGTGAGTACCAGTAGATAAGTAATTTCTTTACCCCATTCAGCAATCCTATTGTAATAAAAAATAGAGATTGCTTCCTTAATTTGTAATCACCGGTATCAGGAACATTGAGGAACCTCCTACAAAATAACAAAACGCCTCGCCTAAGAGTACTGCTTTCTGAATCAAGCTCTTGATACAGAAATCGCCGTAACTGTACGTTAACGTTGTTAATTCCACATCTCTCTCGTATAACTTTACCGGCCAGCCAATCGTGATTATGAATGACTCCAAGTTGTAGCACCAGATTTGCTTGATTTGTCTAGCTATCGACGTTTCAGTCTTTGCCTTAATAGGTACTACTGTTGCACTATAATTGTACCTCTTGGGTATTTTTTGTTACTGTTTTACTTTTTGTTAAATGTCATTTTATTTTATTCAGGTGCTGTGGCTGTGAACATCTTCAACGAGAACTGGGAGTTCATCACGAAGAGTTTGGGAAAATCTGTTGTTGATAAGGCTATGGGCTTGTTCTTTGAACAGGCTCAAATATTTTTAACCAAAATTCCTGCTAAGGAGTTGTTCACTGATGATTTATCTTCTTATGTTAAGAGCTAAGATGGAACACAGTTTAAACCCCAGTATTTATTCTAAATGATATTTCATCATAGACCCCCATAACATGCTAGAAAATTCTGTTTACCTAAACAGCAAGATGGTTTTTGCTTATTATGAATACGCAACACGACGCGGACGTTGCCAGCAACACTGTAATATTCGACCCTGCCACCAATATTGTTTCCGACACACAAAGACATTCTGTATGTTCGCGTCTTGTTTTACCATTGTATAATTATGCGGCATGAATCGTTTTAAATAAAATTATAATCTGACCGTGTATTCTTTAGATTTATTCTTAAATGCACTTGAAAAACTTATTACCATTCAATGTATTTACAACTAGCAGCGCCCTAGTTCCCCTTCCCATGGGAATACGAGGATAAAATATAGCCTATGTTACTCAGAGTAAATGTAGCTTTCTAATGGTGAAAGAATTTTTGAAAACGGTTCAGTAGTTTTTGGGTTTATTCGTTACATACAAAAATACAAATCTTTCCTCTCTAAAATATTAGTATATATATAGATAACAAACTTAGCTCGTCATACCATTTATGTTAGGTTCCTTTAAACCCTGTAGACAAAAATAGGAGCGTCTTTGAAGTTGTCATTTCATGTGGCCAGGCATTTCACGATTTATAATTAACGTGCTTTGATACATTATCGAACGTTGTCGTTTAAAAGATATTGTCAGTTTTGCAGGCCATTTCATGAAATTAATTACAAAGTTTACATGCGCTAGTCATTATTAGATATGCGTTCATAAAAAAGCTTCGTTTTTCAATTAGTAGCGATGCGTCACGAACTCAAATTGTTGCTAAAATAATTGTATTTTGAGTATTTGATGAGGATTGAGATTTTTAAAATTTGATTAACTGCTGCCAATTTTTTATAGCTAATAATATAATTTGTTTGACTTGACGATTTACGACATATTAGAAGCTAGTGTATCAAAAATAGATATGAAATTTGCACAAAACAAAAAATATGAATTCCTTTTTTAGTTGACGCATAGTCTCTGCTTCGTTATTTTTTGTTTACTAAACAAATCATTTTCATATTATTCTATATGATGTCTTTCTTATTCAAATAATGTTCTTCTTTAAAGTTACTGTCAATATAATTAAATAAAAGTATGGTATATGATTTATAAATGTCTGTTTATTCTTCATTCTGATTGCTACCATTAAGTATCCTTTAACCGGAAAACCGGAAAATGGCAAAATCTATAAAAATATCTTGAGAGATTGTAAACTCTCGATTTTCAACTGAACATTTTGAAATCTTTTTTACGAATCAAAATTTGATAGTCTATGTTATCTTGAAGTCATTCCGAAAAATTATAGAATAGCAAGTAACGAAACGTTAAGTATTAAAATTTCAACATTCTAACCGACAACGGAGATTCGCTGCGCGAGGCTCCCATTTCAAGCCGTGTCGGAGAGCTGTAAGTTCCCTCTGCCGTATGTTCTGCTATTTGGCTAGGCAGGGCTTGGATAGGTCGCCAACATGTCGTCAGATAATGTCGGTTCACAATTTCTCAGAATGACTTGGAGAGATTATAGACTGTCAAACATTCGTAAAAAAATGATCAAATGTTCAGTTGAATATCTCAAAATATTTTATAATCTTCCGAATTTTACAATAATTATCCTGTGACACATACATCTGAAAAAAATGTAAGGACATTTTTTACTGACTTAGTTTGTATTTTGCCTTTGGTTAAGATCTAAAAGAAGGAAATAAAACACAAGAACAGCCCTGAATTTCATCTTCTATACATAATTTACATATAATAAAATCGTAGACGAGCTGTGTCTGTACATTGCATATTTTTGCATTAGAAAAAATACATAGAACACAAAAATGCAATTTTTGTACTTCTTGTCTGTTTGTCTGTGCGTTTGTGTGAGCATCACGCAATAACAACTAAATTAATTCAAAAGCTACATTTTTAAAAATATGAAGTGTTTACTTCATCAAAATCGACCCACAAAATCAAAAGATATTGAAATTTTAGTAATACACTAAATTGAGCGCTGAGCCTCGCACTGACGATTCCTGCAGCCATCACGTAAAAAGTACAAACCAATATAGATAGGTTTTATACATAAAAAATTTGCGTAACTACTCATAGTTACGTAAATTACAGCTTAGTTTTTGTTAAAAAGAAATGAATTCTAAAGTGTTCAAAAAGAAATTCGTTTTTATTACGGGAGGTTGAAACTTGCAGCGCCATCTATTGAGAAAAGAGAACGAACCTTACTAAATTAAGAAGACCAATGAATGCACAAAAATAACACCAGCACATATTTTAGAGTTATTTGTGGACATTTTAATACGTAGCAAGAGAAACTGAATATTTTAGTATCTGTAAATGTATGTATGTAGGTTTCTTTGTCCAAACGTATATTTTGATAGTTCAACTTTATTTGTCAATAGATGGCGTTATCCGCAAGAGAAGGGTTTACATTTCCTTTATCCACAAAGTAGAGGTGAAGGAAATTAAGCCTAAAGCCATTTCGCGAATTTTTGATGTTGAAACTATCATCCATTCTTAGAATAGTTTAGGACACATTCAAGGAATTTGTAAAGATCATATTATATTAAACAAATAATCGAATTTGATTTTGTAGATTCACTAGATTCATACGGGACAGATTCATTTAGTATCTTATATGATCATAGCTTAGCCTTTCCCAACGTCAGCTTACTGTAAAACCGGATTCAGCTGAATACCAGTGTCTTACGTGAAGCCTTTTGTCTATAAACCAGTAACCGGAAAAGAATGTAGTTACTTCTTCGCAAGACTGGTGTCAGATTTTCTGTCTTCTGACAATCCGTAACCCCTGCCGGTATCAACGAATTAGCATGTTTTTCGAGGCACGAAGGAGTTCCGGTATGTTAAGATGGTCACTTTTCTATAGGTTGACCTCGGCAAGCGTTGCTTAACCTTGAAGATCCATCTGTTTAGCTTTTATTATTGAGCTACGAGCTGCACATTCAGTTGATTCAGTACCTATTCTTATTCTTCATTCAGTGCAAAATATTGATTAAACATATGTATTGTTACTCGAAATTAAGTCCCTATATCACTTCTATTTTTGTTTTCGTTTAACCATAACCACCTATCGAATGGAAAAATATTTAAATGAATCAGTAATATAAGAGTAATTATATGTTATTCTCATTAAAAATCAAAGAAATTTGCTTTTTTTTTTAAATTGAAGTATTCAATTGATTCATCAGTTTCTTAGTTGGAATATTACCTATGAGTACAAACAACCATTCCTTCGAAATAGCCTGTTTTGTTCATCAATGTTGATTCGAGGTAACAGTAGATATTTGGGTGGGTTTTTTTTTATTTGAGTCGGAAGAGCTGATGCCGTCATGCCCTGAATTACTGTCTTCAAATTTTCTTAATTTTGTTAGGGATCAGGTTGTGCAAGTTATTTACTTACTGTACATTTTAACTGAAATGTTTGTTTGGTTGAGCGCGCTAATCTTGAGAACTACATACTGGGTCAAATTTTAAAATTATTTTAGTGTTGTATAGCCTATTTATTGGAAGGCTGGGATAGGCTATATAACATGCACGCTACTATACATGGGAGCGAAGCATCAATGTTTTTTTTTACATAAACGGTATTTTTCTCTCTTACCTCACATAGGTTAGAGAGAAAAAAACCTATTTTGTAAAACGCTGACGAAGTTGCGCGGTCAGCTAGCTAATAAATAAAACAGTTAGTTACCAAAGTAAATATTTTATTTCAAACAATATTTAATTCGTTTATATGTATATCTGTTGTGGAAAAATACTTGGCATTAATCTTGAGGTTTAACGTTATGCAAGAGTAGGTGCCCAAATTAAGGTCTAGCATAAGGTGATAAGTCTTCAATGATGAAGTGTCTTGCAGGAATGTTGTCGAAGAAATAGCCAGCGAACTTAAAGTAGAACTCCATAGCTTTGTCGATGAAGGGCTTACCGAAAGCTGACATGATGAAACGCCAGTTTTCATTCACCAAATCTGTGACTTGTTTGCCTAGAAACAAAAGAATCGTGTTATTATACATTCCGATTTCAAATAGTTGGTTCGTTCAGAGTACCCATTCTATTAGGTATTTTTTAGGCAGCGTTTTAATTTGCATCTCAGTTAGTTCAGTTCAGAATTGGCACTACGAAATTTCTAAATAATAAAGCTAGCTATTTGAATCCAGTATCAGAGATATTAATGTGTTTTCATAACATATTAATATTGTTAGTATTTAAAACTGAAAACTAGACAACAAGCACGCAAAAAAAAAACAGTATTTTTTATCTATGTCCTTTCTCAACATTGCAAGTGATACAAGGTCAATATTTCAACAAGGTCAATTACGACAATTTAAGCGGCAAAACATAGCATTAAAAACTGCCCTTGGTTAGTTCCAGCTCAATTTTTTTTTCTATTTTGCATACATCTAATTTAATAACAAGAGTTGGTAAGCCAGACTTAGAATTAATTTGTTAATTTATACTTGAGTATTTTTTCATCTGAATGTAGGTGGAAATGTTAATGTTTCTTAATTAATTCATACATACTTTGTTATGGTTACTTGATTTAATTAAAAATTCAGGTAAACCAAGAAACAGAGAATACAACAAAACATTTTTTGATTGTCGATAAAAACTAAACACATCTACAAAATTATTTGAACGTTTTGGAGATTTCGTTTTTGAAACCCAAACGTTAAAATTGGTTCCCTTGAGAGTTTGTAGGAAAACTCGTACAACCAGATGACACGTGAGTGGACTAACATCTCAGCGCTGCCACCTTATCCAAGCCTTTTAGGAAAACTAATTTCGACAACAACTTCCCCAAGTTAAGATATAACCAATGTAACACGCGAATCACTAACAAAAAACTGAATTTAATAAGATTTTCAGGCAATAAAACGTTGCCTTATTCGCACTTACTGACTTCCTCCTCGCCCATATAAAGATTATCAGCAAATACTACAAGTGGGCCTCCAATTTCATAGTCGTACTTGATGAGGTCGTAAATGCATTTTATGTAGATCTCTCCATTTTCACGCCTCTGCGCGAAAAACGGAAAGTCGAATTTCAAATGCAGCTTGCCTGAAATTAGAAGAGTTTTGTGTTAAGGAACATTAATGAATAGAAACATCGGCAGCGTTCGACTACCTAAAATTTTTCCAACGATGCTAAGGTCACATTCATGTCTAATCAAATGTGCAGTTTTTTAACGTGTACCTAAATTACATATATGTCCGCGAAAATAATCCAATGAATATTGATTGCCAATTATAATATCGCATATCGTTAAAAACTAAATTAAAAGTGGCATTCTGTATTTCAAAACAATATTTAGCAGTTTGAATGGCAAAAGGTTAACGATATAAATTAATTTGAGGTCAGTCTAAATGATTATTCCCAGAAGACAAAGAAGTTGTCATTTTAATAATAAGTGCCCAAAATTGCCGAATTTGTTCCACTGCTCTGCAAAGGCTTTCTCCTTCTAAACCTTTCTGGTGCAATCTACCGTCGGGTTCAACTTGTAAACTTGATCAGATGTCAACAAGTGACATTCATTGTTAGCATGACGTAGGGAATTTTCAAGACGTCAAAAATGTATAGGATTGACAATTTGACATTAACGTCGAAAGACACGTGATCAATCCCTATTTTGGCTATTTGATAATCTCATTTGCTGATGGATTGGGCCTGTTTTTAGATCCTCAAATGTCATGGAATGGTAACCACCTATATTGCGGTCGACGACGTCTTCTTTCTCGCGTCCATGGAGTTACTATCTTCTCACATCTATTCGAGCGCATTTTATCTACAATTAAAAATATATCGCAAAATAATAACCAATTTTCACTTTCGCATTTCCATCACCGTGGATGGCACTCCCTCCTAAAAAGGCTGCAATCAATGGGCTGGAACCATCAACTGTGTAATGTCCTTTTATTGTCAGATCACATGTGTTCTCTTGGTGGCCTCTTTCTTCTTTGATGTTTATGCTGTAAATAAAAATAAAACCTTGATATAGGCCATTTTAAATTCAAACTCACTTAGTCTTCTATATAATGTTGATTAACGTTGAGGAAAATCTAGGTAAATATTAAAATAATGCTCTTTTATGTACTTCACGGACCATTATTTTCTGATGCGTCTTTAGAGGTTGACCTTTGTGTTACTGAGACCAAGTAAGATAATTCGTTTTGTAATGCCAAAAAAATACAATTTTAAACAGGTTTAGCTTCTTGTTGGTTCAAAAATCTTGAATTTAGCAGCAACACCAATGTCAGTGTCAATCAGATAAGAGCGCTATACTCGTACGCTATTCAAATGAAAAAAAAAAATCGCGTCAGCTATTATACACACGGTCACAACTTAAGGGAACGATTAGGCACACTCCATTTGACCGGTCCTGACAACGTCATGTCTTATACGATTACCATAATGACTGATGTTCATGAGCACAAAACTGTCATAATTTTATGCTCCAGATGGTTTGCTGTATGTTTTGCTTAAGTCGTATACAGTTGTTGTTCCAATAGACTTTTATCTCGGGATAAAAAACCGGCCAAGTTTGAGTCAGAATCGAATGAAGGGTTCCGTACTATCGCCATTATTTGACTCCACTATTATGACGTTAAATTTGAGCAAAAGCTCCAAAAAACACGTCTCTTATATGAGGAAAACAAAGTCGAAGTAGACGTCATAACGTTGATCGAATTCTTCATTCTTGAAAAATATTTTTATAAGCCACCACCATCCAAACTATGCCAAAAATTTGGCTGACTTTGCAATAAATATTAACTCAGATTTTTGCCGTTAACGTGTAGAGAAGTATGTGTGGCAGGGAAATATGTTAAAATGTATCCCGTTTTTTAATATAACATCTAATTTCAATCAATTGGCAATGCCGCCAGTCTATTAAGTTCACTTCCAGTCGATAGCGATGCGGACGATTTTTTTGATGCCATTTTGTAGTAAGGAGGATTTTAGTTTAAGTGTATATGCAAGTTTCAAAGCTAATTTGACTAAATTGCTTTGACTTTTCAGCAAACGATTGATCTAACGAGTAAAAATAAAATATAATAATTATAATTAATATTTAAGAATATAATATCAAAACTCCAGCAATTGATTGCTGCATTCATGATCTTAAATATTTTATTGATGATTTGCAGTTTTTCTTTCGAAAAATTTAAAACAGCATTTAAAATTTAATAATTCAACGTTTGGCTTACCTGAATTTTTCAAAAATGCAATCTTTGATTCCTTTTGCTACTCCTTCTACCAAAGTTATGTTGACTATATCAAGGACGCTGACAGTGACATTTTTCAGGTGAATGGGATCCACTGGTGGTATATTCAGCTCAGGTATTCCTTTTTTGCCAATATCCCTGATCACAGATTCGTAGAGATCTCGTAGACAAACGAAATCGTCGAGATGACACTTCGGAAGGTTGTCAACTGCAAAAATGATTTAATTATGTTAGTGAGGTATTTATATAAAACATTTAAGATGACATTAAATCATTTATTTGGGTGGATTTGTTTTATTATTTTGCTGATATTTTCCAAGTTATCTGTAATATAAGCAGTGGGCAGAAAAAGGTGAGTCAAAATACCTAAAGTTCGAAAAAGAAAAGAGACAAAGTGTAGACGCCTTACGGCAAAATATTTTTCCGAGGTTAATATCTCGAGTTTTTTTTTAATTTTTTTTTTTTATTTTTTTTACAACTCACACACGGCTATCTGATCCCAAGCTAAGCAGAGCTTGTGTTATGGTAACCAGACAACTGATATACATAGTTATATAATTTATAAATACATACATATTATAGATAAATCACACCCAGACACAGAACAAACAATCATGCTCATCACACAAAGTTTGTCCTGGGTGGGAATCGAACCCACGACCTCTGGCTTAGCAGTCAGGGCCACTAACCACTAGACCGACAGGCCCGTCAAAAGTTTTGGAACAATATCTACTTAATTAAGTACAACTAAAATTAATAAAGTAAAATAGCTACCGAATTCATTTCCTGTTCTTGTTAAAAACCAGTATACGACTGTTATCGTTTTCAAAAAAAGTTATCTCCTTACCTTCGTTCACATGGCGATGCTTGGAATGACAAACACCCCTCTACTCATCTACTCTCTACATTATTTTCTTTATATTAATCACCCAAAAGTGATAGACTATTCTGACACTATTGTAATAGCAGACATAAGGCCCTGCGCGGTGAGCTCAGCGTCCGCTAAGAATGCATTATATCACCTCCCCTTTTCAACGTATGAATAGAGAGACGGTGTTGTGTTTCGTGGCTACAGAATTGCAAACCTACGCTACACAGATGACACAATCCTTTTCACTACTATTTTAAAAAAATTAAAATAGTTGCTTCGAGAGACCGAACGTGTCAGCTTCGAGTTTCGATTAAAATCAATCGCAGCAAGACAAAAATTACAATAGGGTATTTTACTGTAAAAATCTAATTAGTCCGTCTGATAGATTTACAAAAAATATTGGACACGTATTTTTTCTTTTTTCACGTAAGCAAAAAATGAAGACGATACAGTGCGTTGAAAACTCGCGTGACGTCACTACGTTGCTACAATTTTTACCAGCGACGTGAGTCGTGACGTCACGTGAGTTTTCAACGCACTGTATCGTCTTCATTTTTTGCTTACGTGAAAAAAGAAAAAATACGTGTCCAATATTTTTTGGAAATCTATCAGACGGACTAATTAGATTTTTACAGTAAAATACCCTATTATGGACTGTGCCAACAATATCTTATTTACCCAAAGTGAACCAAACTGTGAATTGTGAAGTGGTCCATTCTTATGTAAATATAATATGTACCTTAGCTCTTTACTTTCAAATAATGACGTATACATCGATGATGTTAAAAGACGTCTAGCTATTACTAGAACCGCTATAAGATAAGATGAGCAAAATATGGAGAAATAGAAACCTCACTAAGGCCACTAAGACCTGGCTCGTCCGAGCACTCGTATTCTCCATATTTCTGTAAGCCGCGGCGATCTGAATGCTGCGAGGGATAGAAAGGCAAAAAATATAAACTCTAGAAATGTGGTGGATGCTTGAAGTATCATGGAGGGAGTTCCGAACAAATGCATCTATACACGAAGGATTAGACATCAAACAATGCTTATCAGGCCAAGTACAAACTCGCATCAAGGAAAGTGGCTCTATGGATGGACTGACCAAGTCAAGTCTGCTGTGGGCGGCCAATTGCATGAATGTGCCAATAGGACCGCTAACGGGCGACAAAAATTACCCAGAACACTACATGACGACCACGACCGATTACAATGTGTCTGCACTCCGATGTTTCATCCGCTTAGTCGCCATTCCAAATACGGATATAAAATATAGCCTATTTTACTCGCTAATTATGTCGCTCTCCACGGGTGAAAAAGATAGTTAAAATCGGTCCAGCAGTTTCGGAGCTTATTCGGTACAAACAAACAAAACAATCGTTTCTCTTTATAATATTACTTAGCTAGACTAATACAGACGCTCGCTTGAACGCGGCAAAAAATACTGTTTATTCCAAGAATACAACTCAATTTGCCTTGTAAAGACAGTCTAATTAAGGCAAAGTCCTCGGTTAGACTAGAAGGTGATCACAGTATAATAAATATTGGGCTAAACCAGTACAGCTAAATTCCCGTATTTTACACTGAGCGTGAGAGTCTTATTTGACCTCCTCAATTCAGTAACCAGAAAAACACGCGAAATATTCCTGAGTAAGACTGGTGTCGGGTGATCTAACTTCTGTTTACGGGCAACGATTGTTTAAGTCCTAACTGGCAGGTGGATGATCTAACTTCTGTTTACGGGCACCGATTGTTTAAGTCCTAACTGGCAGGCGGGTGATCTAACTTCTGTTTACGGGCAACGATTGTTTAAGTCCTAACTGGCAGGCGGGTGATGTAACTTCTGTTTACAGGCAACGATTGTTTAAGTCTTAACTGACAGGCGGGTGATCTAACTTCTATTTATGGGCAACGATTGTTTAAGTCCTAACTAGCAGGCGGGTGATCTAACTTCTGTTTACAGGCAACGATCTTTTAAGTCTTAACTGACAGGTGGGTGATCTAACTTCTGTTTACGGGCAACGATTGTTTAAGTCCTAACTGGCAGGTGGGTGATCTAACTTCTGTTTATGGGCAACGATTGTTTAAGTCCTAACTGGCAGGCGGGTGATCTAACTTCTGTTTACGGGCAACGATTGTTCAAGTCCTAACTGGCAGGTGGGTGATCTAACTTCTGTTTACGGGCAACGATTGTTTAAGTCTTAACTGACAGGCGGGTGATCTAACTTCTGTTTACGGGCAACGATTGTTTAAGTCTTAACTGACAGGCGAGTGATCTAACTTCTGTGTACGGGCAACGATTGTTAAGTCCTAACTGGCAGGCAATTGTTCATTCCGAGGCACCGATGAGTTACGATGTGAAATGGATGGTCACCCATCTACGGCCCCGGTAATTTTATTATTTTTCCACGAGCTCTTTTCTCCAAGAATCAAGTACAGTAAATCATGTATACCTCGACAACTGTAGAGCAAACAAACGAATTTTAAAAAGATAAAAAATAAAAAACGAATAGTAAAAACCTAGACTAGAGTCAAGAGCAAATCCATTTCACAATTAAAAAAAAAAATAAAAAAACACGCTTGCCATGTCAAAAAGGGAATTAAAAAGTTAAAAACAAGATAGGTAGAATGTTTCATTGCAGTCGGTCGAACTGTAAAGAACTATTCAAAAGAACCGTCCCCCGACTTCAATGAAAAGATATATTTATGTAATAAGCAAACTTTAGACTATGACAGTATACGTTATCTAATTGTCATGAAAACAAAATATTTTTGTTTTTATTTATGATCCTTGGCTCCTCCTTTTTATTTATTTTTTAAATTTCACTAGCTTAATGTTACTTGGGATAACTCAATGCTTCTAACGATACCACATACATTGACATCGGTTAAGTCGTTTAAGAGTTATGGTGGAGTAAAGAAACTCACAAACATACTACATATATATAAATGAACCCTGATAACATAACACTTCATTTTTGGACAGTCGTGAAAAATACAAAAAGGGGCGAAAGACAGTCGTGTAAAATACAAGAAAAGCCGTTCAAAACAACCCGTTTAAATAAAATGGAGAAAAAACAAAAACAAAATTCATTTATTTTGAAGGAGATGAAAACTAAAGCCGAAAATATCATTTTCAATTTTTTTTACATTGCGTATTTAGTATCCCATGTGTATAAAAAACTCTTAAAAAACATACTATGACATAAAAATAGACCATTTCAAATAAATAAAATGTTGGAAACTCACCAAATGTGGCATCACAACAAATAAAAATTGAGAACGTAAACAACACTGCAAAGTTTTTTACGAACATATTTTTAAATGTATTTTGACGTCTATGTTTCGGTGATGTATAAACCGTGAGGCGAGATTCGATCAAACACTAGTTAATTGAACAACAAATTATTTAAATAGCGTGGCTACAGTGGAGACCAGAAAAATTGCACTACACCGGATAGAACACGCACAAGCAAGTTTTTGTAAATAACTAGCTTTTGCCCCCGGCTTCGCTTTCGCGTTAATGTGGACTATCGCAAAAAAAGTAGCCTAAAACCATTTTCAGAAACCTAAATGTATTTGTACCGTAATTCATCCTTGTGCGTAAGTAAAAGTGTATAAAACAGACTCAAACTCGTAAAATCCAAGTGATCCTTTTTGTTTGCAAAGGGTAATTTTCGATTGGAAATTCACGATCTTTGTAGGATAAACTACAAGAAAAGGCTGGTGCTAGTTCAAACAGAACTAAGAAAAAAAAACATGGCGTTACTTTTCTGCAACTAAGTGTATTCTTACTGACCTTGCAAACTTGTCTTACGGCCGTTTTTGCTAGGCAAAAAAATAATTTATTAACACTAAACTTTAATCTTGAAATCTATTAATAGTTTGGTCTTGGATATTATTATCTATTAGTAAATTAAGTTTTAAAATGTTCAAAACATTTTTGACAACAATATTTTGAGTTACATACGAGTAGGTATACCTACTCGTAAAATGCTTTGTCTTCTGTGATCTGATGGATCCACGCACCCTAAACCTGATCATAATTTTCGAATAAAATGCGGGCGGAGACGCTGGCAGAATCAAGTAGCATATAAAATATCACCTCAGTCTTCTAAAATGAGAATTTCAAGTTTAAACTTTTGTATGATTTCGAATTCTTAATTCAAACCTGGGGTCCAATATAATACACTTTTCTATCCTATTTTCAGTGACAGCGTAAAAGCATCTATAAAACATCGAAATATAACAAAAAATAAAGATGGCAGGATGAGCCTGACGTCGAAATTGGTGCACCTGTCGTCAGAATTCCTTAAAGAAGGAATGGAAAGGAGAAGCAGTATTCAGTACGAGTTGGGACAAAACAGGCTGAAACAAAATAAACCAACGAAAATAAGTCTAAAGGTAAAAATACTCGTTAAGATTTGAATAGTAAAACAAAAAACTAACTTGATTTATTAAACATTAGCTGCTGCCCGCGACTTCATCCCCGTGGAATCCCCGATTTTAAAACATTCTTTATCGCTGCTCCGCTCCTATTGGCTTAAGCGTGATGATATATAGCCTAAAGCCTTCCTCGATAAATGTTCTATTCAACCCAAAAATAATTTTTCAATTCGAACCAGTTCCTGAGATTAGCGCGTTCAAACAAACAAACAAACTCTTCAGCTTTATAATATTAGTATAGATAAACATAATTTTTGTAACAAAGAATAATGAGTGTAATAGGTAATTAGTAGTTTCATATTATTATTATTTTTTTCCGCCGTCGGGTGCTTATTTATAATTATGATATAAAAATTCCGATAGCTCATCTTTCCTGTTATGCTCGAATCATAATGAAGTTATTCTAAAATTGTTGTTTTTGATATATAAATATGTATGTTTTAAGTGTGATTATTCAGGTCGGGCATCATTGTCACAGTTATTAAGTATGTCCAAATATATTTATTAAATGGTATAACTCCCCCGAGTTATACAGGGCGTCAAAAAAAAAGTCCAAAAACCAGTCAATGGGAAAGAACAAAATTCTTTTTGGATAGGAAATCATCAAATGACTTCTCCCGCTCTGGGCGGAGCGGAAGAGAGTGTCAGACTCTTACTGACTAAACCCCACCCGTGTTCCTTCTTGTGCCCTTTGCCTTCCAAGGTCAAGTCAAAATCAAAGTCAAAGATTTATTTGCAGGTCTCAGGATCAGCATTACTATTGTGCCCGTTGAGGGTTGATTAATAAAAAAATCGTTAGATCCGCTTCAATTGTACCAGTTTTAAATTGTGTATATGTATTATTAAGTGAATTGAAATAAGCGGGTTGATTAAAAAAGAATCCCAATACATACTTATTCTTATTTTTTTTATCAAAAATATAAATGCCGTATTTCAATTTCGTCGGGCCAAGCATTAAGATCCTTCCATACAAACTTTGACACCTACTAAACCCAGACATTCATGCAAACGTAGATCCCCTATTCCACATTCCACCCCTTTATCCCCATAAAGTTTGCTGAAATCCTTTGTTAGCTGACGTTTCCCATCCTTAATCTACCTCTATGCCAAATTTCATATTAAAAAATCTAGCAATTTCTGAGATGTCGTGATTTATCAGTGCCTGACCTTTTGCTTTTATGTATGTATGTATACCTACATAGTATATATAACTGTAACTGTTATACGAAACATCCGATTTGAATAATTTAAAGTGTAATTTACATATAAATAATCAACCTTGGTTATCAAACAATTTAAATTGATAAGGATTAATATCATGAGGCCAAATAGCCACTATTCCGTTCGATTCGCATCTTAGTTGAATGTTTTTAACAAAAAGCGGTAATTGAGCCTTTACCATAATAGTTAGATATATGTATAACCTCGCGGTCTTTTTTTAGGTACTTTGACCATGTAGAACTACTATATTTTTGTAACAGTTTTCTATATAAGAAAATATTTTCATAGGATCTCTCATCATCTGCCTAGCCTTTTCCCAACTATATTGGGGTCGGCTCCCAGTCAAATCGGATTCAGCTGGATACCAGTATTTTACATGGAGCGGCTGTCTACCAGACCTCCAAAACCCATTAACTGGGAAACACGGTACTTCTTGGCAAGACTGGTCAGATTTACTGGCTTCTGACAATCCGTAACGACTACCAAAGATCTACAAATAACAGCTGGGACCAACGGCTTAACGTGCTTTCCGAGGCACGGAGGAAACTCGGTATGATAAGATGGCCACCCATCCACAGACCAACCTTGGCAAGCGTTGCTTAACCTTGAAGATCGACCCGTGCGGCTGTTATTCTTTAGCCACGATCTCTATAAGAAAAATTAAATATTGCCTATACTTTAAGGTAATAGTGTATCTTTCTATATGCGAAACATTTTTTGAAATAATTGATCTTTCCTCTTTATAATATTAAGTTTCGATGTTCAAGTCCCTTGTTGCGGAAATTATTCGAGAGAGTCACCGCGGCCCTGGAACGCAAAGGGCACTAGGAGTAACGCGAGCAGGTTTTAGTCAGTAAGAGTCTGACACTCCCTTCCGCTCTGCCCAGACCGGAAGAAGTCATTTGATAAGTTCTCTTGAAACTTTTTAAATAGTTCGAAAGACAGAGAGTATTTTAAGAAATATAACGAATGTAAACTGAAAATGCCATCATAATTATCTTTATCGCATATTATATATAGAGCATATCATTCTCAAACATTTTTCTCTTATTTGGTAACTATTAAAGATGAGGAAGATCCTAAAGTTTTCATGAAGATGTAGTTTCTTAGCTAAAGACAGTGAGTTCGCTTTCATCTGTTTGTTCCAGGTAAAATAAAGTTTTTCTTATAGCTGAACTGCAAATGATTGCTCAGTATGTATGCACAGGCGTCTTGCTGATCCATATTAAAATTATAAAAGCAAAAGTGTGTTTGTTTCATACGTTTTAATGGCTGAATAGATTTGGATGAAACTTAGTACACGGGTAAATCATGTCCTGGATCATGTCTTTTTATAATATTGAATAGTATCCAACATTATTTATATACATATATGTATATATCACGAGTGAATGTTATTTTAATAATTACGTTACCAATATTAACAGTACAAAAAAAAAACTATGACGTTCCTAGAACCGTCTTTCTATCATCATAAATAGCCACATACAACCGCACGTGTCAGCCTATTCCAGCAAATTATTTTTTTGTATCCCGCAAATGGCCACTCTTGGGGGCTTGCAAAATATTCGTTTATTTAAGGCGCTAAAAAGAGATTTAACTAAATTTCTATTTTAGGAAAAGACATTTCGAAGCTTAACTGAAGTAAAATGTGTTTTGGGGTGATATTTATTTAAATACTGGCTTGGCCTAGTCTAGTTGGCGAAATCACAACTACTTAACGAGGGATTTTATTCGTGGATCGTGAAAAGTTTTGATATGGTTATTAGTAATTCTATCCCAGTGAGATTGTGAGGAGAAGAATAAGAATCTGTACTAAGCACTTCGAGGCAGCATGTACTTACATAAGTCGGTGCCTATCTATGTGTTGGTATGTTTTTATTTTTAATCTGCTTGTTACTTGTTGACCTCAATCATCACGTAATTGAATTAGAAATGAAGATATCCGCAGTGAACAAAGCTTGAAGAACTGAAACACTAAAATGGAAGTGTGCACATTGCTCGCAGATGAGATAGTCGATGTGGTCGAAAACTTTTGGAGTGGAGACTGCGTACCAAATAGCACAGCGGTGAAAGGGCTCCCACAAGGTGGACCGACGCCCTATCCGTGATAATCTGCTGGGTGTGAGACGCACAGCACCGATCGATGTGGCGACACTTGACGAAGGCCTTATTTCTTTACCAGTCAACGTTTTTCGGCTGAAATTATAATGATGAGCTGGCTAAAACAATGTATTCTCAATGAAAAGTATCAGCATAGCTTTCAAATTAAGTATCTAGATCTCTCTATCGATATCGATCTCTATATCGATCTAAACACAATTCTATCTTTTTTTGTCTGGTTTTAGTTTAAAACTATTACATCGAAACTACCGTTCCAATAACGATATTCATGTCAACGACATTCAAGTGAAAAAATTAAACCCTATCTAAAATAATTATTAATTTACCCATTCTGAATTACACACGCAAGATTTAATAAAATAAATTTAAAGGACATGGACAAAGTACATTTAATGTACACATAAATAGTTAATATAATTATATATTATATATAAAAAAATAATGATTTTTCCGTTTTTTATTTCTCTGAACTTTTCAGTTTTCATTTCAAAATAATAAGTCAAGCAAGATGAATTCAAAGTTGTCACTGAACATGTTTGTAATTCTGTCTTAGAAACTGTTTTAGGGTACTATTTTAAATGCGTTGTAGGAAACAGGACCGTTGGTTGTTGTTGTCACGTCTATTTCCGGTAAAATTTACAATGTATATACCTACATATTATGCTTGTCTTTGTTTTACATGTCTAGTCAAGTTTAAAGCATTTATTTGTGAAATTACTGAAGCTTATTGTACCTACACTTGAAATAATAATGTACTGTGTTATCCAACCTGGTTGGTTGACCGTGGTCTCTTTTTTTAATAACGGTGCATCATTGTAAATTCACCTAAAAGTACCTAGACATAAACCTATTACAATCTAACAAAATATTTATCTCTTAAAATAAATATAATGATTTATAGGTTTTATTTTGTGTTTTCCTTTTGAAATAGTAATTTATATTTTTAAAATATTTAAGGGTAACCCGTAAAAACGTATTTTAGAGAAATATGTACACTAGTTTATCAATAAACATTTCAAACCCAAATTAAGTAGCTATTTGTCTGTTTAAATGCCTAATTATTCTGAAATCATTTCCGTTAAACGTAATAATCCACAAATATTTGTTATTTTAAAGCGCCTACAACTTTTTTAATAGCAAAATTATAATCTATGCACTTATTGCCAACGTAAATAGTAAAACTGGTTTCGTATGGTCTGTTGTGATGGCAAGTTCTATGAGTTTCATTTACAGCAATTTAATGTGATATTCATGAATAATAAACAGAAGAAATCACTAGCGTAGGTACACTAAATTCTATACCTAACTATGCCAACGCCCATACAGAAATTGACCATGTCTTTTAGTGAGGATTATTTTAGTACTATTCTGCTATTTTTATTTTGTCATTCCAACACGATCCCATTGGCATTTTGCTAAAAGTTCGTAATCTGTTAATTCATAATGGTCGATTATTGGTCGGTCAATGGTCTCGTTATACCTACTTATTGATAACCGAGCTATTAAAAGCAATTACTGCACAATGATGTTCTAATGCTAGATCACTGATCAAAGGAACTGTTAAAATTATAGCATACGTCTGTATTTATGTATTCATTTGTAATTATGTACGAGATTACTATTCTATGCCATTTCTTTCAATGGAGTGTCAGTGGTTGACCATTGGAAAGTAATAGTGACGTTTTTATATTAGTAGATTATCAAACTTGTAAAAATCAACCATTATGAAATTAATGATAAACCATTCTGACACTATTACAATAGCAGACTTGAGGCCCAGGCGGGATGTCTACTGGGTAGTACGGTTACGTGGTCATACTTACTATGGAAATCAGCTACCTGTGCTCCGATACTTTCTTGTCTGGTTTTCAGTTTTCCAAAAGGGCCCCGGAGGCCCGGACTCAGGAGTGCCCAGGGCCCCTGCATGGGATAGGACAGCCCTGTGGATATCCATGACACGTTTTAAATTAATGATTTGACCAGAACGGATTGTATGGACTTTAAAGGAGAATTTGACCGCTGAATTTGTTTCGGTGTTTCTTCTCAGGATAGTCGGCTAGGAAACACCGGCTTCATCTAGCTTAAAATGACCAGAAATATTGGACGTGTTAAAGTGTTATTTTTAACATACTTACAAAATAAATATAAATTTAATCTAAGCTACGTAGTATTGCTGTAGTATTAAGCGAATAGAGTTAGGTTTTACTGTCTGTGTTCAGCAACTAAATGGTAAAAATAATGATCATTCAATTGCTGAATTTTCTAGTCATAGGTACTGTACGGAACCGCAGAAATTATTTTCATACCAATAACTGTTATTTGATTTTTTTTTTAACTTTTTTGTTGGCTTCCGTCAGTCTGACCGTCTGAAGCTGAACAGAAACCAGTATTTTAGTTGGAGCAAGTGCCTATCCGATTCCCACACCGCGGCAGCTGGGTAACACGGTATCCCTTGGGAAGACTGTTGTCAATGTTGTTGGCTCCATCGTAATGAATGTCAATGGTATGACTGGCAAATTGGCAATTATTTACTTAGGTCTGCTAGGACCAACGCCTTAACGTGGTTTCCGAGGCACGGATAATTTCGTTATGTAATCAATGGTCATCCATCCACGGATCGCCAACAGCAAGCGTTGCTTAACCTCGGAGATGAAATCGTGTGGCTGTTAGTTAGCCACGAGATTTCCGAAATATGGCTGGAACACAAAGGGCACTAGGAGGAACACAGGTGGGTTTTAGTCAGTAAAAGTCTTCCACTCCCTTCCGCTCCGCCCAGAGCGGGAGAAATCATTTGATGCTTCTAGAACAAAAAAGGTATAAAGGCGTATAAAGGTACAGTAAAGATATCTACACTTTTGTGAGACTAAGATATAATAATATATTATTTAATCATTGAAAGCCCATTCACAGTCATAACATAATGACTCCACAATCATTTACAAAATATGGCCGGTACAGACAGTGAGTAAAATAATACTTATCTTTGTAGTTTCACACTTATAAAATGATATACTGCAGTTACCTGCCTGGCCTTTAAATGGTCATTGACGTTAGAACGGCGGGTGATATTCATGGTTTTCTGTTGTGTGTAATTTTGCACAAAACGTGTGGGTTTACACATCGCATTTATACTAACACTTCTTGAGACAGAAAAGCCTGTGAATTCTTGAATGTAGTAAATGTTTTTATTCAAGTGACATAACATGACACGGTCATATTTAAATTAAGTAAATTTGAAAACATAGTTTTCTTTAGTAGCTAGTAAAACCAGTACGATAACCGATTAGAACCTCCAACATCCTCCCCTTAATCGGAAATGTTGTGTTCCATATTTATGAACATGACTGTACTTTAGTACAAAGTGATCAGAAATTTATCGCGCTGACTGTACTTTACATAAGTGTCTTGTAAAAACTTAAAAAACACTAGTAATCAAACACAAATCATAAAATATAACCTAAGTAACGATATAAGCAAGATATAAACTTCAATATGTAAAAACTTAGGATATAATAAGACCTATGTCAGCCACGCAACGTTGGTGCTTTATACGACTTAAGCCCTTTGTCAAAATATCTGCAGGCATTTTATCGCTCGGCAAATATGACAACTTAACTTTATTGCTTTCGACCAGTTCCCGTATGAAATGATATCGAACGTCTATGTGTTTGGTCCGATTATGATGTACGGGATTTTGTGCCAACTTTTGAGCGCTTTGATTATCATTACAAAGAGTAACGGTTGTACACTCACCTCTGATTTCAGCAATTAGTCGCTGCAGGTAAACAGCTTCCTTAGAAGCGCTTGACAACGCCATATATTCAGCTTCTGTTGATGACAAGGCAACTGTGGGCTGTTTCTTACATTCCCACGACACGGGTGCATCAGCTAGTTTAAAAATATAACCAGTGTATGATCTCCGGTCATTACCATTGCCCCAGTCAGCATCAGCAAAACCAATTAAAGATTCTCCAGTTTTCTTAAAAGTAAGACCGTAGCTCAACGTACCCTTTAAATATTGCAGTACGCGTTTAGCAGCAGTCCAGTGTACTTGTTTAGGATTTTTATTAAATTGACTCAGAAAACTGACGGTAAATAATATATCAGGCCTAGTATTTATTGCTATAAACATCAGACAACCGATCAAGTTTTGATAAGGAACATTGCCCGCTGGTTCCGTCTGTAAATGCCAATCAATGCTAGTATCCATTGGTGTAGACACTGATTTACACTCAGCTAAATTAAAACGTTTTAAAGTTTCAACAATATAGCGTTTTTGAGTAACTTTCACGCCATTATCTCCCACAGAAACATGTTGTCCTAGGCAGTAACTCAATACACCTAGATCTTTCAAGCTAAAATATTTTGCAAGACCGTTTTTCAGGCATTCTAACTCACAATCTTTGTCATAGGCCAATATTACATCATCAACATAAATTGCTATAATTGCAATACTATTAGAACTCTTTTTTATGTACATACAAGGTTCAGACGGCAATCTATTATAGCCTAAATCAGAAAGTACTTCATCAAATCGCTTATTCCAAGCTCTGGCAGCTTGTTTGAGACCGTAAAGTGACCTCTTTAAATGACATACTTTACTCTCCTCACCTTCGGCTACAAAACCATCAGGTTGTGCCATATAAACTTTCTCGTCTAATTTTCCATACAGAAAAGCAGTGTCAATATCTAAGTGATGCATTTTCAAATTCTGCTCAGTTGCTATAGCAATTAAAATTCTCAGTGACGAATAGCGAACAACTGGCGAAAAAGTTTCCTCATAATCTATCCCATAACTCTGATGAAAGCCTTTTGCGACTAAACGTGCTTTATATCTATTTATTTTACCTTCAGAATCACGTTTTAGCTTGTAGACCCACCTACACGGTATAACCTTTTGGCCACTATTCTCTACTAAAGTCCAAGTACCGTTGGTCATCAAAGATTTGTACTCATCTTCCATCGCGGCTATCCATTTAGCCTTATCGGGACGCGAAACGGCATCATAATAAGAATTAGGTTCATCATTTAACTCACATGATTGCATCACGGAACAGCATACACTACAACGATAGTTAGTTTCAGGATTTCTGTCTCTTAAATTATACCTCCAAACTGATCCAGTTTCCACTGCTTCTACAGGTATTTCCTGATCCTCGGCTGGTAAAGGCTCAATAACAGGTTGAGGAGTGGGAACCTGTAAATCATCATTATTAGGACCGTTCTCAATAGAAGTGGTAGGAGAACTCTGAACCTGTAAATTGTTATTATCAGAAATAACAATAATATCATTCTGACGTGTAGATGATTCAGATAGTTCATCAATGACTTCAGCATTTGTAAAAGTATTCTCTAAAAATACTACATCCCGTCCCTTAACACATTTTCTAATATTGGTGGGATCTCTAAATCGATAAGATTTGTTGTCATCGCAATAGCCAACGAATATGTACTGTTTCGCTTTCGGATCTAATTTTTTACGATTGCTAGACGGTACATGTACGTATGCTCGACAACCAAATATACGTAAGTGAGCAATGTCTGGTTTTCTGTTGTACCAAAGCTCAAAGGGTGTACGATTTTCTAAAGCTTTGTGTGGACATCTATTTTTGAGATAAGTGGCAGTTCGTAGAGTTTCTTCCCAGAAAGTTTTAGGTAGACCACTATCCTGTAGCATACATCTAGCCTTTTCTACTAAAGATCGATTTGTCCGTTCAGCAACACCATTCGATTCTGGGCAAAACGGTACAGTAGTCTGGTGTTTGATGCCCTTTGAAGCCAAATATGCCTCAAACTCACCATTCACATATTCACCTCCGTTATCGGTACGCAAATTCTGAATTTTGTGAGACGTCATTCTCTCAACAAAAGCTTCAAATTCAATAAACTTTTTCTTAACATCCACCTTCGAGCGTATAAAATAAGAAAAAATCATTCTAGAAAAATCGTCAACAAAAATAAGTAAATATCTATTATTCTCTAAAGACATGACATCAAAAGGACCGCATAAATCCGAATGCACAAGTTCCAACATGGAAGTACCTTTCTTGTACTCAATAGTCTTAAAAGGTTTTCTAATTTGTTTACCTTCTATGCAAGCCACACAAGGGTTTTTATCAATAGAATTAAAATCTATACCTGTTGCTTTTCCCCGACGAAGATGCTCCAAGGCGACACGACAAAGATGTCCAAGTCTGCGATGCCACAAACTTGACTTAGACGACGCATCATCGGAAGACATCATAGCACGTTCCGGGCGAATAGGAGTATGGTCGAGCCTATACAAGCCTCCAACGTTACGAGTGGCGTGACCTACTACATTACCAACTACTCTAACATTATCTTGCTTATACATTGTACAACCATCTCTATCAAAAACAAACGTTATACCCTTATCAACCGCTTTACTCACAGACACTAAGTTTGTACTCAGTTCAGGAACATAAAGAACTTCTCTAATACTGCTGAGCTTCAAGATTTTATCAGTTTTAAGCAAAACATCGCCAACTCCAGCTGATTTTACTTTCTTGTTATTCGCAAGAGTTATCTCGTTTACTGCCATCGTTGCATCGAAATTACTTAGCCATTCTTTATTGCAAATCATATGGCTAGAGGCGCCCGAATCTACGTAACAGTCGTTCTGACTTAGGTTACCTCCAACTCCAAATGCTGAAATAAGTGTAGACTCATTTTTACTATTATTCTGAGACTTCTTGCCATTATTCTCCTTGTCTCGCTTTCCTCTTCTAAGCGGACAATCTGGACTTTTGTGACCAGGCTCTCTGCACTTATAGCATATTATAGGCTTTGTAAAAGGTTTATGCGACTTCATCATAGCAAGCGCTGATTCCTTCGATTCACGTTTGGTACTCTCATTCAGTAACTTTCGTTTTACTAGCTCAGATGTAACTTCAATATTAGAATTCTCTAAAGCCATTACAAGAGGATCGAAATCTGCTGTCAAACCTCCTAGTAAAATTGCTCCAATAGATAGATCATCAATCTTTCTGCCAATGTCTGCCAAATCCTGTGCAGTACTAGTTACGGCATTAATGTATTCTTCTATGGAAGAGAAATTCTGCAGCTCATATCTATACAGCTTACGTTCTAAAGACAATCTTCTGCATATACCTTTGTCTTCATATGCATTAGATAAGGTATCCCATACCTCCTTGGCTGTATTACAGGCACGTACATGGGTAATTGCACCACCGTCTAAGGTAAGACACATTTTCGTCATTGCTTTCATATCTCTATTATTTCTATGACTTACTGGTGTGGTATCATCTTAGGCATATCCTTCAATCGAAGACCACAAATTTTCATGCATCAAGTACATGCGCATTTTAAATTTCCAGTTTGGATAACCATCCTTACCTTTTAAACTGTTAATTGTAAGTAAAGAAGCTCCTGACGAACCGGAATGCGAAGAAGAATTATGAACATTGTCACCCATCGACATTTTTGTATTTTAATATTTATACAAATACATCACACAAGACAGTTTCGATATTTCAACGAATTATTAGTATTTTTATCTATTTAATACTATATTTACGGACAAAAATTCAACATTTACTTTATTTATTATAGCCCATAACCGACTGTAGTAAATGTTTTTATTCAAGTGACATAACATGACACGGTCATATTTAAATTAAGTAAATTTGAAAACATAGTTTTCTTTAGTAGCTAGTAAAACCAGTACGATAACCGATTAGAACCTCCAACATTGAAAAGGGTTGTCTTTCACAGATTTTTATTCGTTGGCGTTACGGGTAGCCATAAACCAGACAGACTGATACTAGTCTTGCCTAATTACTGGGTATTCTTATAACCTATTCACTGGATTATGGAGGTCTAAAAGGCAGTCACTCCGTGTAAAAGACTGATATTTAGCTGCATTCAGTTAGGCTGGGAGATTTCAACTAAGTTTTGAAAAAGCAAGGCTTATTTTTTATTTCAAGACCAGAAGGCGGCCACAGAAATTATAAATTGTCAGGATAAACATCGTGATGATACCTTTTTTTTCCTGGATGGGAAATCATCAAATGACTTCTCCATATGGCGCCCCGTCTTCTTTGCTGACAGCAAAGGGAGATCTCAACCTCTCTCCCTGCCCGCAGCAGGCGCACCGGGCGTCGGAGGAGTATGCTGCCCTCTTCCGGCCCCCCTAACTGGGTCCAGGGGCGACGTCTGTCGCCCCCCATTCACATGGACCTGAGGTGACGGCGCGTGGTGTTCCCGTGCGCCCCTCTCTGACTTCGCGGAGGGTGTCAAACACCTCACTCCCTCCGCAGACACGAGGTGGCCCGCAGAGGCGGGCCGGCACCAGCCGGGGAATACGGATGTGGTATACGCTCCCGCGATTCCCGGCGTAGGTGAGAGATGGAACACCGGGGTGGTTTTAGTCAGTAAGAGTCTGACAGACCCAGGGTGGAGAACATCCATGAGGATTTCCCCCCGTAAAAAAAAAAGGGTTGGATGCTAGAGGTCACTGTCGCCGATCGCCTCGACGAAGACACGACGTTACTCCGCAACAGGTACCTCCCAAAACAGCCATGTGTGGTGAGCTCCTGCGTCTGGCGGAAAATGAGGACGCCGTGGCGTCTCTCCAACCACTCCTCAAAGAGGGCACTTATCGCCGCAATAGTGGCATGCCCAATCGTGATGATACCTTAATTCAACACTATTGAATTCAATTAAATTGGTCTGTGATTCGTTTAAACAATTTGAATACAATATAGTAAAATATATTTGAATACAATGGCCTAATTTGGTGGATTTAAAACCATTAAGCATGTTCCGATTAAACCAATTTATAGAGTAATAATTACTGTTCTACTGACACTGATGTGGTTATAAAATAAAATTACTTCAACGAGATTTTTTTATACTTCTGCTTGATAGACCAATAAATAGCATTTGAGGCCTGAAAAAACTGTATGTAGTACGTTATTTTTACCCACGACGGAACGAAGACAATGTATGCGTTTGGGGTGAGAGGATGTTTGTTTGTTTGTGCAAACCAATTTTCCCATTTATCTCCAGTACTACTAGTCCGATTTTCATGCAGTTTTCGGTGATGGGTTCGGATTTGATTGGTGCATGTTCTTAGATAGGTGTTACGGTGACAACTCACCAGGGGGCGCTGTCATTACCCACGACGGAACAGAGACAGTGTATGCGTTTGGGGTGAGAGGATGTTTGTTTGTTTATGCAAACCTGCAATGTTCCCATTTATCTCCAGTACTACTAGTCCGATTTTCATGCAGTTTTCTGTGATGGGTTCGGATTTGATTGGTGCATGTTCTTAGATAGGTGTTACGGTGACAACTCACCAGGGGGCGCTGTCAAAGATATTTGATCCAACCAATGTTGCCATTTACCTTCAAAATTACTATTCCAATTTTGATACAGTTTTCAGTGACGGGTTAAGGTTTAATTGGTGCATGTTCTTAGATTTATGTCATGTGCACTGCATGTAAACATAAGTTTTTGCAACAAAAAAAAATTACTCCGATTTTGATATAGTTTTCAGTAATAGTGGTTTGTAGTTGTATCTACTTATATGTAGTAGTAGTTCATAATAAAGTAAAAAGAGTCTAAAAAGTTTGAAAGAATATCCGTCAGGGCTGCCATTAAATGAGCTAGTTTTGCAGATAGTGATGGCAGCCCCCGACGGATATTCTTGGGTTACATTAATTCTGTAAGTTCATTTTTTGTAAATTAATTCTTTTTCAATTATGTTTTAACCGTCGTGGGTTTTTTCAAAATGTTCAATTTTGTCTTTTTCTTAGTTTTTTTTTTCTACTATCGTCAAATACTTCATCAAATAACAGGATCAATGGAAACTCTAGGTGAGGAAAACGAGCTGGTATAGACGCCTGGGATGAGTACACTACATCGAAATTTTGTGAGAAGTGGAGAAGTGGGAAGTTCATAGCCCAGGAAGTATGGGGTGATATAACTACTAGGATACAAAAACAACCAGTCTTTGAAGCATGAAACCATAAAAGCGAACCCAATATTATTAGATCAAAGATAGTTGCCGAATCATAAACTTTTATTTTAGCTACCTTACGTTTTTACTACCCATGTGTAAACACAACAGGAAAACAGAATGTTAACAGATTAGGGTGAATTGCGCAAGCAAAAAAAATACACGGCAAACCTGAGAACGGTAGTGCAATGTGCTGGTTTTTTATTTTATATATTTTTTTTCAACAACGTAAGTACTTCTCTACCTTGGCAAAAAAAATCATTGATTTCTACCCTCTAATATACCAAAAAAAAAAAAAAATACAAAGTGTTATTTTATCATCACGGTGGCCTGTCCCGAACCCAATTCCGCTCATAAAATACCTTCCCCTGCCAATACATTCATAATATGGATTACAATCGATTTTCTTATCATTAAATTATAATATATTCGATCAAATAAAACTATTTTTGTTTGTTTATCTTCTTTCTCATGGATTTGACAGGCAGTCAACTTTTGTCTGGAAAAAAGTTATCATTTCAGAGGACAGTAAGTTTTAGTAGAATAGCCATGTCAACATTGCGTTGTTACGCCCCTCTCACCTTTCCTCACTTCGGATCAGCCCGGCTCAAGCTCTCGGCGCAAACGCACCGGTCCCAAAGCTTGCGGTTTTTCCGCCAAAAAAGTAAGTTTATCATTTCAGTAACATGGGGACAAAAATAGTTTCATTTCGGTGACGGTAATAACTCGTGCTAGATTCGTTTAATTTGTTTCAAAATTGTGTATTAAATTCGCCGTAAGTACTATTTTGTTTGAGTAGTGTTCATATTTTTTTAATAATTTTATTTCGGAGTTAAATGTAGAACTAACCTCTATTTTATCATCTCAGTGTTATCATTTCAGTGGATTCGGTGGACTGTTATACCAATTACAGTCCACCGGAATTAAATGTATCTCCGAAATGATTTAAAACCATAAAGTTTTAGAGATCCTTGTATCAAATACAAAGTCATAGTTTTATAATGTAAGTGTAGATTAGATTATTCGGGTGTATTTGTTGTGTAATATTTGTGTTTAAGATATATAATATACACATATTTCTATGTAGCTAGTACATGTATATATTGGGTTGGTAGGAAAGTAATGAGCGTTGCAAATAAACAAAACAATTTTAAATTATATTTATAACTAGCTGCTGCCCGCGACTTTGTCCCCGTGGAATCCCCGATTTCAAAACATTCTTTATCGCTGCTCCGCTCCTATTGGCTTAAGCGTGATGATATATAGACTGAAGCCTTTCTAAATAAATGGTATATTCAACCCAAAAAGAATTTTTCAATTCAATTTTCAATTTAGCGCGTTCAAACAAACAAACAAACAGACAAACTCTTCAGCTTTATAATATTAGTATAGATTTACAATTACTTGTCTTTATAGTAGGCACCGTTGTTATCTACAACCCATTTCCAGCGATTAGGTAAAGCATGGATACCCTCAGCGTAAAAACTTGGGAGCCGTGAGGCAAAAAAGCTTTCGAGGAAATCTGTTAACTGTGCTCTATCATCAAATTTTTTGTCCTGTATATGATTACTGAGAGAGCGAAACAAATGAAAATCGGTTGGCGCTAGATCGGGAGAGTAAGGTGGATGTGGCAGTAGCTCCCATTCAAAATCCAATAGCTTCTGACGAACGACTTTGGCTATGTGCGGCCGAGCGTTGTCGTGAAGGAAGTATATCTTTGAGTGTTCACGGCGCTTTTTGTTGATTTCTGTACGGAGTTGGTCAAGCTGATGGCAGTATATTGTCGAGTCCCCGGTGATATTATCGGGTGACGATGTTGTGACGAGATTGGTCGTCGGAGAGCCAATGTGACGGGGGGTCACATTATGTGAGGCTTTCCACCTCCCAACTCGTCCCAGTGTGTAGGATGGTATTATTGTATGTAATAATAAACTTGGATTTGTTTGTGACTTGTTTATTTTTAAAATTAGATAAGGAAAGAAACTGTAACAAAACAAAAATAAAAGGTTACAAAAGGAAGGTAAAAAGTTATAAACGGAAGGTAGGAGGTAGATGGTTATTACAAAACTACTAGAATGTTTATTATAAACTTACCCCGGGTTTCTAAAACTTATTACATGTTACTATTGAAACTGGTAATAACTATTGAAAATATTATTGACTGCTCTGGTTGAGCAATTTGATAGAACTGAATGAAAAAATCTGAGCAGTCAATAAAAAAACGAAATTTAAAATATTTTTGAAAATAGACATTTTCTTTTCATTAATAAAAGTAAGGAGTTTTCAGTCATCGTGGAGGTTTAAAGTCCACGAGACTGAAAACGCAACGACATCGTTACAATACCGGGGTGGCCGGCGCAAAAAAAAAGAATCTTTAAAGGATTTTTTTTTTTTGTAAAAGATAGTTGAAATTTGGAATTAAGAATTTAAAAGAAAATTGCGATGATAACGATGTCATTTAACATTCAATTTGGTAGGTAAGAAGGTACAAAACAAGTCACACTTATATAAAAAATACAACAGGTAATTAATGGGAGTGCATGATAGAATTTGGATGTATGAATGTTTTTTACAATGATTATTTACACTAGGTTGGTTCCAG
The DNA here is from genome assembly GCA_905332915.2 of Hecatera dysodea. NCBI lineage: Eukaryota > Metazoa > Arthropoda > Insecta > Lepidoptera > Noctuidae > Hecatera > Hecatera dysodea. Next base: position 13,772,101 of record HG995297.1, read on the forward strand.
TTCCATTCAAACACTAACATTCATCATATCTCACAAAGTCTTAATCAATAACTTTGAATTAAGGCAACAGTTAGGTAGAGAAATCTTATATCCTAGAAGATGTTTCTCAAGGAACTAACCCAGATTAGTGAAGGCTTACTAACTTACTGCCAGTCACCAGCACCACCCGCTGGCTTTGGTGATCTTGTTTAGTCCTTTGTATGTGATGAATGTATTGAGTAAGTGTGTGTGTTAAGTGTCCTAAAAATTTACAAGTTTACTAATCTTAAGAATGATTAGGAAAAAAAAATATTTAATCTCATTAGAGAAGTAAGTACTTGTTTAGAGTACATAAGGAATAAGGTATTTGGTTTAAGTCCAAATATGAAAGATACAATAACAAAGGCTTATTTAAAGAGTTGCTAACCGCTCTATAGTAAAAATATAATCGTTACTATAACATAGGCTTATTTAAAGAGTTGTTATCCGCTCTATTAATACGAGATTAATTAAGTAAAGTCGTAAATACGACTAAGAATTGTGATAATAATAAAATAATTGTAATAATCTCATATGTACAAAATAAAACATTGATAAAGAAATTGATGGTTTGCCAAAAGGATGAAGATGTGTATAAAAATAGTAACTATATAAATCATAAGAGTATGCTGACGCATGGTTAAACTTATAATAAATTAAAAAGAAAATAATAAGTCTTATGTACTTAATGTTAAAATTATATTTAACATTATTTTATAAGGTAATTTTGAGGTACTAAAATGATTGTTAATTTAGTTTTGGAATAGGTTTAATGTCTTTTATATGCCAACGGCCTAGTGGTTTATTGGACATGTCGGATAAATCGTAAATGAGAGGAGTAATTTTCTTTGTTATTTTACATTTAATAAATTTGGGTGCTAATTTTGCCGAAAAATATTTGTCTGCTGAGCTAATGGGGTAATTACGCTTCCATTATAATATCACCATCATTGAATTCCAATTTTTGGTGATTTTTATTATAATATTGAGCGTTCGTTTGGTGACATTTATAGAGACGACCTTGAACTTCTGAAAATATTGGGCTAAGCAAACCAATGTTTTCAGAATATATGTCTTTAGGTGCTAATATGGAATCTTCTGTTGTGTCGGTATTGTACAAAGATCCACATGTGACAAGTTCACGACCAAAAACTAGATAAGAAGGCGTTAATTGGGTTCTTTCGTTTACGGAAGAATTAATTGCAAATTGAATTTTGTTGAGATGGATATCCCATGTTCTATGATCGTCATCGACAAATGAAGCGATTGCGGTAATTATAGTTTTGTTATAACGTTCCACTGTATTTACTTGAGGACAATAGCGTGGAATGTAGTGTACTTTGGGTATGTTGTGAAATTTAAATAAGTCTGTGAGTTCACTGCTTATCATTTGAGGGCCATTGTCTAAAATAATTGTTTCAGGAATTCCATATGTCATGAAAACAAGATTTTCAAGAATATGTTTTATGACTGAAGATGTTGCCCGTTTAATTGGATAAATAAGACAATATTTGGAGAAACAACAAGTTACTACTAAAATAAATCTGTTAAGTTTGCGAGACAATGGTAATGGTCCAATTAAATCAATTGATAAACATTGAAAAGGACGTGAACAATTTTTGGGTTTACCCATTAAACCAATTGTATGTTGATTTTGATGTTTGTAGGCAAGGCAAGTTTCACATTTGGATATAAATGTTGCAATGTCTTTATACATGCCAGGTCAAAAGTAGTTAATTTTAATACGGTGATATGTTTTAAATGTACCAAAATGAGCAGATGTCGGTGTTGAATGGTTTGCGGCAATGATAGAGTCACGTAGTTCCAAAGGAACAACTAATTTCCAAGAAAACTCAGAATTATATGGAGTGTTTGATCGTGAATATTTATATAAGTTATTGTTTTTGATACGATAATCTGGGGTTGAAGATGGATTAGTATTACATTTAGATAAAATTTTATTATACCAATCATCATTTGAATTGGATGAATCAATATTAATAGCGTTAATAGTTTTAATACGGGATAAAGTATCTGGTACTAAGTGATCTTTGCCTTTTTTATGCTTTATTTCGAAATTAAACATGGATAAGCGAATACTCCATCTGGCTAATCGACCTGTGGGGTTATCGAGATGTAAAAACCATTGAAGGGCAGAATGGTCTGTATAGATAGTAAATTTCTGACCGTTATCTAAATAGCAACGCCAATGCTCTAGTGCAGTTATGACACTTAATAACTCACGTTCAGTGATTGAGTAATTTCTTTGAGGTTGAGTGAGGGATTTACTCATATAAGCAATAGGTTTTTCTACACCATCAAATTCCTGTGTGAGCATTGCTCCCAAACCGTATGCTGATGCATCACAGTGGACAGCAAAAGGTTTAGAAAAATCAGGACAAGTTAAAATTGGAGTAGAAACTAATGCTTGTTTAATTAAATTAAACGCATTATTGGCTTCTGGAAGCCATTTAAATGGAGGTGTTTTTTTGCTAGTAGAAGTTAGTTTTGTGAGAGGAGCAGCCAAGGTGCTGAGATTTGGAATAAAACGACGGTACCAGCTTGCTGTACCGAGAAATTTTTTGACTTCTTTACTAGATTTAGGCGGCTGTATGTCTAGAATAGCTTTGATTTTATCGGGGTCAGTATGTAAACCTTTTTCGTTTATAACATAGCCTAAATATTTTAATTCGCGACGGAAGAAAACGCATTTTGGAAAGTTAATAGTAATGTTAGCCGACTTTAATTTATTGAGAACTTTGTTAAGAAGGTTTATATGATTGTCAAATGTTTCAGATATGATAATTATATCATCCAAATAACAGAATACGGAGTTGTCGAAGTCACAAAAGAGATTATCTATAAATCTTTGCTGAGTTGCGGGTGCGTTAGTAAGACCAAAAGGCATAACTTTAAACTGATATGTTCCGCGACCTGGAACGTGAAAAGAGGTCTTGGGACGATCTTCTACACGGAGGGGGATCTCCTGGTCGTCGGAGAGCCAATGTGACGGGGGGTCACATTATGTGAGGCTTTCCACCTCCCAACTCGTCCCAGTGTGTAGGATGGTATTATTGTATGTAATAATAAACTTGGATTTGTTTGTGACTTGTTTATTTTTAAAATTAGATAAGGAAAGAAACTGTAACAAAACAAATCCAAGTTTATTATTACATACAATAATACCATCCTACACACTGGGACGAGTTGGGAGGTGGAAAGCCTCACATAATGTGACCCCCCGTCACATTGGCTCTCCGACGACCAATCTCGTCACACTGGCTCTCCGGCGGGGAATCGAACCCCGGTCTCCCGCGTGACAGGCGGGGATACTTACCACTATACAGTAGCTCCCAGTATAAAATATAAGAGTTGATTTAATTTTAGAAGTTTTACTTATATACCTGTAGAAACACTATTCTCGTTTCGTTACCAATTGTAACTAAATTATACCTAGCATTTTTCTCTTAGTGCAACGGGTACACATTATGTATTATTATTAATGGCATAACTTACAAATGCAGCCATCATATTAATCAGAAACTTTAAGCTTTCTTATCGCGCTTCGTTCACTCTTTTGAAAATATATCAAGTAAATTAGTATTAGATCATAAACAAACAAAAATATTTATTTATGGTTACCAGCATTTACGATAAAGTTTTCCAACATTTTCACACAACAACAACCAGAAAAATTACCAAAGGTTATTTAAGTGAAGAAACAATTCTTTCATATCATAATAAATATTACAATAATATCATTCTTTGAGGTTATTGTAACCTCAAAGAATGATATATGTAATACTAACTGTAATATCTATATATTAATGATGATATTAAAATAACTGTCTACTGTCCTGTCTCAGTGTTAATCTAAAATTTGTGGAAATCAAACCTACCAAAGTACGGAACCCTGGCTGCCCGGCACGGTTGTTCTTAGCTGTATCATTTCGGTGGATTTATTTCATTCCGGTGCACAGTTTATCATTTCAGTGGTCATTTTTATCATTTCGGTAGACACTTTTCATTTCAGTGGACTCTTAAAAATTCATCCTTAAATATTTATGTAAGTTTTGATGAAATTTGATGTCCACTCACGCACAATGTTATAAAATAGGCTAAAGTTTTATTTGTCACTAAAAATATGTAGATAGCATTGATATTAAAAAATCCCACCGAAATGTCATATAAAAATCACTTGTTGAAATTTACCCATTAATGTTTTTTTTTCCTTAGTCTATTGTGTCCCATTTCTGGACTTCCCCATATCCTTCCTGACAGTTTTCTCCGCTACCTCGAACCAGAACTGTATCGTTCATTTTTGTGTCTGATTAAAATTTTCGTGAAACTAGCGTAAATTGGGTTGGTATTTTAAAATTACTGCTTCAGTTTTATTATGTACATGTATATTATGTACTTGTAGGAAAATTGAAATTTTATTTATTTCAATTGCCGCTTTTACACCTAGATACTAAATAGTAAAAAAATTAAGTGCACTCCAAAATTAAAGGGTGACCTGCAAGTAACCCGGTATTTTCTGTTTGTATTACGGGACGTGTGCGCGACTGACTCGCACTTTGCCAGTTCTTTGACACGATAATATTTCAGAGAAAAATACAATTATGGCTCACTCCATTTGACCGTTTGCCTTATAAGAGGTAAGAGGTTACTTTGCAATAAGTACCGTGTTACCCAGTTAATGGATTGTGGAGGTCTGGTAAGCAGCCGCTCCACGTTTAATACTAGCATTCAGCTGAATCCGGTATGACTGGAAGCCGACCCCAATATAGTTCAAAAAAGGCTAGGCAGATGATGATGAGGTTACATCGCAGAACTTAGAAAAAAAATTGTACATTAGTATATCAGTATACCTACATAAATTGACCAAGCCGTTATGTGCTACTCAAAGTATGATGAGCTGGCCAAATCAAAAGGTTGAATGATTATACCGCCATGTTTATGAAATAGATAGCGGAATAAACATTTATGACATACAGTTGCCCCAGCGTGGCTGGTAAGTAGCTAGTAGATGCAACATAATCTGCCTCCATAGTTATGCACTGACAGGATTACTCTGCGAATTGCTAATGCGAACCTAAAATCAAACTCAAACTCAAAGCATTTATTTCAATTAAACCACAGGCACTTTTGAATTATCAAGGTCAGTTAGTCGTTAGTCGGAAAAGGTGAACCTATCTGCACGTTCCAAAGCGTAGATCTATATGGAGAAAAACATGCAAAAAACTCCAAGGACACTCTTAAATTAATATTTTTTTCAAATTTTGTGGATACATTGTTCTTGTTGAAATTATACCTATAGGTATGTGAAAACCATGTAGAAAGACGTGTATGATACAGGCATCCGGAGTAAAAGGAACAATTAAAATACACCGAGACAGTTGAGAGATTACCCGTCCCAGCTGACGAATGAAACAGCCAAATGATGAATGAAACACATACCACCATCAGAGAGACTTTTGAGTGAGCATGACACTACCAACGTCCAGGGACATTCCAGTCAGACATACACAAAAATTATAGTTTAAGGTACATAGTACTCATACATGTGCCGTTAATGCATGAAATGATACAATACTGAATAGATTGAGTCTATATGAGTCTATAGAATGAAAAAACGTATTTTCTTACAATCTTCAGCGGGTCCAACAATGTTTTCAACAATGCTAAAGTATTATTTTGTGCGCCCGGTTGGCAACGGTGAAAAGAAACTGATAAACTGAACTGACTGAAAAACCCTTAGCAAAATGAATATAATATCGCCTGCTTTTTATCAATATTTCAGAACTGAACTCCATCCATACTCTAAACTAAACCTTAGGATTTAGGAACATGTTCGAAGAGATATTCAAAGTTGCCAACAGAAAAAAAGAACATTTTAAAGACAAGACACTATAGGGAACGTGCAGAAACAATAGGTGGTAGCACAGTCGCATCAATGTCAAGTATATTTTAATTAGAAGTTTTAAATTTACAACACTAGATGGCACAGTCTACTTCGTGCACGTTCCCCTAAACGGAGTATGCAGGAAGTTTAGGTAGCAGCTCATGTCAAATAATTATGTACAACGAAAACGTTTCAGATTTGCAACACTAGATGGCATAGCCTACGCCGTGCACGTTATCTATAAAGTGTGAAATAACTAATTTCGGAAGTCGGTGTTAAACAAGTTCAAGTTTATTATTTTTCACTAAAGTTTTTTAGTGGTGATTCCCCACAACTAAATTGACATTATTTCCGTAATGAGTGGTTACGCTATTTACCGTTAAAGAGTTACTCGTAAGTGAAGCCCAGACTTGCGCATAGTTAAGAATCATCACAATCGGTTGATGAAATTGAAGAAATTATTACTGAAAAAACAACCAAAAATATCTATCGAATTGAGACCTGGGTTTTCAGTCAGTATAATACCACTAGCATTATTAGCTAGGGGTATTACTATAACGATAAATAAAATTGTATGCTATGGCTTGATATATTTTTCAAATTGTTATTGCTTACGTTTTTTGACTTAAAGAAGATTTTACATGTAAGTTCTACCTGACTCGTTTTATTATTTTTAACCTGCACTCCACAGCCAACGAACCATATACCAGCTGTTCTATATATTTGTTTGGTTAGAGCTTAGGAGCGCCAGGAAATCGAAAAGTTAATTATAAAGTTAAAATAATCTGTACTTATCCGTGCTAAAAGTTTGTGGCATCGATACTAATCCATACTGATTGGAGATTTGGACATGAAATGTTATGAAAATAAATCAGAAGTGTATTCCTATAAGTTTATGAACTAATTTCCGGAATCGAACTGTATTAATATCGACGAAATAAAATAAGAGTATATACATTCGGAATTACTGATGTTTCCAGAGGGAACCAACCAAAATTACGGAGGTAGGATATCTCTATATATTTATTTCGCACGAAGGAAACAACATACATACATATGTATATTGTATATGTAAGTATGAATGAGCTACAGTTGCTTTAAAGTATCTTCATTGCCCACAGCTGGGCAACCTTTCCTTTATTTGGTTCCCATGCTCCTATGCTCACCACATTTAAAAAGAATATGTTTTATCACTATCAATTAAATTGTTTTATCTGACTTCAAAGAAGGAGGAGGTTCTCACAGTTATACTGTTTTTTCTTTTAAATTATTATATGTTAGGTCAGCTATATATTTGCAAAATGTTAATCCATTTAGATAGGCAATGGAACTCTGACAGTTAATATTATAGTCTATCTACTTCCGAAATTAAGGTTTTTTATACTTTTTTAATTTAGAAGTCGGTTGTATTTTTTTAAGAGAAAGCTTATTTTAAAATTATTTATAAATTTTGTACTAACCTAAGTTTCTTTACTATTTAACATCTTTGTATGTTGCATGATTTAAAGGAACACGAATATTTATGCAAAGGAAGGTTTTCCACAGTATTCTCACTTTGCGGTTTAGGCAATTATCATAATTATTTATTAAAATTAACATAATGACTATGATCAGTTTACCATATCGGGGTCACTAAACATGGGTTTATCATCACTCATATTTGAAGTGTGGTTGGTGAAGCAATTACGATACTGCCCAGTACCGTAGTTGTTGTTGGCACCCAGGGTGCCCTTGAACAACTAATACTCGTATATCAATAGGACAGGATAAAGTTAAAGTATTGACATACTTACATTCTGACAGCGATAACAATTTATCAAAAGTCGAAAATTTGATGGGATTCACTACAAGACATTTCAGTAGTACCTATAGGATAGCTTACACAGACTTTAAGATAACGGTTATCGCTGAGAGTATGTTGCTTTGGTTTAAATTGTTCTACGGATAATTATTTATCTATGGATTAAATTTCTTGTGAACTTTAAATATCACCATGAGAACAAATTTAACTTGAAGTGAATATCAACTTACTTAAACACACTTCATCTAATTTTTCACTATGATTTGTTTTCACAATAGACTGGCTTGTTGTTGTATTATCACGTTGCGCGCGTCAGTGGGAGCTATCACTGATGCATTTGTTTCGAACACAGAGTATGGAGATGCTGTGGGAGCAGCTCCGTGCCGGTGATGACATTGCCAACACTTCGTCCATACGACACATAACGTCAGTGGCTTACATAATTATAGAAATTGACGGTCCGTAAAATTCTTATTATGTTTATGACAGCTAAAACATACGACACCAATAATATTAAGAGTAATGTATCTAGTTGTTGACGGTGGGTGATGCGATTCCGTGATCTGTGTTTACGAGTAGACAAATTACGTAGATATAGATTCATCTGTTCAAATCAGCGATATAGCGGAGTAGGTACATTTAGCTACATCCCTAGAGAGACTTGCGGAGACGAATACAAAGGTACGATTTCTTGTAGAAGTTCTGCACTTGCAGAGGCGTAGGCGAAGTATCGTTACTTATATATACAGTAGATCATTTTCAAGCACCTGTGAACAATTGCCACTAGAGCCTTTGTGTTGAAATCTGTTTATTAATTAATCAAAACATGAAGAGCCAGATTTCAATGAAAAGCTATCAATTGCGTTGTTTATCTATGATTTAACTACCATAGAATGCTGCCAATGCTCAGCGTATTAGCTAATTCAGTGGCCGCAACTAGTTAGTGTGCTGTTTACCGAACTGGCGTAACGCGGTGATAAGAACCGTACAGACAAAAATAAATAGTTTGAAATTTTAAAACTTAGCTTAACAGTGGGATGATACAAGCAGACACTTACCTGTAACCACTGGAGAACGAGGCCAATGTTCAAGTTCATTCATATGTAATGCACAGTTTGAATCTGGGACTGCCCTTTAAAATGTTCAGTGTACGTCTTATTTTTATTTGAAAAAGGAACGTTTATCTATATTTTAGATAGTAAGAGCCATAACACGCACAACTTTAGTATTTATCAATTCCGCGAATTGTGAAATTTTATACATAAATTGTGTGATTTTCACAATACCACTGATTGCCGTAATAATACGAAGGTACTTATTGTAAAACACCAACACTAAAGATAATGATGAATCATGAAAGTTATTAAATATTTCGACATGAATGCGCGCGCAAGGCACAACAGTAGGACTCCCAACCGTTACCTTGAAATGATTTAATGCATAAATGCAACGAACACGCACCTTCTGCTGAAATAGTTGGGTATTACCTATTTACTTATGGCCTTATTCTGATATGTAAGGATTTTTTTTACACATTTCGCATCTGCCATCGTGTATCGAAAGCAGCCATAACCAGATTATCTGTCTTCATTTTGCGTTTCAGGAGATATTTAAACAAACACTATCTGTTTCAGTTTCAATATTTGTCATAATTTCAGCCTTGAAGTCTTTGTATTTTGCAACATATTTATTTACCACCTCTATAATGATCGATTGAACGAAATCCTGCATCGCGGTATCAGAGTTATCAATGTGATTCGAACATCTACAACAGCGCGAATCAACATCGGGCACAAGAACTATCTGGTCTGATGATGCCCCCTTTTCAATTTTCGATTGCGGGCATTTACTTTCTGTACCGCATACCCAATACTATTACTATACTAGTGATCTTCGACAAAGAACGTCAGGACAGCCTTGTTGCAGCAAATTCATCATAACGTCTTCATCAGCACTTCCTCATCGTTACCTCAAGCTGTCGAGTCATACAGCTAGCCACGGGTTCTACGTGTATCTTGACTATCAGCATGCCGTGGATGTGCATTCCTGGTCAGCATCCTTAGCCGATGTCGTCATACTCAACCTCATCAGAAACCTTGGCAAGCACACTGCACCATCGGCCAGTCACATGAAAATCCTCGAAGAACCTTTCCTCGGTCGACGCCAGTAGTCAGGTCATTACGTCGGACGGCACTGCTCCGACTCACTGAAGCCAGCAGCACCACCCCAACTCACTGGGATATCATCATCCTGACTTCACCGCAGACGGTTCCAACTTACCGTGAACTCAGTAACTTCCAGTTACGATTCACTGGAACGAACATTCCACTGGCCTGGCAAGCTCATGTATCTCCACATTTCTTGTAAACCATGATGCATTGGTATTGTTCTAAGACGCTATTCTGGAATCTTTGTAGGATTTTGAGATTTGAGGTACTCACAAATCCCCAGAGCTAGACTCCATATGACCATATGGGTTTTATGATGCATTTATAAACTAATAGTTTATTGGACAGAGTTAACGGTGCCTATCGACCAATTAGCCAGTACAAACGTTTAAAATTGAGATCTGCTTCTTTACTATTATCTGTTATATGATTGGTCCATGTTATTCTCCAATCTAAATTAAGCTCAAGGCATCTCATACAGTTTTCTTTGAGTAGTTGTTCACCTCTTAGTGTGACAGTTGGAAATTCTCCTCTAAGGAGTGTGAATGTTATTTGTCTATTTGATACAAATGAGTTTGTATTATTTGTGCTGCTTCAGCAGCGTCTTTGTGGCTTGCTAGGCGGGCAGTATCATTCACATATTTTACCGTTACTACATAATCACTGCAGGATTGGTTGGATTTAATGATTGAGTATAGGACAAGACCGAGCACGGCACAGAGGCCCTAATGTTATACAACTGAGAAACCTCATCACCAAAAACTTGAAATTTTCTGCCCACCAAGTATAATTTCAACAACATGTACTTAGTAGATCAGTATTAAGTTTTGAGCTTATACAGTAATCCGTCACGCCATGCCATGTCCGTCTGTTGAATGCTTCTTGGATATCCAGGAAAGTTGCGGCACAGTATTCATTCTGTTCTAGGGGTTACTTTATCTTGTCCACCGCACGATGCACCTGCTCAACCGTAGCACTCTACGGCTCCCAGAATCCTAACTAAACTCTATACTCACTACTTAAAGGTACTTAAGAATTATAGATTCTTCTTCCAAAATTGACTTAAGTCTGCTCAGGAGGATTCCCTCAAAGAATTCTGACCTTGTTGGAAGAAAACTAATTGGCCTGTATGAACCAAGTTCTATAGATAACTTTCCCGATTTAGGTAGCCGCATTTTTTTAATGTGTGTTTTATCAATGGTTTTCCTACCAAATTCCACCCTAGAAGCTGCTTGCTGCATCTCACAATAAAACTTAATCACTACCTTTCTAGACCAGGATTTCTTAGGACTTCCTGTGCCATAACAGTGGCTTGGCATCTACTTTTGAACTCGTATCATCAGTCAGCTTCCTTCGGATGTCAGCGAAAGTTGGATTCTTCTGACTATCGTCGATGTTCTTGTGGGGCTTCTTTAATTCAACATTTATCAACAAAAAGTACAGCAACATATTGGAGACATATTCTGCAATATCAAATTGGGTTTAAGGTTGTCACATTGCACAATTAGCGGTAATAGGTCATCGGCGACCATCATGGTAACCCGTTTCGCTTAGTTGCCTTACCACTTACGCAACGTAGCGTCGAGTAACTGATACGAGACGTTTTTCTTTACATCCTTCTTGGAAATTGAATGCTTTTGTGAAAAATGTGTTTATAAATTCATCAAAAATAGAAATTTCTAATGTAATAAATTGGTCTAGCAACCACCCTACAAATACAACCCATAATACGTTCTTAGTTAAGGGTACAAAATTCCAGATAAAGTTGTGTTGTGAAGTTTCTCCTAGTTTACAAAATCATCCAATTATTTAGAATTGGTGTATTAATATAATGAAACAGAGTCACGGACACATGAAGGGATCTTGACGCGGAAAACCATAATATAATTGTATGTAGATTACAGCATTTTTCAACTACCAAGTCTTCAACCAGTAGCTCCCAAAGCAACAACACATCACCAAGTCAGTAAAATTACCAAAGTACACAAACTTCGACACCACGACCTTCGTACTTGAACCGACTTCGAAAACATCACTGACCAATCGCGGTGCAATATCCCAGAATACGGTCGCCGGCGCACGCAGGCCAGCGCATTCACGTCGCGAACATTTTGTGGAACGGATTAGTGGCTAGCGTTCCGTGAAAATCAGGCTTCGAATTGGCAAAGAGCTGGCTGGCTATGCAATACTCATAAAGAACCTGTTGTATTTACATAAGCGTACTGCGAAGACACAAGGGTCAGGTCGTTAGTGTGCTCCTGGTTTTTGTGCTAATCACTTTTATCACAGTTTAAGTGGTACTATGTGTGATAGTAGATATGTTTTGGTTTTCACTCTGCTGTCGGCGGCGACTTTCGTCAGCGACTGCTCAGCGAAGTATGCACGTGAGTTTTTATTGTTTGTTTTGCAACGTTCGGGGAGATTGTTGAAGTTACATCGATATATTTGCGGTTTCGTTGCGATTGATTTATTAGATCTTTCAACGTGATTATTTAGGTAGGTATACAAAATTGTAAATGGCTTGATAATGACTAGTAGGTACCAGCAAATATATGTTTTTTACGGTTAATATTTTTTGAAAAATAACGATATTTAAAGATCTATGATCGTAGTGAGTGACCTGTAATGAAAATGAAAATTGATGAATAGAAGTAGGCAAAGTGTAGTTTAATAAATTGTTGAGGTCAACATAAGCCACCTATACTCGTTGTTTAGGTATAAAGGTACCTAAACAATCTTGATGTGCCTTTTAACATTAACACATACCTACTAATTAAATGAACTACTGCTTAAACTTATGGTTCAAATGATTTAGTAATCATTATTCTTGTATTAACATTGGTTTTTAGTTCCATTTTATTTTGAAACTGAGTTTTTTTTTTTCAATAAAAATGATTAAAAATACACATCAAGATTGTTTACCTTTATTTAAATACCAAAACAAAACCAATATAATTGTATCCATGTATATTTATCTAGTGAATACCTAGTATCTAGCAACATTATCAGAGTGGTTGGTATGGAACTTGATTGTGACAATCCTAAGCAAATATTGATCGGACTAATTATTTTGTGGCGTATTAAGTAATATGCTTATTCTGGCAGATTCCGCGATCTCAGGTTGATTTTGAATAAGTTCACAGAAACTTTGCTACCCTACCTTATGTCTATCATCTGATGATATCCGGTCTTGCTCATGTATAATGTTGGGTTATGCATGACCAAGACCGCAGAGAACACAGTGTCTCAAAACCTCGATCAAAGGAGAAGTATCGTCTTCTGAAAATTTAGATTTACTGTCCTCGAAATAAGAGTTCTAATTCAATCTTAGAATACATAGGCTTCTAAGTTTAATTGAAACACTACTTGGATTGTAGTTTCGTTTGACCTAGTTATTTTGAATCTATTACTGGTATTTAATATACCTATGATACAATTAGATATTCATGCTATCACTCTTTGCTGATGTCAATGAATCAGTCGGACAGTATTTTTCTGAAACTTTTATTTATGAATAGTCCAATTATCTAATTCGTGTGACAGCAGATCCTTAATAGTAAACTATGAATATTGAAAAACTAGAAACAGTTCTTATTTTTATGGTTGGTAGGTTTACTGTTGGTTATCGTTATCGATAATGTGGTTGACGATTGGAATACGCTAGCCTAAAAGTAACATATTCACTCTTGTTTTAAAAATGTCAGTTCCTATACGCACAAATAAATAAGGAGTTGCCAAAATATTTTGATTACGCCTAGGATCTAAAACACGTAGGATTCTCCCGTTTGTAATAATAATTATATACGACTAGCAGCGCCCCGCGGTTTCACCCACCTAGTTCCCGTTCCCGTAGGAATACGGGGATAAAATATAGCCTATGTTACGCAGGGTGAATGTAGCTTTCTAGAGGTGAAAGAATTTTTGAAATTGGTTGAGTAGTTTTCGCGTGAAAGCGTAACAAACAAACTTACATTCACATTTATATATTAGTAGGGATTAATCGTTTGCATAGCTTTACCGTATTAAACTAATGAATCACTGAAATTCTATTTACTCTACGCTACTCGTTCATGCCAATTTTATTTGACCTAAACGTTTTACTGTGAAATCGATCATTAGAAATTTTCGCCAATCCTCGCGAACGGTATTATCTTTTCGAAGGCCAGAGAGAAGCCGCAGGAAACCACCTAGTGGTGCTAACTAAATACCTCCGTCTACGTTGCCGCCAACCTTATTAACCACTGTTTAAATATCTCATTTAAACCTTGAATTAACTTTGTTAGAAAGTCTGGCAAACGTTTAGGAATTGAGTAAGCGGTTTATGGATTCCAATACCTAGTTGAGTAAAGTAGAATTTGATGACTGAGTATTTTTATTAAAATCACTACTGAATTATAATAGACTAGCAGCGCCTCACAGTTTCACCCGCGTAGTTCCCATTCCCTTGGGAATACGGGAATAAAATATAGCCTATGTTACTCGTGGATAATGTAGCTTTCGAATGGTGAAAGAATTTTTAAAACCGGTCTAGTAGTTTTTGAGCCTATTCATTACAACCAAAAAAACAAACAAACAAAGTTTTCCTCTTTATAATATTAGTGTAGAAAACATTAAGTTGACACAGACAACACACAGTACAAGAAATAATACAAATGAATGCCATAACTGCGCTTTGCGTGTCCATACGATAAAGGTCACCATGAGGGGTAAATATGTATGATAGTGTTTTTGTGATTTACTAGTATTTCAAAAACAACTTGCAAGCGATAAAATTATGATTTACTACTTAGCTTCTGCCAGCGACTTCGTCCGCGTGGAATAGTTACTTTACCCCTGATTTTGAAACTCTCAGCCCGATCGGTTTAAAATTGACAAAGTTTCATACAAACGTTCATCCCCTATTTTATCCCCTTGGGGGTAGAATTAATCAAAATCCTTTCTTAGCGGATGCCTACGTCATAACATCTACCTGCATGCCAAATTTCAGCCCGATCCGTTCAGTGGTTAAAAAATGGAGTAACTTCTCCCGTTTTCCCAACATTTTCATTCACTGCTCTGCTCCTATTGATTGTAGCGTGATGAAAAGTATACTATAACCTGCCCAGGAGTATGAAGAATAATTGCACCAAGTTTCGTTAAAATCGGTCGAGTAGTTTTTGTTTCTATAAAGAACATACAGACAGACAGACAGACAGACAGACAGACAGACAAAAATTCTACTGATTGCATTTTTGGCACCAGTATCGATCACTAATCACCCCCTGATAGTTATTTTGAAAATATATTCCTTGTACAGAATTGACCTCTCTACAGATTTATTATAAGTATAGATAGTGTAAAGGATGGAATTTTAACTTTTTGCCTCCTCATCACCAGTCCGTACCTTTTCGTTATGTTCACAGTAACGGAGAGCATTTTAAATGTATGCATACAAAGGAGATGTTTCAAAACGGGCCCAGTATAATTATGTACATTGTACAGTACCTCGAAAAATCGAGAAAAAACCCTGGAATGGAGTGTGTTGTTCATACATTTTCAACCGACTTCCAAAAAGGAGGAGTCAAGTCGATTGTAATTATTTTTTTTGTGTTACCTCGTTACTTTTTACTGGGTGATTTTGATGATTCTTTTTATATTCGCTGGTACTTGCCATGTGGTCTCATTTAATTTTGTGAAACATTTGAACAGTTTTGAGTGAGATCTTATGACTAGTATTTGAGTTATCCCTAATAATGTGTGGCGTCGACTATGTTGATGATGTTCTTATTCACTCATTGTCGATGTAAAATGAAAAATAAAAGCTGTATACGATGGTTTGGAAGAGTACCTTACTATTTCAAGGTGGTTTTCTACTCTTTTAGTTTGGTGAAGATCTGATGAAGACCTGAGATAGGAAACGGAACTCTTCAATAAATGACAGCAAATGTTCCGTTTATAACACATACCTACGCTGTAATGGATACGTTTAGGTGTGAGGAGTCACCACTAAAAAGAGAAAAATAAAATTTATAGTTTGTTTGCACCAGTTTATGATATAAAATCACGCTGATACGCTCTGAAGGACTACGTAGACATGTCTACACCCTATAAGGAACCTACCTACCAAATTTTAAGTTTGTAGGTTTTATAGTTTCTGAGATTTCGTGATTAATCAGTGAGTGGTATTGCGCTTTTATATACATAGATGAACCTGCCTTTATAATTATTTCTGCGTTGGGTTTAGTAACATAAATTAAATTTGCATTGGACGTTGAACTTCAAACATAAACTTCTTCCTTCCGACCTTCTCAATTTAAAATCAATAAAACTTAGTAAAGTGGGGATATTGTTAGGTTTATTTCAATCCCAATGCAAATAAGATATTTAACAATAGTATGGGCTTGACTGCTTATCGTTAAATGGCGCAACCACTCACTATGGGAATAATGTAAATTTAGATGTAGAGTATCACCACAATTTTTTTTTAAACTACAACCGACTTCCAACTAAAGACACAGCAAAGTTACTTTAATTTTGAAAGTCGGTGTCAAAACTGGTTTAAACATTGATCATGTTTTATTTATGTATGTACACACAGTAAGCTTTAAAAAAGAAATGTTTGTGGACAGTAAAGAGCACAAAGGTACTTTTAATGGCGCGTACCTCGTTCATACTAGAAAAAAAAAATGTTTTGCATCCACATTTACTCTTTTAACTGTTCATCTGAACCAGTCATATAGCTGAACCTTTACAACCAGTACATAGGTTATTAGATAATCGAAACAACTCATAACAAACACTTCACATCTTCGCTAAGTTAATGTTGGTTTAGGTTCAATAGCAAACATGGCGGCCGAGGCTTTTACACGTAATTCTATTAACTTACTATGCATTGTTTTGGGTAGTTCAGATGTACAAAACGTTTTTGTATTTTCATGCACTTTTGTAAAAGATTTTGATGTGCCGTGTGCCTGTTGAAATTTCTCACCGACACTAAAGACGAACTTTCATATTATTACAAGCTTTCATACCCGTGAAAATAATCGATAAGCATGACATTGTATACTCATGGCAGTTGTTGCCTGATCTGCTTGATCAAAACCCGTTATGAACATAAAAAACCACAACAGCTAAAGGTGAGTATAGACTAGACTCTAGTCTATACTCACCTTTAGCTGTTGTGGTTTACAAGTAAATGCTCTAGTCACTAGAGCATTTACTTGTAACAGAACAGCGAGCCATTCTATGATATGTTCTAGTGTATCACCCTTCATGAACCAGATGTCGAGCACGCTCGTCGTTTTGTTACAATAATAATTGTACAAACCAACGAGTTTATTGGTGTAACATTCCGTCGAGCCTTTGCCGAGTCCAACATTTCAAGGAAGAATGAACGAAATGTTACGGGTAAATGCAAACTCGCTGTGAGCATTACGCCGTACATTCGCAGGAACGTTACATTACATGGAAATGCTTTGGAAACTGAGCTTTTACCTGTATTGTAGCATTCGTAAGAACGTTACATTACACAGAAATGCTCGAAAATATGCTCTAGTCTATACTCACTTTAAGGTGTGCATCGAAAAATGTGTACCTACTACAAATTATAATAAAAAATACTACATTATTGGAATAGTAAAAAGTAATCGTAAAACTAAGTTGTTCCCTAAACAACTGAGTTTTTATACCAACACGTGTTAAGACAGGACACTATTTGCTACTATCATTACAGAAAGCTTTTGAAACAAGAAAGTGGCTTTTGTAATTCGTACGTCAAATGCCATACATTTCTTTCGAGTGAATTGCCTCAATAAACAAGAGATTTTTAAGTTTTCATAGCTTGAACATAGCAACGCGTCCTTTCCAAAGGTATGGGGGTACTTTTGATAAATTGTTACTTGAGGATTTTTTTCGTTCATGAGTTAGCAGACAAGTATCAGTTTACTATCAGGAGCGCTGTAAATGTCTCACAACTAGCAGTTTCTGATCGTGAGGAAGAATATTAATATACCTATAAATTAAAAAAAAACGGTTACTCAAAAACAACCCAATTAGGGCCCCACGTTATCGGGAAAAATCCGATTCCAGGAATCTTGTCCCGCGGCCCGAAAAATGTTCAGACAAAAAAAGACAATGACAAGTTTCCCGGATGACCGACGACTTCATTTACGACATACTCTGTGCTTTGAATATTTTTTGCATAATGCTACTAACACGTGTAAGTAAAATTGCAAAATAAATATCATTGCAGGCTTAGTCCGGTAACACAGTACGATTTTTTAAGATGACCTTGACTAATTTGCATATTTTCACTTGACTACACAAACTAAGTAGTGTGATGAACCAATGGAAATCTATGAGGTCAAGACTGTTGCGCTACTTACTGGTAGTTTATATTATTATGATCGCAAAAACATTACCTTTTGGGGAGTCCAGTAAAAAATGACAAAAACAAAGCAATTTTCGTGCGCAGAAGCAGGAACCACGTCGCTGGATGGGAACGCCATGACAAAAAATTATATGATTAGTTTTGCCCTTGACCTACAATTATTAATATTCAGACCTCTATGCTTATCTTATTATAAATGCAAAAGTACACTGTATCCATCTGTTATGCTTTGGCGACTAAACGGCTGGTCCGATCGATATGAAGTTCGATATGTAGACAGTCTGAAACATAAGGCATAGGCTACTTATACTTCTTCTGCGTCCGCATCCATGATAGCCGACGTCCAAGCAGACGCAGGCAAAAGGTAGTTTATTAAAAAGGATGAGTTGTTTCAGGGTCGTCTCCGAGATTGCTATTTTCGATTGATTGTGATGGTAACTGTTCTAAAAAGAAAAATTCAAATATTAAAAAAAAATCAACTCAGTTTAGTACAATGAGCTAAATTTGTGTAATATTTAATCATAATATATTATTTTGCTTTTGTAAAATTTGTATGATATCGTGATTGTAATTAGTTATTCTATTAAGAGCGTATACGCCAAACTGCATTTCATAGAAATTTTCAAGTTGTTATTTTCCGAAATCACTGAACCGATTTTAAATGAAACTTCACACATATAAGCAGGATACACACTTACACAGGTCTAAAAAGTTGGTATTCACATTTTCGATAAAAAGTGTTATAGTTAAATTAGATCCATTTTAAATTTTCCATACCAACATAAATTTCCAGTTATCTTTTTGTAAATAAGACATTTCGAAACTCACTTTTTAGACCTATGTATCCTGCTTATTCAAATTCAAATTCAAATATTTTATTTCAGATAAACATCCATTCATCATTATATGTGTGAAGTTTCATTAAAATCGGTTCAGTCATTTCGAAAAATAGTGACTTTAAATTTTGTATGAAAATTGAAATGCCATAGGCGTACACGCTCTTAATTCAATAGCCGCTATTATAACGGTTATACCTACAATGTGCTATACACGCGCGATGCGTGTTTACCTTATGCTTATTAGCCTGGGCTCATGAATAAACCTTAATGTTAAATTAACCTTCCATTAAGAGGTTTATCTAAGTTTCAGTAGTTGACATTATTCAAGTAAGTGTTAATGTTCAGTTTGAGTATTGTTTTTTAATCTTTACATGGATCCATGCTTCCGAGACCGTGTAAAACTTATTATTCGAGTATTTATAAGCTTTGGGGTTTAAGAATACATATTGCTCCGGCAGTTGGGTTAAAAAAATTCATCATGTCAAATATTAAGTCACATATAAAACATAGTGCCCGGCAATGACCTCATATAGCTAAAGTTTAGTAAACCTAATAAAAAAAAAAATACGCGGGATTCTAGGCCAGATTTGTCGCTGTGAAAAACTAGGAAAGTGTAAGATTAAGACAGTAGACGTAGGTTAAGCACAACAAGTATTGCATTGAAAAGCCATGTGGTCAGCTAGTATTGCACAAGAGGTACTGCACCACGCGCCATTCTCCCACTGTGCCTCCAAGGTGCATGATAACCAGTTCTGATTGTGTCATAGAACTGGATCCTTTTTACTTAGTTCTAGTTTCTGTAACATTGGCTTTATTGCTTGACGAACTGGATGGTCTAGAGTTATTTACAGTAAAACTTGTTAAACCTTCACTTGCTACTAATAAATAACTACTTGGGTAATTTAAAGAGAAAATGATAAACTTATCAAAAAATAAATGCAGTCCCATGATAAATCTTTTGGATAATTCCTAACGTCTGAAATATATTTTCTAGAGTTGTCTTTGGAGAATAATTTTAAACTATCAAATTTTATTTTCTTGGGCCTAAGTAGGACAAAATCTTCATAACTAGAATTTCCATTACCATATAAATTATTACTTTGGTTCAATTGATGTAAGTCAAACAACACCGATTGGTTCTGTTTCATTCATTTTTATTTGTACTTATATAGAATTTAAAAAATATATTTATGTCTATAGTTTGATTTTTAATTCGAGTCAGTAAAATGACATTTCCAATGTTGCAGGTTTTTAGTCTCAAATAAATAGTGATGTGGTAAAATCGAGTTTTTAATATTAAACTTAGTCGAGATTACATTTTTTTTATTCAATATCAAATAGCCTTTATATAAATAAAAATATGTAATTTACGGTAATTAAACAGAATACAACACGGTAGGTAATTACATCTTCTATCTATACTTATAATAAATCTGTAGAGAAGTCAATTCTGTACAGTGAATATATTTTCAAAATAACTATCAAGGGGTGATTAGTGATCGATACTGGTGCCAAAAATGCAATCAGTAAAATTTTTGTCTGTCTGTCTGTCTGTCTGTATGTTCTTTATAGAAACAAAAACTACTCGACCGATTTTAACGAAACTTGGTGCAATTATTCTTCATACTCCTGGGCAGGTTATAGTATACTTTTCATCACGCTACAATCAATAGGAGCAGAGCAGTGAACGGAAATGTTGGGAAAACGGGAGAAGTTACTCCATTTTTTAAGCTTCCGTCGCGTGTGTAGCCTTAATGGTTAAAGTTACATAGAAATCATGTATTACGGAAATGTTTGGCATGCAGGTAGATGTTATGACGTAAGCATCCGCTAAGAAAGGATTTTGATTAATTCTACCCCCAAGGGGATAAAATAAGGGATGAACGTTTGTATGAAACTTTGTCAATTTTAAACCGATCGGACTGAGAGTTTCAAAATCGGGGGTAAAGTAACTATTCCACGCGGACGAAGTCGCTGGCAGAAGCTAGTATAACATAAAATACTGTTATATTCTTTGTTTTTGGTTGTTGGATCATCACTTGTCACGCTATGAACGACATCTTATTTTTCATTCTGCTCCCGAATTCAAAATCCCGAAACCCAACCGTCCACCTCTAAAGAGAGATGTCTCCCTCCAAAATGCGGTGCTGGTATTACATAACGCACCGTACCATTCAAGAAAAGTCGACCGTAGGTATCCCCACTTCAAACTGGCGGAAGGCTGATATTATTCAGTGGTTGGATGAAAAACAAATTCAATATCAACCTACAATGATAAAGGCTCAAATAATAGAAATAGTAAAATTACACAAACCTGATTACGAACGCTATGCTGTGGAAGAGTTGGCCGCTGAATACGGTGTCACAATCCTGCGTCTACCCCTTTATCACAGTGAGCTCAACCCAATACAGTTAGTTTGGGCTCAAGCAAAGAGTTACGTCGCCAGGAACAACAAAACTTTTAAAATAAAGTTTCTCCAATTCTCCATGCCATAAAAGTCGAAGACAAAATTTATCAACTCGACCACATCATAGATGAATATGTGAATTCATTCGTTATAAATGTAACTGATTCCGATTCTGAATATACTGATTCAGAATCTGAGTCGGAATCAATAGCAACCGTAATGAATAAAAACGTATAAAATTACTTGTATTTTCCCGACTTTCTAGTGTTAACTCCTCTGAATCTCTTTATACATTTTTTCCCAGCTTTTAATATGTTGGTAAGGTCCATGTTTCTAAAATAGTATTATTTAATACGGTATGTATTAAATATTTACAATAAAAAAAACACTTTGATACCTAATAAAATAAAGCATGACTAAATGTCTAAGTCTATTGATTGCTGAACATCACTATTGTAGCGGGTCACCCTTTTTTGTATCAGCGACAGTTGCACTTGTCATTTTACTGACTCGAATTAAAAATCGTACTATAGTTGCATGTGCGTAAAACATTTTTATTTTCATCACACGAAGGTTATATCAATAATTTATACTGATAGACATCTAAGCATCAGACATTATATTTTTATCTACTAACACAATTGTTTTGAAGAGTAAATAGTACTTAATGATAGAGAAATAAGTGTGTATCTGCACGCAAGAGGCTCCTGCTACACGCATCATAGGAAGGATCATACAAGGGCAAATGTTAGAGGTTATCTTTATTTTTTTTAAGCCTACTATAATATTGTATCGCACTGCTGAGCAAAGCCCCTTTCTACGTACAAAGGAATACAGGGTTATTTGAAAAACACCAACAACCTCTGAAGAGGTCATTGTACTCATCATTAGGAACAACTTTTATTATGGGACCAAACCTGAAATCGCGGAAAAAATATCAGCTGTTCCTTACATTTATGTTCGTATAAGTAATCAAAATTTAGGGAACAGCTGATTTTTATTCCCGATTTCAGGTTTGGTCCCATACTAAAAGTTGTTCATAATGATGAGTACAATGACCCCTTAAGAGGTTGTTGGTGTTTTCAAATAACCCTGTATAATTTGTTTATAGATAATTCAATAAAAGGTTTGATAAACCATTTAATTTATATTTTGACACTTATGGCTCCCTTACAGAAGTTTTATAGAACAAATTCGACTAGGAACCAAAGTCACTCAATGACCCAACGTACTTACTCTAAGTCCTGTGTCGACTCAGTTTTTTGCCAAAGGTTGGCATGAAGTACGTTTGTAGCAGATTTGAGTGACAGGCATACTTGCAAGCTGAATGTGGGGTTTACCTTTATGACAGTAACTCTTTACTCTTTCACCAAGCTGTATTAGGCACGCCGGAGCAGCAGCTGGCTGACAACTCATTCTAAATGAAGAAAAATTTTACCAACGGTTATCTTCTTGATCAGTCTGCTGCGTAAAACTTCAATCGTAGACGTAAATAATCTGACCCAAAATATAAGCAAAGTTTAAAAAATATATAATTAAAACACAGCAAAGACTGTCAAACAGAGCGACTTACATCACAAAAAAAGGACATAAAACGTGGAAAACGACGTTAAACAATTATACGAACTGGGTCAAGTTCAGCCATAAATGTCTCCGGTATGAAAGTATGCCCATAAAAGTACAAATGCCAACGTCGAGTGATGAAACATGCAGGTATGTAGTATTTACCAGTAACGTACGAGTTTCCGTACTTTGCACGTTTGTAATCTATGGTCCACGAGATACATATTAAGGGGACGTTGTTATTGTGTAAATGTATTTAAACGGTGATCTATTTGCTATAGTACTTCTACTTACCTACCTACTTGTTGGTTTTGTTTAGGTATATGACTGAATTTGACAGCGTGTATGTGTTTTAGATTGGTGGTCACCAATTTTGTTTTTATATACCTATATATGTATATTTTTTATTAAAAAGTATACAAAAAATAAAAGTATTTTTAAATTACATGAAAAGCAGTCGTTGATTATATGTAAAACAAGCAAGTTGGTTTTCCTGCAATCCATGGATATAGATCGATAGTAATGTGTATTGAAAAAAGAAATATGATCAGTAGTTTCGTTTATAGGGGATTATTCTGTCTTTCTATTTTCCTTATATTTCAAGTTCATACTTGTGTTGATGAGCCCTTTCATGTAATATAAGAGACGTTAAAGTAAAAAAAAACAGTTTTCTTACTTTCTCATTTGCCCCCAAAAAGTGACCCCATTTTTAATAATTATTTATTTTCGTTAGGTGTCCGTAACTATTATATGTTTACCAATTTCAGTTGAATCAGTTGTGTACATTCGGAGAAAATTCGCTGTAGCAGACACAGCGAGACAGATAGACAGGCAGACAACCGAGTATCTTGTAAGGGCTCCGTTTTTCCCCACCGAATGTGTCTCCACGTTGTCGTCGTGGTGGGGCTTGAGCGTCCCAATGATCTTGCGAGCTTTCCCGGTAGAGCCACTCATGCCGGAAGGTCGCAAGTGAGGGACCAGACCAAGAGAGACACACACATGCTTGCTCGCTGCTCTCTGGTACGCGTCTGATCATCAGACGTGACTGTGAGAGCAGCGAGCAGGCAGAGAGGTGAGGTGAGGAGAGCGGGCCCTGAGAATGGGCGGAGATAACAGGGACCGCACCCTTTAAAGGAAAATATGAAGAAAACAGGCATTTGCAAAATGAGTCCCCAGGTGGGTCCCGACCGCTCAGCGGTCGGGGAATCCCACCCCGCTTCGGCGGGCTGCCCTCCGTACTCTGGGGTGGGCACCAAACGCCTTCCGCTTGCCAGTGGCAACACGAGCCGAGGAGGCTCCCAATCGTCGTCATCCGAATCCGCCTCCTTTAAGGAGCTGATGGCGTACGGTTGCGTAGAGGAGGGTTCGCCTGAGCGCCGGGGTGGTGCGGAGTCGGATTCCGGCTCCGCGCTAGACCTAGTAACGGTCAGCTCGGCGGGCTCTGGAGACAGAGGAGGGGGGGCTGCTGTGGAGGGCGTCAAGCTCTTCCGCAAGCGGCCCAGACGGGAGGATGACAGCGGGTCGTCCTCTGAGGGCGAGTTTGCCTCCGCCCGCAAGATCCCCACCGCCAGGCGGGGCAGGGGCTGTGAGGCGGGGAGGGGGCTGGCTCCCTCTACCCGGGAGGTGGAGAGTCGGGCCGGGAGGTTGGTGGAGGAGGGGCGTCGCCCTTTTTTTTTTTTTTTTTTTTTTTTTTTTTTTTTTTTTTTTTTTTTTTTTTTTAACGTGGGGAAATCCTCATGGACTATTCCCCGTCTGGGGAAGACGGGGGGGTGTGCCGGACTCTTACCGGCTAAAACCACCACGGTGTTCCGTCACTTGACCGTAGGCCGGGGTCACGGGATTCGCAAAAGCATGCACCGCAACCCCGGCAGGTCTTAGTCCGCCAGCCCCTGGCGGACCTCTCTTTTGTGGGGCCTAGCCCCACGTCCTGCTGAGTGGCGCGCGTGGAACACGTCGCGTCGCCTACTCGGGCCTGTTACTGATCGGGCGGTGGGTAGGGGCGTCGCCCTGGAGGGAGCGGTCGTAGGGCTCCCTCTACTCTTCCGCCTGCTCTCGACTCCGACGACTCGGAGGCCCCGGGAGAGGTGCGTCCCGCTGTCGAAGAGAAGAAGGCCCAGTTTGCGGAGGTCGTGGAGGCCGCGATCCGCGCTGTGGCCTTCAAGCGAAAGCAGTCCTCCAAGCGGGAGGCCATTACGGCGGCCAAAGCCTCCATTATGGCGGCGGCGGCGGCCAACGTCGGCGGGTCCGGAGAGGCGAAAGAGTTGCGGGCGGAGGTCGCCCGCCTCGCGGCCGTAACGGAGCGACTCATTGCAGAGAATGAGTCGCTCCGGAGGGACCTGGCTGGCATGGCCAGAGCGGCCTCGGAGGAGCCGCAGGGGGGGCCGAGTCCGGCGACGCTGGAGGGGAGCCTAGTGCTGAGCCAGGTGCGGAGCCTGGTGCGGCAGGAGCTGGCTCCCTACCAGAAGCAGTTCTCCGTTTTGGAGGACATGATTCGGCGTCCCCCACTAGCGGCGACACAGAGGCCGGCCCAGGGCCGGCAGAAGGCGGCTTCGTACGCGGCCGCCGTGGCTGCCGGCCCGGGAACGTCTGGCCAGGCGAAGGCGAAGGCCAAGGGCGGAGCCGCGCCGGCGCCAGCGACAGCGCCTGTGACGCCGGCGACTACGACGCCGGAGACGACCAAGTCGGCCCCGGCGAAGAGGGGTAGGAGGAAGGCTGGAGGAGCGGCTAAGGCTGCGGCGCCAGTGGTGCCGCAGCCGCCCCCACCCCCACCCTCGGACCCTCCTGCGGCCGAGGCCGAGTGGCAGGTTGCTGGCCAGAAACGGCGGGCCGCGAAAGCGGCCAAAAACAAGGCGAGGAGGCAGCGGCGGAAAGCCAACGCCATTGCGGCGAGGCTTCGCGCCCCGAAATCCGCGGCTGTAGTTCTCACACTGCAGCCGGAAGCGGAACAGAGGGGCGTGACGTATCTCGCCGTACTGAAGCGGGCGAAGGAGGCGGTGAGCCTCCAAGAGCTGGGCATCAGCGGGGGCATCGGGGTCAGGAGGACCTTAACCGGTGCCCGCAAGCTCGAGCTCGCCGGAGCGGAGAGTGGCCCGTTCGCGGACGCCCTGGCCGAAAGGCTGAGGGCGGTCTTACCCGCGGACGAGGTCCGGGTGTCCAGGCCGACTAAGCGCATCGACATGCGCATAGTGGGCCTGGATGACTCCGTGACGGAGGAGGAAGTTGTGGCCGCCGTCGCCAGGACTGGGGGGTGCTCTGCCGAGCTCGTCAAGGCGGGCACCCTCCGGCCTGACAACACGGGCATGCAAACCCTTGTGGTGAGCTGCCCCGTGACGGCGGCCAGAACTGTGTCGGAGGGCCGAAGGCTCTTGGTGGGATGGGTGTCTGCGCGGGTAAAACTGCTGGAACCCAGACCTCTGAGGTGCTACCGCTGCCATGTGGGTAACCACACGGGAGCTATGTGCCCCTCGGAGGTCGACCGCAGCGGACTCTGTTTCCGTTGTGGTCAGCCCGGTCATAAGGCTGGCTCGTGCGAGGCCACGCCGCACTGCAGTGCATGTGCGGCTGTTGGCAAGCCGGCCGAGCACTGGGCTGGGGGAAGGGCCTGCGCGCCATCCGCCCCGACCAGGGGCAAGAGGTCCGCCGCCACCGCCGCCTCTGCCGCCGCCGCGGCTTCTGTCGCCGCCGCTGCCGCTTCTGCTGCGGGTGCTGCGGCTCCCAACGCTCGGGAGGGTGCTGAGATGGAGTGCCAGTAATGGTCCCATTTCGGCCCCCTCCAGAGACAAGTCGGCCGCTGTGCTATCGCGCAGTGGCTGATGCCTGGGGACGGTGAGCGTGGGTGGCTCGCCGTCCGATACCAGGTTGAGTCGACGACGCGTTGTGTTCCACGCGCGCCTCAAGGAGCCGTCAGCACCGAGGACGGGGCCCCATAGGGTCGGTGCCTGCTAGGGTTGCGGAATTTGTTCGAAAGAGTTACCGCGGCCCTGGAACGCATAGGGCACAAGAAGGATCACGGGTGGGTTTTAGTCAGTAAAAGTCTGACACTCCCTACCGCTCCACCCAGGGCGGGAGGGGTCATTTGATGATTTCCCATCCAGAAAAAAAAAAAAAAAAAAAAAAAAAAGGGCTCCGTTTTTCAATAACTACTGGAAAACTGAACAGAACTGAACTGTTTGAACTGAAAAAAAAATCCTATAACTACTTTTATTATATTTGAAAGGAAAAGTTTTTCTACAAGAAAAAAATGAATCATTTATGAATAGGATATTTTCAATCAACGAAAACATGTGAGATTTATGTAGTCATAAACAATGACCAAAACGACTTCACACTCTCATAAACACGTACATAAATTTGTATATATATGCGTTTTTTAAAATTACGTTTATTCTATGATAGTACATGTCACCAAGGCCTTCGCAACACCTTTTGTTTGAACTCTAAATGAGACTTTTTAATACGATTTTCTGATCAAGATTATTCGGAGGGAAAAAATAGTGACGCTTTTGTAAAAATACGTGGGTTGTTGTGTAGGATGGTCCTTTATTGTGAAAACGACATTTTCATAAAAATAATATTTAATATTCTTAGAAATCTTTTACATATTTTTCAAGACTATAAAAGTTTGCCCAACGAATTCGGAATTTGAGAATATCTAATTTCAGATTCTAAATTAAACTAACAACCATTTAAATTCTTATCCTTGAAATCCAGAGACATCTAAATAAACACTGTACATTTATGTTTTATATTTTAGTGCAATAAAAAAATAAGTACCATTAAAATTACAAACCATCCCATTAACAAATCGCGTGAGTCTATCGCGAAATAAACGCAGTGTAGTGTTGCCCAAGTATTCTGAGTGAGTACCTTCACTCATTAATAGAAGCACTATTACTAAACTGTGTTATGTTTACGAACTTACCTTCTCAATATGTTATGGCTATGGTTTACAAATACTGCATTCATTTACTGATTTTTGCAAGGATTTTTTTGGATGGAGCTAATAATAATCTGTAGTGGGAATGGATAGACCAATCAATCTGTCTAGCTTTTTCCAATATCTGGTAGGGTCGGTCTCTTATCTGTCGGGGTTGCGGTGCATGCTTTTGCGAATCCCGCGACCCCGGCCTACGGTCAACGTCCCCCGGACGGGGGACAGTGCATGAGGATTTACCCATGTTAAAAAAAAGGGTCGGTCTCTTGCCTTCTTTCTATACAGATCTGATGGGATACCTAGATAGGTATCTCATCAGATCTGTTTAGAGATTTTCACTGGGGTTTGGAGGATAGATATCCTCCAAAACCCAGTCAATCAATCTTATTCGAGTGTTAGTTGCTGTGGCTTCGTAAAAATTGGCATTACGCCCGTATTCAACCAGTCTACCTCTGAATGAATGAAAAATTACAGTGGATCTTCATTCAAAAATCATTCCTCTGGTTGAAACAAAACTTTCTCCCGTATGAATGACATATACATATTATGTAGATAACTGACAGCCATGCAACATTTCAATGAGGTATCATATTGAGCATTCCGTTTTGTTCAATGAAATGTAATTTTTACCAGTACGTGCGTGTTTCATCTAAATTATGAAGAATTTTGTGCCGTATCGTAATACGATACATATTTATGTACACTTTTACAGTAGTGGTAGGTACATAGGTGTATTAAAAGTAACAAAGCATTCTCTACCAGTCTGCTTTAGGGTTGTATTATAATTTATTAGGTTAAGCGTTGTCTTTAATTGTTATTCAATCTATACTAATAGTATAAACAGGAAAGATTTGATTGTTTGTATTGAATAGGCCTCGAAACCACTGAACCGGTTTGAAAAATTCTTTCACATTTACGAAGCTACACTATCCGCGGGTGACATAGGCAGGTGACATATTTATCCCCATATTCCCACGGGAACGGGTACTATACGGGTGAAACCGCAGCGACAGCACCCCGCGGTTTTTTAATAAGTTAATACATAAATGTAAGTACCGGTATGTCACAGTATGACTACACACATACATACATCCACGCAGTGAATCCAGTTTCACTGTTTGGCCCGCCAGAAACTAAACCGTATCAATAGGTTATGACAAGACTTTCAAAGAATTCGTTTGAGTTAAAAGAGCCATTACGAACGAAGATACTAACTTACCACTCGAGCAGTCATGGTACAAAGGTAGCTGATGGACTGGAGTAGAAGCATACAATTTTTTCAAGAAAAAGGAACTTAGTATTTTAATCAGATTTCTTTTCCATTCACAGCTGACTTCATCCATCCCTGCAACAACACGGAGCCGGCCTGTCTGATACAAGCGACCCAGGATGCAATACCACTGTTCTCCAAGGGGCTACCGGACCTTGGAGTACCACCTTTGGACCCATTTGTCATTGATGAACTGCCCATACAGCTGCCCGGTATCAAGGTGACGTTTTACGGTGGGAAGGCGACGGGTCTGCGAAAATGTCAAGTTCTGAATGTCGAGTAAGTGTAATCCTTCTTGATAAAGATTTTTACTTAACAGCATACATAGGTACGCACGTATTAGGTATCATCAATCGCTTAATGCTCCTTGACTTATTTCGTTTAACTGACACCAGGGTCAAAAAGCCTACCCAGGGCGGGAGGGGTCATTTGATGATTTCCCATACAAAAAAAAAAGGGTTAAAAAGCCTATAATGTTCATTGCACTGCTCGGACACAGGCCTCTCCATCCCCCATTTCAGTTATTTATAATCATTTTACTACCCCGCGGTTTCATCCGCGTAGTTTCCGTCCCCGTGGGAATAAGGGAATAAAATATAGCCTATGTCATCCGGGGATAGTGCTCACCAACAGTGAAAAATTTTTTTCAAATCAGTTCAGCAGTTTTAAAGCCTTATTCAATGGGAACAAACAAACAGTCAAATCCTTCCTCTCTATAATATTAGTATAGATAAGAAATAATACGAGGAGAGAGATATACCTACCTACCTTATTGTGCAATGTCTTAGTTCTCCTCTAAAGTTCTAAATAGTTGTTACAATACCCATATTATTAAAACAGGCTGTTAAAATAACACCAAATCACTGCTGCGAAACTGTGATTTCTTTTATTGTTGTGGAAAAGTACCTACTGACCTGCTACCAGCCGGTGCGTTACAAAATACATGATTGAATTTCCTTTATTGCACGTGTTTGAAAAAACATCCATACTTCCATATTAATATTTTATCTACGTATCTATCTGATTGTTTTCTTTGACTTGGCACTCGGGTAGATCGAGTCCTGGATTAGGACGCAGAGAAGACTAGTAAATCAAATAAAAACAAATCAATGAAATCTAAATCGTTTCTTTCAAATAAACCATTTAAAGACGCGCTTGCCTGTAAATAATTAGCAGTTGAATTATGTACCATCAGGAGGGCCTTATTTACATCGTCAAAATTGTACGTATTTCTATTTATTAATAAAATAAAGATGGTAGACGATATTTTCAGCAAATAATACCATATCAAGTTTATTTTGTAATATATAGGGCATATCATTTATATGAATTGAAAACAAGAAAGCACCCAAAATTGAGCCCTGAGGTAGGTTTTTACATTTAATCCTGTTGAGTAGTTGCCGTTTATTTGAACAAGCTGCTGTTTATCATTAAAATTTTACTAAGTTCAAGACTATGTTTCCTAGTCCGTAATGCGTTACTTTTAGAAGGAATGTTTCATGGCTCACACAATCAAAGGCCTTTGACAGGTCGCAGAAGATACTTTTAGCATGTTCCGCCTCTTACCACGCTTTAAAGATAGTTTGAATAAAGTAAGAGCGCGCGCATCTGTTATACAACGGCCCTTGGTGAAACCGTAACGTTTAACATGTAAGATGTAAATTGTATTAAAGTGATTGCCCATTTTTAATAAGCATTAAGTTTTCGAACACTTCGCTAAAGAAACAGTATTTATTTACGCAAATAGAACATCGCCCCTATATTCCCCATAGGGTTAGGCTATGGTGTTCCTATAGTACCTAAACCAGCTTTTCACCAGTTTTGCATACGTGTAAAAGAGAGCCCATTGCTATAAACCGGGTACAGATCCAGACACTGGGCTGCGACCGAGAAATTCATGAAGAAAATATCCAATCATACTAATCACGCACAAAACTTCAACTCTTCACTAATGATAAATACGTAAGAATGTTGACGAATAATTAATTTAATACTTATTCATAGTCAATTTGTTACAAGTAAATATAGTAATAATAGTAGCGCTTCTTCCACTGGACTATCGAGGTAGACAAACAACAGAGGATAAAGGATAATATTAACCAGAAATAAAGCGATATTAGCGATAGATATAACCTGTCTCGGAAAATAGAGCGAATTCTATCAAATAACTTAATTATCATCCCACGCTTGTGAGAGGCAACTAACGGCCTTACGCTATAGACCTAAACCTAGTTACATGTAATGGATTTACTTTAGAGCTATTACTGCAACATTACCATAGTTGAACAACATTGATATTCTAGAAATAAATGTAATGATATACATATACTGGTATGCACAATTGTATATCGAAGGAAAAATAGAAACATATATAGGTATGTATATAAAATCGCAATACCTCTCACTGATTAATCACGAAATCTCAGAAACTATAACACCAACAAACTTAAAATTTGGCATGTCTTATAGACACACATCCGCTAAGATCGGATTTTACGGAACTCTACCCCTTTTTTTTTGGATGGGAAATCAACAAATGACTCCTCCCGCCCTGGGCGGAGCGGTAGGGAGTGTCAGACTTTTACTGACTAAAATCCACCCGTGCTCGTTCTTGTGCCCTTTGCGTTCCAGGGCCGCGGTAACTCTTTCGAACAAATTCCGCAACACTAGCAGGCACCGACCCTGGTGCTGATTTATATTTAATTTCGTAAGTAGGTGTTTTTGGTTATTTCTTCGTTTTTTGAAGAAACGCACCCACAGCTAAACTTACCCATCACAGCGTACGTGTTATAAACTATTGTAAACAATAAATAGACATGCGATTTCCGTAATCCCGGAAGATTTTCAATAATTTATTGAAGAGTTCCCTTTGGTACAACTACGAACAAGTGAGAATGAGAACATCATCAATGTAATCGAAACCACACATTATTAGGAATAATACAGTCGACTTGAGAACCGCCTCCTTTTTTGAAAATATATTCGGTTAAAAAGAAGTTTCTGCTGAACATTCATTTGCATGTTAGGTATGACAAGTTAAGAGAAAGGGTAAAGCCTGAAAATACCACGAGGTACAGCGTATGATACGATATGATCTCTAGACGTGGGTCAAGACGACATAAAATATGTGCTGTCTTCGTTATTTTCTTTTGTGTTCGCATTACTCACTTGTTTTTCTTATTATTATATTTTATTTTTTTAATTGCCATAAACCATTTATATTTTATCTTCTTACCCATTTTAATTTGGAACTATAAACCTCATTTGTGAAACATCACTTTACCATATGCTTACTTTTAGTGCTGATTGGACAGATTTAAAATTAATAATGTCTAGCCAGACATTTGAATTAAGAATCTACTATTTTTTTTAAATTAATTTATAGCGTGTACCAGAAGTGCGTGGACATATTAAAGGTCATATTGGGCTTTTCACATACATGAAGGAAAAACTAGAAAAATAAAAGACCACAAAAACCGTCTAAAAAGTTTCGAAATAATGATTTTTCATCGCACTTTATAATCTAAGATAAGATAGAGGTTGATTTTTTTTAAACAAATCTGTCTTTTTTTGGTACTGTTTCCTTGATCTATGTCATTGGCTATACTGGCCTATACTGTACACGTTAACGGGAAAAAGTCAGAGTTCATAATTAGTGCTAAGTTAGCCTAATTATTATCAGCTTAATTTGCCTGGACTAATAGTTAGATTTTTTATAAATCCGGCTGGTAAAAACACGGTGTCGCATGGTCATGTCCAGATACTTTTTTATTTGTGGGTTGGACCCTATAAAAGACCCTATGCAAAAACCATAACCTCAAGAAACAAGTAGGTTCCTAAAATTGTGAAAAAGTTTTCACTCCATTCAACCTTTTTAGGGGTTAAATGTGAAGGATTTTCCAGGTTTACAAAATAACGAGTACACAAAACCTTTTCTACGCAAGGACTTAGCGAAAATTGTTGGAAACTCTTGGCCTGTGCCCTGAATCACATTTGAACAAAGAAACGATTATATCCGCTTCAAATGGTTTCAAAGCTTCAGAAATTATCTTTGAAATTCTTGAAGGGAAGATGCTTTTGTCTGCGTAAAGACATATTTGAAGGCCATGGATTCCATGGCGATTAGGCCACATGTTTTTTTAAAAAAGCTCTTCAGTTTTATATAGGTATATTACACAGAAATCTTAATAATAAGGCAATATTATTAAGATTTCTGTGGTATATTAGTATAGTATAGATTTTTTTAAACACGAGCCGTCAGCAACGAGGACGGGGCCCCATAGGGCCAGTGCCTGCTAGGGTTGCGGAATTTGTTCGAAAGAGTTACTACGGTCGGTTGCGGAATTTGTTCGAAAGAGTTGCTACGGCCCTGGAACGAAGGGCACAGGAAGGATCACGGGTGGGTTTTAGTCAGTTAGAGTCTGACACTCCCTTCCGCTCCGTCCAGAGCGGGAGAAGTTATTTTATGACATCCCATCCAAAAAAAAAAGGCGAGTATGAGAAAACATCAGCAAAAAAGTGCAACAAATCTGCTTTCTGATTATGAACTGGAAAATCCTGAATCAAAAGTTTAAAGTGCACTAGCGCGTTAAAGTTTCAACGTTAAGCTACATTAAGCTATAGTTTGCCTTCGGTTTTAATCGTATCGCTCCGAGCAGCAAACGGCAATGTCTTTAAGTTCTGCAGCATTGTTTGAAGTTGATATTAAACTGGACTTTAGAATGAATTCCAATGCAAAGCCTTGATTGCATTAAATTAAATATGATGAATTAAGCTAACTGAATATGGACAAATGATTAACTAAGTACCTACCTTGTATTCTAAAAAAATAAACATATTTGTTATCAAACGTCTCCCATTATAGACATTTAAAAATAAATCAGAGGTAAAACTTGTAGAAAAGATTTTACATCTACAAACATAGTTCAAATTAGGATAGGTGAGTGGGCAAAGAGCTTAATAGAATTATAGTATTTATTGTTTATAGTCCAATATATTCTTGTTGCACAGCCCAGAAAAGGGAGTGTTATATTTTCAGGAGTCACGAAAGGACATGTATGTATGTTTTTGAGTTTCTTTAATCCATCATAACCAAAATAAAGAAATAATCAATGTATGTGGATCGTTAGAAGCGTTGAGTTATACCGGGTAACATAGGCTAGTGAATTATATAAGAAAGAGTCATAGTTCATCAATAACTCAATAAAAATGAGAAAATATTGTTTTCATGAAAATTAGACTACGAATATTGCCATTGTCTAAAGTTTGATAATACATAACAAAAAAATATGAAATAAAAAACAAATTATTAAGAAAAAAGCATGCCTGCTATGTCAAAAAGTGAACTAAAAAAATCAAAACAAGATAGTGATTTTATTGTTGAATGGGCACAAAGTACATAGGTACTAAATAGACTGATAGGTAATAGATATATTTACTGTGCAATTAAAACGCCATTGTGACCAAAACAGGAAAACTAAAAATCAATATTTTCATCGAAGTCGCAGGATCTGTAAATAACTATTCAAAGGAACCGTCCCCCGACTGCAATGAAAGATTGATTTTCCGATTTTCTCTTTCGGTCACACTGGCATTTAAATTGAAACTAAATATTAAAATCTATATTCGTCTGTCTCATTTTGTGTGTTTTTATGTGTTAATTATTTTAACTTTAGTCCCTAATAACCTTTTTTTTTATTTTGTGTCTTACCTACATAATAATAAAAAATACATGTGGCACTCGGGGACTGCCGCGGTAAAGCTATTGCATAGCATTTTTTATCAACTTATTCAATTATATATTTAGTACTCTGCGTCATTGTGATATGGTCTCGATTCGTTCACCTGGGTTACTGTACTAATGTAAATCACATACGTTTCACTTAACTTTGTCCCACCGATTGTTTCCGAACGCAGACGTTCGGGTCGGTTCGGTGACGGCGAGCGACCATTTTAAAAAGGCGGGGCCTAATCGAATGACGTAGCAGTGTTAGGTTATTTTCGTTACGGAATTTCTGGATTCGGTTGCCACGCTCAAGGCCCGCGATAGAAGCTATACAATAGCTTAAAAACAAACACACTTGAAAAAAAGAACAACTCCTTTTCGCATAAATATTTTGTGTCACTATTTTGGATTATGACACAAAATATTTATGTCAGTGCATTTATTCTCCTTTTATATCACGGGGCAACTCATCCATTAAACGAATTTTCTTGTAACGCGCGTTGCAATCTAAACGGTACTTTTAAGTAGCGCTTACCTAACTACGACTACCAAAGAAACCTTGCCACACCACAGCAGTGCGGTTTTATTCTCACGACTTGACGAAACCCTTTGTATTTTAGTACACAAAAGGTTTACATATTTATAACAAAAGGACTTTTCAAGGATAAAGTTGATGAGACAGATTGTTGTTTTAGGAAAACAACAAGTCATTTTATTTTTGGAAAATAAAGGTGACAGAGTCACTTTGAGTTGTATTGTGGCCGTGGCTGGCCCAAGATGCTGTAGTTTGAGTTCAGTTCTGATAGCAATATGCACGTTTAAAAAACCTTATTTATTTATTTGTAATATACTTACCCTATTGTACACATTATAATAAGAACAGGAAACACATTTATAAAAACAAGTGTACAATAGGCGGTCTCATCGCACAAGGGAATCTCTTACAGACAACCTTTGGATTGACTGAACCAAACGAGATAGATTTAGGGGTGTCAGTGTACAATCATTATAAATTGTACTAATAAGTCATAATGATATAATATACTAATAAATATCAAATAGGTATAAACTTGAGAAAGGAGTGGAAAATTTAGAGTGATAAGTAATGTTCCTTCACCGTTTTTGTAAAACCTGGTAGCGTTTAAGCACGCCTCACTTCAATGGGTAATGCATTCCATAAACGAGCTGCTTGTATACTAAATTATTTATCGAAGAAGGAAGTGGAATGCATACCAATACTTAACTTTAGATTTTCCGATGATCTCTAGGACCTAGAATGCGTGTCACAGAGGAACTGAAAGCGTTCTTTAAGTTAAAAAAGGGGTAGAAGGATTAAAGAGCACATAATGAATATAAGAAAAAAAATACAACCGACTTTTACGCAAAAAATCAAAAAAGTGCAAAATAACTTTAATTTTGGAACTCGGTGTTTGTGGTTGCTTTTTCGTTTTTTGAACACCGACTTCCAAAATTAAAGTTATTTTGCACTTTTTTGATTTTTTGCGTAAAAGTCGGTTGTATTTTTTGTAAAAAGTTTTTTATTTTTCACTTTTTAGTGGTACCTACACCCCCTCCCCTCCCCCACCTAAACGAACCAATCAGATTGGTGTAAAAAAACGTACAGCTCCTTTGCAGAGTAAACTAAGAGGTCGTCAAAGTAGACAAAGTACATATTTTTTTTAGATTTTTCGAAAACCGCTTGGTTGATTTCGATAAAATTTTCATGGGACCATTTGGGAAGTATACCCTTTCCAACAAAAAAAGATTTTTTCAAATCGGTTGGCAGGCGACGGAGTTACGCGCGAACAAACATAAAAAAAAATACAAACATCCGAATTGAGAACCTCCTCCTTTTTTAGAAGTCGGTTAAAAATCGACCGCATTGAATCAAGAATAATTCAGGAAATGCGAAAATTTTATCAGCCTTGGGTACTAAAGGAGTCACATGTTTATCTTTATATAATAAGGTAAATGATCTATATTATTTACACCTCCAAACAATACTTTGATTCTAAAATACAGTCTTTTGACTTGACCAAACCAAAACAAATGTCTAACTACTCTCTGGAATAAAGGGCCTAGAAATC
This sequence comes from Hecatera dysodea, assembly GCA_905332915.2. Taxonomy (NCBI): domain Eukaryota; kingdom Metazoa; phylum Arthropoda; class Insecta; order Lepidoptera; family Noctuidae; genus Hecatera; species Hecatera dysodea. The sequence goes on from HG995297.1 coordinate 13,809,186, forward strand.
TTTTGGATATCAACCCTTCAAACACACTTCCAAACTCTTAAAAAAACGGACCCTTTATTTAGATTCAGAAGATACTAGCACTTCCCAACCTACTTTCATGGATAGACGAGGAACCGTTTATCCGTATATACGGCTTTTCTGGGACGAAGTATGGAGCTTATTATGTTGTCGTCGGGTAAAAGGGTATGACATATCTAAATTGTTTTTCCTATTGTTATATGGTTCCAACGGTCCTGAGATGTGGGATAAAAAAGGGTTAGAGAAACATTTTGTTTATAAATGATGAGTACAGAAATCATATGCTTAAAACTTTTCGATTGTTACAATTTTTCAGTTGTATTAAAGATACTTTAAAAAAAGTTAATACTTACTTAAAGGTGTGTTGTGTGAGTTTACTACATAAATATATGCTAAACTTTGAGTAATTCTACAATACTAATTCTGTATTGCTTAACCAGTCTCAACAAAATAGAACTCACAATTTATGCAGTGTGTTTGTCTTCATAAGTTTTTTGCTGAGTTGCATTAGTTGCAGAAAAATCAAAGAACCTTCTAACTCTTTTCAGAGCAATACTAGAGAAGAATATATTCAATTTGGACGTACGGTGCAACATTACGATCAAGGGCAAATACACGGCTGTTGGGAGATTACTGCTGTTCCCCATCAACGGTGAAGGAGACTCCAAGATCAAAATTGGTGAGTGGTTTAGTTACTATCATCTGAATATTGCTTAACCAAGAACTCAAGTAGTCTATCTGACATAGTATGTTGCTCAACACTTTAATTTCATGTAAGAATTAGACAATTTTACATAGATCTGCTTATTCTATTAATCATGACAATAGTTCTTATGATAAAGCTGAATGTTTTAGTAATTACATTTCATGAGCCTATTTTTTTAAACCAAGATAGCAAGGATTCTAGTTTAGCTAGCAAGCTTAGATTAGCTAGACAAACAAGTCTCATGTGAATTGGAGCGTTGTTCTATATAGGTAGCGCCTTGAAATATCTCCAAAGTTACTGTTTGCTATTTGTATCTCAAAACAAAACAGAAAACGAATAAACAAGTAAAGTAAAATAAACATAAAAAACGACACTTTTCACCTTATCTTTGAATTCCGAGACACGCATAAGAAGCCGTCAAATAGATCAAAGAATCTAATTACCGCAAAGGCAGCGCAGAGAACAAAATAAACAAAACGGACACCCCACAAGAATAATGAGTAAAATAAATTTTCGAGTCGTGGTATGAATTCTAAGAAACGCAATACATTCATACAGCTAATGTTACATGAAAATAAATTGCTAATATCACAGAAATACCTTCATGTATTTTCCAAACGGATACAAGACCAACTCGTGATGAAATAGAAATCGTGCATTCGTTCGAATATTAAATATTGAAAGTGGTTGCGTTATTGTACGCGCCTGCTTGTGATGTCTTAGCAATGCATGTTTTGTGAATATTTTATTGTTCTTCTTCGTATAAATTTTCCACCGATGATTGGGTTAGCTTTTTTTAATGTTTTTAGGCCATGGTTATTAAATAAAAGGCTGCCCTTCGCAACCTAATTATAAATAATGACCATCAAACGACTTTACTTACTTAACTTTGTATTAGGCAACAATCTTATATTATTGCTTTTAATTTTTTATAGGAGTTATTATTTTGAGCAAAAAATTATAATTACATAATTATGTATACTTTGGTTTTAACGGCTGAATAAATTTTGCTTTAATCAATGGGGTAGTTGACTAACAAAATCTAATTAGACCGTCATCCGGTCCAGCCGTTCTTTTTTCATGTAGGTAAACAAAACACGAAGACGATACAGTGCGTTGAAAACTCGCGTGACGTCACAAGCCCTCAATTCTGCCGTGCTATTCAAAAAATTATTTGCGAAATCACTTCTGAATCCGCAGTAAAATAGCACAACAGATCTTAGATGCTTTTTATCTTCGTCAAGTTTTATAGATTTGATAAAGCAAACCATTTTTTTTTATTCTGATAAGATTCCTTTTTAGCCGACTTCTAAAAAAGGAGGAGGTTCTCAATTCGGATGTTTGTATGTTTTTTTTTTTTATTGTTTGTTCGCGCATAACTCCGTCGCTTGCCAACCGATTTGAAAAATTCTTTTTTTGTTGGAAAGGATATACTTCCCAAATGGTCCCATGAAATTTTTTTCGAAATCGAACAAGTGGTTTTTGAAAAATCAACAAAAATCTAAAAAAAATATCTACATTGTCTACATTGACGACCTTTTAGTTTACTCTGCATTGGAGCAGTGCGTTTTTTTTTACACCAATGTAATTGGTTCGTTTAGGTGGGGGGAGGGGAGGGGGTGTAGGTACCACTAAAAAGTGAAAAATAAAAAAAACTTTTTACAAAAAAATACAACCGACTTCTCCACAAAAAATCAAAAAAGTACAAAATAACTTTAATTTCGGAAGTCGGTGTTCAAAAAATGAAAAAGGAACCACAAACACCGAGTTCCGAAATTAAAGTTATTTTGTACTTTTTTGATTTTTTGTGGAGAAGTCGGTTGTATTTTTTTGTAAAAAGTTTTTTTTTTGTATAGAAGACTAGGTCCCGTTCCCGAGGGAATATTGAAATAGAATATATACTTTATTCTTATGACACTCCACAATAACGTAGCTTTCTATTGGTGAAATAATTTTGAAAATCGGTTCAGTAGATCCAGAGATTACCCCTTACAACGTCAGAAACGTTACTTCTTTATAATATTAGTATAGAAGTATAGACTAGCAGTGCCTCGCGGTTTCACCCGCTTAGGTCCCGTTCACGTGGGAATATGGGGATAAAATATAGCCTATGTCACCCGGCGATAGTGTAACTTCCCAACAGTGAAAATTTTTCAAATTGGTTCTGTAGATCCAGAGATTACCCCTGTTAAGATGGATTTGTGGGTTGATGTAAATGGGTACTGTAAAGTTATGTAAGAAGAAGTTTGAAAGTGGCACCAGTGACTGAAACTAGCCAAGTGCGAGTCGAACCCTCGTGCAAGGGGTTCCGAGCGAATCTCATTTTTTATAATGCCGCCCGCGCCTTCGCCCGCTTCAATGTTGAAAATTAATTAAGTAAATATGTACACCCGGGATAAAGAGTGTGTGTTAATCCAGACTGGAATCTATCGGTGTGCCAAATTTTATCAAGATCCGTTTAGCCTTTCTGTCGTGATTGAGTAACTTTGGATGTTTTAATGGATCATCAAAACATTCAAACTTTCACATTTATAATATTAATTAAGTAGGACTAGATATACAGATTATGTAAAAATATATAATTAAAACCTTGACAAAAAGCCTTTTCAGTTGATATGCGACATAGAGTTAGGAAAAAAGAAAAAAACAGTATGAAAAACCTTTTTAACTTTTTAGTGTGTTCCCCAAAGGTAAAGTAAAGTTAGGTAGGTAAAGTTTCCGTGTTTGGATCACAGAAGTTCATAATAATAATAATAATAGCCTTTATTCAGATCGACATAGCTTAACCTAATAACAATATTCTAAAGCAAACTTAAAGTATAATTCAAACTTATTCTAATATTTGCTGCTTTTTTATTTTTTGCAGATCTGTTTGCCAATCGGCAAAGGCCTCCTCCAACCTTTTCCATTCTGTTCTTTCCAGAGCCACTCTGTTCCACATCACTCCTGCCACTTCTCTTATATCGTCGTCCCACCTTTTCTGCGGTCTGCCTCTTTTCCTTTTACCTTCCCTAGGATACCACCTTGTCACCTTCTTACTCCATTTATCATGGCCTCTTAGTGTATGCCCTGCCCATCTCCATTTGAGTCTTTTAATTTTCTGTACTACATCTATGGTTCTTATTTTATTTCTGATGACACAGTTTTTCAGTCTGTCTGATCTTTTGACATTCAGCATGCTCCTCTCCATAGCGTGTTGGCAAGTTGCTAGTCTGTATGTCATTTCTCGAGTTAAAGTCCATGATTGGCAGCCATACATAAGGACGGGTAGTATGCAGGTGTTAAATAGTTTACCCTTAATGTTTATGTGAAGTTGTTTGTCTTTCATTGCCTCCTTTAAACTCCAGTATCTTCTCCAGCTGTTCGTAATTCTTCTATTCACTTCCTCGCGCATAGGTTCTTTGTGGGTTATGAGTTGTCCCAGATAAATGTATTCGTCAGTGTATTTGACTTCGGTGTTTCCTATCTTTATCGTAGTTTTCTCTCCGTTTGTCATCAGTCTAGTCTTTTCTGGGTTAAGTTTTAATCGTACTCTCTCACTTTCTGTCGCTAGGTCTTCTATCATTTTAGTGATGACTTCTGGTGTTTTGGCGAATAGCACTATGTCATCAGCGAATCTTAGGTGCGTCAGTGATGTGCCGTCTACATTGATCCCAAAATTTTCCCAAGTGAGTTTTCTAAAGATTGATTCCAATACAGCCGAGAATAGTTTTGGGGATAGAGGATCTCCCTGTCTAACGCCTTTTCCTACTTTGAATGGCTGGCTTTTCTTTTCTAACTGAATTCTGGCTGTACTATGACTATACGTTTTTTTATTAATCTTATGTATTTGAGTTCAATCCCTTGTTCCACTAATGCTTCCCATATATTTTTATGTAGAAGAGAGTCAAATGCTTTACTGTAATCGATAAAGGAAATGTAATATTTCAGCTGGTATTCACTGTATTTCTCAACAACTTGACGAACTACATGGATGTGGTCGATCACCGAGTAATCCTTACGAAATCCCGCCTGCTCGATGGGTTGGTGCTCGTCTAGCGTTCTTTCAATACGTTTTAATATGATCTTAGCAAAAATTTTGTAGACGTTTGACATAAGACTGATGGGGCGATAGTTTCCTATTTCATGTTTATCTCCTTTTTTATACAACAGGATAATGTTAGATTCTGTCCATTGCTGAGGAATTATTTCAGTCTTTAGAATATTGTTAAACATATCTGTAAGAACAGGTGCTAACACTTCCTTTCCTCGTTTTAAGATTTCATTGCTTATGCCGTCAGGACCTGGTGATTTGTCTGCCTTTTGGGTATCTATGGCTTTTTCGACTTCATCCTGAAGAATGTTAGGGATGATTGAGATATCCGCTAAATCAATTTCGTCTTCTGTTGTGTCATTTTCGTACAATCTCTTGTAATAAGATGTTGCTATATCCATTATTTCTGTTCTACGATGCTTCCATTTTCCACTACCATTTTTCATTTTAACAATCCAATCCTTTGAATTTCTCAGTTCTCTGTATGCTTTTTTGACTCCACCCGTTTTGCTAATAAATTTTTCTATACAGAAGTTATTACAGAAGTTCATAAGTGTACCAAATTTCAACAGAATCAGTCCAGTAGATTCGGAGAAAAATGGCTGTGATAGACGGACTGACAGACAGACACCTGAGTAATCCTATAAAGGTTCCGTTGTTTTCGGATGTTCGGAATCCTAAAAAATTGAAATGAAATCATTCGTCTTGGTATAGGCTTGTGATGGAGAGGAAGACCCAAGAGCTGAACGAATTGCATATGTATTGATATGAAACAAACGTGTGCAAATGGGTTTAAATTATACCCTAACAATTATACCCTAACAAGGGGTATATAGAATAAGATTATCTTATCTTACTTGGGGTCACTATCACTAATATATATATCACCTTTTTGCCCTTGTCAAGACAAGGGCAAAAAGGTGATATTGACTGAGCATATCTTTTGGATCTGTATTCTTTAGTAATTTATTCTAATAAGTAGTTTTTGCATGTAGTCTTCAATCAATAACTATTAGGCGTCTATGCAATAAAAAGAGCTCTGACATTTCATTAACTATAGGTTCACTTCACTACATATTGTAAAACAAAGTCTGCCGCCGCGTTTGTCTGCCTGTCGGTTCGAGATAAACTCAAAAACTACTGGACGGATTTCCATGCGGTTTTCAGCAATGGACCGGGTAATTCATGAGGAAGGTTTATGTATGTTATTTATCAAAGTTTTGTGTAAATTTAAATACGACGCTGATTGTTAATCAAGTTGAAAAAATGCCTATTAAAGTCATTATTTAGCGTGCGCTGCGAAAACTGTTGATGGTACATATAAATGATACAATGCGCACAGCTCTAAGCTTAGTCTTACATATACCTACACATTTCACTTTTTTTTTAACCAGGCACCAATTAATTAGCTTTTAATTACAATAATAACACTTATTATTTTAAACTTAAAAACAATTTGTTAAAAAATAGTTCGCAGCTGTTTCAAGCCGGGGCGAGTCGCTAGTGTTGTATAAATTTTGACATTAACCTTCATTATATTATATTCATTCCAGTGAATTCGATCATCAAACTGAATATAAACACGAAGTACTTCAAGGACGGCGAAGGTCGAGACCACTTCGGGATCAAGAACTATAGGTACACGTTCGATTACGGCGAGAGAATCATCTATACGATCAACAACCTTTTCAAAGGCAACCCTGAATTGAGTAAGTTGAAGTTTAATATTTTCTTTGCCTTTATCGTCTTTTTTTAAATTATACCACAGAAAAAGTTCGTGGATGATTGATTATATACTGCTACATATATCACCAATCTTTTTAGGACGTTAGCCACTACTGAACAGTATATATATTAAAGTAGACACTACACACTTTAACAAAATGGATTTATAGATCTTTTCTGAGGTTGTAGTACATTTTAGACACTGTCACAAACTTCGAGCTACTTGAGGCCGTACGAGAAAGTTTTACTTACTATACTTGAGTCTTAAGTTTACAAAATATGGATTACAAAAACCATGAGGACTGTATCTGTATGTCCTTAATGTAATCATTTAAGAGTGGGCGAATAAAACAAGAGCATTAGTCTTACCTAAATAAAATTAATGTACTCCAAATTAAAATTAAGTTACATTTCCACGTGGAGCCCCAGAGCTCTGTTCTGTGTTTTATTTCGGCATTAGCTGTTTTTTCGCACAAGCTAATGAAACTTTAAATGAAGCTCCTCGACTTTACTAATGTCTTCTGACATTTGTTAAGGAACTGAGGTCTTTATTTAAATGACGTCATATCCTAAAATTCAAGACGTTCCCGCCATTGTTATTTCCTTCTCCCATATCATTTGTTCTGATGAAAATTTTACGCAAGAGCTTTTCTCTTCGTTTTTTATTAGTAGACTCTGAAAACTTCACCTATTTCAAAATTCTCATGGGTTTCTTTTTAAATATTCAGGTAAACAAGTACTGCAGTTTCTGAATGAAAATTGGCGGATAGTCACCGAGGAATTCGGGCAACCTGTCGTGGACTATGCCATCAATGTCACAGTCAGCACAGCCAAGAAATTCTTCGACGCCGTGCCGTACGATGAGTTACTCTACGTGCCTATACCTAAGTACTGATATGTGCCGTTCAAAAATTAATCATGATACAAAATCTAATATTTTAATAAATGTTTTGTATTACAACTACATTTGTGTTTAAGTAAAAACCTGTTAGTTACCTGTGATTGAAGCTCCAATTACCCACGGTTAATGAATAAAATTACAGTAATTAGTTATTCTAGACAACGCTTTTTTTAAAGGAGTTTACCTTAAATACAAATGTAGTAATTACTTTTACCAAGTATTTTGTATTTACTTCTCGGCAATCAGTATTGGAAAGAGTAAGTAAATAATGTAAATAAGTGAATAACATTTTTCCATACAATTTGAGACGAAAGTATTTCATTATTCGAGATCTGTGCTTGAAAATAATTAGAAAAAAAGTTTCAAACTTTTTTTAAAGCTGACTTTTCAAGTGAAGATTATTCATAAAATAGGCAAGGTTATACATTCTCGTAATTGACTGAGTTTCACCAAAACAGACAGTTAAGGAATTAAAAACCATCATCTAAGAAAGCACCTTTAATAAAAAGGGATTTGTAAAAAACATCTTGTTGGCACTCAGACGGTTTATCTTCAGCCAAACTATATTCAATTTACCTAGAAATTATTTGTTAGGGTTTCGCGCCCGAAGGGTTACCAGGGAACCCTATAACTAAGACTCCGCTGGCCGTCCCTCCAAGCGTCTGTCAGCGAGCTGTTTCTCATGTGCCGTAATAGGTAGACACTTTAAATTCTCCGAATTGTGTATTTCTGTTGCCGCTATAACCACAAATTAAAAATCATAGTAGAGCAAAAATCACCAATAAATAAAGTTTATTTTTTGGCGATTTTTGCTCGTTTTTAATAATGAAAAAGATCGCTTTTAGCGATAAGGTCGCCCATTGTGTCACCCTATGTAATGTTTTCATCATCTATATTTTCTGTAACTTATATGGTATACATAATATAGAGTACCTATTCTATTCTATTGTACATTTCTTCAATAATAACTTTGATAAAAATCATCACAGTCTTTAAGACTGTGATGATTTTTATCAAAGTTAGCAGCACAGACTGCTTTAAGACTGTGATGATTTCACAAATAATATTGATTTATATAACAACAAAACTGCATTTTCACTGATAATTTACTTTGGAACACTGTACTGTGCAATCGAATTACGTTGTTTTCGACTGTCCTTAGTGTTTGTGACCAGATTGTTCGTCGTCGATGTTTTTTTATTTTTATTTTGCGTTTTAGAAATACCCTATTTTATCTAATGATATCTCAAAGAAATTGTATTTGTACCAAAACCTTGCCTTATATACATATATATTCCCTTATATATTTTCTGTTACTAAATAACGTAAATAAAAAAAGGTATTTAACGATTGTAAATTTTGAAACTGATCGAAATTATTAAAAATAATGTAAATAGTGTACATTTTATTTTTAAGATATTCTTTAGTTCTTAAACCTTAGTTTTCGATACCTATTACAGGGTGGCTTTTAATTCATTATCCATATAACACACATACGTAGTCTGTTCACATTCACAATTACTTTCACCATTAGCTCCTTCTACTATGAAGTGCCAGTGTTGTCATGGTTCCTTTGAGAGAGAACGAACAGAACGAATAGTGCTATCTCTTTTTCACACCGGATTCATGATGGCAATGACACGTGAGTGCTGAAAGGTTATAAATGAATTTAATCGAAGATGAGGGAAAGGTTTCCAATGAATCTAAAAGTCACCTTGTAGTACCACAGAATCGAGCGTACGACTGTGTCCTCCTACCAATATTCTAGACTATAAAAATCTTTAAAATAAGATAATTTATTCGACAGTATAGATACTCATTCAAAATGTTTTTATGAATTTTGATATTTTCCATTTTCATTGATGTTTTGGGAAAATCACAGTAAGTAACCAGTGTCGAATCAAAATATCAATCACTTAGATAGCTTCTAAAACTACTAGCAATAAATTGCAAACTTATGAGGCATAATGATAAAAGCTTTAAAATGCAAAAGTATTGTATAGGATCTTATGACTTTATTATTTCTCAAATATTATCTTAAACATCTCTGTAAATAATGTAAGGGCTTACTAAAGGTAACTTTTAAGTCATTGGCATAGTTTAAGGGAAGCCTCTTATGAATAGAGGTATGAAAAATAATCAATTCATAAAATGATTAATATATATTATTTATATTATATATATTATAAAATAAATAATATATATTATTTATTTTAATAATATATGAATATGTCACCGAATGACAAACTCTCGATAAATTATCAACTGAACATTTGGGATACTTTTTTAAGCATCTAATTCCGATAGCCGTCATTTCGTTACTTGCTATCCCACAAATTCACGGAATTACTTCGAGAGATAATTTCACTATCAAATCATCATATCAAACTATCAAATTCTGCAGCACTAATAACCGTGGTAATGTTTTTTTTTCTTATTTCGCAATAATCTTATTGTAAAAGTTGTTTATAAAAGAGACTTCTTATAAATTAACAGTTACACTTTATAGTTACTCCAGCCTCTGAAAGAAATATTGTATTCTATAATAAGTATTGTAAATCAAGTTTCCAACTTTATCTTAAGCATAAATTGTAATTATTGAAATATAAATTATAGCCTAAATAAATATAAATTATGTTTTAAACGTAGTTGCATTTTGTTTAACACTATTATTTTATGTTATCCTGCTTCAGAATTATTCAGTGAATGAAAAAAAAATGTATCTTTTCCTTACTCATGTCTATTTTTACACGACTGCCTAAAAAGGAGTGTTATGTTTTCAGGGTTCATGTATGTATGTTTGTGAGTTTCTTTATTTCACCATAACTTCTAAACGGCTTAACTAATATCAATGTATCGTTGGAAGCGTTGAGTTATCCCGGGTAACATAGGCTAGTGAAAATTTGAAATATAAAAAGGGGGGTCATGGCTTCCCCTTTTTATTTGTCCGTGTCTGTACTGATTTTTTTTTAAGTTTTCTAATACTTTGTAGAAGATTCTTAGGCAAAGATTATGTTTTTTTGTGTTTTTTAATATATAAAAGTGATTTCCAGATATCCGTGGTCGCGCAATAACTTGAGAAATAATTTCCCTATTAGATTTTTTTAGTAACTTTTTCCAAGCAATTGGTTGTCGAAAATTAGTAGGCAGCACCTCCTCGTAAAATTCTGGCATTCAGCTGAATCCGATTTAACTGGAAGCTGACCCCAACATAATTATGTATGTAGTTCGGAAAAGGCTAGGTAGATGATGATTCCAGTTCGAATTAAATATTAATTTCTAAGACGGCCATCGTTTGTTGGGTCAGCTGATAATAAAATATTTATGTATGAATTGCGAACCTATCCTAACCTGCCCTCAAAGTAGTAAAAACGACAGAACTATAACAGAAGTACTCACAGTTAAACTTATTTATACTATAGATAAGTTTATTAAACAACAGAAGTATGACAGAATCACTCATACCTACTTAAACTTGTCTATATACACTACAAAACATATTTCTTACTGAAGTATGTTCCAAAACAAGAGCAATGTGTGCTCTGTCTAGTTTCTAAAACGCTTTGCATTTAGTTTCAACGCTGATTGTGGGGCAAAGGACTTGAATGTATAACTAAGTGTGTCGCAAATTAATTTATAGAAGCTACCAGCTTGTAGTAACATGAATTTAGATTATACATGTATGTGGGTTCTATGTTGGAATAATAATCTTACCAGTAATCTATTCTATACATATAATAACATCGTAGACCAGCCGTATCTGTACATTGAATATTTTTGCCGTAAAATAACTGAGAAATGTTAGAAAAAAGACATAGAACACAAAAATATTTTTTTGGAATTTTAGTCTGTTTGTCTGTGCGTTTGTACATCACGCAATAACCACTACCTAATTGGATTCGAAAGCTCGATTCTCAAAAATATGAAGTGTTATCATGAGTGTTATCTAGTGTTTATTTCATCAAAATCGACCCACAAAATCGAAAGATATTCAATTTTAAATTTAGTAAGAAACTGCTTACGCGTTGGCGTCGCGCTGAGGAAGTCCTGCAACTATCACGTAAAAAGTACAAAACCAATATAGATAAGTTTTATACACAACCTAGTTTTGTTAAAAAGAAATGTATTAAAAAGTGTTCAAGAAGAAATTCGTTTTAATACGGGATGCTGATACTTGCATCGCGATCTATTGCGCAAAGAGAACGAACCTAACTAAGTTACGAAGACCAATGAATGTAAAAAAATAACGCCACAAAATATATATTTTAAAGTTATTTGTGGACATTTTAATACGTAGCAAGATAAATTGAATGTTTTAGTATCTACGAAGTACTACTTCTTTGTTTAAACGACAATTTTGACAGTTTAACTATATGGTCAATAGATGGCGTTGTCCACAAATTCACAAAGTAGATAGAGGTGAAGAAAATTAAGCCCAAAGCCATTTCGCGAGTTTTTGAGTTATTTTATCTTACTCATCAATCAATTCTTAAAATAGTTTTTGGCACATTCAAAGAATTTTATAGATCATAATTATATAAAAAAATCGAATTTGATTTTGTAGATACACTGGATCGATACATTCAGTATGAAATCTGATCATAGCCTAGCCTTTTCATTTTTAGGGATAACTGCATTATTAGGGATAACTCAAATCTCAATCGTCAGATCTCAATCAATGTATAACCACACGATAAGCATCAGCTTTCGAATACAAAAAGAATCATCAAAATCGAGACACCCAGTTCAAAGTTATGAGTCGACTAGAGAACTTCATCCATTTTTTGAAGTCGATTAAAAAGGGTTAATGAGATTCTCAATTTTAAACATTTTCAAAAAGATAATTCAAATAAGGGCAGTTTTTGATTACGTAATTTTAAACTATACACTGCCATTATCTTTACATACTTCTTGTGCTTAAATTTTGAAATAATATGAAATAAACGTAGCTGAGTGACTTGTATTTAGTACTGTCTTAAGACCCAGATAAAATCTCCATATCTCTTCACCAGATTTGATTATAATATAGAAACGTGCAAAGTTATTATATTGTTAAATATAAGTATCAGCCCGAGGAGTAGGTGATGGTTTGTATGAAAAAAAACATGTCGCAAATAATATACAATTATAAGAAAATTATCTTGGCCTTTACCCGTTACATGGCAAATAGCATAGATATAGGTACTATAATCAGGCTAAATCAGGAGTATAATCAAAATAATTACAATGCCATAAAACTAGTATTCAATCATACACAGCTTACCAAACCAATATTATTGATAGCTAACAATATACGGTCTATAACTATAGATATAACTATATTACGGTCTCTTCGTTTTTTTATGACCTATTTTTTCCGAATTGACTTGTTGTGTTTATCTCATTAATTACTGATACAGGTTAGTATCAGTAATTAATGAAATAAACATAACAAGTCTGCCTATATAAGAAAAAACGAATCCGATTATCGTGCGAAATAATATTATTTGTAACTGACACTTCGTCCGCGCGGATTTTTGTATGTACTTTCCTTTATAAACTTCTAAACTACGCCACACACCCTCCAATTCCTCTTAAATGTGCAAATTTGCTCAAACTGCAACATTTTCCTTACGTCAAGGTTAGAATGTTGAAATTGTTTGTTCTTTGAATGTAGAATCTCAAAAATTAAATATTTCATGTTTTCGTCAAACGGTTACCCTGTTCTAAAAACGGCCTAAGCAACTGCGATTCCGTTCATTAAATATTTCAATATGGCGAAAAAATTGTATTCCAAAAAAAACTAAACGTGAACGCCGCTTTGAAGAACTTGTGTTGCGGCTTATGTGACCCTATGGGAAACCGTCTTCTTTGCTGATATCTGTTTGAGACGCGCGTGGAACATTACGGGCTGTCAACCCAGGCCTGGTTGTTAAAGGACCACGAGCCACCCATAGCTGGCTGGGAATCGTCCCTCTCGACCCAGCGTAGTGCTTCCACGCGCAACGTGTAAACAGCAATAGTTAAACCTTACACGATTTTGAAATATATTAAAAATAATGTATGTGTAATTATAATTAGCAACAAAGTAAACTTACCTACTTCCGTATAAATAGCTACAAATTAGCATTAAAGTACCCACTACGATATAATTATTCAAAACAAGCTTATTTTTATGACACAAATTGAAAGAATATGTACCTAATAGTAATAACGTGCAACCTTGAAACATTTCTAAACATAGCAATTAACTCAATATTTTTTTAAACAAGAAAATTAGGTCAGTCGTACCAAAAATCTTAGGTTACAATAAATTGAACTGTCCTAATTATTTGGGTTTTTTTTTTTTTTGGTATATATGGCAGTAGCGACACCGTATTTGCAACTTCGAAAGACTAGTGCTAATTTCGTGATGCTCCGAATTAGTCGGATCGTAGAGTTTGGTCATTTCACAATGATTCTATAATACAGAAAATGGATATTTCATTCAATTGAAGTACGAAATTAAAAAGAAACTTGATTCATTACTTTCTTTGTTTCGTAGTTTGAAGACTAAGCACACGTTCGATAGTCTGTTTTTAACCGACTTCCAAAACAGGAGGAGTTTCTCAATCTTTAATTTCAGAAGTCGGTGGTTTTAAACACTGACTTCCGAAATTAAAGTTATTTTATGCTTTTTGTGTTTTTATTTTTTAGAAGTCGGTTGGCTGTAAAAAAATGTTTTGTTGATAATAATTTGAGGTACCAGAAGTTACCTGATTTGGTCGGCACTTTAAACGAAAGAAGAATATACAGTCAGTGCCCTGCATTACGATATTTCATGTGTGGATCATGATGGAACTTGAAACGTACTTTATGATAAGAGGGATTTGTAGGATTGAGCAGAATATTGCAGAGCAGAAAAAATATATTATGAGAATCCCGCTGAATGCGTTTGAGAAGCCACTTCAGCTTTGTGCGAAATTCAGAAATGTGAGTACCCTCAAGTTTATCTAGTTGTGCCTAAGTGAGATCGAGATAACTGACATCAGCATAATCCAGGGTGGGAAGCAGAAGGGTGGGGAGCAGAAGAAGAGCAGTTAGACGATTGCGGAACTTTCTTTCCATCACCTCTAAAACTGCGCTTGCTCAGTCCAGCGCAGTTTCAGTAGTAATGGGAAGAAATTCCGCAATCGTCCAAGGGACCTGGCAGCTGCAGACATTTTGCGTCTTACGTCCTGTAGCTGATGACCGATGACAAAGGTTTGTCGATCCAAATCCCACGGTTCTTAACCTTCTCCCTTATAGGAATAGTAATTCCGTTAAATGGAACCCAGGAAGTAGTACCAAATTTACTTTTACGGACGATGACGACGATGGATTAACCTGAAGCACATTTTCTTCACTCAGCTCACAAATTGTAGCCTTGTTTATAACATTAATTGCATCAGTCAACAGTCAAATTTGCAAGGGCAGCTTGTTTGTTGATTTATGTCTATATACATATATTGTCTGTATAAAAGTGGTAGGAAGAGAGCAGTTTTTTGAAAATAGCATTTATAAGTATTGCAAAGAGAAACAGAGATAAAACTCCGTCCTGAGGTACACCGGCATTTTGTAACACCAGGAAAAGTCTAGATTCTTCTTTATTTATACGTTGCCGGCGGCCATATGGGTTACAGCTAATCACACCGTTGAAGATATGTAAAGCTAGCGAACTATACGAAGCAGGATATCGAAATCGAGAGTATTAAATGCATTACTAAAATCTGGTAAGCAAAGAACCGTCAGATTTCCTTGTTCCGTGCCGTACATCATCGGTAACTTTCACTGAGGCTGTAGCGTTACTGTGACCAGTCCGAATTGAAAAGGCTTCAGCAGATTATTCTTACCAAGAAAAGCACTAAGCTGATTGTGGACAAGGCGTTCGAGGACGTTGGAGAGGAAAGGCGAGATGGAAATAGTATTCGGAAAAGGAAATAGGATTTGCTTTCAAACATATTCGATGCAAGGCAACTTAATAATAATATATTCTTCTGTGATATAACCAATATTATTTTTATCGTTTAATTTATTGTTATGCTACTTTTCGACGAGTTGTGTTCCGTAGTTTCCATTTCTATGAAACTTGTAAAATTTTCAAAGAGACAATTCCAAATTTTATTTCTGTGTTTAGTAAGTTTGACTAGAACATTGTAGTCACCGATATGAGGTGATTATTATAAATTCTAATTTAAAATCACGATACAAAATATCAGTTGTTGTTTAAAATGTGGTACACCATTCATTTTCATTCACAATTGGACCAACAAACAGGTTTTTCAATTAATTAAATAAACAAGTCATAGGTATATTTATTCATGAATTAACAATCAAAATTAAAAAAAAAAAAAACATTAAAAGCCGGTCAATTAAGAAAAGAAAAGTAGTATTATGACAAGTAGACATTGTTAAAAAGGTTTATATTATTCTAACCTCGCCTTTTATTTACGTAATTACTACCTACCATGTTTAATAAAGGCAAAAAAATAATAAAAACAGGTTTTTTAATATCATAAGTATGCTAATGTGTGTACTAATCTGTTGATGGCATGGAAATACATTCTCGGCCAAAACCCCAAAAAAAGACATATTATAAAGATCTGTTAACGCACCAAAGAGTTCAAATAAAAAAATGGTAATTAAGATTATTTTTGTATGAATATACTCACTAAACAATAATTATAATGAACATTTTCTCATAATTTTAACCCTACAATGGCCGCTGTAACTAAATTAATGATTTTTGGCTACCTTATCCGGTGGCTCCCAGCAGCCATAACAGCAGGCATAAATCAACAACTTGATTCCTTAAAAGTAATCTCACTTATCAATATTTATAAAACACTTGCCTTACTGAGTGAGTGACAGACAACGCCCAGCCGAAACTACTCGTCGTAGAAATCTGAAATTTGGCCTGTAGGTTTCTTGAGGAGTTTCCCCTACACTCATCAAGAAAAAAATCCTCGTCAAGAGAAACATTTCGGGAAATCCTCTCTTAGTGCTCCCCAGCACTACAAGAGGATTTCCCTATTTTTTTCAGGAACGGGAATCGCGCGAACGAAGTGGCAAAGTAGTAGTAAACTTAAGCCTATATTTCGGCAACCCTTGCCAAAACTTGAACTCACATTAGCGCTTTTTCACTTAGTGTAACTAAGCCAAAAAGCGTTAATGTGTGTGTATATTACACATAAAATTGCCGAATGCCAATTGCCGAAAACCTGGTAACGTACAGGCTGCAACTGAGTTATTACAGTTGGAAAAACCCAATTAGATTAAAGAAGTCCGGGCCATTGAAGGTAATATGTTTGATAAACATGATTATATCTAGTTAGTGTCCATACTCTTGGCATCACGCAGCGTCTATCAGCCATAGTAAAATCGCGCATACTGCGGTACTTTGGGCAACTTCATTGAGCAACTGGTCGTATAGGGATAAGAAGGCAGAACCATACAGATTGAGAGGAAGATTAACTATGCGCTGGACTGATCTAGTAAAAGCCGCATTAAGAAGCTGTATTATGATGACATACAGACTGCAGGCCGCAGGATTGCTGGGCACGCCGCCATTGCGGCGATAAGTCCTCTTTTTGAGGAGTGGTTAGAGAGACGGCACAGCGTCCTCACCTTCCACCTGAGGCAGGTGCTCACCGGACACGACTGTTTCGGGAGGTACCTGTTTGGGATTCAGCGGGAGGACACGTTCGGGTGTCAACACTGTGTGGGTCACCCGGAGGACACCGATCATACGCTGGAGGTCTGCCATGCTTGGGCGGAGCAACGCCGTGTCCTCGTCGAGGCGATCGGCGGCGGCGGCCTCTCGCATCCGGCCCTGGTTCAATCCATGGTCCGGAGCGAGGAGGCATGGGTAACGGTCACCTCCTTCTGCGAAGGAGTAATGCTAGCGAAGGAGGAGGCAGAACGCGTGCGGGAGAAGGACACCTCAAGCCCCAGCCGCCGTAAAAGAAGAAGACACCCCGGGCTCGCTTGATCAATCAGTCCACATCCAGTGATTTCCACGCTATCTTAATGAAAAGTTAGCGCTATTGCCGATTTTTTGCAATCGGTTGGAGCAAAAAAAAATATTTTTTTAGCAACTAATTAGCATTCCGCTGATTTTACATCACCAGTTTTTTAGACCTGGAGAAATCATTTGAAGATTTCCCATCCAGAAAAAAAAGGCCGCAGGAATGCGATTGAAGTTTAAATGAAAATTTTAATGCGTTTAAATTGAAAATGAAATCTAATCTGTTTAATTACTTTTTTATGCTACATATTTAATTACCTATGCATTTATTTCTTTAGTATTGTTTCATATTTAATTTTTCTCATAATATAGTGTGCAATTTAAATTAATTGAATGTATCACAAAATGTTTAATTATACCATTGGATAGATTCAACTTGATTCAAGTTATAGACAGATGCATTGCTGGGGAGTTTGTTGTTCCACTTCTTCCGAGCTAAAACAATAGAAAGTGCTAATGTGATGGGCGATTTAGTCCCCTGAATCGTCCATCACGTTACCAGTACCACTTTCTATTGTTTGCTAATTTACATGAAAACAGTCCTCTGTCTTCATGTAAATTATGGCCTTCAAAAAGTACTGCTTTCCAGCCTAGTATCAACTTTTGATTTAGATTGGTTCTCCTTTTGAAAATCGGAATCCTAAAAATATATGTAGGTATAAACAATAAACAAGATTTGTAAGAACTGTTTGCCATTTGGTTAGATTTTTGACATTTAAAACTTCTTAATGATCAAGTTATATTAAATGTCTTCTTGGCACATAAAAAACTAGACGTTTATCGTCAGTAAATAATTTATTTATTTATATATCTATACTCACTTTATACTTTAGTCACCGAGAATTTAAAAGACGATGGGGATATAGAAAAGGAGAGGCTGGGTGGTGGCGGTCCGCTGTAACATGTTGGAACGCAGATTTGCGAAGTGTAATTTAGAGGAAAAGGTTCTCTGTTCAAAGCATTCTGCTTATATATAAATAAAAAATAATTACGCGTTCAGAGTGCTGGTGGGGCTCCCTTACTACTTTTACTTTAGTGCGTCTGCGCTGTTTGTGCACGCGCACACACTTTCAAGCACAAGTGCGTGTGCCCGGGGGCCGAGGCCAAATATGCCTGAAACAAAAATATTTGATTTTATTTATTTATTGTACACCGCGGATTTATTGTACACAGGCGTGGAGTAGAAGTGTGGTCGTCTTGTTCTTCAAAAAAGGAGACAAGACCCTGTTGAAGAACTATCGACCCATATCCCTTCTAAGCCACGTCTATAAGCTGTTCTCAAGAGTGATCACGAACCGTCTTGCGCGAAGACTAGACGAATTCCAACTACCGGAGCAGGCTGGATTTTGGAGCGGATACGGCACCATAGACCACATCCACACAGTGCGGCAGATTATACAGAAGACCGAAGAGTATAATCAGCCCCTGTGTCTAGCATTTGTGGACTATGAAAAGGCCTTTGACTCAGTTGAAATCTGGTCTGTTCTGGAGTCCCTGCAGCGCTGCCAAGTAGACTGGCGATACATCCAAGTGATGAGATGTCTCTACGAGGCCGCCACCATGTCCGTTCAAGTACAGAATCAGCAAACAAGTCCCATACCGTTGCATCGAGGAGTGAGACAAGGGGATGTTATTTCCCCGAAATTGTTCACTAATGCAATGGAGGATATGTTCAAGACGCTGAACTGGAAAGAACGTGGCATTAACATCAATGGCGAGTACATCTCTCACTTGCGATTTGCAGACGACATCGTCATTATGGCAGAAACGCTGCAGGACCTACAACAGATGCTGAATGACCTGGCTGACTCTTCTGTACGCATCGGCCTACGGATGAACTTGGATAAAACCAAGGTCATGTTCAACGAACATGTTCTACCGGAACCGATTGCGATTCACGGTGCCGTTCTCGAAGTTGTTCAAAAATATGTGTACCTCGCGCAGTCATTGCAGCTAGGTAGAAACAATTTTGAGGGCGAGGTGAACAGAAGAATTCAGTTGGGTTGGGCAGCATTTGGGAAGCTACGTCGAGTCTTTACATCGTCGATCCCACAGTGCCTAAAGACGAAAGTCTTCAATCAGTGCGTCCTACCCGTCATGGCATACGGAGCCGAAACGTGGACACTGACGGCTCGTATGGTCCATAAGCTCAAAGTCGCTCAGCGGGCTATGGAAAGGGCTATGCTCGGTGTGTCTCTGAGGGATCGCATCAGAAATGAGGTGATCCGTCAGAGAAGCAAGGTAATTGATATAGCCCACCGGATTAGTAAGCTGAAGTGGCAGTGGGCTGGCCATATTAGTCGTAGAACCGACAACCGTTGGGGTAAACGAGTTCTAGAGTGGAGACCGCGTCTCGGCAAACGTAGTGTAGGACGTCCTCAGGCACGGTGGAGTGACGATTTGCGCAGGACGGCTGGCAGAAACTGGATACGAGAAGCCGAAAATAGATCTAAGTGGCGTGCAATTGGAGAGGCCTATGTCCAGCAGTGGACTGCAACAGGCTGCTGATGATGATGATGACACCTAGATAAAACATACATAATATGTATTATCATTATGAAAGAAACCTTAAACTAAAAATGCAGCGGATAATGCAATCTTAAATTACTGATGTTGAATAAACTAAATAAAAATCTAGAAACAATATTGTTTATATTTTAAACATTAGTCGACGCGACGACCACTAAATTTAAAATTGGAATCATCCGTCTAACTAATCATATAATAAATCTACATTAATTCTTCTTCTAAAAATAAATCGCTAAATGTGCCGCTAAGCGCCAAACTAAAGAAAGGCTGGACCAATTAAGCATTTTTTTTTTAAATTCTGTAAGTTCTTGTCAAGAGGAAAATTGGAAATTTTTACAAAAAAAAACATGGGAAAACGTAAAAACCACCGGGATATAACTAATATGTAGGTATTTAATTGTCAAATTTAATTCTAAACTCCAAGCAGAGGAAGTCGCGGTCCGAACCTAGTAGTTTTAAAATAATAGTTATTGAATCTTGTTATTTTGGTATTTAAATATCATCTGGTTTGGTTTCTTATATCCAAATCCATAATGATCTTTACAATTTATGTGCAACGAACCATCATAGAGTTCTTACCTAGTGTTAAAATATGCCTCCAAATCCGTTGTTTTTAATTTATAACTTGTAAATGTCATAACAGGTAATTGCATTTTTGGCCTCTTTGTTTCAATTAAATAATGGGTACCTAGATACATTGAATTTGATTTAAATTGGAAAACTTTGCATACTTCAGAAACATTTTTTTTTTCAACAGCAACATCAACTAGCGGTGGGGCTGCCCCGATGAAAATCCTTATATTATTATTAATTTTACAGTTAATAGAATAGTTGGAGGCTGGCCTAAAAGCGTAGGAGCCATTTTAAAAAATAATGAAATGATCATGATTTATCATTCATATATACCGTATGTTGGATCATTCAGCTCCCTTCAAAATGGTTGAGCTGAACGGTGCCGATACACCCGTCATGTTCGTGAACAGGCGCCGTCAGTTGAGACTGGTTACCTCTTAACTGCCACTGGCTTGCTTTAATCTTTATATGTTTTTTTATAGTTTCCTTTTTTCTTTGCATTGTTCTCGAATATAGAAGCATCAAGGATAAGGAACCATGGTTTTTGTCATGCAGAACATGATTTAAAAGAGTGTCCGTGGAGTTTCTTGCACGTTCTTCTCCATAGTGATCTACGCTTTCGACCGTGCAAATAGCTTCATGTTTTTGAGTGACCGACCTTGGCAATTCAAAAGTGCTTGTAAATGGTTTATTTGAAATAAATACTTTGAATCTTGAACCAATAAAAAAACAAAAATAGCAACAAAATAATCAAAAAAAAATCTTGTCAATTTTCCGTAGTAGAGACGCATGGTGACTATTGGTGACGGAAGCCTGACCTATAAAGTCACGATCATAGCGGTCATTATTCGGCCCACGATGTTCATAAGTTAATGATTGATTGGAAATTATTGATAGCTTAATTAAATTCCATAGGTTTTTTTTTTAATTCCGTACGTCCATAACGAAAATGGAGCCCCTAAAAGACCAATTGTGTCTGTCTATTCGCCGTCACAGATTATTGACTGGACTGATTCAGTCGAAACTAAGTTTCAACTGAATCTACCCGTGTTTGGGTTACAGAAGCATACTGTTAATAAAATAAATACATTTGATGTCTGGGATCACTTTCTGGGGTTCAAAATAGAAAACTTTAAAATGAGTGTGCAAATGCGCCGTGTACCATCTATACTAATATACCAAGTAATCTCTACTACAAACTAATCTCTACTAATATTATAAAGTGGTAAAGTTTGTGTGTTTGTGAGGTTCACAGAGTACTTTTATGGTTGTAAGGGGTTATCTCTGGATCGCTTTTGAAATTCTGTAACTACGTTATTTGTGAGTAAGTATACCCAAGTATTCCCACGGGATTGGGAACAACGAGGTTAAACCGCAAGGCGCCAAACAAAAGGGCTTGTTGTGAGGGTCTCAAATATATATTTGATTTTTAAGTTTATGAACATGCTGATTTTTTTTTTTTTGTAAACCTTGTATGGTGGATATATCCAATGTTTTATATTTAAAAGCATAGTATAGAACTATAATTTTTGCCTGTTGTAGTCATGTTCGTAGATAAGCAGTTACTCAGAATTTTGCGTCAGTGTCGGTACAAGTAACTAATTATTTTCTTAGTTCTAGCCTGATTTTCTCATTATAGTAGAAGAGTCGGCCCGTTCTCAAGCGTTTCGCATCATTTCCAATATGATTATCATGTCGAAAACACACGGCACATGTCACTTACATCTTTGATCAACTCATAGGAGATAGGCTATTTGTCTGATAGTCCCACATTTCTGTCAAAGAGCTGTCACATACAGTAATAATATAATATAATTGTTAAATTGTAAAATATAATTTTTTTAGCCCAAGCGACGATCTAATGAGCAATAGTTGAGGCCATAGTAGGGCCGGTTTTCGAATTGAGAATTAGGAGTAACAAACAATACACATGTCAAACACTACTTCATTATCTGGTTCAAGTTTACCCGTAAGTAGAGTTTGACAAATTAAATAATTTCATTAAGTCAATTTTGATTTTTAAAATCCAAAATCGTTTACGGTACAAAAAATCCATGTAAAAATATAGCAATTAAATCATGATGAGCAATCCGAATGTTGTAAGAATGATAAATAAAAAAGTTGATATAAAAAAAATAAATCGTCGTTGCGATTATTTAAAAAAAAAACGTTACTACCGGGGTAACAATAGTTCCTAAATCTGCGCATATTTTTTTCTGTCATATGGCAGTTACTAATCGCGATAATTTACCACAAAGGTTCGTATTGGACCGGTCGTCCGTCTACAATGTCGGCGTTTGAAGGTCTCATAGTAATCTTACGTTTAGTCGATATATAGCTGTTATACTCTTCGTCAACGAAACAGTTGGAGTGGGTCTTTAATTGCTAAACATTGTGTACACTGAAAATGAGTTTGCAAGCTACAATCGGTAGTATTTTAATATTTTTCGTTTTCTTTTGTTGCGATAGTGGATATGCAAGACTGGCACGTAAGTATACTTGAATATTCTTATTTTGAAAATTAATTTTGAGTGTTCATTTTAAGTTTCGAATGCCGATGAGGTGTCAATTTATTTTTGTTTGTATCTGTTTTACTGCTAAAACCAACTTTACAATATTTTGTTATAGTAATAAATCCATTAGTTAATGTACTTGTAATGTTTAACGAGTTGTATGAGAAATTAAAAACAATGAACAAAATGACAACAATTAAAACGATAGATTAATTAATGTAATTCGTTTTTTATACATAAATGTTGCTATCAACAATTTGTTTTAATTGATGAGGTTTGAAATTCAATCTGAGAATAATAACATTTTATTAATTCTAGTATAACGTAACGTACATAATCTCGTAAATAGAAGAAGAACACTAAGAAAGTATAGTAACTTTGGAAAAGATCTCAATCCAAAAGTATAATGAAATGGGCCATCATTGTTCGTTTTTGTAAACGAACAATGGCCATCATTGTTTGTGTCTCATTTAATAATAATAAAGCCAAATCCAGACCGCACCTATTTCGAAATAGATATGGCAGGCAGTCGCCCCTTACAAGATAAGGAGCGGCTACAGAAGAAAAGGTATAAGCGGAGTATTATCTTAATGTTTTGCTACTCGTCAGAACGCCATAGAGCAATTATTCCAACGCAACATAAAAGACTTCATTAGCAGCTTTGATTCATCCTATGGGCGGTGTTATTCCAGGATTCCATAATTTCACATGTACATACTATAATTCCATGCGCATTCTTAAAGATAATTTATTCGATTCATCAAGTTGTATTTTGGTATAATACTAATCAAGACTAGGTATACATGTCATGTAAATGGTGGTGGCTTATCCTCAGGAACTGTTAATTTTACCGGGATGCAGTATATATAGATAGCGTACTCCCGAAGAAAACCTATTAAAAACACAACATTAACTAACCAACAGTTTGGCCTATTTATGATTACCGATTACGCGCGAAGGCTCAAAAAGCATCATCCTGTTTCATATTAGTACATCTTTGACAGTCAAAAATATTATTATTTTTATAATCGTTATGAGTAATCGAAAGTCAGAAAATCTGACACCAGTCTTGCCATGGGGTAACAGTTACTGTGTTGTGGAGGACAAAAAACCAGTCACACCAGGAAAAGTTGTGGTGCCCGGCCGCATCAGGAGAGACTGGAAGTTGACCCTAACCACAGATAATATAATACCCCTAACATAGTTGGGAAAAGGTTAGGCAAATCGACTGAGACAAAATACTGCCCATGAAAGTACTTAAGTAATCGACAAGATCAACGGCATTCACGGTCAGGTTAATGACCATCAATAAATTATATATTGCTGAAGCAGTTATGGAAACAAAGCTATAACCGCTTCTTGGCCTAGATACATAATTTCCATTTTAAATCGGGTTTTTTTAACAAAGTTGAATTTGTATGGCGGATAAATAAGAAGGGGGTGCAATACAAAAAGTTTGGAAAAGGTTATTAAACCAAAAAATAGTAACAATATTATATTCTGACTAAAGTTTCTAATACTTATTAGCATCTTTTTATAAATCAAAATTATCTCTCTGACCCCAATCTAGTCACGCGGCAGCGTGTCCAGCCAAGTCCGGAGAAAAAGGTGAACTGGTGACGTAGCAGCCGTGTGTAATATTACCCGAACCATTTCGAGCTATTTTAATCCCTTAATTCACAACTCAAAAGCTATTTATAGGTTTTGAGTTTTTGTGTAACATATATATGAAATCTGGCGTATATACACAATTAAAAATACTAGAATCCTAAATCAATTAATTAATGTAGATCAAGTAGTTATTGATATATTAGGTAACGTTTTTATGACCGACTCACTCACTCATACGTCATGTCAAAGACTTGCATATCAGTGTCAAAAACCTTACCCACTACAGAAGACCTAGTATTTTCAAATTTAGCATCCAGGTAATTGTGTAAAAAAGGACAAAAACTGGGAATTTCTAAGATTTGAATTATTTCCAAACAATTGTTTTTTAACCCCCGTTCGCGAAAAGTTATAAATTTGATCGCTATTTGTGTCTGTCTGTCCGTCTATCTGTGTGTATGTCTGTGGCAACGCAGCTCTTCCAGACGGGTGAACCGCATCCATATGGATGCGGTTTTTTCTATTTAAACCCAACTTTTCTATCAAGTTTTATCAAAATTAATTAATTCGTTTGAAGACGATCATCTTTTTTTAGTTAATGAAGGGATATGATCTCCTGTTACTTCAATTGTTTTACAAGAATATGATAACCTTGCCTGATGCTGGAACTCTTGGAGATCTGCAGAATACCCAAGCCCTCGCTTAGTTACAGCAGAGGTATCATGTTTGGGCTCACTGGAATGGTTTCAATGAACAGATTATAAGAAGATCACCTGAAACCTGCAATGTTCTCCATGAATGCGTTATAAAAAGATTGTGATCAGGGTCTGATGACGAAGCAGAAAGAGAAATGAGTGAATACATTGGTGAGAGATGCTCAGCACGTTCATCGATATGATATTTTGATGTACAATGTTGTGCCATTTAGGCGAGCGTATACTGTAGGGTTTGTAGTAGTAGCGTATAGCTAAATAAAGTATAAAAACATAAAATACTCCTAAAAGTAAAAAATATTATATTTTGATCCATTTAGTTTAATTTACCTAAGAACGAATATTTTGGCCCAAACGATATTCGTGTCGGGAGACCACTGCTAAACATAGAATACGAATTCTATACCTCAAAAAATTGCGAGGGCTAGTATTTTTGGAAAATTAATCACCACAGAGTTGGGAGATCCCCAAAAAATCTAATAACATTGTGTATTTCTAATGTGTTACATAATTCTTCTATACAAACTTTAATATCCCAATCGTCTTTTGGGGATAATTCTGAAAATCTGACAATTATCATTCTGTTGGGTCAAAATTCGTACTAAGTTTGAATAAATGGGTCTAAGCATTCGATTTTTTCACATAAACTTCCACACTGTATTTCATCCCTTTACGGAAGGAGTTTCCTATAATCCTTTCCTACCTGAAGTCTCCTACTCATAATTTACCTTCGCGCCAAATTTTATGTTTATAGGTCAAGAAGTTTTCGAAATTTCGTAATTAACTATTGAATAACCTTTCGCTTTTATACAATTATAAATTAGACTTACAAGGTTATTTATTCTATTTTTAGCTTAATCCAATTTGTATAGTTGGTAAATATGATTTTTAAAGATAATGAATTAAATTTAATATTAATTTATTGGTTATTTTATTTATTGGTTATTTATTGTTTATCGTAGGAAAAAAATACTGTATTAAAAACTTATTTCTAACTCTGGCGTAGGAAACAAATTGAATTAACTAAGCTTGTTTCCAGTTTTTACAATAGGCATAAAAAGTAGGTGTGCTTTTTTTCCTTGAATATTTTATTGTAATAACTTTTATGTTAATCCTGGTTATTAACCATCTGTGTGCCAAATATCATCCATGTTTTTTCAACTGTTCGTCAACTGAATCAGTTTTATTTCTAGAACAAAACTACCGACATCACTCTAAACATATTGCTAACAGGTATTATAATTTAATTGCTTTAGCGTCCTTTGGCTTAATTAACAGTTTTAAAGTTGTTATAGTCAATCATTATCTCAGTTAAAAATACTAACATTTTATAACCTATCAACATTTTTTATTTTATGGTATGGTGGGTTTTTGTGTTTGATTGTTATCAAATCATAGCCTGTTACTGTAGTAAACGGGCATAGATAGATAAAACATAGTTAAAGACCCTTTTCCCAAAGCAGAAACTAAAGAAAGCCATCTGCTATGATCCTAACAGCCTCTTTTTACTTCATTAATATTCATACATCCTACTAATATTATAAACGCGAAAGTTTGTAAGTATATGATATATATAGGATGGATGGATGTTTATTACTCTTTCACGCAAAAACTACTGAACGGATTTGGATGAAATTTGGCACACAGATTGTTCATAACCAGGATTAACATATAAGATATTGTTACCCCGGTATTCCCATGGGATTGAAACTTATGCGGATGAAACCGCGGGGCACTGCTAGTCTGGACATAGAAGCACCCCGGTTACGAGTACAACGCAATTGGCTTTGCTGAATAAGACATGTGTATGAAGACATTCCTAGAGGGCGTCCACTTGATGTTTCTACTAAAGTCTGTCCTTGATAGTTGCTGCTAGAATGTAAACCAACTAATTAACCCTAAATAACTAATCATTAAAGTGTTTTTTGGTTTTTCATCGCACTTCGACCAACCATCGAACTATTTTTTCATGATTCCAATATTTTTCATTGTATAGCTGTACTAGGTAGGTATCACCCATATAGCATCGTACAAAAACCTTGAAAATTTCCTTAAAAAAAGCCAAACAATATTTTGATGATATTATTAGCTATTAGACTAGACAAAAACATCATTAAAATATTTCTTCAAAATATGAATTAATGGTGGTTAGAGTAGGTTGTCATTCGAATGCACAAATAGGTTTGATAGGCCACAATGCGACAGTAAGTTTTCATGGAAATGGTTCTACTTGTATGTTTAGAGCTTAAGAACATTTAGGTACAATAAACTCCATTTGGCGAACAGGTCTAACTTTTTTAATTAATTTATTATTGAACAACTGACCACAATCAAAAATTTTGGAGGTTGTTTAGCTTTAGAAATCATTGTTTTAATTAAAACTCTTGTTCTTTAAATATTGATTAAAAAAAACTACAAACTGACGCAACTTTGAAAGGCATTATTAATGCTATTGCATTGTGAAAAGGTTGTTGAAAACAATCGAGAAAAAAATAATCAATAAATAATGAACTTGGAGCGTTGCAAAATGATGCTCCTTATAATTTTATTTAAACGTGTGTGATTGTGTACTCAACTTTTAATTTTTAAACTAAAAATAAATAGGTATTCATTTAAAACAAATCCGTACGCCGAGTAACATTGAACTTCGCGTTTTGCCTTGTGAATTTCTTCAATAACAAATTTAATTTACCTCTCACAGTTTTTTATAACTTACTTTTTTAATGCTTGAATCTGAGCTCAGTTTTGTTTTGTTGGTTAAACTTGAATATCGCAATATTTTATCTGATTCTAGAAACAATTCTTGTTATTGTTTATTTTGTAAATCAAATTTTAAAAATATTCAAATTCAAACAGTGCCACAGGCACGTAGTAAAAACGAGCTAATTCGTCACAAAATGTTGACATAAAAATTTATTTATTTACAGCGGACTTTATTCATCCCTGCAACGACACATCGAGAGCATGCCTTATAAAGGCAACACAAGATGCTATCCCAGACTTTGTTAAAGGCAATAAAGAACTTGGAGTAGAAGTCCTGGACCCCTTCACCATTGAAAAACTGTCCATCCCTCTGAACGGGTTGACATTCACCTTCTATAATGGAAAAGTTACAGGATTCAAGAAATGTATTGTCGATGATGTAGAGTAAGTATTACAACGCCCTTTCTTACTTTGATTAGAAACTCGCGTCTCACTTCTACTACATCTGATGGTAAGCGATGACGGTGACCTCTTTTATTATTATATGTTTACGCTGATAAGTTGGAAGTAATTCCAATGTTTTCTTTGTAAATCCTATGGTGTGACCAGAAATGGTTATGATAGTACAATTATAACCATTTCGTGAAAGTGAAATCCGTTTATTATGACGCCGCTTATAACGACCAACCGCTTAATATGAAGTATAACAGAGCTCATTTTGGTTTTCATATTAAATTCTTTAAAAAAGTGCGGATATACCTAATGAATTCGTTTATTGACATATCGCTTATTATGACCTATTTTTTAGAAATTATGTTTGGTCATTACTATAACCAAACATAATTGGGGACGTGATACCGAATATGTTCTTAACTTTGTTTAATTGAACTACGACTATCAATATGCATTTTTTTTGTTTATTTCCTTATTACAAAAATACCTAACAAAGATGGGAATTAGCTTAGTTCCTAAGATTACGCTTTTTATGACGTCCGCTTAGTATGACGTATTTTTCACTTCCCTTCGATGTCATTATAAGCGGATCCAACTGTAGTCCAAAAAATCATAAAATGTGAAATGAATCCGGCGCGAATTATATACTAACAGTTGCTATAGTAAAAGATTTTGTAACTAAGTAATAAGTAAAACAAACATCCTCTCTCCTACTTAATCTTTGCTGTGCCCGACAGGGTCCATAACTGTGACTACTATTTACTTCCCTACCAACTATATGTAACTTATGGTACAAAATAAAGAATTGAGAATTTAATTGCAAACGATTTCGATCGATCGTCTGTATAGCAAAAAAAAATACCATTGGTTAGGTTCATATTAAACTGACCCAAAGAAAGGTTTCAAATGGATATATTTTAAAAGTAATTAAAATCGATAAAAGTTTCAAGTATGTCTTCATCATTTGTGATTGCAAGCGATCTATAGGGATTATATTTATCTGCTTTGCAAATCAATGGACGCCGAGTTCAAGGCAGTGTCATATGACATTGAAAACAGGAAACTAACATGAGGAAAATAGTGTCAACTTTAATGCAGCCAGTATAAAAGCTACTTTTAAACACAGGTAAATAGGAAAATTGTGTCTAATTGATGTTTAAATGAAGTACAATTATATCCTCTTTCCTAGTTTTACAATGATAAAATTAACAAGAACATTTATTCAAGACTAAGTATAAATATAGGTGCATAACACCTATACTCGTATTTACACTTAAGTCTTGAATATGTTGAGAAATCCTATACCTATATGAGATGAAAAGTAGTAGTAGGTATATTTCCAGGAGTAGAATAGACAGCTTTATGGCTACAAATTTTCTGAAAAATTAAACATTTATAGCATTTCTTTTTACTGCGAAAAATAATGAAAAGAACATTGAAAAAGTGATAACGTGGAGGGTTTCCTGTGAAGTATATGTTAGAGTATCGCCGCAATTTATTTAGATTAGTATTTTAACTTTATTGTGTTGTTATTGATTCTTTTTAACCCCCGACGAAAAAAGAGGGGTGTTATAAGTTTGACGTGTCTGTCTGTCTGTAGCTCCGTAGCTCGTGAACCGATGAAGCGATTTCAATGTAGTCCTTAAAGTCCGTAGATTCAGTCCTTAAAGTTGGTTTGACTAATTGATTTTAAGCATATTTATGTAATTTTTGTCAATCGTGGAAACACAGATTATTTATTTTTTCTATTCTTACAATAATTGTTAAAAAAAGCCCTCATTTTTGCTTTTTTGCTATTAAATTGACAACGTTAACTTAGATATTATAGTTAAAAATGTACTTGATCCCTAGATATTTTTGTTGTATAAACTATACCTACATATGGTATAAATATAAAAGAAATACTCAAAATTACAAGAGAAATATGTACACGAAATACTTAAACAATTTTATTAGTACAAACAGGTAATTGTTAAACATTAGCGTTGTGAGCTGTGTGCTAAACAGTGTTAGAAAGTCCAACTCTCAGGATATGATGTCAATAGAGAACTTTAACATATCAAATTTTAAATATTATACTTTATAGATTATTTATATCTAAAATAACCAGATTTCGTCACCCGCAATAACGTAAAAACTAAGAAAACTGTGCATTTAGCCCCCATCTACTGAAATAAGGGGATGATAGTTTGTATGAAACTTTTCTCAATTTTCAAGCTAGGAATATAATATACCAATATTCTAAATAACAATTTCAGACAGAGCCAAACTCCTAACTCTACACCCCAGCTTAACACTTTTTAACTCAAGTCAAAATGTGTGGCTTGGCCATTTCATTACTCAACGCCTAGTGATATACTTTGTGTTCATAAGCCCGTAGGAGTGTCTACGTCTCTCGTACAAAACGGCCAGTCCCCACATTTTAACTAAGGTGTAGGGTTTGTAGAGAACTTAAGATTAGGATTCACGTAGGACGCTATACGCTGTGATGAGAATTAGAGAGAATTAGGTTAGGGCGTGTACATATACATATTTGTAGCTTGGCTCTCCATAAAACCTGATTACATTTTTACAGTGCAAGCAATGTAACATGTTTTTCATGTTTTTTGCTGGGATTATTATCACAATTAAATAGTTATTATTTGATTAAGTTTAATGCAGATAAATCTTAATTTCTTCTTAATTTTAAACAAGATTTAGAAATGGCCTGATCGTTAGTGATATTTAATTAAAAATTAATATCAAAACCCATTAGAAAGACGTATTACGAATGATCGAACTTGATTGTTTGAAAACTATTTAATTAACTGTATACAATCTTTTAATCAAACTAGTCCACGTTTACGTAAATAGTACCTAACTACCTATTTGGACGAACCAGTACTTATACGGCATAAAATCTTTAGAGAATCAGTATAGGAAAATCAGCATATAATATTTCCGTTGTTGAGATACATAATGGCATAATCGCCCACTTCTGAACTGAATATTAATTCTTTCCCATTGCTTCCCCGTTTTGTAAACAATAGTAAATAAACAATTCGTACAAAGTATATACGTGCTTGGGGACCACCCACAGCCTAGCTCGCGGTGGGGCCATTGCAACTGGATTAGCAGCCAAACAAAAAGTTTCGTAGGTTAGTCGAACCTGCTCAAAGAAACCATTCGCTTACGGCCGAACCCAATAACCGATTTATCACATACTGGAGATAAAAAAAACAAATGAAACAACAGAAAACCTATATCATTTTTCTGTTGTTTCATTTGTTTTGGAGATAGAAAAACAAATGAAACAACAGAAAACCTATATCATTTTTCTGTTGTTTCATTTGTTTTGGAGATAGAAAAACAAATGGAACAACAGAAAACCTATATCATTTTTCTGTTGTTTCATTTGTTTTGGAGATAGAAAAACAAATGAAACAACAGAAAACCTATATCATTTTTCTGTTGTTTCATTTGTTTTGGAGATAGAAAAACAAATGAAACAACAGAAAACCTATATCATTTTTCTGTTGTTTCATTTGTTTTGGAGATAGAAAAACAAATGAAACAACAGAAAACCTATATCATTTTTCTGTTGTTTCATTTGTTTTTCTATCTCCAGTATGTGATATGTCGGTTATTGGATTCGGCCGTTAGATAATACCTAATTCTCCAATCGAGCTTGCAAATGTTACAGAAATATCTAATTTGTGTTTCTCCCGGCGGCAACTGTTATTTCCTCAGCCTTATTTTAAAAGCCTCTGTGAGCAAATGAGTTCGCTGCTAGTTCCTTAAAGCGAATCGGACTGGAGCAATAAGCTGGAAAAAGCTATTTTAAATGGAGCCTGAATTAAGTCTCCTGCACAGAGCAATATAAAGTTTAGATAAAATAATACTGTAAAGCTAGGGGACTGTTGTTCAGTGTCCGTATTGTCACTACTACATCACTACATAAAGACTACCGCAGACGGGCGCGATGCGTCAGAGCGAAAAGATGCGACGTGCTTTTGGAAAAAATAAAAACAATTTATAAAAAACGCGTTATTACAACGTGTTGTCGCATGATTTTAGTTTCGATTCACACCTGCTTCTTCCTTATTATTCCACTGTGAAAGAGAGAGAAAGACAGAGATATACAGGACAAATAGAACTATCCACCTTTCATGATGGCAACACCACACCTAACAATAGCGTCAATATAAAACAAAATGCTTAATGATAACAAATAAAAATGGTTCTGTGTATATATATTAACCGTGAGAACTAATAATGAGAATCAGAAAAAAAGAATAGGTCATAATCGTTTGCTCGCTCATCTTGTACTTGAATAAAAATAGATGTCTGGTGGTAATTTTCTCAAAGGTTGTTCAGGTGGTGAAGGATTAATATGCAACTAGTTAGCAATGCACGACTAAGAAGTCGTGAAAAAAAAAGACTATTGCTTTTAAATTTTTATTGAAGATATGTATACTTTTTAATACATTTGTCGCATGGAACTGTCGTATTTTTGCATGTTAAACTTATTAACAATATTTTTATTTATTTTTTCTAGATAAATAATCATCAAATCAGACTCTTACTGACTAAAACCCACCCGTTTTGCCTATCCCTTTGCGTTCCAGGGCTGCGGTGACTCTTTCAAAGAAATTCCGCTACCCTAGCAGGCACTGACCCTGTGGAGCCCCCCGTCTTCTTTGCTGACAAAGCTCTTTGAAGCGCGCGTGGATCACGACGCGCCGTCAACTCGGGCCTGGTTGCTAAAAAATATAAATTCTATACATCATATTTTTTTCTTTTGTGATTTTTTTAAGCATGAGTAGTAGCAAAATGGTCCGTTGTGGATCAGGTGATCCTGTCTCGCCATGCCCCCTTCGCGCTTACAGAAACAAATACTAAATTTAAGCGCAGCTAAAGCACTTAGCTACAAGCGTAATCACAGCGAGTCACGGCTTGTGTGATAATTAAATAAACAGTAAAGAATACGATATAGCTCCAGGTCATGACTCGAGAATACGAGAATATTAGCATATTTGTAAAGTTGATGAACATTTTTGTTAGTCATACATCTAGAAAATGCTGAACTTCTGAAAATCAACATCAGCTGTTTATAGCACTGTTCACAAGCTTCGGTTAACAATTTCTTACCGTATATAATTTTATATTTTTTATTATAAAAAAGGGCTTATTGTGAGGGTTTAAATATACTTTTTCATCACAACTAACAGACGAAATATGATCATTTCCACTTATATCCGAAACTGATGAGTGATGAGCACAAAATTTTGAAAAAAAATAAAATTAAATAATAGTTCTTTAACTAAAGATTAAAGAAAAACATATAAACAGTGTATAGTGCTTAAATAACAAATTAATTCGTTCGATACCCTTTGATCGCGGGTCTGACTCGCACTTTCCAACCAGTTTTTTTTTTTTTCAAAACAACCAAGTCCTCGAAATAATATTTATGCCACTCAAACTCAGTAGATTTTGCTTAAACTAAATAATCCAATTATTTCTATTTTTCCTGGCATACAAAATCTAAGAACACATTCAAACGAATCGACGATCGAATCCAGTCACCTTGACAGGAAAATCTATGAAAGAAACTTTCTTAAATCTTTTTAAGAACCAAAAATATTGCATTTATTGTAACGCAAAAAATCTCAATCTACCTACATAATAATATTTCTAAAACTGATGCTTCTAGAACAACATTTAAAAAACACTCGTATGAATATATAAGTGTGTTTATAATATCTACTTTAAAATGAGCCTTGGTTTTTTTATATCTTCGAGAGTATAAACGACTTTAATTTCTTGTTAAAGGCTTCGCCCGTGACTTCGTCCGCATGGATTAAGTACGTTCTACAAAAACGTAAACGCCCCACTACTCTTTTGAAAGGGTAGTTTTGGAAACTAATCACCATAGTTGGGGGTCGATTATATTAAAAAAAATCGTTTGATCTGTTTCAAATACTGCAAATCAAGTTCGTGCCAAATTCCAACTTAACTAAAGTAAGCTGTAAAATCCTTGTTCACCACTTTCCACCCCTTTATAAATAGGAGTTGATTTTGGAAAAATATAAATGCTTGTACTTTTTATTTGTTATTCTAATATTAATGCCAACTTCATCGGGACCAAGCATCAAAATCTTCCATATACACCTTAACACCCCATAATTCATCTGTTAAAAATTAATAACTACAAACTTTATTCCATACAATATGTATGGAATAAAGGTTGAAGTTATTAATTTTTAATATCCCCTAAATCGGTTTTTGATGGTGGTTCTGAAAATCTGATAATTACTATCCTAATATTTCACTTATCTCAGTATTTGTACCAAGATTCAAGTAAATTGGTCCAAGCAAAAAGAGATTTTTCATATAAACTTCCACCCCTATTTCACCCCCTTACTTTGGATTTTAGGGAACTCCCCCCGAGATTCCTAAAATCCTTCTTAACTGATGTCTTCTATACATAATCTACCTATGTGCCAAATTGCATATTCATAGGTCAAGTAGTTTTAGAGATTTCGTGATTAATCAGTAAATTACCTCTGGCTTTTATACATATATTTATGTAATGTACATATATAGATGAAGTTATAACATTACTTTGCTAATTAACTCGTAATATAAAACAACAAGAACAACGTAACCTTTTTTCTGGGCACCTGTCTTTGTTTATGTTCTCTCAAGCGTACTGTGATTTCGACTCTTTATAATGTTATGCATTGCTTCTTTAATTAACAGTTTTAGTGCTTTTCTTGATACGGGATCTTAGGTACTAATTTCCTTGGTACCCACATACATATTATTATATCATTGGGACTAAGTAGATAATGTTTTTATAAGCTTTTATTTTACTTGCAACGTTTGTATGGTATTTATGTCTGTATGTTTTTTGTTTTGGTCAAATCTAGTAAGCTGAATAATAACAAGTTTCCTACTACTAACCTACAGTATTGAAATTTTAAATGTAGATTTAGTTCTGATAACAATGAATTTCAATGACAATTATGACCTAATTTTCTACGTAGGATTGGCTCCAGGCAAACCAACTCCTTAACGGTAAATTCAGCTGACACAAAATATTATACACGCATCCAAATTTTATGGCACGTTCTAAAATTCACCTTGACTTGATTGCTGCGTTTAGGGTTGGCTCCATATGCGAAATTTCTTCAACATTCAACAGAATCGACTCGAATTTTTTTTTTTAGTATAACCCCTTCCATAGTCCACCATAACTTAGCTGCTCCGACTAAGAGCAAGATATTCTCAGCGGTCAATAAAACAGACACGAAATGTTATATTATCAGCATTGAATTATAATCCGTTTTAAATTCCACCACTAATTGGCTGTTGTGTGTAAGTTCATCTGACTGACAAACAGTTATGGGGCAGCTTGATAGAAAAATATCTCAAATTACTGCCACCCTGATTAATAACGAATTTGGGTTTTCAAATTGGGTATCAAATGGCTTCTTTTGCTCTGGGTGGAGCGGAAGGGAGTGTCAGACTTTTTCTAGCTAAATCCCATCCGTGTTCCTCCTTATGTCCGTTGCGTTCCTGGATGTTGGTGACTGTTTCAAATAAAATCCGCAATCCTGGAACGAAATTTGCCTATGGTTATAATATGCTACTAGTTATGGTACCGGGGGAGATGATATTTGAAACATTTTCAAATAAAAAGCTCAAAATAAAAAATCTTTTAAGGTAACCTTTTTATGAACTTAAAAGTACAAAATAACACTTAGATACGTAAAAATATATCTGTTACATTTTCTTAAAAACTTAAAGCGTAAATGTCCTTCATATACTATTTTAAAACCAAGCTTTATTTGCATATTTAGTTGGTGTTTTTGTAACATTGATCAATTAATTATTTTATGAGATCAGTATTCGTTTTATCATTGACATATCGTCGTATCCTACGAAGAGTGCCCTAACGAACATAAGGGCTTTCTTTTTTTATTTCATAATTAAATTCTGCTCATCATACCACATATAACCAGTTAAACAGAACAATTAAAAACGCGACAGATTATTAAATAATTAGGTTTTCTAAAAAGCCACAAATTGAAGCACTAAGTTCTTAACGAAGAATAAAGTCACAATCGTCGCCGCGCCCTTTTTCTGCGCGAGTAGCGAGGGTGCACGGGCGCATGAAGAGCGGCGAGAGTAATTTGTTTTCTAAATAAATAACATTTTTGTCAATACCAATAAAGTTGAATATCAATTAACAAATTAACCGTTATATTTTATAATTACGTTGGTGGAATTGGTTGGCAAATAAGAATGTTTAATTAAGTGATTTTAATTACTCATTTTATTTTCTATACATACATAGAAAAAGACCCTAATGGTGTTTGTTGCCGTGTTCTATGGAATGGCTAAATTGAGTATGTATAAAAAAGACTACGCCTAATTACGTTTGTGTCGTTCTTCTACGTTCAAATTATGTTTTTGTCTCTTATTCTTTCTGTGATGCATTTGAAATATGCACATTGTTATTTTAAGGACAATATTTTATGCTCTCATGATGTTAACCCTTCTGGACAAATTTAAACACTTAGTACACAATTTTATGTTTTTGCTGGTATAGGGCTTAAATGCAATTAGGCTTTTTTTCTTCTGCTTAAAAACTGATATAAAAGCATTTGTGGCCGTATTCGTAGTATTTCCTACGAAAATGATACTTACGTTTATTTCATTGCTTTACCTTTTTCCTTAAATTTTAGAAGAATTCTGTTTAATATTTTATGGCTATGTTAAGTTAATCACGAAGTAATAATTTAAGCAAATCTGTTCGATCTAATTCATATAATAGGCTATTACGGAATTTCAGCAGTTTTCTCTGATAACAGTTTTTTTTTTCAGCCTATACTTTTAAAACTTTCAACGATGAAAGGGAGCGCGTGAAAAAGAGACAGAATTTTTAATCTAAGAAAATATTATAACCACCTTGAGCTTAATACCGTAAATCATTTTTTAATAATATTCTTCACTTTTATCTACCTACAATACTGCAAAACTAGTTAAGCATGATAAATTAACGTTTTAAAATCTCATTTCTTAGTTTCAGGACGTTGAAACAACATGAACCAACCTAACCAAAATGAAAGCGCAAGTGTGAGATTGTAATTTTTTCCGAAAAAATAATTTACAAAACCCGGAACCAAATAAAAGTGAAAGAACCTCCATCCAAACCTGAAATTGTTACTGATATAATTGTCGCATTTATCTATTTGCCAGTTAGAAACAATATAAAATGAACTCACACCTTATGCTGAAAATTTGTTCGTTGCAACGGCTGATTTAGTTTTAGATAGTACGACTTCGAGTTTCACGACTCCCACTCCGCTATCATCAGCTCTAAGTTCATTCTAAAAACGAGGTCCAGGTAATATACGAACGAGAAATCCTGCAGAATGGAAAGACTTAAAAACGAAAGGCGCTGAAAACTTCGGGCAAAGCTTTTATAAATAGGAAACTGTCCCCGAAAAGAAAATGGAATCATCATGCAATTGTCCAAAAAAAATTTTGAACAGTTGGAAGAAAATAAGAAAGTTTTTTCATTCATTGTTACATTGATAACATTACGACTAAAACATAATTATACTATAGTAACTATATATCAGTATATTGTGGACGTTGGGACCCAAACTAGGTAGAACCTGTATTTTGGGGTCCTGAGTTGTGATTCCATAAACAATATAAGTAACAATTGTGTGGACATGTCTTGAGTCGGTTAATTAATGAGTATGTAGGTTGCTGTAAGCAATGGTACATAAAAAAGTTTTAAAATAAGAATGAAAATATAACAAAAACAAACAAATTAACAAAAAAAAAAAACAAATAAATTAACATAAAGATGTGTGTAACTCGTGAGTTACACAGGTGTTCTGTTTGGTATTTGAGATATTTATTTGAATTTGTGTTTTTTTTTAATCGCTTGACAGGAATATAATCTGAATTAGTTTATAATTTTCTCTGTATATTCGTATGATAGAAGGGTAAGATATTTAATTAAAGTTTTTTTACAGGAAAAGCTCTTCAGGTCTTTGATATTGCTGTTTTTGTTAATTTTGTTGTAAATATTAAAATGAGAGTAGAAAGTTTTTTTTAAATTGTTTCTGGGAAATGGGAAGTCTCGAAAAACAGTGGGATCTTATACTAAAGTACGTAAAGAGCCATAATCCGAAGAAAATTAAAGTAGAAGGTTCCAATAGATCTCAAAAAAGAATCTATGGTATGTCACAAAATGTTGTTGTTTTGTCCATTATCTTTAATTTGATTTAATGACTGATTGCGACTTTATTCTGTGTTCGACACTTCTTCTTTTTCTTAATTTCGATTCACTTTCTTAAACAAATATGCTACGAAAGCTTATTTATATTAGTGAATTGAAGCTTATTCATATAATTCAGTTTGTTTGCAATTAAATATTAAAATTCTATATAATTATAATTTTTTTAAATAAATTTACATGTTCCCAGTAATTAATAAATAGTTATCATAAAGAAATTCTTATCATATACGAATAAATACCCACATCAGAATAGTATGAAAAGGACATAAAGGCGATTGTGACCTCAACATTTCCGGAGATAAAAGGCATAATGTAACTTAATACTCAAGTTCAGCCGTACGTCGCCGTAACACAACAGAGAATAAGGGTTTAAGGGACAAAATGCGTATTAAATATTAAGTTAATTTATTGAAAATACTCCTAAAGCAACCAGAAGATACCAATACATATTATTTGAAACAACCAATACATATTTGTTCATATTTACTTGAATTAAACACAAAAAAGTGTCTCCTAAAAAGTAGCTATTATGCAGTTACGCCCCTGTTCGTAGGATACGACGATATGTATGTACCTTCTTAAACAGTTTAAAAAACATGATTTTGAAATATTAGTTATCATAATGAAAATATTTTTAAATTAATCCAACAACGTCAACAGTTTTTAATAAACCAGCAAAGGCTATCTTTCAATTTAATTATATATAAAAAAGTGGCTATGCCTCTTTATACTTGTAGTATTAATTTTTATTTTTAAAAGTTCATCCCTTAAAGTCTTAATTACGAGTAAAGAATTTGAATTTGGCAAACAAACTTCAATTATTATTAGCTTGGAAAGTTATTTGAATATTTACGCAGTCCCGGTTCAAAAGTAACGATGATGCTACGAGAACATCATCGTTATTTTTATATAACGAGCTTCTGAAAGGTAAACCGAAAGTTATTTACAACAAGACTGGATTCTTTGATGCTCTCTTTTGCGTAAAAGAGGATGCCAAAGATTCAGAAAAACGTGTTTTGTAGAATTATATTATTAAAAAAAAAAAAAACTTTTATATGGAATACTAAGTACTAGAGTTGAGAAACCTTTAATGCTATAAAGAAGGAATTGCTGAAAAAAAAGTAAATCAACGAAGTCAAATTTTACGAGCTCCTAGCAGATTATTTTGTGTCCACAAAAATTACTATATTTTACACTTACACTAATACGCAGACCTGAAAAAAATACCTGTTAATGAAAACCGGGAATCGATGATGATATTTGTTGGAATCGATATTTTAAATCGTACCTATTGATCAACTGTAACCTTAATATTATTATTTACCTTACTACATCTTACATACTTTTTTTTTTGTACTTTCAGGTCTGATCTTGAGAAACGTCACTTTATCCTAGCGTTCCACTGTAACCTCACTATCAAGGGTACCTACGATGCCGTCGGAAGAATCCTACTATTCCCTATTGACGGAGCGGGCGACGCCAAAGTAAAGCTAAGTAAGTAACACTGCCATTAATAATTCAACAGTTTGTTATGTCTACAGCTTCCTCCTTTATCTCCTTTTTGAGTTCGGCATCTTTGCATTTTCAAAATCATTCTCGTTTCATTGCAGTTTGCGGCGAAATTAAGAAATTATTATGTAAACGATTGTTTGTTCAAACATGAAAACAGAGTCGTTTTCATGTTATGCATTTTTAAGAGTGAATTGTAATAGCACGGGCTCAAGTTTGCTCTTCCCCTAAGGATACCGAACTTTTGCACTGAGACTCATAATAAGATTGGAATTTTGGTTGAAGTAACTTTTAAAATAAAGACTAATCACTGCTCTGAACAATAACTTGGTCAATAAAATTAAATGTTTTACACGGTACACAATGATAATTGTATGCACATAATTATAATCTACATCTTGAGCCAAAAAGTTTATTGCATTAAATCATTTAAAATTTAAT
Source organism: Hecatera dysodea (assembly GCA_905332915.2). Classification (NCBI taxonomy): domain Eukaryota; kingdom Metazoa; phylum Arthropoda; class Insecta; order Lepidoptera; family Noctuidae; genus Hecatera; species Hecatera dysodea. The sequence goes on from HG995297.1 coordinate 13,849,938, forward strand.
ACCCTCTTCATTTTTGTTGCAGCTAATCTCAGAATGAAGCTTGATATAAAAACAAAGTACATCAAGGACGACAAAGGCGTCAATCATTTCTCCGTGAAGAATTACAAGTATTCTTTCGACTACGGAGATCGAGTTTCCTTTGAACTCGCGAATCTTTTCAAGGAAAGCAAGGAACTTAGTAAGTATTGGAGGAAACATAAAGAAGTTATCTATATTTCAACACCCTTCATTGGCTTTAAGATTTTTATTTAGATGTTAGATACTATAGTCACATTTTTTAAATCTTGCCTTTGACTGCTATATACTAGTTTGAAGTAATTGATTGATTAAATCAATAAAAATATCCGGCTGGACCTATTCCAATGCAGTTCGATAACTTCATCTTTCTAACAGAAGGATGAAAATTATACTAACCACACAGAATTAAGGCGGATGCAATTTGGCGATCGTGACTTGGGTATATTAACTACATGTGCAGTTTTCCAACGTTTATCTTCACCAATGCTAGAATACTCTTCCATGGTTAAATCGTCGCCAAATCAATTCACGCAATTACAAAGAACTACGCTATTATCGGAAACAGCTGCATCCTCATTTTATTTGACTGCTAATGAGCGACAGTAGCAATTATTTTACTCAAATGTCCCCCCTATATCCTCCAAGGAAATCCTCTACCTATCAAATGTGCATGTACGTGAATGTTCCAATGAGTAATAAAAAACACTATTGACCTACTTGAGAACGGCAAATTCTTGTATAGATAGTTATCTTCTATGATAATCATTGCCTTGTCAAGGTTCATGAGGTTAATTTCCTTTGGATTAATGTAATCCAATCTAGAATTCTGCTTTTGTGTTTTGCTTTGTTATACTTTTATTAATAACCCTTGATTGTTCCAGGCAACACAGTTCTTCAATTCCTTAACGAGAATTGGAAGCTAGTAGCAGAAGAATTCGGGAAACCAATCGTAGACTACGCAGTAGAATTAGCTGTTCGAACTGTAGAAAAGTTCTTCCTTGTTGTACCTTACGAAGAACTAATTAATGTTCCCATTCCTAAGTTTTAATATCACCAATAAGAGTATTACGTTAATTATAAGACATTTAGAATATATGTGATTTTTAAGCAGTCATTTGTTTTACTTATCTCTTTTAAATTGTTTTTATGTCACCCAATTGTTTTTAGCACGGCGAAGTTTTTCATTCAAAATTATAATTTAATGCCCTGGTAATACGGGATCTGTGAAAAGTAACATTGATTTTGGAAATGTCTATTCATTTGTCTTAGTTGGACGTGGGAGGTAGTCCCGCCTTTCTCGAGTTTTCGTCATCTTGACAATATCCTTTCCTATTAGTGGATGTGGCGTTAGATTTTCTACATGACATTTATTTCTTATGATCACATAATGGCGTTGGACAATAGTGTCGCTTCTAGAACTTTTACTATCATTTATTTTTTACGTGACTTACTTCAACGTATCATTAAATCTTGATAGCTTTTCTAGAAGACTTTTTTTTCATATTTAACATTTTCACTCTCATATTGAACTGACGTTTTTGTATTTTTTATTTATTTAGAACTAATGAAATTAAAACAGACATAATCGAAATAATATTCAAAACAAGTTTACATGCGTTTCTGCCTAAATGTCAACAGCAAGGAATTTATTTACAATCATAAATGTATACCTACAAAATTATTTTTAACTGTGTGTTTAGGTACTTATGAATTTTAATGAAGTTAAATTAATATGTATTCAAATAGATGCGGAACTATCTTAAAATATTTTGACAGGGCTAATCAATTGATTAAATGTATAATAATTATATTGTTATGGGTGTACATGAGGTTTGATCCAAAAAGTTATATTTAATATTTAAAAAATATTTGGTACAATTCATTGACTTTGACTCGATTAAAAAGAATACAGAAAAAAGAAAACATAAAGATGAATGCTTATTGATTGATCTTTATGGCGAAGAATGTGAAAATAATCATGAATAATCTTCTTAATTCTACTTATTGATCGACTCCTTGAATATTAAACATGCTTTGAGTTCGACTTTATAAATAAGATTCGAAATAGTAATTAACACATTAGCAACAAATCATCATTTTCCACGCATCCAAAATGATGAATGAAGAAATTCAATCATGAATATTGATATTTTATTGCACACTCTCGTGATTTTTATCGATCTGCATTATTAATATTATCATTTACATTTAGAAATGTTCAAGGTTATCACATTCAAGGTCACCTCAGCTTACGTTACACACTTTTTATTTGACTCATTATGGATTAGCATACATAAATATTATGTCAGTATTATGTTTCTTGTTTCTCTAGAAATAAACGAGTTCTAAACCAGACATGATTTTTATGAAAATAATAGTTACAAAGACAAATGAACGTTGGTTCGGCGTCGTTGTTTGGGTCAATTATGTTTCTACTGCAATAATATCAGTGATCAGGCTTACGATCTTTATTTTTTCTTAGACTTATCGCCCCGATGCCAGAAGCCAGAAAATCCGACACCAGTCTTGCCAAGAAGTACCATGTTCCCCAGTTATTGGGTTGTGGAGGTCTGGTAGGCAGCTGCTTCACGTAAAATACTAGTATTCAGCTGAATCCGGCTTGACTGGGAGCCGACCCCAATATAGTTGGGAAAAGGCTAGGTAGATAATGATGAGACTTATCGCCCCGAACTATGCGATCACATATTGTTATGAAGTATCTATTATTTCCGCCATTTTAGATCAATCGACATTCTAAAAGAGTTTCCACATAAAAAATATTTAGTTAAATATTTAAAAACCAAGACCATGTTGATAAATACAAACTTTACTTACTATTTTAAGTGGGTAATTTTGCCCTGCACATTTTATCTTTAGTTTTGTGAAATTATCGTCTGAGAAAAGGCAAAAATGGTCAATTTTATTATTAGAGTTTTTAAGTGTTAAATAGAAGAGTGTCGTGGTATTACAAAAAATAATAATCTAAGAAGTTTAACAAGGAGATTTTCAAGTTAAATGCCAAAATCTATATTCATGTTTTAGAAATTATGTTTGCGCTGTATACATACACAAGTAAGTAGGTACTTACTGAAGATAAATGAAAGTCAATAGCTAAACATGATTTTTCAAAAGCGACGTAACCATATACATCGGTTTTCTCTTTATTTTAAAGCTCCAATCTCGTTATACGTAGACAAGTGCTTAAGTTTTAAACGCTCGTAAAAACGTATTTTAGAACGCAAGTTAGTTAATTTTCCTTTGTTCATATAAGTCATGGCAGTCAGCGAACAGATTTTTACCGTGTTCATGCTTTATTAACGTTGTAAAAAGTATACTAAAGGTATGCAAATATTTTAATTAACGCAAAGCAAATTAAATTAACGCAGGACTTGAAGTAGGTGCTTATTCTGTACATTTGTGCCTGCGACTTAATTTTTCAGTGTTTATTACTTTAGCTATCTTCTGGCAGTTATCTACAGAGCTATAATCTGTATTTATCCTGTGTGAAAACGAAGCATCTCAAGTTTGAAGAGCTACATGCGTACAGACGTTTCAGCCCTTCGAGAAACATCAAGAAAACGAGCCTAAATATAGCAACTACTGCATTTATCTACTTCAAAAATTTACCTAGGCACAACTGCTTATAAAAGCAGCTAGGCCTTTCCTACTCAAGATAATCAGCAAGAAAAATAGTCGGTTCAGGGAGAAAACTCCACACACAACACTCACAAACCGACAAGTCAGAAACTCTTAATTAAATGCCCGAACAACACACAAGAGATAACCAAGTGCAGCGAATTCTATTCTCAGTAACAATGCTGCGAAACCTCTGTATTCTGAACAAGTCACAACTTGGCGGTAAGTTAACAACTTGTCGTGGCAAGTACTGTAGAGTGGATTGTCCCGACTGACCGAACATCATTTTATTGTTCGAGAAACTTTGCTTTTACTGTATGTGTCGGTTTTAGTGGCCGATTGTGTTAGAGGTGACATGACAATATCGGTTTTGGTAAACGAATATTACTTTGGGGCAAATGGTTTACTACGGATCCAAAAACTCGCACTAAACAACAGCCCGTAAAACAAATATTAGTCCAAACAATCTATTACATACGCTAAAGGCATAACGTTTTGCTTTCAGGATCATCGTGATACATAACGCATAATGATATTATGATTTACATAAGATATGATGTGATGTTTTCCTTAAAAATACTTCAGAAATCAAATGAGATCTCTGATGACTTCCAAACCCTAGCAGTTAGTATCTACCAGTAATCTGCTAAAAGACAACTTTTTAAACAGAAACTACACATCAAACGTCTTTAAATCCAAGTACAGTGGCCCAATATTCAAATGAAGTTAATATTCATTGTAGGCACGTTAATTGGCGCCCGTATTCAAATCTAATCAAACATGAACGGTAATCACCGTGGTTTGTATCAAATTGATGCCACTATTGAATGACGGCTCCATTCTACAAATTGCTATAAAAATTTCATGTCAATTCAATAAATTTCTGCTTGTTTAATTTGCTCGTTCTCAGTAATTACTTTTCCTAATCAATGAGCAATATGAGATTGTTTAAAATCATTGAACTTGTATTAATTTCCACTTGTATCTGTTTTAGACTTGTATTCCACATAATATTAGGCATAAGTACCTACATATATAAAATTGACTATGTAGAGAAAATAATATTGATCGTACACCATGCATATATTATACTAGCTTCTGCTCGCGACTTCGTCCGCGTGGAATAGTTACTTTTCCTCCCGATTTTGAAACTCTCAGCTCGATCGGTTTATAATTGACTGAGTCTCATACAAACTTTCATCCCCTTTTATCCCCTAGGGAAGGTAGAATTAATCAATATCCTTTCTTAGCGGATGATGAAGATTCAAATTTCAGCCCGATCCGTTCAGTGGTTTGGGCTGTGCGTTGATAGATCACTATGTCAGTCAGTCAATCACTTTTCAAGATTACATTCGAAACGCAAAAATAGACGTTTACGTAGATTTTCTCTACTATATTCGGACGACTTCTAACCTAACCCAATGTGGCTTAGTTCCAGATTTTTCTACATCAGGCGACTACGTCTGACCTTCATAACTAGACTCCACTACTTTACATATTTACTACAATACCGCCAACAGCAAGCCTCAATATTTGATGACCTCAACACGTCTCAAAAAGTACCTACATCATCTCTGCAGCTTTATTAACACATATCCGTAGCTAAGAATATGCAAATCGGTTCACACTGTCAGGAATCTTAAATGCCTGTGCGGTATGAGCTCTTACTTGCAATATATTTTATAGCTGTTTATGTGAGGATCCTTACTAGTATTTTGCTGGTAGGCGTAGGTCACATCAACTTTATGATAATATAAAATACTAGCAGCGGCCCGCGGTTTCACCCGCATAGTTCTCGTTCCTGTGGGAATATGGGGATAAAATATAGCCTATGTCACCCGGGGATAGTGTAGCTTTCAAACCAGAGAAATATTATTATATCTATGTTCCAAACAGTGAAAAAACTTTTCAAATCGGTTCAGTAGTTTCGGAGCCTATTCAATACAAACAAATGTTTCCTCTTTATAATAGTAGTATAGACATATATACACAATCAGCCATCTACTTAACGTTGCCCAAGAAATCTTAAAAGTTTCCATTCATATGTCTTGGTTGTTGAACTTGGTTGTTGAACCAGATGCAGAACTCGTGTCAGATTTCAGGACATCTGACTACCCGGTATGATTATCAAAAATCTGCAAATTACATTTGGATTGGAACCAACAGCTTTACGTACATTCCGAGGCACGGAGGAGTCTCCAGATAATCTTAAAACTGCCATCGACTCGAAATTATGAAGATCTAGGATACTTAAAGACGGCAAATAAGAGAATTTGGAAAAGTTGTAGGATAATCATGAGGTAACAAACGGCTCAACGATTTCCTTCAGAACAAAATCAGTCAAAATCAGCACATATATGACTTTATGATGACATAATTTTAGTAAATCCCACACTTGCATACTAACTTATTCTCTTAGCATCAATTAACACAAGACGTACATTGTACCTTCGTGTCGGTTGTGGCAAGCAGAACATTTTATTGTGTTAAAACTTTTCTTCACAAAGTTCTAGGCGATGTTCGAATTGACTTATAGCAAGATTCATTGTTCAGATCAACAGAAACTTCTATGATAAACTTTTTTCCAATATAAGGATTCTTTTATTGAATTAAAAGATGTAACCCTTATAGGATAGAACAAGTGTATGTATGTTTGTCAGCACGTCATAGCTAAAGTATCCAAATCAACCAAATTATCAAGCATACCTTTTTTTTTTTTGGTTGGGAAATCATCAAATGACCCCTCCCGCCCTGGGTGGAGCGGTAGGGAGTGTCAGACTCTTACTGACTAAAACCCACCCGTGTTCCTCTTGTGCCCTTTGCGTTCCAGGGCCGCGGTAACTCTTTCGAACAAATTCCGCAACCCTAGCAGGCACGGACCCTATGGGGCCCCGTCCCTGGTGCTGACGGCTCCTTGAGACGCGCGTGGAACACAACGCGTCATCGACTCAGCCTGGTATCGGACGGCGAGCCACCCAAGCTCACCGTCCAGCAGGCATCATCAAGCATACCTTGGATTAAGAAATTCGGTACAAATTAGAGAAAAAAAACTGAAACTCGGTCAATATTGGCCGAGTTTCAATATTTCATACAATTTTAAAGTATTCATCTTTTTTCATTAAGAAAGATGTTGAAAACTGGCAATTCTCTTCCCTCCTACCCCGTTATATAAGCCTAAAATTTAGAACATAACACAGAACTTATTTCTTTACTTTTTCCGTTACAGAAAAACTTGAAATTTGGGTCTTAAAATAAAATAAACAAAATATATGAAAGAACAATTCTAAGATGGTTCTTCGTAAATATGGGAGACAATAATATATTCATCGTACGGAACCCTCTCTGAGCCCATTTAAGCGGGATAGCACAAGCATCAAAGCGGAGGAAATACTAAGTTAAAAAATACAAAGACAGCAAGAGCAGGTTCATTATTGAAAGAGGTACCTACCCACGCTAAACAAAAAATATTAAAATATTAGTTTTACTGTTCTGGAGAATTTATGGTACTTTAACTTGATATTAATAAATGTTTATTATGCTGAGTAGGTCTTTGGTGCAGAATATCTCATACGTGCTCTTTAAAAGTTTTTTTTTTTTTTGTGACCAAATGTAAATAAATATTAATTTTTTCTGTGTAATGTTACTTGTTTGCCTTGCACGCAACCTGCCAGTTTCCACTGGCAGTTAAAAATTCGTCGATTACAATTTTTAACAGACTTCAAAATAAGTTTAATTAGATTTTTTTTGTTTGTTTGTTTTTTAGCGATATTTTCGCTAATCGTCAACTGATTTTGATGTTCTTTTTTGTTTGGTATTCTTCCGGACTGGTTCCAATTAGTGGTTCAATCTGGTGAATTTCCATGTTTTAAGGGTTATCTATTTAAATGTGTGATTATTTTTGCGTTGGGGTCAAGGTTAGCTGTAGGATATCAGCAATAAAAAGTAAAAATAAAAAAAAAGTTTTACAAAATAAAAATACAACCGACATTCAAATAAAAACTCTACAAAGTATAAAATAATTTTAATTTCAGAAGTCGATGTCAAAAAACCAAGCATTAGCATAATCAGCCTTTTAACGTTCCCACTGCTGGGACACAGGCCTCCTCTCTAGGAGAGGGAATGGGTCGGGGACAGTTTTTTGTATGATTTAATTATAAATCTACAGTTTCCGATTTTTCTAGATACTTCTATTAAAAGACTATATTACTTGCCTAATTCCATAGTTTTATAGGTTAAAAATATACGGCTGTTTATGCCGCAATAAACGTATATTTCCTATATACGTTTATTGCGGCATAAACAGCCGTATATTTTTTTAACGATAATTTAGAAGTTTGACTTTTCGCAGCTTCAAGGGACTGTAAACTTGAGTGATATGGTTTTAATTTCAACTCGATATCTCCAAGCGTTCCGGAGATAAAGGGTCTTGACAGACAGAAGCACAGACAGACAGGAAACAAAGTGAGCCTATATGAGTTCCGTTTTTTCCTTTTGAGGTCTGTTTCAAGTTTTCTTGATTTTTATATGTACCAAGAACTTATTTTCGTAACAAACAAATAAACGTTACATTCGAAAGACGTAGACAAACCGCCGAGGTTTATCAAAACAATCATTTTCATAACCGTTCAGTCACTCTTTGTAGTATTTCAGCATTGTTGTTGGATGGCAACAGATCCTAGCGCAGTTTTAGCATTGGGAGATGGATTGCTGCCTGTGTGGAGGTCCAACAGATGATTTTAGTTACTTTTCATAAACTCCCTTGGTATTTATTCATATTTTTTATTTAAAATATTAATGTTTTCTTTGACAAAAATTAACAAAATTGCTCAGACAATGTCCTCAATGCGTACAAATGATTAAATTTTAATAACTCAAACAGAACTTGCTACACTTGGATACACAGGATTCACTTTTCTAGAACAATACAGACACTTTTCCATTAGACCGCACTGTAAATGAAAATAATAGAATTTGGAAGCGGTCGACCTCGCCCCTCGCAGTTTCACAACCCTGTTACAACTTCATTTTACACTCAAATTTGATTTAAGTAAACCCCAGTTGAAATACTCGTACTTTAACGAAAATAAATTTAATTATGCGGTTGAGCTTTTTATTTGTCCTACTTATTTTTGGGTTTGTTCCTACGATTGGCTCGAGTGTACAGCTGTACAACTCTTTTCAAAGACAAGGCACTTTAGAACACAATCAATAGCAATACCATTTCCTTTGACGATTCAACAACATTTATTAAGTCGTTGAGAAGAAGATATTTTCAAACTTGTGCCGTAATTGTAATAGTAATTCCGTAAGAATAAAATCCTAGTTTTTTATTTATTTAGAAAATTATAAGTTTCATTTTGTTACATACACAATTAGACTACTGGAGTCCATAATAGTAGGCCTGAGATTTGATCAACGTGCTATTAACAGTTAAGGTAAAATTGAGTTGATGTAATGTTTTTCAGCTTTCGCCTTATGTTTTTACTATTCACTGAGTCTCTAAAGTCAACAGGTATTGTGAAAGATTGCTTGTCGTGTATTCATATCATATTTAACTGGAACTTATATATCACTTTTATCAAAATGCCCTATGAAGAACAAATACTCAGCGCCCGCTAGAACAGGTAATACTTTGCAATGTTTAAATAACCCTGTATATTTATCTCGGTATATTATATTTTTACATAGTTTGGTACTTTCAACAGGCGTGTTTGCAAATTGTATATTTTATCAAGCTATGTTTTAAATGTGCGTCCATAACTGGTAAATTCATAAGGGATTATCGATTCAGCAAGGGCTGTGTACATTTGAAGGTAGGTTCTGTATGAAATTGCGCTGTATAATGGATAATTTGGTATCGCGAAATTACTAAATGAAATTTGTTTGCGGCAAGTTACATAACTTGCCGCAAACAAATTTCATTAAGTAATTTCACTTGAATCGGTTATCAATTTTTATTCCCAGATAGGTATGATATGGGACTTGCTCTAAAGGCGAACAGTGGCAGTTTGACCACGTTTTTATGCAGACAATCATGACTATGAGCTATGATTTTAAAGGGATGGTACTTGAATGTACCAGACTAACTTTAGTTTTTAGTGAATTTAGAACAAGTCCCATATCAGTAATTAATCAGTCATAGCAGTAAAATCTTTTTGCTAACATTCTGTGGAAAAAATTAAGTTTTCATTAGTAGAGAGTATACAGTATCATCGGCGTATTGATATAGAAAATAGTGTCTGATAATATTTTCTAGGTCGTTAACGCATTCCAGATTATGGAGTGGACTAAACACTGAACCTGGGACTGTGCCTTTCATTGTGTTTCCTCACCAATTAGGTTCATATCCCATGTTTTTAGGGTTTTGTGGATGATTCTTTTTGCGTTGGGTTTAGTTGGTGCTATATTGCATTTGCATTCTACGTTGAACTTCAAAGATACACCAGTGACCTCATGAATTTAAATTCAATAAATCTAGGAAACGTAAGTAGCAAAGTAGATATATTTAACTATGAGCTGGTCTGAATTGAACTATGACGGCACAAAAATAACACCTTTACGGCAAATGACGCAAACGTGTAGACTAACTCATTATATGTGCAATTTCAATGCAGGTGTGAAGGTATCACCACTAAAAAGGTGAAAAAAAAAACTTTTTAAAAACATAACTTAACAATTTTAAATTGAAAACAATATATCTAGTTTTAATTTCCGCGAATATTAGTGGGTTGCAGGTATGCACCTCCCTCCCGCCCGCTATATTATGCACATGCAAGATTACAAGGCAAATGCAAGGATTTTATGCACATGCAGGAAGGCAAAGCAATACCCAACACCATTGCCGACACGTGTTTCGCCTCTCCACGAGGCATCCTCAGGGGACGTGTTGACTCGCTGACCGTTGAGTTGCGACTGAGAAATTAGTATTTTTTTTTTTTTTGAATGGACTACTCGCAGTTCAGCACACTAAGGCTGGTTACTGCTCAACCGGGCAATCCTGTGGTTGCCTTAGATTCTAAGGCCCCCAGCCAGGGCTTAAAACTACTTAAAAACTAAATGGCCGCTCGCTAAGGGCATCCCCTGTGGGACACGGGCCTCGGCTTAGCGGGGTCATTGAGGGGGGGAGAAATTAGTACAAGGCACCCCCCCTTTTATACACTGCCACCGTTGGTTGTTTGTGTACAACTACCCACAAACATTCGCAGTAAAGGGGAAGAAACTAAATTCGTCACACAACAACCAACGGTGGCAGTGTATAAAAGGGGGGGTGCCTTGTACTAATTTCTCAATTGCCCGGTTGAGCAGTAACCAGCCTCAATGTGCTGAACTGCGAGTAGTCCATTCAAAAAAAAAATACTAATTTCTCAGTCGCAACTCAACGGTCAGCGAGTCAACACGTCCCCTGAGGATGCCTCGAAACACGTGTCGGTAATGGTGTTGGGTATTGCTTTGCCTTCCTGCATGTGCATAAAATCCTTGCATTTGCCTTGTAATCTTGCATGTGCATAATATAGCAGGCTGGAGGGAGGTGCATACCTGCAACCCACTAATATTCGCGGAAATTAAAACTAGATATATTGTTTTCAATTTCAAATTAAAATGGATTTCCGCAAAGTAACGCCTGACTCAATCAATTTTATAACTTAACAATTTTAATGTCTCACGTTGATGTCAAAAACGAAGGAAAAATAACCAGAAACAACGACTTTCTTTCCTATTTGTAGTATTTTATTTGGAGTCCGTTGTAATTTTTAACAAACCTTTTTTTTGTGGACTTCATTAATTGCAGCAGTTAATAAGTTTTCTTTTGTGCACTTAATCTGTATACCTACATACATCGATAGCGCAGTTTAACTCATCTATCATTTCCCAGTTAGTGCAAGCTAAGAGTGTTTTCATTTTTGGTACCTTTAGATATAGACGCAAACGTGACAATCGGCATTCGATGGTCTGCCAAGACAGTCTCCAGAGCCGCTGAACAAAGGTCATCAAGCCGAGATCTCGCGAAAAAGTGGTTAATACAGTATTTAGTGACTATAGTACCTTTTATCTCAACTCATCCGAGATCGCACATTCAAGTCTGCACTCAGCCTGTTCACTCAGATAACTTCACACTAGGCTTCGACGACACAACTAGACACACTCACATGTTGAGCATCTTTTGTCCCGCAGTGAAATGTTACAACCCGTTGTTAATTTGCAACCTATAGGTAATTTTACTCTTGATACTATGCGCAAGTTTCCAAAACTGAAGAGAAAGTTATAGAAGTATTTTTTTTTTGTATTGAGAAGTCCATATAATTATAGCGCAATGGCATTATTCACAGTTTTCACACAAAATTGGAGCGGAAATTGAACGTCAGTTTTCCAACAAACTAATAGGCTATATGATTATTAGTTTTTCGGAGAACTGATAAAACAGTCAAAAAAATACCCAGATACCTATACTCTCTATTGCACACCAAGAAACATTACAGCAAGGGCCTATTTTGCCACCGTGGCAACCCTGTTGCAGCCCTGCTGCAGGCAGGCAAAAATAGGCAATTATTCCGCCTATTTTTTACCTGTGTGCACATAAACGTATTGGATTTGATTTTATTAGTTACTAGCTTCGGCCCGCGACTTTGTCCGCGTGGAATAACGTTGCTAACCTCCCAATTCTTTGTGATATTGATTCGTTGGTGGGAGAATGGCGGGAGGCGCCCGACGTTACGGTACAGTGGTGACATGCACGTGAGCTGCGCGCGTACTGGACAGTACTTGAATTTTGAGAACTTTTCTAAAATAAAAGTAAGCCTAAGTTACTCCTTATTACATCAGCTACCTGCCAATAAAAGTCCCATCAAAATTGATCCAGCCACCCCCCCCCCCCCCCCGATTTTTGCCTAAGGAGCCAGCCCACGCCGCTGAGCAATTAGCGTTAAATCCCCAAAATAATATCAATCTGACCCAGCCTGTCCCTTGCTGCCCTCCCTCAATGACCCCGCTAAGCCGAGGCCCGTGTCCCACAGGGGATGCCCTTAGCGAGCGATCATTTAGTTTTAAGCCCTGGCTGGGGGCCTTAAATTCATTTGAGGCCACCACAGGAAGATTCGATTAAGCAGTAACCAGCCTTAGTATGCTGAACTGCGAGTGATCCATTAAAAAAAAAAATGAAATGATCCAGCCATTTCAGAGACTAGAAGGAACAAACAGACAGTCAGACAAAAATTGTAAAAAATGTTATTTTTGTAATGTTATAATGTTATGTACATACACCGTACCTTATATATTAATATGCATGTAGTAAAAAGCGGTTATTTCAATATTACAAACAGACGCTCCAATTTTATTTATATCTAAGATGTTTTTGATGATTGATTATTATGTAAGATGTATAGATAATGCCGCTATATGTACGTAATAAACTATTGAGATGTTCCAAATCTGACAAAAAGTCATCAGCGTCTCATCATGTACCTCAGCGCTATTGGCCTTGAAATTAATTATGTTCTACGGTTTTATTGGATGTAAATTTTAAAAAATCCGGAAGTAACAAAATAACACAAAAAAAAAACATGTAGGTACGGTAAGGAAATTATGTCACTGAGTTTATAGTTCCTTATTGTTTATGGTCAAATAACTTCGTCATTGCGTAGTTACTATTGTATATATAGGGCATGACTATATCCATATGTAAAACATAAACTTCATTCCCATTTCATTAATCATAGTTTGAATTTTCGTGTCTACCAAATGTTTAAACCAAAACAAAACATTTGTCAGCGTCAAAAAAATAATTGTATCACATCAAAAACGTAATAAGAGCACTTGTTACTGTAAAAATTTTTCAAAAATAAATTCAAAAGTTTACCTGAAATTGGTAACCGAAGAAAACACTCTGAACTGGAACTTGTTGGGTAAACTTGTCCAAGCTAATTTCAACGTGTAAAGTTTGGACTTATAGCGCCGCGACCCGTTTGAACGAGAATTTATGCTTTAGTCCCGGATTTTCACCTTATTTTTACCTTTGTTTGGAACCCAGTGAACGGGTGGCTGCGTATATGGATTGATGTCTTTACAACATGATGAGGAGTGGTGATTTGAGGTTGGTACTTTTAACCAAGTATAAAGAATACCGGATTCAGTAAATACCGCTATCTTTACATATTCCTTCTATGTCAAAATTATGAAAACACTGAAAATTTATTAAAAAGAATTAAATAAATAGCAATAAAAAAAAATGGAATAAAGACAAGTTCATTCTCTCGCAAAACACACACACACACACACACACACATACACACACAAATACGACACACACACAAATACGCCACACACACAATAAATTAATAATGTTGTAAAATGTACTTACATTAGCACCGCACCGCACTTATAATGGCAGCTCGATCACGGTGGTGACGGAAGTATCTGGTGCTTATAGCACAGGAGTCTTCCTAGTTTAAGCCCAGTTGCACAAGTGTTGTATCTTGCCACTAAGTAAAAACTCTAATAGGTACTATAATTGTAGATAGGTTTAAGTCTTGAACAAATAAATAATGTTTATACTGTTTATATGCGGAACAGTTGAAAAATCCGGCAAACTTCTATAAAAAGGGAGGATCGTCCGACTAGACGGTTTTTGTCTCTGGTCGGCAATTGTCCGATATTTCGTTCGGGCTGTTGTAGTAATGGATGTATGAAGATCAAAATCTTGACGAAAGGCAACAAGTGTTCATTTGTTTTTAAAACTTTTGACATGTTGACGAATCGGGAATGTGACATATCGGGAAGTAGCCTAAATTCTCTTGCTACGTTAATTTGTAGTATTGATGCCGCTCCATCAATCCCCTCCGGACACCGGAGGTCGATAGAGAATGAGTTGCGATACATTTTGAAATGCTTGCCAGGCCAGTGGAAGGTTGAGTCCAATGATTCGGAACTATAAACCGCATATTTCAAGGTGAGTCGGGATAATGTTGTGCCAGTGAGACAGGGTGAACTGCAAGCTCCAGTGAGTCGAAGTGGTGTTGCTGGATTCAGCTGACTCCTTGGTTGGACTTGGCTGCTGCCCTCGACCAGGAGAGGTTCTTCAAGGCTCTTCATGTGACTGGCCGCAGCTGCATATTTTGGAGTTTAGAGCGTGTTAGACCGTACTTTAATACAATTTGCTTTTTAATACAATCGCTTTGAATTGCTCTAACAGTAGATGTTTTACTGTAGATGAATCTTAAACACAATATAATTACCTACGAACAAAAGAGTCAAGATTTAATTATATTGAGCTTCCCATACGATCATTGCACCCCACAATGCATTGCTGATGCAACCACATTTGCATTTTGCGTCTATTCCCATACGATAAACTCAACAAAATCGAACAGCTCTAATTTTTTATTTTTATTTTATTTAAAAAAGGAACAACAAACAGCTACAATATAAAACACAGAAGACAAAGACAATACAGAAAACATATCACAATATTGTAGTCCACAACGCTGTTCACAGATAGGCAGTAGGATACATAGAAAAAAATCACTAGGGTGACAGATACGTGACACTTAATAAAATATATTTAACAATCGTGTTTAAGCGTTAATAACAATAAAAGTAAATAATACATCAAAGTTTAATAAATAGATAGAAAGAAAATAAACATTCATGAGAGCTCCTTAAGTACAAGACTTTTGAACTTATAGATAGTACATGTAAAAATGTCTATATGCTCAAAAGTCCTGTTATAGGACTCGACCATTCTGCGGACAGGCGAACGCAAACCAGAGTTGGACTTGCAAGAGCCCACTGAGAACAATCTGCCAGCGCGCACCCTTCGCCTATGGACTATCCTAGGAACCACATAGCATAACATATTTGTAAAATCAATGCAGTCAAACTTATTTCTAACGATATTGTATAAATTTATGGCTTCTAAATATTGACGTCTATTTTCAAGTGTTGCAAGCTTGTACTTTATAAGCAAATTATGGTAGGACAGATAATGACCATAACATCTATAGTGCATGGTACGCAAGAATTTATACTGAACATGCTCAATCATTTCAATATATTTTTTGTAGAATGGACTCCAAACGGACACGGCATACTCCAACTGAGAACGAACTAAGGACTTATACAAGTAAAGATAGGAAGACGTCTTTTTAAAGTCGATTGTAGAACGCATTATAAATCCGAATAGTTGATACGCTTTACTAACTAGTATTTTTCCTATGTGTATTGTATTGTATTGTATATATATAAGTATTGACACTGCACGACCTTTTTCATAATAAGTTAAATTGTATAGACCTTAGCAATGATATTAAACTAGTAGTTCCTAGATCAATTAATCGTCGTAGGGTGCGTGACTATCGATTGTTTGATCAGGCATCATGCCGGACAAACGCAGGTAAACGTGCACCACTTCGGCGGCTCACGAAAATGTACAATGAACATTTCATAGACATTGATATATTTATGCTGAATAGAAATGCTTTTCGAAGTAATATCATTAATGTATTAAACAGTTTGGATATATCTTGTAATGGTTAACTGTGTTATTGATCTTTGCAGATATCAAACAGTTACTTAAATGTAAATAACAACTAACTTACCGATAAGTCCTCATCACAGCAATTCTCTTTGTTAATACGTGGAAAATGTTGTAGTTATTACATTGATTCTGTTTTGTTTGTATATACCTTATTGATAAGTTTATTTGTAATGTAATATCGTTTTTTTTCCCAAATAAAATAAAATAAAATAAAATAAAATAAAAATGTGTAAGTCGAAGCAAAGCTTCGAATCAAGGGTGACACCGAGGTCACGAATAGAGTCCAATTTAAGCAGAGGGGCATCGCACAGCGTGTATGTGTGTTTAATAATATTTTTATTCTTAGTAAAGTTTACGAAATTACATTTAGGGAGACTTAATTGCAGCTTATTCTTCTGACAATAGGAGGACAGTCGATCCAGGTCTTGCTGAAGAAGAAGGCAATCATTTAAGTGTCTTATGGCTCTATAAACCTTGAGGTCATCGGCGTATAAAAGGAACTTTGCATTGTGAAAGCATTGAGAGCTAATATCGCTTTAATAGTCCAACACGTCAAAAATAGCTCAAAACAGCCTATTAATGTTTCGAAATAGAATAAATAAATGCCCATATAAATACTAGGATCCATTCAAACAGCGACCCACTACACAGAGGATATCAATCAAAACCGTTAAGCAAATAGGACAGGATGATAGTTCGTCGAATTTTGAATGGCTGTCTTTAGACATTTTGATGGATATTCATTCGTTCATGCAACTCTACAGTTTTTCGAAGCCTGTCGTTCATAACTCGTGTGCGATCGGTTAAATGGAACGGTTGAATAATTTACCCAGTAACTGGGTTGGGGAGGTCTGATAGGCAGTCTGTCTTAAATGTAACTTGTATTCAACTGACGAAGACGACCCCAGTATAGTTGGGATATTGCTAGGGTTGAATATTTACACGACTGACCAAAAAAGGAGTGTTATGTTTTCATGGTTCATGTATGTATGTATGTATGTCTGTGAATTCTTTATTCCACCATAATTTCTAAACGGCTTAACTGATATCAATGTACAGTATCGTTAGAAGCGTTAACTTATCCCGGGTAACATAGGCTAATGAAAATTTGAAAAAATAAAAAGCGGGAGCCATGGTTGATAAATAAATACGAAAATATTTTGTTTTCATTAAAATTACCACTACGTATACTATCATTGTCTCATGCTTGCTTAGTGCATAGCAATAAGTTATGAAATAAAAACAAATAATAAAAAAAAATAAAAAACACACCTGCCGTGTCAAAACGTGAACTAAAAAGTTAAAAACAAGGTAGATAGAAAATAATCTTTTCATTCCAGTCGGGGCCGGTTCCTTCGAATGGTTATTTAAAGGTGGGGACCCCCGACTGCAATGTAAAGATTATTATCTATCTACCTTGTATTTAATTTTTTAGGTCACTTTTTGTCATGACAGGCGTGTTTTTTAATTTTTTGGTTTAATTTTAGTAATTTTTTTTTTAATGTTCAGTATTTTTAATAGCCCATTAAAATAAATGCGTTTGAAGAATATTATAATCATTATTATTATATTAATAGTTTGCCTTCCTTAAAGAAAAAAAATACGTAGGCAAGACAACTTATTTGGAAACCTGTATGAGTAATAAATGTTTTCAAACCAGCTAGATATCTCGATAAAAAAACCTTTAGTTGATAATGATGCTGATAGATATCGCTTTATAGCCTTAAATTATATTTAGTTATCAATTAAATTGACAAAAGGGAAGTCAATTTTATTGTTTTTAAGTTCAAGTTTAAGCTAGAACTTTTTTTGTTCCGAAACTCGGATGGAACCCTTATGGAAAAACGGGAGATAATTTCAATCCATCCACACAAGCACAAGCATCGAATTTAGCGTTATGTGTTAAGTTATTTTTAATGAAAAAATATTTAAAAATGGCCTTGACTCAAGAATGAGTTACAATGGAGTTCAAACTTTGTCACTTGTGACATAGAGTTGGTTCTTCCATTTGATAATCATCTCTCCATTTAAAAATCAAATATCCTTATTAGTTTTCATAAAGTTAACGGTCTGTTCATATAGATTGAGTGTCCTGAGAGCAGTGGTGGCCAAGTAGTAACGGCCCCGACTTACGAATTGTAGGTCGCGGGTTCAAACCCAGCCAGGCGCATTACTTTGTGTAATTAAATTCATCACCACTGCTCTCAAAACGGTGAAGGAAAACATCGTGAGGAAACCGGCATGTCCTAGAACCAAAAATTCGAAGACATGTGACATTCACCAACCCGCACTGGGCCCGCGTGGTGGATTACGGCCCATTCCCTCTCCTAGAGAGGAGGCCTGTGTCCCAGCAGTGGGAATATTAAAAGGCTGATTATGTTATTATGTTTATATAGATTGAGATGTTTTGTACATGCGTATGTGCCGATGTACTGGAGCCTTAAACGTTCCAACTGTCAAACATCTATGTATCCTATTTATGAAGCAGAGATTCTCAATCTGTGACCCACTGGCCTAAAACCCATCCGTGTTCCTCCAAATGCCCTTACGCTCCGTCGTTTTTAGGGTTGCATACTCGATCGCTATAACAACAAATAATAAAAATACTATGGTACGGGAACCGTCATATTGTGCTAGTTCGACTCGCACTTGATCATTTTTTTTTTAAAGAATACAGCTCAACTTTGCTTGCTGAACACAATTAGGTTGAACTTGATATTATATTTATTTGTTGATAATTATCAAAAAGTACAGATTAAGGTATAGCTTAGCAGTACTTGCCTAGATATTTTTGTTATTACTGAATTATAAACAGTAAAAAATAGATGATGAAAACAAAAATGTACTACGAAAGGTTAAATAATTAATATATACTTTATTTTACATCAACATACTTATAACATATATGAAGAAAAGTGTAAATTTAAAAGAAAATAGGCAATCGGATTTTCCTGTTGTTATGACATTTCAAACATTTAGTAGGTATAGAAAACTCTTTTTATCTCAGTCATAAAACATATTATGTTGTTTTTTCATTCGGCGAGTTCTGTTTTACGAATGTGCTATACTAGTTCATAGACTTCATAGGCTCTCTAGATAAGTCTTTTTTTTTTAATAAAAAGACATTCTATCAGGCGTAGCGTGGCGAAGGTCGAAGAATTTTTGGGATTGATAGACACTGTCGAAATGTCACGTGATCTCTATTCTATATTTTGCTATATTGATAATCGCATTCGCTCATTAAATGACACCTTTTCTACAGGTTCAGATTGAGCATCTCAGACTAAAGGGTATTGCTCCCCAAGACAATGAGAACACTAATTAAATCTGGTTTCTCCGCACTGTCTCTATTTGACTCTCTAATTAGATTCCTATGTTCCAAGAGGAATCGACGATTACTCCTTTTGTTAAAATTGTATTGAAGAAGGAACTCTCTGGTAAAAGGAAAGCCCTTTGAAATTTGATGGAAGCTCTGTGACATAAAAAGTAGGTACTCCTGAAAATGTTAGAAACTGAAATTAACCCCATGATGTCAATAGTTATTAAACACTAGTTTTTATCCACTCACTTCCAAAAAATACGCATTTTCAATGTGTATTTATGCAATGAAAACTTTAAATCGGTTTTACTTTTTTTTTGCGAGACATTTTTTAGAGAGTCATCATCACAAATGTAGATTTTGAGAGCACTTGAAAATGAAAAGCAGAGTGCGGTGTGAAAAAATGAGGTGAGATGAAATATTCTCTCGAATGTGTACTTACATAGATTTTTACTTTCATTGAAACCCAAATGGGGGCTGTTTCAGAACAACATTCTAGGTATTAAATAATTTTAATGCGAATGATAAATTCATTCGTCTAAGGAAATTATTTTAGAAATAAATTTGTAAATTTCCCTAAAAAAATGTTACTACAAACTTATCAAAGTGTAAAATAGTTTTTTTCATCAAATCATTTATTTCAATTGATTTATTTGAAATTGTTTGTTTTCTCTACTTTGATTGTGATTTCTGCGCTGCTTTGCTTTGTTTTGTTCCAAATTCAAAATAAAAAGACGATCCAATCTACCCAATTTCATTTAAAGATGTTTCGCCGTTTTTATACACAGCCACTTGACCCAAATTCAGTTGATTGATGGAATCAACCGATGCAATCTACAAAATTAAACGCAGGCTCGATTTCAATTCAACTAGGGGATATTGGGGGAAATTGGATATAAATTTTCGGTCATCTTCCAAAGTGTATGGGACTAACTATCGCTTTCCAAATCCCATCGAAACTTTCCCGATAAGATCGGAGAGAACTGCATTTAAACAGACACCTAGGTACAGCTGATAGTTTATGGGTAAGTGAGGGTTATTTAGTTAGCCGAACTTCAGTTTTGGGCTGACAATTTATTGTGATTTAATACAATTTTGTTGTTTATTTTTTAAACTATTCTGCTTGTTGGCCTCGTTAACCTACATTCTTTCCTTAACTAACTTGCTCACCAGGTTTGTTAAGTTTGGTTTTAGGCGGATTAAATTTTAGACAGAAATTTTGCCTTCGGTAATTTTGATGTAAAGTATGCTCAGAAAGATGCACATAGAACTCAATCATAGAAAGTACAAAATTCGAATCAACAAAAAATATTAATATACACATAGTACCCAACGCACGTTCACCAAAACCAACCCAATAATAATATTGAAAACAGAACCGTATCTATTTCAGTCATCGAGAACGGAACAGGAGCATTGGAGTGACATCAAGTACCAAAGTGTAGGGATACCAAATAAACCGAAAACGCTAACGAGGTTGACCGCGTTTGGGTTTGGGTTATATCATGTACAGTCGGTGATAGCAATTAACTGACCCCCTAAAAATTAAACGAATTTGAACCTTTTGCTTGTTAGCAGTAAGACAACTGGTTCAACGTCTACGATCAATAAAATAGTTATTCGAATTTGATCTTTAATACGCAGTGTTAAGGTAGGTATGATCTTGAATATTATTTTTACTTGTAATATAATACGTAATTTCGACCACGTTAAATATGTTTCGAGTGGTCTAGTGGTGACTGTAGTGAGCTGACAAATCGGGATTGTGAGTTCGTAACCAGCGTGACTGACGCGTTTATTTTTGTTTTGTAAATTTATTTTAAGTTCCTTATAAATAATAAATTATAACTTTAGCATAAAAAAAAACGAACAGAAATAAAAAACCAAAATGATGGTAAAAACGATTATATTTTATAAAAAAAATATTATAAGAATAACATAAATGATATTGATGACGACACGAAGATGATAATATTTACCTACTTTCTATTTTACTAATAACTTTGTTAACTGCACTGAGTTTAATGTAGTGAATCAGCATGTTATAATATTTAGAAATATAGGTATGTATTTCTATTTCATAACAATAACATCACCACATTAAATATCATTTAACTAGGTAAATAAAACGGCATTATACGTTGAAGTTCTACCTACTATATATCAATTTGTTTTGTGAGTAGTTATTTTAGTTATAAGGTTTTGACAAAAAACTAGGTAAGTATTCGAAATACTTCGTTAGAAATTATAACAATAGTTAATTTAACACACACACTGACATACGTTAGTATTGTTTGTGACCAAAACTGGTTACTCAAGTCATTTATAATATGCTTTTAATAGCGAAGTGGAGCACCATTTTTTTCTATTACTTGTTGCAAGCGGTCCCGCATACCGCGCACCATATCCAACAACAATCACTTCCTCTCATGAATGGTTTTGGTCCAGGACGATCTTTTTGAATATTAAAACCACACGTCAAACGTCTTAGCCACAATCTGACTGTATTTCTCTGAAACAACACAATAAGCATAATTTTAGTAACGAATAGGTAAACATAATTTATCGACTCAGTTTGCAAAAATACGTTTATCAATTTAGATAATATAAATCAAATTAGACCTATAAATGATCTCAAATTAGACTCATAATGAAACATAGTTAATTCAACTTACGAATTAAGGAATAACTATAATTATAAATGAAGCATAAAAAAGAATACACTTACCGCTATATTAAGTTTCGTAGCAATCGCTTTAATACCAACATTCTCCTCATGCAAATAGATTATTTTGTATTTTAAATAATCACTCAACTCAACTTGGACATGACGATGAAACTATCAAAACTGATAACAATTAATAAAAAGGAAAAAAGCGTGGATTTTTACAATTTAGTAAGGCAAGGTAAAAATGTTCGCGCGTATTCACTGCTATTTGTGCATAGAATATCTTGTTCAATTTACTCTTCTACCCCATATTCCTAATGTCATATCTATAGCAGTTTTGGTTGAATACGCATATTGACGTCCAACTACCCACTTATAAAAATAGGTGAACAGTTATAAATAAATGACCTAATACCAACCTCTTAAAGCTCAAGTTTGCGTATCAAAATTATTTATTGTTTCTGTTCAACGAGTAGTGTTAGTCTGATAAACTCATACATATTGAATAACGTTTAATGTTATGAGCATAGGGTGTAAAATCGAGTAATTTTTAGGGGGGTCAGCTAATTGCTATCACCGACTGTACATATAAATACGACGCGAAAATGTTGTTGATGTTACAAGTTACGTTCAATCTGTATTAAAAGAAAAACTTACTAACTTTACTGGGAGGAAACGTAGATTCAGTAAGTACCTAAATTTGAAGAAAAAAAAACAGCCCGCGTAAAAATTTTTTTCGTAAAACATTTAGTTGAATATAGGTATAGTTTAGTTTTTTACCATATATTTTTGAATAATTAATTTGGCCCATTTGGATCAAAACATTATTTTTATACTTTTTAAATCTATTTTAGACTAGCGGCTGCACTCGAATGAATTAGGTCCAGCCGTTCTCACGTGATGCCGTGACCAAGGGAAATAGGGATTCATTTATTATATTTATATGTATACTAATGAAACTGGTCACCTACAAAATACCTATAACGCAATTTGTATAAAAATGAAATTAGTTCGTCACATAGATTTCCCAAAAATATTGGACTGGTATTTTTATTTTTTTACGTAATTTAAATAACGAAGACGGTACAGTGCATTGAATATTCGTGGGTCGTCACTACTCGCTACAATTTTTACCACGACGTGACGTCACAAGCCGCCACTGCTGATCTTTGATGCTTTTTATCTTCGTCAATTTTTATAGATTCGATAAAGCAAAAAATACGTGTTAAATATTTTTTTGAAATCTATCTGACGGACTAATTAGATTTTTTTAGTCATATACTTACCCTATTGTTGTCACCCCACCCAGAACGCATCACTAACGGCCGCAAATACGATTATTCCTAGGGTAGACGATAATAATTATTATAGTTAAAGTGCCGGAAAAGGGTTCGCTTTCTCTTCGGAGATCAAAAGGGTATACCGCTCCTAATTAAATGCCAAGACGAAGACGATGCCATATCACAATATGACTTGAAGACAATTTCAAATTGAATTTAAGCTTTTTGTTGTCCTATTTATTTATTAGGTGCTTAATAAACAGCTTTAATTGTATTTTGTTTATTTTTGGCTTCTTGTGTTTTGATATGATATAACACTTATATTGTACTAGCTGCTGCCCGCAGCTTCGCCCGCGTGAATGTCGGAAATTATCCTAAAAAAAAGTATCCTATGTTACTTTTAATACCTCTAAGAATATGTGTACTTAGTTTCATGATGGTCGGTTGAGTAGTTTTTGCGTAAAAGCGTAACAAACATCCACGCTTTCATATTTATAATATTAGTAAGGATTATATTATATACATATTTATATAATACTGATATTAAAAAAAACAACGGGTTGCACTCCGGGAGTGCCGGCAGAAGTGAAAACTTGAAGATTATCGTCGTGCTTTTTTGAATATTTTGGAATGGTTAGGGAATAATTTCACACGAATTGCTTTATTTATCAGATTAATAGTATTATCATTCATGTGGTAAAATACGATATCCATTTATTGCGCTATTGAACACAAACATGAAAAAATATATTACATAAAAAAAATAACACTTCAGAACTATTTCTAACAATAATTTTACATTAAAATGTTCGTTAATTTAGATCTCTAGTGATTTTTCGTGCAACTCTCCCACCGTCTTACGAATTTTCGATCAGGTCACGTGTCCTGACGCGAGTTTAACATTTAAAAAAAAGTGCACAACGCCGCTAAAGAAGTTTTCACTTAAAAAATAAAAATTAAATTAAATGTAACGAACGTCGTGTCATTGATAGCGTGACAGAGGAGGGAACGGAAGAAGAACACGTGTAGCGCCGACTCCACGACATCTCGAGTTTCCCACCTGTAAAAAAAAGTTTAACTAACTGTAGTTTAGTTAGCCTGGGCACGATCGTGCGATCAATCACATTATATTTCGGTTTCATGAAATGTAAATCAACTTGCATGCGAGCAGGGCCTCAAATCTACTATTACAATAGTGTCAGAATGATCTATCATTGGTTTCATAATTGTTGATTTTGGCAAGCTTGGTAATGTACTAATATAAAAACGTCATTATGACTTTTCAATGGTCAACCACTGACAACTCCATTGAAAGAAATGGCATAGAATGGTAATCTCGTACATAATGACAAATGAATGACAGACTAATGCGATAATCTGCTAAAATTTTGACAGTTCCTTTGATTGATTAGAACGGCATTGTGCACTCATTACTTTTAATAGCTCGGTTATGAAAAAGTATTACGAGACGATTGACTGACCAATGATCGGCCATTATGAATTTAGCAGATTACGAACTTTTTGCAAAATGACAATGGGATCGTGTTAGAATGCCAAATTTATATAAATAGCAGACTTAGGGCCCTGGTTGCAGGTAACACAGAGCAATATATAATAAATAAGTAGGATATATGATGCATTACTATACTTAATGTATGATATAAAATGTAGCACGTGGAAATCAATTATTTTACATTTAAAACCTTATCCTTATCTTCAAAAAAGTTTATTTTAAAAAACGCCCCTGTGGATTCGTCGATAGAAAAATCACTTACCTTATAGATATTTCCTCAGCCTAAGGATCTGTATGAAGGAATCGATTCAAATGTGCCCATTTGATATCAGTTAACTCTTCGTCTACAACAGGGGAATTAAAGATAGCTGACGAATGTGGGGTTACATCAGTACCCATCAGTAGTAACATTTATTTCACGTAGGATTATTTAAAAAATATAACGAAGAACAGAAAAATCTAAATAACATTTAAAGCTGAAGAGTTTTTTTGCTTGCTTGAACGCGCTAATCTCAAATACTACTGGTCCGATGCGGACGAAGTCGCGGGCAGAAGCTAATTTCAAATAAACTCTCATTACCTTCGCGACGGCAATATGGCGCTTCATATTTTTCATAGCTGAACCTTAATTACTTAACTCCCCAAGCTAAGTGAGAGGTGTAAGAAAAACACGCTACAAGATGCCGTGGCCGGAGATAGGACGCGCCCCAGTTGTCGCGGTAATTAATAGAAATATGATGCACCAGGGACTCACTCGGCGATAAGGATTTATGTAGGCGTTTAAACTGCTCACGAAAATCTAAACATGAAGTTTGGGATCAAGAAAATAAGACACATTATAGAATTACATTGCTTGAGAGACTAATTACTCGGCGATTAGGATTTATGTAGGCGTTTAAACTGCACACGAAAATCTAAGAATGAAGTTTGGGATCAAGAAAAATAAGACACATTACAGAATTACATTGCTTGAGAGACTAATTACTCGGCGATGAGGCTTTATGTAGGCGTTTAACCTGCACACGAAAATCTAAGAATAAAGTTTGGGATCAAGAAAAATAAGACGCATTACAGAATTACATTGCTTGTGAGACTAATTACTCGGCGATGAGGATTTATGTAGGCGTATAACCTGCACATGAAAATCTAAGAATAAAGTTTGTCATCAAGAAAAATAAGACGCATTACAGAATTACATTGCTTGAGAGACTAATTACTCGGCGATGAGAATTTATGTAGGCGTTTAAACTGCACACGAAAATCTAAGAATAAAGTTTGGGATCAAGAAAAATAAGACGCATTACAGAATTACATTGCTTGAGAGACTAATTACTCGGCGATGAGAATTTATGTAGGCGTTTAAACTGCACACGAAAATCTAAGAATAAAGTTTGGGATCAAGAAAAATAAGACGCATTACAGAATTACATTGCTTGAGAGACTAATTAGTGGCTATAGTTTTTTTTTTACTCTATATCGTCTGTGCTTTAATAACGCCTGATGAAAAATTGTTTTATTAAGTAGTTAAGCGTCGTCAATAATAGCTGTTTATTAATTTTCCGTAATAGCTTCTGAAATAAGCCTACCTATCATGTAAATCAACATCTCCACTTAGAATCGGTATGCTACACTTGATCCCAACGCTACGTAGGAGAGACGTACAAACCTTTCATTATACCACTTTATTGATTAAGGCTTCAATTAACAGGATGGCATCCTGAATGAAGCAAACCTGCGTTGATCATAGAGATATAGATACCGTACGCCTATTGAATGGTAGTTACAGGCTCCCATAGATGTCTCAAGAGCCTAATCTACACTGTGCTTTCAGACACTTCAGTGTCAATATCGTCTGATCACTTCAATTGTAGTCTTAGTAGTTTGTATTTACAAGTAGTAATTAAACCATGACGATAACTGAAGAATTGGGGTTTTGCCGTCTAGGTTTTCTCAATCAATTGTGCCTGTTTTATGACAATACGCTCGCCCCCTATTTCATGGGATTATAACTATAGGTATATGTCTGCCGAACCTACTGAGGAATACTCGGACTGGAAGAAGTGTCGATGGACGAACATCATCGTTATTGTCATTCAGGTAGAACCTGGATGACTTTCTTAGAAACCTGTATTTCATTTTGAAAGAGCTATCCTTTGAAAGGGATACCCCACACGATTATGTTTGTTGTTTTTTTTTTTCATCCCTCAGTTACATGTATGGGGTGCCACCCCTAAAATTATTTTTTTCCATAATATTACATTATTGCATTATTGAATAGCGGTTAACAGGTCGTCTCCGACTAAAACGGCTGTGACATACGGACGGACAAACAGACATGACGAATCCATAACGGTTCCGTTTTTTGCCATTTGGCTACGGAACCCTAAAAAGGAGGACCCCTGGATAAGGGGTGCATTTTGTATGAAAAACCTTATTTCATGAGCCAATACTTTAGTCTTGGTATAATACTTTCGTGAGTGAATGAGGTTGTCGTTATTTGTTTTTCAGAAATAGCCCCAAATTAAAAAAAAGCTTGAATTTTCCGAAAATCAATCCTGAGGGTGATGACGTTTATAAATACAAACA
Source organism: Hecatera dysodea (assembly GCA_905332915.2). Classification (NCBI taxonomy): domain Eukaryota; kingdom Metazoa; phylum Arthropoda; class Insecta; order Lepidoptera; family Noctuidae; genus Hecatera; species Hecatera dysodea. The sequence goes on from HG995297.1 coordinate 13,877,487, forward strand.
ATCTAAAATAATAATTGAAACGGGGACGAGGAACTATCGTTTTTTTACAAGAGCCCTTGAAGGGGTGAAGGATCCAACCGTTGCGCTAATTCTATACCTAGTCTCAGCGACCAAAATGACTATGTTATTCATAATAATCGTTGTGAATAAATTTCCAATCCCTCTTTTTTTTCAAACCCTTTAGAGCGGACGAAGTCAATGGTAAAGTGCTAGCTTTATTATAAATGATTATAGTAGTTTTTATTTCTATTTTATTGAGTCAGTCATCATACATTGAAAGAACTGAACTCCAACGAGGATAACTTACAATAAAATAAATGGAAGAGTTTTAAATGTCAGTAAGCAGGTAGATACAAGTTGGCAATTTTCTGCTTTTATTTTAGCTCTATTTCAGGAAATCTATAAGAAGTATAACAAACTAAAAATAAATAAAGTACTTATTAAATTAACTGCTACTACTGTTACTTATTACAAGTGAAGTAACGATCGAAAAAAAAAATCGTATAAAATAAATATCGTAAACATTTTTCTTTTTCGTACGCTAAAATAGTGACAGCTCTTTTACAAGAAATAAAAAAACATATTAAGTAAATCCTTCTTATTTTATTTTATCATCAAACAAAAACCCTCAACTTTTTACTAAATATGTCAACCCCCAAATGCGACCCTGGTGATACATGAACATGACACGCCACCGAGACCCGCTGACCCGTTTCCCTTCAACCACCTGCGACCAGTCAATTTACCTTTAAAAAAACTCAAGCAAACCTCAGCCTGAAAGAAAAGCAGCCTGTTTACTCAACACACATACATACAGTAACGGCCGCGTGCCCCCATTTCTTCTGCCACGCGAAAAGTCACTTTACCCTTTTCACACCTTTGCTTTTAAAGTATATATTGCTGTGAACTCTCAAGTGGAGCTTCTGACGTTTGGGAAGGTGATTTTAGAGGAATGCTTAGGAATGGTTGAGACCTGAAGCGCGATGTTTACGGTATTCAAATTGCTGTCACACGCCTTGCGCGCGGTTAAGGTCCGATCGCACTCTCGCTGGAAATATTCTGTTTGTGCGAAACAAATTCTTGCACTCAAATGCGTGTAAAGGCACTTTAACTTGACGTCTTTGTCGTTCTGTATTACTGACACGTCAGAGGTGTGTGTAATCGTACTTTTATAGTTGCACCTGGTTTGCGGGATTTAATATAAAGGTTTTTTTTGTTCGCGACCCGCTGTATGTTCTTTTGTTAGCCTTTTCTGAGTGTTCTAGTTCAGAGGCGTTTCCGTTTTCTATAAATAGAACAGATTTTTCATTGGTTTTGGTTTGACCCTTCGCATTTCTTACCTAAAATGGTTCTGATATATCTATATTATTCATGTTATTTTTTAATGGAATAACTGATTATGCGTAGTACACTGAGCCGACATGTTTATGATATAGTTCATTTCATAGAAACAGATACCTGTATCACAATAATATTCACTACCAACGAACTTGTTTTTGAGGTAACGACAATGTATTCCCAAACGATTTACCCTTTTTAGAAATTGTTAATTCATCTCAACCACCATTATCAGATAATTAAAATCTTAACATACAAATATCTAGTAATAAATAATTTTGATTAAGGACTTTAAAATGGCTTTAAAATTTAAAAACATTTTTATATTTATACAAAAATAGGTGGTAAAATGTCTACAAAATTAACATTGACTATGTAAATCAATCAATAATTTCCAAAGAAAATGTTAAATATTGGCTACTCCATATTTGAAAAGCTCAGCGGGTATCTGTGCGGACGCAGGCTGCAGTCGTGCGGTATACTATTATAATCTTTGGTCGTCCGTTAGCTTTGAGACAGGGTGGTTGTGTCGCTTGCTGCTCCGCTCGCGCTATCGACCGATGCTCATAAGTACATATACATATATATTTACGAACTTTTGGATTAGTGTGCGTTCATAGACTAGCTCACTGCAGAGGACCCAATGTGATTATGCGCGTGGGCACATTGTACTCTATTTCATCGTCATCATAAATACCATCGGCCCGATCCGGCTTCGCACGGGTTATTTATGCCTGGTTTTTTGTCAGCCGTAGTCGTAGGTGCTCGTACTTAATTTATTTTATTTCCAACAAACCTACAAATTCAAAATTAAGAATCGATGTAGGCTTATACACTTTGCACCTAACGCAGTTACTCCCTGGAAATGGATATTTCTGGAGGTACCTGTTTCCAAATCGGTGGGACACGCACGGATGTAAAAACTTTGTCACCCAGAGGAAACGAGGAAGAATACGGTGGACGTCTGCCCTCCTTGGGTGGAGCAACGCCATGTCCTCGTCAAGGCGATCGGCGGCGGTGACCTCTCGCTTCCGATCCATTTTCTTTTTCATTCTCCGATTGAATCAGAGCCGGAACTTATTCACGGAGTCATTACTGTCTTGCAGAAGGCTTACCATGCCTCCTGAGGCATGGTAAGCCTATTGCAAAACAGTAATGCTAGCGAAGGAGGAGGCAGACCGCGCGAGGTGGGTTTTAGTCAGTAAGACACTGACACTGTCGCTCCTCCCAGAGCGGAAGAAGTCATATGATTTCCCATCTAGAAAAAAAAGCTTACACACAAACTACTTCTTGCTAAACCACATTGAAAATTTCTGCTCGATTATGTCAACGTGCCGCGATGTATCGGTCGCGTCAGTGGACAGAACCGTTTGATTACCGTTTGAATCGTGTATTACAATAGTATTTTTTTATTTATTAGCATTGTAGAAAGGATTTTAATAAACGGGATAAGTAGAGGGTGGAAATTGTTTGTACTAAATTTCCGCGGGCGAAGTGCTAGTTTTTTTAATAGTGCCATGGCTATAATACTTGGACATATGATATCACAATTAGTGAAAGAAACAACTGCGATTTTTTTTAGTAGCGCTAAACTATGAAATAAACTTAAAATTTCGAATTTGTTGTGTTTTATTTGAACTATAATCACGATGATATAGGTAAAAAAAATAGTAGGTACACTGGCAGCATTTTTACTTTGAATTTCGAGTATCTATATTTTGTAAGACACAGAACGCTTACTGCGCTCCGTCCGTAGTTTAAATGTGTTGCGGTAACTTTTTCTTTCAGTAAAGGTTTCCATCGTTATGTCTATTTACCCATTACACTTACACTTGTACGAAAGACAGTCGATTGAATCCACTCGCACGAATTTTCTTGTTATGGTTTTTGGTCTAGGATCGAAACTAGTTTTAACGAATCAAACTTTTCGACATGTTACTTTAAGGCCACAAACATGATCATTATAGGTGTTTCTCTGATCTATAAGCCGCGAACTCCGCATATTTTACAATATGCTGTGCTTGGTACTTTCAGAGATATAACCGGTTGAATAGTCAATTTTCACCTAGTTTCTCAGCCAAGCAATCGCTAGACTCTTCTGGGGTCGTAGGCAGAAATGCCTACCGGCTAGAGCGTATTTCTGCGTCCCTACGTAATCTTTGATCATAATTTTGAGGTAGCGCGTACAGTACTGACATATTAGTGTGTGCAATGCAGACATGAAAATGTGCATTTCGCTTTGCCCAGATGCCCAAGGTTATTGATTGTACAAAATACCTTAACTATCGCTAAATCTGTTTCGAAAAGTGTAAAACACTTGCAAAGTCTCACATAATGCGCGATTGCATTTCAAATACTATCCATTGAACCCGCGTACAAGTCAAATGAATAATTCAAGTCAGACTCCCGTATTCACACATCAACACCTTATGTATGGATGCAAAGGAAATCCGATCGGTAAGTACTTGTAAATTCGTTTCTACATGACATTTGCGTTTTAATCTCTGGGCGGAATAGCGTGGAAATATTTTTAGGTAAGAAAAAGAAACGCAGTTCACATAGAAATCGGCTTATGCGAGCAAAAATTGGAGCAATATTTAACTTTAATACCGTATCCGAAATGGAACGGTTTATGTCACACATTTTGTAACCATTAAAATCATGTAACGCTTTTAAAAATTCAGAGATGGAGAGTATCAGAAATTATGAAAAAACTATCTAAAAAGTATTTTAGAAAAAGTGACGACGAGAATCGAAGAACAATTTTGATCCAGGATTAAGTCAATCTGCCAAGAAATGGAAACATACTATATAAAAATTACACCTTAAAATTTGCAAAGAAACCAGGACACTTTCATACTTTTAGAGCAATAAGTAAATACTTTCGTTAACATGTTCTCACGCTAATAAGAACAGGCCATCCTGTCTATTAGCAACGATGTAGGTTAGGTGCCGCTGCATGCATTATGTATAAGACTTTTTGCACAAAAGCCTCCTTCACTGAACAGAACGTTTCTGCGGGATTCCTACGTAGTAACTTGTAAGGCATTTCGTGCTCTATAATGCAGATTGTACTTGAACTCGATTGTATGTACGCAAGGGTATTTCATTATATTCTATGGGCTGGGTAAAAGAGGCTTATTTTTTACTGAATTTCTATAGTGTTGTAAAATTCACAAAATTGTAAATGGACAATTTTTAGTTTACAACTATATAGTACGTTCATTATTTTGTTCGTTATTAAGTGAATTTTGTTACTTATTTTGATTTTATAGTAGTAGTTTTTGCGTAAAAGCGTAACAAACATCCACGCTTTCATATTTATAATATTAGTAAGGATTATATTATATACATATTTATATAATACTGATATTAAAAAAAACAACGGGTTGCACTCCGGGAGTGCCGGCAGAAGTGAAAACTTGAAGATTATCGTCGTGCTTTTTTGAATATTTTGGAATGGTTAGGGAATAATTTCACACGAATTGCTTTATTTATCAGATTAATAGTATTATCATTCATGTGGTAAAATACGATATCCATTTATTGCGCTATTGAACACAAACATGAAAAAATATATTACATAAAAAAAATAACACTTCAGAACTATTTCTAACAATAATTTTACATTAAAATGTTCGTTAATTTAGATCTCTAGTGATTTTTCGTGCAACTCTCCCACCGTCTTACGAATTTTCGATCAGGTCACGTGTCCTGACGCGAGTTTAACATTTAAAAAAAAGTGCACAACGCCGCTAAAGAAGTTTTCACTTAAAAAATAAAAATTAAATTAAATGTAACGAACGTCGTGTCATTGATAGCGTGACGGAGGAGGGAATCGAAGAAGAACACGTGTAGCGCCGACTCCACGAAATCCCGAGTTTCCCACCTGTAAAAAAAAGTTTAACTAACTGTAGTTTAGTTAGCCTGGGCACGATCGTGCGATCAATCACATTATATTTCGGTTTCATGAAATGTAAATCAACTTGCATGCGAGCAGGGCCTCAAATCTACTATTACAATAGTGTCAGAATGATCTATCATTGGTTTCATAATTGTTGATTTTGGCAAGCTTGGTAATGTACTAATATAAAAACGTCATTATGACTTTTCAATGGTCAACCACTGACAACTCCATTGAAAGAAATGGCATAGAATGGTAATCTCGTACATAATGACAAATGAATGACAGACTAATGCGATAATCTGCTAAAATTTTGACAGTTCCTTTGATTGATTAGAACGGCATTGTGCACTCATTACTTTTAATAGCTCGGTTATGAAAAAGTATTACGAGACGATTGACTGACCAATGATCGGCCATTATGAATTTAGCAGATTACGAACTTTTTGCAAAATGACAATGGGATCGTGTTAGAATGCCAAATTTATATAAATAGCAGACTTAGGGCCCTGGTTGCAGGTAACACAGAGCAATATATAATAAATAAGTAGGATATATGATGCATTACTATACTTAATGTATGATATAAAATGTAGCACGTGGAAATCAATTATTTTACATTTAAAACCTTATCCTTATCTTCAAAAAAGTTTATTTTAAAAAACGCCCCTGTGGATTCGTCGATAGAAAAATCACTTACCTTATAGATATTTCCTCAGCCTAAGGATCTGTATGAAGGAATCGATTCAAATGTGCCCATTTGATATCAGTTAACTCTTCGTCTACAACAGGGGAATTAAAGATAGCTGACGAATGTGGGGTTACATCAGTACCCATCAGTAGTAACATTTATTTCACGTAGGATTATTTAAAAAATATAACGAAGAACAGAAAAATCTAAATAACATTTAAAGCTGAAGAGTTTTTTTGCTTGCTTGAACGCGCTAATCTCAAATACTACTGGTCCGATGCGGACGAAGTCGCGGGCAGAAGCTAATTTCAAATAAACTCTCATTACCTTCGCGACGGCAATATGGCGCTTCATATTTTTCATAGCTGAACCTTAATTACTTAACTCCCCAAGCTAAGTGAGAGGTGTAAGAAAAACACGCTACAAGATGCCGTGGCCGGAGATAGGACGCGCCCCAGTTGTCGCGGTAATTAATAGAAATATGATGCACCAGGGACTCACTCGGCGATAAGGATTTATGTAGGCGTTTAAACTGCTCACGAAAATCTAAACATGAAGTTTGGGATCAAGAAAATAAGACACATTATAGAATTACATTGCTTGAGAGACTAATTACTCGGCGATTAGGATTTATGTAGGCGTTTAAACTGCACACGAAAATCTAAGAATGAAGTTTGGGATCAAGAAAAATAAGACACATTACAGAATTACATTGCTTGAGAGACTAATTACTCGGCGATGAGGCTTTATGTAGGCGTTTAACCTGCACACGAAAATCTAAGAATAAAGTTTGGGATCAAGAAAAATAAGACGCATTACAGAATTACATTGCTTGTGAGACTAATTACTCGGCGATGAGGATTTATGTAGGCGTATAACCTGCACATGAAAATCTAAGAATAAAGTTTGTCATCAAGAAAAATAAGACGCATTACAGAATTACATTGCTTGAGAGACTAATTACTCGGCGATGAGAATTTATGTAGGCGTTTAAACTGCACACGAAAATCTAAGAATAAAGTTTGGGATCAAGAAAAATAAGACGCATTACAGAATTACATTGCTTGAGAGACTAATTACTCGGCGATGAGAATTTATGTAGGCGTTTAAACTGCACACGAAAATCTAAGAATAAAGTTTGGGATCAAGAAAAATAAGACGCATTACAGAATTACATTGCTTGAGAGACTAATTAGTGGCTATAGTTTTTTTTTTACTCTATATCGTCTGTGCTTTAATAACGCCTGATGAAAAATTGTTTTATTAAGTAGTTAAGCGTCGTCAATAATAGCTGTTTATTAATTTTCCGTAATAGCTTCTGAAATAAGCCTACCTATCATGTAAATCAACATCTCCACTTAGAATCGGTATGCTACACTTGATCCCAACGCTACGTAGGAGAGACGTACAAACCTTTCATTATACCACTTTATTGATTAAGGCTTCAATTAACAGGATGGCATCCTGAATGAAGCAAACCTGCGTTGATCATAGAGATATAGATACCGTACGCCTATTGAATGGTAGTTACAGGCTCCCATAGATGTCTCAAGAGCCTAATCTACACTGTGCTTTCAGACACTTCAGTGTCAATATCGTCTGATCACTTCAATTGTAGTCTTAGTAGTTTGTATTTACAAGTAGTAATTAAACCATGACGATAACTGAAGAATTGGGGTTTTGCCGTCTAGGTTTTCTCAATCAATTGTGCCTGTTTTATGACAATACGCTCGCCCCCTATTTCATGGGATTATAACTATAGGTATATGTCTGCCGAACCTACTGAGGAATACTCGGACTGGAAGAAGTGTCGATGGACGAACATCATCGTTATTGTCATTCAGGTAGAACCTGGATGACTTTCTTAGAAACCTGTATTTCATTTTGAAAGAGCTATCCTTTGAAAGGGATACCCCACACGATTATGTTTGTTGTTTTTTTTTTTCATCCCTCAGTTACATGTATGGGGTGCCACCCCTAAAATTATTTTTTTCCATAATATTACATATTGCATTATTGAATAGCGGTTAACAGGTCGTCTCCGACTAAAACGGCTGTGACATACGGACGGACAAACAGACATGACGAATCCATAACGGTTCCGTTTTTTGCCATTTGGCTACGGAACCCTAAAAAGGAGGACCCCTGGATAAGGGGTGCATTTTGTATGAAAAACCTTATTTCATGAGCCAATACTTTAGTCTTGGTATAATACTTTCGTGAGTGAATGAGGTTGTCGTTATTTGTTTTTCAGAAATAGCCCCAAATTAAAAAAAAGCTTGAATTTTCCGAAAATCAATCCTGAGGGTGATGACGTTTATAAATACAAACAATCTAAAATAATAATTGAAACGGGGACGAGGAACTATCGTTTTTTTACAAGAGCCCTTGAAGGGGTGAAGGATCCAACCGTTGCGCTAATTCTATACCTAGTCTCAGCGACCAAAATGACTATGTTATTCATAATAATCGTTGTGAATAAATTTCCAATCCCTCTTTTTTTTTCAAACCCTTTAGAGCGGACGAAGTCAATGGTAAAGTGCTAGTTTTATTATAAATGATTATAGTAGTCTTTATTTCTATTTTATTGAGTCAGTCATCATACATTGAAAGAACTGAACTCCAACGAGGATAACTTACAATAAAATAAATGGAAGAGTTTTAAATGTCAGTAAGCAGGTAGATACAAGTTGGCAATTTTCTGCTTTTATTTTAGCTCTATTTCAGGAAATCTATAAGAAGTATAACAAACTAAAAATAAATAAAGTACTTATTAAATTAACTGCTACTACTGTTACTTATTACAAGTGAAGTAACGATCGAAAAAAAAAATCGTATAAAATAAATATCGTAAACATTTTTCTTTTTCGTACGCTAAAATAGTGACAGCTCTTTTACAAGAAATAAAAAAACATATTAAGTAAATCCTTCTTATTTTATTTTATCATCAAACAAAAACCCTCAACTTTTTACTAAATATGTCAACCCCCAAATGCGACCCTGGTGATACATGAACATGACACGCCACCGAGACCCGCTGACCCGTTTCCCTTCAACCACCTGCGACCAGTCAATTTACCTTTAAAAAAACTCAAGCAAACCTCAGCCTGAAAGAAAAGCAGCCTGTTTACTTAACACACATACATACAGTAACGGCCGCGTGCCCCCATTTCTTCTGCCACGCGAAAAGTCACTTTACCCTTTTCATACCTTTGCTTTTAAAGTGTATATTGCTGTGAACTCTCAAGTGGAGCTTCTGACGTTTGGGAAGGTGATTTAAGAGGAATGCTTAGGAATGGTTGAGACCTGAAGCGCGATGTTTACGGTATTCAAATTGCTGTCACACGCCTTGCGCACGGTTAAGGTCCGATCGCACTCTCGCTGGAAATATTCTGTTTGTGCGAAACAAATTCTTGCACTCCAATGCGTGTAAAGGCACTATAACTTGACGTCTTTGTTGTTCTGTATTACTGACGCGTCATATGTATGTGTAATCGTACTTTTATAGTTGCACCTGGTTTGCGGGATTTAATATAAAGGTTTTTTTGTTCGCGACCCGCTGTATGTTCTTTTGTTAGCCTTTTATGAGTGTTCTAGTTCAGAGGCGTTTCCGTTTTCTATAAATAGAACAGATTTTTCATTGGTTTTGGTTTGACCCGTCGCATTTCTTACCTATAATTTTGTATTTTTTCAAGGGATAACTGATTGTGCGTAGTACACTGAGCCGACATGTGTATGTTATAGTTCACTGCAGAGGACCCAATTTGATTATGCGCGTGGGCACAATGTACTCTATTTCATCGCCATCATAAATACCATCGGCCCGATCCGGCTTCGTACAGGTTATTTATGCCTGGTTTTTTGTCAGCCGTAATCGTAGGCGCTCGTACTTAATTTACTTTATTTCCAACAAATTAAAAATTAAGTATCGATGTAGGCTTATACAGCTTCCACCTAACGCAGGTACTCCTTGGAAATGGATATTTCTGCAGGTACCTGTTTCCAAATCAGCGGGAGGACACGCCTGGATGTAAACACTGTGTCGATCGTCCAGAGGATACGAGGGAACATACGGTGGACGTCTGCCCTCCTTGGGCACAGCAACGCCGTGTCCTCGTCGAGGTGATCGGCGGCGGCGACCTCTCGCTTCCGGCCCTGGTAAAATCCATGGTCCAGAACAGGAAGCATGGTAAGCCTTCTGCGAAACAGTAATGCTAGAGAAGAAGGAGACAGACCGCGCGAGGGAGATCGAAACCTCTCGACAACCTGGCCCAAGTCGGTGGCGCGTCGTGTCCCGAGCGTGCCACAAAGACATACCATCAAGGAAGACGGGGAAATAATAACCGCGGCCCTAGAACCGAGGGGCACTAGGAGGAACACGGGTGGGTTTTAGTCAGTAAGAGTCTGACACTTCCGCTCCTCCCAGAGCGGAAGAAGTCATTTGATAATTTCCCATCTAGAAAAAAAGGCTTCCACACAAACTACTTCTTCCTAAACAACATTGAAAATTTCTACTGGATTATATCAACGTATCGGTCGCGTCAGTGGACAGAACCGTTTGATTACCATTTGAACCGTGTATTAGTATTTTTTATCTATTTATTAGAATAAATTGTAGAAAGGATTTCAATAAACGGCAGTAGTAGAGGGTTGAAATTATTTGAACTAAATTTCAGCGGGCGAAGTGATAGTTTTAAATATAAAAAAGTTGTAATAGTACCATAACTATAATATTTGGACAAATAGTATCACAGTTAGTGAAAGAAACAACTGCGATTTTTTTTTAGTTGCGCTAAACTATGAAAGAAACTTGAATTAAAAATTAAAAAATGACTTGTGTTTTAAAAAAAATAGTAAGTGCACTGGTAGCACCAGTGCATCTACTATTTTTTTTTTTACTTTGAATTTCGTGTATCTATATTTTGTAAGCAGAAAATATTGATTTCGGACGCATTCAAGCTACAGAACCCTGCACTCAGTCCGCAGTTTAAATGTGTTGTGGTAACTTTTTCTTACTTTCTTCTTTCAGTAAAGGTTTCCGACGTTATTTCGTTATTTACCCAGTACACTTACACTTGCGCGAAAGACAGACGATCGAATCCACTCGCACGAATTTTCTTGTTATGGTTTTTGGTCTGAGATCGAAACTAGTTTTAACGAATCAAACTTTTCAACATGTTACTTTAAGGCCACAAACATGATTCTTATAGGTGTTCCTCTGATCTATAAGCCTCGAACTCTGCATATTTTACAATATGCTGTGCTTGGTACTTTCAGTGACACAACCGGTTGAGTAGTCCATTTTCACCGTAGGCAGAAATGCCGGCTAGAGCGTATTTCTGTGTCCCTGCGTAATCTTTGACCGTCATTTTGAGGTAGTGCGTACTTATCTGTTCTGTGGTGCGTACGGTACTGACATATTAGTGTGTGCAGTGCAGACTTGAAAATGTGCATTTCACTCTGCCCAGATGCCCAGTAACAATTTAACGTCGTTGAAACGTTTAGTAAACGTTATCTTAATACCATACCTAAGTTGCACTAACGTTATAATAACGTTTACTAAACGCGAAAATGGCCCCAGTTATACGACCAAAATTGTCGTATAATGGATATACAAAAGTCACAAGCTGACTTCGTTAACGTCATTCAAAAGTTGTATGAAAGTTATGAAACTACCGCCTTTCGTCGCAATCATAACTTTACAATGACACGTTTGTTGTATTGTCATCGTACAGGTGTTTTTGAATGTCTAAAACATTTTATTTGAGTCAAGCAACAACACGTGTAAGACTTATTCATTTTTCTTGAAAGTGCAAAATAAATTACAAGGAAATAAAAGTGTTATTTAATTTATATGTATTTATCTCGCTGATAAATGTATCTAATGTCTCTTATATCGTTTAGTTCGACTGGGCATTAAAGTTTTATGATATACCTATGTGTATTTGTTGCAGATTTTCATGCCCCCTCGCAATTTTGCGTTTAAAGTATTATATTTTTATTAGTAAAAATATATTTATTTCTAAAAACGTAGGCCATGTTGCTTTTGTCCCACATTTATCTCTTTACGACGTTATAAAGACATAAAGTCGTATTAAAGTTATTCCAAGACCATGCAATACGCCATGACAGCTAGCGGCTATTAGGGTTCCTCATAAATTTAAAAACGCTTTTCATTTTGGTCACAATAAAAGTGCTCTGCAGATTTACAAACATTTTAACATATGTAAATTTAACGAAAATATGATCATTCAGTATTTGGATATAGATAAATTTCTAACGAGAACAGATTTTAGACTTCTTAATACATTGATTTGGCCATGGGAAAGCACTCATTTTATACTATCGGAAAAGTGAGTTGCGGTCGGCGAGTCAACACGTCCCCTGAGGATGCCTCGTGGAGAGGCGAAAGACGTGTCGGTATTGGTGTTGGGTTTTGCTTTGCCTTCCTGTATGTGCATATTTTTGCCTTGTAATCTTGCATGTGCATAATATAGCGGGCGGGAGGGAGGTGCATACTTGCAACCCACAAATATTCGCGGAAATTAAAACTAGATATTTTATTTTTATTTACAAATTCTATAAGCTTGATTTTTTAGAAAATATCTAAGGGACTATAGACTTACGACTTATTAATTTTAACTTGATACCTCCACGCTTCCTTGAGAAAAAGGGCCTCGACAGAAGACATACTTATTTTTTTTGTGTTCAAGTTATAGATTTACAATTTTCAAAATTTTTCCATAAATTGTGCTGAAACCTTGCTTCTAAACAAATCACATTATTTTAGGTCAACGCGAAGTGCCCTATAGGTTTTGATTCAATTGCGAGAGACAAACGGACGGATAGACAGACAAGAAAACAGACAGACAGTCCGTACCTTTTGAGGTACGGAATCGTAAAAACATTTTTTTGATAAGTTTTGCTGCCAATTTTTTTTACAACCTGTATAGATTAATCAAAAATTTACTTATAAATAACGCATTCAACATCGAAAAAAATCGCACAATATCGTGTGTGATTTTTATAAATAAAATCGTAAATAAAGGTTCAGTATAAATAATAAATATTTATACTGAACCTTTTTGTTGTTCACGTGTTGTACACTGCTTCCATTTTTCATAGTCAATTTAATCAAACGTTCCGTAAATATGACGGCCTAGACGTTTTAAAGTCAAAACCTGACTTAAATGTGACTACAAGTGTGATTAAGATCAGGGCATGACATAAAACGGACATCATGTTACAAATAAGTTATATTTGAGTATTAAATAAACAACCAAGTCGTTTAAGAGTCTCCAATTGACCGCTGTAAAACAGGAAAGTGATCGTTATATAAACGTCACTGTGAAAACGTCTATATAATTGCTACATTATATAAATGACATATAAAGGTTTTTCAAAGACCTATTTTGGTCAGTTCAAAACGTATAATGGACTATAACGTTAGTATGACTATTGCATTGTAGTACAAACGTTTTAGCTGTGACTGTAATATAACGTCGTTTAATTTAGTCTTACCGACGTTACTAAGACCAGCTTATTATGACATATTCGTCGCACGACTAATAAGTCAAATCAAAGACGTCTGAAGGACCTAGTAGTCATCTCACTATCATTATAAGACTGCTATCCAACTCTATGTCGTATAAGTCAAGACTTATATGACGTTTTTGTTAGTTGGGAAGGTTATTGAGGGTACAATATACCTTAACTATCGCTAAATCTGTTTCGAAAAGTGTAAAACACTTGCAAAGTCTCACATAATGCGCGATTGCATTTCAAATACTATCCATTGAACCCGCGTACAAGTCAAATGAATAATTCAAGTCAGACTCCCGTATTCACACATCAACACCTTATGTATGGATGCAAAGGAAATCCGATCGGTAAGTACTTGTAAATTCGTTTCTACGTGACATTTGCGTTTTGATCCCTGGGCGGAATAGCGTGGAAATATTTTTAGCTAAGAAAAAGAGACGCAGTTCACATAGAAATCGGCTTATGCAACCAAAAATTGGAGCAACATTTAAATAAAATACCGTATCGGAAATGGAGCGGTTTATGTTACACATTTTGTAACCATTAAAATCATATAACTTTTCTAAAAAATCAGAGATGTAGAGTATCAGAAATTATGAAAAAACGGAGGTCTTTTAGAAAAAGTGACGACTGACTCACTCGAAGACAAAATGGAAGAACAATTTTGATCCAGAATTCAGTCAATCTGCCAAGAAATGGAAACATAACTATAAAAAAAAAACATTTTACCAAAAACACCGAGTTCCGAAATTAAAGTTATTTTATACTTTTTGGTTTTTTTTGTTTAGAAGTCGGTTTTATTTTTTGTAAAAAGTTTTTTTTATTTTTCACTTTTTAGTGGTACCTACACCCCCTCCCCTCCCCCACCTAAACGAACCAATCACATTGGTGTAAAAAAAACGTACTGTTCCTTCGCAGAGTAAACTAAGAGGTCATCAATGTAGAAAATGTACATATTTTTTTTAGATTTTTGTTGATTTTTCGAAAACCGCTTGGTTGATTTCGATAAAATTTTCATGGAACCATTTGGGAAGTATACCCTTTCCAACAAAAAAAGAATTTTTGACAAGCGACGGAGTTATGCGCGAACAAACAATATAAAAAAAAAAAAAACATACAAACATCCGAATTGAGATCCTCCTCCTTTTTTAGAAGTCGGTTAAAAAATACACCTTACAATTTGCAAAGAATCCAGGGCCCCAAGTCTGCTATTTTTATAAATTTGTCATTCCAACACAATCCCATTGTCATTTTGCTAAAAGTTCGTAATCTGCTAAATTCATAATGGTCGATCATTGGTCGGTCAATGGTCTCGTAATACTTTTTGATAACCGAGCTATTAAAAGAAATGACAGCACAACGTTCTAAAGGTAGGTCACTGATCAAAGGAACTGTCAAAATTTTAGCAGATTACCGCATGCGTCTGTCATTCATTTGTCATTCATTATGCAAGAGATTACCATTCTATGCCATTTCTTTCGATGGAGTGTCAGTGATTGACCTTTGGAAAGTCATAATGACGCTTTTATATTAGTAGATTACCAAACTTGTAAAAATCTACTATTATGAAATCAATGATAGACAATTCTGACACTATTGTAATAGCAGACTTGAGGCCCAGGACACTTTCAAACTTTTAGAGTAATAAGTACATACTTTCGTTAACATGTTCTAACGTTAATAAAAACAAGCCATCCTCCATTACATTTATCATTTATCTTATTTCTTAAATTTTATTATTGACACTGTGGGAATATTTATTGTAGGACTTGCTTTGACATTCTTGTTTTAATAATTTGAATTAATGTATTGTTATAATTTTATATAATGTATTTGCTGCAAGTACCTATTTAACTGAATTTAATTTAAATTTATGATAATATTTGTACGCCTAATGGCAAAACATAGAGCACATATGAAATGTAACATCTAACAGACTCTGTAACTACCTATGTTGACAAATTCTAAAAACATTCTGATTCTGATTCTGTCTATTAGCTACGATGTAGGTTAGGTGCCGCTGCATGCATTATGTATAAGACTTTTTGCACAAAAGCCTCCTTCACTGAACAGAACGTTTCTGCGGGATTCCTACATAGTAACTTATAAGGTATTTCTGGCTCTATAATGCAGATTGTACTTGAACTCGATTTTATGTACGCAAGGGCATTTCATTATATTCCATGGGCTGGGTAAAAGAGGCTTATTTTGTACTGAATTTGTATAGTGTTGTAAAATTCACAAAATTGTAAATGGATAATTTTTAGTTTACAACTATATAGTACGTTCATTATTTTGTTCGTTATTAAGTGAATTTTGTTACTTATTTTGATTTTATACAAATAAAATAATTTAATGTCTTTTTCTCTCTTCTTTTGTCTTGTATTTACTAACCCATATGGATGATGCTTATCCGAAATAAAGTTTTTTTTTTTGTTTTGCTTGCCCTGTAAACATGTTGAAGGCCTTTTAAGTTGGTGCTAAATACATAAATGTATTTTCTTTCTTTTTTTTACCATTCTCTTGCATTTATGCCAATTTATTTGTCTGCCTCATTTATCGTATCTTTATAGGTCGTCATTTCACTACCCATATCACACAGTCCAACCATCGTTTTAAATTCATACCCAAACCTTTTCGCCTTTTCTGCAACTTGTATGGTGTACATAATAAAGAGTATTCTATTCTATTCATGAGTTGTACCAGGACTACCAACCACCTCTTAACAGAATGATATAATTTTGGCACATCACATATTAACTTAGGAAAAAGATGGGCTTTCTCTGTGTGACAATCTCTTTCCGAAGCTCGAAAATTCATATTTAGAGCCCGGCTACTACCGTATATACGACGGTTAAAATTTTATGATTTATTTTAGACGTAGGTATCTATGGGGCTGGCGTGGTGCCATGTGAGCACCAAACAACTGTCATACACAATTTATATAAAACTGCTTCGTTTTAACTTTTCCGTTAATTATTTTTGCTCAGAATTTGAAACCACTGCTAATGTAATACTTCGGGGTTTTTCGTGCATATCATCCACTTTGCCAAGTAAGTAAAAATTAAACTCAAGAATTAAGGTTCAATACAAAGTATAAGTAACACGATTAAATTGATCCTAATCTTAGATTATCCACTTTCAGTAGTTTTACCTTAATCCAATGTTGTTTTAAGGTATTTAAGTCCTATGGAATTTTAACCACTGTCCTCGTTCGACATTATTTTGATAATCCTAACGTACTACGTGACCACATTACCGGACACTATTAATAGGACAAGGTTTAAAACTCAAACTTTATATAAACTATAAAATACCTTTTTTTCATCTATGTGCCTAAAAACGAGCCAAGTGCGTGTCGGACTTCACACATGTAGGATTCCGTATCAAATGTAGAATATAAAAGCCTTCCTAATCGCTGAATGAGGGAATTTCAAAGAAAACATTTGATTTGTCAATGTTTTGGTATTTTATAGCAAAATATATGTAATAATAAACAATAGTGCAAAATTTGAATTTCAATGGTCAATAGGAAATTTAAAAAAATCTTTGGAACAAAAATTTGTAAAAAATAACTTTGGTGGCTTTTCATTTGCTGTATTTTTCCCACCTTAAAAAGATTTTAAAATATTTTTTGAAAATAAGATGCTTATACTGAGAAAATTTTAAGATTGTTTCCTTAAACGTTTGGCTTTAACAAGTGTGTGATAGACAACGAACAGACAGACACATGAGTAACAACGATATGGCTCCGTTTGGACCTCTCGGGTAACGAACTCTAAAAAAATTAATGTCTGTCTTTATCTTCATCAAAAAGTGACTCTGTACGGCCATATTTTCTCAAATCAAGTACACTTTGTGTCAGTAGTATTTTTATTTGTGTTGATATTACACGTAAACAGTGATTATAATATTTCAAATTCTGATCTTAATTTAATAATGATAATATAACATTGTTCTTATTGGCTCTCTGCACGTGTTGGTAATAACTGTTAGTGCAAAAAGTAACTGAACTAAATAAATAAATAAAGAATAAAGGAAACAAAAACTTAATTTTAATAAATTAAACGCATTTAATGACCACAACAATAATAAGCAAGTTATGACAATAAACCTACACTACGTGTAATCCACTAAAGGTACAGTAGGAACGTTGCCGTCGTGATACGATTGTGCAACGTCGCTGGGCAGACTACTAAGTGCTACAAATCCCCCGTCCAATGTCCCACACCCCACAACTCAGTCAACCGGTGACATTTACGACAGCCAGTCGCGTACAACTAAATTAAACAAAAATCATATAAAATATGCCTTCGCTATGGCGACAATTTCTCTAATTCTTGTCGTGCTCGCAAATCGAGTCAACCCACAAACCACGTTGAACACAGGAAGCGACATAAATCGTTTATCAAAAGGACTAGAAGTTACTGCCATTTTTCCGACACAGATCCAACAAATTCAAACGACTTCGGAAACGACGCTCGCGGCCTTTACCGGAAACAATCTAAATGACGTTGGCGGTACCGCAGCAATCTCCGTCGATATAACAGGAGAGAATTTCCAAGCAATCTCCACAATTTACTCGATAAAAAACAAGAAAACCAATAATTATAAAAATGCGCGCGAAGGAAATGACAAATCACTTGGTGATGGAAATGGCGGAGAATATAACGGAAAATACTTGCAGAAATCTGAGGCAAATCTAGAAACTATAAAACCTGAACATCTTGTCTGGGACAACTGTTTGGAAACTAATTTTAAGAGCAACAGCCCACAAAATATGGTAAAACCTCAAGACATGCAAAATAACAATAATGATTACAGATATCAAGGGAACAAAGAAATTGGAAGTTTATGGAAGAAAAGAGATGCTGGTAATCTAAATTTAAATTCAACTGCAGGAAAAGCTTGGTTGCAGAAGTACAATAATCTGCTAAATGCTATAACAGAGGAAAGACGTCAACAGAAGCTAGACCTAACACCAGTTAAAAAGGTAACCACTACAGATTCTACTACTGTACAAACAACGGAACCAACCGTCAAAACAACAATTCAAGTGATACCAATAACAAGAGAAGTTTTCAAGGAACCAAAAGATTTCTTTAACACCACTCAAACAGCAGTTACCGAAGATGATTTTATAGCGAGTTACACAGAGGATTGGTTCGAGGAAAAAGACAGAAGCAAAATAAGATTTGGTAATTTGCCACAAAGAGAAACATATTTAATACCCGCACTGAAATTGGAACAGGGATTTCACCCTTTCGGGTTTATGTCGGAGTTTTTTTATCTGATATACCCGTTTGATTTTCCAGTGGGTAAGCAATTTCCTTGTTTAATTTTGTAGTACCGTGATTGCTAGAAACATGGTTCTGTAAACAATATAATGAAGATAGACTTTGATATTCTACCCTGAATAACTTTGAAGGAAAAAATAACGTTTTAATACTTAGGACATACTAAAATATTTTCATATCTTCAACATCATCAGCCTATAGTCCACTGTTGGAATAATTTTTATCATGATCTATACAAAATTATTTCTCTCTTTAATCATACCAAAAACACTCATTAACCTAATTAAAAACAGTTACAGTTAGAGCTCCTGTATATATATATATAAAACAGTAATCTAGCAGTGTGACCTCGTGTCTGTCCTTAAATTATCAAAAGGCTTCACTACGGCTCTTACAACGAGGTCGCGGCGATGATCTCGTTACCTCACTCGCTAATAAAGTATCTACAAGTATCGGACTGGATTCTTTACTTTTTTGTTTAGGGTACTTTTGTAATTGGAAAGATGAAGATGAAGAAGTTTGTATTTAGGTGCTATAGTTTTTATTTTTAAATAAGGTCTGTGTGTCCTTAAGCAATGTAGTTTTTGAAGTATGTTGTTTGTTTTCGTTTTCAGGTCTAATCAAAGACATTGTATGGGGAGAATTTACATTTCCATATTCTTTTTTAAAGGTATGTTTATTTTTTAGTAAAAATACTAAAACGAAAGTAAATTAATAACATTTTTTTGTAACTTTTATAAATTAATTCTTAAGTCTATCTTTTCACCGGCAATAATTTATTTTCTTATACAAAGTATTCACTGCACAATCAATTCGTCTTTAGGAATAGCTTCAAAGAACCGCTTCACAATTTTATAAACGATATCCACTAGTTTATCAACAAGGGGTTTTCCGAATTCCTCGGATACTTGTTTCCAGTTCTGGTTCAAAAATTGTAATACAGCTTCGCCTGAAAATAAAATAAAAACATGTTTGCTTCAGGACATTCATTATTTGCGTTGTTCCACTGTATGTAATTAGAGCATGCTATAAAAAAATAAAACATTATCCTTCTTTAAAGCAACCGCGTAAAAATACAAAGACCTGTATGTAATTAAATCAACTCCAGAAGGTCAATTTTCTTATAAACAGAGTGTGAGTCGGATATACTCACTGAAGGTTCGGAACATATTATAAATAATGCAGGAATCGAGTCCCGCAGTTTTTTTCCAAGCTTTTTCGAAATTCAGTTTCCAAAACATAATTATGGTAAAAAGGACTTTATGTTTCTGACTTAGTAAAATTACAAATGTATTGTTTTCAAGTTTTTCTATGTAATTATAGTATAAAACAATGTCACTTGCCAAATTTTATAGTTCTACGTTAACGGAAAGTACCATTTAAATTTTGATTTCCTTAAGAGTGTCGAAATATACATTTTTGTATTTGCGGCAAAAAATGCTGTATCTTTTTTACGTTATCAGAAGTTTGAATTTTTATAGCTTCAAGGGGCTGTAGACTTGAGTATATGGATTTAATTTCAACTCGATACCTCTACGCGTTCCCGAGATACAGGAACAGAAAGACTGACAACAAAGTGATCCTATAAAGGTTCCGTTTTTATTTTTCGAGATATAGAACTTTAAAAAGGTTTAATAAATTCAAGTGGCAATACCATCACACAATCCATGTCAAAAACTTGCCCAAATACACAAATATTAGATTTTTTTTTTACTGTTTGTGATTGCTATTGAAATGCGAAAACTTTCGCATAAATGGCGTTCATGAACGCGAATGTATTTATTTGGAAAATTTATTTATCGCTTTCAAGTTACATAATATATTTTTACTAAATTTATTAACAATCTAACTATAATGTAGGTAGGTAACCTATAAGGTATCTAGGAAAATATCAACATAATATGAAGGTAACCTAAATAAGCCAAGGTAATATTCAATCATCAGTGTTGGTATATTCAATAACTCTGACCCAGGCAAAATGCTTGATTGAAGTCTAGAGAATACACATATATTTCGCCTTAACCTTTCGTCTGTATAAATTTATTAACAGTAAAGTAAAGCAATTGTAGTTCATTTTTATTTATTTCTGTTATAATGGATTTAAGTATTTATTGAAAAGTTCAAGTTAACAGTAACCTTCACCTTACCTGACATAAACATCAAATGCCACTCAACGCAAAGTATGCAGCTTTTGAGAGAAAAATAAAACTTTTATCGGCAAGGTTTTAAAACCACGAAACAAAATTACAGGAAAAATCAGACTAAGTGCGCGATTCAGGACCCGTTAAACATTCTTGTGAAAGGTTATATTATTTGATTGTATATTATTAATTTATATACTGTATTTATAAAGTATATAATAAATAAATAAATAATATGCATTTTGCGATCAATTGCTAATAATAAATCAGCCAGCTATTTTGGCTGCTGATCCTGTGGTCTCAGGACAACTGTTGTGAACTTCACCCTGTTGGGGTTGATTATGAAGACCACTTTAGATCTGCTTTAATTATACCACTTTTGGATTTTTCATACCAATTTCCAAGTAGATTGAAGCAAGCAATAACGTCATCGTTTAAAAACTTCTTGTTACCTTTTCACCCCTTCAGGAGTTTATTTTCGAAAAATACAAATAGATGTTACTAACGCCGCCTTACTACTTCGTCAGAATAAAGCATTTAAGATCCTTCCATACAAACTTTAAAAATTTTGGGGGTACCTACTTCTGTAAAGCTAATTATGTCATTATATGTATTTATTTATATCTCAGTATTTGTACCAAATTTCAAGTTTACTAAATGAGATTCCTCCATGTTATCTTTAAAACCCTTAAATCACGTTTTAGGGCTGATTCTGAAAACTAATAGTTAATGGCAACATTTTTATTCAATTACAATTTTTTTAATTCGTACCAAATCATTTTTTATATTCAGTGGTTTCTGAGCTTCCATGATTAATCGGTTAATAGTGACCTTTCATATTATGCAACTGTAACTTTTAAACTAAAGGTTCGTTTAGATTTATATAAAGTGCAATTTACATGTGCATAAGCAATCTTAATTATAAAACTATTTAAATGGATTAGGATTAATATCTATATTAATACTTATATCATACTACAATCACAACATTCCATTTCAACCGGGGTTTTTTTTTTATTTAAAATAGATCATTTTTAGCTGTAGGTAGTAAGTGATATTTATTTTTGATGTTACAGGGCGATGTTATTGCTTAGCGGTAAAGCGCATAAAAACAAAAATTAAAAAAGCGGTAATTGCGAATTAACCATAATAGTTTAGACATACGTTCGAAAATGTGTTTATAGGTAATAATGAGTACTTTATTTACGTAGCACATTATTTTTTGCTTTACTTTTGGTGTATTTTAAAGTGTAGAATAAATAAAAAGGGCATAAAAAAAAGAAAAAAAGACGCGGTCATTGTGAATTAACCATAATAGCTAGACATTATGTAGCACATTATTTTTATGTATTTTCGTGCTTTATTTTTGGTTTATTTTAAAGTTTATAATAAATAAATATGTATAAATACGTGAAAGCAAATACTTTGTACCTCTGTTTACGAAAATGATATGGAGAAGTAGTGCAGAAAGCTTTTATAAATATGCTTAAAAATACACTCAACTAATAAAAAATATGATCTTCTATAATAAAACTAATAATGCATTGCTTGTATTTAAAATATTAAATTCGTATACTTACTTAGTTCTGGGTTCCCTTTAAACAAATTCGTCAAGCCAAATATAACTCTGTCTCCATAATTCTGGGTGATGTCAATTGTTTTCACTTCGTGGTACACCACTCCATCGCGAACCTTATCTTCGAACTTAATTTTGGCATGTAACGCAGCATTCTCTGGAACACAGCGGAAAATTAATTAAGATCTGAAAAATAATTTTGCATACTTAATTAACATTTTTGACGATGACTCAATTGACGCAACTATAAAAAATTGTTGGACAGTGTGATGTTATTTCTTTCATGGGAGAAAATACCCATAAACGAAATCACATCACATTATCAAACAAAATTTGTATTCAAATATAATATCTTCGAGTTATGCTTCATATATGTCCCCAAGAATATGATTAACGACGCATGTAATAACCAAAATATAATTTCATAAAATGTACTCACTAATTTTAATTTTGGCATTTCCATCGCCGTTTATTGCCACAATCAATATTCTTCCGTTTGCTTTATACATTCCCTTGATGTTAAGGTCGCAGTGCATTTTCAAATCAGCTTCTTCATCTTTGTACCTGAAATCAATTAATTCATCTTTATCTGGGTTTTCGCTGTTACTTACATGCTTGATGACATCTATACTAATACTGATATTATAAAGAGCAACGATTTGTATTTTTGTATGTAATGAATAAACTCTAAAACTACTAGACCGATTTCAAAAATGTTTTCACCGTTAGAAAGCTACATTCACCCTGAGTAACATAGGCTTTATTTTATCCCCGTATTCCCACGGGAACGGAAACTACGCGGGTGAAACCGCGGGGCGCTGCTAGTGTTATATAAAATCAAATCAAAAAAATAATTTTGAGGATAACGGAAGAATTTATTGAGTAAACATGATCGTACTTTACATGTTAAATGGACATATCCAATTCGGTGATTGATAAATTGAAAACAAAGCTGCTTATTCTCAAGAAAAAATGAGATTCTGATGTAGACTTGTTAGATAGTTTCTCTGTGAAAATCCTATTGTGATAGAGCGCACATTGAAGTTTTATTAGACTTCTGAACCTCTATCTAGAAAAACAGAGCACTTAGATCACTCGGTTGTTTTTCTGTCAGTCCGTCTGTCACAGCCGATTTTCTCCCAATTTACTGGACCGATACAATTGAAATTGGGCGCACATTATAAACTACTGTGACCCAAACACGGAAGCCTTGAGAAATTCTGAAAATGGGGACACTTTTTTTTAATAAAAAATTAAGTTATTCCATATCTACTGTGTGAGAAAAATCAAATAAAAGGGTGTTATGATGGTTTCGGATATATTTTTTTCATAATTTTTAAATAGTTACAATGTTATTCAAGAAATTATCTCCGAAACCACTAAGTGTAAAATTTTGAAAAAGTACAGATAAGTAATAGTTCTTTGCCTAAAGATTATAGGAAACCTATAAGAAGTCTATATACATAGGTATTGGTTTGAAAATAAAATGTTACAAAAATCAGATTCGTTCGTAACCCTCTGCACTCACACTTAGCCGATTTGTTTTAGAGTAGGCGCACAGTTCTAATAATGAATTTAGTACTTACGACACAGAATCTATACTGCACTTCCTAAGTCCAGTCATAGTTCCATTCCGGAATTCTACTTTAAATCCTCCAGGGAGGATCACGTTAACATTATCTTGTCTTAGAGGATCAATAGAATCAACCCCCAGTTCTGGGATTCCGTTTGCGAATAATGGTAGCGTTTCTTGTACAACTTTCTTCAAACAATCTGACTTGAGACCTGGACATGTTTTGATGTAGGAAGCTGAAAGTAATAAATGGGTAAGGATTCGTCCACCAAGAATTTTGTTTTTTTTTTTGGTGTCACGGTATATACCCACAGTTATGATTATTATTACATAATATATTTGTTTGCGTTTATACTGAAACTGACACATTTCTAACTCTATGGTTACTGAACCTTCAAGATCAAAACGAAAGAAAAAAAGTTAGAAAGAAACGACCAACTATCTTAATAATTTTAAAACGAAACTTGACATTTGATAATTTTATGACTGTTTTAACTGTAAACGCAATTAGCAATTTATTTATTAACCATTTTAAGGCTAGTCGAAATAATTAAAAAAAAACTCACGCGCAACTTTAGCGGATCCTCCATTTAAAACGGTCAAAATTAAAATAAAAGAGCACAAAATTGTTAATTTGAACATTGTGACCCAATAGCCGTTTACAACTGCTGATGTCCAGAGCAATACTGATATATAATCGGAAGGACCTACAGAATCAAGCTTACTTATAATTCAATTGTAAATAAATAGGCATCGCGGAAAGAGGCGCTGCCTCATACAACCGGTCCATAAGTTTGGATAAGCAATTTTAATGCCAGCAACTATACTGATGAAAGAGACCTTACTTTGAAGTTGGCAAAAGAAAAAAATAAATACCAGTTAGCGAGCTAGTAGAATTATTTTTAGTCTTAAAATTACTGGAAAATCTGGCAAATAAACCGAGGTCTTATGTGATAAAAATAGGTAGTAACCTCTACAATGAATGCCACAGACCAAGAACACGGGCAAAAAACTTCTGCAAACAATAAATATGTGAGTTGTTTAATTCTGGTATATTATAGGATAAAATAAAACCCGTAAAATTACCAAAAAATATTTATTTCAATTATTACAATTTGACTAATTCTATCAAAAAATTAAACTATTAGTAATTAACCTTGTTTAGTCACACGATATACTTTTTCAAGAGATATTCTAACATTGACTATAACAATGACGAGGAGAATAGGTACGTTAAATCTGAAAATTTAAACTCTAACCCATACGTATAGTCTCATATACCGAGCAAACATACGATAGTTATGTCCACATAAAGACATTGACATTTTAAAAGGATCGCTTCCTGTTACCCAATCTTCGTTATGGATCTTTGTAATACAGAGAAAGGCGATAATGCGTCACCATTGACACCATATATTTGCTTTGCTAATTTATTTTGAATAAAATATCTACTTATAATACTATAAGGTTTCAGTTGGGACTTTTTGTATTGCCGAAGCCATGTATTTCTTTATAAAGTCGTCATTCATTATTTTAAGAGTGAAAATGAAACCTTACAGACGGTATTTATCTTTTTATAAGTTTCTATTCTATGCTCCGGAAGGGATTCATGGCTAAACTAATAACAGACAGGCAAAGCTTGCTCAGATCAGCCCGTAAATGGGCGACCATCTTAACATAAAATCAAAAGTCATTTATTCAAACTGGGCTGAGAGCCAGCATTTCTTGAACGTCAAATTTTACATAAAGACAGTCCCCAAAAACGTCCGCGCGTCAACACTTCATCGTGTTTTAGCGGGGAAGAAAAAGCGGCGCAACAAACTCTCCTGTCAAGCAAAACTTCTGTCTGTTACGTTTATACCGGTATACCGTCCTAGCTCGGAAAGCATGGTAAGCTACTGATTCCAGCTGTCATTTTTAGATCTTTAACGGTACGGTACTCAGAAACCAAGGAATCCCACAACGGTTTTGCCAAAGAGTATCGTGTTACCCAGTTACTGGTTTGTGGACGTCTGATAGCCAGTCGTTTCGACTAAAATGTTGGTAGACAGCTGCATCCGTTTAGACTGGAAGCTGACAATTACATAATTGGGAAACGGCTAGGCAGATATATTAAAGTTGTACACTATTGGCATTTTTCTATTTTTGGTTATGTGAAAAGATTGGTCAATCACTTTTATATAAATCCCCAAACAACAGTCCCAAAATTAATGCAAAATTTCAATTTGGCACCATTTGTGAGGTGAATAGTCGGCAACCCCAAACATATATCAGTTTGATAGCCGATTGTGTAGGATTGATAAAAATGGAGTAGGTGC
This sequence comes from Hecatera dysodea, assembly GCA_905332915.2. Lineage (NCBI taxonomy): Eukaryota > Metazoa > Arthropoda > Insecta > Lepidoptera > Noctuidae > Hecatera > Hecatera dysodea. The sequence continues at coordinate 13,903,867 of HG995297.1, forward strand.
TTTTCGAGAGAGCACCTTTTTTGTTGGGCAATGTTTAAAAAAACATTATTTTTGGTGGTCAGAACTGGCAAATACCACTGGATTTATTTATTTTGTATTATTGAATTCAGCATAATAAGCATAATCAGCCTTTTAACGTTCCCACTGCTGGGAAACAGGCCTCCTCTCTAGGAGAGGGAATGGGCCGTAATCCACCACGCGGGCCCAGTGCGGGTTGGTGAATGTCACATGTCTTCGAATTTTTGGTTCTAGGACATGCCGGTTTCCTCACGATGTTTTCCTTCACCGTTTTGAGAGCAGTGGTGAAGAAATGAATTACACAAAGTAATGCGCCTGGCTGGGTTTGAACCCGCGACCTACGATTCGTAAGTCGGGGCCTTTACCACTCGGCCACCACTGCTCCTGAATTCAGACATCTACAAATTAGTGCATTGAAGGAGGAGATTCAACAATCAATCAACGTTTAGCCATATTTATGAAAAATGATAATAGAAAGCGTAAAAGGATAAAATAATGCGTGTGCTAATGTATACCAACCTTTTGCCCGATTTGCTCTTCTATACTTGTGAATTTTATGACTTTATAAAAAGAAAAACTAAAACAAAAGAAAAACTATTTTCTAGTTCAATCAAATCTTGCCTTTACATACCAGCTTCTTAGAATGGAAAAGTATTAGAAGCGTAAGGACATCAAACCGCGCGTTCCTGTTACTTGAGTCTCTTACCTAACAAATTCTTGGTTTTGTTGAAATTCAGTCCGCTTTCTCTATCGATTTTCTGTATCAAAACACACTCATTTCGGTCATTGACAGAAACCTTTTAAGTTAGAACCAGAACCAAGTTCAGATTTCTTTCTTTATAAGTTTATAAAACGCGTGTTCACCATTGGAAGTCTTATGAAATACTTCACGAATGAAAACGGAGGTGTCGTTTTACAATGAGATTATTGAAAAGTCGTGTTTTCAAATATTGCCGTCGTTATGTTTTTGAAAGAAGATCTTGTTTTGCGTGATGGATTATACAATAGATCGTGGATCGAGTTAAGTTAATGCGATAACGTTAATAAATCAAAACGTAGAATATCGACTAATATAATTATTATAAACTGATGAAAAAAAAACATCATGTGCTCCATGTATTTTGTTTATTAAATACTAGCAGTGCCTCGCGGTTTCACACGCGTAGGTCCCGTTCCCTTGGGAATATGGGGATTATTAATAATATAGCCTATGTCATCTGGGGATAGTGTAGCATCCCAACAGTGAAAAAAAATTTCAAATCGATTTAGTAGATCCAGAGATTACCCCTTACGTAACGTCATAAACTCACAAACGTTACCTCTTTAAAATGTTAGTATAGAAATATGATTTAACAGAAGAATTAAGTTTTTAATCAAAATAGTGTCTTTGATTGATACCTAATGCCGGTATTTTTTGGATGATGATCTAAACCTCAAGATTGGTTTTGATTAGGTATGTATATCGTGGTTTTTCAAAGAAGCTTAAGCTAAGCTTAAGTGTAATTTGTTAGTTATTTTCTCAAAGATATGAGAAAATAACTTACAAATAACACTCTTTTTATACGAAATCAGCTAAGAAAAAGATAAACAAAATATAACTTTTTCTGAAAGAATTCAGGATATAATGTCAGGACCATTAGGCGATGATTCCTCCGAGATTCCCTCCTCTCGTTAACACGATAGCACATTTTTCTTTCGGACAAGACACATCGCTCATCCGTAATTACGCGAGCTTTTAACTAAGATTATATCTCTGTTGCAGTTTATTTATTGATATGGAATGAAAATTATGTAGAATAGAACAAATAAACATCTTTCAAAAAAGTACATTCAGACAAAAAAGTATCGAAAATAGATGATCTACGTTTCCATTTTTATTTTTTTAGATTGACTCAACTTTTACAATTTTGACACGGAGTTTGAGTTACATCGATCAAATACAGTGCGGTTTTTAATTATATCATATTTAGTGATTATTACGAATTTCATGATGGACAAAACATCGATCAAAGAGTTTATCTTTAATTTTGCATTTCCAATAGAATTTCGTGTTCGGAGTCACCAAAAACTGTTACAGAAGGCTTACGTTGAATCGACTTTGTCAAAAACACTTGCTTATGAGTGGTTCAAAACGTTCAAAAGTTCTCGAGTTGTGAAGGAAGATCTGCCTCGCTCTGGTAGTCAATCAACGTTTACGATTGAAGTTAACATCGCAAAAGTGAAGAAAATAGTGACTGAAAATCCTCATTCAAGTTTGAAAGTGCTAGCCACCGAACTTTCTGTGTCTCACGGGTCGATCTTTGTACCATTTTAAATAATCAGTTGTGTATGTAACAAGTTGCCGCTCGGTTCGTCCCAAAGGACCTGAATTTTATCCAAAACCGAAATCGCATAAGAGTCACTGAGGATACGCTAGAACGAGTCAATTCCGACCCAACATTCATGAAACGCATTGTTACTAGTGACGAGACCTGGGTTTACGAGTTTGACAGACGAGACATGGGTTTCTACAAACTAGTCAACAAGCTTCGGAGTGGCACCTTCCAATTCCAACTAAAAAGTCATGTTGACTGTTTGCTTTGACTATCGCGGCGTTGTGCAGGTTGTGCGGAAGGTCAAACGATAAAAATAAAAAATATAATTTGAGCGTTATGCGGCGTTTTAGAGACGAAATAGGCCAGATAATATGTGGAAAAAAAGTGTTGGATTTTGCACCACAATAATGCACCTTCGCACAAGGCCGTCATAGTTAACGAGTTTTCACTAAAAATGCAACAAATACCTACAATCGAGCAACCACCTTATTCATAAAATAAAATTGGATGAATAAGTAACATTTTGTGTATTCTTTATCTTTTCCTGGTACTTTCTTGATAGAGTAGTATTTGGTTGTGAATAAATACTGCTTTGGCGAATTTTGAATGGCGTTTTCAAACGATTTTTGAGTGTTCTCAAGCTACTCTATTCATATCGGTTAAAAGGAATGTAGTCTCATTACTCTATTTTCGCTCAATGCATACAGACGTGCTCATCAATGCATTTTAAATATAATAAATTAACCTTTGCATAAATAGTGCTTTTTCGTTTAGTCGAAAACGGACTGATTTGATTTCAATCATCTAAAATATGGAAGGCAGCCCTTTTAACCGGAGCGAGTTGACGTGACGCAGCCCTCCACCAACACCTACACCGACACAGCCCCAACAACCAAAGCGTGATCAAGTCATCGAAAATGAGGAACAGGATGAAGGAAATGAGGTTTCGACACCCGAGATTCAGAGCTGGATGAACTCCATTGAACAGTGTTTGAATGAAGTTTGTGCGATCGGAAGTTAAATTCTGAACAGAAGCTAAAAATTAGCAATCTTTGCCGGAAAGTTGGACATGGAGTTTCGCAAATGGCTGTTCATTACCAGTTGCTGGAACAATACGCCTTTTTTCTAAAATATTAAAAAAACACAGTCTCATCTAAAAAAAATCGTTTGACTGTATTTTTTTTTAATTTCAGTTATCATATATGAGTGGTCCCAGTCGCTGGAAGAAAAATATTTATTTTTTACGGCGACAGGGGACCGAGGTCCCAGTAGCCAGAAGCCTCTATCTTCATAGAGGCTTCTGGCTACTGGGACCACACCTAAGAGCGCCACATATTTGTTTTTATTTTAGTCTTAACTTACTGTTTATATTTTTATTTTACTAAATTATGGATAATAATTTAATTACCGATATAGATAACACATTTGTACCAGATTCTAAGTGATGCGAGGTTGAGGACTACATACAATATCTTTCCGATTATAAAAAGCCACTAACCCAAAACATTCACAGTATTTATAAGAATATGGGTAGCTTCAACCAAAGCACACAAAAGATTATTTACCACTAAAGACCCTATACCGTCAATTGTAATCTATGTAAGTAGATACGGTTTTACTACTAATAGCAATATCGTATCGAAATCGTTGCCATTGTATAGTTTAGAACAGCTAAGGGATCACTTGAATAGCAACTCAGAAATTCTGAAGACCTAAGTAAATAAGATTGAAAACTAACAATCGTCCGGCGATCTAAGTGGTCGTCAAAAAAAAAATTGAACGTAATAAAAAGAAGGAAATAGTTTAGAGTCATCTATGGCTTAACCTTGAAATCGATTGAAAATAAATTAATATTCTATGGGTTCACGTCATAACCAAGATCAACTTTGTAAGTACAATGTATGTTTCGTACCTATTTTGCTTCCGCATCTATAAACGTCAAGTTAAGCTTGGACTTACTTTGATCAACAAATAAATAAAACCCGTAATTATCAAAATGACTACTCTACGCATGGAGCAAAATGGCAAAAGCAAATGGCCTGCATTGTTTTCTTGAAAAATTTCATACTTGACAAAAGTTCGAGACCTCACACTTAATATTATTCATTCATATTATTAATCCTTTCAAAATGGCATGGCAGAAAACAATCTTTAATATCACTATTATAGATTGATTAAGCTATTTTTGGAAATCCTTGATTAAATTTATTAATATTCAACACTGAGACCACATAGTAATGAATTGAAAGTCGGACTTTTAATGCAACGCAACAAAATGATATAATGTATTAAAAATTTGTGTCATTTTTTTTTTTACTATTTGGCCATGAATTAAAAATCCAACTGTAAATCTATATATTACTTTAAATTTATTTCAGGACAAAATCATTTATATTTCTCAGAGGTTGACTGGTAAAGAATGCCTTGGTACATAAAGTTCGCCCATGTATCACTATCCTAACTAATATTATAAATGAGACTATGAGTTTGTTTGTTTGTTACCCTTTCACGCCTACACCACTAAACTGATTCCAACAATTATTTCACCAATGAAAAGCTATATGATCAGCAAGTAACATAAGCTATATTTTATCTCCGTATTCCAATGGAAACACAAACTGCGCGGGTGAAACCGCAGGGTGGTGCTAGTAAATTTTATAAAGACGTAAGATTTCTTTTCCGAAAAAACTCTTCAATCGATTTTAAAAATCCACCTACCACAGTGTAACCCAAAGGTTGACTGGTAGAACGACTTGTTGCATTAAGTCCGCCTATGTATTGTACATAAAGTTTAAATAAATAAATTAAAATTATAATAAATAATAGTTATATTTATTATAATTTAACTTAAAACATAGGCTATATTTAATTTTTGAAATAAGTAGAGATAACCTACCATAGTTGCAATAATATAACCCAAAGTAGCAAAATTTTGCCAATTAAATATGTAAATTATTTAGCGTGCGCTGCGAAAATGATTGATGATACAAAATTTACTAAAATTAAAGTAATCATTATTACTTAAAAATCCACGAGGATTTATTTATGTTCATACATACATATGTCTAACTATTATAGTTAAGTAACCTGAATGGAATTGAATAGTGGTAATTTGGGTATCCTTATTCATTTATGTAAATGGTTTGATAATTGAGGTGTATTATGTACGTGTAAATTAAACTTTAAATTATTCAGATGGCACCTTTCATTTATAAGTTACATACATATATGTATATAAAAAGCGAAAGGTCACTCATTGATAAATCACGAAATCTTAGAAACTTCTGGATTTATGAAGATGAAATTTGGCACGGATGGATGTAAATGATGAAAACGTCTCTTACGTCTGCTAAGAAAGGATTTTAGGAAACTCTACCCATAAAGTGATGTAACTTTTTATGAAAAACTTACTCCTTGGGTGACCAGTATTCATACGAATTTACAAGTATATTTATTTGAAACTTGGTACCTATAATAGCCTAAATAAATTAAAAAGGTTTGCCGTTATTCGTTTTCCAGAACTACCCCCAAAACACGATTTAAAGGGTTTTAAGGTCGGTGCCTGCTAGGGTTGCGGAATTTGTTCGAAAGAGTTACCGCGGCCCAGGAACGCAAAGGGCACAAGAGGGAGCACAGGTGGGTTTTAGTCAATAAAAGTCTGACACTCCCTACCGCCCCGCCCAGGGCGGGAGGGGTCATTTGATGATTTCCCATCCAAAAAAAAAAAAACGAAAAAAGGGGGTTTTAAGGTTTGTATTATGAATATTATTTTACAGGTTTCTAAACTTGAAACTTGGTATAAATACTGATCTAAATAAATAAAAAATATTGACATAATTAGTTTTTCAAAACTAACCCCTAGTGGGGTCTGGAATGCTTGAACAGCATTAATGATTCTGTTTAAAAAAAAAAGAATAAGCATTTGGATTTTTCTGAAATAAAACCGCAAAAGGAGTGACGACATTTTTAAAGGATGATGTTATTGCTTGCTTTAATTTACTTGGAAAGTGGTAGGAACACCCTAAAAGCAGTGTAATTGAAACGGATCTTACGATTTTTCAAAATCAACAGCTGCAGTGATCCTGAGACCACAGGATCAGCAACCAAAATGGCTGGCTAATTAATTGTTATAAATTGTATTGATACATTTTCAAAAAAAAATCGTTAAATTCTATACCCTTAAATGGAGCATTGAAGTTTCTGGAGTAAATAAATAAAACGTTATAAGAACGCTTTCGAATGTTCTACATACATATGTAGGCGTGTGCGTCATCACAAGTTTTTTTTAAAGCATAAATGCTAAAGAATTTAATTTATGTTTATTTAAATGATGTTTATGATTAATGTGGGCATAATAATTTTCCATTGCGGAACTCAAGGCAATTTAAAAAAGCAACTCAGACAAAAAATAAAGATAACGGGACAAGGTCGTGGCGTTTTTTTTTGCAATAATATAATCTAATACGCGTTGCCCTTTCGACACATTATACAGTACATTCCATTTATTAGACAAGACTGCCTTACACCAGAAACTCTAGTCAAGTGTCATTATATCAGCGATTGCAATGTTCAAGAAGTTTGTGCTATAGAAATGGCACGTGACCAAACGCGTGCCTTTAGCGGGCAGTTGGAAGTCATCCTATGATCCAGTGTAAACGCCTTGTTTACTTACGACTCAGCGTATAGACGACTAAGTTTGACATCGAGTAACACGGAAGTTGAAGGTGTCAGACGTTTCTATGTGAGCAACGCTTCGGCCAGGTTGCCCCCGGCACGCTGAAGTCGGTAGACGAAGTGTAAATGAGCCATTTAAAAACAAATACTTCAATGCCCAAAAAAACGTAAACTAAAGAAAGATTTTGTTTGTGCACAAAGTTTTACAAATAATGTTTTTTAAAGAACATTTATTTTTGTTTCAGTCAATAAAAGTGGAATCAACATTCCTCGCATTTATCGTCGCGTTTACCTGTATTGCTCTCGTGATACCAGCTTACCTTCTCATCTTGGGAATACTATCCCTATTTTCAAGATCCAGATACGAAGATGAACTGGAAACTGGAGCTCTATTTCCCGAAGCAGAGAGCTCAAGTTGCAATGATAGAGCATTGGTGGTTGTAACCTTATTCGTCGTGCTTATTTGCTGGTTAGTACGATATTAATCTTATATTTTCTTGAGCAACTCTCGAAGGCTTTGGTAATTCTCCATAATACTACAAGATTCCTGAATACAGATTTTCATCTACTGTAATTTGTGACGTTAGAAGAATACTGATATGACTGATAAGTACGCTCCTGATATTAAATAATTTCAAATTCATACCGCCTTATTCCAAAACAAGGTTTTTCTTTAAACCAGCTTTAAACCATTGAGCTCGGTTTTGTATTTCGAATCTTGATCATGCCAGAATAAGATTCAAATTACAAACCCTGGCTCAATGGTTTAAACCTGGTTTAAAGAAAAACCTTGTTTTGGAGTTTGGAGAGTCTAATTGGTGGCTTAAATATAATCATATTTTTTATCCAGGAAACATTCCAACCATTATATTATTATATACCTTCTGCCTAAAAATAGTTGCCACCTACTCAGTTCATAACATCGTGATCGAGATCGTTCAAAGATCCCTGCGGACTTTTCTAAGAAAGGATCTTATATTATTCAAAGATACTAAACTTACGTAAGTGAAGAACTAAAATTCTGAGAATATCCCAACAAACAATGAAAACGCAAGTTGTTCAACAATCACAAACATTATCCAATATGTAGACGCAGTAAACACATTATCGTTCACAAAATTATTCTTAAAGCCGTCTTTAAATAAATTAAGAACTAATTTATTCGATCCCCGTGTTTGAGTTACACACGCTCGTACCGTGGGTGCTACCTAATTAATTTTAAAACATACTTGGGTGGAAATGTTTACAAGAAACTTCCGACCTCGTGCAATGCGTAGGAAACTTCTAGAAAGTTAAATTAAACGCCAACAGTGTATCGTCTTGGAAATCTGCCTTTTCAATCAGAAGAAAAAGACGTGAAAATCTTTTAGGACAAGATATATAAAGATTGATTGGATAAAGTTTTTGTACTGGAATTTGTAGATCATGTAATTTAAATGTGTCAATTCATAACAAAACTCACATACTATAATGTTCATGTCATCGGTGCTCAATTAGGTAAGTATGTTTCTCCGCTTTTTCCTTGTTACTGAGCTACACTGCTGTGCGCAAAAATTAAGTCACCTAAATATTTATGTTTAAAATTTTAATAAAATAACACGTTTTTGAACGTTCGTTTGCAATCTTAGTTGTGGCTATCTAAGTGCAATTCTTAATTTTCAATAGTGTCAAAATGTCAGATAACCATTTTTGTTAGGTGCTAATTTCATTTTAATTTAATGCTATGTCGTCTGGACGTTATTTAAAACAATGTCTAATAAATATGGATATTAGCGGAGCAGAAGTTATAAAGTTGTTAAGGGGAATGTGCAATCCACATGTAGTCGTATCGTAGGTGTGAAATTAGTTCCTTGTCGAAGCGATCGGCGGCGGCGACCTCTAGTTTCCGGTCATTGTTCAATCCATGGTCCGGAGTGATTAGGCATCTTCTTCTGCGAAACAGTAATGCTAGTGAAGGAGAAGGCAAACCGCCTAAGGGAGAGGCAAAACTCGCGACCTAGCCGACGCAACAAAAGAGAACACCCCGGGTGACGCAGGGCGATTCCCTGCCACGGTGCGCGCGGGCTTGCGAATGGCGAGCGATGGGTGGATCACCGTCCGATAACACCCAGACTCGGGTCAACGGTGCGACGTGTTCTACGCGCGTCTCAAGAAGATGTCGAAAAGAAGACGAGCACCATAGGAAATTTGTTTGAAAGAGTCACCGCGGCCCTGGAAAGCAAAGGTTATTAGGAGGAACACGGGTGGGTTTTAGTAAATAAGAGTCTGATACTCCCTTTTGCCCAGAGCGGAAGAACTCATTTGATAATTTCCCATCATCATCATCTGCCTAGCCTTTTCCCAACTATATTGGGGTCGGCTTCCAGTCATACCGGATTTAGCTGAATACCAGTATTTAACGTGGAGCGGCTGCCTACCAGACCTCCACAACCCAATAACTGGGGAACACGGTACTTCTTGGCAAGACTGGTGTCAGATTTTCTGGCTTCTGACATTCCGTAACGACTGCTAAAGATCTACAAATGACAGCCGGGACCAACGGCTTAACGTGCTTTCCGAGACACGGAAGAAACTCGGTATGTTAAGATGGTCACCCATCCACAGACCAACCTTGGCAAGCGTTGCTTAACCTTGAAGATCGACCTGTGCGGCTGTTATTCTTTAGCCACGAGCTCCTAATTTGATAATTTCCCATCAAAACAAAGAAAAACAGGTGTGAGGTTAGTCGATCAACGGTCCAATGTCTGCAAAAACTATCTGAAAACTGGTGGCGAAATATTATAAAAGCCTTGCAGTAATTATATATAGTAAGTAATAATAATAATAATAATAATAATAATGTTTATTGTGTCCAAAAGTTATTCACAAACAATGTTGGGTTAGGAGTCTTCATTTAAGCAAATAATGCCTGTATTAAAAGACTCCGCTCCTTCACAACAGTAGATACTTACTTAAAACACAAAAACATAAAATAAGAAACATTACATGGGTGTAGAAGGCAAAAATATAATTATATGAACATGTCTGTGCGTGTGTATGAAAGTGGATGTGTTGTTGAGTGTTATGGGTGTGTGGTTGTATGCGTATGGGTGTCTGTATGGTGTCGTTTACTCTTATTAAGTTACAATTTGTATGAGAGCTTCAGTATTTTCATATGTCAGTGGTTTTATCCAGTCAGTCAACATTTCTTTACATATATGATATGATTTTGAATATAAGAAAATTTCTTTATTTATTTTGTTGTATAATTGAGCTGATCGTTTACTAAATTGCATAGATCCGAATTTGGTCTTGGTTTTAGGTATTTGAACTATATCGTGATTTCTTCTCCTAGAATGAATATCCGCATTATAAGGTAAGGTTTTGTGCTTTTTCAAAATGACTTGAGTAATGTATAGTTTCCTAACTGACAATACATCACTAAGTTTATAGAGGTTCTCTGTAGGATATCTCCTTTTTTTAAAATACATTATTTTTAGCAGGGCTCGTTGTGCTCGCTCCAATTGTATGAATTTAGATTTTGTTGCCCCACCCCAAATAGGAATACAGTATATCAATATTGATTGCGCAAGAGAAATATATATTTGTGTGAGCACATTTCTAGTAGGCTTACCGCTACTCTTTGTGGACCTAGGCAGCACATGACGCAGAGTCTTAAAAATCCAATTTAACTTACGGACTCTATTGGCAACTTGCTCAAGATGGGGGTGCCAGCACAAACTCTGATCCAACATCACCCCTAAATATTTTGTGCTAGGAACTTTGCCAATACTAGAGCAGTTACAATTAACAACATTAGTACCATCACAAGTGTGTATAGTGAGTCGAAAATCGTCGGTTGGTTGAGTACGATTGCTGATGCTGAAACTTATAAAGTTTGTTTTGGAGGTATTTAGTGTCAGAACGTTAGCATTAAGCCAATTCGCAACCTGGGACATTCCTGTTTCAGCACTTACCTGCACATTGTGCCATGTCTTACCATAGAAGGTGACAGCAGTATCATCGGCGTACGACAGGACTTTGGCATTAGGAATTTTCATATTACACAAGTCGTTTATGTATACCAAGAAGAGCGTTGGACCTAATACACTTCCTTGGGGGACGCCGTATGATACATCTGTGACCTCACTTATATGTTGCCCCACTTTGACACTCTGCTTCCTATTTGAAAGATAACTCTTAAACAAATCAAGCGCAATATCTCTAATACCTATTTTACCTAGTAATGATAACTGTTTTTGCAGGTAGCCACCAGTTTAGTTCTTTGCTACCTGAAGTTAAGACTTTACAGTACAGTTAAGACTAACAAACAGAATGTTTCTTATTACACACCAAACAAGTGATTTTTTTTCAGTTCTTTGTGTCTAATGAACTACTGTCGTGCCCTTGTATATAAGTACTCATTTCTTACTTCATCCGTCCTCGTTCTCAACTCCAGATCAGATTCTCATCTCCTCTACAAACATACAATTTTCTTACATCCGTCTTTCTGACGGTAATGTTTGCTGTTTACCGGATAATGTTTCTATCATGATGACGTACCACGATGATTTTCCTGCTCATCAACGTAGGTCCATACGTAGGCGATATTATCCTTAAAGTATATAAGTTAGTAGCAACGATAATTTTGTACACAATATTAAGATTTAAATTGGCTTTGACTTCATTCAGTAAAGTTACCTGATTGTGTTTGCATTAATTTTTTATGCTTTTTTCTGGCACTCAAATATCGTTTGCGATAGGTTTGTGTTAATTAATACCTACTTTGTAAATATTGTTAAAGCTTTTTTTCTGCATGGGAAATCATCACTGATTTCTCCCGCTCTGGGCGCAGTGGAAGGGACTGTCAGACTCTGACACACCCGTAATCCTTCTTGTGCCCTTTGCGTTCCAGGGCCGCGGTGACTCTTTCGAACAAATTCCGCAACCATAACAGGCACTGACCCTATAGGACCCCGCCTTTTTCTGACAGCTCTTTGAGGAGCGTGTGGAACACGACGCGCCGTCGACCCGGGCCTGGTGGCTTTTGCCCTGCAGTGAGATACCAGCGGCTCATTAAAGTAATAGTTATTTCATTATCATATTCCAGAAACATAATTAAACTACAACAATTTAAAAAAATCAAGTACTTAGCCCTAGTATGAATAACACCCACGCTTATTAAAAATTAATAGAAATGAGTGCCGCTATAACATCCAATTCCTTTACTTCCCGCGCTCTCTTCTGCGCTCGTTAACCCTCATTAAAACGGAACTTCATCTAACGAGGAAATAGTACAAAAAGTTACCGATTTTCAAGTGCTTTCAATTCAGTTGTGAATTTAAATTTGAAAAGAATTTTGCGTAATTAGAAAACTGAATGGTGTTTAGTTATTTTACGGCACATTATTTGTGTTACTTTTAAAATGTTGATACGACTATGAACATGTACTATGACAGATATCTAATGGAAGCGTTCTTCGTCATGCCATATAGAAATATTTCCGTAGACCAAAACTTAGTTTTAATCCCAGTGTAAGCTTTGCCGTTGCATCTCCGATCAAATTATGGTTTGTAGTGTTCTCTATTTCAAAAAGCGTAGAATATTAGTTGAGTTTCTACGATCGAATCTTTAATATTGGTAAAGTTTCAGTTTGTCAAAATAATTTCTAAAATCTTTCGTCATCGTTCCAGTGTCCTAATATCAGGCATGGCCGTAAGTAACGAACAGGCTCGCCTAGCCGCCTCCAACGGACGCAACGTAGTGAGTTGCGCATGCTCCGACATCGCGTCCTGGCTATCGGCGGCTGCGCGCGAGTTGCATCACAGCCTCGTGCCGCCTGTTGATCTTGTGCTGCATGCCTATAAACAGGATTTGAAAAGTAAGTAAACTCTTTAGTTTATAATCTTCTGTTGTTTAATGCATGTATTGGATAATAAGTAATCAATTCAAGATTCCCTTAGTACTATTTAATTTGTGATTGCTTACTTCTCTATTTTACTGTTTTATTGTAATTTTTGTTGATTTTTATGCGGTATTAATTATAATTTTGTTTTTATTCTTTTCATAATTCTTTATTTTGTGTTTGGTTAATTTTTATGTAAAAATTCAATGTTTTATTTTATTTTTTTAGTTCATTTTATTCTTTATTTGTCTTATTTGAATCATTATCAGCTGCCTAGCCTTTCCCCAAATATATTGGGGTCGGCTCCCAGTCAAGCCGAATTCAGCTGAATACCAGTATTTTACACAGAGCGGCTAACTAGCAGACCCTTCATAAGTTATCTCGGGTAAAATAGGCTCGTGAACATTAAAAAAATGAAAAGGGGGTGCCATAGTTCATAAATAAAAACTTCATTCATGGAAATTAGACTTCGTATACTGTCATTGTCTAAAGCTTGCTTAGTACATAGCAATTATTTGCACATTGTGCGTTTGCAAAAATATCGTTTTATTATTACTTTACAAAAAAATATGAAATATAAAAATCTTTCTTTTCATTGCAGTCAGGGGACGGTTCCTTTGAATAGTTCTTCATAAGAGGGAAAGTTCTTCCCCCGACTTCGATGAAAAGATTGATTTTCAGTCAAATCACTATCTTGGTTTTAAGTTTTTAGTTCACTTTTAGATATAGCAGGCGTGTTTTTTATTACACTCAAAAACCTAAGCATGCTATTAAGCTCATAACCACTCCTTAAAATTAGAAGATCGAGAACTAGGTACAAGTAGGTACCAACAATCTGCACCTAAAATCTTAGTTAGAATTGTGGTTGCAGCCAACTTGTGTCTAGCCTGGTTCCCAGATGTAGAGAATATAATTGATTTGTATGAGCTGGCCGCAAACGTTGTGTTGGCCCGGACTTGTGGGCCACAAGTTGCAACTATCTAGATCCTGCTAGCTTATGAATGAACCTACGATATTGCTGTTTTAGGTTTCTTCCTCCGTATTTTTTAAGTACGTAACAAATAGCATAATTTATGACTAACCAACTTTTTCTCGTTTTTCAATCAGAGTTTTAATCAGATTAAGGGTGGGTTGTTTCATCTCCATTTAACGCACGCGTAAACGTCAAAAAAGGCAGCAACTGTTATTTAACAATAAAAACAAAATTTTTGTTACATAAGGTGATGTACATAGATGACATATGTTTTTATTACTGGATAACTCTGCTCTATTAGCGTCAAATAGAACAAAAGTACGGCATTTCTTTTAAATTCATCATACCTAAGTAGGTGTTTTGATTAATATTTAAGGAACCTTTGTTGGTCCGTGGGGACGAACAAAGGTTAGGTTACAAGGGTTAAGGTGGATAGATGAAATTTGACGTGTACTGTCAAATGTTGCCAGAAAAGATAGATACCAGAAAAATCTCCCATCTATTGTTATTAGAAATAAGATAAGTGTTGTTTGCTACTGGTAATCCTGATGACTATTATAACCAGTTTTGTATGTTATGAAACAACGCGTCGTGTTTAACGAACGATAAACATCTTCCGTAATCGTTACATTTTGATGTAAGTATGTTACGTTGGAAGAACCCACGCTTATACTTTCAAAGATCCAAGGATTACCTGTTTAAAACATACCTAATTACGAACATACTATTTTAGTTTCGATTTATAGAGCTGAGCCCAGGGCTTTTTTAGCAGCATCTAATTACTGTACCAAAAAACAAATATCTGATTTACACAAAGAGTAACAGAATAAACGCAATAACTGAGCACGGGTCATTGTACTCATCATTTTGAACAACTCGCGAAACAAAACAAACAGCTGTTCCGTACATTATGTGGACTTATGTGCACTGAAATACATTTGAGGCAGTCGATATATTTTTCCGCGATTTTCGTGTTGGTCCCATAGTACTATGAGACCATCAGATTATCTGTTAGTTATCCATAGGTACATAAATCTCGTTCTTATTCATAAAATAAGGATAAAAACTATTGATAAAACACCATGTAAGGCGCGCTATAATATTAAAGTAGGAGCCTTGTTCAAACATTTTTAACCACGTTAATTAAGTTTTCAGAAAATGCGGTGTGCATATTATGAACGCTGTCGTTTTCTTTTTGTGTTACTAATAGTACCTACCTATGTATGTATGTAGATAACGTAGCACTAACGACCTATCCATTATGAAAGGCTATGGTTATTTTTTAGTTTGAAAAAAAAACTGGCAGTTTTTTCATGCTAGCTGATTTATGGTTGATAATATTGGAAGAGATTTACAATTATTGCACTTAGTTTATTTCATTTTATTTAACTTGCCTTGTTAGTTTGTAAATTAATATGTATTTAAATCTTCCAACTAAATTTTAACACCACCTCGATTGAACTGAAATTTAGCAATAACACATTTAGTTTAGACTCTAAATTCAATATGCCGGTGTCCCTAATACTTTTATTTGTTTTCCTTTATTCACTTTAGTATACACATAAAATACATTATAAAATATTTAAAGACTTTTTCCTGTAAAAAAACAATACTTTAATCATCTAAACTTAATTCCAAACCAATCCAAACTCAAATAACAAAAACCTAAGAAATTAGATTTTATTTGTAAGAAGTTTAATGAAATTCCTATTTCACGATAATACATAATATAGATCATTGCACACTTGAAGTTTACGATGTTCCCTTCTGCACCCACTTAAATAAGAAAAACATTATAACCTATATATTTAGACAGAAAGGTCCATCTACCAAGGTATTTAACTATAATTAATGGTACACAAAGAGGCTATTAATACACTAGATGATTAATGGCCTCTTTGTTTCATCCACAGATATTGAATCGCTGCTGGGAGAACCTATTCAACAGGCGATATCTTCAGAGAGCGGGATCGATCTGGTCTTCGATTCATTGGCAGATATTATTTCAGGTAAGATTTACGATTCTTAAGAGCGTTTTTCATCATCTGCCTACTTTTTCCAACTACATTGGAGTTGGCTCTCCCAGTGAAATCAAATTGTGCGAAATACCAGTACTTTACGCAGAGCGGCTGCCTACCAGACCTCCATAACCTATTATGGGTATCACGGTTGCTTTTGTCGGAATTTCTGGCTTCTGACAATCCGTAACGACTGCTAATCAACAAATCCTAGCCGGCACCAACGGCTTAACGTGCTTTCCGAAGCACGGAGGAATCTCGATATGTTATGATGGTCACCCATCCACTGACCAACCTCGGCAAGCGTTGCTTAACCTTGAAGATCAATCCGTGCGGCTGTTATTGTTTAGCCACGAACTCCTTCTATAGCACGAGCTACTCTGGCAAGTCCTTATTGTTGAAAAATAATTAAACGATTTTAGATCTAAAAGTTGTTTGGGAACTTTTTAGACCTAAAATGAAAAAAGAGTAACAATGTAAAATTTTCTTCAAGCAGTGATAAATTATTACTACCTCTTTACCTCTTAATACTTTTTCCAAATGGTTTTTAACTCACTTAACGAATTCAGTTCGTTCATTTCAAGAAATAAGGACTTGCTAGATTGTATCAAACACCTACCATGGGGAGCAAATGTTCTTAAGCTAGAATTAAACATATTTGTTCAAATCTTTTTCATATAAGGTTCAGTTGTTAGGAAAGTATAAAGAGTGACTTTTATAATAATTATAATTTACAATTTAGGGGCATTAATATTATTTTTATTATTTACCTATTCAGAGTAACTGATTCTTGCGTTGTTGCTTATTTTAATCGTTTTCATTGAATTCTATAAAAACATGACTTCAGGCTGACACAATAATAATTTAAAATGCTTCTGAAAAACACAGATAGAATAGAATAGAATAAATATGCATTAAAAGCAGCCGCTGGAATTATGTCTATCACAGAAATCCTAAAATATTTTATCCAATAAGTACTTACAAGTCGGAGTGAATTTAACTTGGAAATTATTTAAATTAAGTCGCATAAATAACTGTCATGTTTGAAGACATCTAAAGTTGGAAAAATCTTAGTCCTACTTAATCAAACTTTAGAAATAAATGGAATCTCACTAATTTGATACATAAACTTTTTGAGATCATTAGATTTAATAAATGATGTGTTCAAGTGTTTAGTGTTTAGACAGTCGCTTTTTACAAAAATCACAGTATTTTGATATTTGTATGCCAATCTACATAATTATAACGAAATGTGTAATTGCGCTATAATGTGCATATATTATATGTACAGTAGGTAATTTCTTTCTTACAGAGTCAAAATATTTATTGTCGATATGCTTACTTATTACTTGAGAGATTATACTTAGATTATAGAAAATGATAATGATGATGGACAAATAAAGAATGCCTTAGTCTGAAGAGTAACTTATAGGTCCGAGATGTTTGGGATTAAAAAAGTGATTATTTGGATTAAAAGAGAGAGAGACATTACGCGTACCTCAGAAAAATAATTAAAATAGTCATCGCTCAGTATCATGCGCGAAAGCCACCGCACTGATTTTCAGCACGGCATACTTTTGGATTTTTTGACAACCTTTGTCGCTGATAATAATATGAAACTTTGTCTGGAACTCAAGGTCTCTTCTCATTATTTTTCTGTTTTCAGAAAGCGAAGACTTATCAACAAAAATATCGTCCCTACGAGATGTGAGCATTAAAGCAGGATCACTAGCATCTGCAGCATCAGACAGAATCAGAGACCTGGCCCGTCAGCTTGAGAACCTCAAGAAACATTGCACGCTGAAAGATTCTCCTCTTTGTGATACCATCAATACTCATTCGTTGGAGTTGAAAATGAAGTTTGATTTGGTAAGCTTAATGTAGAACAGAATTATGGAAATGCGGTTTTGATTATGCTCAATTATGCTCATCCACTGTTTCGGCAGGTCGTGTTTTGTTGCTAACATTAAGCACTGTATGTGCAATGCGCAATCAACATTACTGATGCTTAATAAAGTTAATGCACATGGTGAAGCGCTTTCATTGAACAACTATTTCGTCAAGACATATTTTGTTCTTGAACACAATTTCTATCAGGCTCGGGATTCTAAAAGTATCTTTTCAAAAGTCATCATTCAATGGCATCTGTAGTGCTATTCTGTGACAATCTCAGCGTAATAACTTGGCTACAAGGAGCAAGGTGCTATGAATACCTAGCATCAATATAAATGACAGCACACTTCAACTTCTTTTCATGATGAGTTTTTTTCCAGCCCGTCTATTCTGTCAACAACTCACTCACTCACTCGTATAAACTCATACGTTTACACACTAAGATTTTGTTCTTGTTGGTTTTGATTGATATCTCACTTCATGTTTACTTCAACCAATATTAAATGGTGAGAAGATTACCGAATGTAGAATAGGCAGCTGATGGCGACTAAAGAGAAAGTTCGTCTTTTTAACTCAGTTTAGCATTTGCGATCGCCATTTTTTACTCTATTATGCTGTGGAAACCTTAGCGTCTCTTTGTTCATCTTCTCTTGTTTTATGACCGCAGAAACAAAAAGTAAGGTGACAAGATCTATGTTGGTATTTTTTCACCTGCTGATTTTATTCGAATAAGATATTAACTGTCTTTGTGTACTGGTACAAATCTTGTCGTTTCAGATTCTACACGAGCAGCAATTGTTGGAACTTCGTACTCTGGGGGTCGATAACTTGACACGTGCGATATCAACAGCAAGACAAGAGTTCAGAACTTTGCCTTCCGCTATATTGGCGCAAACCACAGTAGTTAGAGAAGGTAACAAAAGGAAGTCATATTGTGAAGAATCAAATTCACTGTGCTCTTTTTACACAACTGCTTAAAAAAGGACTGTTATTAAGACTGTTGTCATGTCAAGATATGATAACCCGCCAGCCTAATTAGTTATTAACTTGCAAAGAAGAAGGCGTATATATTTATTTTTTACATAAAATATTTACAAAATAAATTATGGATTTATAGAAACAGCTTTTACTCCTTAATTTTTAACAACTTTCTTTTTATTTTCTAGATATTCTCCGAGACATAGAAAATCGTCGCGAAGCAGTTCACATTTCCTCTAAAGTCCTGAGCTACATAGTGCGCCATCTGACGTCAGGCTTACACACTATCGCAAGACAACTAGACTCGAGTCTCGAGAGAGTGCAAAGATATGAGTTCGCGAGATGGATACTTATGTTAGGTAAAGTTTGTGCTGTATTGGAAGTTAGTGCTGCAGCGCTATATGGAATGGTTCTGGTCTGTGTGATTCTGTTGACCTCAACAATAGTTAATACTTACATATATACATAGGTGCAATGGTTGGTGTACTTAGGTCCCTGTAAGCGCTTTGCTACTTTTTTTTAAAAGATATTTTGGAAGAAAATTAATGGTTGTGAAATGGCTTTCGCTGGTGCTTACTATTTTGGTATTTTAAGGTCAAAAGAGCTGATTTTTAACAGACTTCAAAAAAAGAGGAGGTTCTCAATTTGACTGTATATTTTTGTATTTGAAAGAATATTTCTTCGGACTTAATGTTAAATTCTAATATTCAGCTGCTTTGTTTAGTCTGGAAGTCAACCCCAACGTGATACCAATGTTCCATCTATGGCAGGATACACTGCTACCAAAATAACTGGAACAATCCTACGAACCAGTCTGCCTATATTATTCTTTATTGAACTGAGCTTTGTTCATCCACTGGCATATTTTCATGGCATGATAATAAAGATGGCCCAATATTTTTGTAAAATAAACGAGCCATTTTGGAATGGTTGTCCAACAATACGCATCGCATCAAAATGAAATGGAATTTTCGAAGTTTATTTTTCGCTGAAATACCAACAATGCCTTTGTTTACCTCCTATATTAATTTATTTTGTCAATTATTCATATAATTTAATCGCTTTTTGATAACAATTTAATTTACCTACTAACATAATTTCAGCATGCATTGCTACTTTTGGCTTTGTTATGATGCTTATAATAATGGGCATGCTTTGTGGTTGTGGGCACGCCAAGAGTCATGCGAGAAGAACTTTGAAAGTGTAAGTATATTTCAACCATTTCAACAATAAAATATCTTTCACACGTTCTAATTGTTTTCTTTTATTTGACCACTAGTATCTTGTGGATGAAAACACCTGCTCAAAAGGTTTGAAAGGAAAGTCTTGTCTTAAAAACTTATTAAGTCTTTTCTCTTTTTTTCCCCATCAAGATTTTTAAAGTTCTCACTTTATTTTCAGTTCAGCTTTCTGGTTGTGCCTCGCCTCTTTCATACTCTGGGGCATAGTATCAGCAGTGTTCCTCATAGCTGGTCATGCAGAAGTAAGTAAAAATCCAAAACACCCTCATATTCCATAACCCAAGTAAAATTATACGCACAATAATCAAAGGAGAAAAACAGTTTTAATAACGCCTTTGTTCCTCCCGTTTCCCCAGTTGTGAAAATCGCTTTCGTGTGTATTGCTAAGTATTTCTTTGAAGGCGTTTGAAACACTGAGCAAGTTGTTCAAACATGCGTCTACTGATACAAACTTTGAGTTCTTAGTTCATCTACAGTGTTATTTGTAGCGCATGCTATTCCAACTTAAGTTACATGTTATGGAAGTTACCGCATATTATTACGGCTGTTCTCTCAACAAGATGATTCCTAGATAATGCTTTCTATTTAATATCTTCAGTTGGTTGCACTAGCTAATATAAAATGCAAGTGAATAAAATAAGACATCAATGAATATTCATTAAGCCTATACAACGCATATCAGTAACTTTCATGTCTTATTCTATTGTTGGTGGTTGGAATCTGAGCAGCAGATTTCCGGCTCATCCACAAAATAGACATAAATTAACTTCAAATGCTATGCATGAGATTCCATCATCATCAGATGATGATGGTTCTTGCAGTTTCTTATACCGATTCATTTGGGGGCAGAGCATTTTTTTTTTCTTTTTTACTATAAGGGAAGCGAATTGTTCCAGGTATACGTATGCCACGCCTTATGGGACTCTCAGTACGAAACACTATCAGAATTGCTAGACAGACCGTCACCACTCCTGGCGAACAATGAAGGGATCTTTGATGCTATGTTCAGAGATCTTGAGAATGTAACTGTTGATGTATCTGTGAAAGATGTTCTAAGGTAATTTCAGAATTTTATTCTATCAGATATGAGTTGGAATGTTAGAAGTTATAAAGTAAGATGGCAAAACGAAAAAAAAATGTTAATCTACCAAAGTATTACCATCTGGTAATCTCTAAAATCATAAACTTCTAACAGGGTTTCCTGTGATTTATGGTTATAATATTATGATCTTTAGTAAATTCAGAAGAATTTAAAGAAAATATAATAAAATTTTCCATTCCCCGTTATGTGCAAAATGACTGAGCCTATTTAAAACAATACAGATTATACCTACAGATCACAGGAAACCCTATAACAAGTGTACACAATAAGCCCTTTCATTTGATATATCACATGGTACAGTTGGACAAACTTTTTTTTGACTATCTATGGGAATAGAACCTTTGTGGCATGATCTTGGCCGCAATTTACTTTTTTTTGTGACGGCACGTGATTAGTTCATTTTAATAATTTTAAGTGTCCTTTATCCATATGCACAAACATAATCGTACGAAGCAATTTTGACAAAATGGTGGCTGGTTATGCCAGCTCCTACGACAAAATGTTGGAACCCCTTTCGAAAGTAGATTCGGAGAAAATCAGCTGTGACAGACGGGCAGACAGACGGACAACTGAGTGATCCTATCAATAAGGGAAACCTTATAGGATTCTTTGTTTGTCTTTCCATACAGAGATTCTGAACCCTAAAACCGACTCGGCTCGTCTTTACTGAATTGCATGGTGTACAAAAAAGAGATCTATAATATTCTAATATTTCAGAGATTGTGAAAAGGATCGACCAGCATACGTCGTATTTCAACTAGATAAGATACTTGATGTGAATAAGGAGACGTCATACTTTGAGTGGGAGGAACTGCAGAATGATTTTGGAAGACTAGCATCGTCAATAGATGTTGGAATGTTGAAGACTATTTCAGTTAGCTTCAGTCGATTGTTGCATGAAATGCTTATTGTTTCTGATGTGAATATTGCTAAATATAGGTAAGAGTTTTTCGATATTTAAAAATCTCTAAACTGTTAAGTGACTGGTTAGCAGGATCTCTGATCTGGTTCAAATCTATAGAAGATTAGATAAATTTATGTACGTTTATAATTTATTTATTTAATACTTTACGCACACAATTGTACAGACGCG
Source organism: Hecatera dysodea (assembly GCA_905332915.2). Classification (NCBI taxonomy): domain Eukaryota; kingdom Metazoa; phylum Arthropoda; class Insecta; order Lepidoptera; family Noctuidae; genus Hecatera; species Hecatera dysodea. The sequence goes on from HG995297.1 coordinate 13,926,056, forward strand.
GACTTAATGCCTATCCGAAAAAAAAGGTATGCCAAAAGCAATTTGTATTGAAATAAGCTTTGTGCTCTTTTCTCTGTAAACAATTTTATTTTTAATATATTATGTGTACATAAGTAAATAACACATCTCAACCGTCTTTAGAAAACAAGGTTATCGTTTCCACCCGTGTATGTTTGAAATAATGTCACAATTCCAGTTTTTATTATTATTATTATTTTAGTCTATACCAGCTTCTAAAAAAGTTTTGTATGCAGTTAGGCTCTAGCTAAATAATCTCTATGAAAATTTCAAAAAGAGGCTTAGCAATTAAAAAACGTGTAATCGTTTGTTGGCAACATAAAAATAGTTCAAACTTCATGAATCATAATGATAGAGGGATAAGTACTTATTTAGTTCATATTAATTAGTTCCAATTACAACTGAAATTTAATAAAATTAAGTAAAAAGTTAAATTACTTATGTTAATTTAAAAAAATTAAACCCAACTGTGATTATTCGATTAAACGCTGGTATTCTTGCCTATAACTAGAGTGAGCCCCAGGAGGGTAATCTAAAGCTTATAGAAAAGTGTTAAACATAATTATTATGTATTTTATTATTCAGGATGGATTACAACGTGCCTGTTGTTGGTAAGGATCTCCCATCTCTCGTGGATCAACTAGAAAATATAGCAGCTCAAGTGACAGATTTGACTACTGCAGGAAGATTGGAAACATTAGGTATCAATTTTCTAAATATTCGTTATTAAACTTATTCTCATCATCTGCCTAGCCTCTTCCCAACTATATTGGGGTTGGCTCCCAGTTAAGCCGGATTCAGCTGAATACCAGTATTTAACGGGCAAGAACTGGTGTCAGATTTTCTGGCTTCTGGCATCCGTAACGACTGCCAAAGATCTCCAAATGACAGCCGGTACCAACGGCTTGACGTGCTTTCCGAGGCACGGAGAAGTCTCGTTATGTTAAGATGGTCACCCATCCACAGACCAACCTCGGCAAGCGTTGCTTAACCTCAAAGGTCGACCCGTGCGGCTGTTATAATTTAGCCACGAGCTCCTCCTCCTTCTCGTTATTAAATTCATTCCATTTCCAATAATTACTTTATTGTTCTAGTGCGTACCACTCCTTAATGCCCCAAGCACCTTCCGCGTATCCTAATATGCCAAATTAGCTAAGTTTGGAAACCTTTCCATAACTTTCATCAAAGGTTATGACATGGGTAATACGATGGAAGTGGCAGAGGTGTGACATAGGTATATCTATACTAATATTATAAAGAAGAAAGATTCGATTGTTTGTATGTATTGAATAGACTCCGAAACTGCTGAAAGGATTTGAAAAATTCTTTCGCTGCTGGGAAGCTACACTATCCCCGGGTGACATAGGCTATATTTTATCCCCGTATTCCCACGGGAACGGGAACTACGCAGATGAAACCGTGGGGCGCTGCTAGTTAACTTATAACCTAGAATGAAACTATAACAGCAGCTTCGCCCACATAATCGTATCCCCTTTTCCAAGGTCCAATCTTTGTATCATAACTGACACACAGACAGATATAGAAACTTTCGAATTTATCCCCGCGGCTCCGCACGCATTCCTATAAATTTTCGCTAAAAAGGAGTAGCTTACTAGCCAGTAACCGTCTCCGATGTCTAATCTATCGCTGTAACAAATTTTATCTAAATCTCATCATTAACAGTATGATTTTAATTAACACATAATCATAATGCATAATCTCATAATTTTCAGCTACAAGAACTCAGAGATTATACCTCACAAACATAAAACCCTTGGAACAGTTACGCGCTGACGTGGTCTTCAAGTTGACGGAGCTAGAACTTCAACTGTCACCATTCAGAAGAAAACTGAATATTTCGCTAAGCCACATACACACGGCGCAGTTTTATATCGACAACCAGGGTGATGTCATTGCTCAGAAGGTAAGCTATTAGGACCTAGCGAAACTTTGATGTAGGCATTTCGGGAAGAATCGTAAAATATTGCTGAAGGAAATAGCCTAGAACTTTCTATGGCCTAGAACTTCCTTTAACTCCTTTTACTGTGTAGGATTAAGTTTTGGACCATTCCAAAACTTAATTCTAAGCCAAAATAGGTAGGTATGGAAAACATTGCCGTTATTTTCCATATCTACTATCTCTAGGTACACCCCAAAATCTTGTTCAGAGAAGTTGACAATATTCTCCTAGCTATAAAATCTTGCTTTGTTGATCTTTAATAAATTTACTACTTCAATATTATAGATCTATCTCTTACCTGTTGATTGTTTCAGAAAGTTTCGATGTACATATCTCGTCTAGTGTCACATGCAGCTGGTTGGCGGACACATGTGCTAATATCGACCGGCAAGCACGCAGCTCGATGTAGGCCGCTCTATGCTGTGTATGAGGCTGCAAGGACCTTGCTTTGCTCACAATACGTTTCATCTCTGGTAAGGAGAAGTTTTGCTCGCTAAGCCCTTTACTTGACGTTATGGAAACAGAATGATTTTATTGTTTGTAAACGACTCCAAAAACGGCAGAGTTTCGACTGTACTTTTTTTAATGTATTATCTTCACTGATTTCACCGAAAGTTGTGGATCGATTTATAAAAATCTTTTTTTTTTTTATTTGGAAGTTTTTACTCTTGAGGCAGTCCCATTGTCACCAAGTCAGAATAATTGATGGTAGGATCCCAATAAAATCGAGCGCAACCCTCAGATTTTATAGCCACATACAATGATTTCCATATATTTTTCAACGCAATTCAGATATTTGTCCCAAGTTATCATCTTTTCGTGTTGTTAAACTGATGATGGAAGGTATGAGCCAGGATTTGATGATAGGATCCCAGGAAAATTAAGGCAACCCTCTTCAACCCCTGCATGGTCATTGTTTGAAACAGTATACTTTCCATATGGTCCCATGGTCATCAGGTCAGGATCTGGCGACATCGTGGGAACTCTTCAAATTTTATTCTTCAATTCTTAGTATACCTATACAAAAGAATATAAAAAGCCATTGCCAATAAAAAATTTTAATTTTTAATTTTTTAATTTTTTTTTAATTTTTTTAAATTGCATATAAAAAGCATTGCAAGCCATTTGTAGCTTCGGGTGTAAAAATGTGTAGTTCAATACCTATAAGCACACGCTTTTATGGCACTTTCAGCACGGCTGGTGGGTCTGCGGATTCTTCCTGGGGATTTCATGGTGCGCCGCACTAACTCCACTTTGTGTTAAACTTTGGCATTCGTACGGCAGGAAAATTAGGGCGCATGAAGCTATGACGCTAGCCAACTTGGGCTCCGGGTTTGTACAAGTTTTGTTTTGAATTCGCCCATTTGAAACTGTTTATGTTATGTGACTTTCACTTGGTTTAAAGGTAAAATAACAATGTGTACCTCTCTGTTACAAAAGCAACTTTTGAACCGAATATGTTTTATATTTTTGATTTTTTTCACTATAGTTAATTTTCATAAAATAAAAACTCACCCTTTTGATTCTAAATTTTCGGTCACTTCAAATCAAAGGGTTTAACTTATTGTTGTAATTGAATTATGAACTACCCTTTATTGTTTTGTTTTACAGACAACAAGAAACTCCGACCACAGCTCTATGCGATGGCAGCAATTGGAATACCCCGGGGTCAGTGATTTTTTTGTTGATTATGGACCAAAATTTTGCTCTAAAAGTGACTATAGAATTGGCCATAAATTTGCTTTTCGCTTCTGTCTCAGATGCGCCGTTTGTCAGATTAACTACGCAAAAAAAAAATTCAGTAATAACCTAATGAGAAGAGATTCGAGAATATTACATAATATTCTCGAATCTCTTCTCATTAGGTTAATACTGAATTTTTTGCAATTGGTTTTGTTCACATGAACAAAACCAATTGCATGTCCAATGAGATATATGAAGATATCTATTAAAAAACTCCTGAGCCAGTAACAGATAAAAAAAACCTAACATTGTTTCAGGCCGCCTGCTCCACCAAGAAGTGACAGCTGGTGAAACAAAGGTCATTAAACATGCTGTAAAAACAGAATAATTGCTTGTAAAAGCACAAAATGTGTTCATAAGTAACTTTGCTTTCCGAAGTCATAATATAGTAATGATTAAGAGCATAGATTTTTCTCTTTTTGATACCTCTATGGTTTGTATCACGTAAAATTTAACTTTTTTATGACATAGGTGCCGTAAAGGTAAAAGTTATCATTTTATGTATGTAGATACATAAATTATGTAGGACTATAAAGATTGATTGGTTACTAAGTGCGTTCCCTGAAATAGATTAGGTATACTAAAGCTTATTTGCAACGATTCCGACCCGAAACTTGGGGTCCGAATTTTCTGCCTCACGACCAAAAACTGCAAATGATGAGAAATCAATTCTTCTCTGGATAGTCAGCTGACACGCTTCGGATGGCTTTTGAACGAATAAGTCTCTCAAATAAAAATTTATAATTAAATATTTATAAACACATATAATTTTGAAAATCTAGCGTCGTAAAGTTTTAGGTATGAAAATCTGTAGTAACGTCTCTTGGTTATTGATGCAGTTTAATCGAAATAATTATATGGGACTTGCCATAAAAATCACAGGACACACTTTCTTGTTTAATAAGCTTTCTAAAATGGTACCTATTTGAATCATAACCACTTTTAGAATGCACTGGAAAAATAAACCCAGTTGTCCCCGACAAGGTAGTACTTTGATAAAACTTAGTAATACTCATTTTCGATGTACGCTTTGCTCACTGCGGATTTTCTTAATATCCGTCCATGACGATAACTGTATGACTGTGAAAGGAACGTATAATTTGATGAGTTTTAGCTTTAAAATGTTTATAATAAATGTTTACATAAGATACGCCAGTAAATAAATTACAGAAATACTACTTTTTTTTTCTTTATGTATTGACTTTGATCTAGCCTGATGAAAAACGACGGATGATGGCTACGATAGAATACGTAAGCCCAAAACATATTTCCTTTTCATCCTTGCTATGACTGGACGCTGAGGTGGATAGAAACAGAGAAGCTATACCTTCCAGAAAAATCCACATTTTGCCTATGCTGATTAAGATTTTGTTGATTTTCTTTCTTTCTACAATTTCCTTTTATGTTTTCCCAAAGGAATAAAATTTACGTATTTCTAGTGAAAACCAACAACATTTCTAGGATAAGTAGCACCTCGTTGCACGCAATTTAGAACTATCAAAAACTTCTTCGGAATGTACATTTGTTCAGTTTTTTTTTTGCAACATTGCCAGAGTTTTTTTTTTGGAATTTTAAACATAATTCATTCAATATTCTTTTTATTATTAAAAATAAAACTAGATATTCTACTAAACAACCTACAAATTTTACAAAAACATCACCACTGTCCAATGAAAAAAAAATATAACTTTTCGACTCAATTTTCAAAATTAAATATCTGTGGACACGTTACAGATATTTAATTTAATTACGATTTATTAGATAAGCTTTCACAGTGCGAGCCTTTGGTCCCGTCTGTCATTTATGGATCTTAGGCAGTTGTTATGGATTATCTGACACCAGTCTTGCCATGAAACACCGTCAATTGGTCATGGAGGTCTGATATGCAGGCAATCTACGATTCCACGTAAAACACTGGTATTCAGCTGAATCCGCTTTAAGTGAGAGCCGATCCATACCCGTATACGGTTGGGAAAATCCTAGGCGCATGATGTGTTAGCCGGACGTAAATCTTTTAGACTTAAAAATATACAATGGGAGAAATGGTTTGTTTCATACTAACTGAATATCTAAACACTAGAGAGAAATATAAATTGGTACTTACTCAAGATTAATTTATCTGGAAGTTTTTATAGTCAACAGCTTTCTGAAGCAAGGAAGTATCACACCATCAACTTCCAAATTCTGGGATGCTACTATAGAATTCCTAGTGGAAAGCCCCAGGAACACTTTACGGCCTGTCCCGGGAATCGAACTCTACGCTCAGCAGTCGCGCTTTCGACCACGCACGAGATTCTATAGATAGGTTCGCCATCAGGCCATGTTTCCTAACCGTCTGTCTGCTATCGATCCCAGACTGTCATGATCTACATATTTATTAACTTCCCTTTCCCAGCGAGCATATGAAACTCATTAAATAAGTGAACGTCGAATACATTGGCATATACTAATGGCATGTGACCTAAATGCCTGATTTACATTTTATGGCTCAATTTAAATTGGCACCGATAGTCGAACTTAATTAAGAAGTAGTAGGAATATTATTGACACTCTAAAATTCAAATTACTAGGTTCCTATCAACCTATTTATACAATTCCGGCATGATATTTTTAGAAATGGCTATTGTGTAATCATACTAACCCAGCGCTGGGCAAAGATTTCCCCGTGACTTCCTTGTGTTTTGGTCTAGAGCTAGTATGGACAATCGGTTGCTAATTTTTACCCGACTCAAAATAAGAAAGACGTTCTCAATTCATCGGTATTTTTTTATGTATGTTCTATGATTTCACAAACATGCCTGGAACGATTTCGAGAATTCTTGTTTTGTTTGAAAGGATATACTTCCCAGGTCCTCTTTTTGAAGAGTGGTTAGAGAGACGCCACAGCGTCCTCATCTTCTGCCTGACGCAAATGCTCACCGGATACGGCTGTTTCGGAAGGTACCGATAGATACAGCGAGAAGGCACATCCGGGTGTCGGCACTGTGGATCGCCCAGAGGACACGGTGGAGCATACGGCGGAGGTCTGCCTTGCTTGGGCGAAGCAATGGGATTGGTGGCGGCAACCTATTACTTCCAGCCCTGGTTCTGTCCATGTTCCGGAGCGAGGATGCATGCGAAGCGGTCACCTCCTTCTGCGAGCAATAACGCCCAGAGCGGAAGAAGTCATTTGATGTTTTGACAAAAACGAAAGGTTATCCCATGGTCATCAGGTCAGAATCTGATGATGCGATCCTGGAAAAATCGATGGAAATCTAAAAATTGTAAAGATTTTGGCCTTTAGAATTTCGCAACCTTGTTTGGAACCCTTTTTTTTTTTTTTTTTTCTGGATGGGAAATCATCAAATGACCCCTCCCGCCCTGGGTGGAGCGGTAGGGAGTGTCAGACTCTTACTGACTAAAACCCACCCGTGATCCTTCTTGTGCCCTATACGTTCCAGGGCCGCGGTAACTCTTTCGAACAAATTCCGCAACCCTAGCAGGCACCGACCCTATGGGGTCCCGTCCTCGGTGCTGACGGCTCCTTGCGGCGCGCGTGGAACACAACGCGTCGTCGACTCAGCCTGGTATCGGACGGCGAGCCACCCACGCTCACCGTCCCCAGGCATCAGCCACTGCGCGATAGCACAGCGGCCGACTTGTCTCTGGAGGAGGCCGAAATGGGACCATTACTGGCACTCCATCTCAGCACCCTCCCGAGTACCGGGAGTCGCAGCACCCACAGCAGAAGCGGCAGAAGCGGCGACGGAAGCCGCGGCGGCGGCAGAGGCGGCGGCGGCGGCGGACCTCTTGCCCTTGGTCGGGGCGGATGGCGCGCAGGCCCTTCCCCCAGCCCAGTGCTCGGCCGGCTTGCCAGCAGCCGCACATGTACTGCAGTGCGGCGTGGCCTCGCACGAGCCGGCCCGATGACCGGGCTGACCACAGCGGAAACAAAGACCGCTGCGGTCCACCTCCGAGGGGCACATAGCTCCCGTGTGGTTGCCCACATGGCAGCGGTAGCACCTCAGAGGTCTGGGTTCCAGCAGTTTTACCCGCGCAGACACCCATCCCACCAAGAGCCTTCGGCCCTCCGACACAGTTCTGGCCGCCGTCACGGGGCAGCTCACCACAAGGGTTTGCATGCCCGTGTTGTCAGGCCGGAGGGTGCCCGCCTTGACGAGCTCGGCAGAGCACCCCCCAGTCCTGGCGACGGCGGCCACAACTTCCTCCTCCGTCACGGAGTCATCCAGGCCCACTATGCGCATGTCGATGCGCTTAGTCGGCCCGGACACCCGGACCTCGTCCGCGGGTAAAACCGCCCTCAGCTTTTCGGCCAAGGCGTCCGCGAACGGGCCACTCTCCGCTCCGGCGAGCTCGAGCTTGCGGGCACCGGTTAGGGTCCTCCTGACCCCGATGCCCCCGCTGATGCCCAGCTCTTGGAGGCTCACCGCCTCCTTCGCCCGCTTCAGTACGGCGAGATACGTCACGCCCCTCTGTTCCGCTTCCGGCTGCAGTGTTAACACTACAGCTGCGGACTTCGGGGCGCGAAGCCCCGCCGCAATGGCGTTGGCCTTCCGCCGCTGCTTCCTCGCCTTCTTCTTGGCCGCCTCTTTGGCCTTCCGCTTCTGGCCAGCAACCTGCCACTCGGCCTCGGCCGCAGGAGGGTCCGAGGATGGGGGTGGGGGCGGCTGCGGCGCCACTGGCGCAGCAGCCTTAGCCGCCCCCCCTCCAGCCTTCCTCCTTCCCCTCTTCGCCGGGGCCGACTTGGTCGTCGCCGGCGTCGCAGGCGCCGGCGTCACAGGCGCTGGCGCGGCTCCCACCTTGGCCTTCGCCGCCTGGCCGGACGTTCCCGGGCTGGCAGCCACCGCGGCTGCATACGAGGCCGCCTTCTGCTGGCCCGGGGGCCCCCGTGTCGCCGCTAACGGGGGACGCCGGACAATGCCCTCCAACACTGAGACCTGCCTCCGGAAGGGAGCCAGCTCCTGCCGCACCAGGTCCCGTACCTGGCTCAGCACTTGGCCCCCCTCCGGCGCTGCCGGACTCAGTCCCCCTCGCGGCTCCACAGAGGCCGCCCTAGCCATCCCCGCCAGGTCTCTCCGGAGCGACTCATTCTCCCGAACGAGTCGCTCCGTAACGACCGCGAGGCGGGCGACCTCCGCCCTCAACTCTGACGCCTCCTTTGAGGCAGGCCCGTTGGCCGCCGCTGCCGCCAGGATGGAGGCTTTGGCCGCGCGTATGGCCTCCCGCTTCGAGGATTGCTTCCTCTTGAAGGCCACAGCGCGGATCGCGGCCTCCACTACCTCCTCAAAACGGGCCCTCTGCTCCTCGGCAGCGGGAGGTTCCTCCCCCGGGGACTCCGAGTCGTCAGAGTCGAGAGTAGGCGGAAGAGTAGAGGGAGCCCTGCGACCGCTCCCTCCAGGGCGACGCCCCTCCTCCACCAACCTCCCGGCCCGACGCTCCTCCCGGGTAGAGGGAGCCAGCCCCCTCCCTGCCTCACAGCCCCTGCCCCGCCTAGCGGTGGGGATCTTGCGGGCGGAGGCGAACTCGCCCTCGGAGGACGACTCCTTGTCGTCCTCCCGTCTGGGCCGCTTGCGGACGAGCTTGACGCCCTCCACAGCGACCCCCCTTCCTCCGTCTTCAGAGCCCGCCGAGCTGACCGTTACTAGGTCTGGCGCGGAGCCGGAATCCGACTCCGCACCACCCCGGCGCTCAGGCGAACCCTCCACTACGCAATCGTACGCCATCAGCTCCTTAAAGGAAGCGGACTCGGATGACGACGATTGGGAGCCTCCTCGGCTCGTGTTGCCACTGGCAAACGGAAGGCGTTTGGTGCCCACCCCAGAGTACGGAGGGCAGCCCGCCGAAGCGGGGTGGGATTCCCCGACCGCTGAGCAGTCGGGACCCACCTGGGGACTCATTTTACAAAGGCCTTTTTTCATTTTTGTTCCTTTGAAGGGTGCGGTCCCTGTTTGCTTCGCCCCTTCTCAGGGCCCTCTCTCCTCACCTCACCTCTCCACCCGCTCGCTGCTCTCACAGTCACGTCTGATGATCAGACGCGTACCAAAGAGCAGCGAGCGGGTGTGTCTCTCTTGGTCTGGTCCCTCACTTGCGACCTTCCGGCATGAGTGGCTCTACCGGGAAAGCTCGCAAGATCATTGGGACGCTCAAGCCCCACCACGACGACAACGTGGAGACACATTCGGTGGGGACCTTGTTTGGAACCCTCAGTGAGAGAGTTGGACTCACACTTGTCCCGTTTCTTTTATAATTTACTTACAGTTAAAACTACTTACAGTTTCTGGTGCCCACTTCAGACTTTTCTGAAACACTTTCTTCTCATTCCTTCTTTTAACGTAACAAATCCCAGTCAATATATATTCTCATTCTAGCCGAATGCAATTTTTTCATTCATCTATTTGTATTTATTTCTATCCCTTATGTGGTATACTTGCTAAAAGCATAGCAACACAACCAGCTTTACTAAAATGAACATTATAAATATTGGTAAGAAAAGTTGAGATTAAAATTTGTTAAGAATGCGGTACGTTACCACGTTATACATATTATATTTTGAAACAGGAAGATAAATATCCCAAAGGCGCAATCGCCTCAAAAGTAGGTTCATTGTTTACCAATTACATTCAAAAATACACAACTTCATTTAATTAATGTTTAATTTTCACGGTTCGTACAAACTTCCGAATAAATCTTTACGTTTTACATCGTTACAAATCGTTACCACTTATGTACGTAATTAATTTGATGAGATTATTGGCTGTAGAGTTTTTGATATGAAAATGTTAGTAAAAATTGTACTCAAGGACCAATTTTATTGTTCAGGTTTATTTTTCCTGCTATGATTCTTGAGTTCAATGAAGAAAGAAAAGCAAAAAAAAACTCTTATTAAACCAGTACTCAATTAAAAGTTTTATAAGAGGCTTCTTCCAAACCCTTAACGCTAACCTTTAACGCCCAAAAAAAATATTTAAACCCAATTCCACCGTCTATCAACAGCCTGTTTTTTTTTTAGTTCGTATAACAATATTTGGAAAATTAAATAAACGTAGTTTAAAAAAACGGAGCGCTGAATATCCCGGCTTTGTAAAAAACATGTACCTACTCGTAATTGTTATACGTATGATGGTGGAAAGCCGAACTCTTTGAGCATACAACCGGTACCGGTACGCTACCGGTATTTGTTTACGCGCAATATGTACTGGATTGATTACAGGTATAAATTATCTGCTATACATCAAAGAGTATCCGGCTCGAAGGATGCGGTTACTTTTATTCATTAATCATTTACATGGAAATATTTTTTCTGTTATGCTTGATGAACCGTGCTTTACGTATGAAGCTTTATTTTATTTTTTTGGCGCAAGTCATTTGTCGTCCCATTTTGCGCCAGTGGAACTAATGGTTTATTTTACCCCTAAACGAAAAGCTTAAAATCATAGAGAAAACCTTTGCCCAGCTATAAGATGGAGGCACAGATTGATAATAACTTTAAAATGACACTCATTAAAACATTTAAATGTTTCTGCTGAGTTAAATCATGAAAGACTAAATTAAACTCAAAGGAAACAATATCCTTCTCTTCATAATAAACAAAAACCAGAGCACATAATTTCAAATGACGATCATAAATCAGACAAAACAACTCAGATTCAGAGCTTTCACAAAACAAATACAATTTAGTTGAATAGAACCTCTCTGATATACGAGTAACTTCGTGTTTGACTCGGGTCATAGAATAATATAAGCTGGTAGAAATGACACTCTGATACTGAAAAATTTTCTAGTCCACTATCTATAGTGGACTAGAATTTTTTTATTTGTATGGAGGGTTGATTAATATTGTCATGCTTAAAATGAAAAATGAAGATAACAGCTTAGTATTTGGATTTTGGTCATGCAATAAAAGAGCCTTTTAATTTATCTGGAATCAGCGCAAAATTTCTTTTTTGTTACAAGCTTTCATTTAGCTTGCAATTTGTTTATGTGCATACATGTCTGCGTCTTTGTTGGTTTAGGTCAAATCTTGTTAGCTAAATTAGAACAATTCCCTCTAAGACTTGAAATTTTAAGTTTTGGTACTATTCCGATGCCAATTAATATCAATGATAAATTATAACCTAATTTTCCTTCTAAAGTTCGTCTGGAGCCAATCTCCAGACGAACTAACTCCTCAACGGTCAACGGTACCGACCCAAAATTTGACACATAAAATTTCTTATCCTCCTATTCACATTCCTAATCAAAATATTCCGCGTATATCACGCGCCCTTACAATGACAGTTGACCACACTGACATTGGTGATCTTACTTACCTACTTTTATAAATGCGAAAGTTTGGGTAGACGAAAGTTTGTGACTAAACCATGCTGAAACCGCCTAGCGAACCTGAATGAAATTTGGCACCAAGATAGATTATAGTCTGGAATAGGATCTAAACCTTTTATTTTGGAATAATGTTCCCTTGGGATTATTTACAATAAACATACACACTCGGACTGGTCGATGGGTTAATGAGTGTGTCCGAGTGCGTAGGCATTTATATCATGTTTTGAGCAGAGCTTCGCTTCTATACCTTCCCATTCTTTGCTCCAACACACTTTCTGGAACAACTGCGACCAAACAAGCAAGACAAACACCACGTTTGTTAATTATAACTGGTGGTACTAAAATATAGAGTTAATCAGTACACGATAAAGTGCTTAAGTAAATGTAGACTCAAATCTAGGCGGTGAGGAATTGGAGTATTTTGTTAAAATGTGATGTAATCATTGTGTTCTTGTTGGTTCGAAACTTCCTTACCGAACTAAATTACATGAAAGCTTTTAGTAATACGATTGCTTGTACGATGTTAAATGGGCTTGCAGCTCCTGAACACTAATGGCATCATTTTAAACTATGAGCATTCAATTTCTATATTACTTGGTAAATTGAGAAAGTTAGCTGTAGTTTGGTTTAGTACTCATATTTAACAACGATGAATGACTTGGCTGATAGGTCTAAAAAACTGGTGATGTAAAATCACGGAATTGAAAAAAAAAACACAGAAATTTGTTGCTTTTTTGTTGCTAATTAGTTGCTAAAAAATTTTTCTTTTGCTCCAACCGATCGCAAAAAATCGGCAATAGCGCTAACTTTTCATTAAGATAGCGTGGAAATCACTGGATGTGGACTGATCGATCAAGCGAATAGGGGTCAATTTGTTGCTAATTTGTTGCGGAAAGATGCTAAGAAGAAAGAAATTTTAAAAATAAAAATTACTTTTTTTTTAATTATGCCAAAATAAATAATGTCCACGCCAGCTTAACTCTCGAGTTTTCCGTAAAAAGACTATTGTAAAAATTTGTTGCTGCTCATACTAAAGCTAGTTTGAGTACAGGGAGACAGCAACAAAATAAAAACCGAAAGTCAAGACAAGTTGGAGATCGGTTTACAAAAAAACCGGCCACGCTAGCTTAACTAACGATTTTTCGGCGGACAAACTAAAGTGAAAATTTGTTGCTGCTCATGCTGCGACTTGTTTTAGCATAGAGAGTCAGCAACAAAATAAAAACCGGAAGTCAAGACAAGTTGGAGATCGGTGTACAAAAAATCCGGTCACGCTAGCTTAACTAACGATTTTTCCGCGGAAAAACTAAAGTGAAAATTTGTTGCTGCTCATGCTGCGGCTTGTTTTAGCATAGAAAGTCAGCAAAAAAATAAAAACCGGAATTCAAGACATGTTGGAGATCGGTGTACAAAAAACCGGTCACGCTATAGCTTAGCTCTAGACTTTTCCGTGGAAAAACTATAGTGAAAATTTGTTGCTGTTCATGCTGCGGCTTGTTTTAGCATAGAGAGTCAGCAACAAAATAAAAACCGGAAGTCAAAAGAAGTTGGAGATCTGTTAACAAAAAAACCGGCCACGCTAGCTTAACTAACGATTTTTCCGAGGAAAAACTATAATAAAAAATTGTTGCTGCTTATACTGCAGCTTATTTTAGCAGAGAGAGTCAGCAATAAAATAAAAATAGTTAGTTAAACTAGCGTGGCCAGATTTTTTGTAAACCGATCTCCAACTTGTCTTGACTTCCGGTTTTTATTTTGTTGCTGACTCTTTCTGCTAAAACAAGCCGCAGCATGAGCAGCAACAAATTTTCACTTTAGTTTTTCCACGGAAAAGTCTAGAGCTAAGCTAGCGTGACCGGTTTTTTTGTATACCGATCTCCAACTTGTCTTGACTTCCAGTTTTTATTTTGTTGCTGACTCTCTATGCTAAAACAAGCCGCAGCATGAGCAGCAACAAATTTTCACTTTAGTTTGTCCGCGGAAAAATCGTTAGTTAAGCTAGCGTGACCGGTTTTTTTGTACACCGATCTCCAACTTGTCTTGACTTCCGATTTTTATTTTGTTGCTGACTCTCTATGCTAAAACAAGCCGTAGCATGAGCAGCAACAAATTTTCACTTTAGTTTGTCCGCCGAAAAATCGTTAGTTAAGCTAGCGTGGCCGGATTTTTTGTACACCGATCTCCAACTTGTCTTGACTTCCGGTTTTTATTTTGTTGCTGACTCTCTATGCTAAAACAAGCCGCAGCATGAGCAGCAACAAATTTTCACTTTAGTTTGTCCGCCGAAAAATCGTTAGTTAAGCTAGCGTGGCCGGTTTTTTTGTAAACCGATCTCCAACTTGTATTGACTTTCGGTTTTTATTTTGTTGCTGTCTATGTACTCAAACTAGCTTTAGTATGAGCAGCAACAAATTTTTACAATAGTCTTTTTACGGAAAACTCGAGAGTTAAGCTGGCGAGGACATTTTTTTATTTTGGAATAATTTAAAAAAAAAAAACAATTTTTATTTTTTAAATTTCTTTCTTCTTAGCATCTTTCAGCAACAAATTAGCAACAAATTGACCCCTATTCGCTTGATCGATCAGTCCACATCCAGTGACTTCCACGCTATCTTAATGAAAAGTTAGCGCTATTGCCGATTTTTTGCGATCGGTTGGAGCAAAAAAAATATTTTTTAGCAACTAATTAGCAACAAAAAAGCAACAACTTTCTGTTTTTTTTTTCAGTTTCGCTGATTTTACATCGCCAGTTTTTTAGACCTTTGGCTGATGTAATTTTTACTATTACACGCCTAACTTTATGAAAAAATGTATAATCTCTAGTTTAAAACCATATTACTAGACGACGCATGTAACACATGCCACATGAATACAATTTATTAATTGAAGAGCAAATAAAAAAAAAATGCAAAACCTCATAAGTAATCATTACAGAAACAAAACTATTACTACACGCAAAACTCAATCAACTAGAACCAGAACACTTAAGGATTAAATACAACATGCAAATATCTACAATTAGGTAGGTGCGTTTGCGCAACGCGTTCAGATGTAATGATCCATCTGGCCACTGTCGACCGCTTAACATTTCGCTTGGCCTTACAAGTTGCGACATTTAGGATACAGATCACATCTGAACTCATTGTTAGCTAGATACAGAACTATTGGCTATTGATTATGGATTGGAAGGTCGTATTGTGGGTTTAGGGACTGAAATATATTAGAAAGTCTTTTATTTTATTTCTTTCTGATTATAATTATGCAGTGTTCTGCATGTTTGGGTACCTATAAATTGAATTGTGAATAAAAAAATACAGCTACATTCTCATTATCATTACCAGTCTCATTTCGCCACGTTTCTTACTACTAAATTAGCTCCCGGGTTTTGTGCCATGCTTCCAGTCTGTGCAGCTCTCATCCAGATATCCTATTAAAATCTGTTGTTATTTCAACGCTCATCTTACAACCCCGGCAACCATTCTGTTACGACTCTGCTCCAATGCCACACTGCCAGTTTATTATTTTCCTCTTTCTCATTGCTGTGATTGTGATTCCATATCTAAAATCAGTACTTGCAATCCAAGTGCCAAACATTCTGATATTATTATATCGATCTAGCGGGTAGCATGTAGGTATTTACAATTGACGTTAAAAGAACATTTAGTTTATGATTTATAACGCCACGTCAACTCTTACAGATAAAGATTATAATTTATTAGTAGAACCATGACCGTTAATTACTAAATAACAATTTATAAGCGATCGAGTATTATCAAATGGCCGCTTACACGTTCGATAATAAATTAATAGCGTTCATCAATTAAGACTTATTTAAGTGGTTTTGCTTGCTAGTAATACTTATCCTACTTAATCTATATTAAAGTATAATGTAAAAGGAAAGGATAATCACGAAATCACAAAAACTACTGAACCTATGAAGATGAAATTTGGTGTAGAAGTAGATTGTAAGTAGGAGACGTCAGATAAGAAAATCGTTTCTCATCTGACGTCTCCTACGTATGCTCTACCTCTATGATTGATTTAGGAAGCTCCCTCCGTAAAGAGATCAAATAGGGGATGGAAATTTGTATGAAAAATCTTAATACTTGAGCCTATTTACTTGGAACTTAGTTCGGATACTGACCTAAGTAAACTATAAAGTTTTTAGTATTAGTTTTTCAGATCTACCTTTTAGGGTTGTTAAATTTTGTATGGAAGAAATTTATTCCACGGGTTTACGTACGAAACTAGTGTGGCTGTGTATGAGAGACTAGCTTCTGTCCGCGACTTCGTCCCCGTGGAATCCCCGATTTTAAAACATTATTTATCGCTGCTCCGCTCCTATTGGCTTAAGCGTGATGATATATAGCCTAAAGCCTTCCTCGATAAATGGTCTATTAAACCCAAAAAGAATTTTTCAATTCGAACCAGTAGTTCCTGAGATTAGCGCGTTCAAACAAACAAACAAACAAACTCTTCAGCTTTATAATATTAGTATAGATTTGTACCGACTAGCGTGTTGACCTTGAGCTGCGTATGGACCTCGTGCACACGAAGCCGCATGCGCGCCCGCCGATCTTCTAGCAGCAGTCCACTCCCGACTACCTTCTGTATCATGCGGTTTGCGCCGCACTTTGTATATTAGTTTTGCTTTGCACTCTGTTTTTTTTTGGTTCCTTGGTCAATATTAAACAGTTTATACAACAAACTTAACGTCACCCTGAATATATATCCCAAAACAAAATCCTCAGCTGAAGAGCTCATCGGATGATATCGTTAATATTCGCATGCCGCTCTGTGCAACCCGCACTACAGCTGCATGACAAGCCGTGGCATTCGAAGCTGTTGACAATTATACTACAGTGGCAGCCATGACGAGAACAGTAAGGAGCGCCAACAAGAAGACGATACAGGGAGGCAGCGAAGCAGAAAGAAGTACCGTCGAACAGGATGCCTATGTTCGTCGACAGTAATGCGAGAAGCCAGTCCCGACTTACATTGACTTTACGCCCGGCAGGCGCACACGCTCATGCGACTGTAGCAGATGTGGCTACATTAAACAAGGTTATTCTGTAATATTCTGCAGAGTGGCTCGTCCCACCGTCTCTCCGTCGGGAGGATTTAGATTTGGGCAAGCGAGCACCCAGGTATCCATAGCCTCACGGTACATCAAAATCAGTATGTGAGATAGCTAGGATATTCCTGACTAATTTCACAGTAAACTAAGACCTACTAGTAATTTTGCGGACACCTAATGTAAATGATTCATAATTATTCACTCATCAACGGTTGAACGAATTCAATTAAAGTTTGCACACAAATACTCCTTAAACAAGATTAGAACATAAAATATTTTTTATCCCGGAAATACGTTCCCATGGATCAGTCAATTTTGTCTTCTATGTGAGCGAAGCCGTGTGCAGAAGCAAGTACCTATTTTTTTAGAAGGAGTAAACGGCTATACATAATTATATAAACACCATAACCACTGCAATTTACTTGTCTTTAGAAATGGCCCCACAATCTAAATTGCTTATTACAGCGCCATGCTTTATTTTATATGTTTCACTGGCAACATAATAACAACCCACAAAGGAACCACGTCTTAGCAGCTACAGCTAAATTATTTACTGACGCCCACAAATTATTGCAATCGCAGATCCAAGCCATATTTAGGAAACACATTATCACTCGTTTCTCCATAACTGTCATGTTAAAAACATACTTTAATAGAATATTCTGACGTCAATATGTGCATGGATCGTTACCGGTAAATAAGGCAACCAGTGTCTGTAGTTTTTGCCTAAAATATGGTAAACCAAGGTTACAATGACTGTAAAGAACACAAAGACAGTTTATATCAAACACACTCGTGACGAAGCTATAGGGAATCACAAAAATGTTATTATTCGAGTAACCAACCTCACATTTCATCTCACCATACTGTCACAGGTGGTAAAACCAACTTTCCTTAAGATTTAACTAAGTTCATATTCACACATTCACATGCTGGTCATAAGTGTCGTCTTTATTGTCCTCCTATCCTTATCCCAGTCCAGTCGAGTTCGAGCAGTATGTGTACTTCTTTTTTATGCACATATCTATCAGTATTCATCCAACTTTTGGTCATATCATTTTTCTTTGCCATCTCTCATGAATGAGCAAGTTCTGATTTCATCAGATTTATAATTTCACCACTTCATACCAAAAAGTTCATCATTTCGCAATAGGCCGCTTGAATATCTCGCCTTGGCACAGAATTCGTACAATAGTTAATTACGAGTGCAAACCACACAAGTACATTTTTATTATAATCATATATGCACCTACTATATGCTTTTTTATTGGTTGGATGCTTTAGGCAAATATTGTAGTTCCTTTATATGAAAATCTGTCACGTCCAATACATATTTTAGCTGTTAGATGATAAAGATGTTAAGAATTGTACATATTAATCGTGTTCCTAGTCTAGATCCGTGACTGAATTATAGTTTGAATGGTGTAAAAACGTTTATTCATTGAGTCATAGCCTTAAGGTTAATGTTAAGTACAAGTGTTGTTTAAATATGACATCATTTTACTACACACAATAATAATTTACCGAGCTAAAAGTTGAGGTCAAATTAACAGTCAGATTGAAAAGCATGCAATAGTCTGAATTGGAACAGGTATGTATGTACTCACGGCGCGTTCTGAAGCTAGAGGTTTACAAAAATAAGTAGATATGTCTTTAATTTACTTCTATCAAAATTCTCGCACAAAATAGCAACATGTATGACAGCTCTGTGTCAGTGCAACTACATACAAATAAACACTTATAAATGCCAGCCAAGATCAACAACCTGAAAGCGAAAAAAAAAGAAGAAACAAAACAATGCCAAAGATGTTACAAGAACCTTGAACTAATGCCATATGACGCAGTGGTGAACCCAACAGTCAAGTACCGCCTAGACTCGTCTGCTTTGCCGTACATAGACTACAATATAACCAAACGTGGATGTGGCATTGGATAAGAAATATGTTGACTGATTTTACTTATATTAGCGTGTTTAGGATGTTAATACAGTTACGGTCAGAATCGTCACACATGGAGTACAATAAAATGAGTCAACAACAATCATTTTTACAGCCCAACTATACCTTATAAGTTTGTCATTTAAAATGCTGTGATGAAGTATTGATCTTTGAGTTGTTCCTACTGCCTTATAAAACTTATTGATTGAAGAAAATAACTTCTTTGCGTAACAAAATAATTTGTCCACCTTTGGCAAAAAAACAAGTGACCTTTTGCGAAATTGGTTAATGGTTACAACTTTTATGCATATAATACGAGCAAGCACTTAATCTAAAATCACAGGTTACTAAATTGAAAATTATAAATTAGTTAATAGACTAATCTACATTTTAATCGAACTCCTTTCCTTACTAGTTAGTCAAGCTACAAGGATAGCTAATTCATGAACATGCTTGTATCAATCGCGGTGTTGATTGAAACGACAAAGTTGCATTTTCGTTTCCATTTTTTTTTCTGGCTGGAGGCACAAGATTATCTTCTCGTCATATCTTCTATGTCGCATTGTTCTGATTTGACAATATACTCTTTGATGATCTATAACTCCTTTTGCGCTGCATGCCAGCTTTTGAATTAAGATCTACTTATACTTCAAATTAGAGCATTTTAAACATCTTATCTGAAAGAGCCCTTGGTCATATTACTTGGGGTCATCAGAACAGTTTTCCTTTTTTATTCCTTTCTCTCTACCGTCATGCAATCTTTTGCAAAATCCACTGATCGTCCTTTGGCTTCCTCTGCGCTTAATCCTTGTAAAAATAGTAGTTATTATATAAATACATACCACATCTACTTTTCCAACAGCGAAGTCTCGAGTATTATTTTGATGTAAATGGCATGAAGACTAGTAGGTAGCGAACAAGGTCAAGTCTAGTTACGTCACTTACTATATAATCTACTACTACGGTGCGACCTACGAGATCGACTCGTGCGCATCTCGGTGCATCGTTACGTCATCAGGTTGATGAACTTTGTAGTAAAGGTAGTGCATATCGTGAATGTATGAATGGTATGGAATATTATTGTAATGGTCATGACTCAGAGATTTTAATAATCTTGCTTTAAGAAATATTTGTGGCTAACCGCAAAATGATCACGCTTTAAATGTATTACTAAAGTTCAGAACACAAAAGTAATTGAGATATAATAGGGAAAAAAATCATAATTATGATCATTGATAGATCAAATCTGAACATTTGCGTTTTTGCTATTTTTGGTGATATCCTGCCCATTGATGTGGCTCAACATAGCAGATATTTTAGTGTTTAAACAAAGAATTATTTCAAATTAAGCCCAAGTGACACCAAGAAATCATATAACTAATAAATAAAACACGATCCTTCTAGAAAATCCACTCTCTAGTACAAAGTAAGCAACCAAGCCCCTAACACTTTAATACATATATTTGCTCCACACATTGCCCAACACTGTCTGACGGGTTTGCATGACCTTTCACCACAAACGTCCAGTCAGCGCTCTAGATTCTTTACTAGATAAACCATAGAGGGCTTCACAAAGTTATAGACATGGCATTGCGATGATTTTGTTTGAAGAAGTTACTTGAAAATTGTGGCATAGACATAAGTTTGAGTGTTTGCAATGATTTCTCAGCTGCACCGATGGCATCGTATGCATACTTTTTTTATCAGTAAAACAAATTACTTATCATTTCTATCACGCGGTGTAGTAAAGTTTTGAGTACGCATCTGGGGATACAACAGAAGGGGAAGAAACGATGGATTGACTGGGTGTAATGATTTGGTTAGGAAGGGATAACTACTAAATACATGACTAATAAAACAGGAGAAATAGACATGATTATCCGAATTTTGTCTAAGGGCCAGAGAGTGATTGCGATTGTGATTGTTTTGGTGACTTTTTTTTTTGCTGTAGAGGCACGTGGTATGTTCCTCTATAAACCCCTAAGTAAAAATTCTAAGTTAACCTTAGGTTAAGTGAAATCTTAAGTATTAATCCTATACAAAAATATTTTTGTTTTTAAGCAAACCTTGTCATACACTAGCAATATCTCCTGTATTGTGGGTGCGTTTACAAATATATATCGCCTTTGTACATGCCTTGTATAATATAAGTTATTTTGGTGTACAATAAAGAATTAAGAATATAAATTCACATACACACACAACCAGACCTGGAACAACTAACTGGCCAACCATACAAATATATGTTTCTTGCGGGAATCGAATCCACGACACGCGGTCAGACAACTGCGCCAACCGTGTCGTCCGATTTATCAAGAGTTTTTGACGGTTTTGACTTTTACAAGGCCACAGAAGATTTATAAGTGTACGAGTATGTAACGCTTGTTGAATCGGATCTCATGCTACATCTATTTGGTCATTAGACTTCTATGCAATACAATTATGTATGTTTGCGAAACATAAATCGATAGACGCGAGAGAATTCTCGAAGTGCCACAAAAAGTATCGATATCTTGATTATTAATCGTCTCGTTATGATAGAGCGATATAAATGCCGACGCTCGTTATGAATTTAGTTATTTTAAGTGCATAAATACGTCTATTTCTAGGAATGGTATCTATTGCTTAAGTTCCGAGTCGATTTGATGCCTTCAGGGAGACCCTGTGAAGTCTTTTAAACAAAATTAGTTATTAAAATACTGAAAATGTGAAAAAGCCTTGTTTTCAAACAATTGTCTCACAAATAAATGTTGATCCATTAGTCAATTTTCAGGTCTATTTTCTTATAAAATTGTGTAGACATAAAGAAATTCACCTCTAAAAGATTCCCCTAAAAGCTATTCTTTGGAAATGGCTGATTTTATCTACTGAGAATTCAAATATTTAGACACGAAATATCTTATCTAAAGATACCAAAAATCACAGAGATCATTTTGGTTAGCACTTAGATACCGACTACTGTGAAAAAGCTTTTGTCTTTTAGACAAGTAAATTCTAGACCAATATTCATACGATCCAGATTTTATAAATTGCTTTAGATAAATGTTTGAGGTTTATTTAGTAAAATATATTATCGAATTATTGGGTACTTTAGCTATGGATCATAAAAAGAAGAATTCACATTTTGCAACCAGCTATATTGTTTTGCATGCTATTTAGTCATGGCAATATTCTATTAATATGAGAAAGTCTGGTTAAGCTGTAACCAGCCTTAGTGTGCTAAACTGCAAGATGTACAAGCCAAAAAGAAAAATGAGCAGAACGTCGCTGTCGAGGTCGACCGCAGCAAACGTGGTGTGAGAATATGTTCACGTTTGCGCATGAAACTTGGCCAAATATACACAGGAGAAAGATAAAGGAAGGAGAAGTGGGGCCGTATTCTAAATAAATAATTATTATAATCATCACATAATAGCTATAGAGATATCCGTCTTATTAAACGGAAGTCTTACATACGTTCTCTGTACAATATCGCTATTCTATAACAGCAAATTCTATAACTATGACCGTCTTCTGGAGTACCTATACTAGATTCTTCTTCGCCTAAACGTACCGGTAAAAAACGTATCAATTAATAATAATTACTATTCATAATCATTATTAATATATATATTTTTTTGTATTTACATATTATATTTCATTAACCTCGAACAGTGTCTATGTGACTTAGAACATGCAGAATATGATGACAAAACAAATCTATCGTTTTATTTAAACAATAGCTGCACCCCGCGGTTTTACCCGCGTAGTTCCCATTCCCTTGGGAATATTTGGATTAATTTGAAATATAGCCTATGCCAGTATGAATGTAGCTTTCTAATGTTGAAAGAATTTTTGAAATCGGTCCAGTAGATTTTGAGTTTATTCGTTACATACAAAAATACAAATCTTTCCTCTTTATAATATTAGTATAGATATGCGTTTTTAACTTCTCTGCACACCTGCCCTTCTAAGCCCAAACATACTGCATGAAATCATAGAGAATCATATCTCACGACTCGATTTGGTCCACTTAGATAATTAATACGCTATTTGAAATGCCTTTAACGGACTCCGACCGTTTCGAAATGAGTTCTTACTCGTATGACTAAACCGCCTATTCATACATAAACTTCACATACGAATGTGTGGTACATTTCCACAGCGAACTTCGATACTGCAGAAACAGTGAACAAAACTACTCAAACTTAAATACTCAAA
Source organism: Hecatera dysodea (assembly GCA_905332915.2). Lineage (NCBI taxonomy): Eukaryota > Metazoa > Arthropoda > Insecta > Lepidoptera > Noctuidae > Hecatera > Hecatera dysodea. The sequence continues at coordinate 13,949,313 of HG995297.1, forward strand.
CAAACACAAACACACACTCAAATTTAAATAGCTTTCATTGTAAAATTGTTTTAAAGCTATAATTTAATTTATTATTGCGAAGCTTTTAGAGTTTATGATTTTTATGTCCTCTATTGATTTTATCTAAAAACTAAATATCTGCCAAACTTCTTACTATCGTGTCTGACATTAGGAAAAAACCGGACAAGAACGAGTCAACAATGTCAAATAAAAATTTGTAAACGCAAAACGTGTTTTTTAACTATGAAAGCACTCTTATTACTCTGACAAACAACAACACAACTGAAAAGTTAAGTGTCCTTCAATACTACTTATTAAACTTTTCAGTTGAAAAAAAAGAAAGATTTAGTGCAAATTAAGAATTTTCTGAATTTTTCCTGAACGAACTTGAGTTGTGAGAACTAGCTTCTTACCAAATGACATGCTTGTAGGTCAACGGGAAGTAAATCTATTTAAATTTGGATTTCCTTGCGATTTTCTTTTGTCTTAAGGTGTTGCGCCTCTATTTAGTCGGTGCGAATGGTACAAGGAGCAGGGGCCGTTTTCTTAGGTTGTTTATGTTAGTGCGAAGAAGTATTTTGCCGAGTAGTTCGGGACAATCGACTGAGCCGTTTGCGATATTCACCAAAAAACAGATATCATTGTATTATTATAATTGCTCCGTGCCTCGGATTGAGCATTACTTAACCTCGAAGATTGACTATGAAAAAGTACCTTAATTATGTGGACTAAGATATACCAACTTAATTTACCTCTTGAATTCTCTTATTTGTTCTTAACTTCGTACTTGCCACATCTATTTATAGCACCTGTTAAGATAACCTAATACAATTTTGTCAGTACTAATCAGCTAAACTGTGATTTATATGTCTAGATCTTCTAAAAACTCAACGAATAAAAAATTTATGCTAATAGGTACAAGCAGTTAGTTTCATGGCCTGTTTATAATGAGTCAACTTGCCATAGGCCTTATAAATCATTTAGTCAATGTTTTTGAATTATGTCATAAACTAACATAATTATGTAGCTATTAAATGAATTACAATAACATTAATAATAATTGGAATGTCTACTTTTATTACTTGTGCTATCGGTAGATGTTTATTTTCACGTAAAAGTGGGTCTGGGGTTAGAACATGTTATCCGGATTTTGTCTTCTGAAATGCAAAATAATACTGTATTATGATTTATTGTATGTATGCACATCACAAGAATCTTCACTTCAATCATGCATATTCTCATAAACCCAACACGACCTGCCTACATTAGTCTTTGAATAAATTCTACTCTTGAAACATCTTAGAGCTTTCAACACAATCTGCTTCTCACAACTACAAAATTAAATATTATATTTCAACCATGTCTGATGAGTCACAGACTTAATTGCGGTAATTTTTCTTGCTAATTGTACAGACATTTTGTAATATCTCGCCAACGGAACTGGGTTTTCATACGATCAGAGGACGAACTGTTTTATTTTAATTTAACAACGTTTTTACGCAATGTTCTTTTATACCGCTAGACTGATTTATAATGACTATTGTGAGTAATAAATTATAGGCGTTACTTTGCACACGTTATAATATCAATTTAAATCTCTGACGCGACGACTTTTAATGAAATCTTTGAAACAAGAATCGAATACGTATTTTTTAAATAATATTTTATTAATATAAATGTGAAAATGCGATGCAAGTTCAATGTTTATAATGTGCGGGATTTATGCAACAAAATAATTGAGATCTAATACGGTGCCAAGTTCTGTAGATATCCTGAAATAAGATAAATTTAGGTTGAAGATTCGACTTTACTTATTTTTGCTATACGCAAGTTACAGTTTTCATATTGAAAGTACATCTTTACGCTTCTAAAAACTTTGATTTGCTGGTAAAAATTAGCTAAGTCAAATCGACAGCCTTAATTCATTTCATAATTATCTACAGAACTTGGCACTCTTTAGATCTCAATTCTTTTTTTATCGCTGATGTCAACAATCACGCATTTAGGATCAGTTCCTGGGCTTGACTGGCAGGAGAGTAAGTGCGACTGCAGTCAGAGTTATTCACATTGAACTTGGCTCCCATTTTCGCATTTATTTTTGATGGAATTGTAACGGGTGTGCGTTTCTGAATGAAACGCATTCGTTCTGGCCGGTCATAATTTCAATTTCCGGTTTCTAATTTTCAAACATATTCCATTTTTCCAAACAAATCTGCAGTCATTTACTGGCAGGGTACTTCGATCCTGATTCCTGATCTCCGATCGATGAACTTAGTTACGTTGGTTATCCTTTGAATATCATAAAGTTTTACTTACTGTGTTTGTGATCTAATAGTAACTAATATATTTGTAATTGTGCACAAGTCAGTGCTGAGTTTATCATTAAATACTTATTCTAATTGCTGTCCTGTGTTTCCTAACTCCGTGAGGTCTCCAACCTCACAGGAATATCATTACTTTTTGCAAAGAAATTAATATCATTCGTCTTTCAACACATACCCTCACATTCAAGCGCACGCCCCATCTTGTTGCCGGCATACTCTGCCTTAGTGAGTAGACATAAGCCTATTTTGAAATATGGGTTGCAAGATTGTATAAAAATGTATTTGTCTCGTCTAACACAAATATTACAATTGTTCGCTATGATGTCAGACCGCTGAGCCGGTGCTGCCAGGAGCAGTTTGTGTTATTATCCGTTCTCTAAGCTTCATAAATCATTCGGAAGTACTATTATAACGATGAAAACCGCCTAAATGCGTGTCGGGCCCGTAGGGTTTCGTAGTTGCACGACACAATTACCGACTTAGAATTATGTTTTTTGTTTGATTCTAGTAACTAACAACTTTATCTGACTAATTTTCAACGGGTTTTGTACGTATTTTCCGCATCATTTGTAAATCAGCAGTAAAATTTCGTCCTACCCCACTAAACCTAACCACATCTTGATTTACATTTTCAGTATGTACGCCTCACTCATAAAACACACCCCAAATGGGTAGTTAATATTCCTAAAAATACTCATTCTCTACAACGCCAACTTCTCTACCTATTATAAGCATGAACAATCTCCAATTTTGCGGGTCCTCCTACATGAATGAAGTGCCGCGCTTTTAATGCAAATTATTCGGTTGCCTTATCGTGATCACTTTGTTTTGCCATTGTGTTTGCTTTAATATGGTGAGGTCGTTTTTCAGAATTTATGTTTCTTTATATAAGTAAATATTCTATTAAAGGAGCTCTGTACTATTTTATATTTGTTAGAGTCACATTTTTCCATAAGACCTATACTCCATTCACAATAAGATTAGACATTGGAACAAAATTGTTTACAGTTCATTCAACCGATTTTTACTTCTATTCCGTAGGCATAAGGATTGCATTAAAAGCAAAAACGTGATTATAATACCAACTGTTTACTGCAGCTACCATGTGTCATGCTACCAACGCAATATAAGTCAAAATCGTTTGAACGGACTGTAAAAAAGATGTATTTCAATGTCTAATCTTATCGTGCATGGGGTATAGATAAATTGAAGTTCTATCACCGAAGAGGATGGTCAAGTAGTCCGGTGTTTTAGAAAATATTTTTGCTGAGGGAATGTCTCTTTGTCCAGAATCACATCATGATGAGGTGTGAAAGTGTTGTTAGAAGCTTTTATTTAACTTGCAACATTTTTAACCTATTTATTTCGGACAGAGGATTAGCATTGCCATACAACGTGGAAATGCCGCCAGTCTATTTGGTTCACTCCCAGTCGATAGCGATGCGGACGAGTTTTTTATGCCATTTTGTATTTAGGTGGATTTTATTTTTAGGTTAAGTGTATATACCGTTAGATTTAAATTTTAGTAGAATTGAATTAATAAGATAAAGGTTACCTATTTATAAAATAAATATAATTTATTAAAAAGATAGGTCGCCAGAGTCAAACGTAGAAAAGAAAATTAGATTTTATTTTAATGATACAATAACTGCACCACTCTAACACCAAGCCCAAGTAATCCAATACTGATATGAAGTAAGTAAGTATTTTTTATTTGTTTAAAAATGGTGTACATGATATATTGCATGCAAGATAATAATGAAATAGAAAAGCTCTAACATGTTCAGCCGTATATTATGGCGTACAAATTGGTAGGAAGAGATGGAACGTAAACCATGATAAGATTCATCAAAATTACATTATTCATGACAAATAAGGTATCAATCATTACATATTTTATTATAATCAACAATAATGGTACTCAATACTACTCTCATTTTATAGCAACATTTTCGGCTCCTAATCACAAACTGATGAAAAGAAAACGTTTGCCTAAAATCAAAACTGTTGAAACCGAATAATTGTTGAAAAACTTTTAGTTAGTCAATTATGTACCCTAATGGAAAAGTTTTAACGAATCGACAATTGCTTCACGCTAGTTGAGTTTTTGATTGACTTACCATTTAGAATAATGAAATGAGCCAGCTTTTGGACTTTCTGTTGGCTAAGCAATCAGCATTGCTGTTCATTATGAATGATTGTGAGCACACAGCATCCCTCATCATCTCCCTTTATCAGCATCTACCAATTTTATTTTGCCTATTCCATCATCATCTGCCTAGCCTTTTTTCGAACTATATTGGGGTCGGCTTCCAGTCATACCGGTTGCAGCGGAATACCAATATTTTACGTGATGCGGCTGCCTACCAGACCTCCACAACCCATTAACTGCGGAACACGGTACTTCTTGGCAAGACTGGATGGTGTCAGATTTTCTGGCTTCTGACAATCCGTAACGACTGCCAAAGATCTCCAAATGACAGCCGGGACCAACGGCTTAACGTGCTTTCCGAGGCACGGAGAAGTCTCGCTTTGTTAAGATTGTCACCCATCCACAGACCAACCTCAGCAAGCGTTGCTTAACCTCGAGGATCGACCCGTGCGGCTGTTATAATTTAGTCACGAGCTCCTTTTTTTGACTATTCTGTACCACAATAGGACCAAAGCCTCCGATTCGTCACTCCTACTGGGCAAGACCTTGTGCAAATGTAGACCAATCCTGTTAAAGACGTTATCTACGGACTTGTCCGGCTCATTCCCGTTTTAGATAGGTGGCTTCTAGTTAAGTAAGTAGGAGGCGTGGGAACGATCTTTATTTAAATATGATAGACATTTAGACATAGTCACTAAGCATAATAATTGTACCTGTCTAACCTCAACCCACTAAGTGTCATTTAAATCCTGTTAGACAAAGCAGGCCTTAGACATAACAGTGTTGATCACACAACCTAGGGGTGTGGCAACCTCGTCAAGCCATGTTTTGATATATCTCCATCAAGGTCGTAAATATATCACATCATGTAGTATCATAACATCAACACGACATGCTATTAATATTGCCCACATGAGAGATCATTTTTCTTGAATTTGGACCAAGGTGACGACACGTTAATTCTTGAAGTGAACACAACTTTATCGCAGTGTTATGTGACTTCGAAATTTTGGTGGTAACTAGTGCCTTCTTTGAAATTGATTTCCTGTAGATCTATTAGACTCATTCATCATTTTCGCAACTTTACTAGGGGACAGCTTCCAGTCAGGCTGTCTACCAGACCTCCAAAACCCATTAACACGGTACTTCTTGGCAAGACTGGTGTCAGATTTTCGGACTTCTGACAATCCGCAACGACTGCCAAAGATCAACGAATGACAGGTGGGATCAATTGTTGAACTTTTTTTCCGAGGAATAGAGGAGTCTCGGTATCTTAGCATTGTCACCCATCCACAGATCGACCTTGGGAAGTGGTAGCTTGAAGATCGGCCCGTGCGGCCGTTACAAGAAAGCTCATAGCAACATAAAATATGATGTATGTTAAGGGGCCAGTTATGGTAATATTCGCTCAATGGGCAGATTTGTTATGCATACAAAAAAGGCTTATAAAAATCATCACGTTGCATCACCCAATATCCTTGGTCGACTAACCGGATACAACAGGTTAGGTACAAATGGCTGATACAAATGTATGAACGAAGAAATCATGGCGTATCTGACATGCTGACCATCATAACCTGTGCCTCATCATAATCACGGTCAGCTCACATACACACACACCACCATTGTAACACTTAAGATGTACAAAACGTACAGTTGCGTACAAACGTGCTTTGCACGTGTTGGATATATAATTTAATACTACCAAGAACACTTGCTACAAAAGGCGAATAAATTAATCTAGTTTCGTGTTTTATGATAATTTCGTTACGCCTTCAGTTTATCGCTTTGTTTATGTTTTTGATGTGTAACATCTTTCCTCTCGCTTTCTTGCAATCTGTGGTAAGTGATTTCGTGAAATGAGACGAAAGTGTGTAACAGGAAGATTGGGAAGCGCAAGCTATTTGATTTGACCAATGAGCGCGTGCGGTGGTAGAGTTGGCGGTCAAAAGGGACCAAACACTTTGGTCTAAAACAAAAATTTCATTTCAATTTTTTTTTATTAAGAAAAATTAGTTCATGTAATACCTCATTTCTTTTTTCTGAACGTGCTTTAGTATTAATGTTGATTATTTCCAAGCTGGGATGTAAGATGTTACACATCATATGTGAATACTGAGGGTCGCTCGTTTTTTTTTTTTTCAATTTACCAATTTATTGAGATTTTTCTCTTTATGACGAAATAGACATGAAAAACGAAATAATGTGTTTATAAATGCAAGAATGAAAGACCACTTTAATACTGTGCTCTTAAAATTTGAGTATCAACAAGCAGGAGAAATATGATAAAGGTAAAACTAATTAAAGATTAGTGAGTAGTAACTTCCGATCCCAAATTCGGATATAGCGATAAATTACAGTTCCAATAATTTCAACATCATCTGTTTAACTCCATGACTTGGGCTACCCCGTTTACACGTGTTTATTGATTTTTCTGAAAACGTGATATGTGCTTTTAATTTTATGATGAATAATTACTTTTTTCTTAATTTTAGCTACTCTTAGGTCCACTTGCACTTCAATAAACTAACTGCATTGAGAGTATAGGAATTAACATTATAATATTATTTCTGTCAATCGTTTGAAGATGTAAAAATAGAATGGATGACACAGGATTTCAAATGGGCCTTAACCGGCTCTAAATAGCCACAAAAATACTTGTCAAAAACTTGACACAAAATAATTTTGTCGTTACCAATACACCTGTCAAGTCAGACAGAAACTTACGTGAAAGATATTACAAGAAAATAACAAATGATGCGTAGAGACGTTGATTTTGTAACTTTCGTGCTCGACTGTCCGCCTAACCACGCCTATAATTAGATTATGACAAATTATTCGATTGTCTCCAACTGTACTTGAACTTCAAGTATAGTTGGAGACAATCGAATAATTTGTAATGGAATTCAAGTACATATATGATTTATGGAGGTATTTTGTCTCCAAGTAGGTACATCTATTAGGTGTTTTATACTTTTTTTTAAGTTTGACGACTTAAGTCGTCCGGCCCTAGTTCAATCCATGGTCTGGAGCACAGAGGCATGGGCAGCGGTCACCTCTTTTTGCGAAGCAATAATGCTAGCGAAGGAGGAGGCAAAACGCGTGTGAGAGAGGGAAACCTCACGACCCAGCCGCCGCAATAGAAGAAGACGCCCCGGCGGTGCACAGTGTTTCGTCTAGTACAAGCTAGCGGGACAATATTCATGACGTCATTTCCAGGAATTCGTGATAACAACTTGTAACCAACCCTTCCCAGGTAAGAAATCCAAGAAATCACTTGCTTGTTACTTCAGGAAGTAATTTTGTGGAGGGGTTAATGTTAATTATAAAGGAAGCGCAATTTGCGTTCGTAAATAAGTTGCATTTTTAGCACACTTGTGACACCCTCTCAAATAATTGATATTAAAGTGAAACGATTTTCTTGTGATGGATTCTACTATTGAAGGTATGTACTTACTATTTAGACTGGTTTTTAAAAGAATGCATGTACTTTTTTGCTGTAATTAGAGTTTATAAGTATGTTGAAATAATTCCACATATTTTTTTCTTATTTTCAAACTTTGAAGGGTTGCAACTTTTTTTATCCCAATGTATCCAGCTAGATTCTTCTGTATGTTATAATTACAACATTCAGGCGTAGTTTAATTTATTTTTTGGCTCCCGAAACCGCCCGTAGATAAAGTAATTTACTTTCTTTCAGAACGAGCCATAGCTATGACAAAATGGAAGTTTTTCGAAGAATGGTTAAAACATGATAAAACTGAAAGAGCAAGTCGCATTTTGGATCATTTATGTGTACAGCATAATCTAGTAGATGCTTCTGAAGATTCACTGAGGAAACTCAAAATGAAAATTTCGAGCCTATCATCAAAATTAAACGAAAAGTGGACATCGGCTAAGTGTACTAAGGATACACTTCTCATCAAAAATAAAAAATGTTTAGAAGGATGCGGAATCGAAATGTTAGTGTGTATGAATAAGCCGTGCCCTTCTACATCATCGGGGGTTCGTTCTGTAGGGCCCCAGAAAACCTTTGATAAATCATCAATAAAAACAAAAAGACGGAGAGTAGATGATCTTTTAGAATCGTGAAGTGCAAATGAATTAATTACTGCAGCAGAATCAGCAACACGGAAAGAAGGACATCGAAGTGTTCGAAGTGTCGCGACCGGTGAAATTTTAAAGAAAAATAAGTGTTCTGAAGTGAGTAGGCGATTGAGTCCAGACGAAGCTTTAGCTTATTATGTAGACTCTAAATCTACTTCTCACTCATACAAACAGACGAGAAAGTGGTCAATGATACGGGACATCAAGTGTATCCATCCTTCTATAGCCTAGGTAAGTCCAAAGCTTCTTGTTGTCCTTCTAACGAACATATTTCTGTGACTGAATCTCGAGCTGAGAAAATTTTAAAAAAATTTTAAATTTCAGGCGATTTTAGATAAAACGGCTGAACGATTAGTTGAAGCTCAGTCGGAAGTCATTAGAAATGTTGTTGTCTTAGACTATTATTGTATTTTATTTGATAAAGTGAATAAATAAAAACCTATTTTACACATATTTATGATTTTAATTTTTAAATATCCCGAGACATATATATATATATACAGTGTGAAATCTTAATGGTTGTTTTCCCGCGGCAGGACGATTACCCATCAGTAGTACTATCGAAACACAAAGTTAAACTAAAAAAAAAAAATGTTTTTTTTTTCAAATCATTAAAAAAGTGTTCATAAACTCGAAAGAGCGAGAATCAATAGTAGTGCACTAGATATAAAGTAGTTAGATACCTACATGAGACGCACGTATCGCCGCGTACCTACATATCGCGCGATGCACTACTGTTGGTTCAAGTCGCTTTCGAGTTTTGTTTATCACAATTGTTAATCTGCCATTTATGGAGTCTAATATTTTTTATATATATAAATCGATTGTATTACCGATACAAACTTATTTCGCTTCGGGAAAACAACCATTAAAATTTCACACTGTATATATATATATATATAGGCATTTATACTGCATTTATGTATAGTGCCTTACATGCATACTAAGTATGCAGCGAATTATAACAATCAAGGATATCAGTAAACAAAAGTAGAAAAGATGACTACTTCCATCTTGCATCCACACCGTTGGACTTAGAGAACACAGAACGGCGTAAGACACCTTAAATATACATAAACAATTAAAATAAGTAAAAAAATAATTTTGTCTCGCTAGCATGTACTAGACGAAACACTGTGCGGTGTTGGGAAACGCAGGGTGACTCCCCGCCAACGGAGGCGCGGACCTGCGGACGGCGAGCCACCCAGCTCGCGATAGCAACCAAGCCCGGGCCGACAGTGCGTCATGTTCCACGCATGCCTCAAAGAGCTGTCAGCAAAGAAGACGGGGCCCCATAGAGTCAGTGCCTGCTAGGGTTGCGGAATTTGTTTGAAAGAGTCATCGCGGCCCTGGAACGCAAAGGGCACTAGAAGGATCATAGGTGGGTTTCAGTCAGTAAGAGTCTGACACTCCCTTTCGCTCCGCCCAGAGCGGGATAAGTCATTTGATGATTTCCCATCCAGGAAAAAAATTTAGCTTTGTTCTTACAGTTAAAAAGTGGCCTGAAAAAACTTTAGTCTAGATTTTGTTATAAGATTATTTTTTCTATTTCAAATATCAGGCTGCAAAACGAATATCTATGGACGGCTTAACCTAGAATATTATGATCGTACCTATAATACCAAAAAAATTGTCCTTCATAAAAGCATGTAAAATAAAAACAAAAGAAGGACGCTTATCATGACATAGATCAAGAATAACGTCGCATGTCGATCCATAAAGATAGTCGTATATGTATTACCCACTGCCAATTTATCACACTAAAATAAACGAAAACCTACAGGTCGATACCGTAAGGTACAAAGTAATTTCAAAACCAACACTATAATAAACTGAACTTGTTTGAACGTCAACATTACGCTAGTAATTAAAGTTTTATACCTAAAATGTGTATGTCTTTAGTCTTAAATAAGAGTCCAAGAAAATAAAGGAAAGACTGGAATCTTCTGGGTTCCTGGCTTAAGTTAGTTGGCTCGTAAATTCCGTGGTAGACGGTACATCCGTACATTAGTGAACTCACTGTAACCCAGACTGTCTTTTGTTATTTTTAGGAATAAAACCTTTGTGTTTTCTTCACTGTAGTTTGGAACACAAATCACTATTTTTATTACTTACACAATATAAATGTATTTATTATAAATTTATGTACAATAGTGGTAATGTGCAGATTTTCAAAAAGCGCGTCTTTTCAATAAGATTGATTGTGAACGTTTATCAGTCTTCAGTCAGTTATCATAATATTATATTTATAAAATATCATATTCAGTTCAAAAACGTAGCTTTTTATTCTAGTACAATTAATTACTTTTAATTGAAATAAAACTAACAAATACACTAAAATATAGCATCAATAAATTCATCTTCAACGCTGTTAGCCTGGTATTATGCCCAAAACACTGGCGGCATTGCTGGAATTGCAAAGTAAAAGCCAGTTCTTGGGTCACGGGACGTGACAACCAGCCGTTTCGATAAAATAATTATTTTGCATAAACTTCTAAAAAGTAAACAGTAAAAACTTAAAATAATCAAAAATAATATTATATTTTTGTACAATTTATAAAGTTTCTTACAAAAATATAAAATTTTATAAATATTCATTCATCAATTATCAAAGTAGACCCGCATACCCACACATACGGGTCTACTCTGGGTGAGCGGTCACGGGTCGGTGGTAACAGGTGATCAATGACACCCCTTACAAAAAACACCGCCAAAAAACGAGTGACCTTAAAAGTATACGGTGTTTGCAGTTTTCCGGCATTCACATTGAATGTGTTTACTACTATACTATAATAATATACTAAAATTTGCAGTTTAGAAGTTATTCGAGCTTTTAAAACTGTCCCAACTAGTACTTGCATATTTTATTTATTTTGTCGCAAATCTGTACAGATCCATCCACAACGACTGAAAACACGATGACGATGATCGTACGAACAAAGCGAACGTATAATAACAGAAAAAATGCGTACAGAATCCGCACCATTTAAAAATGATAACGAAGTTTTTATCAAAGTACCTAGCTTGTATGTTTTCAGCAAGGTGACTTTGATAAAAACGTCGTTCGTCAGTTAATGGGTCGTGGACGTCCGGTAGGCAGTAGCTCCACGTAAAATATGGGTATTGAGCTGAATCCGATTTGACTGGTAGCCGACTCCAATATAGTTGGAAAAAGGCTAGGTAAAGGATGATAGACTCATGTTTAACCACGTTCTCATCTGAAAGTAAGCCTCGATATTATGGTCTACGAGACGAGACGACAAGAAGTAGTCTGTTTATTATGGACTGAAAGCCAGCCCCAAGGTTGTAACTATCAGGTGGAGGTCTGCCTTGCTTAGGCGGAGCACCGCCGTGTCCTCGTCGAGGCGATCGGCGGCGGCGACCTCTCGCGTGCGGCCCTGGTTCGGGCCATGGTCCGGAGCGAGGAGGCATGGGAAGCGGTCGCCTCCTTCTGCGAGGCAGTAATGCTAGCGAAGGAGGAGGCGGAGCGCGTGCGAGAGAGGGAAGCCCCTCGCTCCAGCCGCCGCAACAGAAGAAGACGCCCCGGGCGTCGGGAAACGCAGGGCATATTATTTTCAACGTGGCATACCTAGTATGTATACGTATATACTTCGATCCAACTGCAATTTACAAAGTTCATCATCACATGAACACACTCACTAAGAATGTATTTTCATTCACCGTATAAACCCCTCATTGAAACGAAAACAATTTATTATACTTAAAACCGTAACTAATTACGAACATAATTAATTGAGTTTAAAGAGTTAATAACATTACCTCGTTATTAACAATAAAACTGGTCAAGTACAAGTTTAATTTGCTCATTCCGAATTTCCGACCTACGGTATCGTGCGTGCCTTGAGAATGTCGACCTCTGTTACATAAATAAAGATCCAGTCGAAAAGGTTTTTGGTCAGATGTAGGGTTCGCACGGACAAGGGCGGCTCCAGAATTTATTTTTGGGAAAAGCACAAAAGCGAGACAAATATATGCTTGGAGCGCTGTCTTAGTATTGCACTATGGTTTTTAGGATTAAACCTTACGTAATGACATACGAGTATGCTAATTTATTATGCAAAGTACTTACAATTTTGTTATTTACAACTTGGGGTAAAATACAAATTACAAATTATTACTTGTGGGACGTAAAAAAAGCAATATCAAAGCAATATAGAAGCTAGGTATTATGTCATTCTTTGTAGTATTCCTTGTTCAATTTGAACTGTGCCCATTCCCCGGATCTACCCTTGGCCTAGTCCTAACTGGATCCGTATCTACCTTTGATTTAACCATACTTTTGGGTTAAAAGTTCCTTCATCTGTGCCTGGATATAATGTAACAATTAAATTTTTATTTAAATTAAATTATATCTTTAACAAAAATGATAAATAATTTTTGATACAAAATATTTTTGTGATTATTAAGTGAACTTCCAGTGGAACAACAACAAGCCGAGCATCGTCTGATTGTTACAAGCACCCTAAAAACCGAACTATGCCTTACCCGAACGCCTGACAACCCTAGTCGGATGGACAGGTTATGGAAACCCTCAGTGTCAAAATTAGCAATTTCTGTTTTAATTACGTCACTTTAATTGCTCTTGACACGCCAATTTCGGAATAGCTTGATGATATGACAGATCTTAAAATGAAATTCACTGATTGATGATTGATTTCGGGATAGTTCATCTAGTTTTAACTTTAAACAATGATTAGCAGTGACTCTTCCGTAATGGTGGTAAGTTAAGCTACTTAACAAAAGGTTGAATTCACTTCGGTTTTAAAATTTTATGAACCACCTGTATATGTTCAGAAATCTTTCCGTAAATAAAATGGTTAGAGATGAAAAGAATGCTCATTCATAAAAACATTACGAGAAAAGATATTAAAAGTAAGTTGACACGGCATGACATTAACCCGAAATATCAACGTTCAAGAATATTCTTTTATTGAAACAAATTATGGATACGAAAAATGATAAGACATGGAGCTATGAAACAACAAAATTGAAGAACTACAATTGATTGGCGATTTGAAAAAGACTAAACGATAGCAGAACCCTGACGCAAGCAACAAGCAGAAGGTAAAAGAAATCATCATTAAGATAAGTAAATCAAATATTTTTATCTAAAACTAGTTTTTGCCCGCGACATCGAACGTGCATGTCCCGTTTTTTTCCGTTCCGTAGCAAGAACGTACTACTACGAGTAAGTAATAGAAAACTAAAAAAAAATCGAAATCACAATTATGTATGCAAAACGCCACAAAATGTGCTGAGCAGCTGTTTTTGATGATAAAGATAAGTCCTTTTTACGTATTGTGTTTATTCTGTAGTGTACAGAGTGATTAAAGATTATACGTCTACACGTTGCATATTTCTTCTTTTATCACATTAAATCTTGTCATCTTGATATCTTGTCCATTATTGTAACACAAACTATACCACATCCGAAAAAATCACATCGCTCCAAAGAGTTTGCTCGAGATTTTAAGAAGAAAAAATTAACTGCCTCTGTCGATTCACATTGACCCACATTTCCGAAGGCCGAACAAATGTCAACAGGATCTTTGCGATGAGAATCAGAGCACCTGCAGTTGTAAATGTTATAAAATTCGATTTTACGCATCGCACATCCATACGATTGCGTTATCGATAGACTCGATTTGGTAGTTTTAGCGATAGAGTGACGAGTTTGTCATTTGTGAAGGTTGATTTTTCGAACACACGCTACATCGAAATTTGAGTACCTATACTTTTCGCATGATGATGTTCTCTAGTGGAGAACTATAACGTTATTTGAGTGATATTCAGTTCTCAAAACAGATTGGGAAGAAGTATGAAGCAGTGGCAAATAAACTTTTTGTGCACCAAATACTTACTTTCCCAAATCTTGAGCAATTAATGGAACATTGTTTTAAATATCATGCAAAAATCAGACTCACCATTATCATCACCCTTTTTTTCTGGATGGGAAATCATCAAACGACTTCTCCCGCTCTGGGCGGAGCGTATGGGAGTGCCAGACTCTTACAGACTAAAACCCATCCGTGATCCTTCTAGTGCCTTTTACGTTCCAGGGCCGCGGTAACTCTTTCGAACAAATTCCGCAACCCTAGCAGGCACTGACCCTATGGGCCCGTCTTCTTTGCTGCCAGTTCTTTGAGGCGCGCGTGGAACACGACGCGCCGTCGACCCGGGCCTGGTTGCTATCGGACGGCGAGCCACCCACAGCTCGCCATCCGCAGGCCATCATCATTACCCTGCTCTTAAACAAATTGATATTTTCTTAACACACTTCTGCATAACATCTCTTCTCACAGTTAACATCCTTTATCCATATCACCTCCGAGAGCATCCATAATCATCATCATCATCATAATCAGCCTTTTAACGTTCCCACTGCTGGGACACAGGCCTCCTCTCTAGGAGAGGGAATGGGCCATAATCCACCACGCGGGCCCAATGCGGGTTGGTGAATGTCACATGTCTTCGAATTTTTGGTTCTAGGACATGCCGGTTTCCTCACGATGTTTTCCTTCACCGTTTTGAGAGCATCCATATTTTCATAAGTTTGCCTCTTTTTCTGAAGTACCTACTCCTCATTCATACTTCAGTCTCCTATATCCCAAGTACTTATTAGCACCGAAAGGCAATATATCATCATAACAACGAAAACTATCTCGATCACATTCGTATAAGTCCATGTTCACACGGGTGTGTCCTCAAGTTTCCCCATCGTTATAAGTTACGGCTGACACCGGTCATTACGCCCCCTACTTCCCTCTTCTGATATAACTTCCAACTTTACTATGGTCTTACGATTATGAGTTTTTATTATGCCCCGAAACTGTTTCTGGCGTTGAAATAGTTCATCAGTTTCAAATTCAGCCCTAGATATTTACCAAAAATATTGGCAATAGGTATCTATTATGGCCGATTTATCAATAATCAAATGACTTATCACAGGTACAAAAAATATGTCACCCAAAGTGCAGACCACTCAGGCAGCGTCTTTGTTACCTGCCACCAACAAGCCATCCAAATCAAAACTGAACTGGATTTTTTTGCTTTCAGTTTCATTGTAGACGCCATGCATCGCTCCCTATCAAGAGCTAGTTAATCACGAAAAAAATCTACCATATTTATTTGTCCGAAAAACTTATCATAATATTTGAAAATCCACCCTCAGCAACCTTAAGTAATCGTTAGTTAATAGTTCATAATAAAGGTCTTAGAGCACAGCCACGAATTGCACAAAACTAGGTGACGCTCACCCACGAGCACTAATCAATCATGTTTATCAATAATGCGCAAGAAAATAGAATCATTAAAGTTTTTGTTCTCCACGATACAAAATAGCTGTAATCAATAACATAGTTTCTATCTTAACATTTAAGGACACAGATATTAATAGCCTATTGACCTGACGATGCCGTTGAGCCACACAACCTCTTTAAACATGCAACCTATTACCATCATAACTTAAATGCGTAAACTTTAACGGCGAAACGTTTTGGGAATACTTTCATTCGCACTCTCAGAATAAAAAGGGCTTAACTCAAAATTCCTGTTACTTATAATTTAGCTATAAACGGTACATAAAAACATTCTAAAATCGAGTAATGAAAAAGATTCCAAAATATAATTGTGAAAGGGATAGCTTATACATAGGTCTCTGCCTATATTTGTTTTTTTACCCAACACTCTTTAAAAAAATAATTCTTGCTCATTTGCCAAAAAATGCTTTTTGAGTTAGGTCCCTTTCATTCTAAGGGTGCGCATTGTGCGTACAGGCTAAAGAGTGGAATTGGGTATTTTACTGAAAAAATCTAGTCAGTCCGTCCGATAGACCTAAAAAATATTGGACAGGTACAATTTTTCCTTTTTTCACGTAAACAAAAAATGAAGGCAATACAGTGCGTTAATAAACTCGCATGACGTCACTGCGTGCTACAATTTTTACCAGTGACATAACGTCACCAGCCCCCGCTCTTGAACTTTGATGCGTTTTATCTTTATAATATCATTTACAATTTGAAAGGACAGAAAAATACGTGTCCAATATTTTTTTATATTATGACTTTCCTTTAAGTGAGATTGGTCAACGCGAGCCTATCAGTAATTAAAAAAACTTGCCTGATATCAGTTCGGCGTGACAAATCTACTCAAGTTTACCCCCATGACATGAACCATACATTCGTTAAATTGTATAGCGTTATCGGTAGATATAATTTGCCGAAAATTTGATTGGGATTTGTTAAAGTAGCGCAATTTTTTTATTGAGAAAGGTCTGGTGATATACATAATTATTGTTTTATGGTAATGTTTATTTGATATGTTAGTTATATCATCGCCTTGGATATATTTTTATGATGTTATAAATCCAATTACCACCTATTTAAATAAATCATTTCAGACGAAAATTACTGTCTATGTGCACCTCACATCCAGCGGAATCCCGTGGCTCTCACCAGATCATCAGTCTATTTTATGCATTCCGACACAACTTGCATTATTTACTATATAAGCAAAGAATGCAATGGGGAGGCGAAGGCAAAGTCAATTACAGATGGCGCGACAATCGTTGGTACCTCATTCAGCCGTCCGCAACTCTTTGGGGTTATGCATTAATTATGCTTTGTTTTCAAAATAAAATAATTAGGTGTTCCTGTGTGTCTTTCGTAAAATAAAATGTATTCCTCGTTGACTGTGGCTCAATTAAAAGAAGAGTTGCGCAAAAGAAAAGCTAAAACAACAGGAAAGAAGGCTGTTCTCATAGCTAGGTAGGTATTGAATATTTACACAAAAATCGACACCATTATTTTTATTGTGCATAAATCACACCGTGTATAATTAATTTCTGTATTTATTGTTCCAGATTAGAAGCATAAGATTTAAATTTTAATATAGTATCTGAGGATAATGAAGATGATGTCCAAATGATTACACCCCATCAGGAGTTCTGTCACGTTTCAGTTCTGAGAGTCCCAATAACTCTTTCTTTGCACATCGTGCTTCATAACGTAATGATCTTCTTGATTTAGATTGCTCTTCACACTTAGAAAAGGAGAAAATCGAGGGGATGGCGCCTTTCTTCAATAACTTCTTTTCCAATTTAATACTCAGTCTCAGTTAATTGCTAGCTGTTGGCGGACGTGTTGTCGATTTGCGCTTTAACTGGAGTTATTTGATTTTTAATTGTTATTTTTAATATTTGCTGTTTTATCGGACTCTCTCGTACTATCTTGTGTGAAGTGCCATATATTGCCTGCGCCATCTTGGAACCTGTAGAGTGGTGTCCCTGTCGTTCAGTGGTCTCAACGACTCTTTGGAGACAGCATCATATAAATTGAAAAAGTCGTGTGCATGGGGCGAGGTTTGAACCTGCGAACACACCGGCGTTGGAGGCGACAGGCTTAGCCACTCGGCCAAGCGTACGTGAGGTCACCGCGGCGAAATACTGAAGTAGTAGCATTAGCAATCTCGGTCAGTAAACACACAAGGCGTAACTTCGTACTCCAATACCATGCTTCGTTCACCGGACAATAAAAGCAAATCGAACCCTGACCTACCTGCGACTAACGAACCTGGTATTAACGTCACCCAAAGAAAGCGGAAGCAACCGGACTGTGAATTAACACAGGCGGTTAACTCATTATCATCGGAGTTAAAGAAGTCTATTATGGATCTGCAAACAGGTATGGCTGACGAGTTCCTAAACGTAAGGGCGGGTATAAGCAGACTGAGGGAAGAGTTTAATACATTGTCGACAACTTCTGCTCAAATTCAAAAAGATATTCAGGAGTTACGTATAGAATACGCAAGTATGAAGAGTGATATATCGGATCTAAATAAAAAACAAGTCGAACTTTCCCAAGATGTGACTGAACTGAAATCAACTGTTGATTTTAATTCCAATAACTATGTAGACTGCGCGAAACGCCTGAAAGATCTGGAATTGAAGATGAGTAGTTCTGCAGTCTCGACGGTTGACTTGCTAGAAAGAAAAATCGACACACTGGAACAGCAAGCGAGGCAGTGTAATATCGAAATTGCGAATATCCCCGAAAAGCGAGGTGAAAACTTGATTTCCATATTAGAGACAATTGGGTCTGCAGTCAATATCTCAATAACATCAAAAGATATTATATCAATCCACCGTGTCCCCCACGCACACGTACAGAATAATCGACCTAAGAATATTATAGTCAAATTTACTTCTCGCATAATGCGTGATAATATTCTAACAGCATACCGGCTTTTTAAAGGATTGACATCTGACCGCATCGGCCTCCCAGGTACTCCATTCAAGATTTATATGAACGAACACTTAACACTGCGTAATAAACTGTTATTTCGAAAATGCCGCGAGGCAGCAAAAGCAAATAAGTTCAAGTTTATCTGGATCAGGAACGCCACTATCCTTGTTAAAGAATCAGAACACTCTCCTACTCTCGCCATACACTCGGAGGATGAAATATGTAAGATTAAGCCTAACTAAAAGCCTGCAATATCTCAACAGGCAACTACGTCAAACATCATTTAATTATAATTTTGTATTGAACTTTTTTTTATTATTTGTTTTTGCTGTTAAGATCTTAGTGACACTGGCGATCACGTTATTTGCAAGTTTAACTATGTTGTTACTTTCTTATATGATGTTTTATTTCATATTTGGTATGTTTTATGCTTTTTGTGTGTATGACTTTGCTTCGCAGCTGTTTATCTTTTTTTCGATATTAGTATTTCCTCATTTACTATTAAAACTTAACGTAGAACTTTTAACTTCAATAATTTATATAAATACTATTGTAATCTCACATTTTGATAATGGCTAACAATATATGCATATATTATCAAAACTGTCGAGGGATCAGGACCAAACTTAACACATTATATCTTAATATCTTGTCTCACGCCTACGACGTTATTATTTTAACTGAAACCTGGCTGACACCTGATATTTCAGAGAATGAATTCATAGATCAACGTTATCTTGTTTTCAGATGCGATCGTAATCGTTCTGTGACTATTAAAAAAGACGGAGGGGGTGTACTTATAGCCATTTCCAAAGACCTGCAACCCTCATGTCTCACACTGCTGCCTCCGTTAAGTCTACCGGAACATACTATTATTAAAATTCCCTCTAACAATAACAAATTCCTTCTTGTTTGCGCCACTTATATTCCTCCTAATACTAAAGAAGATATTTATATTAATTTCATCAACTCATTCGCAACTCTCGCAGATAATTCCTCCATAGAGTGCGTTGTGTTGACTGGGGATTTTAACCTTCCTGAGCTAGATTGGATTAACTCCACATTCTACATGAAGTGTTCCACTTATAGCAACTATTCTAATGTCAGTCGTCATCTACTAAATGTCTGCTCGCAATTGGATATGAACCAATACAATTGTGCTATCAACTGCAATCGTCGTATCTTAGACCTATTTTTCTGCAATACCCATGCAGTAGCCCTCACTCCTAATGTATCTCTTTTGCCTATTGATAATCATCATCCTGCATTCTGCATAGAGTTGCCATTTAGAAAACTGTCAGTGATGTTAAAACGGAATACAGCAACCCAATTTAACTACTACAAATCTGATTATGATAAGATTAATACTGAAATAAAGGCTGTGCATTGGGATAATTTACTGGGGAAATTACCACCTAATGAAGCTGTCTCAATGTTTTATGAAAAAATATATCAATTCATTAAATTGTATACCCCATTGTACAAGCCTAAAAATTGTAGGTTCCCTCATTGGTTCTCAAGATCTCTTCTCAAGATATATAGAAACAAAACTCGCGCTTGGGTTAAATGGAAAAAATACGGGAATATAAGTGACTACGAATTATATTCAATTTATAGAGCAAAGTTTAAAAAAGAGGCAGATGTCTGCTATAAAAAATACTTGGAAACAACAGAAAATAACGTGGCCTCTAACCCTAAAGCATTTTGGTCCTACATCGCTAAGCGTAAATCCAGTAATAGTATCCCTGCGACAGTTTATTTTGAACAACATTCCTCAAACGACCCTATTAGCACCTGCAACCTATTCACAAAGTTTTTCCAGTCAGTTTATGAACCGACTACGTTCGATTCTAATGCATGGGAACCGCCGCCCCCAAATCCAGACAGTGATATTCTTCTTTGTAATCTACATTTTTCTGAACACAAAATACAAAAAGAATTAAAATCAGTGGACGTATCCAAAGGTCCTGGGCCTGACGGCATTCCCTCGATCTTTTTAAAAAATACATGTAATACACTGTGCTTTCCTCTTTGCATTTTATATAATAAATGTATTTCTAACGGCGTATTCCCCGAGGTCTGGAAACGCGCAAATATAATCCCAGTCCACAAAGTTGGGTCTAAAAACGACGTATCTACTTATCGTCCTATTTCCTTATTATCAATCCTCTCCAAAATTTTTGAAAAGCTTGTACATAACGAAGTCTACCCCATCATGCGTCGCGTGATATTAAAAGAGCAACACGGATTTGTAAAAGATAGATCCTGCATTAGCAACCTTCTCATCTTCACATCGCAACTTTTTGAGACCATAGACAATAGGCAGCAAATTGATGTAGTATACACCGATTTTCAAAAAGCGTTTGACAAAGTGGATCACGAGCTGTTACTCAATAAAATTGCATTTAACGGAATTAGAGGTGACTTGCTTCGTTGGTTTGTATCTTATGTTACTAACAGGACTCAAAAAGTTGTGATCAATGGTTACGAATCGCACTATTTCCCAGTCACGTCAGGGGTTCCACAAGGATCGATCTTAGGGCCACTTTTATTTATTCTATTTATCAACGACATTAACAACTGTTTCCAACACTGCGATTTTTTGCTTTACGCGGATGATTTAAAGATATTCAAAAAAATAACTTCACAATCAGACTGTGCCGATTTTCAAAAAGACCTGGACCGCTTTTCAGAATATTGCTCGGCCAACAAACTCTATCTCAGCTTGTCTAAGTGTCACAGTATCACGTTTACAAAAAAAATAAATGTCGTGAAACACAACTATCGCCTTGGCAATACTATGTTAAGCAATGTCACATGCATACGTGATTTAGGTGTTCTATTGGACTCAAAACTCCATCTGGATGGTCATATAGATAATATAGTTAATAAAGCTTACAAAATGTTTGGGTTTGTCATGAGATCATCTAGAGAATTTCGACGCCCTTCCACCTATTTACATTTATACAGATCCATAATCCGCCCCCAGCTTGAATATGCAGTGCCTATCTGGAACCCATACTACAAAAAGTACTCTGAAATCATAGAGTTAGTTCAAAGAAAATATCTCCGCGCTATGCACTATAGATGCTTCCGTAAAAAACTATCATACCAGTCTCTACTTAAAAAATACGGCCTTTTGACTTTACACTCTAGACGCATTCTTCTTGAGATGATGACGCTTTTTAGCATATGTCGTAACAAGTTTGACTGTCCTAATCTGGTAAATAGTTTGTGCTACCTGGTCCCTCGTACAGCTCATGGGCGTGATTCTCGCTCAAAGCACTTGTTCGCCGTCTCTTTCTGTCGTTCTAATTCAGGAGCTCGGTCACCGTTGCGTCGCTTGGTCGACACTTATAATAAACAATTTTGTTCAGTAGATATAACGTTTCTCAGCAATTCATTATTTAAAAAAGAAATCTATAATATCTTAAAACTCCAACTATAGTCATTAAGGATTTACATGTGGACTCTGTGAGTCGCATGGTACTTACAGGAGTCAGATTATAGCAGCCATATTATATTATATTATGTAACTGTATATCACACAAGAGTAAATTGATTCGATATTGTCTTTCAACAACTAGCTTATTTAGTATAGTAATTTGTGGATAACGTTGTTAGTAGTGTATATGCTATACCTATTGAATAAGTCTTGAGTTTATTGTAATTTATACTACTGTTTGTTGTCCCTAATAAATAAATAAATAAATAAATAAATAAATACCTGTAAATAAATGCATTTAGGTTATGTAATAGGTATTTATATTTCCTCTTAATAAATGTTTTTACTGTTATTGATTGAATATCTCACCTGTATACTTGCTTTCTTCATAATAATTGGTTTAAAATGTTTTGCACATAACCTCGAAGTCGGAGTCGGCTTCCAATTTTTCCGACGTATTGCTTTGATCGAAGATTGCAAGCATTTCTCTAGGAAAACGATGAATTCCAATATTTTCACAATTATAAGCACAGCATCGCGGCATTTCGTTAATTTTATAATGCAAAAAGTTTATCACTTAAAACATAATATGTTCTGTTTTGACCAAGTTTTGACAGTGCGTCAGGTACCAACGACAAGACGCCACCTACCGAGAGAAATAGGCGCTTTTTCTCCCCATTATAGATCTAACCTTAAAACACAACACCTAATTGAGCAGCGAGGAAGAATTTCGCAGAAGTATTTTTTTCTTTATTGGATTATCTTGTAGTAATCTCAATTATTATCTCCTTAGTAATCATATCACTGAGTTATTAGGTTTTGTAATATAAGTAGTCATGGATTGCGTTGATCGTATTGTTTTAAAGCGATGAGGAAATATTATGTGACATCACGGTATGCTGAAATGCATTGGGTTTAATTTCCTGGTCCAGTAGAATCATAATATCTACCTTAACGGCTGACAAGTAGCTGTATGCTGTATAAATCTGTATAAATGAGATTTTTTCAGCAATAAGCGGTTGCCAAAGGTCTAAAATGCTTAGGACATTTTGGCAGCTCAAATCAAACCCATTCATTACAGACTTATTGAGAATCGTCATTGCTGATAGAATAATACGTTTTAACAATGCTTCTGCGAATTGCAATACCCTTTTAAAACCTCATCTGCCAAGATAGAGGTATAACCAGCATCCTATTTCAAAATCTACACGCACGAATAATTCAGTTGCATCGATGACTGAGTCAGAATTATTCAAATCCCTACATACATAACTGAAGTCGTGAATATAGAAGGAAATTATATTCAAAGTCCCCTAGTGCTTAGTCCCGTCTTAACTTATTTATGAAACAGGAAGCAAGCACGATAGTTCAAAGCATAATAAATTACTGCGATAAAAAAACTTTTTACAAAAAAAATACAACCGACTTTTCCACAAAAAATCAAAAAAGTACAAAATAACTTTAATTTCGGAACTCGGTGTTTGTGGTTCCTTTTTCATTTTTTGAACACCGACTTCCGAAATTAAAGTTATTTTGTACTTTTTTGATTTTTTGTGGAAAAGTCGGTTGTATTTTTTTTGTAAAAAGTTTTTTATTTTTCACTTTTTAGTGGTACCTTAACCCCCTCCCCTCCCCCCACCTAAACGAACCAATTACATTAGTGTAAAAAAAACGCACTGCTCCAATGCAGAGTAAACTAAGAGGTCGTCAATGTAGACAATGTAGATATTTTTTTAGATTTTTCAAAAACCGCTTGTTCGATTTCGATAAAATTTTCATGGGACCATTTGGGAAGTATACCCTTTCCAACAAAAAAAGAATTTTTCAAATCGGTTGGCAAGCGACGGAGTTATGCGCGAACAAACAATAAAAACAATAAAAAAATAAAAAAAAACATACAAACATCCGAATTGAGAACCTCCTCCTTTTTTAGAAGTCGGTTAAAAATATTAAATTTTGTAATTTACTTCCTAACAAGTCTGGAAGCAAATTAGTAAAATACCGTATACAATTCTTCCTTTCATTAGACAAGACAGTGCTTTTACATAAGAACACAATTAATGCTCTTGGCGCTTCTTTATAGGCTACAAATAAAGACATACAATGACTATTTCTTCGGAGACAGAACATGAATTTTCTCAGTCTTTATTACCTATTCTTAAAGAAAACGGTCAAATAGAAGCACGAGGTCCGTTATCAGCCAAAAAAATTGCTCCTGGCTGATATCCAGCAACATCTGAGCCTGAACGGGCAATTACTGTGGTTGAATGTCACCTACTCCGCGATATTGGCAGAGGAACTACATAGGTTAGGCTCGGAGCCAACCCTTCGTGATTATTAGTCCGTCTAATGATAACTATAGGAACAGATTGTTTTTAGTCAGTAAGAGTCTGACACTCCCTTCCGCTCCGCCCAGAGCGGGAGAAGTCATTTGATGATTTCCCATCCAAAAAAAAAAGAAATTAAAAAAATGGTTGTTTCAATGTCGTACTGATTTGTGAAGAATGAAATGAAAAGTAAGACAATGTCCCGGCGACATATTTAAGATTTTCTTTTTTGACCAAGCAGTTTTTTACTTCCATCGGGATTTATGGATATGCTAACGGCAAAATAAAATACAAGCATGATTGTGATTTTGTTCACTTTTTCTTTCTCGCTAGTTTATTTCGATGGACAATGCGACTTTTGGAGACCAACAAGATTTATCTATACTAATATTATAAAGCTGAAGAGTTTGTTTGTTTGTTTGTTTGAACGCGCTAATCTCAGGAACTACTGGTTCGAATTGAAAAATTCTTTTTGGGTTGAATAGACCATTTATTGAGGAAGGCTTTAGGCTATATATCATCACGCTTAAGCCAATAGGAGCGGAGCAGCGATAATGATTTAAAATTGGGGATTCCACGGGGACGAAGCCGCGGGCAGCAGCTAGTTAATCATAAGCCTGAACTATACCAATGCTGGACAAAGAGCTATCTACTCCCGATGGAACGATCCCCCTGTTTTTAACAAGGACCAATTATTTTTTGCCCAATGACGTTTAATGTACCTCTGGCTGCAATTAAAACTCTTTGTAATATAAGGACTAAGTAACAAGTAACTGCAAATGAAACTAATAGAAAATAACAGTATCTCACAGAAGAGACATCGCAACAAACATCAAAGTCACTAGATAGTCAGTTGTTTTGAAATTCTGTAACGAGGCGACAAAGTAATGTTAGACTAGTATTACTTTTAATAGTGACAGCATTATTATAATAAGTTAAGCTGAGAATTTATCAATCAACTTTGCGAAAGTGGCCTTCGAAGTCTTATTTAGATTTTCAGTTTATTTTCGAGATGTATTTTATACCTTTGCAACTGCTTTAGTAATTTGGGATCTACAAGCTGAAAAGACTTTAAAAACCACCGCATCCAGGTGTTCGGTGATTTCATCGATCAACTTAGCTAGCAATTTCGCTGTGATGCGTTGACCTAATTTTCTTTCTTACTAAACACACTTATTACTTATAATTTTACATTAGATTCACGAAAGAGTCAACGCGGTGCTGAAACGCAAAGGGCACTAGGAAGAACATGGGTGGCTTTTAGTCAGTAAGAGTCTGACACTCCCTTCCGCTAGGCTCAGGTTTCCCTCCCAAGCAACCGCATGCGGGAGAGGGAAAACTCACGCTCCAGCCGCCGCAACAGAAGAAGACGCCCCGGGCGTCGGGAAATGCAGGGCGACTCCCGGCCGCCGTAGGCGCGGGCCTGAGCACGGCGAGCTATGGGTGGCTTGTCGTCCGATAGCAACCAGGCCCGGGTCGACGGCGCGTCTTGTTTCACGCGCGCCTCTAAGACTTGTCAGCTACGAAGACGGGGCCACATAGAGTCAGTACCTGCTACGGTTGCGGAATTTGTTCGAAAGAGTCACCTTAGCCCTGGAACGTAAAGGGCACAAGAAGGATCACGGGTGGGTTTTAATCAGTAAGAGACTGACACTCCCTTCCACTACACCCAGAGTGGGAGAAGTCATTTGATGATTTCCCATCCAGAAAAAAAAAGGATTCACAGAATGTCCCTAAATCCCATTAACGATACCAGTTTTTGAAAAGTCAAAATGCTTGGCATTATTTGATCGCGCAAGTCACGGTCATACAATTCGGTCTTTTTGAAAATCGTTATCGCTGATATACTGTCTCTTGTCTATCGCAGTCACCATTTGCTCGATTTTTTTATAAATGTTGCATGTAAAAATTAATTTCGTTACTTATATGGTAAATGGAACAAATAAAACCAGGTTTATCGATAAAGGACTCATTGAAGTAAGCAAATGAACTATAAGTCCCTGTCAAAGGACAATCTGTGGACATTATTATCCGAAGTTCCAGCCAAAGACATTCTTTGTTGGCCCTCACGTTTTTCCACACGATTACTTTTATTTGATGATGTGGAAGGAAGAATTCGTCACTTCTAATTCCTTACGTGCCATGTAGCTTTTGGTCAAGAGTACTTTGTGGACGGCTATATCTAATCGAAATATATATATAACTCAAAAGTGACTGACTGACATAGTCATCTGTCAACGCACAGCCCAAACCACTGAACGGATTGGGCTGAAATTTGGCATGCAGGTAGATGTTATGACGTAAGTATCCGCTAAGAGAGGATTTTGATTAATTCTACCCCCAAGGGAATAAAATAGGGGATGAAAGTTTGTATGAAACTTTGTCAATTTTAAACCGATCGGGCTGAGAGTTTCAAAATCGGGGGTAAAGTAACTATTGCACGCGGACGAAGTCGCGGGCAGAAGCTAATAAACGTATATAATTTATTTTAATATTGTATTTCTTTTAAGTCGATGACTTGAAGATGATCATTGTGT
This sequence comes from Hecatera dysodea, assembly GCA_905332915.2. Lineage (NCBI taxonomy): Eukaryota > Metazoa > Arthropoda > Insecta > Lepidoptera > Noctuidae > Hecatera > Hecatera dysodea. The sequence continues at coordinate 13,976,467 of HG995297.1, forward strand.
TCAACGGAATGTCTCTGTTTCTATTAAAAATGGGCCTTATGACGGACTTAAATCTGATAAACTCATGATGATGACCTTGGTACCTATTTAAACCGCATTAAACATTGCAATGAAGGTGATTTTACTATATCACAGTGTAGATGCTATCTAACATAATAACGTGCAGATTCAAGCTACGCTACAGTTTAATTTGAACTTAAATACTTCTCCCATGCCCTTTACTAGTATGTAACCTTGTGTTAATACGAACTTGTATAATTATTATCATACAGTTATAAATGTTATAAGTCACATACATAACATTTTATAATGGGAACAGAATTTTACAATGTTCATAAAACAATTCAGCAGTTATGTTTGGAATTCTTTATGAGATAGGTAAAGTTTATTTGTGTATTAAATGTAAAGTAATATTATAAAAAGGTACAATTGGTTGTTTAGCATGAATACTAAAACTAATGGCTAAACTTCTTTCTCTGGTGAAAAGCTACATTATTGCTATTTTTTAACCCAGTAAAAATACACTGTTCATTGAGTTTGGCCATAGGAGCGAAGCCAAAACAAAAACCTTGGTAAATAAAAATTAACGAAACTTTAAAGGCCTTTAAGGTTGACGAAACACTGATATAAGGAAAACCGCAGGTTTTACTGAATTGAAGACAGCTGCATTATTCGCTGACACTACGAACGATAAAGAGCAATACCTTTCTTGACGCTATCACTAATGACGCTGTTTTTGCTTGGTTTCTTCACACAAAAAAATACCTGCATAGCATAATTAATATAGAGTCGTAAAAGTTCCTAGAAGCTTTAGAAGGTTTATTTAATGCGTACACGCAAATTTTGCCAGTGAGTTTAGTGGCTTTGGTGATATAAGATCACTATTATCGTAAATGAAGTTATTTAATGATGCTGAATACGATGGCAAGATAAAACACATTGGTGACCATATTTTCGAACTTAAATTCAACATCATCCAGAGCCCAACTTCGCCCACCGCTGAGCGTTTTCTTGTGGCAATCTCCACCTTCCTGTGCCAGCCTTAACAATGTCTTCTCCCCATCTCACTGCCGGACGAACCTTTTTCTTTTCTTTCTTCTTTTTTCTCCCTCCAATCGCACAGAATTTAAATGAATGATCAATAAAATTCCTTAATAACTACTTGTTACTACAAAAATACAGCCGACTTCCAAATAAAAACACTATTAAGTATAAAATCATTTTAATTTCGTATCTAAAATTAAGTATCAAAAATCGAAGAAACAACGAATTCCGAAATTAATGTTATTTTTTATTTGGAAGTCACTTGTATTTTTTGTAAAATGTTTTTAATTTTTATTTATAGTGGTGATACATACCCACCGCTAAATTCACATTATATCCATTGTGAGTGATTGCTCTATTTACTGTAAAGAAGTGCCTTCGCAGTTCAAGTCCAGACCACCTCATAGTTAAATAGCGACTTTGCTTTGGGATTGACATATCTTAACCCAACATTATCCCACTTTACCAGATTTTATTGATTTATATTGAGGACGTTTATCTGAGAAGTTCAACATCAAATGCAAATTCTGTATATTTAAGTAAACCTACTGCAAAAAGAATGATCAAGACCAGTTCATAAACAATAAAATTATGTGCGAACAGATAACCCCCAAAACATGGTTGGCTTGTACACATCTGAGTACCCCTTCACAGTGTACCGGCGTGATGTTATGTTATAAATTGGTGTAAACAATAAACAGACATGCGAAGCTATCCCGGAAAATTTGCTATCATTTATTGAAGAGTACCAACTCGCACTGGGCCCGCGTGGTGGATTACGGCTCATTCCCTCTCCTAGAGAGGAGGCTCGTGTCCCAGCAGTGGGAACATTAAAAAGGCTGATAATGCTTATGCTTATGCTATTGAAGAGTTCCGTTGCCTATCTCAGAAGTTCTAGATCAGTTCTTCAACAAATTGAAATGGGACTAGTCCGAAAAAACACTCTAACAAATAAAAAGAATCATCCAATCCAAATTGTTTTACAATTGACGAATATATCGCTGAACAAACGAACCTCCTCCTTTTTTTTAAAAATCAAGGCTGTTGATTTCCACTTCCTCACAAAATTTTAAACCGTCTTCATTTTCGGTTAATACACTTTTCCAAAACAAATCAGTACAGGTTTATTGAAAAGAAACTGATTCTGTCAAAATTAACTTTAAGGTCTGAAGACCCTTCCGAATATGAACAACGGTTATTTTTAAAACGATGTCATGTTGGCACTCCTAAAAAAAAAAACGAATATAGGCCGCCGTTTCAAGGTTAAAAGTCTTATTAATTTTACGTCTAGCCAAGTGTTGAATTACTTAAGAAAATTGCGACCAACCCACTTGGCACTATTACACACATGTTGAATAAACTAGTCGGCTGGGAAAACGGAACTTGGGTAAGGTCAGCAAGGAAGTTGTAGGTAAGTAGTATGCGTTTGAAATAAAATTGATAAACTACTGGGTACATATTGACATGTATTCGTTACTAGCTGCTGCCCGCGACTTCGTCCCCGTGGAATCCCCGATTTTAAAACATTCTTTATCGCTGCTCCGCTCCTATTGGCTTAAGCGTGATGATATATAGCCTAAAGCCTTCCTCGATAAATGGTCCATTCAACCCAAAAATAATTTTTCAATTCGAACCAGTAGTTCCTGAGATCAGCGCGTTCAAACAAACAAACAAAAAAACTCTTCAGCTTTATAATATTAGTATAGATTGGTCTTGAAACAAGTTACTTCCAGAAAGTAGTGTGATATCGAATGTGAGGATCATTTTATTAGTTACTGTTTGCAATATCAGAATTATTATAATAAAAATATGTATAACTAACATATATTTCTATGATAACTAAGCATCACACGCTTTTTCACTTTATTTGATCTTTTGTTATAATCTTAATATGTATTTATATTAATCGTATTCTAAATTAATTATGATAATTGATTGTTAAATTTTATATTGCAGTAACACAATATAAGTAGTTTAAAAACACGAAAAAACACGCTTTAGTAGCAATCGAGCTATTAAAGCGTATTTTTTAGATTTTTTAAACCTTATATACTTTTTTGTTAAATGTGACAGCACGCAATTTTACAAAAATTTCTTTGCAAGTGAGTTGTTTAATCGTTGTCGCTTACGGCCAAACCCAATAACCTATCTATCACATACTGGAGATAGAAAAACAAATGAAACAACAGAAAACCTACATCATTTTTCTGTTGTTTCATTTGTTTTTCTATCTCCAGTATGTGATAGATAGGTTATTGGTTTCGGCCGTTAGTCACATTGCACCTGTCGGTATGAGTCTTAAAGCTTTCCAGTATTATTGTTGCGCTCACAAGATTCCACCTACAGACACTTCTTTTTTTCCAATCGCTTTTAAATGTGGGACAAAAAGCTGTGATCAAAAACTGTTTTGACGAAATATTATAATATACCTAAAGGTTATTTCAAGAAGTTCAGATTTAGGTACATAATAATAACATTACTTTAAAGTAAAATTAAATACATATATTTATCTAAGAGTATTTTTCTGCACATCGTACTTAATTTAATCTCGGACATATGCATGCAAGGCCGATGTTAGACTCATAATAATTAAGTAGATATTATAAAGCAAACACTACATAGTCTACACGTTAGATTACGATTTAGAAATACATTACATTGTTAAAATAATACCGAATTAGCCTTTAAAAAAGGAAAGGAATTCATTTTAATATATAGTGTAGTTTATATAGTACATACATAGGTATCATAATCTATATACTTAATATATAAATGTGAATGTAAGTTTGTTTGTTACGCTTTCACGCGAAAACTGCTCAACCGATTTCAAAAATTCTTTCACCACTAGAAAGCTACATTCACCCTGAGTAACATAGGCTATATTTTATCCCCGTATTCTCACGGGAACGGGAACTACGCGGGTGAAACCGCGGGGCGCTGCTAGTCAATAAATAATTGAAACGGTATATTTAGGACAAAACCTGCATACCTAGATATAGAAAAGGCTACAGAAAATATCCAGATACTTAACTAAAGATACTTAAAGAATTACCGTTATAAGCACAGAAATGTATGGGGTAGTCCATTTTTTTTTTGCCATTTCAGGATTGGTTTTATTGTAAAAGTTGTTCAGAATGATGAGTACAAACAATGACCCCTTTAAAGGTATTACCCACACGTTGTATAATGGATGGTAACACATCCACTGACCAATCTTGGCAAATAAGGACAAGTCTACATTAACGTTTTGCTGCTTGCTTCACCGTGTACCAAGATATATTGGACGCTGATAGGCGATGTACGCAAGATCTGATGTACATAAGATCTAAGGTCGAACTATCGAACAATGCCTAGTTCGATAGTTCGACCTTCAGTTCGATTACTGTTCATGCATGAAATTCTTGATTTGGCTATCGGAATCTTAACTGATTGGAAGATTGTAACGTGTATAATTTTTGGGAGAGGCATGTGTTCAATAGATAACTGCGAAAGATTAGTGGTTGCTTAGGTTGCTTGTACGTATTAGACTTATATTCGCTTTATAGAGAAACAATTGTTTCTTTTTTTACAAGATGTAATCTCTGGAAGCAATGTGTTGATTAAAAAAATTCTAACGTCGGAGAAAGTCAAACTATCAACGAGTGCCATATTATTATGCTTCTTTTTATCCCGAAAAAAAAACCGCGGTAAAAAGTGATGTAGTAAATGCGATTATGTAATTTCTTTAACATTGCGAAAACTATAATGACACGGGAAGAAAACAACGCTACTAGAACCCCATTATTACTGAACATAGCTTTAAGCTCTAAAACATTAAATAACAACATGTACTGTAGATAATATTGGTAGTCTAATTAGGTCTACAAAGCGTTGCAGCGTTTATTTTGCACTTACTTGTAAAACAAACATTGGCTGCCAATGTTGGTTGATCACCGCCAACGTCACACATTGCAGCAATGAGTGACGTTGCAAATCTTAGAACTTTTAACAAACTTGCTTTTGCCTCCCATGAACTATCGCACAGGAATCGTGCATTATTTTTTAAAGTTACATAATATCTACGCCATTCAGTGATAGTGTAAGCTTATATCAATAAAAAAGTACGTAGTCGAGAAATACCTATGATAAATTAACATAGAAAATACTCGTATCTCTCAACTAAAGGTATAAGTTCAGATTAAGACTACTTCTGGCATACCTACCACACAAATGATGCAAAGGAAATATAAATCTGCTAAGGTTGGTACGCCGTGTTGGCTGGTAAATTTATAGCGGACCTGCCCCCCTAGCCAAGTTGATAATCTACAATCGTTAACGCTAGTCGAAAACGAATCAAATGTATGAGAATGAAATCGTCTCAACGATAAGTCACGTGGTTAGAGCAAACGAATAGAAAATTCGTAGCCAAGTTCACATCGTTCAAAATGATAGAATGAATTGTTATCGTTTCTACAATGTTCCGAGGCGTTACCGATTGGAGAATAGAATTCGACACGAAACGTTTGTTACTTGGCTAGGGGGGCGGTTATACATATTGAATCAGCCCCCCTAGCCAAGTAACAAACGTTTCGTGTCGAATTCTATTCTCCAATCGGTAACGCCTCGGTTTTAGCAACTGTAGAAAACGATAAGTTGGTAGCCATGTTGTCGCGCCTGAGTCGGCCGCTCGTTCTACAATGTATTTAGAAAAACGACCTATTCTTTAGTCTCTTTAGGCGATTGATCCTACAAACATCAAACAGGTTAAAATTTAAACTCTGTTTAAATGCTTTAAACATTAACTTTAAACATTTTAACACAGGATGTAGCGTTGAACATTGTAGAAACGATAACAATTCATTCTATCATTTTGAACGATGTGAACTTGGCTACGAATTTTCTATTCGTTTGCTCTAACCACGTGACTTATCGTTGAGACGATTTCATTCTCATACATTTGATTCGTTTTCGACTAGCGTTAACGATTGTAGATTATCAACTTGGCTAGGGGGGCTGCAATATACAAGTCTTACAAAAACATTTGTACAGTATCCTACTGTATCCTGTTATTGCGAAATCGCTTACTATTGGGATAACGCACAAGAACAAAATTAAAAATGTACCAGTCGAAAAAGACTTGAAGCATAGATTTACAAATGTTAAGTCAAATTCGTAAATCAAAATGAAATGCAGCCCTACCATGACGTCTTAAATCCATCATGATTCCTGTGTCAGAGAGAGACGGAGTTACACAAGACGAATAGCACTATCCATTTCCCTCTCACTGAATCATGATAGCATGGCACTTCGTAGTACGGCCAGTGTTCGTAATGTCGTTTGAACTAATTCAATTCAAACCAAAGTAATATTTGGACTGTTTTATGGGAAAGGAGTAAGGAACCATAACATCGTTTATACCTAATCAAGGGCAAATAAATTAGCGGGTAGTCTCGTCACTCTCTATGTTACTTAATTTTTACTAGAAATTCGCATAGATTACATCACATTCATACGTTACAACACACACACAAATACAAACATATAGTGCACAATATATTGAGGCTAAAGCGCCACCACCATCAATTATACCAAGTGTCAGAACTGCACACTCTGATTTGAACTTTATTTTGCAGGCTCCAAGATTTAAAGTTACTCTAGCGTTGATAAATGAAAGAAGGATGAAGATCGTAATCTTTTTGACACTAGACTACTCGCGCGTTAAAATAATAATTATGTTGAGTTAAATTCAGATTAAAGTTTTAAAGTCTAACATTAATTAAACACAATTTTATAAACTATATTTAGGCTTAATTAACTGGCTAAGCACAAAGTATTCTCATCCATCATAGTTAGATTTCGTTATCTGAAAGCTGCTTACTCAAATCATTTAGTTATAAATTAAGTTATGAAGTATAATAATATTTGGACCTAATTAGTGTTTTAATGCCCCTTATCACTAGGTGATGCGTAAAATAAAGATTAACTCTTTTTACACGTCTGCCCAAAAAAAGGAGTGTTATGTTTTCAAGGTTCGAGCAACTTCTTAACGGCTTAACCGATATCAATGTATGTAGTATCGTTCAAAGAGAAAATTCTAAAAAATAAAAAGGGGGAGCCATGGTACACAAATAAAAAAAATATATATATGTTTTGTTTTCATGAAAATTAGACTACATATACTGTCATCGTCTAAAGGTTGCAAAAAGTACAAAATAAAAAAAAAAACAAATAATTAAAAAACACGCCTGTCATGTCAATAAGTGAACTAAAAATTAAAAACAACATAGATAATAATCTTTTCATTGCAGTCGGGGGACCTCTAAAGAACTATTCAAAGGAACCATCCCCGTGCCTGCCATATCAGGCGTGTTTTTTAATTATTTGTTTTGTTTAGGTACCTACTGTTGAATTCAGCTCAGCGCTAAAAATGTAAAATGCAACTACCATTGCTTATTCCCATTTCCACTAGCACTAAATGACACCTAACTTGATGCCTAAATAACCAGAACCCAAGCATTAGAAAATATATTACAATCCAGAAAAAAGGGAACGAAAGGCGTGTCTGCCATACATAGTGGTTCGACAGGGGTTCCCACTTACCATCCAATGTTTTATGGATGCGCCACCCCAGCCTGCCATTAAATTTTCATTGCTTTATCACCCAACATCCGCATTATGTATGAAAACAGTGATTGCGGGTTGCTGCATAGTATGTTAATGTAATATTATTTCTGTTAGTTTTAAACTCGGGAGCTTGAGTCATGATTAATTAGGTTACTTCTGGGCAAGCTTGCTGGATCGTCGATCACATCATCGGTGTTTAGTAGTCAAACTAAATACACTTAGATGTTTAAGAGGTAGTCTTAAACATCTAAGTGTATTTAATTTGACCACTTGACACGTTGATCAAGCTTTACTTTTGAGAAGTTTTCAACTTCTTTGTCGGGCAGTGTTATTGAGTTTCATGATTCGGAAATTCTATGTATCCCGGAATCTGGATTGGTGAATTATCTCGCGTAATTTGGGTGTACTATAGTACATCTCTTCCTAGCCCTTCAGGAAACTCAGGTGTAATAGTTTTAAAGCATTGAAAAACAGAAAACTTTATGGCGTAAACCCGTGACAAATTAAAATATGAGCCGCAGGAGTAAAATAATTGGAGTAAAGATTTAATTGAAAAAAATATCAAAGATCAGTGGATACTCTATATCTCCCTTGCTCTCAAAACAATTACCATACACAAAAGAGTACTTCCATCCTTCCATCCGGAACGTCGAAATCCAATCTAATAAAAATCCAAATCCAAAACAAATCGATGAACACAATCTGTTTCGAGTATCTGACAATTGAGGTCACACCCACACACTGCACTCAATCGCATGAAGGTAGTCGCTAACCACCGCTAATATTTTCAAACAGCCCATTGACAGTCTAGCTCGCAATTGCAACCAACATACTACATACCGAATAAATTCTGAGTACGATTATGCAACAAAGCGAGTCTGATATATCGATGTTTAGACTCCCAGGCGACAGTAACAAACGAAACCGACTAGAGCCCGCCCAGTGGAGTCGATTATTCATATTTATCGATACTGAGCTAACGAGCATCGATCGAACTGTTTACGATGTGATATGAATAAAACATACCGATTTTTCATAATTCGCCGGCTCAATACTCTGGCTCATGTAATTACAGGACCAAAGCGATCATATTATAATAAATTGAATTGTATAATGAAACCAACATGCATGAAAAATTCCGTTTCAATGAATTCATGTAGGTACTGAGATTTACTGAAATGTACGATTACTTACACTTCAAGAGGTAATATTAACTAGCTCAATAAAAGATTATAAATGAAAATAACAGCCTTAAGGAATTAAACAAGGTTCAGATCGAAAGTATGCTGTGCCGATTGATAAGAATTTAATTCTTTATCCTTTAAAAGCTATAAGGCGAAGATAATTTACGTAAATCATGATGCAGACGGGGAGACGGGTGGGTTTTATTCAGTAAGAGTCTGACACTCCCTTCTGCTCACCCCAGAGCGGGAGAAGTCATTTGATGATTTCCCATCCAGAAAAAAAGTATGCTGTGCCGATTGATAAGAATATAATTCTGTAAACCGTAAAGTGAACATAATTTACGTAAATTGTTTTTATTTATTCAAAGACTTTGGAAGACTTTCAGCTAAATACAATGGTATATATAACAGGTTGATAATCTGACAGCCAATTATAGGTCTTCCTACTATCATTTATACCATACCTCTAGAACTAGTATGGTATAAATGTACTGTGGAACACAATATCATACTGCTAAATAATGCCAAAGAATGCAAAAGCGAAATATAATTAAAACGAAACCTAAGATATGTAAAAAAATAGTGATTACGACAGGTACCCATGAAAACCAAGATGTTAAAATTAAATGTACCTAAAGAATAAAAAAAAGTAAATATAAACAATTTAAGCACTAAAGAAATTCATTGATAAACACTATTTTGCCGAGGTCACACTGGTTTCAAAAAGATCAAAATCGAACAGTTTGCACACCCTTTTAAAATACCTACTTACACGCAGACACAAAAAAAAGCCACAGCTATCATTGACAATCCTTATAAAGATTTAAATACCATAGATGCAAGAAAATTATCAAGAATGGAACACACTTGGAGTCAATCTCATTGGACATAATCAGTAAGCCAAGATTTACGTTAACTACAATGAAAGTATGGAGCAGCTGAGATAATCGCTCATTCCACCTTTATGGTAAGCTATTATTAAAAGCAAAGGTTACACTGAGTTTAAGGTCCCGAACTGGTTTCGCAAGTGTTATGTAGTGATGCATAACAGCCATTATGTTGCTCATTGAGGGTGAAATTGTTTAAGCGTTCCTTGTATAAAAGCTCGAAGCTTTTGACGAAATTGTCACTTATTAACCAAAGTTTAAGGGAAATAAACGAATAAAAATGATTCGGAAGGTAAGCTACAAAATCACTTTGATTAAACTAAAAGCAAGAACTCCATATACTATAAAAAGAAACTCCTAAAGAAAATGCAAAATAACCATCAGTTTCTTTACACGAAGACTTTCACAAATTATTTTTTATTATTATAGATATTGTAACTATTTATATTTTTCTTCCAGGTACTATTAATGCTGTGCTCCTCCGCACTAATCAGCGCAGGGGTCATTGGAACTGATTATGCTCCTGCCAGCTCGGTTTCTTACTCTTCAACTCCTTTCGTTGAAAAAACTTTTAACACACCAACAGGATACACCAATATTATACAGTCACAACCTGTATACCAATCTGTATTGACAACTAAAGAAAGTAAATACGAAAGCCCAGATGGCACTCAACACACAGCTTACTCAACCTTGAAGAAGTACGAAACAAAATCTACAAAAGATGGTGATGTCATAGCTAATACTATACCTGGTATTTACTCTACTGCTGTCCATTCTCCAATTGTGTATCACCAAGGTACAGCGTATACTGCCTCTTCCCCTTTAATCCATACAGTACATACGCCAGCTTTGACCAAATCTGTATCAGTTCCAGTATCATATACTACACATTCTGTTCCTTTAACTAAAACTATTGTGGCTCCTTCATCAGTCTCTTACACCACTCCCGTTTTAGAACAAACCAAATATGTAACTTCAGGGTTATCTTCTTACTCTTCTCATACACCTGTTATTGCAACTCAACCTATTAAGACAACTATTACTTACTCGCAAGCTCCTTTAGTTTCCCATATGTCGTTCACAGGCTTAGGAGCTAGTTATGCTTGGTAAATAATCGAGATTTTTTCCTTAACATGGTATGCGCGACTGACTGCTTAGTTAAGTTTAAATATTATTTTTAATGTTACATTTATAAGTTGTGTAAGTTAAAATTATATCTTGTTAAATAAATTATTTCTGCATCATGATCTGTGACTTTTTTTTCTTCATAGTTTGTAGACAATGAGTTAGTCAGAGTGTAAATTATTTACACCTTGAATCGTAATTATCATGCTGTCTTAATGATATCCTTTTTGTAAAATTAGCACAACACAGTAGGTGGAGTTAGCAACATTTCACACAGTCAACTTCTACATTCTACACAATCATTATTAGGCAACGTGTTAACTTCGAAACACACTATTAAGTTCCAAGTTCCAGACAGAATTAAATTCTAGCCAATTAGGCGTTGAAGTATACTTAGAAGAATAATCACAACTTTTGTATACATGTCTGACTGAATAAGTTTCAGTTTCACAAAAATTTTTGAATAAAAAACTTAAGTATTATTTTGTGCGGTTTTAGGATCTATAATAAGATAAATGGTAGTGTTGTTTCATCTTGACAAAATAAGGAACAAAATAATGACATCATTATCGAACTTGGTCACTTTTTCTTAGATGATAAAAGTTTAAATTTATGTAAAATGGACGGAATTTCCTTTCCGTAATTGATATTTCAGAAAGTTTTTGTAGATTTTAATAAATGAAATAAAAGCGAAATTTTTGAAAACGCTTTTGTGGACATTGATGAAATGACAACTCAGGTAATGATGTGCCATCTTATACACACAACTTAATAGTTTACCGTACAAAACAGGCCAATTTTTGTTTTACCAATTTGTTATTTATTACAATGTAGTAAGTACTTACCTGAATATTAATATTCAAAGTAAAGAGAATGGATCTCATTCACTAGAATTTCCATAATAATGCTTTACAAAGCCAACCGACAAAATTTAATTAGGTTTAGGTTTATTTAGACAATAAAACACGTAAAAATGTTTCAATATATCAGCTCGAACGCAAATAGAATTTATTCAGATCGTACTAACCCCTTTTTTTAGAATAACCCCTAATTTCGACATCTAAATTTGTTTTATGTGTTAGTCTGAAACAAATATCTATACATCAGCTTTAACAGAAGTTTTTACTTGGATGAAAGAAATATCAGCAGCGACTATTGCACAGATGTCATTAACAGAGATTCCACTACGACGGAATATGGGATTGGATGTTGGAAAGAGGAACGAGTTTTCGAGATGAGTTTTATAATATGACTTCTGGGCAGAGCTAGCACGCTTCTACTAAGGCGAGGTCAACCAAAATTCTACCCCGAACTGGGGCCGTATTAGTCTTGTGTAGTTCGCGAACGACCTAGTTCGGAAGACCGCTCTTTCGTACGAACTACGCGAACTAGGTCGCAGAGAGACCGCTCCTTAGTTCACTAGTTCCGACGCGGCGCGCGGAGCGCGGATTTGTTGTGAGCGAGAGCGGGCACTGACTGAACTATCGTTCGTTCATTTTCGCTCTTTAGCTCAGTCAGTCAGCGGTGCGCACGTGGCGAATGTTTTGTTATGGTAAATACAACAATAACCGATAACAGGTAACTACCTTGTATTTGTAATGTTAAATGGTTATTGTTACTATTAAAATACTTTATACATTGAAAAATTATGTAGAATATTAAAACGTTGATTATTTGCAAAATAATATATTTTTATTTATTCATTATCTATCATAAATAAACACATTCGTAATATTAATACAGCTAATATAATTTTATTTTCTGCAATCAACTAATAAACGAATCCATTTGCAATATTCATCCACTATATTTTATTAATATACTGAAATAGTAAGTAATTTACTACTGCAAGCTGATTGATGAACATTATAATAATAAACAAAACAGCGCGACGAAGCGAACGCCGAACGACTGATCTATTTAACCGGAATTTGTGAAAGGAGCGGACGAACTAAAAGAACGACCTAGTTCGCCAAAGACCGGCGAACTAAATTGATCGCTCCCGGTCGCGAACTAAAATGCGCAAGACTAGGCCGTGTTATGACCTCTTAAAACCATCATGTTTTCTGTGTGAGAAAAGGATAGTGCTATTCGTCCTGTATAGCTCCGTCTCTTTTTCACACCGAAAACATGATGGTTTTAAGAGGTCATAATACGGCCCCAGATAAATTTGCTTACCTTTTTATCCGCACATAAATTGAACTAACTCATCCTTTAAGATTGTCCTATAACATTACAAAAAATAGACTTCTCTCTAGCCTATTGCTTCTGGCGTATATTACGCTTTGAAATGTTATTAAAACGATCAATTAGGCTAAGGCATTAAACTACACGTCTATACTTATAATCTATGGTTCAAACATTGACAGAATCAACGGACCAACCCCAAAAAAATGATTCGTTTTTTATCTATATCTATACTTATAATAAATCTGTAGAGAGGTCAATTCTGTACAAGGAATATATTTTCAAAATAACTATCAGGGGGTGATTAGTGATCGATACTGGTGCCAAAAATGCAATCAGTAAATTTTTTGTCTGTCTGTCTGTCTGTCTGTCTGTATGTTCTTTATAGAAACAAAAACTACTCGACCGATTTTAACGAAACTTGGTGCAATTATTCTTCATACTCCTGGGCAGGTTATAGTATACTTTTCATCACGCTACAATCAATAGGAGCAGAGCAGTGAAGGAAAATGTTGGGAAAACGGAAGAAGTTACTCCATTTTTTAAGCTTCCGTCGCGTGTGTAGCCTTAATGGTTAAAGTTACATAGAAATCATGTATTACGGAAATGTTCTACATAAAATTATCTAAAAAATATCCCGAAACAGCATGTCTATCTTTTGTCAATTTTAAACCGATCGGGGTGAGAGTTTCAAAATCGGGGGTAAAGTAACTATTCCACGCGGACGAAGTCGCTGGCAGAAGCTAGTGCTTAATAAAAGCTTTCAATTAAACATTGTTTTTGTTATTAGATCAGGACTTCAAAAACGAATGACTACTTACTCATACAAACAAACAAAAATAAATACCTCTCTATAATATAATTTACATATAAGGTAACAGCTCTAATTAAACCCACCTATTTGCGTACAGTATCCTGTTACATTACCAAACACGTGCGTTACAATATCAGATCAGATTACCACACGCCAGGCGGGTCCAATCGGGGGCCGGTCACAATAGGTGAGTGGTCACAGTACCGGACTTGATAAAGATGTATTGTGGCCAGCATTTACGTTACACACTCGACTTACGGGCCGCACGATTGACCTGTCCATGTGCGTTGCAAAACGCAGGCTAAGCACGGCTCACATGGATGTTAGGGTGATGGATTGTTCTTCTATTTGGTGTGGTTTTATGAAGCAAGGCCTAAGGAAAACAAAGTATGTGTGTCCACTAGATCATTTCTAAAGTACACATACTTTTTTTCATCATTCCTTATAAAGCATATACATATGTATATGTATGTAACTATGTACGCACCAGTCAGTATCACTATTAATGTTATTTCCTTTATATATTAAAGTGAATATGAATATTCAATCTTGGCTGTCCAATGAGTATTAAAGGACCAGATAATATAATTTCCAGTTCAACGCCTTTTTTGTAATCTCAAGTAAAACCACAAAAACATTGAATCGGAAGTGACAGATCATTTTGTACTCTGAGTCTTTTGTTCCGCGTTTGTCACTATTTCTGCAATCGAATGACGTCAGATATCGACCAATGCTTTCAACAGTCTATAAGTACAGATTCAAATAAAAATAGGCAAACCAAAAACCAGAGGGCCAACTCTACAAATTTTTCAACATACCCATGTCACTCGCAAACTGACAAAACAGCCTCAATTTATCTACATTTTTGCCAGGTGGCAACTAATATGCGAATATGGACGTTGCTTATAAAATAGGAAAATTCATATTTTAGGCAACTGTCATATTGTGAATGTGACGACTAAATTATCTCGGTCATGTATCTTGATTCTTGACCTTGAGATAAAAACACGATGTAGGTTTCGTTGACATTTATGAATAACAATGGTTTTGAACTCATGGCACGTTTTCGTCAAAATGTGTGGACATTATTTTCTTGCAAATATTAAAGACTCTTAATATGGCGGCGCCGGCGTGACTATTTAATGCACCGACATTTCAGATGCTCAAATGAGATACATAGTATCTTAACATCCTGGAACTACTTTCAGAAGGGTCCGGAATAAAGTAGGACCAGGATAACAATATTTCATCATATATGTAGAAACAATTTTTTCAAGGATCTTGCTTAAAATCTATTTTTTACTAAAAAAAAAGAGCAGTTATTTGTATGTCATAATAAACAGCGCTTCAACGTTATTTAATAAAGCATAGTATCACAAAATGTTTATGGTTAATAAAGAAAATATTGACGGTTATAGATCCAAATCAAGTGAACCGGAACTACATACATGAACGAGTTAATTTGAATAAATGAATGTTAAGTATATTTAAAGATCTGAAGAAGGTTTTGACTAATTACTTGCATGGATAAGTTTTACAGATGTTTGAACAATCTATCATCATCAGAGACGATAGCTTTTTGTTTTGGATGGGAAGTCATCAAATGACTTCTTCCACTCTGGGTGGAATGGACGGGAGTGTCAGACTCTTACTGACTAAAACCTAGCCGTGTTCTTCCTTGTGCCTCTTGCGGTCCAGGGCCGCGGTGACGCTTCCGAACAAATTCCGCAACCCTAGCAGGCACTGACCCTATGGGGCCCCGTCATCTTTGCTGAAATCTCTTTGAGGCGTGCTTGGAACACGACGCGCCGTCGACCCGAGCCTGGTTGTTATCGGACGGTGAACCACCCATCCGCAGGCCCGCCTCTACGGTGGCCGGGAACCGCCCTGCGTTTCCCGACGCCCGGGGCGTCTTCTTTTGTTACGGCAGCTGGGGCGTGAGGTTTCCCTCTCCCGCGCACGTTATGCCTCCTCCTTCACTAGCAACATTGCTTCGCAGAAGGAGGTGGCTGCTCCGGACCATGGATTGAAACAGGGCCGGAAGCGAGAAGTCGCCGCCGCCGATCGCCTCGACGAGGACACGGCGTTGCTTCGCCCGAGCAGTGAGACCTCCAGACCTCCACCGTATGCTGGAGCATAAGGTGGAAGTCTGCCCCCCTGTCGTGTCCTCTGGGTGAAAGATATGATAGCCTATAAAATTAAATTGGGTCACGTCTGCCGTTTGCCTAATCAGTTGTGGACCAAAATATATAATCCATTACACAGCCAGGAGACATTTCTGAAGACACCGCAGAAGAAGATGTGATAAGCTCTGGATCTAAAAATCCTGGAAGTTATGAGGTGAGGCTTCTTCCCAGAATCAGGAATAAATAAACGGACAATAACAGTCGTGTTTTAAAAACGTAAATGTGCTAGATGCCCTAAGCGAAGTATAAACTTGTTCTGTATTTTTATTTATGGTTAAGCTCTCGCGAGCCCTGTACGAGCCCAAATGAGAATTAACAAAAACCAATAAATGAAATCAATGGACCTGAACATTTTTAACCATTGAAACCGTTCGAATGGAATACTGATAAACAATCAATATATTCCATCATTATTATAACAGTTTTTGTGAGCTAGCGTCAATAGAATTATGTTTCCGTTAACTCGACCTCCACCAAAAAAGTACGAACTTTTATCAAAATGTCAAACTAGGTATGTCCCGCGATTTCCCTATCTTTACGAAGCATTTCCCATAGAAACCATGCATATTCTGGGAAAATCTTTGGCACTCAACGACATTATAGCTTTCTAGCAATGAAATAATTTTTGTAAACGTATCAGTACACACTTCCAGGTATTCGACATCTGCCTAACATTTTCCCGACTATATTGGGGTCGGCTTCCAATCAAACAGTTTTATCTGAATATTACCTAGTATTCTATGTTGAGTGACTATTATCAGTCTAGCCTCTGCAATGCAGTAACTAGATAACATGGTAGTAGAGTAGGGACTCCATTTTCTGCAATTAGACTCATATTCGATCCGTTGTGCGTAGGTGTTCTGGCTAAGTTAGCTAACCTAAATCCACCTAGAAGCATAGAAATTTCCTGGAATTTCCCAGGCTTTGAACTCACTATTCCGGGATTTATTCTAGGTTGGATAGCCTCAGTCTCGCATTCCAGGATTACGTAAGCGGCTGATTCTTTGGCGTCTAAGGCGCCCCTGTAGAGTAGACTGTACGTGGCGCCTATGCGTTAAAAAGATATTTGTTTAGGGGCAATGGTCCGTAATTGTCCCTATTATTATTCTGAGGTTATATTTTCTACTTTGGCTGAATACTCGTTTTATTAGTTCAGACTTGGCACTGCCATTTTGGCAGTTGACCCGTTGGCCCGTGACCTTTTTTTGTTATAAAGTTCAGTTGATCTCTGGCGTATCCATGTACGAAACTGTGAGAAATGTAGGGGAAGGAGTGGGTATGAGCCTAACACTGCCATCTCGGAACCTCTCTTTGCAAGTTCATCTGCAATGTCATTGCCTAGAGATCCACTGTGTCCCCTGATATACTAGAGGGTGATCAATATTTGACAGCGATATACTCTCCAGGGCGAGTTGATACTCAAAGATTAATTTGCTGTTCGTTGAGGGGGGTTGAGGGTTTGAGCACCGTCAGGCTGTCAGATACGAATCTTATTGCTGAGTTGTGTATTCCTAAACGATGCTTTACGGCTGCTGCGGCTTTTTTGATGCATTTGCATTGGAATATCGAGCCGTATTCGCTAGTTGAAATGAGTTAGTGTACGCCAGCCCATGAACCGTTCAAACAATTATTGTAGCTCTTTCCAATTTAAATCTTAATCCTAGGTGATCTAGATACATGTAAACCAGTCTTTTGAAATACCAGTATATTGGCTTTAGACAAAAGCACTACTTGGCTTGCATAACCTTATACTAAATTTCATATGAAACTGTATTATACACACCACAAAGTAAGCCGTCGTAAAATATTATCTGAAGCACGAATCAAAACATCGGTATCTAGATAAAAGTAAAATAAATAAGCATTTCATAAAATTCAGCATTATTAATGATTTTGAAGAACATTTTCAAAAAAGTACAACTCCATGGAAAAAAATTTAATTAAATTAATTAATTTATTTTATTAATTTTAATTTAATTTTTTTTGGATGGTTGAAATTTAAGAACCTACAAAAGCTCAATGACTCAAAAAAATGAAAATCGTCAATAAAATTATCATCATTGACTTCGTAGTTGCTAAAATCTGCCAACTAAGATAACATTGTAAGATTGTTGTTAAAATATTATTTACGTCCTACTTAATTGTTACGAGCACAGAAAGGTGGATCTCAATGTTTTTTTTTTTTTTTTTTTAATTTTATCATTATAATTAAAAATGTACTAGGCCCTCGATTCCTCTTCCCTTTTTCTACGAGTATCCTTTTCAATTCCGTCCTCACTTAACCCTGATTTTTCCAAGGAAAGTTTATATTAGTCCATTCAAACATGTCCTGTTTTTGTCATGTGCATGTCTATTTATCACATTCTGATTTATTTCATAATCTAACTTTGTTTTGCACTTGATCAGTTCATATCGTGGCCCTAATTAAACATGACATTTATAATTTCTTCACTGAAATCGATCAAGATACTAATGAGTATGTACCAATATTCGCAGATCAGTAAGATAAGGAGCTTCTAGACAAAGTGACATTTTAACAGCGTCAAAATGTAAAAAGTTGAACAAGTGATACTTTGGACAGCGCATTTCATTGGCCGCGGTAAAAGCATTTTTTTCTCAATAACGTACCATAGACTCATCCAAAACGCAGTAGGTTATGTGGCTATAGCTCCTTCGAAGTGTATGCCCCACATCCTTTCCGGCCCTTAATGCCCAATCACCTGTACCTTCCAGACCATGCGAGAAGATTCGAAAGTTAGTAGGTTTTAATTATTAAAGCTAATAAATGTCAATTATGTAAGTAGAGGTTCAGAAAAGCAGTAGCTATCCTATCACAATTTTTATAATAGAGACAAATTAATGAGCCGTGAGATAGATTACAGTTTCAAGAGAAACTGTGAGTAACAAAGCAGGAAGTTACAAGTCAGGAGCACATTCATTGATAAAGTGTGATTTCGAAACTACTTGCTTATTAGTTAATGATCAGGAACTTGGTAATTAGTCGGAAATGTCTTTCATAAATGAAGACACGGTTGTAGCGTTTAAGGCGTGATAGAAGGCCTTATATAAGGGCTCTGAAAAATTGCGCAAACAACTTTTAAATAAGATAAAATATTGTCTAAAATATTCCCAATGCATGATTTTCCAGGATAAAGGCGCTTTGTTAGTGCTAGATCTAAACAAATATGAAATAGATCATCATCTTAGTACGGCATACCAACTTAAGTACCTAGTAAATTAATGCATGTACGATGAACTAAAGCCTACTGAGGCTAACAGTTAAGTCTTAGTGATGTATTTTTGTACTAAAGGTTAAATAAATCTTTTCCTGCGACTTTCAAATCACCTTGTATCCTTTGCTGCAAAACTTTAATCTAAAATTCTCAATATTCTCCTAATGGTATAGTTTCCTTAAGTTTTCGCATATGTTACATATTAGTGACATACATTTTGGGCGGTCAGTTTGTAACAGGGTTCTAAGTACAGCTTGCAATACTAGACCACATTTGGTACATAAGTCTGCGCTCGAGGGGGTAACGAGACTAGTATAAAAGTGCCTGTATGTACACAGACCGTATCACTTGCCGTAGTGGATTTTATATATCATAATGGCTGCTAAGGTACTTTGTTTTATAGTGTTTTGTGCCGTTTTAAAAATAATATATCATACATTTTGCGAATATTGGATTGTTTGGGACGGTTGATCTTTCTGGATTAATGAAATGGAAACCATTTTCATCAATCTTTATTTCTTACAATAATAAATATTTTTTCAATAAATATAATATTTTACTAATTTTGGAACTTTGCACAGCTGCGAACAGCTGTTCGTATTAAAACGAGAAAACTTTCATAAAAACCAACTTTAAACCGTTCTAAAACATTTGCGATAGAAACTTGGTTAGACTTTTAAAGGATATCTAATCTCTGGAATATTCTACATTCTGCCCTGCCCTACCCATTTGTATAAACCATGTTTCTAATGTATATAGCTTCGTGTTACTTATATTATTTCGTGTTTTATTTTCAGTTACTAGTTCTTTTATGCGCGGTGGCGACAGCCCGTGCTGGTGGCCTCTACGCCGCCGCTCCCGTGGCCACATACGCCGCAGCTCCGGTTTACAAGAGCTACGCGGCGCCGGCTGTGGCGTACTCCGCACCACTCACATACTCCGCCCCCGTAGTCAAGGCAGTCGCTCCCGCAGTCTCCTCCATCTCATCATACTCCACACACACCGCACACGCGGCGCCTCTGGTGGCTAAGTCCTATGCTCCTGTTGCCACATACGCCGCGCACGCTGCCCCCGTAGCGTACGCCGCTCCCGCCTACGCTGCGCACGCGACATACGCCGCTCCTGCTGCCTACGCCGCTCCTGCTGCGTACGCTTCTCACGCGACTTACGCCGCCCCTGTCGCCACATACGCCGCCGCTCCCGTCGCGTACACCAAGTCCTACGCAGCGCCCGCTGTCACTTACGCGCAGTCCGCTCCCGTCGCGGCATACGCTGCGCCTTCTTACGCCTCATACGCCGCGCCTGCATACGCTTCATACGCCGCCGCCCCAGTATACAAGTCTCTGTCTTACTCTGCGGCTCCCGCGGTCTCCCACCTGGCATACAACGGCCTTTCAAACTACGGCTGGTGATCACCTTATGGACTGTACAAATTAGTTGTTTATGTTTGTATATATACTTTTATACAATGAGAATAAAATTGATAAAATGATATGTTTGTTTTTTGGTTTCGACGACAAATTCTTAAACATGAAAATAACAGAATACTTTAACACTTCTTAAGTTTTCGTAAATGCATTTACGAAAAATTAAGAAGTGTTAAATTATTCTTAGGTTCTACTATCAGATGATTTATCTGTAGATTCCATAGAAATATAAAATACAGATCTATGGTAGATTCAGTACATAATCACTATGAACAAGAAAGAAATACTAGGAAAAAAGTTATATTAATCTTCCTCAAAACTCTAAAACTAGGCCATTGCATCAACCAGGGTTGCGGAATTTGTTCGAAAGAGTCATCGCGGTCCTGGAACGCAAAGGGCACTAGGAGGAACACGGATAGTTTTTAGTCGTAAGAGTCTGATACTTGATGGAAGAAATCATTTGACAATTTGCCATCCTTGAGTTTGTTTGTTACGCTTTCACACACTAAATCACCGAACCTATACTGACGAATTTTGGTACAGACAGGCCGGAGACGATAAAAGGCTACTTTTTCCAAAAATAAAACATGAACGTGAGCGAAGCTGTAGGCAAAAGTTAATTTTCTATATAATAAATCATTATTTCAAAAGAAAATTGCGAAATACGACAGTATGTCCTACTTAGGTAGGCTACATACACACTAAAATTATTTAAATAAAATGAAACAAAGTTCACCGTAAGCTCAAAACCTACAATTATAAACAAAAAACTTTGTACTAATTAGAGTATAATTATTATTCCGTCCAAAAATCCAACAATTTCTAACGATATGATGTGTTAATATCGTGCTAGGCATCATTATAGTCGTCGGCATTGTCTTGAACAAGGTCGAGAAATTGATGTCGAAAGTATGGCAACTAGCCTTGTCTTATGTCACGCAAACCTGTAAGCTTATCATGCACCATTTTGACAAGATAATCTTTGTCAAAATAATTGTTTTTATTTTATGGAATTTCGACAAAACTGATCAATCAAAGACGTCCACTGGTGGGCCATAGGCGTTCCCCCATTCGTTGCCACAGTGACCTGTTTGTGTTGTTCCAGCGGCCTGGAGCCACCGGGTGATTGGCCCATGTTGTAGGGTAAACTTATTTTTTACTTGTTTTATCATGGTCGGTGTATAGCAGATAAGGGAGTTTAGTTTATCTGTAGATACGTCTGATATCTTCCCTAGAAACAGAAATCAAGAATCCCTTATCGATTTACAAACCACACACGTATTTTTTTCATGTTATCTATGTATGTTACTCCTCGGCAATAGAGCAGGGATATATTCCCCAAGGTAGGAACCGAAGACTAACTAATTTGGACGAATCCACTTTCTGTCTTTTCAAGACTGTCTAGGCCCCGTAAACGTGACATGTTATTCATAGAAGATAAATGCGGTCTTGCGGACACTAGGACCAAAAATGTGTTATTTCGCAGAACGGTTACAAAATTTTTCTCACTTGACATAGATTCGATTTTAATAGTACCTGTGTGTATTTAGAGCAATGCTCATTGCATACCTCTTACATGCATTACTAAGTGATTATATTAAACGCTTATTTCCTATGTTGATCTAGGCAGTGAAATAAAAATGTTGTGCCGTTTGATTGCGTAGTTATAAGATCTAGAAGCAAGAGAAATGCTATAGAGGCTTGATGGCATTGGGCTTAACGTCTCGAAATTGATTGATCTCGGAAACCTTGTCAAGAGTATCGATACATTGCAGAAGAGCTAGCCTGGGTAGATAGAAAGCCACCTAATGATGGATTGTCCATTGTCATCTTCAAAGCGTGTCTGTGTCTAAAACAAAGCCCTTGGAAGATAATTTATGCAGATAGCACAAAAGAGGTCTACTGTGCATTTCCGCACACTCCTGAAATACCAATCAACTTTACTTATTATTTTATTCAATTAAATAAAAAATAGGTATTTCAAACTAACCAAAATGACAAGGCTCAAGACATATGAGGCATAAAAGATTTAAGCATAAATTATTCATGATTGTGTTGATTAAATAACAATATGACAGTAAGTGAACAGTCAATAACATTCCAACTAATAAAAAAGATAATATGTCGACAATGTCATTATTTGTAATTCTCACATATATATATCAGTTTTATTGCACAAATAATTCGCACAAGCCTACAAACTGCGTTCGTGCAACGTTCATTCAGAAACTGGCCACATTTTTGGATATCATATCAATTTATCTACTTAACTAGGCTACTTTTTTACGATGCTTGAGTGTGTATTATGACTATAATGACACAACTTTACATGTTTATAAGGTGACAATATTATATTTCTTGCCATGATGAGTTGAATTATCGTGAACAACTGACTGTTAACAGATGGTTAATAGTCTCCCTCTTTTGCATAAATAATGTCTTCATCGTTTTTCGTTTTTAGCATTATTTTTCACGCCTCTTACTTGGCATGAAGATTGAGAATTTGAGTCTGCTCTCTTTTGGCAAACATCAAGTTTCACAACAAATAAAATCAAACCATCGCGTTTTGCAACAACATCATTTAGAACATACACCTAGCACAGCACAGCATACACAGCACGACACAGCTCACAGCTTTTAGTTTTAGTTGATAAGTTATTTTCTTTTAAGTTTGGGTTTTTTGTGCGTCATTTCTGGCGGAATAAACGAGTTTTCTTTTTTTTTTTCAGATATTTTTTCTCTAAATGATATCGCCTCCAAATTAGCATTCAACCCAAAAGTCTCGTAGTCATCGTAATAACCGCTGCTGTCTCCGGTCCGCGCCGATTGCAATTCCTAAGAAAAAAATGCCATTTGGGGCATCACATCAAGTTATTGTCAAAGCACACTATTACCAAGTATCTCTTAGTCATAATTACAAGTCCCCACAGGGCCCGACTTTAAAAGATACCATTTTAATATAGTTACCTACTACACAAGTGGTATAGCAAATAATATTTCAACACATTTACATATTTATATACAAACACAAACTAGACACATCCGCAATGAATACAGGGTTATTTAATCGTGATACAATTCACCCAGAAAAAAATATATTTGGGACTTTGCCAAAACATATGAGTATTTTTCGGTTTATTACTTGTCTCTGTGTATGAAGGAGGGTTTTATTTATTTTCATAGTAAGTAAACGGTGGGGAAGTTGTTCAACCTAGATATTAAGGTTATGCATCATTATGATTAGTGAGTAAAGTTCTATATTACTGTATTTTTCATAACGAAAAAGCTTTGTTTGTCTGTCCATATTTTCTGTTAGCTCGTTTATTATGTGTTTCGGTTTTATTATTACTCGGTGCACATTTCTATGAAATACGTGGATCAGATTTTCAATTTGAGTTTACAATCAAAATAATTTTATCAAAACCATAATGCGTCAAATTAAACGATTTCAAATGTTGAACACATCTAATAGCATGACTTTTTAACAAATTTAACTTGCTACATCAAGTTAAATTGCTTCAACAAAACTTAAATAATAAAATTTACTGAACCTGACACTTTTAAGCCCCCACTATTAGTTTATCATTCAGGTTACGTCTGTGGTGGTCATTTCGAACATAGTAAAAATATTCTTTATTTTATACTCTCTCTTACTCACACAGTAAACAACAAAAGTTAACCCCAGTAACTGTTATGCGAACATATAAAAGAAGATACTAAACCATCTACATCTGAACTTACTTGCAACAAACATGAAAACCCACAAGCACAAACTGAGTAGAAAGTCAAAGCCAACAAGAACTATCCACAAACATACATACATAGGTACCCACTTGCAAAACAAATTACTTAGACCGAAACAAGAAGTGTTGAGTAATCATTTAGACAAGAAGTAACGAGAAGTGCTCTGTCACATAAGTAAAGGCCTATCTTTTATTGTGACAACACATGTTGCAGGCCAGCGCACAAACTTGTTATCCTTATTGACTTATAATGAAATCTGGTCCTTCCGTCCGAGTTGGTGCAACCGCTTTTATATATAACATGATTTCCCTTTTTCTCTCTTGATTTATGTTAGCAATATTTGTGTATTATAGGAAAGGAAAATTAATCATTTTGTAGATTGCTAGCTGTTGCCTGCAAGTTCAGCTTGTATGGGTTTTAATTACAACATTACAAACAGACCCTTTGTTTTATTTGTTTGGATTACACATACATATGTGTAATCCAAATAAATAAAACAAAGGGTATATGTCACCGGAAAATGGCAAACTTCGTAAGATTATAAAATATCTTGAGAGATTGTAAACTTGCGATACATTGTCAACTAACAATCTGGAATACTTTTGTACGCATCAAAATTTGATATTCTATAATCTCTCGAAGAAATTCCGAGAAATTGTAGAATAAGAAGTAACGAAACGTTAAGTATTACAATCCCAACATTCTAACCGACGATGGGGCCTTCTGTCTGCAGTATTTAAAACAAAATAACATGAATGGCATGTCGGGAGCTAATTTTGTTCGCTTCGCTCGCTCACTCTAGCTTCCATCATACCATTCGAACCTAACCTATCTCTGTCGGGGAATTCCCTGTGCCCTATGTTCTACTACTTGGCTAGGAATCCAAAAAATTGTAGAACCGTACCTACATATTGTTCGCCAACAAGTCGTCAGCTTATGTCAGTCTACAATTTTTCGGAATGACGTCGAGAGATTGTACTTAGACTGTCAAATTCTGATTCGTAAAAAAGTATTCCAAATGTTCAGTTGGAAATTTATCGAGAGTTTACAATCTCTCAAGATATTTTATAATCTTACGCATTTTACAATTATCCGGTGACATAGGTATATTATAAAAGATAGATTTGTTGATGCCTATCATGTGAATTTGAATCAATAGATCCGGTTTTCCCACCATTTCTAATGCTGATTAATTAACTTCCTCCTAAAGTACTTAGGTAGCAGACTGTAGTTCATACTACTCTCCTATTAGAATGGGATGATTAGCAATAAAACATCTAGATATCAATTTAGTACTACGCCATACCAGATACCACTTACAAAATTACAGTAATAAACTAAGCCGGTCCAAAGCCAAATCAATCTAACCGATTAACACTTAAAATAAAAATTACCAATCACCAATCTAATAAATGTACTCAAGCTTCTACTATTAATAATAAATACAAAAAGCTCTGTCCAATTAGGTACCGCTTAAAATCATTAGTCATGATTAAAGAAAAAAATACTAGCTTCAACAAGCGGTTTCGCCCGCATGAATGTTGAAAATCAAACCAAAGGAGTATACCAACGTCATGAAAAGTATCTTATGTACTATTCCGGGACATGGTCTACTCGTTTGCCAAGTTTTATCCAAATCCCTTTAGCCGTTAAGTCGTGGTAAGGTAAATAGACAGAATTACTTTCACATTTATGTTATTAGTATGGATAAACAGACGTCGCCGCAAGGCAAAAACAGTATGCAATTCGCTTTATTTGTTACAAAATACATGTACACATTGACGTATAGCGGTAGCAAGTTTTTGTCGTGACTTGATGTCGAGCTAGGAGGCCTATGGGTCAGCGACCTCTCTGCAACTATTGACAACAGAATATTAAATGAATATTACAGAGGCATGCCTAATTAAATTGTGTATCGTTAGGAAAAAAAAAAAAACAGTATTTTTATTCATCAAAGTTTTTTTTTAAACAAAGTACGAGTCAAGGCAAATAATGAATACAGGTAAGGACCTCTGTCATTGAAGAGAGAACTCATAAATAGTAGAATTTCACTGTCCACACATCTGTATAAAGCAGCAAACATGGTCGTTAACCAAACGCAAAGGGCACAAGAAGGAACACGGGTGGGTTTTAGTCAGTAAGAATCTGACACTTTCATCGTCAAGAAGTAATTTGATGATTTCCCACCCAAAAAAAAATGGTCTATCAACAAACATTAGAAGTCAGTATACCGAAGTAAAGAGTTCCAGCTCTAATATCACTAACTAGTTAATACGTTCCATATCTGCTTGTTGTTGAAGATCGCTGAGGACACTGCGGAGCGTACGGTGGAGGTCTGCCCGGCTTGGGTTAGCAACGCCGTGTCCTCGTCGAAGCGTCCGTAAAAAAATATCTGAGCTACAGCAGCATCTAAAATGTAACTGACCAGGTCACGTCTGTCTCAAGCGGGAGAAATTACACGTAAAATAACAATGGGTCCCAAACAGTAGCAAATTGCAACGTGCCTAGGATTGGGCCCGATGAGCTTTGAAAAGATGGGGAATAGGGAAACATCCCTAATACTAAACATAATTATGTTTAGTCCGTCAATTAGATTATAGAAAAATATTGGACACGTATTTTTTCCTTTATCAAATCTATAAAAACTGACGAAGATAAAAAGCATCAAAGATCAGGAGTGGGAGTGTGTGACGTCACGACCCGGTAAAAATTGTAGCACGTATTGAGGTCACACAAGTATTCTGTTCTGTTTTTTGTTTACGTGAAATAAGAAAAAATACGTGTCAAATATTTTTTGGAAATCTATCTGACGGACTAATTAGATTTTTTTAGTCAACTACCCTATTCTCGTTTCACCGGAAAAATGGAAATAGGGAAGGATCGATATGATGCTTTGATTATATAACATTATATAATCAAAGATATGATGATAGGAACAATAATTAAGTGAACTAATACCGCGGAACCTACACTGCTAACTGGAAACCTAATCATCTACCCCGAGTACAACTTTTGCCTTCATTTAAACCAGATTCGTCAATATTTCACTAGAGATAACAAATAGTGATAAGGCAGATTAATCTGTCCATCTAACTGCCCATTTACTTAGCACCTTTGAATTTACAACTGTGTGGTCGAGTGCAACTTGTTTACATATAAGCTCGATTATTTGAGGTATTTTTTTTAAAGATAATTGCACACGTTTTTCCATGGGGTCAGGCAGATCAATCCTCGCATACTTCAGTTCATTTCCTATTAATTTCATCAAGAGTTGTAAAACTGACTCTCCATCATCTTCCTGTAAGTAACCCACAATACATATAGTCGGCGCAACAAAATTTCTTCTTACTTTCTTTCCAGTTAACACGCCATCATATATTTCCGTATCAATCTCTCTTTGCAAATGGATAATTTTCTTTTCTATGAATCTTTTAATGAAACTAAGGTACACAGTTTCAAAGTTTCCCGGAACTAGGTATGGGCATAACACAAAAGACCTAGATCCAATCATTTATCTAAACAGGAAGTATTTCGTAACATTGAAAGTAAGCATCTTTAGTGCCATCTGCATAATGAATCTTATTAAACAGAATTTTAATTATTGATTCTGCGCAGATCTGTTTGTTTTTTTTTTTATAGTAATGGTTGTTTTTTTAACTGTTTCCATGTTATAGTGTTCGTCTGAAAAATGATTTTAGTAAAATAATAATTGGAAAGTTTCCCTGTACTATATTACTGAATGTCAGTTGGGTGATCGGGTCAGTTAGTTGCGGAATAAAATTTGATTTGATGTGTTGACATCAAGCGGGTTGCAATTCGATGGTGTCATCGGATATGCATCCAACTGGCCCCGGGATTTAAATTAGCAGATATCATTATGTTATTGAACTATTGACCTAGATCACATCTAGAACGTGTAAGCTAGACTTATGCTAAATTCTATAAAGAAAATGGTTTCACTATATTCTATTCATTCTCCATCTTTTCTTCACAGCTGAAGATCGCGATCACATACAACAAATATCCAAGAAATATGGTCTTCTGCAATATGGACTACACCAAACATGCTGCCGCCAACAGTTCTCTCAACCACATTTTCATCATTATCAGGGTTTCGGATTGTCAGAAGCCAGAAAATCTGACACCAGTCCTGCCAAGAAGTACCGTGTTCCCCAGTTAATGGGTTGTGGAGGTCTGGTAGCCGCTTCTCGTAAAATACTGGTATTCTTCTGAATCCGGCTTGACTGGGAGCCGACCCCAATGTAGTTGGGAAAAGGCTAGGCAGATGATGATCAGGGTTTCGCAAAAATTGCTTCGCCGACAAAAGGGTCAGACAAAACATATCCATGGAAAAAAACTCCGCTCGCATGGTATTGGGCTTCCCTAATTATAATTTGTAGCCTATCTGATGTATGAGCTATATAGCTGTAAAGTAAAATATATTTAAAAAAAATACTATAATAAAATCCCAGCAGTTGTTTTCGCGTGACAAAGTAACAAAAAAATATCCATCTATCCTCACTAACTATCGCGTTTGTATTAGTAGTAGAATATACAGTCGACGGTCTTAGAAACCAATTCAATTCAATTCAAATAAATTTATTTTCTCATCACAAATGCAGTAGGTACATAGCATATGATAATTCTGATAAATCTAATACTAACCTATATAAAAGCAAAAAATAATAGTATGTAACGAGCCTGATTCTTGGCACTGCTCGGAGGACATAGGAATTTATTTATCAGAAAGGAAATATTTGTATACAAAATACGCAATGCATTAACGCACATTTAAATTCTTATTTACCTTTTTTATCAGAAATTTATTTATCAGAAAGGAAATATTTATATACAAAATACGCAATGCATTAACGCACATTTCAATTCTTATTTACCTTTATCTATGTCACCGTTTAGACAATAAAATAAACAATATCGTTTTTTTTCGTTTCATAGGTTACTATGAAACGAAAAAAAACGATATTGTTTCAACTCAACGAACTCGGAGAGAAAAACTATGGTGCACGTTGTACGTTATAACTATTTCATTTTTCTTCTAATAATATATTTTATTATTTAGTAACTCTGTTTACTCAACACAAGCAAAGCGTTAAAGAATTTCGAAAATTTAAAACAGCAGACGAAATTGTTGCAACATTACAAAAAAAAATGCATTCACGTTTCTACTTCCTGTAGTATTAAACACTTAAGTATACAGAAAATTAGTTCACCTTCAGTTCTTTTATTATTATTATAATATAAAGAATAATTTTAATTTTAATGTAGACCTTATGCACAACATTTGTGGTACGATTATGCGCCATTTTACTAAAATTACCTAGAAACTTGACAATGGCGAGGCCGCTTTGTTTCCTGAGATTTCGTTAACTATATAAGCTGACATTTTTCGTTTGGCTAACATTCAACACATCATATTCCAACAAACTACACCAAAATGATCGCTAAGGTAAGAATAGTGATATTTTTCAAATAAAATGCATAATTTAAAGGATCCATCAGATTAATATAAGAAAAGTGTTGTGTCAATAGTGCAGTGAATAGGTAGTTCTAGTGATACGCATTCCATGGAGAATTGATCTGAGCATTTTCGGTTTCCATCTTGGACAGAAAAACTTCTGGAAAATTGATTTCCCTGGGTTTTTTCTTATCTTGTCATATTGGTGTTAAGCCTGTTTCCAATCGCAACGGTTCTAACAAAGTTCAACCCGAATTTTTCCTAGTGGCAAACTGCAATTCGGGTTGAATGCAAGACACGATCTTCTGATTCTGCCAATCCTTTTAATAAAAAAATAAGTGTCTCAGTACAGATACTATAATTATAACAAATTGGTACAAATTAAACAATAGATAGTGCCCAACATAGGCGGTCAGTCACCAGTTTTCAAAGCTGTTTGTCTATTCGACAATGCATACTTTTGACCCATACATAAAAAAATTGTCTAAGACTAAACGCCGATAGACACTATGCTGATAGACTGGCCACCGACAAGACTCAACTTCGACGGGACTCTTCGGCGACCGGACACTTCACTGACAGGACTATTCGCCGACAGGGACGTGATCGTAGTCGACGAGTCCTACTTCTGAGTGTTTAAAAAAAAATAACGAAGAGCCCTGTCGGCGAAGAATGCTGTCGGCGAAGAGTCCCGTCGAAGTAAGAGTCTTATCGGTATTCACATTCAGTCTGTCGGCGCTTAATCGTACATTGATAAACAATTGAGACGCTTCAATACTGAGAGGACTGGGTGAACAAGGATATCGTTCATCATTCAATAAAATAGAATGTAGGCCACATTTCATCTGTATTCCTCAATAACACACTTGAACAGTATTAACCCTATTTGGTCAACGCTAAATCCCATGCAACAGGGGTCGGTACTATTGTCATCTATTCTAAATTCATATTCCACGATGTTACTGAGAAATTCCTAATGGAAAATTCAATATCTTGAACTGTATACCCATACTATTATACGTACCGCCTTAAAATATTTTATACGTCCTAAGTTACGGACATCTAGATTAGTGAAACGGTGACGTTAGCACAGTTTTGGGCGCATGCCAGAATTTAATTTTTCTCTCAGGGATGTGAAAATAATTTTGAGCGTGAACCGAATTTTATCGTTTTCTTACGGCGTTTATAGCCACATTGTAAAGAAGACATAGATTTTTGAACATACATAGGTTAGCACTTATTTCAAATGAATTGCCTAGTCAGTTCTTTCCACATCGATTACCTAAAACTGTGTGGAGCGACTTTCACTATTTGGATTTTCTTGTGTTTTGAAATGAATCAAGAAAAACTTGGCAAATTGCGAATAAAAAAAATCGTGTTACAACATTTTTTTAATATGTGGTTAATTAAAAAATGTATACAAAACTTCCTAGCCAACGTCTACGAAATTCCATCGATAAATTGTAACTTTTTTTGTGTATGGGAATTCATCAAAATTTGTCTGGTTCCTCTTTTTGCTCTGGGTGGAGCGGAAGTGAGAGTCAATACCTCTCAGTGCTTAACCCACCCGCGTTCCTCCAAATGCCCTTTGCCTTCAAGAACTACGTTAACTCTTCCGGAAAATTCCGCCTGAATAAATTGCATCCAAGACCATATTTATGAATCGATAGTAAAAAAAAAGAGAATGATTGTTTGCCAATATTTAGAAGGCGTACCATCTAAATATTGGCAACAATAGGATTTTCGAGATCCTAGTTCTGTCATTTGCAAAATACTCTAGGCTTTTGCGATTAGTAGATACTTACATTTTCGGTACTGATGGTTTTTAGCTTTTAGATATTAGGGCCACAATGGTCATACTGATTGCTCATTGCGCAATTACTATAAAAGCCACTAGTATTTCAAAGTAGGTTGAAAATATTTAGTAGACCCTTTGCGAGCATTTAATCTTAAGCTGAACATAAGATAATATAATAATTCGGTCCATTTCTAGTAAACGTCGTTGTAACGTAACTGTGATTTACTATCAAAACAGTACATTTTGTTGCACCTCTACGATAACTTCTAATTCCGAATCACAAGACAGGTTTTAATAGAACTTTCAACTGGAGCTATTTGTATAAATAATGGAACACTTAAACTCGTACAGAGTTGTATTCCACACATTGTCGATGCATGCTTAATTCACACTTCACTTGTTTTCAAAAGATCAACCAGATCAGCCTATTTGCTATTATTCTAAATCTGTTCAAAACTTGCCTAACCCAGTTCTTATTAAGTAACTCTGGCCTTTAAGCGAATCAATCAGTACTGGTTTTTGAGGAGACAGCTTTCATAATGTCTGTCACACATGCAATCAAGTCGATCGTTAATCATAATGTCTAACACGAATTAATAAGTAAGATATTCCCCTTAATTTGTCCTGCAATATGTATGTCCTGCAATCACTTAATGGTACCGATCTGACCTTTTATTGACGTTTAAGCACTGCGTTTCAAAATTACCGGGAGTATATTATTTTAATTTAAATCGTTGAACGCTATTTGCGTTCAACATGTAAAGTTCATTGCTTTTGGAATTATAAGTGCATCTGTTTTGCCAACTGGCCAACCTTACCAGCGTTCACTGTTGGACAAAGGTTTAACCATTTTTTAATTACCGCTGTATTTTCTAGTCCACTCGCATCGGGACCTTTACCTATTCATGTTTCCACTTCGTTTTCATCTGCCTGTTCTACTAGCCGACTAGTAGCATCCTGACTATGTATTATTTCATCTATTGATATTTAAAACATTTCGGCACCATACCAACCCATATTAGAAATATTTCGGCAAATCACAATAGATATCAAACTATGACTTATTTCTGCGAATTAATTCACTATATTTATCTAGATCTAAATTCACAAGTGTCAACTTCAAGACATCTTGTGCAAGACGCAAGATTGAAATGAGACCTTGCAAAGCAGATCAATCCGTCACTGCTGTTTGTTATTTAAATCTATCTAGTTATTGCTTCATCACACATTCAGATTTATAAACTTCAAGCATCAGGTTTCAATTTCTCGAAAGAATTTGAAGATTTATGTGAGGACAGCGTCATTCCATCTACTAGTGGTAACTAATTTACCTGCCGGAAGGCGATTAGTACCTAACCGTTTGATCGTTCAAGTCATAATTTAGAACCATACACCTATCGAGGCATTTACGGTCAAATATAATAATTCTTCAATGCAGAGTTCCGTATTCCCTTGTAAGGGAAAAAAATACTTTAGTACGGAGAAAAATATTAATTGCTTAAGTGATAAAAACTGTTATTAATGTACGTAGGTGGAAGAGTAATGTGGTTCGTCTTGTGACAGTCCCTGCTTGCGTCTCCTTTCGCATTTGTCAAGGTATCGACCTTGAAGGTAGAAGGTACTCTAAAACCACTGACGGCTGGTGGACCGAGATTTGGGCCTACTTTTCAAATAGCCAAAATTGCATGTCAACATGCTATGTGTATTAAAGGTCATAGGCGTGAGAAAATAGTTGGGAAACTTGGTGGCTATGAAAATCGCTACATTTGCGATAGATAAGAACCGATCATTTGCAAAATTAAAATGGATATACACACTTTTAATCGCTTAAGCTCAATATCCCAATATTGAGACTGCATATAAATAAAGAATACTCCAACAGCGATAAAATAAATTTTAATTCGACACATGCTCCTACTTTTTCCATTGTCTTATGTTTAATTGTTCCAGTTCGCAGCTGTCCTCTGCTTCATCGGCTTGGCTCGCGCCAGCGGCTGGATTGGCAGTGGCCTGGGATACTCCTCCGGTTACGGGGCTGGACTCGGCTACGCATCTGGCATCAGCTATGGCCACGGATATTCCGGCTACGTAGCCCCAGCATACACTGCTCCCATCGTCAAGACTGTAGTCGCTGCTCCCATTGTGACTAAGGCTGTTGTTCCTGCCATCTCATATGCACCTGCTATTTCCACTGTCTCCCGTTACCAAGTCCATTCTTCGCCCATTGTGAAGTCTTACGTCGCCCCAGCTGTGTCGTACGTAGCAGCTGCTCCTTTGACCGTCTCCTACGGTCACGGGTATGGCAGCCATGGTTACAGCAGCCTCGGCTACTCCGGCCACGGCGGATACAGCGCTGGCTACGGTTACGGTTCTGGCTATGGCTATGGTGACAGCCACGGCTATGGTTCCAAATACGTGTGGTAAGCGGCAAAAAAAGTTGTATATAGCAAAAATATTTTGCTTTGAATGAGATTGTAAATATTGTATTGTTTCTCTCTGTATGGCTGTTTTAATTTATAGCAAATTTTATGTCACTGATCTATGTATTTAATAAACTTGTACCTGTCTAAGTAAGAAAAATTGTTTAATTTTTAAACTGCTGTTCTAAACAAGAACAAATCCTTACAATCAAAAAGACATGTAATTATAAATTAATGAATAAAACTCATATCAATATCTTTCTAACGATTTATTAAGACCTAAACATATGTAATAAAAAGCTTATTGCACTGTGGAGCAAAATAAAACTCGTTCAGTGAGCACTGCCTGAATGCAACAGTTGCGTCAGTGCATATAATTTTACGATTAAATCTATAGACCATGTCATTAGTACATCCTTCCTCTTGGTTTTAAGCTCTATGTTAAACCACAAATAATAAAGTGCCAGATAAACGGGTTTTTCCTATCATGAAATCTAATGATGTTTGTTTATATTAACATCTCAATTTGACTTAATGTACAGTATCTTTTTCAAAAATACCGGGGTAATTTTGCTGAAAGTACTATAACATATTGTTGATTACCTAATCCCGGTTATAGATTTAAGGCAGGTGATAATGTTTACAACTACACACTTCTGAAGTTACATACAACAATTTTGCAAAATCATACCATAGATAAGATGGATCGCCCACCTGGTCGCTCACCCCACTACCTATATTTTGACTGACTGACTGCCTTACCTCTCCAAGAAAGCCGTAGAGAGACGATAACAATGCGCAAACCACGACCGTTATCCTTCTGCCCTCGTCACCAAAGCCCGTTGCAACCTCCCCGTCAATGTCCATCCCGATCCTTGCTCAAGCCATCCCGCGCCACTGAACCTGTAGACTTAAATCTGTCCCTAAATAGTAATCCTTGTTCGATCCAGCCCGTTTCTAGCTGTCCTCCCCCAGCAACACCCTAAGCTAGTTTGTATTTTTTTCAGTAAGCCCTGGTTGGAGGTTTTAATAGTTAATCATACTATTAAAAACAGGTCAGCCACAGATAAGTCCAGTGAAGCAGCCGACTACTTCGTAGGCTGCCACACACCATTCATTAAAACAAAAGAAAAGTGACATTTCATTTGGTATCCCCAAATTAGTAAAGTGTGAAATGACTTTAATGGTATAACACAGAAAGAAACGTACTTTCACACCAAAATAAAAATGTCCACTACATCTATCCTATTTTTTTTTTTTAATAAAATGTTGCCCCACACTAGGAATTTCTCCTGTATCGCGGGTGCGTTTACAAACATATAAATCCAGATACACAAACAGCCAGCCCCGGAACAACTATCTGTAGGCCATACAAATATTTGTTCCGTGCGGGAATCGAAACCGCGGCACGCAGCGCAGCAGTCAATCGCTCAACCGCTGCGCCAACCGTGTCGTCGTGTATTTATGGAACCTCGAGTTTAAAATATACTGTTCAGAGGACGGGGTGTACTTTTATCTTGTTTTTTTAAAACTCTTACCTTATAACCTTTTTGTAACAGCATTCGTCTTTCTTATTACAAAAATTAACGTCTGTGTCATTACAATTAAACTTATAAGCAACTGTGCTCACAGTCGATCAACGATCTTTTGTCGTGTCAAGGGCGAAACTAGCGAAACAGTCATCTCCATACAATGGATATACAATGGATGTTTGTTAAGTCGATGTACTAAAGTTTTAATTTGTGGTGATACTTGGGAGAGGGTTATGTCCAGCAGTGGACTTGAAAATTAATTGTAACTTATAGCTGTAAAAACAGGTGATCCTATTCTCAAAATACTGAATGTATTCTCATAATTCAAAATTGTTATCAAGAAAACAAAGATCATAAATAAGAAATAATAAAGCAACTATCACATATCGAAACGCCTAAACATCATTAATTAATCAATTACTTATGCGTTTTGTAGTTTACTGTAAACTGCCAACCCTTGTACAACAATAATTCTCGAGATAACACTATAAAGATTATATCTCGCTACCATTCAACTACCTTCTTTTAGTGTAGACAATAAGGTTTGCAATTGAGTGACTAATTTAGCTGGATACATTCGGTAATATTGCATTTAAGCCTAATTAATTTCGTTACGCTCCGGTTTTCTCAAAATCTAAAGGAACCTTGAAAAAGAATACTTATTTCCTACATTTTTAATATAAAAGAGTGAAACAATAGCATCTAACACATTCAACTCATCACTGTTGAAGATCCCAGCAACATGTTCACTAAGGTAATTAATTGAATATTTCACAGTGTTTAAATCTTAATTGCAGTGTCCAGTTAAGAGGTTTAATTTCAAAACAATCGTTCCTTTGTATTCAATCTTATAGTGAGTATGTAAATACATGTCTTCGTAAATTTTCCATTGGTATCCTAGAATGGCTGTTTTGTCATCCCAGTTTCGTCTTTGTTCGTTTACAATATCAACCTTAACCATAATTTTGTCTTCTTACACCATCTGTTAGTGTTTATCGAAACAGCATTTAAGCCTTTAAATAAGAACAATTCAGGAACATAGAACATATTCCAGCTTATGATGATGGTGGATCTTTGTGAATGACGGTTTGTATTTAAATTTGCCGTTCTGCTATAATTCCAGATTTTCGCCGTCGCTGTCTGCCTCTTCGGATTGGCCCGTGCAGGAAATCTGTACAACGGTGGCTTAAATAGTGGCTACTCCGGCAACAGTGGATATGGAGGCTACGGTGGCTACGGAGGCAGCTATGGCGGATCAGGAAGTTACGCCGGCGGTTATGGTGGTTATGGCTATGGCAGCCCAGCTACCTCGTACACTTCTGTGACGAAAGTTATCCCTACTACTGGAACTGACTACATTGGAGCTCATGGTGGATACTCTGGTGCCCACGGAGGTTATTCTGGCGCCATTGGAGGTTACTCTGGTGGTCTCGGAGGATACTCCGGTAATCTTGGAGGATATTCTAGCGCCCTCGGCGGTTATAGCGGACACGGTTACAACAGCCTCGGCTATGGTTCCAACGGCTACAATGGACTTGGATATGGTTCTCATGTCTATAATGGACTCGGTAACGCTGTGTCTTCTGTTTCTGTCTACAAGGAGCACACTCCCAGCTATGCCAGCAGCGGTGCGTATGGCGGATATGGCGGATACGGTTATGGAGGTTATGGACATGGCGGTAACGGTGGCTATGGAAACAAGCTTGGCTGGTAATTCATCAAATTTTGTTCTTTGAATTGGAAATGTGATGTGTATATGAAAATAAATGATTGAAAATGTACAATACGTTTTGCTATTTTACCCAGCCCACTATTTTGCCCACTGCTGGGCAAAGGCCTCAACCAATCCTTTGTTGATGACGAGAACCTCGTGAAATAAAGATGAGCAATTCATGTAATTTTTTGTTATTATTTAGACTTTATTGTCTGAAATAAATAACAATGTCTTGTTTAAGAAAGCGGTACGAATACGGCTCATCTTGTTAGGAAGTTTCTCTGGAGCCCTGATGACCGGTAGCTTGAACCCTGTTCCCGAGAACAGGATAGTTAGAATTTGGCAATTTAGCAGTTTAACACTAACTTTCGCCTTCGACTTAATCTACATAGAAGTCAAGCAACTCCCCAAACATTTATTTTCACGTGGCAAAAGCTCTTCATTATTATCTCTTCAAGTTAATGTGCGAGCGCTTTGAGTTTGTCTTTGTATATATTATCAGACTAGGGGGATATATATATATATATATATATTCGATGTATAGACGTTTTTTTAGAACCACTTAGATACAGAAATAATTTATTTCTCAAAAGCTACAGATTTCCATCAGGAAACATTTTTTTTTGGAACTGTATCATTTCTTCCCGAGATTTCCTCTAAAAAACAATCAATAGTAGATCTTCGTAATATTTTTTTACAATGTGTAATTGCATCACGGAAAGGCTAAGCCCATTTCAGAGTATATTTACAAAATATTTTTTTTAAAAAACGACATAGTACCACACGGCTCTATTAGTTCTTATGCCATCCCATAACCGGATATCCCCATAAACAATAATATTCATAAAAAATATATTAACAGTTTAACGGTTTATTAATAGGCTTAAAAAGCCATTGATTTTATTTACACCAAAATCAAGTTCCGTAAATTACTTCCTTATAAATAGATACGGTGTAAATTCGATGCTACTTAATATCGAATGCCTCGGGCAGATTACACAACTTTGCCTTGACATTGAAACCGAAAGTGCCCGCGGCTGATCCACTACGGGATTCGATACCAATACCAGTTTGCAGACGACATATAAAAGCGAAAGCAACTGCTCCAAAAATTACACACAACAACAACGCTCAATACAAACATGTACTCCAAGGTACGCAGTGGATTTTAATATTGAACATCGATTTAAAAAAATATCGTTGCCGTTTAAGAAAATTAAAAATTTGTTTTCAAATTAGTGGCTACAATCAGTGTAACCTTGTGTTCTGAAAAAAGTTCCCACTTTTTCAGGATTCGAGTATAATATCATGTTAAGGTGTTCAAAAATGTTTGCTAATTTGTGTGTATATCCTTAGGTCATAGTCTTCCTGTGCGCGGCGAGCCTCGCCTCCGCCGGCCACCTCCTGCAGGCCGCTGCACCCGTGGCTTACAGCGCGCCCGTAGCGTACAGCTCGGCGCCCGCCGTCTCCTCCGTGTCTTTCTCTTCGCACACCTCGCACACCGCGCACGCTCCCGTCGCCACCTACGCCGCTGCCCCCGTCGTAGCCAAGACCTACGCCGCTCCCGCCTACGCCACCTACGCTGCTGCTCCCGTCGTAGCCAAGTCCTACGCTCCCTCCGTGTCTTACCAATCTATCTCTACCCACTCCGCACCCGTCGCGTACGCTAAGACTTACGCCGCACCCGCCGTCACCACATACGCCGCCGCTCCTGTCGTCGCCAAGTCGTACTCCCCGGCTGTGTCCTACCAGACTATCTCCAGCCACTCTGCTCCTGTCGCGTACGCTTCCCCTGCTGTCCACACTTACGCCGCCGCTCCCGCTGTTCACACCTACTCCTCTGCCCCTGTGGTTACCAAGACCATCTCAGCCCCCGCCGCCGTGTACTCTGCTGCGCCAGTGTACGCCAAGTCTGTTGCCCCCGCGGTGTCCTACTCTTCCTACTCCACCCACTCAGCTCCTCTGACCTACGCCGCAGCTGCCCCCGTTGTAACTAAGACCTACGCCGCTCCCTCTTACACCACTTACGCGTCTGCTCCCGTCGTCACTAAGACCTACGCCGCTGCTCCGGCCTACTCCTACGCCGCCGCCCCCGTCGTGGCCAAGACCTATGCCGCTCCCGCCGTCGCATACTCCGCTGGTCCCGTGCTCAAGTCCGCTGTGACATACTCAGCCGCTCCCGCCGTCTCTCACGTCACATACTCCGGTCTTGGAGCTAACTACGGCTGGTAATCACATGGTTGTTAATATTTATTGTTAGTAAATAATCGACTGTATATGTTTGTATGTTCGTAAAATGAAACGAAAAATAAAAACTAAAGAATATTTCTGTATTTTATTCGTTCAGTTCAATAATTTTATAATCAGTAGTAGTACATAGATGATTATTTAGAGTATTCAATTATCTCATGAAAATCTTATAGGAGGGAAAAACGCTGAGCTGAATAATTACTATCGCTGCTCTAAGCTCTGTTACAATCATTAATCAACTCACATCTATTGCATTCTAATGTCAACATATATGAGTTATTGGCAGTTTAGACGAGCAATCTCAACGGTAAACATAAATTTTAAATTAACAGCTTTCTGAAACAGGAAGTCCTAACCAAGGCTGCTCATAATATCTTTATCATACCTGCAAACAACGACTTTTTTATCATAGTGGCAGATCCAGCAGGTTTCTTTGAGGCGATCTGGCAGACTTGAGAATGCAGCAAGGATTAACACCAATTATTTTTCTTACTTTTCTTTCTTTCACATGCTCCTTAAATAAGTTTCGTAGATTATTTATTGATCGAGACGCTTTTGAACTATTTTTTATAAATAGTCTATTTTTTTATATTTCTTTTTTGTAATTATATTTCTATATTGGTGAATCTGGCATGCATGTACAGCTTACCCCCTAGCAATATAAAGTATCAATATTAATGATAAACAGCGCAGTGGGTTACATTATGTATTAAGTTATTGTTATTTTTGTTTGAAATATTATATACTGTAGATTTTTGTCGTTACCTATTCTAAGAAATAAAAATAATACTATGAAACTCCATGATCGATGACATTATTAACTTATTGTCATCACTTTCCATCTGGGCCCCAAGTCTGCTATTACAATCGTGTCAGAATGGTCTATCATTGATCTCATAATGGGCGATTTTGACAAGTTTCGTAATCTACTAATATAAAAGCGTCATGATGGCTTC
Source organism: Hecatera dysodea (assembly GCA_905332915.2). Lineage (NCBI taxonomy): Eukaryota > Metazoa > Arthropoda > Insecta > Lepidoptera > Noctuidae > Hecatera > Hecatera dysodea. The sequence goes on from HG995297.1 coordinate 14,017,050, forward strand.
CAATGGTCAACCACTGACACTCCATGTAATCTCGTACATAATGACAAATGAATGACAGACGTATGCGGTAATCTGCTAAAATTTTGAGAGTTCCTTTGATCAGTGACCTATTATTCGAGCGTCGTTTTGCAGTCATTGCTTTTAATAACTCGGTTATCAAAAAGCATTACGAGACCATTGACCGACCAATGATCAGCCATTATGAATTTTAGAAAATTACGAACTTTTAGCAAAATGACAGTGGGATCGTGTTGGAATGACAAATTTATAGAAATAGCAGACTTGTGGCCCAGGTGTGATAATGGTCAAAAGCAAGCCTACAAATACACATAAACTATTACCTACTAAAAAATTGCTTCGAAGAATTGAGTCCGCTTCTATTCAAAGTTTAGGGTACGAATAAGTCGGCGGCGGCGACCTCTCACATCCAGCCCTGGTTCAATCCATGGTCTAGAGCGAGGAGCCATGAAAAACGGTCACCTCCTTCTGCGAAGCAGTAATGCTAGCGAAGGAGCAGGCAAACCACGTGGGGGAGATCGAAACCTCACGCCCCAGCCGCTGCAACAGAAGAAGTCGCTCCGGGCGTCGGGGAACGCAGGGCGGTTCCCGGCCACAGTAGGCGCGGACCTAGGTGGTTCGCCGTCCGATAGCAACCAGGCCCAGGTCCACCATGTTGCGAAATTTGTTCAAAAGAGTCACACTATTCACATAAAGGCACTAGCAGGAACACGGGTAAGTTTTAGTCAGTAAGAATTTTGACACTCCCTTCCGCTCCGCCAAGAGCGGGGAAAAAAAGAAAAAAGGTAGGAATAGGTACCTACCGGTAGGTATATGATAATTGTTGTTTATTTCATAACTGGATCGCAAAGTCTACAAATGTTGCTTTTAAATATTTTTAGATTCAGTTGTGCAATAAAGACGGATGAAGTACTTTTTCTCCTACATAGGCTAAAATATAGCCTGTGTTATGGAGAGACAGTAACATATATACGAGTAGGTTAGTAAAATTCTATTAGACGTCCTCAAAACGGGTCCCAAGAATCTATTTGAATAACATTTAACTGCTAACTAAAGTACTAACGCAGCGGAAGCTCTCCTTACGCATTACAAAGTCATAATTAGTGAGAACCATGTTTAAGCTTATACCTACCTATAAGTGCCTAACAAAATGCAGTCATTTTAAATACCACTATCTACATCTTATAATAATAACTAATTAAAAATGTTATAATCGAGAGCAGTGCCATTGCTAATTAATCATTTAATTTTGAAATGTTAGTCAACGGTGAAAATTTCTTCGGAAGCAAACTGATTCAATTTGTTTTGTTATTCACCCACACACGAAGTCATCTACACCTAAACACTCTTCTATCCTGTACTTATCAAGCGTGGTGCAAAGCATCATATCATGCAGCAAGAATATTACATTTGAGCCTAATTATTTTTTAGGGTTCCGACACTGAAAAGTTAACCAACGGAACCATATTAAGCCGCCTCTATGTATTTTCTTGTCTGTCAGCGGGTGTATTTTGCCAAATCGATTGCCAATTGACCGACCACTATAACACGAACATCTAAATACTTGAACGTTCTTAATATCGAATGGTTTAATAAACCGAACACTCATTATATCGTACATTCAAAACATCAAGTGTTCAAAATATCGCATGTTTGTTTGCTCGAGCGTTCAACGCATCGCATATTCATTTTTATCGAAATATTCTTTTCATGCAATTCCTTAACTAAATACTTACTAATTAACGAAATCAAATAATATCTTTTTATTTATTCATTTTATTATTTTTGTACACACGTACAATAAGTAAGAGACAACTTCACAATTTTATTACAAAGGAACTGCTTATTTCAAACGAAAAAACGATATCTGTTAGCGCAAATTATTAATATAAGTCTTTTCAGGATTTTTTAAAGTGGATTTAATTGTACTTAGTTTTAATTTATACGTCATAAGATAATACATCGCATATACACCCCTAGTTTTTAATTAGTACAAATACTTTAAGGGCTTATTAAAAAAAATATAAGTCTCAAAAAATTATGTTCATAAACAGCCAAGTTATTAGCGTTTTTATATCCTAAAATGCCACTCAACTTATAAAAATATTGCACAGGCTATTGATTTATGAATGAATAAATGAAGATTAAAATGGAAAAACACTGCGCGTAGCATTTTCTAGTAGCAATTGTTATGAATCTTGATTCTATTATGAATTTACCAGTTATTAAAAAACTCCGTGGACAATTTAAGGTTTATTTTTTTTTACTTTTGACTACACAAATATGATCAGTAACGGGTACGGACAGAGCCCTGTTTTTTTTTGTACTAATTAAAATCTAGGGGTGTATTATTGAAATTGTAGTATCTAGTTTTATCGGGAATTTTACGAGGGTGAAAATGCATAATTCTGGCAAAATAAATGAGTTTACCCACCCTTTTTTACATGCTGTTAAAAAGGTATCATCTTCATCTTCTTAGCTTTCATTGAAATAAACGCGTTTTTGCCTTTTTACCCATGTCCCGGTTATGGATTTTTTTTTTGTCAATGCTAAAAGTAAATATATGATTCAAATCATAAAACGTTTGCAAGGCTCAAACCTAATTTGCCTGGTCTAGACCACCTCACATGGCAAACGTATTGGTGTTCCCAAAATTTAGTTAAAGCAAGAGAATTTACTACCGGTCCATATACTCGCTTTATGATCTTTAAAAATTTCATTCACCTCATTGCGGCTATGAGTTTTGACATTAACGCTATGTACATACACTCAGGCCTACTACTAGAATTGCGTAAATACTAATTGTGCCGTTACCCTCGACACGTGAGTCACACTCGGGCTTGACCGGTTTTGTCTTGACGGAATAAACTGAGCTCTAGGCAATATCTCAGGGAGATTCAATGCTAATACCAGTTTGCAGACGCTGATATAAAAGCGAAAGCAAGTGCTCCAAAAATTATTACAATCAGTAACCTCCTACAAAACAAACATGTACACCAAGGTACTACAGTGATATTATTTATTGAATTTAAAATTGTCCGAGTGATTTTTTTTAAGCCTTGCAGACTACAATAATCTTACAAGCTAATTCATGGTCCTGTTTGTGATAAAATATCGACTATTTAACTACGTAAACACTAATTCTGAAAGTATTCATTGATCTTTTTTACTGGTTACATCTCTGTTTTAATCCTTGTCTTTCGTATTCCAGGTCGTAGTCTTTTTGTGCGCGGCGAGCCTCGCCTCCGCCGGCCACCTCCTGCAAGCTGCTGCGCCCGTGGCGTACAGCGCGCCCGTAGCGTACAGCTCAGCGCCCGCCGTCTCCTCCGTGTCGTTCTCCTCGCACACCGCGCACGCTCCCGTCGCCACCTACGCCGCCGCCCCCCTCGTAGCCAAGACCTACGCCGCTCCCGCCTACGCTACCTACGCTGCTGCTCCCGTCGTAACCAAGTCCTACGCTCCCTCTGTGTCTTACCAGTCCATCTCCGCTCCTGTAGCGTACGCTAAGTCTTACTCTGTTGCCCCCGCTGTCGCGGCCTACTCTGCCCCTGTATACGCCAAGTCTCTTGCCCCCGCGGTGTCCTACTCTTCCTACTCCACCCACTCCGCTCCTCTGTCCTACGCCGCAGCTGCCCCCGTCGTCACTAAGACCTACGCCGCCGCTCCGGCCTACTCCTACGCCGCCGCCCCCGTCGTGGCCAAGACCTACGCCGCTCCCGCCGTCGCATACTCCGCTGGTCCCGTGCTCAAGTCCGCTGTGACATACTCGGCCGCACCCGCCGTCTCTCACGTCACATACTCCGGTCTTGGAGCTAACTACGGCTGGTGAAAACTTGTTTGTTGATACATAGGCACATATTTATTTACAATAAGTATGCGACTGTATTCTAAACTGATTGTACAAAGAAAAAACGAAATAAAAATTAAAAAATATATCCAACTTTATTTTAATCAGAAAACTGCCCTTAATATAATGGACCTGGTTTAAACTCATCTTACAAATAAAAAATATTAATATCACTTAGGTAATCGGTAGATAGGCCAGATTAGAGAACGCTAGATTACACTTGCAGGTAGACTAGTTAAAAATACCAAGAAAAGCGAATGAAGCCCTATTTTAAAAGTTTTTCATAAAAAACTTGAAAATACAGATATTTTCGCTAGCCGTTTTCGACAACTAAGTGTCAATTCAAGATTCAATAAACATGCGTAAGGGAAACTTATTTTTCTCAGTAGGACCCGAAAATCCCCGTAGTTTTCGATCCGTGGGTGGGTTTGAAAAATAATTATATTGTCTAATACAAAATATAAAAAATGCCCATTTCACAATCGAAAAATCCATACATATAATAAATCTGTAGAAGAGTCGTTATTGTACATACATTACAAAAATTTCCAAAAAAAATAGCCAGGGAGTTAAAGGATAACTAACAGAACCCATGTCTAGTATTTTTTAAATTATTGTCTGTTTGGATGTGCACGCATCACGTCTAGTCCAAAAGTAATATAGAAAACTTTTATACGTTAAAATTGTGCGCAACTGAAAGAGAAACTTGGTTTTTGTTTTATTGCAATCGCTTCACTCTATCAAAAGATATGAATTTAAAGTGTTCAAGAAGAAATCACTTTTCATTACGTGAAGCACATACACGCAACGCCATCTATCGAAATAAAATAGTAGTAGTTTAGTACCACTATTATTTTCATATAAATATCATGGAAATAACATCAAAATATGTATATTGTTGAGTGTGAAACTTTTAATATGTAGTAAAGGAAAATTGAGTATTTTATCTTATCGTTAAATCGTCTGAAACCGAACTACATAACAGGTCAACTCTAAATTGAGAAAAAGGACGGACAACCTATCCTATTCATGGTTTAGTGTACCTATTTAAAAGATTACATACTTAGTATGAACGTATACGGAGTTCGTGGCTAAAAATAACAGCGGTATGGGTCGACCTTCAAGGTTAAGCAACACTTGCCAAGGTTCGTCTGTGGATGGGTGACCATCTTAACATACCGAGATTCCTCCGTACCTCGAAAAGCACGCTAAGCCATTAGTTCCGGCTGTCATTTGTAGATATATTTCAGCAGTCGAAATACATTATTGAATACAATTTACAGTAGATTCAAAACTTTTATTCGCTCCCCTGACACTCGCGCCCAGTTAGCTCATTTAGTTCGAAGGTTTGCTGAGCTGTTTATTATTTCACATCACAGGTTCATATTCGAAAGAACCTCTTCGAGTAATTGAGATTGAACTTCACGTACAGGTATGTAAGTTCGTTTAATCAGCAATTACTCTCAAGCTTCGATATGAACATAAACACACCATGTTGACGTTTAGAGATTGCAGTCGTGAAATATAATGAATAATATAGATGCATATTGTATTTTGCTTTGGGAGTTTGAATAAAGAAAGTTAATATATAAATATAATATTATTTTTCATAGGCATATACATATGTAGGTATAAGTAGGTGTATTATGTGTATAAAAAGCAATCACATAATTTAATATTGTATTAAATTATGTGATTCAATGTTATTTCGGAAAGGAGAAAATTATCCATTTCACATAGGTACTTATTACTAAATCTTCCGTAGACATTTCGTTTGATATTATTATCTATACTAATATTATAAAGCTGAAGAGTTTGTTTGTTTGAACGCGCTATTCTCAGGAACTACTGTCCGATTTGAAAAAATCTTTCAGTGTTAGATAGCCCATTTATCGAGGAAGGCTATAGGCTATATACCATCACGCTAAGACCAATAGGAGCTGAGCAGTCATGAAAAATGTGACACAAACGAAGTTGTGCGGACACCTAGTATTGCAATATTTATCAAATACAGTAGATTTCGAACTCCACCCGGCAGTTTTACTTATCACGTTCAGACTAACGCGTATGCTATAAGCTTTGGAAGTAGCTGTATAGACTATTTAGGTAACTAATTCGTGAGTTTTATCTACACTAATATTATAAAGTTGAAGAGTTTGTTTGTTTGTTTGTTTGAACGCGCTTATCTCAGGAACTACTGTTTCGAATTGAAAAATTCTTTTTGGGTTGAATAGACCATTTATCGAGGAAGGCTTGAGGCTATATATCATCACGCTTAAGCCAAAAGGAGCGGAGCAGCGATAAAGAATGTTTTAAAATCGGGGATTCCACGGGGACGAAGTCGCGGGCAGCAGCTAGTAGACTAATAAAATAACAATATAATCAAATGAAACCCAAAATTATTTAAACAATATTTTGCAAAATGAAATAATAACAACAAAAGTAAATGCCAACAATGAATTCCTGAAATGATAGGATGGACATTTTTTTTTATTAATAAGTTCACCAACTGAATAAAAACTATGAGAACTTAACTATTTTTTTTAAACCGCGCAGATATTTTTTTTTCGATGCCAGCTTAAACTAACTTTAACCCTTTACAAATGAATCATTATTACATTATATCAGAATTTTTAATTTGATGTTAGCTTATCCACATATGCATATAATTTACGCGAATCTACCTGTACCTATCTACCCACTAATAATTTCAATTGATTTAACGGTTTGCGCCATATTTACCTGATATGCGTTAAGCGGCTACTGCAGTTGGAAATGTGAACAACATTTTCTGTTCCAGTTAGACACACGTGAATCACACTCGACCTTGACCGATATTAACCTCATAAACAAAATGAACTGTAATCTATGTCAGCTAGGATTCTATGAACCAGTTTCAGACGCCCATATAAAAGCGCATGCAAGTGTTCCAAAAAGCATAGCATCGTACAACCACGTTGAATTCAAACATGTACACCAAGGTACTTGTGATTTGTTTATTCGTTTGAAAATATTATTTTTTGAATACCAAAAGATACTCCACTAGTACTTCGTTATGTTATAGAAGCTTTGGATAAGTTTTGATCGTCAGCATTTGGCATCAGCCCATAAGTGTCCACAGATTAACTTGAGCAAACATGATTAATGAAGGCATAAATGATCTGTGCTTATTGTGAAAGGAAAAGAAATGGAAATCTACCGTCGTTCAAGTAACTCACCTTTGAATCACCATTCCCAGAAATGACATTGATCACTTGTTTTGTTTCTATCCCAGGTCATAGTCTTCCTGTGCGCGGCGAGCCTCGCCTCTGCCGGCCAGCTCCTGCAGGCTGCTGCGCCCGTGGCGTACAGCGCTCCCGTGGCGTACAGCTCGGCGCCCGCCGTCTCCTCCGTGTCATTCTCGTCAGCGGCTCCCGTTGCCACATACGCAGCAGCCCCTGCGTACGCCACATACGCTGCCGCTCCTGCGTACTCCACATACGCCGCCGCTGCTCCCGCTGCTTACTCCGCCCCAGTGTACTCAAAGGCTGTAGCCCCCGCAGTGTCTTACTCGTCTGTGACCAGGCAATCTTCTCCTGTGACTTACGCTGCATCTGCACCAGCTGTTTCAACTTATTCCGCTCCCGCAGTAGTCAGGACCTATGGTGCCGCTGCCCCCGTCGTAGCCAGAACCTACGCAGCCGCTGCTCCCGCTTATACGACTTACTCTGCACCTGCCGTTGCTGCGTACTCTACTCCGGCCGTTGCTGCGTACTCTACTCCTGCCGTTGCTGCTTACTCCGCACCCGCCGTAACATCGTACTCCGCACCAGCCGTCACAACATACTCCGCGCCCGTCGTGACCAAAACTTTTGCTGCACCCGCGGTAGCCACATATGCTGCGGCTCCTGTCCAATCTGCTGTCACATACTCAGCAGCGCCTGCAGTATCACACGTTGCATACACTGGTGTGGGAGCTAACTACGGATGGTAAACATCACCGTGTTGATTGTTAAAATTTATTCATAAGAGTTTATTATCGCCTATATGGTACAGTCAAAGCAAGAATATAAATAAAATCTATTAAGTACAATGATTTGACTTATTTTCCTGCCAATATCAGTCGGTACCCAACAAGTAGCACAGTACAAACAAATAATAATGCGAGATTCATCAATGGATAGAGTGATTCAAGAGGAAGGTTTATATGTATAATTTGTTAAGTTTTTGTATAAACTGGCTGAAATATGATGATGATTATTGAAGACGTCGGAAAAATAACTTAAAAAATTCCTTACATTGCGAGTGCTGTGTGTACATATTATATGTTCTATAAAACAATGTTTTAGAGAGAGAAGTTGAGTATTCAGAGTACAATTTTTACAGTAAAATTGCTGTTCAAACCATTTAATTTGGCTGAATATATTAGAAGACATACATATTTTATGTATATAGACCAAACATAAAATTATTCGCGCAACCAATAGTTAAATATCGTAAAAACATGGTGAAGAAAAATTTGGTGCCGGCAGGCAAAGCCGGGAGATAGCGTGAGGCAAATGTCGTTGATGGCTGTTTCAAAATGGCAATTTTGGCCTGTGCCAAATTCTTATACGAGTAGATTCAAATGTTACTTGTACTTGGTAGGTACATGTCGATTATTTGTTATACTTAATGTGTCCACACGATACAGACTTTTTTTCTGTACGATCTTTGAACTTAGAATAGAAAATTTTATAGAATATTATGGAAATCGGTATCTTGTGCCCACCATTGGTTTGAGCGTAGTAAATATTTGAATACCACTGACGCCAGCCAGGACGAGTCGTCAGTCAATTTAAAAATAAATGGTAATTAGGCTAACTTTAAATTAGTCAGTTTGCAGTAATCCAACAAAACTTTAAAACGATGAAAAATAGGTTTAAAAGAACACTGATTGATTTTTCAACAATATTTTATGACACTTAAAACTTCATACTATAGTTACATTTTCTAAAACTATATTAACAAGTTTTCACCAGCTATATTTAGCTTCCACGCCGTCGTAGGAGACAGCGGGTGCTGCGGAGTACGTTACTGCAGACTTGAGGACGGGAACCGAAGAGTATGTGGCTATGGCTGGAGCAGCGTAGGACTTGGCGATTACAGGGCTCGCAGCATATCCAATAGGCTCCGAGTGTGTTGAGTATGACGAGTAAGATACAGCAGGAGAGACAGCCTTAGCCACAATAGGAGCAGAGTAGGTGGTGGTGTAAGCAGGGGCAGCGTAGGTCTTGGTGACGATGGGAGCAGCCGCGGCGTAAGTCACAGGTGAAGAATGGGTAGAGACAGAGGAGTAGGACACAGCGGGAGTTATGGACTTGGCGTACACTGGAGCAGAGTAGGTGGCAACCGGAGCAGCGGCGTAGGTCTTAGAGTACGCTACGGGGGCGGAGATGGATTGGTAGGACACAGATGGAGCGTAGGATTTGGCTACGACTGGAGCAGCGGCGTAGGCAGTGTGGGTAGGAGCGCCGTAGCTGCTGTAGGCAGAAGCTGCTTCGTGGGAGGTGATAGGCGCGTGTGATACATGCGAAGAGAAGGACTGCGAGCTGTACGCTACGGGAGCAGCAGCCTGCAGGAGTTCACCGGCGGAGGCGAGGCTCGCCACGCTCAGGAAGATTACGACCTGAAACAGACAAATTAATTCACTTACTTTTCCATGGACTTTAGAATAAGTTTTCTACTAAACAACTTTGATAGTTGCAAAAAGCATCTCCAATAAATGTCATCAACAGTGTTTATTAATAAAGAGAGCTTTTCCCGACAAAACGACGACAATAATTACGTAGTTGAACACAATTTCGCTGAATCATTACAATCAGGGCGACAATTTAGGTACTTAATTATAAAATACCAGTGCAGTTATACCTTGAAGTACATGTTTGTATTGAACTTGGTGGTTGTATGTGCTATTTGGAGCAATTGCTGTCTCTTTTATATGAGTGTCTGTGAACTGGATGTTAGCATTGAATCCCTGGAAGACCTTCCCTGTAGTACAGTAAGGACAAAATCAATCAAGTGAAAGGGTAATTTTTGACTTCAATGGTTTTGGAGATACATTAAATTCACTTTATTATTGAGGCAGCACTGTAAGATGTAACTAAAGAAGGGTTTCACACAGAAATGTAACTTTTAGATTAGATTAACGGAATATAATAATATTAGTAAATTTTATTTTATTCAATCATTCGTTCCAATTCTGTGAATATTTATGAATCTTCCTAAAATATTAAAATTTTGTACATTTTTGACAATACAATAAGTAAACACGACAACAGGCATTGCTATCTTGATAGTTTTAAACAGAATCATGAAAAATAGTTGCCGATACTATCTGTTAAAGATTTTTGTTCTAATAAAACATAATCAGCCTTTTAACGTTCCCACTGCTGGGACACAGGCCTCCTCTCCAGGAAAGGGAATGGGCCGTAATCTTCTACCACGCGGGCCCAGTGCGGGTTGGTCTAATAAAAAGTGTATCCCTAATATCAGTGTCGTGTTATCTGGCACCTTCTTATTGGCTTAGCAAGTTTACCTACGGACACTCGTTTTGATTTGATAAAAATTATGTCGTGTCACGTGTATTTGATAGAGACGAGATGGTCGCTTCAGTGAGGGTCGTCACTTTACCAAATTTTTTATAAACATTTTTTTATTACTGTTCAAGCAAATTGCTCGCGGAACATAAAGTCTGTAACGGTTTTTTTATGTAATAATCAGAGTGCCGCCTGCCGCGGCATTCTATCAATGTCTGTGAAAACTCCATGGAAATCCCTTCCTGAAGTCCTGACTGCCGACCCTGAATGTGATGTGTTTGCTGATGAATGGAAGAAAATAATGCGTGCTTGTCTGGTGTTTTGTGAGATACAATATGCGAATGTCCACTGTTACATGTTAGTTATGATGTATTTTTTTAATTAATTGATTTAACCATTTATAATGTTATCCGATCCACAAATTGTATATCCTTGAATTTGAATTTATTTTTTGTATTATTTTGTTTACCTATTCTATTTTTATAATACTATGTTAATTAATGTAATTGGACCTGTGCCGTTTTAATTAACTGTAAATAAATAAATAATTTGTTTTGCCAGCAAATGCAATTTTATGTAATTTAATTTAACATGAATTTAACATTTAATCAGATATTTTAAACTCATAATGATATCTAGTAAATGATAAATGATTTATTTTTGTAAGTAGGTTGTAAAAACACTTTTACACGTCAATTTTTTTTTTTTGGCCGTTATAAAACTAGATGAGGCCGGTGTTTCCTAGCTGACTACCCTGAGAAGAAACACCGAAACAAACTCAGAGGTCAAGGTCTCTTTTGAAGTCCATACAATTGTACTGGTCAAATCATATGAGAACCATGTAGGTTGGTGTCTGAAGTGGTCTTTTGAGGAAAGTACCACACAGATTTGAGTGGACCTGTCAGAACAGTGCAAGCATTTGTCAGTTATCGTATAGCTCAAACTTAGAACTTTAAGGAGCTCAACGATTTGACGAACAATACCAAAGTAAGGACATTTGGGTAGGCCACCTAAAGAACTCAAACCGCCAGACTAACATGAATGAACCCCTGACGTAGCGATCTAAATGGTCCCCATATTCACAATACGTTATATGAGGACCATGCAGATCAGTGTCTGAAGTGGTCTTTTTAAGAAGGAACCACACCGTTTTGAGTGGACCTGTCCAGTCAGTGCAAGCCTTGGTCAGAGTCGATTAGCTCAACTTAGAATCAATAAGGAGCTCCACAACTCGACGAACAATGCCAATGAAAGGACATTTGGGTAGGCCACAAAAATACTCAAACAGCCAGACAACGTTAAAAAAGTACTTGAAGAGGAAAAAGCTAATAATAACCCATATAGTCCTCACATTCACAATAGGGAATAATATTGTTACGAGCTTCGGGTTCGTTACAATTAAAATCAGCCGATTAAATAACCAAAAATGACACTTTATTTTACACCACACTAATTACACTATAAACTCACTAATCACAAAACACAATCGCACTATTAATCACTTGAGTTCGCAGTCGAAGATCGCTCTCGAAGTTATCACTTGTATCGCAAATCCAATACTGACTCGGTCGGTACATGCGCCGGCCTTATATAGAGCGCCGGGTAGAACTCCAGAAAGTTCGCGTACATATCGGTCGCGACCGACTAAGGTCCGAGTATTCTAGCATAGAAAAATCTCGAAGGTCCTTGACTTCAATAGTTCTGCTACTCGATACTAGATGGCGCTAGTGGTACCGAATGCCGCTATCATCCTAACTTAATTCTGGCGCGCAACACTGCCCCCTCCTAATACATGCTCGTCCCGAGCATTATCAGCGCCATAATAACGCGCCAGTCGATCAACATGGACGATCTTAGGAGCGCTCCTTGTACCTTTCTGTATACGGTAGGTTACGTCATTGATCTTCGTCACAATCCGGTACGGTCCGTCCCATTTAGCTTGAAGCTTAGGAGATTTCCCTTTGCTGCGAACTGGATTGTGCAACCACACTAGTGAACCTTCCTCGAACCCTTTATTGTTCATTTTGCGGTCATAGCGGGTTTTCATCTTTTCAGACATTTGCTGGCCCGATTGTCTGACGTGCTCATGAATGTCGTTCATTTTGTTCCGCAAGTCATTCGCATAATCGGTTATACAGCGTGGAGCATCAGGTGGTATTCCGGTGATCAGGTCTGCAGGCAGCCGCAATTCTCTTCCAAAGTTTGCGAAAGCTGGTGTCACTGACGTGCTTTCATGAACAGCACTTCGGTATGACAGCAAAAACGGTTGTATGTGCTTGTCCCAATCCCGTTGCCGGTTTTCCACAACTTTGGCCAGATATCTCTCCAATGTCTGATTAAATCGTTCCACCATTCCATCCGATTGTGGGTGTCCTCGTTTTATGAGTACCCATAACTCGGCAAGTTTCCTGGAATATTTGGGACTCAAAATTCCTTCCTTGATCGCTGTGAATCTCTAAGGGTACTCCAAAACGACAGAAGACTTCATGAACTAGTTTATCCGCAACTGTTGAAGCTTCTTGGTTTGGAATGGCGAAGACTTCCGGCCACTTAGTGAAATAATCCATAACCACCATGAAATACTTGTTACCACTTTCACTCTCCGGAAAAGGTCCCGCAACGTCTAGCGCTATCCTTTCCCATGGTGCACCAACATTGTACAATTTCAATGCACCTCTGCTACGAGTCTGAGGACCTTTTACAGCCGCACAACTTGTACACTTGCGACACCAGTCCTCGATATCGTCACGACAGTGGACCCAGTAAAACCGTTCCCGTATCTTCAGTAAAGTCCGTTTAACTCCCATATGGCCTCCTGAACAACCATTATGGTACAGCTGTAGAACATCCGGTACTTTAGCTTTAGGGACAACCATTTGCAAATGACAGTTGTCTCCCCGAGCATTTTCCCATTTACGGCACAGGACTCCATCCTGAATCACTAAGCTGTCCCATTGGGCCCAATAGCTTTTTGTGATTGAACTCATCGCTGAGACATCACTCCACGTAGGCTTCGGAGCACTGGCCTTCATCCACTCCAGGATCGGCTTGATGTCCAAATCATCCTGCTGTGCACGTTCCAAGTTTTCCTTCCACTCGTTACTAAGATCTGTCTTGATCATCCTCACAGGTACGACTTCTTTACCCTCTTGCCGAGTACAATGCTTGCAGTCTTCAGGGCAAGGTCTTCTTGATAATGCATCTGCGTTGCCATGAGATTTCCCGCTGCGATGTTCAATCACAAAATCGTATTCCTGAAGTAGTTCAATCCATCTCGCAACTTGCCCTTCTGGATTTTTGAATTGCAGTAGCCATTTTAGCGCAGCATGGTCAGTTCGTAAGTGGAATTTCCTCCCCAGCAGATATTTGCTAAAATGCTGCAATGACTTGACCACAGCAAGTAATTCCCGTCGCGTGACACAATAATTCCTTTCTGGCTTCGACAGAGACTTGCTGAAGTACGCTATCACAACCTCTTGATCGCCATTCCGTTGAGATAACACACCGCCAAGTCCTATATCGCTGGCATCTGTGTCAACTATAAATTCCTTGCCCGTATCAGGATACCCCAAAATAGGTGTTTTACACAGACGTTCCTTGAGCTCCTGGAATGCAATGTCGCAACTCTCATCCCAGCAGAAATGTCTCTTCTCCTCGGTTAGCTTGTGCAGGGGTTTCGCTATGTCAGCAAAGTTCTTGACAAATCGCCGATAGTAGGAGCACAAACCCAAAAATGCTCTGACCTGCGTCTTGTCTTTTGGAATTGGCCAGTCCTTGACTGCGGCGATTTTCTCTGGATCCATGCGGATACCTTCTTCCGACACTACATATCCCAAAAAGCTAACTTGCCGTTTGAAGAATGAACACTTCTTCGGACTTAACTTGAGGTTTGCACTCTGGATCTTCATGAGCACGCGTTCCAGGTTTTGCAGATGTTCATCAAACGTACGGCCTACGATGATGATGTCATCCAAGTAGACCAGACAAGCATCGCCAATTAACCCGGTTAGTACTAGTTCCATCAACCTTTCAAACGTTGCCGGAGCGTTACACAATCCAAACGGCATGACTTTAAATTGCCACAGACCCTTTCCTGTCGAGAATGCAGTTTTCTCCTTGTCCTTAGGATCAATTTGAACCTGCCAGTAGCCACTTTTTAGGTCCAGCGTGCTAAACCACTTTACTCCAGTAAGCATGTCCAGCGTGTCATCGATTCTTGGCAACGGATAGCTGTCCTTCTTCGTAACGTCGTTCAGACGACGATAGTCAACACAAAACCTTAAGCTGCCGTCCTTCTTTTTTACCAGTACTACAGGTGAACACCACGGACTCCATGATGGTTCTATGACACCATCCTTCACCATTCCCTCAATCATGGTTTCCACTTCCTTTTCACGCGCTACCGGCAATCTCCTTGGCCGCTGACGGATAGGCAACTCTTCTCCTGTGTTTATTTTGTGTTGAACTAAATCAGTCTTCCCGATGTCAGCATCGTTTGAAGAGAAAACATTGGCATACTTCAGTAACATTCTCTTCGCCTTGACCATTTCATTTTGAGACAGAACGCTGCGACAGTCATCTAAAAGTGTGGTCACTTTCGTTTGGGCGTTCTTGCTGAGGTTCCCAGTCGATAGATTTTGGCACCGACGCAACCAATCCACTTCCTCGCAAGTACCAATCAGCGTGCCTTTTTCTATCATCTGTTCCTTATCACAAACGTTCAGCACACGTACCCCCGAAATGTCAGTGGCTCTAACCAAAGTTCGGGCCACTTTCCAAGGAAGGTCATTGTCTACCCTTTCCACAAGCACACAACGATGAGTCTGCCCAGAATTCCGAGGAAGACTAACCGGCACAATCGTTTCGGATCTCGGCGGAAGAACAATCTTCTTTAGGCTGTACACATTTCCTGGTAATGCCCCTTCCATGAAAAGTTCCTCTTGTCCACATTTCAAAACTCCTTGCTTAACGTCGATCTCACAACAATTCTTCCTCATAAAGTCTAGGCCCAGGATGCAATCGTCCATTATATCAGCCACGATAACATTGTGAAGATAGATCCTGTTTCCTAGCTTCAACTCCATCTCTTTCTCTCCGCGGACGGGTATGCGCTGACCGGTGGCCGTCACCAAATTTATGCGGTCTCGGTTGTATGCTGAGTCCCCAAGGAACCGACTTACTAGTTGGGAACTGACAACCGTGCGAGAGGCTCCAGTGTCTATTGTCAGCTTACATGGCGTTCCGTTTACCTCGCCCTTGATGATTAGGCTGTTCCCATCATGGGTTTGTGAGATCGAAATCCTTGGGGCTCTTTGAACATCAGCCAGCACCCGCCCCGCAGTCCTGGCTTTTACTCGTTTCCCTGCTGTTGCTGGGCGGTGTTGTTAACCGCCCTACCCTCTGGAGATCGACTATCTTCCCTGTCTGTAGTTCTCTTAGGGCAACTGGACCGTAGGTGGCCCCTTTCCCCACAGCCATAGCATCTAGGGCTGTATCCTTTAAGCCGATCGCGAACAGTAGCCGCTGCAACCTCCCTGACGCGATGGGAACGATGATCCTGCCGCACAGCTTCCACTTCCAGAGCATGAGCCAAGGCGTCCTTGAGCGTCCCGTGATGACCGAGCCTCACAGCAGCTCTGACCTCAAGGTCGCGGATACCGTCAATGAATGCCTGCACCAGGTTCCCTTGAATGAGCGCAGGTACAGACTGGTATGCTTTTCGGACCAGCTTCTCCACCTCAAGGGCCCACTGCTGCAGGTTTTCACCGATGCGTTGCACGCGATCCTTTAGCTGCGCACGAAACACGTGTTCCAGATGAGCGTCGCCATACCTAGATTCTAACGCCTCAAGGAGCTGCTCGTAAGTCACTTCCTTGCCGAGAGCTTCCAGAACAGTTAAGGCCTGGTCCCGCAGACCTAGTGTGAGGGCAGTCATGGCCTGATTTTTATTCCACCCGTTCGCCTGCATAACGGCCTCAAATTGTATTTTGTAGGCCGACCAGGAAGATGTTCCATCGAACGGCGGCACTTTGAATCCCCGTGGCGAAGGTATAGTAGCTGAGGCTGCAATTCCATCTCCAACTTTAAGGTTGTCCAGCGTTTTCCTCACGTCAACAATCACGTTGTCAACCCGATGATTAATTTGGTCGATTCGTGTTTCAGCTTCCGTCAGGCGGTTCTCGTGCTGAACCACCTTTTCCTTTACAACCTTAATTTCTTTGCCGAAAGTGGCATGCAGATCCTTCATGAGGAACATCTGCTCTTCCTGGCGGCGCGCCTGCTCCTCCTTGTCACGTTGGAGCTGTTCTTCCAACCGACGGGCCTGTTCCTCCTGGCGGCGAGCCTGCTCCTGCAGCATCAGCATCAGAGCAGCAAAGTCTGGTGCTGATGATGATGCTGGAGCGGCGGTGGACGGGCCGGCCTCTAAGGTCGCCAGCTGTCTCTCCGTAGCCTGCGGCGTTGCACTTCCAAAACGCCTCTGGTCCGTCTCTTGCTGGCGTTGACTACGGGTACGGATACCCTCCGTGTCGTCCTTTGGTAGAATTGGCATCTTTTAAATCCCACTTCTGACACCAATTGTTACGAGCTTCGGGTTCGTTACAATTAAAATCAGCCGATTAAATAACCAAAAATGACACTTTATTTTACACCACACTAATTACACTATAAACTCACTAATCACAAAACACAATCGCACTATTAATCACTTGAGTTCGCAGTCGAAGATCGCTCTCGAAGTTATCACTTGTATCGCAAATCCAATACTGACTCGGTCGGTACATGCGCCGGCCTTATATAGAGCGCCGGGTAGAACTCCAGAAAGTTCGCGTACATATCGGTCGCGACCGACTAAGGTCCGAGTATTCTAGCATAGAAAAATCTCGAAGGTCCTTGACTTCAATAGTTCTGCTACTCGATACTAGATGGCGCTAGTGGTACCGAATGCCGCTATCATCCTAACTTAATTCTGGCGCGCAACAATATTAAAATTTAAAGGTAGTAGGTACTTTTTGGCAAATCACTCAGGCTCCATAACACCTCTCCTGTAATTAATTGTTTCGTTGCGGGAGACGTGTTATGGAACCCCTTATTAAAGTTAAAATCATTAAGGGTAAGCTTTTCAGTAGGACCAAATGATCGTGACCAATACATCGTCCCAATCAACTTTTTTTTGTGTGTGATGGTATATCTGCGTGTGTTAGTTAGTATGTATTATGAGTTACTTTATTTTTATAAGAAGGGGTTCGGTATCAGCGTTTGGTGGAAATAAAATCAGTAATCCGCTATTTGTATGTCAGCTTACAACATGTTTGCAGTGGAATTACTGCATGTATTTTATATAAAAGAATGGTTCTTGATTAAAAAAAATATATAAAAATAAAGTATGGATGAAGTACAATACATGTTTCTTCTACTGGATATTGGCGGCCGATGTCCTATTGCAAAATACATAATCAAGCTGCAAAACCACTGAGGTAAGTCACCCTTTCATAGTTTCGTTCATAATGTCCTTACTTTGATTTGGAACTAAACGGAAGGTCTCCCAGGAATTCAATGGTAACACCCAGTTTTCAGACAGTCGTATAAAAGCGAAAGCAATTGTTCAAAATATCACAAACAACCACCACATTCAATACAAACATGTACTCCAAGGTACTGTAGATATTTATAAATTGAAATAAATTAATCGCTCTTATGCTCCACGTTAATAATATTGTAGTATGGTTACAACAATGTGGTCATACTTATTTTCTTATGTGTTCATTTAACATTAGCTTTAGTAAACACTGAATTTATTAGAAAACTTATCAACTTTCCAATGATATGGTTTCACGTCCACAAATTTCTCTGAGCAAATAAACGTGTGAATCACCAGATATAGCGATGGAAATGTTGTAAGAAGTTACTTTTTTGAAGCTATTATTAATCTAATAATATTTGAGGCAAAAAAACGTTTGCTTGGATTAGTTTTGTATAGATCCTGAATCGTTTCATTGAGGGCTTCTATCACTTCATGGGAAATGTCTATATTGTGACGGTTTTGTTAATTCCAGGTTGTAATCTTCCTGAGCGTGGCGAGCCTCGCCTCCGCCGGTGAACTCCTGCAGGCTGCTGCTCCTGTAGCGTACAGCTCGCAATCCTTCTCTTCGCATGTATCACACGCGCCTATCACCTCCCACGAAGCAGCTACTGCCTACAGCAGCTACGGCGCTCCTTCCTACACTGCCTACGCCGTTGCTCCAGTCGTAGCCAAGACCTACGCTCCCTCCGTATCCTACCAGTCCATCTCTACTCCTGTATCATATGCTAAGACCTATGCCACACCCGCATACAGCACCTACGCCGCTGCTCCGGTCGCGACCTACTCTGCTCCAGTGTACGAAAAGTCCATCGCTCCCGCTGTGTCCTACTCCTCAATCTCTACCCATTCTTCACCTGTCACTTACGCCGCGGCTGCTCCGATCGTCACCAAGACCTACGCAGCCCCTGCTCACACCACCACCTATTCTTCTCCTATTGTGGCTAAGGCTGTCTCTCCTGCGGTATCTTACTCGTCATACTCAACACCCTCGGAGCCTATTGGATATGCTGCGAGCCCTGTCATCGCCAAGTCCTACGCTGCTCCAGCCATAGCCACATACTCTTCGGTTCCCGTCCTCAAGTCTGCGGTGACGTACTCCGCAGCACGCGCTGTCTCATATGAGGGCGCAGAAGCCAAATATGGCTGGTGAAAACTTGTTAGTATAGTTTTAGAAAATATAACTGTAGTGTAGTTTATAACCGAAATCAAACCTAAATAAATGTTAAAATATTATAAAGCTGAAGAGTTTGTTTGTTTGTTTGAACGCGCTAATCTCAGGAACTACTGGTTCGAATTGAAAAATTCTTTTTGGGTTGAATAGACCATTTATCGAGGAAGGCTTTAGGCTATATAACATCACGCTTAAACCAATAGGAGCGGAGCAGCGATAAAGAATGTTTTAAAATCGGGGATTCCACGGGGACGAAGTCGCGGGCAGCAGCTAGTAAATGTTAAAGTTACTTCTTTTACTCTTAATTTCCTATTCTTTTACATCCGATTTATGAATTAAGTCAATTTGAACTTGAGTGTGTATCAAACTTTGGTATACCTACCCTAAAAATTTGTAAAAAAAAAAAATGATTTTTAAATGGATTCACTATGGTGTAATTGTGTACCTAACTATACTATAATTGAGTGAAACTATTTCATAATGTTACTTTTTCTTCCTTTGCCTTCAAATACTTCATTGTCTTTCCACCCAGTAACTGAACTAGATATTAAGAAATGTATCTTCCTATCCATCTTCACTAAGGCAGTAGGTGACGATGTTCCTAACTAAATATTTTAAGTGAAATAGGTCCTGTAGTAACAGATATAGTTAACTTTACCCTCTTCATATATTTGGAAGAGATGCTCGCCTTTTTTTTTGTCTCACTTATTTATCCTTTTTTTATAATATTATTTTGATAATAAATAATTTCCTTTTCTTTTTTTTACTTGTAGTTGCTTGGTTATTGTAAACCGTAGTTTTGTATAATGTAGAAGCATTTTATTTTCAAATATTGTAAATGTGAGTACCATGGAGCCACTTACATGTGATAAGTTATAGTTTACTTTGTGACTTGAACTAAAATGGCAGTTGAGAGCATGTCATGCTCGCTTAAATGTTTCGCTGATGGCGGCGTGTGTGTTGGATCATTCGGTTCCCTTCAAAATGGTTGAGCTAAATGGTGCCGATACACGCGTCATGTTCGTGAACGGACGCCGTCGGTTGAGACTGGTCACCTCTTAACTGCCAATGATTTGTTTTAATCTTTATACTTTGAATCGTTTTTATAGTTTCCTTTTTTTTTCCTTTGCATTGTCCTCACATATAGAAGCGACCAAGGATGTAACCAAGGTTATGTAATACAGAACATGATTTAAAAGAGTGTCCGTGGAGTTTCTTGCACGTTCTTCTCCATAGAGATCTACGCTTTGGAACTTCATCTCTTTCGTCTTGACAATTCAAAAGTGCCTGTAAAGGGTTTAATTGAAATAAATGATTTGAATTGAATTGAATTGAATTGAATTCACTAACTCCTTTCTTTCAGCGTGAGGGCTCACGTCTTACCGCTTCTTAAAGTTTCTAATCCCTCTTCACCATACCAGTTTCGTCCTATATCAATCCTCCCAGTCCTCGAGAGTGTTGTTTAGTAGCAACTGTCTTGTTATCTGTCCAGCTGAGTACTTACCAATCTGCTTTCAGACTTGGCCAGAGCACGGTGATAACTCTAGCTAAAATAAGTGTCGTTTTTGGTTTTACTAGACTTCAGCAATGCCTTTAACTCAGTTGACTTTAACATCCCCTTAGGAATCCTATTCTCCTTTAATGTCTGTATACCAGCAGTTGAGTGGTTCCAGTCTTATTTTCGGAGCCGCTCGCAATCTGTTCGACCAGATGAGGATTCCTTTGAATGGTGTGATTTAGCTGCGGGTGTTCCTCAAGTGTGCGTCCTTTCTTCTCTTCTCTTCTCAGTTTTTTATAAATGCTATCACAAATCTAGCATAACTTCTAACGACGACTTCTTCAGATGACTTGCAGTTATATCGACATTTTAAAGTGAGTGAACTGGATGGGACTTTGGGACTAAGTGAGAAGTTGGGCTAAATCTTTTGGACCCATACTAAACCTAACAATATCTCAAGCGCTCATTATTGGTGACAGACTCTGCCGCCAGTAGTATATGATTCGGTACCCATTTTGTATTACAAGAGTGTTAAAAAACTAGGCGTCTATATTAACACTAACCTCTCTTGAGAGGTTAATATTGCTGAGCTTAATAAAAAGGTTTTCTACTTTTTCCAGTCTCTTAAACGTCTCTAAAAATTACTTCCATTTCACACTAAGGTCAGCCTTACTCAATCGCTGCTATTACCGCTCAAAGAGTATGCGGATGTCTGCTTTCTAGATGCAACTGAAGTGCTCCTAAACAAACTCGAGTGGCTGCAGAATTTGTGCATACGCTTTATTTTTGGCCTCCGCAAAATACGACCATGTGTCAGAGTTTCTGACTAAATTGATGAGGCTGGAATCGGCCTAAATATCTACGCTTTGAGTACCTCATTCCAAGGGCTAAACCCTGTCGCACTGCCACTTCTCTTCTCCTTCGTGCTCCGCGTCACACTTCTCGCAGCTCGCCTTTGTACATGCAATTTATTATGTACTAGCTTCTGCCAGCGACTTCGTCCGCGTGGAATAGTTACTTTACCCCCGATTTTGAAACTCTCAGTCCGATCGGTTTAAAATTGACAAAAGATAGACATGCTGTTTCGGGATGTTTTTTAGATAATTTTATGTAGATGACTTCTTCCGTTTTCCCAAAATTTTCCTTCACTGCTCTGCTCCTATTGATTGTAGCGTGATGAAAAGTATACTATAACCTGCCCAGGAGTATGAAGAATAATTGCACCAAGTTTCGTTAAAATCGGTCGAGTAGTTTTTGTTTCTATAAAGAACATACAGACAGACAGACAGACAGAAAGACAGACAGACAGACAAAAATTTTACTGATTGCATTTTTGGCACCAGTATCGATCACTAATCACCCCCTGATAGTTATTTTGAAAATATATTCCTTGTACAGAATTGACCTCTCTACAGATTTATTATAAGTATAGATAATATAGTATAAGTTGTGTTGGTGTACAATAAAGAATTAATTAAATTAATCAAAACTTTTATTTACTTAACTAGCACTTTGCCCACGACTAAGTCTGGACAGATTTAGTACTTTCCTTCTGCAAACTTCGACACCCACCTCCGCAACCCAATTGAAGGGGAAAGGGTAATCTTGCAATATTAATAGTTGCGATTTTTATTCTTTACTACATAGGTATATACGAGTAGTTATTTACACGCACAAATTTTCTAAATGACGAGCTTTTTCATGATATTTTTATGTTTTTACCCCAAGATCCATAAAAAAAAACATATTACGTCATTAAATGACTTTTAATGGATAACTACCTATTTTCTATTTTCTCGATTACTAAAAGAAAAATATATTCGTTTCAAATGGGTTTTTTAAAAAGTTAATAGAATCAATCAATAAGTTATTCTAAATTTACTTCATCAATAGGTATATCAGTCAGGGAACGCCACCATTGGCGGACCAGCAGAGGCGCCACAGCGTCTTCACCTTCCATCTGATGCAGTGGTGAACTGGTGTTTCGGGAGGTACCTGTTTCGAATTCGTCGAGACGACCCGCCCGGTTGTCAACACTGTGTGAATCACCCGCACAGGGTGAGTTTGCCTTTCTTCCTCCAGACCTCTCGCTTCTGGCCCTGGTTTAATCCATGGCCCGGGGCGAGGAAGCGGTCACATCCTTCTACGAAGCAGTAATGCTAGCGAAGAAGGAGGCATGAGGGAAACGCAAACCTCCAGCCGCCGCAACAGAAGGCGTCAAGGCGTCAAGCGACTGACGACAGGCCACAGTTATTTCACAAATACACAAATCAAACCTTTTCATTTGATAACCCACTCGGGTATTTTCGCTGAGTTCATCCCCTTCCCATAACTACCCCCTTCAAAAAGCCAATTTTGTAATGCACAAATCAAATACTTTCATTTGATACCCCATCTTCCTGGATATATACAGCTGAATAGGTATATTTTCTTTAAACATAGCTAAGAACACTCCCGAAACTCCCGATTAATTCACCTTTCAACTAAAACTAAACAAAAAAATCGGTTCATCCGTTTGGACTACGATGTCACAGACAGACACACGCACACAAACAACGCCACGTGTTATGAAATTATTCTTGCAAGCGACGGATATTTTAATGATTCTTTCACATTTTCTTCTTATTTTTCTTACATTTATAAGACTAATCTATAAAAATGGTATAGAAAACTGGAAATGGAAACTTCTCTAAACATCATCTGCCTAGCCTTTTCCCAACTACATTGGGGTCGGCTCCCAGTCAAGCCGGATTCAGCTGAATACCAGTATTTTACGTGAAGCGGCTGCCTACCAGACCTCCACAACCCATTAACTGGAGAATACAGTACTTCTTGGCAAGACTGGTGTCAAATTATCTGGCTTCTGACAATCCGTAACGACTGCCAAAGATGACAAATGACAGCCGGGACTAACGACTTAGCGTGCTTTCCGAGGCACGGAGAAGTCTCGTTATATTAAGATGGTCACCCATCCACAGACCAATCTCGGCAAGCGTTGCTTAACCTAGAAGATCGACCCGTGCGGCTGTTATAATTTAGCCACGAGCTCCTCGCCAGGAGGAAACTTCTCTAAACAAAATGTTAAAAAATAATTTAACATTGATATGACAGGACAGAAAAAATCAAAAATATTATTTTGTTTTTATTTAATTTTATGTTTTGTACATACAAACATTATTATATACAGTCGCTTATTTACAAACAATAAATATTAACAACCATGTGATTACCAGCCGTAGTTAGCTCCAAGACCGGAGTATGTGGCGTGAGAGACGGCGGGTGCGGCCGAGTATGTCACAGCGGACTTGAGCACGGGACCAGCGGAGTATGCGACGGCGGGAGCGGCGTAGGTCTTGGCCACGACGGGGGCGGCGGCGTAGGAGTAGGCCGGAGCGGCGGCGTAGGTCTTAGTGACGACGGGGGCAGCTGCGGCGTAGGACAGAGGAGCGGAGTGGGTGGAGTAGGAAGAGTAGGACACCGCGGGGGCAATAGACTTGGCGTACACTGGGGCAGAGTACACGGCGGGGGCTGAGATGGTCTTGGTAACCACAGGGGCAGAGGAGTAGGTGTGGACAGCAGGGGAAGCGTACGCGACAGGAGCAGAGTGGCTGGAGATAGTCTGGTAGGACACAGCCGGGGAGTACGACTTGGCGACGACAGGAGCGGCGGCGTATGTGGTGACGGCGGGTGCGGCGTAAGTCTTAGCGTACGCGACGGGTGCGGAGTGGGTAGAGATAGATTGGTAAGACACGGAGGGAGCGTAAGACTTGGCTACGACGGGAGCAGCAGCGTAGGTGGCGTAGGCGGGAGCGGCGTAGGTCTTGGCTACGACGGGGGCGGCGGCGTATGTGGCGACGGGAGCGTGCGCGGTGTGCGAGGAGAACGACACGGAGGAGACGGCGGGCGCCGAGCTGTACGCTACGGGTGCGCTGTATGCCACGGGCGCAGCGGCCTGCAGGAGGTGGCCGGCGGAGGCGAGGCTCGCCGCACACAGGAAGACTACGACCTGGTATAAATAAAAATTTACACATTAATAAAATGCAAACTTGCTGCTGAACTGGTACAGCCCACACTTGTTACAAAATCCAAATTATAAGCTACACAAAAAACAGGCGACGACGGGTCGTTAACCCATGACCCACACCGCAATAAAAGTTTAACCAGTTAAATATGAGAGCAGTACCTTTGAGTACATGTTTGTATTGAGAATGGTTGCTGTGTGTAATTTTTGGAGCACTTACTCTGCCTTTTATATGAGTGTTGCAAACTGGTATTAGCATTGAATCTCTGTCCGGTATTGCCTGAAGCTATTTTTATTCCGGCAGTCGATTGGCAGAGTGTAAGTTTGATTTACGAGTAATTTTTAATTAACAGGTCATCATAAAGATTGCTCCAAAGGAGTCGTGTTAAGAGTTTGGTTCCGACCTATGGTTCCGACAATGACGTTCTTCCTTTTAGTTTTTGTTTACGAAAAGAGTTCCATTACATAGGCTTACATTTTTTTCATGTTCATCTATTATCTAAATCTTAAGTTGTATTAATTTAGTGATATTAATTTATTTAATTTACCTTCTATATTTTGCTGTTGGCATAAGTAGTGCCTGTTTGCTTTTCTTTTCTTATAAGAGTTTTGTGCGTTTTTAAATAATATATCAATGTACATACATAAAACTCTTCCATTCCTGAGTAACTGACAGACAAAGGGGAGCATTAAGAGATGATTTCCCAAAATTCTTAAAGGAAAGGAAACAAATGGGATACGCGCGAAAGTCGTGCGCAAATTCTAGTAAATTATATATATATACGAGTATATATATATGTATATTTTTTGTAATATACATAGGTAATCCCAAAAAAAGCAAATCCATTTCACAGATATAGTGCAATAGTATAGCTGCAATACAGACTTCTTTTATTCCAGAAAACTGCAAATCGCCAACCAGCATAGTTACGCTATTTCGGATGACGATACGCAACGAAAGAATTTCACCTTGTGTTTCTGATTAGCAAGGCATCGAATCTCCTTTTGCTATTATCTGCCAAAGATCTACAAATGACAGCCGGGACCAACGGCTTAGCGTGCTTTCCGAGGCACGGAGGAAACTCGGTATGTTAAGATGGTCACCCATCCACAGACCAACCTTGGCAAGCGTAAGCAACGCTTGACAAGGTTGGTCTGTAGATGGGGAACCTTGAAGTTCGACCCGTGCGGCTGATAGTCTTTAGCCATGAGGTCCTCCTTTAGCCATGAGCTCCTCCATATTTAGGCCTATCTCAAAGAATTTTACTAAAGTGCATTTCAAAATAGCGTGCTGTTTATAGCATATTACAATATCTTGCAAAAAAGGAGGATGTAGTAGGTCAATGCCAAGGTCACAGGTTCACAGCCGACTACTCGTTATAAGCCGTCAAATTCTATCTCAAACGCCAGTCCAATATGAAATTATTTTGCAATATGCGCATTCCTTCCTACTGATGTCCGTTTTCCACACAGGATGGTCTCCATAGCTATGTGCTTCGGCAGTTCTTCAAAGCGTTCTATCAGAAACACTTAACATTGCTTTTGTGTTCATTATTTTGCTTTTTTCCTAACTCCAGCTACCATTAGCGACGGATATTGGACCGGTTATTACGAAACATAGACAACACTGTTTCCTTTATTTATCGCTCACAAACTTACGTAAATCTGTCGCAAAGAGGAACTTAGGATGTAACATTTGTCTTGGAAGTTCTATGTTTAAGTCACCAGCTCACACCATCATTTATATTGTTCCTACCATCAATAAGCTTCCAAAATTGTATTGTGACGCAATAAAGAAGACGCTTGTTACCCGACTATGCTACAAAACGAGAGTAATGTGTTAACGGTAATAAGATCTTCATCGTTTATTGATAACAAGTCTGACCGATGATCTCACCTACGACCCCGTCTATCATTTCACACAATGTTACCTTACTTAAAATATATTCCACATTTTTATAAGATAAGAATGTTAATGAAAAGATATATTTTATTCATGGAAAGTAAAGATAATTATATTAATGAAAATACTAGCGAATGATCTTGACTTTATTTATGTTTACAGAAGCAAACAAGGCTGTTTACCAAATCAGGTCTTACAATAAAATAGCTCATTAATTAGTTTTACTTATTTTTAATAAAACTTCCTTTACTTAACTCTATTTTTGAAATTATTTGTTCATCAGATGGTATCTAAACATTTCATTAATAGATATAAAACGTATCACACTAATTAGATAAGATTTTAATGACCACTTTAATATCGAAAGAAATGCATAAAACGGAAAAATACACAAAAAAGTAAGTCATGGCAAATATCCAAACGAACTTGCGAAACAATTGGCAACATTAGTGGGTCTCATCAAAATAAAACAAACATTATATAACTGAGGTAACATGCATTTATTTACAAATTATAAAACAATAAATTACTACTCTAACGATTAACACTATCGATAGCTTTCACCATCCATAGGTCACACCCAAACCGTTGAAGATGACACGGGAAACCTCTGACGCGGGAGAGAATAGGACAGCTTTAGCATAACCGTGTTGATGGCCACCTGTTACAGGTATCGGGTGGTATTGCAGCTTTGCACCATTACTGGTGTATACCGGGACAGGAATAGCTTCTACCCCAACTGGTACTTGAGCATAAGAAGGAGCGGTTGGCACAACGGTGTTCAGAACAGCAAATTGTGGAGCAGCAGGATGGTTGGTTTCTACTCGTTCAAATAAGACAGGCACTGGTATCGCAGTAGTAGCGTATTTAAGAGCTGGTTGGGGGTGTGTCAGAAGTGAATTGTATTGCTCAATGGTAACTTTCTTGGGGGCGACAGGAACAGTAACAGTTTGTACTTGTTCAGCAGGTTTTGCGTTATAAGTAATCTTTGACGCAGGAACATATTGTGGAGATGGTGGACGACTGACTGCCTGTACTTTATTCACTTGGTATGATGCCGTAGGGGGCGCTTGACCATTAAACTCTCCATGAGATTCAAGTATCGCAGCACTAGGTGAATAGAATGGTCTTGGGGCTGAAGAGGCAGAATTGGTGGGGTTTGCTATGGCTGCAGCACCATACTGATTACCTTGGGTCGAAGGAGCAGGAACATTAGCTGATCTTTGTGATTCAAGAAATGTCTGTGCATAAGGAACTGCGTAGTACTGGCCTGATTGGGCAGCGTTATTGGTGTACACAACAAAAGGTCTAGTAATATAGCCGTTATTATCAGCTTGAGCGTGCTGACCTGCATAAACTGCTCCTTGAGGTCCGATTGATAGAGTTTTTGCTGCAACAGGAGCAGCAAAGTACGGCTTAATGGGATCAACAGCAGGAGCGTATCTCTCAAGAATATTTTTGTATTCTGGAGAAGAAGGATCAGCAGCCACTGAAGTAGAGATGGTGACAATTGGTTGTTGCACGTTAGGAGATCCGTAGGATTTTGCAGGAACACTTTTGGCCGGTGTTACTTCAGATATAGTATCCACGACCGCGGGATTTACTTGGAATGACGCGGCTGAATTTCTTAAGTAGTTACTTGAAGGTGCTGCTACGTTTTGGTAAGAAGTCTGGGAAGGCAACGCAAGGTGGTCTTGCTGCTGAGTTGCTCCTGAAGTTGAGGCTTGAGATTTCGCAGGTGCATTCTTTGTTTCAGACTGTACAGCGATACCGCTAACGTAGGTCCCAGCACACAGTAAAATCACGAACTGGAAGAAAAAACTCTAAATTAGTACTTTCTAATGACCACACAATAGATTTTAATTTAAAAACAGAGTAAATAATCACCTCTCGAAACATGTTGTTTCCGATAGATTTGATGACAAAATAACATCGAGAACACGTGCATTCACTTTTATACCATCTTCGTAAAACTGGTATCTAGTCCTAGAAGCATCTTTATGCAATGCAAATGATAGAAGTTAGTCATTGAGAAAATGACCTTTCAAGCATTGCATTAAGGTGTTTAGTTATTGCGTGTTTAAGTTTGTAGTGTTAGAGCATCAATGGAGGCTTCCCATATCAGATTTATACGTAACACCGACGTCATTTGAATTCCTTAACAGGTAATAAAAATACAAATGGTTGAGAAAGCTTTCTTAAAAACCATCTATTTGTAGTCTGAATTTGCGTCGAAATTTAATCACCTAAATATATATAAATATAATTTGAAAAACCAATCAATTTAGATAATACTATTGCCCGTCTGTAAATTCGAATGCTCTCTGGATTGTGACCTTAAGAATTTGCGTTCCCTCATATTCCCAGTGAATGTGTGAAATAACATGTGGCTAGTGTTATTTTGTTGCCAAATTCGCCGTTAAGATATCTTAATCCTACACAACTGTTAATATTGTATGGATTACAATATTTAAACTTTACCTCATTAAGTTACCTTTCGCAGACTCGATCCACTGAACTTTTTAACACATTTACATACATTCTTCGAATTTACATAAATACATAGGTAGGTACGTGCTCGAAAGACAAATATTTTGCTCTATTGTTCGGTAAAAGTAAAAAGATTACAATTATTATTTGCATCGTAAAAATCAAATCAGTGCATTCATAAAATAATATGGTTTTATAATATTATGTAAGAACTCTTAGAGGTTGAAAGTTTACGCAACTCAGAAACGTTTATTTATATTCTGACGTCTGTCTTTGACTTGATAATTTCGTTGTTAGACTAGCTGACTGTCTGATTTTGTGTGTCAAAAAATTATTTAAGTCTGGAAAAATAGTTATTATATAACATAATTATAATAAGACACTTTCTTGTTTGCATCCGACTTCAAAATTATATTTTTTTTATATCACAATTATGTGTGTACAAAAAGAGCGACATCTTCGCCAACTGTCAAATGATTTGGATGAATCTTTTTTGTTTGGAAGACTATTTTCCCGGACTGAAGAACTTCGGAGATAGGTAACGAAACTCTTCGATAAATGATAAATCGATGGTCTGTTTATTATTTACACCAGTTTATAACAAAACATTACGCCGGTACGCTGTTAGTGAAGGGTTACGCAGACAAGTCACCTAAGGAATTATGTTAAATTTCTATTTTTGTATGGCTTTCGGCTGGGGAGTGAAGTTTGCCCCTTCGCTATCATAACTGCTTGTAGAAGGAGGTGACTGCCTCCCATGCCCCTTCGCTCCGGGCCATGGATTGAACTAGGGCTACTAGAAGACTACATTCAGGATAAGAATGCTTGGAAACATGCTGGTCTTGCTCTATAGGGCAATCAAGGGTGTAGACAAAATCAAACTGGTTGATTTGTGTGTGGATTAAATTTATGAATGCTTTTTTTTTGTATTTTGTGCTTTTTTCTTTTTATTATTTCAATATTTGTAAATGTGAGTACCTACCATGAGCATGAGATATTTAGAAGTTTACCTCTGCTGGTAATACTTTGTTCTATAACTAGTATACTTGGTGCATCGTCCTGGCATATATGAATTATTTTTTGTATTACCAAATATTGTAAAACATTTATTTGAAAAGAGTAACTATGGAGTTTCTTGTCCGTTCTTCTCCATAAGAATCTACCTTTGCGAATGGACGCTAGAGTCACTTAATTATGATAAATTTTATTGATGACGTTCAAAAGTGCCGTTAATGGCCTAATTGAAATAAACGTTTGACTTTGACTTTTACCGCCGCCGATCACCTAGACGAGGACACTGCGTTGCTCAGCCCAAACAGGGCAGAACTCCACCGTATGCTCCGCCGTGGCCTTCGGGCAGTCCACGCAGTGCTGACACCTGCGGTCGTACCATGAGGTGTTAAAACGTGAGTCTTCCGAGCGAGAAAAAGGGATGGAGCTATACAGGGTGTATAACTCTTTGGAGGTATGCGGAACAGTGAGTAAAGTCCCGCAAACCTCCGTTGAAAAGGGAGGATCCTCCGGCCAGACGGGTTGATATGTCTGGTGGGCAACTGCCCGATAGATGATTTCGGGCTGTCGTATATGTTCTAATCGCGCGGAGAACTTTGATTGCGCGATGCAGGATTAGTTCTTATGTGGCGCCATAGATGTCGCTACATCACTCCCCTCCGGAGATCGGAGATCGATGGTTCTTGATGCGTGCCAGGCCAGTGGTAGGTTGGTTCCAGTGGGTCGGAACCGAATGCCGCATAGTTCTCGGTGAGTCGGAACTGTCTGCGGTGATGCCCCAGTGAGTCGGGGTGGTGCTGTCCCAGTGAGTCGGGATGATGCCCCAGTGAGTCGGGGTGATGATGCCCCAGTGAGTCGGGGTGATGATGTCCCAGTGAGTCGGGATGATGCTGCAGGCTCCAGTGAGTCGGAGTAGTGCTGCTGGCTCCAGTGAGTCGGAGCGGTGCTGTGCGACGTAGTGGCTTGACTGCTTACGTCGACCAGGAGAGGTTCTTCATGGCTCTTCATGTGACTGGCCGAAGGTTCAGTGTGCTTCACCAAAGTCGCTGATGAGGCTGAGGGTGATGACCAGGTATGACCAAGTAGGCATGCTGGTGGTCAGGATACCCTTTATAGCCGTGGGTGCTGGCTGCATGGCTGCTTGCTGCTCGAAAGCTTGAGAGAAGTGATGACGTCACGAAGTAGTAGCTGCACGAAGGCTGCGCTGACGTTCTTTGTCGAGGGTCACCAGTTTGGAGGTATGCGGAACAGAGAGTAAAGTCCCGCAAACCTCCGTTGAAAAGGGAGGATCCTCCAGCCAGACGGGTTGTTATGTCTGGTGGGCAACTGCCCGATAGATGATTTCGGGCTGTCGTATATGTTCTAATCGCGCGGAGAACTTTGATTGCGCGATGCAGGATTAGTTCTTATGTGGCGCCATAGATGTCGCTACAACTCTATCCCTCTTTCTCGCTCGGAAGACTCACGTTTTAACACCTCATGGTACGCCCGCTGGGTGTTATCTTCCGCCGAATCTGAAACTAGTAGCTCCCGAATCATCCGTGTCCGGTGAATACCTGCGTCAGGCGGAAGGTGATAACGTCATCGTGGTGCTTCTGATGGCCATGATCCTCTGAGACGCGTTTAGGTGACGCGTTGTTTGTCGCTTTAACGACAGCGCCCACACCGGGACCCCATAAAATACTAAGGACCATACGACAG
Organism: Hecatera dysodea; assembly: GCA_905332915.2. Taxonomy (NCBI): domain Eukaryota; kingdom Metazoa; phylum Arthropoda; class Insecta; order Lepidoptera; family Noctuidae; genus Hecatera; species Hecatera dysodea. Next base: position 14,048,849 of record HG995297.1, read on the forward strand.
TGGCGTGCAGTGGTTCGAGTTAGGATAGGCCAGAGAAAATGTCCAAATAAATTTTAAAAAATAACCACATTATTCAGGGTTGATTTTTAAGGAAATGAGTTTTTTTTATTTTTTTTTAAATAGCCTCATTAAAAAAAAACTCCACATTTCAACCTTGAATAACGTGGTGTGTTTTTTTTTTTGGACATTTTCTCTGGCCTACCTTAACTCGAACCACTGCACGCCACTGCCATACGATCCCCACGTAGAGCTTAAGGCAGAAGGCCACCTAATTTGGGCAAGAGCCGCTTGAAGGCAGCCCCGGCCCGCCCCAGTTTGAGAAACTAACGTCAGAAATTCGACGAAGCATGAAAATCAACTTGATTCGTCAGTGTCTTTTGTTTCTTAGTTTGAATATCAACAAAATAGACTATTTCGAACGATTGGTTGTAAGTAGTACCTACCTACTTACAACCAATCGTTCGAAATAGTCTATTTTTGTGATGTGCATTCGAGGTAACTGGAGGTATTTGGGCTGGTCGGCATTTGAATCGGAAGAGGTGTCAGTGCACTGCATTCTCCTTCTCCCATTTTCTTAATTCTGAGAGGGGTCAGGTTGTACAAGTTATTTTATTTTATTTTTTCGACGAACGAAGTTGCGGGTACAGCCAGTATAATAAATAAGAATATTTAATAATAAGGTAGAATGACCCTTTTTTAGGTTTTGCGTTTAATCAGATAGGTGCAACTTATAAAGGTTACAAAGTAAAATTTAAAAATAAAAGCAGACTATGGTACAGTGTTCTTCAAATATAATCTTCAAGAGTCAGAGCTTATATTAGGTACCTACCATAAAATAACCTTCGGTATTTTTATTTTTCTAAATAAAACGTTGCCTCGCACTAGGATGTAACTACTCCTGTATCGTGGGTGCGTTCAGAAACATGAAAACTCACATACACAAGACACTCGGGACCCGGAACAATTTTAATAAATAATGTTGCTATGTAAACCGGAATCGAAATTATTTCTTTCCGCATATTTTACTGTATAAATTTGCCGAATTAGGTATGTACCTACTTATTAAAAAACAAAATAATGATTTTGATTATTTTTCAATTTTGGAATCTTTTGATTTCGCGTTGAACAAAACTTACTCGTACAGCTACCATAGACATAAAATACGTGCTACAGATAATGTTGCTTTAAACATAGTTTCCCATATTAAATAAAGATTTCTAAAGGTCAAAGGATAAAGGAACTGTTCGTGCGGACTAATCGGGGCACGACTTCCTTTATGTGAAGCGGATACGAAACTTACGAGGCATAAATGGTAGTCAATATTTTACTAGGCTCATTGGATACTTAGATATACTATAATGTTTATTGATTTAAAAGTCATAATATAAACTCATAGACAATGTCTCTAATTACATATTATGTAGGTATCCATTTTTTACTAGGATCAGAAATTAAACAAAAAATGTAATTATGGCGAGTCATTTATTTTTATTGGTCTATTTACATAAACAATTTGATTCAGTTTACCAACCATAGTTAGCACCGTGACCGCTGTAAGCGATGGCGGGTCCAGCGGAGTACGCCACGGACTTGAGGACGGGAGCGGCGGCGTAGGTCTTAGCGACCAGGGGGGCGGAGTACGCAGCGTAGGCGGGAGCGGCGTAAGCAGCGTATTGACCACCGTGAGCGGTCTGGGTGGAGTAGGAAGACACGGAGGAGACAGCGGGGCTGATGGTCTTAGTCACAACAGCGGGAGCGGAGTACGCAGATACGGCCGGAGCGGCATACGCGGCGTAGGAAGCGGGAGCGGCATACGCGGCGTAGGAAGCCGGAGCGGCATACGCAGCGGGTGCGGCGTAGGCGACGGCGGCCTTAGCCACAACGGGGGCAGCGGCGTAGGTAGCGACGGGAGAACCGTGAGCGGTCTGGGTAGAGTAGGAGGAGATGGAGCTCACAGCGGGTGCGATGGTCTTGGTTACGACGGCGGCGGGGGCAGCAGCGTAGGTGGCGACGGGTGCGGCGTACGCGGCAACAGCAGGTGCGGCGTAAGTCTTAGCGACGATAGGGCCAGCGGCGTAGGCTGCGTATTGACCACCGTGCGCGGTTTGGGTGGAGTAGGAAGACACGGAGGAGACAGCCGGGCTGATAGTCTTGGTCACCACTGCGGGGGCGGCAATGGCGTGCGCGCTGTAACCCAGGGAAGCGCCTTCATAGAGACCGCTGGCACGGGCCACTCCCACGGCGCAAAGAGCGATGATCAACTGAAATTATGAAATTAGATTAATACTCACAACTTACTGCACAACTTGTAGATAATTATCTACTTCCTGGTTCAATGTACATAAATGTCCTAATAATTAAAGGGCACAAAGTATAATTTACATGGGCTTACAAATTAATTTTAAATGTTATCCTTTAAATTAAATTATTTCCTTATATTTTTACTGGTCCTGAATCACTGTATCTTAGTCAGCAAAAGTTTCGCCGATAAATGGTAAAGTAATAAATAAATGCTTGTAGTACCTTGGCGTACATGTTTGTTCTGTTAGTGCTGGTAACTGAATAATTTTGACAGGAGGTGCTCCGGTTTTTATACGACTAGATCGCGTACATTGTCCAATTCACTTTCATTGTCAAGGTGATCTGGCGTACTTACTGCGGTAAGTAGCCTACGCCTGTGACTCAGAGATAGCCTTTCGATTTCATTTGTTCCGTGCTTACAGAAGCACAGGGCGGTTACAGCCTTGGGCCACTGTTAATTCGTCCTCGTCTATGATATATCGCAACTAGTATTGACTGATTTACTTTTAAGATATTTACATAAAGGTCAGAATAAAGTATGTAATTGGTGTGTGTAATGTATTCGTACAAAATTGTGTCCTTGTTTTTAGCAAGTGTTTATTAATTAGATGCATCTCTCGTTTCCTTGTAAATAGGAAAATTTATTCCTGGATTACCGTAAAACGTACGTATACGTTAAAGTATATTCAAAGCAGAGCTTGTTTTAAGAATATCGTTTTTGAACATTAACTATGGCTCTTGGCTCTTTAATCATTACCTATCTTTAACGTTATCGTTAATTCTTTTCACTCAAGACTGTTACTGATGTAGCCTAACTTTTACCATGAGTATTCGACGATCAAACTAAATATAAGGTACATACATATTCCAAAATGTAATGTTTTGTATTCTTGATACATATTGTTTTTTTCCCGACTGTTTTTTTGTTTTTTATGTTTGCTTTTTATGGATTGCGTGATAGGTACCTACCTACTTACTTGGCATAAATAAACTATTTATATTGTTGAATATCATCATCAATGACCCAGCTCGGAATCAACCTCTATTGAAGTTTAAGGACTCCATTTTCTTTGGTCATAGGTCTTCAATCCGCTTTCTGGTGCGTATCTCATCCCAATGTTTCCCGCGACAGTATTCATCTCTTTTAGACGGCCCTGATTTCTTACTTAATGGCATATTTTTTACCGGCAGGAAGATTAAACATATTTTCAAATATGTAGAAAATCAAAAAGCACTTTTGAATTGATTCTGTGTTAAATTAGAACATCTGAAACGAAGGAAAATGCATAGCTGTCTCTAGGTACATATGTCCCATGACAGATGGGGCCCCATAGGGTCAGTGCCTGCTAGGGATTCCGAATTTGTCCGAAAGAGTCACCGCGGCCCTTGAACGCAAAGAGCATTAGGAGGAACACGGGTGGGTTTTAGTCAGTAAGAGTCTGACTCTCCCTTCCGCTCCTACCAAAACGGAAGAAATCATTGATGAAATCCCATCCAAAAAACGATATGTCGTTGCGTTGTTGTGGTTTGAAGGGGAACCTGCTGTGCATCCATACTTAGGTTCTCCTTCAAACTGCAACAACGCAACGCTACTTAGCTGCAAAAATAACTAACTATTACTAAGTACTAGGTATAGGTAAAGGTATAGTGGATCAAATGATAAATACCTAGTTATTTACTTTCCGGACGAGGTATTTTAGAAACACCTTTACTTCTATGGAATACATTAACTTTAAATCTGCATGTAAGCTTTCCTTTGTGTTCCTAGCTAGACACGTTCATTAAATTATTTAAACAGGTAGTTGATGATAGTTATTCAACCACTTGCAAACGAAAAATACAACTTTATTTATGAAAATACTCTAAGGTAACTAGGTTACCTCCACATGAATCTTCTACAAATAATATCCAAGTGAATCGAATTGCTGAATAAATAGAAATCCGGGTCCTTTAAATAGGAAACTAGAATCGTGACATAATAGGAACAACATAATTATTTAGCTAAAAATTCTCTTAACTTATAATAAAACTAGCGACCCGCCCCGGCTTCGCACTGGTGCAATGTTGATATTAAATCTCTGCTACATTATGCATGTAGTATACATAATAAACCTTCCTCTTGAATCACTCTATGTATTAAAAAAAACCGCATCAAAATCCGTTGCGTAGTTTTAAAGATCTAAGCATACATAGGGACAGACAGCGGGAAGCGACTTTCGTTTTATACTATGTAGTGATAACATTAGTTCCCAATGGACCGTCCACATGGCGCAGAGCTTTTTCTGTGCAGACTTTGAACTCTAAATCATGGACTGTCCACATGATACAAACTTCTCTGTCCGTCTTTACCTGCGCTTGGTTGCACAGACTTTCTGTGTGATAGACATTTTTTATTCAGATTTAAAAGTTTGCGTAGATAACTCTGTATCGTGTGGACTAGATATTTCTTTCTGTGCATACCGGAACTTAATGCGACAATAAATTCGTGTAAATTGAAATCGGCGAAACACAATCATGTCGAAATATCAAGGACATGTTCGGATTGTATTTCCGTAACAATGTAATGAACAAGATATGGTCTGTGCATATTAGATATCAATGTGTATGAAAAACAAATAATTAAAAAAACACGCCTACCATGTCAGAAACTTAACTCAAAAATTAAAAACAATGTAGATAATAATCTTTTCATTGCAGTCGGAGGACCTGTAAGAAACTATTCAATCCAAAAAACCGTCCTAATTTAGTTTTAAGAGCGTATACGCCAAACGGTATTTCATACAAATTTTCAAGTCACTATTTTCCGAAATGGCTGAACCGATTTTAATGAAACTTCACAAATATAAGCAGGATACATAGTTCTAAAAAGCTAGTTGAAAATATTTTCGATAAATAGTGTTACAGTTAAATTAAACCCATTTTAAATTTTCCATACAAACATAAATTTCCAGTTACCTTTTTTAAAATAAGACATTTCGAAAATGTGTTTAACTAACTTTTTAGACCTATGTATCCTGCTTATATGTGTGAAGTTTCATTAAAATCGGTTCATTCATTTCGGAAAATAGGTAGTGACTTGAAAATTTGTATGAAATGACGTTTGGCGTATACGCTCTTAATTTTTTAGTTAACTTTTTGATATGCCAGGCGTGTTTTTTTATATTTTTTAAATTAGGTATTTGTTTTCATTTCATACCTTTTTGCTATTTACTTAGCAAGTTTGAGACGATGATAGTATCGTAGTCGTAATTTTCATGAAAACAAAATATTTTCGTTTATTTATCCATCCAACTTTTGATTTTTTTTTTTAATTTTCACTAGCCTATGTTACCCGGGATAAGTTATCCCGGATAACTCAGTGCTTCTAACCATACCACATACATTGACAGAAGTTACGCGCTTTAGAAATTATGGTGGAATAAAGAAACTCACAAACATACATACTTACATACATACATGAACCCTGACAACATAACACTCCTTTTTTCGGGCAGTCGTGTAAAAAAGCGGACTTTGGAAGTTGACGGTTTAATATAGGTACCGACTTACCTATGCCTCGGAAAGCACGTAATGCCGTTTGTCTTGTTCGTATGAATTTCTCTTCGGATGTATCGAATTGCCGTCGATTTTCTTAGGTAGGTTGTGGCAACTCGGTAGAAGAAAAGTCTCCAATAGGTATCCTAAACTAATGCAAAAAAAAATAACTTTTTCATTTCATGAATTACTAGCTATAGTTAAATCACGTGGGAAAAGGGAATAAAACCTTTATGGCATAGCTACCTGGCCTTCATGTTAAGAAACAAAATAGCTATGCCAGCTCCTATACAAAAATGTTCGAACTCCTTTTCCAATGAAACTTCAACATACTCATATTTATTTCATTTTCCTTAATTTACCAACGCGCCTATCGAAAACCACCGCTTACGATGAAATTTGTTGCTTATGTATTCTATAGAGATGTGAATTCGTCAGGGTTTTTATTAGAATCTTTCGAGACTTTTTTCATAAAGAATTAAAGTACTTACTTACTCACAAAGAACTCTTTTCACATTATGTGGTAGGACGGAACTTAATACGAAATTTCATATGACGGTATTCAAGTACCTAGAGTCATATGAAATTTTGTCGTCATAATTATATTTCCAGTTTGATTAAAGCCTTTATACAGTGTGAAATTTTAATGGTTGTTTTCCCGAAGCGAAATAAGTTTGTATCGGTAATACAATCGATTTATATATATAAAAAATATTAGACTCCATAAATGGCAGATTAACAATTGTGATAAACAAAACTCGAAAGCGACTTGAACCAACAGTAGTGCATCGCGGAATATGTAGGTACGCGGTGGTACGTGCGTCTCATGTAGGTATCTACCTACTTTATGTCTAGTGCACTACTATTGATTCTCGCTCTTTCTAGTTTATGAACACTTTTAAATGATTTGAAAAAAAAAAAAACATTTTTTTTTTTTTTGTTTAACTTTGTGTTTCGATGGTACTACTGATGGGTAATCGTCCTGCCGCGGGAAAACAACCATTAAGATTTCACACTGTATATTACTAGCAGCGCCCCGCGGTTTCAGCCGCGTAGTTCCCGTTCCCATAGGATTGTGGGGATAAAATATAAGCTACGTCACTCAGGATGAATGTAGCTTTCTAATGGTGAAAGAATTTTTTATATCGGTCCAGTAGTTTTTGAATTTATTCGTTACATACAAAAATACAAATCTTTCCTCTTTATAATATTAGTACCTATATGTAGATAGGTATTTTTTTTTAATTGTCAGATGGATCTTGACTCTAGTCTAGGTCGCAAGTGACATAGACAAAGTCGACGATGGAATGAGTTTACCCAGAAGAAGCCTGTTCACTCTACCTTTGAAGAGATCAGGGTTGAACGTGTTCAGAAACACAGACGCAGGCAGATAGTTCCACTCCTTTGCTGTGCGCATTATCTATACTAATATTATTAAACTGAAGAGTTTGTTTGTTTGAACGCGCTAATCTCAGGAACTACCTACTGGTTCGAATTGAAAAATTATTTTTGGGTTGAATAGACCATTTATCGAGGAAGGCTTTAGGCTATATATCACCACGCTGAAGCCAATAGGAGCGGAGCAGCGTTAAAGAATGTTTTAAAATCGGGGATTCCACGGGGACGAAGTCGCGGGCAGCAGCTAATAAAAGATAATTGGAAACGCTTGGTGCGAATGCTCCATTGAAATAAGCCGTCACTGCCGAAATCTGTCAGGAGAACTACTTATTATTTATACTAAGAAAATACCAATCAGATACCTCCCTAGCTACGCAAATAACCGCCCAGCCAAGGACTTTCACGTCCTTCGGCTCGTCGCTAGTCGCTACAGATTTGGCGTAGCTGATATTTATCGCAGTGAAAGAAGCCACAGCGAGGCAAACCGGAGCACTTTAAGTTCCTACTGCCGATACCCTTTCGGTACTGTTATTAAAATTAATCACGAAGGCCGGTCTGCCAACTGCCGGACACGTGACGTAAACACTGCTGTAAATGGGTTTATTTACTTATTGGTTAATTGATATAATAATATGTATACGGAGCGCTTTACGTGCATAGTTAACTGACTTTGGTGCGTAAAGTTGGTAAGGAATACCAATGTAAGAGGTACCTACGCTTACATTGGTATAGGGACTCTAGGCTGGATCAGCGCTTTCTGCTACCTACCTAAATGGAAAACAAGTTAGGTACTTCTAACTCAAACTTGACTTGAAAATAGGCTATAATTGTCTGATTTTACCACTCTTGCTTACACACCCACGTATTAAAAATAAAAGAAAAAAAAAACTTTCTACGCTATTATCCCGCCAACAAGTAACTACTTACGATACCCTATATTATTACGTTACTCTTTGAGTAACGAAATCCGGCACCAGAGTTATCAGAGTTCCCCGTCCAATTATAGCATGTAGGTACCTTTTAATATATCTATTTAGGTAGGTACCTGAATATCATTAATGGGGCAGTTGCCCACTGGACACAACGTAGTAACTATTTAGTAATCTGTGACACAACAACCATCCGGTCAGAGTATCCTCCTATTTTAATGGAGGCTTGCGAGACTACACTGTTTCACATTCCTCTATATACCTACCTACCTACATATCGGTAGGTACCTACTCGTAGATAAGAGGTCTGGTCGGTAGTTTGCTGGGTAGATTGAATTACGTTGATGCTAACCTGGATGAGATAGAAGCGTACTAATATCAATAAAATGAGGCCAAACGAGAGATGAAGGGGAGTTAATTAAGTCGGGCAATGGATAAGGTAACAGAATTTGATACTTATGATATAAGTAACCTACCCTATAAATTTCGAAACCTTTCCGTACCTATCTTATATTCACAAGATTGCCAACGCGATCCTTGTCATGGTAACCAATGACTCCGGAACCCTCAGAAAATAGGATCGAAAAAAATCGCAGACATTTACCACACCTGAGCAAAAAAAAGGAGCTGCACTTAGACGGCCTCCAGTCAACTCCCCTAAGGTCACTGACCATAAATCGTTGAAAAAAGTCCAAGACATATCGTATGTAATGTCACGACGTACCCAAACGGCTTTATTTTGTAACCGGTCGCTATAAAATATCAACAAGTGCACTAGCTTTAGGTCATGACATGTGGACAGATTTATTAATGCATATCGGCCGATTTAGAACGAAATTAAAAATGGCTGCGATTTTATTAGGTAATTGAGAATTATTGAGATACTGCATCATAAAACATCGCACCTAATGCTGGTATGCCCTTACTTAGTCTTAACTCTTTCAGTCACGGTTTTTTATTAAGAATATTTTGAACATTTTTGTTTTAGTTTTAGCATAATTTACAGCAAAAATATCACTGAAAGTAAGAAAAAAAATCTAGGTTATAAGGCTTTCGAGGAATGAGGTGGTTAGTGACACTAACCACCATGACTATTGATACCAACAAACTAAGATTCATTTTGTATATTATTTATTTATTTTATCAGTTATAATGAACTTTCCCGAAGGCAAAACTAACGTAAAAATGAAGTCGGACTTTTTATGAAAATCCTAAAAACATGTTTTTCCTTTACATGTATTGCACTGCCATATAGTACGCACTGGAGACATTTTAGTGCTACATTTGCAACATCTTCTCGAAGTGCTTCTTTCAGGTTGATGACGACTGCAATCTAGACGAATTTCCTGAGGGACTGTAGGCTTGTGACGTTTTATATATGCAGGTCCTGGAGAAGAGGCCGCAGAACTACGGTTACTCTTTACTGATTCGGAGCATTGTTTGTCTCTGACATAAGCTGGTGCCAGTAGACCCTGGTATATGCTTCGCCTAAATTCTTTCATAGTCAATGTGCTTAGGTCTGGGCGTGAAGAGGACTACAGTTCCTTATAAACTAAAAAAGCATTGACAACACTATAATCAAGGAAATGAAAATAATCCTGTGCCACCACTTATGGGATTTCGTGTCAATAACATAACTGCTTTTGAGTTGATTAAATTTGTCAACAATATTCATATTCGCGTTGTAGTCTTTCCCGTCTTCTGGACAGGATACTTCAACACTGGTACCATCGCGCTCCCTTTTTTTTTATGGGAACTCCCTCCCGCTCTGGGCTGAGCGGAAGGGAGTGTCAGACTCTTACTGACTAAAACCCACCCGTGATCCTTCTTGTGCCCTTTGCGTTCCAGGGCCGCAGTGACTCTTTCAAACAAATTCCTGCACCCTAGCAGGCACTGACCCTATGGGGCCCCGTCCACGTTGCTGACGGCTCTTTGAAGCGCGTCCGCATCCGCAGGCCCGCGCCTACGGTGGCCGGGAATCGCCCTGCGTTTCCCGGCCGGTCTTCTTCTGTTACGGCGGCTGGGGCGTGAGGTTTCCCTCTCTCGCACGCGTTCCGCCTCCTCCTTCGCTAGCATTACTGCTTCGCAGAAGGAGGCGACCGCTTCCCATGCCTCCTCGCTCCGGCCCATGGCTTGAACCAGGGCCGGACGCGAGAGGTCGCCCCCGCCGATCGCCTCAACGAGGACACGGCGGTGCTCCGCCCAAGCAGGGCAGACCTCCACCGTATGCTCCACCGTGTCCTCTGGGACCATCGCGCTCCCTGCGGTTAACTTTTCCGACATTTAGGATCATGATAGTTTGACAAAATAAATACTGATCTCTTGTCTTTCCATTTTAGCAAATGTCCGCATCCGCATACCCGCACGGTCACGGTGGTTAGATGTCTAACCACTATATTGTCGTTGCTAGTAAACATCGAAAACACAAAAGTAATAGTACCTTTATTTGAAAACGTATAAAATAGATATATGAGAATACATTGATTATAAAACATTGAAGAAAAAAGCTTACTTACCCGTTTCACAATTTTTTTTATCAAACACTTGAATATAAGTACGTTAACGCAATATGCAATTCAACGCAAATGAACTGTCATTCATTTAATATACCACCAATTATTAGCATCTTGTCTAGCATGGTTCGAACTTTCATGATAATTAAACCGATTGTCGCTATATGGCACGGAGTTTAGTTTAAAAATTCAGAAAGTGGTGGTTAGTGACACTAACCACCAAGACTGAAAGAGTTAAAACTTAGTACTGAGCTACACTGTCTTTTTTTTCGGAAATTATCGGGTGGCTCGCCGTCCGATAGTAACCAGGCCCGAGTCGACGGCGGGTCATGTTCCACGCGCGCCTCTAAGAGCCGTCAGCAACGAAGATGGGGCCCCATAGGGTCAGTGCCAGCTGTAATTTGTTCGAAAGAGTCACCGCGGCCCTGGAATGCAAAGGGCACAAGAAGGATCTCTGGTGGGTTTTAGTCAGTAAGAGTCTGACACTCCCTTCCGCTCCGCCCAGAGCGGGAGAAGTCATTTGATTGATATCCCATCCAAAAAAAAAAAGTTAGGTTAAACTTTCGGAGCCCTGGTTCCGTCTAAAGCCTAGGTAACTCTCTCCTCATAATTTATCTCCTGAGCAGTGACTAAGGTCGACGAAAACCTACAAAGAAAATCAATGTACCTATTTACTTTTCTACAATCAGCTACAGAAATTCAGATAATTTAGAACTGCATGATCCAATTAGATAGATACGACTCTACCAAACCGAACAATAAAAGTGTACCTAATGCCAATCTACATCCAAGGTTCATAAATTGAAATCAAAAAGGTAATACCTATCTATTGAGGCAGATAGGAAAGACTAATGACTTGCATTACGAAACAGCCTCGCAGCTCAAAGTTGTTTTATTCTTATTTCGGCCTACATTGTTATGCTCTTAGATATAGACTTCAGTAGATAGATAAAAGAGTTCTTAGCAATATGGTATAACATAATACAATATCGCGCCAGTATTAGATAACCGAAGGAGCAGACAGTGGTTAATGGTATTCTCATAATCAATTCTGAAGTTGCCTGCATGACCCAACTTTATATGGGGTCAAATTAGTTAAATTACCTAGCTAGTGTCAGACCACCAGCTAATTTAAGTAATTTGACCCCATATCAGTCTGAAGAACAAAAATCTAGTTCGGCAAGTTGGCACATGAAAACAGTTTAGATAAGCCCTTACTTTTACACACGAACTATTTATAGGGTTCCGTACCTCATTAGGTCGTCGTTCTGTCGCGATCCTTTTTCTCAGGCACACGTGAATCAAGTTGAAAAGAATGTGAAATAAAATATTATAAAGAGGAAAGATTTTTTTTTTGTTTGTCATGATTTGGCTCAAAACCTGCTCAACAGATATTAAAAATTCTTTCACCATCCGAAAGTTACATTATAAAGTAGCAAATTCGCAAATTTTTATTCGGCGAGCACTGAGAAAACTATTGATGATACATAAAAATAATGTAGTAAGTATTCTGATTAAATAATAATAATAAAGTAGACATTTCCATGATATATGATCATAGTAACAAAAATACCGCTTCGGTATGCTTGAGGCTACTTCTACTTTATTGCCATGAAGTTAAAGTACAATGCTTTTTATCACCTAAAATCCTCAGCCGTGCCGATGCCGATAGTGGGCGCCGGGCCTTAGTCCACGAGGGTAATGTCTGGTTAAGTCACAATGACCGCTTTTTGTTCAATTGTTCAGTTTTATAAATTATTTCGATTAATTTTCAAAAACTACCTGTTAAAATATATCCCCCCTTAAAGGGGGCTGTGAGCTAAATGTGAGCTGAATGGTGCCCACACACGCGTCATGTTCGTGAACGGGCGCTGTCGGTTGAGACTGGTCACCTCTTAACTGCCACTGACTTGTTTTTATCTTTATAGTTTAAATTGTTTTATAGTTTCCTCTTTTTTCTTTGCATTGTCCTCACATATAGAAGCACCAAGGATGTAACCAAAGTTATGTAATACAGAAGGAACATGATTTAAAAGAGTGTCCGTGAAGTTTCTTGCACGTTCTTCTCCATAGAGATCTACGCTTTGGAACGTGCAGATAGCTTCACCTTTTTCGACTTGACAATTCAAAAGTGCCTGCAAAGGGTTTAACTACAAGAAATGCTTCGAGTTTGAGTTTGGGACATTGAAGTTTTTGTAGTACCTACTAAATCCGCACAAACGAAATCGCGGGCCAAGTGCTATATGAAATACTTAGATTTATGGACCCTTGGTCTCTGAAAAAATCAAGGTTTTATGTCGACGCAATAAAAAATATGACGGTTTATGCATCATTTTTTCGCGCCGGGTGAATAGTGGCGCGGGAAAACAAGTAGGTACCTATCTACCTAATGTTTACTCGCAGAAAAATCGACATGACTCCCGTAAGAGACGAACTATGTATCTACATAAATGTGTTTTACGGAGCCCTAGGTGCGCGAGTCACGACTCGCACTTGTCAATTTTTTGCCAAAAAAAGGAGGATATTCTCAAGTCGACTGTATTTTTTTAAATTTGTATTTCCCTTTAACTTTTTATTGGGTGAACCGATTTTAATGATTCTTTTTATATTCGAAAACTGGTGGTTTTTTGTGAGATCTGACCACTAGTGTTTAAGTTATCCTTAATAATGTGTGGCTTCGACTACATTGATGTTCTCATTCTCTCATAGCCGATTTAAATGAAAAACTGTAGGACGATGGTTTGGAAGAGCATCTTAGTATTTCGAGGTGGTTCCTTTTTAGTTTGGTAAAGATCTAATGAAGACTCGAGATAGGAAACGGAATTCTTCAATAAATGATAGCAAATCTTCCGGGATTGCTGAAATCGTGTGTCTGTTTATTGTTTATAAACACGTACGCTGTGATGGGTAGATAAGTTTAGGCGTGGAGTGCCACCACTAAAAAGTGAAAAATAAAAAAAAATCTTTTTTACAAAAAAAAAAAACAACCGACTTCTAAACAAAAAAGAAACACAAAGTAAAAAATAACTTTAATTTCGGAACTAGGTGTTTTTGGCTGTTTCTTCGATTTTTGAACACCGAATTCCGAAATGAAAGTTATTTTATAGGTACTTTGTGTTGCTTTTTTATTTGATCTTGTGGTGAGACCAAAGTAAAAAGCAAATCAGACACAAAGTAACTTTATTTGTCTTATAATTGACACACAGTTCACATCAAAATACACAAAGAGCTTACGATCTAACACAGATTAATCTACATACATATTGTTCATATAAATGGCATCAAATACTAAAACTTCTAACAAAAATAACCCATCAATATTTTTTTCGTACATTATTAAAACAAAACGATAAAATATAATAAGAAAACCATAACCAAATAACAATAGCTACCTTAAAGATTTACAAACTACTGAAATCAAGTTGTCTTTGAGATCTAAATCTTTTAAAAATCTAACAACGAAAGGGTTAATTAATATCTAATGATTATTTATTTTGCATTCGGAACCACTAGGTACTTTCTCTTCCCAGTATAAAACTCTCATAGGGTCTTATTGTCTTCAAGTAGGAAAATATGACCCTGCAATTCCTATCAACAATAAGGTATCTACCACGCCAATAACATGTGTACCTCTCTTATATTAAAAATACAAAATTAAAAAGCAAAAAAAAACTTTATATTTAGCACCCTAAAATTAGGCTAAATAGATTTTAAATCTCATTGTAAAGCGATTAAAGTTTACTTTAGCGTTAGCAAAAATCAAAATAACGTCAGGAGTACATTGCAATTATTTTTATACATATTATGTTAAGAGTATTTCGATATGATTTTAACAATACTTACATTGAGCGTTTAATTTCTAATGGTATGTTTGTTTATCAAAATAAAGCCCGTATTTCTTAGGGAGTATTAATTTGTAGCTTTTTAATTGACCCGAATATTACATAGATTTTTGTGCATCATTCCCCAGAATTAAATTTGTTAATAAATACTTATTCTATGGCAATAGCAATATACCTACCCGAACGTCTGCAGTTTAATGGCACATTTTAAAGTTAAGCAATAAAGCTGACATTTCGAATGTCTTTACAATTTTAAATGAACACTTGCAATTTTAATGCAACCATCACCATTAAGAACATTCTACGTGATTATTTTATCACATTCCGAATCACATTCCGAAGCACCAACCCTTTTGATTCTTATCACAAATATAAGCAGAAGACTATCTTAAATGCTGATCTACGACTACGTTTTAATTGTATTTCAATCGGACAATCGAAACTACACTACTATAAAAAAAAGTCAATCTGTCTTTGGCATAACTAGAACAGAAAACCTTTCCTCTCCTTCTTTTACACGACCAGCTGCGAATGAAACAATTAATTAAAACCAGCACGTTTGCAAATAATGTCAATAAAAATTAGTTCAAACTTTTGTATCTTTTAGCCAAGGAAAACTCTAATCCTCGTACGCAATATCCTAATAACTAAGTGCGTTTGCAGAATGCGTTCGGTACGAATCGAAATACTTACATGCGGTCCGGAAATAATCCGACCGAGTACGACTGAAATCAGCATCTCTTTTGCCCTTTGTTTTAAACTTTATTATTTTTTAATCTGTATACCTTTTTTGCCGTGATGCGTACCGAACGCAGCGCAATTTATCTTAACTAACTCCCCCTAAGGGTACCTACACATCCAAAATCGTATAGACAATAACATATATTCTAATTGTAAGTGTCAAACGACATGAGGTGGGAATCCAAAAATACTACTGTGACAGACGACGCATTGGGCAGCCGATCATAGGAATCCCACACCTTTTGCCTTCTCTATAGAGATAGTATTGAACGGTACTAAAACAGCACACAGCAGTCGGACCGCCAAGTGCATCACCTACCTAAAAGTCAAACTAGAAAACTACGTATATTTTGGAGAAGCCTGACTTATTCGTTTGAAGTCTCCGCGTGTTTCAGCAACGAGCAAAATGTCCTTATACAGGAAAAATCTCCTGAAAGGTCATCGAATAATCAATCAGCTTCGTATAATCGAATAAATCAGCGCGATCCCTAATCCTATAGTAAATCTGAGTTACTTTTAAAATCCTACTTTATAATGTAACATTCGTATATGAACGATCAAAGACAACATATCAAAGTGGCCGCAGCCTTACGAATTGGAATATAACAATAATATATTTAAACTACGTCAATTATTATATATTATTTTATTCATTATAGCATGGCATTGTCAACCGCCAAAATAGCAGTACCTACTTCGACGATTTATAACTGTCAATAAACCCTCAAAAACACGCCCGTTTCGTCCATTACCATAAAATAGGGCTGTAAGAATTTTAAAGCAGATTCGGCCAAAAAGCCATTTCAATAATTTTGAAAAAGACTTTCAGTCTATATTTTTAAAAGAGTGACCAACTTTCAGCCTTGATATATACGTTTTTGATAAAGGCATCATCTCAATCTAATATTCTTATTCAAATATCCTTAATTCGCTGTTACTTTATAAGATAATACAATTTTAATCATCTTGTGCTCATTTGGCACAATCGTCATTACTTTTTATATAAACATTGGTACAATTATCGCCCTTGGGCTAGCCACACAGATAAAATATGTGAATTTTTAGTACCTAGTTATTCAAGTTAAAAATAGTTACAACTTTAATAAATTGGTACTAACATTTTGCAAAAATGTATTAAAATAAAGAGTCCTACAGACAATTAAAAATTTTGTGATTATCTTGAGTAATTCAAATAAAATTCGATGATCTCTTCACCTCGCCTGTAGACCGCTTTAGGTGCATTTAAAAACTATTTTATAACTAATACACTCTGTTCTAAAAAAAAGTTTGTACGATATGAATGGAGTTCAGAAAGTGGTCCACAAGAGTAGATAATATTACAAGAAATACACGAGAATTAGTAATATAAATAATAGACAAAAATAATGTTGTACGCAACTGATATTACTAAAATTCTACACATTATACACATTAACGACCGCACAAATATGTACAAAGTTTTTTTTTTCTGAAGTAAGGGATATAAAGATATAATTTTCAATAAATAGGAATCAGTATTGATTTTATTTTAGGGAGGAGCTTATAAAGGGACTGGACGGTTCATAATAAGTGGGAAAAAATGTACAACATCAAAATATTTCGTTTTGTATTTTCAGAATTGATAGAACTTTTGTAAAGTTTACACCCTGTTACGATCACAGACAAAAAACTTATCGTTAACTAATATTAATAAATAACGGGGGTTTTAAAAAATCGTTATATCACGTGATTTACCTATAGATCACCGCAGTAGCGTTTAGCAGTTCAAGGAGTATGACATATGTACATACAAAATCGCATATCAAAAATTCCGGATAATATATCGGGCCTGAATGTGCAAATTAGCTGTTGTTATACCCAATTTCAGCTACCTATAGATTCAGCATATCGCAAAATATCATTTCTTAACAAACGTCAGCAAAAAAAAAACGTAGCGACAAAGTATCAAATCCTATGTGAATACAATGACGTGATATGCCCCATAAGCCGATTGCATAAGCTGATTTCACCATTAATTTTACTTTTCTACTTAGTGCAAAATCTACTTCCTCAACTGATCGAACTTGTTAAAATTGGTCGAATTTTGTACAATAACGGTAGAAACTTAATTACGTATTTTTTAAAAGCTTTTTGGTAGTATGTACTTATAACATATATAACTAAAATGTATTTTTGAGCAAACATTTACAACTTATCCTAAGGTACATGTCGTACAATGGGTATTAGGATTCGTGGCGCAAACCTACCTTGTGAGATTTTATGAAAATCATGAGTATATTCTTCAGTTTTTTTTTGTTCTGATTTTAAGCTGAAGCCTCTACCAAAACACCTATTCTTCTTTAAAATATGTCACGACAGCAATTCTACAAACTACGACAAACACTACAAATTAAAAATAGGCGTAGGATATAATATGTTGAACATGTAAAAGATTCCAACAGTTTCACGCAGATATTTTAGGTAGGCCAGGGCATTACTGCGTTGTTTATAAAGCCAAGAGGTGGAGGTAAAGGAGGAAAATTAATAAAAGGTTGATAACGGTAGACACACAATGGATTCGTAACAATAAAACCAAAAGGGTGAGCGTACATAAAAGCAGTCTGTGCCAGAGTCTTGTGGAAACTTAGGTCATCCGGCTGGAGGGGCATAAATGAATATATCAAGACACAACTATAATAACCGCAGTCGCGGAACGAGAAAACTTCTGGGCCATAAGTGGCTGCAATAGGGATAAAAACAGGATATTCTTTGCCAAAAAACATGGTGTAAGCGCCATCGAATGCAAGCCAGACGTGACACAGCCTTTTAAAGAAGAACGTGTCCTTGTCGTGGCTGACCGTTCCCTAGGGAACAGATACTTGGTGCGACAACTTGGTGTTAACGTTCACTTTAGCAGCAAGCAGGCCTGGGTTCTTTAGCGTATACCTGGAATTGGAAACAAAAAGCTGTAAGCAGGCAAACGAAATATAGAGGTGAACACATAGTGATAAAATAATAATTTTGATATTTGCGTCAATTTACGGCTTTATACATATAAAAGAGAATGTCAAAGGGAACTAGAAGAGTATATTTCTCAGCATGCAGCTAAACTTATCCGCGATAAAATTAGCGCAAAGTAATATAGATAAGTTTTACCAAAAAAAGTAGCAAAATAAATTATGTTACAGATTGAAATGGAATAAATAGATATGAAAAAAAATACAAAGTATCCTTGTTTTGTGGCATTCGGATAAAAATTTAAAGACTTCATTGACATAAAACTTTAAATCACAAGGATCTGCAATTTTCCATAGTACGTAACTTATAGCGTAGCATTTATATTGTGTATGATAGTTTACTTTAATTACTACTAATGTTAATTACATTATTACTATACTAGCCCCCTTTGATTATATAATGTCTAGATGGAGCGTCGCCCTACTGTCAAAGCAAAGAAAACGAGGCAACAATTTCAAACATGTGTGCGTGCGGACGGTGTTTTACACTATGCGTCTTTGTCTCTGTGTGCGTGAATAATGATACCAGCTACTAGAATTCTCCCATAGATCACATATTTAAAAAAATAAGATAAGTTTATTTGTATGTAAGTTTTAGTAGTGTCTGTTTTTCCTCTTTTTTAAATAAATAAAATATACAATTTAATTAGAGTTGTGTGTGTGAATGTTGTATTAAATCAGCTAAGTTAATCAAATTAGAATAATAAACTTTAAGCAGTTTATATAGATTGAATCTATGATTTAATACTATTAATCAGTACCAGATATTAATCATTACCAAAATGAGGACAAAAAGACGGTACAGCATTAAAACTTTATGGTGGCTCGGAACATGAGGCGAGTCGCTACGCAGTAACAAATTCGAGTGTCAGCGGGGGTGAGGGATGCGGTACTGCGCAGGGAGCAGCGCACTTCAGAGCCGTCATAAAGATTGAATTGGAGTGTACCAAGTAAATTATTTACCGAGCTAATAACAATTTTTACTTGGCATCGGCTTCAAAAGCATAATTATAAAGAAAGACTTAATAAATTAATCTTATTAAAATTACTCTTAGCATTTTTTAAATCGGTTTATTGAACCCAA
The DNA here is from genome assembly GCA_905332915.2 of Hecatera dysodea. Taxonomy (NCBI): domain Eukaryota; kingdom Metazoa; phylum Arthropoda; class Insecta; order Lepidoptera; family Noctuidae; genus Hecatera; species Hecatera dysodea. The sequence continues at coordinate 14,068,187 of HG995297.1, forward strand.
TGCAAAAATAATCATTAAAATTGGCTCATAAACAAAAAAGTTATTCGCCAAAATTATATTATTATAAAAAGTAAAAGTATAGACGAATTAAAAAAACTCCACCTTTTTATAAATCGAATAATAAACTACGTCAACTAAATTATATAAACGTTACCATAAACCAACGAATATACCCACAAAAAAAAATATGTTAAGTTGGGAGAATAAAAAAAGAAACTGGCAACACTGACAAAAAATGGCGTAATTTGGTAATCATAAAAACAATAAATAAATACGTAGTTTTCTAGTTACTTAGCGATGATAGGTGATGTATTTGGTACTTTTTACCCTTAATTTATAATTCCGTCGCAGTTTAATAACACATACCGTCATTTTATCGCTGTTTTTTGTTTATTACTCAGCGTGCGTAATACGTAGTGACACCAAAGCGGCTCGATCGGCACTAATCGGCGGGTAAGTACTTATAGGCCAACAGTTGGCTGATATTTTTTGACACGTTTCCGCGCATTTGATGCTCTATCTAGACATTATATAATCAAAGACTAGCCCCCTACGCCCCGCGGTTTCACTCGCGTCATTACTATTACATTACAGGATATAATATAGCCTATGTCACCCGGGAATAGTGTAGCTTTCCAAACAGTGAAAGAATGTATCATATCCGTTCAGTAGTTTGGAGGCCTATTCAATACAAACAAACAATCAACTCTTTCCTCTTTATAATATTAGTATAGAAAAAAAAAACTTTTTACAAAAAAAAAACAACCGACTTCTACACAAAAACGTTGTACAAAAAAACTTTAATTTCGGAACTCGGTATTTATGGTTGCTTTTTCGTTTTTTGAAGACCGACTTCCGAAATTAAAGTTATTTTGTACTTTTTGGTTTTTTTGTGTAGAAATCGGTTGTATTTTTTGTAAAAAGTTTTTTTTTCCCTTTTTAGCGGTACAATAAAACGCACCAGTCACTGGTGTAAACAATAATCAAACATGCGATTTCAGCAATCCCGAACGATTTGCTATTATTTATTTCAAGAGTTCCGTTTCCTCGACAAGAGGGAATGAGAACGTGGTCAATTGATTGAGTCAGGCGGAAATCCATTTTTAATTTGAAAATGACAATTATATATCCAGTTTTAAGTTCCGCGAGTATGTGGGGGTTGCAGGTATGCACCTCCCTCCCGCCCGCTACATTATGCACATGTAAGATTACAAGGCAATAATATGCACATGCAGGAAGGCAAAGCAAAACCCAACACCAATACCGACACGTGTTTCGCCTCTCCACGAGGCATCCTCAGGGGACGTGTTGACTCGCCGCCGTCCTGACGGCGGCGAGTCAATTTTCTTGTAATCTTGCATGTGCATAATGTAGCGGGCGGGAGGGAGGTGCATACCTGCAACCCCCACATACTCGCGGAAATTAAAACTAGATATATAATTTTCATTTTCAAATTAACGTGGTCAATGTAAACTAAGCCACGCATTATCAAGGATAACTCAAATACTTGTCTTCAGATCTCAATTAAATGGGACACGACATGCACCAGCTTTCGAATATAAAAATAATCATCAAAATCGGTACACCCAATACAAAGTTATGAGGTAACAAACATAAAAAAATACAGTCGAATTGAGAACCTCCTCCTTTTTTGGAAGTCGGTTGAAAACTACGTATCTATGTATTTTTAAAATCTAAAGCGCGCTTATTCCGAGAAGAGTCTAAGAACCACGTCCGTTCGCAATAAGAGTGACAATGTGAGTGAAATCGGAGCGTTTTTTTTTTCATAATTTTATATAATAATATAATATAAAACATTTATTTATCCAGATCCATACAATCCAATTTGTTAGTAATCACATACAACTTAAAACACTAATGTTAGTAACATACATTTGGCAAATTTTGGTAATAAGGACTAATAACGTCACAACAATAAATAATTATTAATAATAATGTCATAATCACTAGTAATAATGTCAAAATAACCATTCATAATGTCAAAACCACCATTAATTATGTCACATCATTAACAATACAATAATCAAATAAAACATTCGCAATGGGTACAGGAAAACAACATTACCCGTTATTTCAGGACTATTTATATATATAATGGACTGCTCGCAGTTCAACACACTAAGGCTGGTTACTGCTCAACCGGGTAATCTAGAGGTCGCCTCGCGTGAGCGCCCTCACCTTTTTATAGATGCAGCGGATGACCGTTTCGCGTGTTAAACAAAAATCAACCGTATAGCCGTACCCATACTGGCGCGGCGAGATTTTGGATTTTTATTTAATCTATGTATATCTTGTGTGTTTATAAACCGATTTCTATATATTTTTTATAAAATATATGGAGGAGGCGGACAGCGTGCGAGAGAGGGAAACCTCACGCCCAAGTCAAGCCCTGGTTGCAATCGCCGACCGATAGCAACCAGGCGCGGGGCGACAGCGCGTCGTGTTCCACGCGCGCCTCAAAGAGCCGTCAGCAAGGAGGACGAGGCCCCATAGGGTCACTATGGGGCCCCGTCCTCGTTGCTGACGCTGCCCCATAGGGTCAGTGCCTGCTAGGGTTGCGGAATTTGTTCGAAAGAGTTACCGCGGCCCTGGAACGCAAAGGGCACAGGAAGTATCACAGGTGGGTTTTAGTCAGTAAGAGCCTGACACTCCCTTCCGCTCCGCCCAGAGCGGGAGAAGTCATTTAATGATTTCTCATCCAAAAAAAAAAAAGGTACTCTCGTCGGAGACTTCACATTACATAAAAAAGGTGATTTTCTTACCCAAGGCCACGTTGTTTCAAGCGTTCAATGGCAGCTGGTTTTATGCGAGCGCGGCCCTGACTATGGCTGCCGCGGCCAGTGATGAAGTACAGCATCTGATTGCGACGCACACCGGAGTTGCGAAGCTTCGAGATGTGAGTGTCTATGAATACGTCCAAGGATTCCTTTGCCTCTTTCACGCGAAGGTAATGAAGGTCTATGGTTGTAGAGTCGTGATTCTTTGTGGCGTGGTACTGCAATATTGGATATGAAAATTAGGAATTGATTATTTTAAGTTGTAGGACGTAAGATTTTTAAAATTAAGTTAAATTTACTGGCAGGTATGACCGACTTTCTTATCATGTCATGACGAGACGAGGTATGATGGCGATATTGGACATTTGGTTGTTTTAAATAATGGCTATTGGAAATGCACATTCTGTAAGTAAAGCAATATTCCACAAGCAGTCTAGTAGATTCGATCCATCATATTAAATAAATTAAAATAAAGATAAAATAGGCGATCTTATGCAACATAAAAATCTCTGAAATTATTTAGTTTATGTTAGTGAAAAAACTAACTTATGAGAAAATCTTGAACACTAACGAAGAGTTTGTTCACTTTTATTGCGAAATGAAATCGTATTTACATAATTATACGCCATGTCGTTTCTTAACATCAGTTATCGTGTTTGCCTTAGTCCAAATCCTTTTGAATGACCAAAGACTTCAAATTACGCTTTGATGCTCATTTACATGATCATAGTAGCGTCAAACCTTGTCAACGCAGACTGTGTGTGTAAACGCACACCTTGTGCATATCAACGCGATTTGAGCAACAAAACAAATGACAAATGGTTCTTGTTTACTTACTTGCATTAGGGCTGCCACAGCCAATCCGTTGGTGTACTCGTACTGTTGCTTATGGTAGCTAGCAAGCTCGGAGTAATGTTGTGCGGCCGGAGTCATGCCTCTACGAATGTAATGCTGTGCCTTTTCGTAGTTCCTGTAAAACATAGGAAGCACTTGTTAGTAAGATGTAACAGTTTGGTGTGTTTATAATGTAGTAGTCTTTAAAGAGGGTCAAATTGGTAATACTAATTATACTGGGTTATTTGTAAAACACCAACAAACCTGAAATCGCATAAAAAATCTGCTGTTCCTTATATTTATGTTCGTATAACTAATCAAAATGTAGTTGTTCATAATGATGAGTACAATGACCCCTTTATTGTACTCATCATTATGAACAACTTTTACTATGGGACCAAATCTGAAAAAAAATCAGCTGTTCCCTACATTTTGATTAGTTATACGAACATAAATGTAAGGAACACCTGATTTTTTTTCCTCGATTTCTGGTTTGGTCCCATAGTAAAAGTTGTTCATAATGATGAGTATAATGACCTTTTAAGAGGTTGTTGGTGTTTTACAAATAACCCTGTATATAAGCGCGCGTATAAAAAGGGGCGAAGGAAAGCTCATTGGGCATACAAAAAATCATCCACACACTGAGAGCATTGCCACGTTGCACGTCAATGCTGATCAACTGTGTCAAATAAAATTAGGTGGGTAGCGAATCGTCTCAAATGTGGTGGGTTTGTGGGTTTCATATTCTTTGGGATCAACTGACCTATGAGTTGATAAAATGTGTTTAGACATTAACATGTCTTTTCGCTAGCTGACTCAATTTGCCCCTGTATAAGTGGTTGTAACAAGATGGTTATCGCTGTGGACTCATTTTTGTTCAAATTCCTAATCATCTTTTATATCTGTTTTACTTACATATTACGATGAGCAAGATAAAGGTCGGCTTTATCGCGATATGCGTCCACGGTAGCCATGTCCACTTTTTCACCCTTGAACAGCAACGGCCATTCTGTCTCGGAGAGTACCTACAAAATAAATTTTATTTTAAAAGAAATATTACAACTTCAACATAAAGAAATTACAACCTAGAATCTAAGCAAAGAGTCACCGTGGCCCTGGAACGAAAATACCATTAGAAGGAACACGGATGGCTTTTAGTAAGAGAACATTTCGAACCACTCCGCCTAGAACAGAAGATCTTAGCAAAAATATAAGTTAACTTTTAAAAACAAAAAGCATTGTAATGACATGAGAAAACAACTGCAGTTACAAAAATACTGAACTGTATGCCAATAGAGTTAAGGTCCATAATTATCTGCCACGAGTTTATCTAACTTCTGATATAAATGCAAGCATGATGATGACTCTACGCTTATAAATATTATATTATAATTAGTGACTCAACCTTTTTAAGATAAAATAGTTATCCTTAATAATCGTCAGTACACTTAAACAATTATGTTCAATATTATGTTTCATCAAATTAATCAGTAAGTAAATTTTATTGTTGTTACCAGTGATCGAAGTAGGTAAGGCTATTGGGGGCCAATGATGTATAAATTAACAAGAACATAACAACGGGATTCTGCGAGTTCGAATTGCGTTTTATGTACTGTTTTTGTTCATAGTTGTGCTTAAATTTTCTTAGTTTGTAGTCTGTCACTGTACTTATTAAAACAAAATAAATAAATAAATGCATAGAGAAGTTTAATTTCAAACATCGAATTAGTTAAACCTTCTTAGATATAAAAAAAAAAATATCGGAGGTATGGGAATATTTTTGGCAATGTAACCCTGATGCTTCGCGGTTGGGGCGGGACGTTTTATCTAAATTCAGATATTATCATCCGGTCACTGGTTATTTCACGATAACCCATCAATTAAACATTTTTTTGCCTTATTTCAAGGACATAAGCAATGCAAGAACTGTACCTTTTTCTGCTCCTCCATTATTTTGTTCTTAAGTTTCACTTCCTCTGCTAGTACGAATTTATTTATTCCATTTTCTTTTTCCAGTACGTCACTACGGCCAGTAGACATCAGCAGAACCTATTCATAAAATAATAATACAAAACTTTCAATTTCTAGATATAAAATGCTTTGTCCTAACTGAAGGATCAACGCATAGCCTAAATCTTACATAGACATATTCAATAAATGTAGGGATAGGAAGGGATTCCTAGAAATCCGTCCCCTAAGGAGGTTAAAGTGGGGGTGAAATTCGTCCAAAATTCTATTAATTGAATAAATTTATTTAGATATTATTAATAGCAACGCCCAGGCATGCCTTGATCTTAGAAAGCGACAATTTTACACAGTTTTCCTTTATTATTTGAAAAATACAATGCTATGAACGAATATTTCGTCAATTCCTAAGGAAATGGGATGGAAAAAATTATATGGAAGATTTCTGTTTGTTATTGATCTACTTAAAACTTAATCACAAATACAGGTTATGATATAGACCACGCCCTGTAATAGGACATAGGATTCTTTTTATCATGGTAATAATTTTCATTGGTATAATTTTGGAAAAACTAGTTAGTAAGTAAAAGTTTTAAACTAACAAGCCATACTCAGTTATACTCTTTAGTCGCCGAATAAAATGCGCTCAGTGGTTCGAAAGAGCAGACAGCCAGTTCACAGTAGACAGACAAAAATACAATTACCTCAACCGTTGAATTAAATTTATTGTCATGAGCCATCAGCAACTCAGTCAGAGTATCCTTATCAACATCAGGGAACAAGTTAAATAACTTTTCCCGGGTCATCTTAGCTGCAATGTCCGTCGGCATGTTGTTGCGCCACGCACCCGTATCCTTCTGGTAAATAGCAATTGCCATGTCCATGTCCATGATTTCCTTAAAGTCTGGAACTTCTGGTTCTTTGCCAGCGAGAGCTAACTCCTCCTCCTTCGTCGCAATTTGTCTAAATCAGAGAAAAATATATGAAGACACAGCAAATAAACTGTAGAAAGCCATGTGTGATATATCCCTAACTATAAACTTGCTGTCAACAATTCCGGAAGTAAGAACGTGTACAACTCTACTCTTATGCGTGTTGCTTTCACGCTGAAGTACAGTTTCACAAATATTCAAATTCATAAATGAGAAACATGTTTAAATTAATTGATAACCTATGATGTATAAATTAATTAAGTTCTACAAAATCTTACCTTGCTAAATCTTCGTCTTGCTGCATCATTTCTGCTGTTTCTTTCGCATGCTCGTCGAGCTGAAACGTCAATGATTCCAACCATAAAGCATTGATTTCGTTCAACATAGACATTGGAATGCTAATCCTAGGCACAATGTAGTCTGGGTATTGCATATCTTGCCTGTCAAACTTTTCATCTAATTCTGCTATAAACGCGCTCCCCAAATTAACAGTAACTATAACGTCGTCGTCAATATCGCTAACAGAACAATCTTCGTCGTCACTAAAACATAAGTTGCTGGTATCGCTAGATGCAAATGGTCGAGCTTCAGCCGACAATCCAGTGGCACCAAGTTCTTCAATGTTATTTTCATACACATCTGGCTCTCCGCGGCGTATCTTCCTAATCTTGAGGCAATGTTTCGAATAATGACTGTCTGCGATAACCACATTCTGCTCAATCTGACGTTTGATATCAATATTTTCTTGGGACATTGGAGACTCACGTTTCTTCTTTTGGGGTTGGGAACCGTTCGTCGATACTGATGCTTTCTCTTCTAATGGTGGAGTTTTTACTGGATCTGACTCTGATGTAGCTGAATCAGGTATAATATTATATTTTGCTAAACAAGTACATTGTTCCATACTTTCTTCTTCTGGATCCGATAGTTCTTCAGTCTCAACAGTTTTGAACTGATTGTTACTCATTCCATCGAGCACAATTTCAACACTCCAATTTACATCACCGCAACATTTGTCGAATATTTCCCGTAGATCCGAACGCGCGATGTTCTTGAACAGCTTTCTAAAAGCAATGAAATGTTTTTCTTCGTTCGGACACCTGTAGGCATTTGTGATCACTGCTTCGTTAGTCATGCTGCTTTTATCGAGCATCCGTTTCTGTGGAATCTTTTCACGGTCAAATGATATATGAAATGTATTAATGTTACGTGGTGTGGCAGTGAGAACTTTGTATTTACCGGTCACCTTTGTATCTCCAATTTCCATGCATGTGCCACTTGATACTGTTTCAATGGGAACCTCTAAGTTAGGAACAGAAGTCGACGGTGCTGAATCGTCCCACGACGGCATATACATTGATATTTTACTCCAATCTTCACATTCATTTACGTTTTTCATCAAAAATCCCGGAGATTTCAGTGCTGAAGTTTCAGGGGGACACGTATTAGATTTCCTTTGTGGTTTTGCATCAGGCAAAGAAATTGGAATATTAGTAATAACAGGTTTTTTAGGACTTACTTTTGAGGCAGACCGTGTCGCTAAACCTTCACTGTCCACATCCCAATTCTCTCCATCGTCCCATTCTTTTTCAACTTTTTCAATTTCCTCAAGCTTTTTCTGAGCTTCTATGAATAATTTTAGCTTAACTCGCTCCTCATCTGTCAAATCATCATCCTGATCAATCAGCAAAAACTGTTTATGCTCTTCCTTGATTTCTGCTGGTGGGTTCAAGTTGCTATGGTTATTTTGCTGTTCTGAATTTGGGTCAGTTAGCATTTGTTGAGGCTGAACGTTCACTGCTGATGTTGACGACCGAAAAAATGGAGTGCTAGCATCGGTTGCTGAAGTAGTAGAAGTAGTAGTATGCTCTTTAACAATGATATCTGCCTTTGTGGCGGACTCTTCTGTAACGATTGGAGGAACTGTCCGCTTTACGGGAGGAACCTTATCGGCAGGATATGCTAAACCGTATGTCTGCCTTAAAATGGTACCAGTAATACCATCACGGTAATTATCCAGCATTCTTTTAATTTTAAGCAAAGGCACATTGTGCACGTTCTTCCTAGCTAGCTGATTAGCTTTTTTAGCCCATGGCGTTTTTGGCTCTACCACTTGAATTATGTAACCGTTTCTGACTCCTTCTTTCAAATAAGTTTCCATTTCCCACAGTTCAATGTTAGTATTGTCGATAATGACTGGGCTTAATCCCATTGTTAAAGCATTTCTAGCTCTGTTTTGATTCCACGAGTGTGCATCTGTGAGTTTGTACTTATCGTGTTGGTATTGGCCTCTAACCATGAAATAGTCATCTGTTGACAAAATATGAGTCTTGTAACTGTTGGGACTAGCACCAATCATCATGTCTACTAAATTACGGGCCAAATACGATTTACCGCTACCGGGAATGCCTCGCATAAAGATCAATGTTCTATTGCCTTGATTATGGTCCGTTATAATTTCTTTAATCTGATCAGTCCAGAAGTCTGTGGCGTTTTGGTTTGTCTTTTGGGTGGTTTTTGGTATAGCACCAGTGCTTTGCGCTGGTTGAGCAGCAGAAAACGCATACGACGTGGTAGGTTGAACACCTTGGTTAGATACTGAAGGTTGAAAAGGAGTACTGGTTGCTGAAGTTTGTGTGGAATCTATATTTTGATTTTTTGCAGTTGACTCCTCCTCTTCTGTTATTATGTTTCCGTCATCTGTCATATTCATTATTGCATCCACAGAAAGATTCACTAAGAACAAAAACATAAATTAAAAAAAAAAACTTTTTGCTGTTGAAAAAAAGAGCAAGGGGAAAAAATTGAATGGATATAGCAGGTTGTGACCTTTGATTATATAATGTCTAGATAGAGCATCAATAGCGCAGAAACGTGTCAAAAAATATCAGCCAACTGTTGGCCTATAAGTACTTACCCGCCGATTAGTGCCGATCGAGCCGCTTTGGTGTCACTACGTATTACGCGCGCTGAGTAATAAACAAAAAACAGCGATAAAATGACGGTATGTGTTATTAAACTGCGACGGAATTATAAATTAAGGGTAAAAAGTACCAAATACATCACCTATCATCGTTATGTAACTAGAAAACTACGTATTTATTTATTGTTTTTATGATTACCAAATTACGCCATTTTTTGTCAGTGTTGCCAGTTTCTTTTTTTATTCTCCCAACTTAACATATCTTTTTTGTGGGTATATTCGTTGGTTTATGGTAACGTTTATATAATTTAGTTTACGTAGTTTATTTATCGATTTATATAAAGGTGGAGTTTTTTTAATCGTCTATACTTTTACTTTTTTATAATAATATAATTTTGGCGAATAACTTTTTTGTTTATGAGCCAATTTTAATGATTATTTTTGCATTGGGTTCAATAAACGATTTAAAAAATGCTAAGAGTAATTTTAATAAGATTAATTTATTAAGTCTTTCTTTATAATTATGCTTTTGAAGCCGATGCCAAGTAAAAATTGTTATTAGCTCGGTAAATAATTTACTTGGTACACTCCAATTCAATCTTTATGACGGCTCTGAAGTGCGCTGCTCCCTACGCAGTACCGCATCCCTCACCCCCGCTGACACTCGAATTTGTTACTGCACAGCGACTCGCCTCATGTTCCGAGCCGCCATAAAGTTTTAATGCTGTACCGTCTTTTTGTCTTCATTTTGGTAATGATTAATATCTGGTACTGATTAATAGTATTAAATCATAGATTCAATCTATATAAACTGCCTAAAAAGTTTATTATTCTAATTTGATTAACTTAGCTGATTTAATACAACATTCACACACACAACTCTAATTAAATTGTATATTTTATTTATTTAAAAAAGAGAAAAACAGACGCTACTAAAACTGAATAATACTACATACATACAACTAAACTTATCTTATTTTTTTAAATATGTGATCTATGGGAGAATTCTAGTAGCTGGTATCATTATTCACGCACACAGAGACAAAGACGCATAGTGTAAAACACCGCCCGCACGCACACATGTTTGAAATTGTTGCCTCGTTTTCTTTGCTTTGACAGTAGGGCGACGCTCCATCTAGACATTATATAATCAAAGGTTGTGACCAATTTTCAACATTTCAGTTTACAGGAAGTGCATAATTTTAAAGTAACATAGATGTATAATTTAACAATATTTTAACTACTTAAAACCCATTTTCTGCTAGGGTATAATAGGTATATTTATATATTGTTACACAGATGAGAGTCGAGATGTGACAGGATCCTTAACCAAAGTAACTACAGGAAAATCTTTTTTATGACATTTTAGTTCAAGTTAATTATTTCATAACAAAAATACATTTGTAATTCTATATAAACAATTATAATATCGAAGTAACCTTGTTCCTCAGAGAATGTCGTTAACAGTTTGGGTAATCCAGCCTTTTCCCAACTATGTTGATGTCGGTCCAGTCTAACTCAAATGCAATAAAGTACCAGTATTTTACACGGAGCGCCTATCTATATGATCTCCACAACCCATTAACTGTTTATGTAATATGGTACCCCTTCTTTGGCAAGACTGGTTTCTAGCTTTTGAATATCCTGAACAACTGTCAAAGATATACAAATGACAACCGGGACCGAAATGACGAAGGAAACTATGTATGTCATGGATAGTCCTCATAAACGAATAGAACTCGGCTTAAAAGCTGTATGGTTCGTTTTTTTTTTTTCCAAAACAACATTCGTGAAGTCGTCTGAAAATAACAATAATCCTTTATAAAATAGCATGTAAGGTGTATTCTTTGTTGGAGATCCTAATAAAACAAAAATAACAAGAGTGCAGGTCGAACTTTTAAGTTAAGCAACGTCTGCCGAGATCAGCTCAACAAATAGATTTCCTTGCTGAAGGTACATTTTTTGTCAAAATCTGATAATGCAATTAACAATTACTCAAAATCTTAAAGACAAAGAACATCTTCCTGCCCCCATGTCTAAAAATCACCCTGAATATCAACAACAAATATTGTTTTAGCTCTTGGTTTTATATTCTCTCTACACTATGCGCTCTATGCACTTACCAACCAAAATTTATTTTATTTTAATAGGTACAATGACAGACTACAGGCTAAGACAATTTAAGCACAACTATGACAATACATCTATACTTATAATAAATCTGTAGAGAGGTCAATTCTGTACAGGGAATATATTTTCAAAATAACTATCAGGGGGTGATTAGTGATCGATACTGGTGCCAAAAATGCAATCAGTAAAATTTTTGTCTGTCTGTCTGTCTGTCTGTCTGTCTGTCTGTCTGTCTGTCTGTCTGTCTGTCTGTCTGTCTGTCTGTCTGTCTGTATGGTCTTTATAGAAACAAAAACTACTCGACGGATTTTAACGAAACTTGGTGCAATTATTCTTCATACTCCTGGGCAGGTTATAGTATACTTTTCATCACGCTACAATCAATAGGAGCAGAGCAGTGAAGGGAAATGTTGGGAAAACGGGAGAAGTTACTGATCGGGCTGAGAGTTTCAAAATCGGGGGTAAAGTAACTATTCCAAGCGGACGAAGTCGCTGGCAGAAGCTAGTAGTACATAAATCTGAAGTACAATTATTACTTTTAACTAAATAAATAAAGTTAACTACATGGCAATCAGCATGACTACACTACCTACTGCAATAATTGAAGGCTGATGAATATATTTCATTGTAAATATTTTTCAATAATGGATATAGGCTACACTTATAAAAATCTCTCAGTAAAAATTATTATTGTCATACTAAAATCCCTTGAAATGCAATAAGTACATAAGTAGGTACTTAATTCTGGGGAAATCCCTTACAAATAAATAATAGTGTTTATTTGTAAGGAAGGGATTTCCCCAACATTATCTCTGACTATGGTTAGGGGATTCCCCTAACTGATATGCACTTTATTTTGTGTTATGTATTTTGTTTTCTGTTTCATTGCTATTTGCTAAAATGATGGCTGTCATCAAATGAATTGTACCTTTTCTTTAATTGAATTAAAATTATAGCAATTAACTCAATTAATTGTATTTAAGGAAGTGGTTTCATAATACCTATAAATGTAACAAAGGAAAATTAAGCATTCAGCTTATTATGCATTGTTATTACATAAGTATGATGTCAAGTTATCATTATGTTAAATTCTTTTGTGTAAATCGAGTTAGTTATAGTTCTTTTTTGTAGTTATTTAAGTTGCAGCTAAGTTGTGTTTGTTAACTATCTAATTCTAAAGGCACATGCACATTGTCAAGGCCATGAGCATTCATGCTACAGGTACGCTTGAGAGCCTTCACTGTTCTTTATCCAGAATGTTTCAAATAAAACAATGCATCCTAAAATGGCTGTTTATAATTAGTTTGCAATTTACAGTTTATCAAAACTGTAAATTCATTCATAGGCCACCACCTGAAGAATATGAAAGATTTTTATTTGGTTATTTTGATAAAAGTATTTTTTTTTTTACTGCACTTTGGGAATATCTCCTCAAGCCTCTTATTTAGATATATCCCATAAGACTATGTCTTGAAAAAAAGACAAGTTCATTGACCTAGCTTAGTGAAGTCATCTTTTTGCCGCTGCAGGAGTACTTTTTTTTATCAAAATTCATATTTCCTATTTGTCTTCACCACATAAGATTAATCTAATGATACCCCATTTTCTTTTAATGTTACCAGCGGTATGGCTGCAGAGGGTAACAAAGATATTAACATACTCTCGAAAAACAGTTCTCTCCTTCTGGGGCAATGTGGTAAATAAGAATAGAGGGCACAAAATTCCAATCTTGCCACGGGTGCTAGGGCGCAAGGGACCCTAGCTAACAGTGGCGTGCAGTGGTTGGAGTTAGGGTAGGCCAGAGAAAATGTCCACATAAATTTTAAAAAATAACCACATTATTCAGGGTTGATTTTTAATTAAATGATGTAAGAGGTATTTGCAGGGGTTCCACACTCGAAGTTTTCTGGAGGTATATTTCAGCAACAGCAAACAACGGTTACAGGGGATTGAGTTAATACAATATTTGGATGTAAATACAGGGATAGTTCCGCCGACCAAGACCTTAGGACGAAGGTCGGGGAAAAAGTCCCTCTATCCAAAAAAATTCCTTACGGATAATACTGTGCAACGACTAACAGAGGTGTCCCTAGTAACCTTTCCAAGTAGGACGAGATTCTAGGATGCACTCTCTAGGTAGCTGTGTTCTAAGGAAATTTATTGATCCACTGAGGGTCATTCAGTCACGGAGAATCTTAACACCGCGATTCAGAAATGCGCGTCATAGGCACAGCGCCATCTAGTGGTGTGCGGTGGAACTTTTTTATAGACAACTGGATCAATGAACTTCTGTTACTTACATCTAATACATGGTAGAAAGTGTACATACTTAATAATTATAAAACTTAAGGTGTGTTACAATCTCCCCCTCAGTCCTCAAAGACGTCTCGGCGTAGTGGACTGGATAGTGGAGTGGATTATTGTTTTCTCGGGCGTCCACGTCCTCGTTTGGGCCCCGATGAAGGCTTGTTGGCAACCTCCTCTTTTCTCGGCCGCCCTCTTCTTCGAAGAGGTTGCACGGGTTCGGGAACGGTTTCAAAGTTTGCACCTTTATATGGAGTCAAAGCGGAAACATGATAGAGGCCGATTGGGTTAGTAGGATCATTTGGAGAAGCTACTTTAAAAGAGGTGGGACCATGTTTATTGAGGATAACGTATGGTCCATCCCTACGTGGTGCAAATTTGGCAGTTACACCTTGAGCTCCCTTGCTCACGGGGTGTAGGTTAACTAGTACCAACTCGCCGGGCTGATACTGTGGATATTCACGTCTATGCTTATCAACATATGCTTTTCGTGACTCCTCCTTCATTTCATGGACTTCTCTCGCCTTGATTAAGGTCTCCGCTAGTTGTACAAGTTTTGGAGTGATCTCTGGTATTATATTTTCGGAAGTGACTATATTGCGAAAGTCAACTTCGTTGTCACGTGGGGATCTTAGTTCCCTTCCGAACGTCAAATACGCCGGGGTTTTACTTGTTGTAGAGCCGGTAGTACTATTCATAGCGAAACGAATCGCCGGCAAAAGATCTGACCATACATTATGTTTCCCTCTTTGTACCATTATAGCTAGTTGGGTCTTTAAGTCTCGATTCTTGCGTTCAACAGGATTAGCTTCAGGGTGATACAACGGAGTATACTGGTGCTTTATGTTCAGGGTGTACATAACTTGTTGCATTACAGCACTCACAAACTGAGTTCCATTATCACTTATTACTCGGCGCGGCATCCCATATCTTAGAAAAACTTCATTGATCAGAGTTGTTGCACAGGTTTCAGCGGTGGCTGTAACTAAAGCAAAAAGCTCCACCCAACGGGAAGCGACATCCTCAACGATTAATATCCAAGTTTTTCCATTTTCTGTTTGTGGTAGAGGTCCAAACAAATCAAAAGAAACTACTT